>CM038052.1:137643853-138893853 GCA_021397845.1 Areca catechu | reverse complement strand
TATTGGCATACCTCTAGCATTGATCACATCTTCGTACAAAGTCAACTGAATCTTTTTGAATGGAGGTCCAATAGTATCCCTGGCATATTATTTTATACGCCAAAGACATGCCCCTAGGTGATCACCACATATTTCTTCATGGACTTCCCTCAAAGCATAGTCTATGTCTGATGGTCCCAAACATTTTAGCAGAGGCTGAGAGAAGATCTTTTGTAGAGGGTCCTGTCTAAGATGATATATTGGGATGCCATCCAGCAGATCTTTTGGCCTCTGCATTGTCTTCCGACAGTGTGCCCTCATTTAAAGACTTGAGGATGGGATCCCATCCAGCTGGTTCGGTTTTGATTTGGTGCACCTCCAAAGATTTTTCAACTATGCTTGGAGTTTTGAGGTGTTTGATGAAGGTATGACCAAGGGACTCTGGAGTGGTGGTGGCAAGTCTAGACAATGCATCCACCTAGGAGTTCTCCGATCGAGGAACATGAATGATTTCGAAGAACTCCAATTAAAAAGATAGGGCTTGTACCTTCTTCAAGTACTGTACCATGGTGGGATCTCCAGGTTCAAATTCTCCTTTGACCTGGTTTACCACCAACAGGGAGTCTAAAAAGCCCTGGAGTCTCTGAACCCCTAAGCTCTTAGCGATTCGAAGTCCTGCAAGTAGGGCTTCATATTCGGCTTGGTTGTTCGAAGCACAGAAGGAAAATTAGAGGGTGTACTCTACTATGTTCCCATCTGGTTCAGCCAATATTAGGCTTGCTCCACATCCAGTGGAGTTGGAGACTCCGTCTACATGGAATACGCAAACGAACTCTGCATCCTTCGGAGTGTTTCTTTCTTCTTCGGGCAGACACACTTCATCTTTAGACTGTCATGTGCACTCTGCCAAGAAGTCGGATAGCACCTGGGCTTTCATAGCCGATCAGGGTGGAAACTGATGTCAAATTTAGTTAACTTCATAGCCCATTTGGCAATTCTTCCCGAAGTATCGGTGCATCGGAGAATGGCCTTAAGAGGCTGATCAGTCAGCACTACAATGGCATGGGCATGGAAGTAAGTCCATAGTTGCTTTGCCATAATTATTAAAGAGTAAATCAACTTCTGCATTTTTGAATATCTTGTTTCAGCATCATGCAGACTTTGCTGATAAGTAGACAGGCTTGTGGGAGCTGTCTTCTTCTCTTCGGATGAGGACCGAACTGACTGCTTCGTCCGAAGTGGAAAGGTATAGGTAAAGTACTTCCCCCTCTTGAGGCTTAGAGAGTAAGGGGGGAGTTTTCAAGTACTTCTTCAGTTCTTCAAAGGAAGTGCGGTAGTCTTAGATTTAGTCGAAGCCTTGGGACTGTCATATTACATTGAAGAAAAGAAGGCATTTCTTGCTGATCAAGAAATGAATATGCTCAAAGAGGAGATTCTCCCTATCAACTGTTGCACTTCTTTTTTACAGAAGGATGCCTCATGTCTCTAAGGGCCTGGATTTTCATGGGGCTTGCCTCGATTCCTCGCTTAGTAACAATGAACCCCAAGAATTTGCCTGAAGTTACTCCAAAGGCATACTTTGTTGGGTTCAACTTTTATATGGTGACGTCGTAGGGCACCAAACGATTCTTCCAGGTCCTTGATGTGATCTTTTTTAAGGAGGCTTTTGATGATCATGTCGTCAATATAAGCCTCCATGTTTCTTCCCAACTACTCTTTGAACACCTTGTTGATCAATCTTTGGAATGTTGGCCCAATATTTTTGAGCCCAAACGGCATCATTTTGTAGCAATAAAGATCTTTATCCGTGATGAAGGCCGTCTTCTCCTCATCATGGGGATTCATTCGGATCTGATTATATCTAGAGAAAGCATCCATGAAGGCTTAACAGCTGCTGACCGGCTGTGGCATCAACTAGTTGGTCAATTTTTTGTAGTGGAAAGCTATCTTTTGGATAGGCCTTTGTGAGGTCTATGTAATCAATGCAGATCCTCCACTTGCCGTTAGCTTTCTTCACCATTACTATATTAGCCAACCATTCAGGATAATGAGCTTCTCGAATGAATCCTGCCTTGAGGAGTTTACTAACTTCTTCGTCTATTACCTTCTATCTTTTAGGGGCGAAGCTCCTTTTCTTCTACCAGACCGGTTTATATTCAAGAGCAACTTCCAGCTGAAGAGTAATCACTTCGGCAGGAATCCCTGGCATGTCTGAAGCTAACCAGGCAAAGACATCAACATTGTTCCCAAAGAAACAGATCAACTCCACTTTGGTTTCCTTGTCAAGTATGCTTCCGATCTACACGACCCTAGTGGGGTTCTCTTCAGTTAATGGCATCGAGATGGTTCTCTCCATGGGTTCACCAGAGTCTGCAGTCAGGTCTCTCGGATCTAACTAATCCCAAGTTGTAGGATCATTAAAGTGGTTGTCTTGAATCATCAAGCACTGTCGTGCCATTCTCTGATCTCCCTTGGCTTCTCTAACTCCACTCCTAGTGGGAAAATATACTAGGAAGTAGTAAGTTAACACTATGGCCCAAAATTTGTTCAAGGTGGGCCATCCCAGAATCACGTTGTAGGTTGAAGAGGTTCGGACCACCATGAAGTTGATTGGTAGTATCTTCTATCGAGGTTCGATGCCGAGGGTTACAGGTAGTATTATTTCTCCCTCAACATGACCTGGTTGCCTCCGAATCCAGTAAGTGGTATAGGAGATCTTTGTAATTTGTTTTTAGGAAGGCACATCTGAGAGAACGCATCATAAAGCAAGACATCGATCGAGCTTCCATTATCAACCAAGATTGGTTTTACATCATAGTTGGCCATAATGGCCAAAATTATAATAGGATCATCGTGCGAGAGTTGAACCCCTGTGAGGTCATCATCAGAGAAGAGTACAGCAATGTTATCTTTGAGCCACTTTTGGGCATCATCTTCTGCTCTACTCCAGCTAGTCGATCGATGTAGCATTCTAATGTTCCCATTTATGGGCCTCTGGTTTGGTAGTTCAGCCTCTTTAGGGCCCTCTAGAAAACCGTAGCTTTCGATCGAGGTCCTTAGCGAACTATGTACCATCCTAGATAACCTTTCTTGATTAGATCCTCTATGGCTTCTCTTAACTGGATGTATTCTTCAGTGTCATAGCTGTGGTCTCAATGGAATCGGTAGTATATGTTCTTGTTCTTTGTGAAAGAGGATGCCTTCATTAGTCATGGCCGTTGGAAATAGTTTTCTTTTCTATCTCCAGCAGGATCTTTTCTCGAGGAAGGTTAAGGGAGGTATAAGAGTCGAATCTCCCATCCTGATGCTCTGGGCCTGGGACTCCTTTGTCGGTTAGTATATTTGTTATTATTATTATTGGGAACAGGGGGCCTTGTCCCCTATTATTCTTCTGGTTTGAAGGTGGCTTCCCTTCAGCTAACCGCCAGTTCGCTACTTGCACTTCGACGTTGGCATACTTCTGAGCTCTCGACAAGAGCTCAGTGTAGCTTTTAGGGAACTTCTTATCCAGGGAAAAGGTGAGCCTGGTTGTACGAAGCCCCTTATTTAATACAGACAAGGCCATGTGCTCATTGAGATAAGGGATCTCGAGCATGGCCGAATTAAATCTAGAGTTATAATGTCGTAGACTTTCTCCTTCATTCCGGTGAAGGAGAAATAGCATATTCGTATTACGGGGGATCTTGCAGCAAGTTCTAAAATGCAAGACAAATAATTTTTCTAGCTCAAAAAAAGGATCGATGGTACCGGGGCATATGCTCGAATACCACATCCGAGTGGCTTTCATCAGAGTAGCCAGGAATGCGAGGCAGTTCAGCGCATTCGAAGCTCTTTAGATCATCATGTGGGCTTTGAAATTGCCCAGGTGATCAAGAGGATCAGAGGTACCATCATAGGGCTCCATCTGGGGGACCCTAAAGTACTGGGAACAACTTTGACCATGATACGGTTGGTGTAAGGAGGGCGCAGCTCACATGCCACTAGGTCATTATGGTCCTTTCGCTCCCAAAGCTTTGCAACCTCCGATTCAAGGGCTTTAATTTTCCATCATAATCGGGGGGAACTTGTGTCGATGGATTCTCCATGGGAGTGCAGTCTTCAGAGAAAGGAGAGGGAGTTTGCCTAGGCTTTTTTCCCTTCCGTAGTGAATCAGTAGGCCCAGGCATTCTTGAGCTTCGACCCTCAGGAGAGGGTCAAAGATGGAGAGAAAGATGAGTGGACTCTCCTTGAGGGGTTTTTTTCCTCCGAGATCGAGAGCTATGTCTGGAGGTTGCTGGCGGATGCCCCAAATGGAAAGCTTTATCTTGGAAGTCCTGAACCATGGCCATGAGGGCATTGACTTGGTTCAGAAGAGTTTTGAACTGCTTCTATCCCACGATGAGTGTGGGAGGCGGAATGTCATTGCCCACCGGAGGTTCCACCCCCTGGGAAGGAACGTGACTTCAACTTGCTGAGGCAATCTGAGTCTTTCCTCCTACCATCGAGAACTTCTTACACTTTCCCTTTTTCAAGGAGGGGGAACTTAACAATGGATGCTTAGACTATTTCTCCTTCTTGGCATGCTAGTTTGTTGGCATAGAATTCTTTTTTTGATCAGGAGAGCTACTGGATTGCAGGTCTGCTACTTGGTTTACCTGTAAAATAAATCCCTGGCTGGATTTGCTCTAGCGGGGTACACTCCGATGCCTAAGTCAGAGGTGGGCTCAAGCCACGGAATGGGGATGATTTTGAGGATAAATGGAGAGGAAATGACTCTAAGATTCTCAGGACTATGTTGTGCCTTACCTGGAGGTCCCCTCTTATCAGTATATATTGATTCATCTGGCATGGGGTTTCATTCTCTTTCCTATGGTTAGGATGGAGGAGTTAATTCCTTTCCCTCCGTTCACAATCATGGGCCATTATCAAATGATTTTGGCTAGGCTGAAGATGTTGCTACCAGAGTTAATGGTCGCGTGGTCATTTTGACATGGTTGTAGTTTGGAGATAGTTGGATAGTCGATGATAACCATTATCCACCACGTTCGTGAAGATTTGAGATAAATCAGAGATCTATCTTCAGGCTTCTTCTTTGGGAGTATTCGTAGCTAAATCCAAGGAGCACTTTCATCATCAGACACCTTCGAGATAGTATCTATGGCTGATGTCGAAGATCATGCTTTTGACATAGGTCGAAGACTATGTCTTCGGTATAGGCCAAAGACTACGCCTTTGGTTGGTTATGAAGATCATGCCTTCGGCTAAGGCTGAGAGCCCTTTCTTCAGTAGGGAGCCGAAGGCTGACTCTTTGGTTAAGTTTGAGAGATACGGCTTCGGCTTGTCCATCAGCCGTTCGGCTTCTTCTTAGTACTTTGGTTCGAAGTGCATGGTTCAGGAGAGACGTCTTCTACTGGTCGAACCTGTGGCTGATATGTATTTGAACCGACATATCCTAACAGTTCGACCTCGTCCTTATAGGCAGAAGATGCCATGAAATTTGAGATGGCCTCCGCCGCCTTCTTCCTGGCTTCCTTCACCTCTAAAGTGGCTGCCTCGACTTGAGCCCTGGCATACTCCAGACGGGCCTCCAAGACCCAGACCGTCTTCTCCAAGCAAGCAATGACCCTCTACGGGTCGTCATTGTCACTTCCCCGGGGAGCCTTTGAACTAGGCTCCCCCTCGACCTAGTGCTAGAGGCCCTCTTCTTAGCCACCTTCCGAAGATCGGAAATGTTAAACTTCATCTCGGTGATGTGCTAAGGGAAGGAGGGCAACTTTCAAAATGGGAGTTTAAAATTTGGTTGGCCTATGAAAGGGAAGAGCAGGGTCCTATTTAAAAAGGATCCACATGCTAGAGGGTGCCACATGTTGAAACGCTGCCTCGGAGCCTAGATGGTCACCTAGGAATGGTACGATCGCCAATAACTGCTCTTGGGGATAGAGACCATCGATGCTTTGAACCAAGAATAATCTCCCTTGGATGGTTATAGCATTAATGGCCTTTTCTCTGAAAGGAAAAACATGATGGCACCTAGGACGGGTGGGGATGAGACTGTTTGGATATCCACGCACTCGACACGGGCAATGAAAACATATATTTAATGTTTCTCAATCAATGGCCAATAAGGAAATAACACCTATCTGCCACGTCCCTTCCAAGACAGAAGGGATAATTATGATGGGTAACTGACATCAGCCTAATCGATGTTAATCCTAGCCCAAAGGACTAAAAAATGGCAGTAGCATTCCAATCTTATTTCAGAGTTCATCTTTAGTCATACCGAGAATATCGACCTCGAACTGAATGGTCTTTGGCTTACCCACCAGAGAGGAACCACACCAAAAGAATCAACTCAAAAGAGATTAGTTTGAAAAAAATTAGATATTTATTTCAAGGATGAAAAAACCCTCATCCAGAAGGAAAATATTACAGATAGCTAGAAAAAGGGAAAATACAACCTAGGAGTTTTTCAAATAACAAATTTCCATAAGAAATTTCCACCATACCTTTAAATAAGAGAAATAAAAGAGGGGGTAGCGATGTTTGTAGATTCGTGGTTGTGTTTTTTTGAGGAACAGGGAGTGTCGACAACACAAGGATTCCTCCTATGGACACATTATCAATTATCCATTATCTCACCCGCTTAAAAAAATGGGATCACAAACTCTACTTAGTCCATGTGTTGTAGCTATACATGACATCATACCATTCTAACTTTAAAGTGGATTGGGCGGGACTGGTGCGGTGCACAAGAATGAAAGAGGCATGTCAGAAATGAGGTTTGAAGGCAGGATTTGTCTTTCATGCAAATTGGATTGCAAACTATACTTAGTCCTTGTTAATTATTTAAAGAAGAGGATTTATCTTTGAATTAGGTTGGGCTGGGTTTTATCTTTTGTGCAAAAGAATGATTGACCTTCCTTTGTAACATCAACTATTGAATAACATGTTGCACAATTTTGAAGGCACCCCAACATCTTTTTCCAGTCCATTTGCATAAATCTCAAAGTGGTCATCGCATAATGCAATAGTTGACTTTGCAAAAGAATGTAATGTTAGATGTATGTCTTAGAAGCCAATTAGGTTCACACATATAAACAAATTCTAAGAACAAAATTTTATATTTAAATTATTGAAATCAATAAAATTGGATTATTTTTTTCATTTATATTATATAACATATCCAGGAATCATCCCAAGGGATTAACAAGAAGATGACAAATATTATCAAAAGATAAGAATTTGAAGCATGTGTTATTAGTGATTAATTCCTAAATTATTCCCGATCGATGGATCATCATGGGGATTGTGATTGATCGAGTAAAATTAGTGTACGAATCGCTTTCTTTGGATAGATGGGTTTTGAGTCCATATTGCAGGGATTTTAAAGTGAGAGTACAGGTAGTTATTATAGAACAAGAATAATGAGCATAATTATTATGAGAAGTCACTTAGATGGCTATCCACTCATCAGTAGCTTACTCGATGCTACAATTATGTGACTAGCCTTAGACCTAAGGTGTCTTGGTTGTTCACAGTGAGGCTACTATAGTTTGATTGTACATGACTTGGTCTCTATCAATATGGGTCCTTGTGATGTATGTTGGTTATAGAAGGCTCATTGTAGGAATAGGGTGCATACCAAGATGAAATCTATTATGAATCTCTTGGTGATGATGCTACTTCGGGCTTGACTCAGATAAGGTTGCAATGGCAATGGATGAGTTGACATGAAGCCAAGAAGGCCTCGTAGGATTCTATCATTGGGAGTCGATCTTTCAAGATAGAAAAGATCAGAAAGTCTAACACACCGAGAATGGGTTCCCAGTGGTGGACTCTTTGATGTCTAAGTCAATCTCTTGAAGAGGTAAATAGAGGAGGCTTGGAGTCTCCTCTAAGTTTGAAATAAGAGTGGAGAGTAGTCAGAGAAGAAGCAAACGAGGGACAAAGAGAGAGAAGATGGAACAAAATCTATAGTGGAAGGGGATCTTAATGTGTTTTTGTCTAGCTTCTTGGAGGATGGCACATGGAGGAGTGGAGTTGCAGAGGGCTAGAGTACATTAGAATGAAATGAAAAGTGTATGTGTCAACAATCCATGGGATCTCACTTAGGTGATGAGCTATGGAAGACTCAATCCAGGGAACTCAGGGTGTGTGTTGATGCGAGAGCAAGAAGACAGTCCCATTGTGGTGAAAAGTGGTGTCACTTGAGAAGACAGGGCTCTCTAATCCATCTTCCTTGTCTCTTCTTATTCTTTTCTTTGTGTCCTTGCTCAACATTGGCTCTTGAAGCAGAGAACCACCTACGTAGCATCCACGGAGGCATGTGACAAGGAGAGCCGTTGACATGACTCCCATATGGGCTCCAACCAGGCATCATGGTGGCTGGGGTGCCACCTGGCCCATCTGAGGTTGAGCTCCTGCCTGAGGTCAAGTATCCATCTGAGGTCGAGCTCCAATTCGAGGTTGGGCTCTTGCTTGAGGTCGAGATCCCATCCGAGGTCGAGCTTTCGTTTGAGGTCAACCTCCCACCTAAGGTCAAGCTCCTGCCAGAGGTCGAGCTCCCATTTGTGATCGAGCTCCCATCCGAGGTTGACCTCCTGTCTAAGGCCGAGCTCCCGTCCAAGGTCATTGAGCTCCCATCTGAGGTTGAGCTTCTACTTGAGGTCGAGCTCCCATCTGATGTAGGGTCTCTAAGGACAAGAACACAACCCAAACCATGGCCAAAGGGACTGCCGCAAGCAAGGTGCGGCTCCCAAGAAATAGGGGCAAAAGGAATTCAAGCCATAGCATGAAAGCTCCATGACATCCCATCCAGATTATGCACGGCTCTTGAGGGTGATGCATGTTCCACCAGGGATTTTAGGCCCTGCGACATGCCACCGGCACACTCTGAGCAATGCATACTTTTCTAAATTCCAAGATCTACAATGCACCGCCCGCATCCTCTACCGGCTTTATGCTAATCATATCAATTAATATAATAATCTAGTAAAACTAAAGAAATAAACTCACTACCAATATCAATTAAATATTTGAAGTGGGAAAGGGTGGTCATAAACTTGATAGTGGTTGAAACTGGAAAAGGAGGTGTTGACCAAGTCAATCTGAGATTCTGGATGGATGACAAGTCCGATAAAGTTCTTAGACCTAGAATACCAAAAAAAATAACAGTTGCGGTCAGCATTTTTTAAGCCAAAATAATTTTAGATCTTGTCTAATAAATCCAAAAATATGGTTGATGCAGTCTTCTAGAAGTTCTCTGAAAGGTAAGCGGACTCTTCGATCATGTGCTGATCAAGATGTGCTAAACAGGATAATGATGCTCAGGATTTCAATGGTGGAGCCCAAATTGGTTTTCTAAAACCAATTTAATTTTTTTAATTTTTTTTTCCTTTCTATATTTTTTTGAATTTATACTTAAGTCGGCAGGCAGAAGGGTATTTGCCTTCATGATCATGCCAAACCTATGGGGGCTTTCACGATCATGCCAAAATAGGCGATCTTTAGGGATGGAAATTGGCAGGGCTCACTAGCAATCTTGAAGGACCCGGTGCCGGAGGGAAGATTAGCTCGGTCAATGCATGGTGGCATGAAGAGACGGTGGCATGGGTGTTTTGGTGGTTGTCGATGAGCGTAAGAGGAGCTAGGCGATTTTAGCATGGTATTTGATCATTGAAGGTGGTAAGGATGGTGGAAGAAGCTTCGATGGTGATGCGTTTGGATGGGTCCGATGGTCGGACAAGTCTGAGAATGGTGGAACAATGGGTTTGGGTTGCGGGTGGAGTATTTTGGGGCGGCTGGTGTCCATTAAGGGGCAGTCATTGTCAACTTGGCCATGGACCTCTCCAATGCATTGGAGGTGGTGGACTCGATGGCGATGTTGAAGGAAAGGTGATGACAATGGGTGGCTCAATGATGGGTGGTCGTTGCTATAGGTGGCGGCGAGTTGAAACAAGGAAAGTGGGTGTCAGGGCTTTTGTTGCTTGTTGAAGGTATAATAAAGGGATCGAGGAGTTTGATTCTCAAACCACTATAGTTGGTAGGAGTGAGAAGTAATAGAGAAGAAGAGGAAGAGGAGAAGAAGGAGAAGAGAGGAAGAAGAAGGGGAAAAAGAGAGGATGAAGAAAGGAAGGGAGTCGGAAACAAAATTCCTTTTTTCAATATTTGTCTATGTTTCAATTGATACATGGAACTCTTTTAAATAGACCCTAGTCCTCCAAAAATTGGAGACCAAAATTCTAGGACTCTCCATTAGATTGGAGACCAGATAGACTAAAATATTGGGACTCAAGTCAAACTGAAATAATTGGCCTAACCTAAAAAATAGACTCCATACTAATCCAGTATCATGCTTTGAGATCCATGCATGATCTGGATACAAGAATAATGAAAATAAAAATAATATACCCAATTCCAATATACCTATATAAAAATATAAAAAATAAATATTTGTTCAAATATGTGCATCAAGATCTGTGCTATCTGATGTTCTCATCATTCTCCTGGGATGGGGAGAACTCGACTCCATTGAGTTAGTTTTCATATTGCTCTGGTAATGCTCTAGAATATCTAGATCAATCAATTGCAGTTCTTCTTAGGTAATCCTTGTGTCTTCAGACTCAGGACGGCCATGCCATCTTACCAAATATTTCTAATATCCACACTCCTAGTAGAATCGACCTACTAGTCCAGAATCTTCTCAATCCGATCATGACTTCGAGAAACTCTTTGTTATGTGTTGACCTCATAAAGAAAAACTTAAGTAACAACAATCAAATGGGTTACTTCTAGGTTATTTCAAGCTTAAAATTACTTTGAGTATGTTGTAAGAAAAGTTTGAAGACATCTTGAAAGCTTGAAGCCTTGCTGGATGAATTATGGAAAAGAATTGAAAATTCAATGAAGAACTCACCTGAGCTGACTCGAACAGAAGAGAGCCAACTCTGGCACATGGCATGCATGAGGATTCTAGCATGTAGATATCCGAGCCAACTCTAAGGGACCCAAGTCAACTCATCAAGAGTACCACTTCCTAAATTAGACAGGTGAGCCGATCCAAAGAAAGTCCGAGCCGACTCTATCATTTAGTCAGACATCTGAGCCGACTCTTTAGAGATTCGAGTTGACTCCTCCAAAGTCTAGAAAAAGAGCTCTGAGAACTACAGCCAACAAAACCAACTTTAAAGAGAAAGAGTTGACTTTTGTAGACTACATTTTGAAGGCGAGCCGACTCTTATAGAGTGAGGAATCAGAATACCATGCAATTGAGCCAACTAGATGGAAGAGAGTCAACTTAACCATAACTACTTTAAGGATCTGAGCTGACTCGAGTAATCCGAGCCGACTCGAAGGTCGATTTCAGACTTATAACGGCTAGTTCCAGAACGTGGAATTTGAATCCAAAAAGTATTCCAACGATCAAATGTCACATCCCAACGGTCTACAATGACTAAAACTGCCTAAGAAGGGTACATGACTATATATTTGAGAGATTTGAACTACTTGGAAGGAAGCTTTTGAAAGGAAAAAGAGTAAATGCTATATTGAAAGCTTGTAAGCAAGAGAGCACTGCAAGAGCATTCGAGACAGTCTTCAAGCCTTCACCAACTATCAACTAAGGCTTGAAGCATTTATTGAAGATAGTGAAGAAGCCAACCAAGTGCATTAAAGTGCAATCAATTGGGCTTCTCTCGAGCTGCATCGGCAACTATTCGACAAAAATCTATTTATCATTAAGTTGCTTTTCTTAACAATTCTTTTATTGAATTGTTGGGTTATTGGTGAGCTCGATTTAAAAACCAAATAGGTTCTTGGTTAGCCTATGTTAAAACCAAGTGTAGGGTTCTTGGTGATCCTTGTAAAACCAAGTTGGGTTTCTTTGGTGAGCCCAGTTTAAAAACCAAAGTATAGAGGTTTGGATGTGAGCTTGTTAAAACAATCTGACTGCATTCCAGTGGGGGATTTAGTGGAAATTCTAAGTGGTAATCTTGTATAGTGGATGTAGGAGCGGATTGCTCCAAACCACTATAATTTGCTTGTATTTATGTTATTCTTTTTTTATTTGATTATGCTTCTGCATTCAATTATCCTATCACAGCACTTAACACTCATAAGGAATTTCAAAGAGCACATTATTGCATAAATTTTTTAAATTTCCAATTCATCTCCCACTTGGAAAAGCCACCTGGGTAGCAATTGGTATTAGAGCAGTGTCTCTGAATACATTAAGAGTAAAGATTGATGGCTCATCCCATAAGTACATCCATGGCCGAAGACTAATCTGCTAATAGACCTCCACTCTTCACTAGCACTAATTATTCTTACTGGAAAGCTAGAATGAAAATCTATATACAAGCTATCGATTTTCAATTATGGAAGGTCATTCTAATAGGGCCACATATTCCTATGATTAAAATTAATGGCATGGATGTCCTAAAGCCTGAAGAGGACTGGGATGAACATGACACGAACATGTGGGAATTAAATGCCAAAGTAATGAATTTATTATATTATATTTTGGATGCTAACGAGTTTAATCGAATTTTCACTTGTCCTTCAGCAAAGGAAATTTAAGACAAACTCGAAGTGACCTACGAAGGAACTTTCCAAGTGAAGACTTCGAAATAAATCTTCTTGTACACAGTTACGAATTATTTAAAATAGAACCTACTAAAACTATCATTGCCATGTTTACTCAATTTATAGATATTATTAATGGTTTGAAATGTCTTGGTAGGGTTTATTCAAATGCTGATTTAGTATAGAAGATCGTCATATCACTTCTGGACAAGTGGGACCCCAAAGTGATTGCCATCCAGGAAGCGAAAGATCTAAACACCTTATCTGGATGAATTAATGGGTTTACTCATCACCCACAAATTGGCTATGCAGCACCGAACTAAAGATGATCAAAAGAAAAGAAGACTATTGCATTCAAGACTACATCTGATTCTAAAAGATATGATGAGGAATCGGAAGATGACTACACCTCCTCCGAAGATGATCTAGAAGACGAAGATATCGCAATGGTCATGAAGAGATTCAGAAAATTTATAAGGAAAAAAAGGTAGATATCATAATAAATTCTATAAGAAAGAAAAATATAGTAAAGATAAGGATAAGGACAAGGAGAAAGAAAAGGAACAAGTCCCTACCTACTATGAATGTAAGAAACCAGGGCACATTCATCCAGATTGTCTATTATTGAAGAAAACCTTTAAGAAGAAGAAAAAGAAAGCTATGATTGCTACATGGAGCGATAGGGAGGAATCCACCTCAATTGAAGAGGAAGAGACCATAAAAATTGCTATCTATGTCTAATGGGTCTCGAAGACGAGGTAACATCCCCCGAACCTTAATTAGAATTTATATTTGATGAATTAAATTATGCTTTTCATGAATTATTATTTGAATTCAAAAAGGCTGAAGTAAAAATTAGATCCTTAAAAAATATCAATGAATTTTTACTAAAGAAAAAAGATAAAATTTCTTAAAAGAACAATATATTGCAAAAGAATTTATATGTCTTTTCTGAAAATTTAAAGCCTTAGAAATTGAAAACAATGTATATCTCAACAAGAACAAAGCTTTAACTATTGAAAACAATGATTTGAAAAAGGAGGTTGGAAAACTCAAGCCACTTGTTGAAAAACTTACATTATCTTCAAACAAGTTTGATTTGATTTAAAAGATCAAAGAAATTCTAGAAATAAAGCTGGAATCAATTTTAATTCTTCAATTTCAAATGGAATTTCAGCTACTACTTTTGTGACACCAAAAGCTTATGCTCCAAAATTAATATCTCAAAAAGCTTTTGCAACAAATATTTTTGCTTCTACTCCTAAAGCTACATTGTATGTTCCAAAGAGCTCAAATAAAAAATCTTTTATATTTGCATCTCATGCATCAACATCTAGAACTTCAAAATCTGCATCCTTTTAAAATTTAGAGTTGAATGTTATGCATGCAAAGGGTTAGGACATAAAGCTTTTAAATAATATCTTTAGAAATGTCAAGAATAAAGTAAGATAGATTTGGGCTCTCAAAAGACCACCTTCGCTAACCTGCAAGGACCCAAGTTAGCTTAGGTACCTAAAAGAACTTCTTGATTGTGCGGGAATATCTTGCAGTCTAAAAATTGAAGAAAATATGGCATCTCAACAGTGGCTGTTCAAGGCATATGACGGGTGACAAGGATCAATTTATCATCCTGGAGATGAAAGAAGGAGGTATGGTTACTTTTGAAGTACAAGGAAAAATAATTGAAATTGATAAGATCAAAATAATCCCCTGTACTTTTATTGAAAATGTATTGCTAGTAGATAAATTGAAGCATAATTTGTTAAGCATCAGCCAATTATGTGATATAGACTTCAAGGTTATCTTTGAATCATTTATATGTATTATAACAAACTCTCTTGATTCTAGTAGTAAGTTTATTGGACATAGACTTGGAAATATTTATGTGGTAGACCTTAATGATCTTGCCATGTCAAGTAGTTTCAGTCTAGTTGTAATGAATGCTAAGACCAAGGGATCTTGCTTGCTTTGGCATAGACGATTAGGTCATGCTAGCATGCATACTATTGCCAAGTTAATTTTCAAGAATTTAGTTAGAGGCATGCATAAATTTAAAAATATCTTAATCATATTTGTGATACATGCCAAATGGGTAAACAAACTAGAGGGAGCTTTAAACCCAAAAATATAATTCAACTACTAAACCCCTTGAGCTACTTCACAAGGACTTATTTGGACCAACTAAGACCACAAGCCTAGGTGGTATGAAATATGCTCATGTGATAGTAGATAATTTTTCTAGATTTACTTGGATTTTGTTTATTACTCACAAAGTGAAACCTTTAAAGTATTTCAAAATTTTACAAAAAGGTTTCAAATCAGAAAAATCTTTCAATAGTTTTAATTAGAAGTGATCACGGCACTAAATTTGAAAATTAATTTTTCGATGATTATTGCATAGAAAACGACATTGATCACAACTTCTCCACTCCTAGGACACCACAACAAAATGGTATTGTAGAGAGAAAAAATAGGACAATGAAAGAGATGGCCCAAATAATGTTATGTTAAGGCAATCTTCCAAGGTACTTTTGGGCAGAAGCAGTGAACACTGCTTGTTATATTTTAAACCGCATTTTGATCCGTCCTATTTTGAAGAAAACCCCTTATGAGCTTTGGAATGAAAAGAAATCCAATATTAATTATTTCATGTATTGGTTGTAAATGCTTTGTGCTTAACATGGTAAAGATAATCTAGAAAAATTTGATACTAAATTTGATGAAGTAATTTTTCTTGGTTATTCATTACATAGCAAAGCATATAGAGTATTTAACAAAAGAACTCTTACTGTAGAATAATCTATGCATGTTATTTTTTATGAAACTAACCCTTCACCTTCTAAGAAAGAAGAGTGTGTAGAAAATGATGCAGGTACAATTCAAAAAGAAATGGAAGACATGAGCATACAAGAAAGACAAACTCAAGAAGGAGAAGAAACGATATGTAAGGATCAAGCTGATCTACCAAGGGAATGGAGGTACATAACTTCTCATCCAAGAAAATTAATTGTTGGTGATCTTTCACAAGGTCTTAGGACTAGGTCATCACATAGAGATGCACATGATTACCTAGCCTTTGTATCACAAATAGAACCTCATATATTAGAGAAGCTGAATATGACCGAAACTAGATGATGGTCATGCATAAAGAACTAAATCAGTCTGAAAGAAATAAGGTATAGACTTTAGTTGAAAGACTATCAGACTATCCAATCATAGGAAACAAATGGGTCTATAGAAACAAGTTAGATGAATAAGGAAATGTAGTAAGAAACAAAGCTAGATTAGTGGCTAAGGGATATAACCAAGAAGAGGGTATAGATTTTGATGAAACATATGCACCTGTAGCAAGACTAGAAGCCATTAGATTACTTCTTGTATTTACTTACTACATGAATTTTAAACTTTTTCAAATGGATATGAAAAGTGCATTTTTGAATGGTTTTATTTATGAACAAGTTTTTGTAGAACAACCACCAGGTTTTGAAGATCTTGTTTTTCCAAATCATGTATTTAACTGAATAAAGCATTATATGGTTTGAAATAAGCACCTAGAGCCTGGTATGATAGACTTAGAACTTTTTTGACTGGAAATGATTTTTCAAGAGGAAATGTTAACAAAACTCTTTTCATCAAGAAGAAAATAATGATTTATTAGTTGTACAGATTTATGTTGATGATATTATATTTGGTGCAACTAATGAAGCTCTTTGTAGAGAATTTGCTAAGTTAATGCAGGGAGAATTTGAAATGAGCCTAATGGGTGAACTTAACTACTTCCTTGGACTTCAAGTGAAATAAACAAAAGAAGGAATCTTCATTAACCAAGCCAAGTACACCAAAAAATAATCAAAAAGTTTGGAATGGAGTCAAGCAAACAAAGAGCACACCCATGAGCCCAACTTGTTTATTGGATGAAGATGAAAATTGATCCAACATTGACCAAAAGCTTAATAGAGGTATGATCGGATCCTTATTATACTTAACTGCACGTAGACCTGATATCTTGTGTAGCATATGTGTATGCGCTAGATTCTAATCTAATCCTAAAGAATCACATATGCTTGCTGTTAAAAGGATTATCAGATATTTAAAAGATACAAGTAATTTAGGTATTTGGTTTTCAAAACATTCATCATTTATTTAATTGGATTTTTGGATGCTGATTGTGCTAGTTGTAAAATTGATAGAAAAAGAACTAGCGGCACATGTCAATTTATATTGTTGAATTTATCTCATGGCACTATAAGAAACAAAACTCGGTAGCACTATCTACTGCTAAGGCAGAGTATGTTGCTGCAGGGAGTTGTTGTGTACAAGTGTTATGGATTAAACAACAACTAGAAGACTTTGGTGTTACACAATATAAAATTTTAATCAAATGTGATAACACAAGTGCTATAATTTGACAAAATATCTAATTCAGCATTCTAGAACTAAACACATAGAAATTAGATACCTTTTTATTAGAGATCATGTTTTGAATGGTGACATTGAACTAGAATTTATCCCATTGAGAACCAACTTGCTAACATTTTCACTAAGCAACTCAATCAGGATAGATTTGAAATGATTAGAGGAGAATTAAGTCTTTGTGATCCTTTCTAGATTTTTCTAACCTAATTCCTTTAAAATTAAAGAAAAGTTATCTAGAAAACCTCCTACATCAATTCAAGTTCCTTGAACAACTTTCCTTGAGATTTTATCGAATTAACTTCAATATCTGGATCATTCCAACTTTTGTCGAAAGTTTCTATTTGAGTCGACTCGGGCATTTGGCTCTGGTCGAGCTGACTCGAATCTCTGTTGTTTTAGTTTTTGTTCTAGTCAAGCTGACTCGGGCAATTTAGGGTTGTTAGAGCCGACTTAGATGTCGAGCAAACAATTTTTGATAGAGCTGTGTGACTTTTCTAAAACTTTATTATTCTCTATTCTCGTTCTAAACCCTATCTCTCCACTTAAAACCTCTAGCAAACCTGGAAATCTTCTTCCTCAAGCTCTCATTCCATATTTCATCCCACAAGTGTTGCAATGGCACCGAAATCATTTATGGAAAAAAGACCAAAAAGGGCTACACACAAAGTGGAAGTAGAAAGAAGAACAAAGTGTCAGCAAGAGGAGCTGACTCGAGCAGTTGAGATGGAGAAGAAGAAACAGAATAGTTAGCCTCTACTCACTATCCAAGACAAGTGGTCAATGTATATCAGCCTGTTACTAGTGGTAGAAAGATTATCTTCAAGTTTCTTGAAGAAATTGGACTGAAAATTAGGGATTTAATTGATGAACAGGGCTGGACATTCTCTCTCTCTCTGAATTTATCTACATATCCAACCCTTGTTAGAGCATTCTATGAAAACCTGATAATTGAACCCCAACATATTGAATCTACAGTAAAGGGAAAATGAAATATAGTAACAGAGGAAAGGCCCAACACAATATTGGAAATGCTTGCTGAAGGGACTAAGCACTTAGTCTTGAAGGATAGAGAGAAAACCCATCAAACAATACTGGGTAGGGCAGATGTTAGTGGAGTAGGAACTGTCATGGCAAACATACTTTCATTAGAAATGAGAATACTCCATAATTTTGTTAGTAGAATATTTTTTCCAAGGACTGGCAGATTTGATTGGGTATGTGAACATGACCTCAGCTTTATGGAACACATCATTCAGGGGGAGGCATTAAATTTTCCCTATATCATGATAATGCAAATGAAGGAAGCTATCAGAAAAGTTAAGGCTTGTTTACCTTATGGAATGGTTCTAACCTTGTTATTTCAAACCTCCATGATCAGTTTGGAAGGAGAAGATGGTAAATCCCTTCATCACAACGACACTTATACTCTAAATCTCTAATCCGAATGGGATATATCTTAGTGAAGGGATATGGAAGAAGAAGGGAACTGAAGAGAGGGCTATAGCTGCCTCCAGCAGTAGCAGCAGCAGTACTGAGGGCAGTGACAGTGAAGAAATTCCTAAGGAGATCTCCGCTGTAGGGCCTTTAGCACCCGAGCACATTGTTGATGTTCTAGTTGGCACTTCTACTAACTTTGCTAGCATTTCTGAGCCAGCTGAGACTACTATACCTGGATTTGCACCTACTGAGACTGAACATGCTACATTTGATGCTGTGGAGATAGTGCATTTTGAGTATGAGACTCCATTACCAGCATCTCCACCTATGCCAGATACTACTCATGTTCCTCCTGCACCTTCAGTTCAGGATCCATTTACTCACCCTACCATTACTTTAGTGACACAAGACTTCATAGCATTATAGATGAAAGCACTGACAAAATCATTGACTGCTTCTTTTGCTACTATGTTTGGTGAGTTTTGCAAATCAGTGGATTGTACACTGGATCATATTGATAGTGAGGTCAGGGATTTAAGAGGCAGAGTTGAATCACTTGAGACCTCCAGATCTTTATCTCAGCCTGACCTGTAGCCTATCATTAACACCATATCATCCAGTTTTTATTCAATCAAGAAAACTGTTGATCAATCTTTGGAAGAATACAGAACAGAGATAAAGGAGATAAGGTTCAATATGGGATCATTCGATCAGGGAAAAATGATGGAAGAAGATTATACAAGGGACATAGGGATCTTAAGGTTAGAATTTGGGAGATGCGAGGTTTTGCTGAAGCTTTTGCAAATATGCAAGCTGCTGAGTTAGTTGCTTTAAACATTAATGATGGGGGACAGATGGGTAGGATCGTTGGTGAGCCTAGAAGTCACCTAAATTAGGGATTTTTTTTTTTTGGTATTTTTTTTTTCTCTAGGGGTGGCGAAATAATAGTGGGGATGTAGGATAGGGATCTGGATCTCATGGACTTTGGGACTCACCCTAACGAAGAGACCTCTCACCTCTAGGGCATTACGCCCTCCTCGATACTTGGAGGTGCTAGGATGGATCTCAAAGGCCACGAGGGGATAGAGAAGATGGAATGGGAAGGGGATAACTAGGTATGACCTCACATCATGTCCTGGGGTTGGGCCTCACACCCTCTCCTCACAGAGTGAAATAAAAAAAATACTCTTTTCTAAAACTCATTTTCATCCCCAAAACTTGACTAAACTCAAAAAACTATCTTTTTTACAAAGGACTGAGGGTGTATTTATAGACATATCCAACCCTCATTGAATTTGAATACAAGATAAAAAGATAGGATGATTCAAATTCAAATACAAGATATGATAAGATAAGCCTATCCATATCTAAATTCTAACCAACCAAATCTTAATTCAAATTTTAAATAAAAGATAAATCATAAATTTATTTTGGATATGTTCCGAGATTCGTGCGGCTCCAAGATTCGTGCTTGCTCCGAGTTCATGCAGGTGAGGTCCCCATCAATGATCAGTGGCGTTCCCAGTTGCAGGCGATTTGGAGTCGATCTTCACGGGTGATGGCAGCAGGGGGTGTCGGCATAGAGAAGAGTCAGGAAGAAGAAACGTACCGTAATCCGTCTGGGCTCTGATACCATTTGATGCAGGATAGATGCACGGGGTAGGATCGCTGACGAGCGTAGAAGTCATCGAGGAATTAGGGTTTGTCTGGAGAAAGAAAGAGAGGTGAAGGATAATTGGGGTTCACACAGATTCTCCATGGAGGACAAACACATAGCAAAGGGCTCACATAGATGCCCTAGGGATCACACAAAAACCTTAAAAAGTTCACACAGAACTAAAGAATTCATATTCATTCATCATCATGAAAAAATACAAGAGGGGGTGGGGGTATTTATAGATTCATGCTAGGGTACATGACTTGAGGGCTAAGAAACCTTGACTTGTGGGCCAAGAAACCCTGGTGGACCTAGTCAACAGTGGGCCTTCGTCTTGGACTATAGCTCTCTCTAGTAGGCCTGGCAGCATGAAAGGGCTCAGGTGAATGAAGTCTAGCTCTGGTTGGGGGGCCTGGTGAATCTCCAGGTCTGTGGACTCTCTTCGTGAACATGACTTAAATGAAAACTACATGGACTCGATTGAACTTGACTGAACTGAAAATAACTGAACCTGACTAAGTGGACTCAACTAGACTCAGTTGTCTCACTTTATTACAGAACTAATGGACTCAAATAAAATAAAATAAAATAGACTTTTGGTCCCCATCAGCATTGGACTTTTCAAGTGTGATCATAATTTTGTATTTATGTGAGGACTTTGGATGATGACTTTAGGATCTATCTACTCTTGTATGTGGATGACATGCTGATGGCATGCAAGAGTAGAAAATTATGCAGGAACTGAAGGCAGCTTTGTCTCGGGAGTTCAAGATGAAAGATTTAGGGCCTACGAGGAAGATCTTAGGGATGGAAATATTTAGAGACTGTGATGCAGAACGAATGCTCTGATACCAAAAATGATGCAGAACAAAGAACAAGAAGCGTATGCGGAAGTAAATTAAGATTAATTTTTTTTTTGTTTTTTTTTATATATTTCAGAAATTGGCTTCGACTCAAAGTAAAGCTAAACTACGTTGAAGGAAACTAGGTAAGGATTGAAAGCACAGTTTAGAAGAAACTAAATTATCAGAGTAGTTCAGAAGTAACGGATCGCTGGGGGTTGAGAAACTCCCAGACCTAGGGTTTCGCTCTGAACTTTCAACAGAACAGAAATAGAGAGGAGAGATGGTTTACTAACCAAACAGTGATCTTCTCAGGATTTGGTGGAAGAACTCTCTCGAGCAGATTGTGGGATCCCCGGAGTCGGCCATCTTCGCAATGGATCCTCTAATACTGGACTCGTTGTTTGGTCGGCTTCTTCCGGACTCAAGATCTGGGAAAGAAGAGGAACAAATGATGGAATTCAGAAACTCAAGAAAAGATTTACCAGGTTGAAGAACTTGAAAGCCGAAGTTGCTGAAATCAGGATTCTCCTGGAGGCCGATCTGACTTCCTCTTAGAACTGCTATAGATCTGAAGTATCTGGACTGGAGCTGGATGCTGGTGGCCGGCCTGGACTTGGAGAGGGTGGCCGTGAGAAGTGGATAGACTAGGGCTTGGTGGAAAGAGAAGGGTGATGGCGGCTAGGGTTGGGAGTGGAGTGGCTAACCTAGGTTTGGGGTTTGGGAGATCTCACACCTCCTCAAGGTTCCTGGGGAACCCAGATTTACTCCCTCACGGAGCTCAACACCTGGATGCAAGTGCGGAAGAGAGAAAACACAAAGTTGGCTCACACAAAAAATTTTGCTTCATTCATCTGATTCTTTTCAAACCTACATGGGGGTTTAATTTATAGGCCATTACAAGAGAGTAGGGTTTTACATCTTCCCATGTGGGACTAAAGGAGGGATCTTCAAATTAGGATATCAATCCCTACTCATATGGCCGGCCAATTAATTCCAAAGTTGATTGAAGCTTCAAAAAGGAAAGTGGGTGGCGCCTCTTGTGTTGACCTCCAGAAAATATTTTTTTCCTTCTATGCTTGGCCTTATCTGGAAGTGTTTGGGCGCCTCTAACTTGCCCTCCAAGAGAAAATTTGTTGTCTTTTATATCTGGCTTTAGTTGGAATGATTAGGGGGCCTCCTAACCTTGCTTTTCAAGAGAAATCCCCTTCCTTCCATGGCTCAACCTTTTTGGATACCTCCTTTTCTTTCACCCCAAGTTATGGATCCTTCTAACTTTGTTTGAGTATTTCTGGCAGGTAATGGGCGCCTCCTTGAATCTCTCCCAAGAGAATTCTTCCCTTTCATAGTTTGGTTCTTTTGGGAAGTCTTGGACCGCCCCCTTGATTTTGTGGACCCCTGGTGGATTTTCCTCAAGGGCGCATGAAGAGGGAGCTGCTATCTGTGGTGTGGGGACCAAAGCCTGCTGGACGGAGATGTGGCGCCCCCTCGACTCAGGCGTAGGCTGGGAGTGTGGCTGGGAGTGTGGCACCCACTTGCTTGGCCTTGGGAGAAAATGTAACACCCCAGGTTGAAGCCCTAGTCCACTACTGAGTCAACATGACTCAACAAAATAAAAATGTAGGTAATACAGACTCAAACTAAAATTGAGTTGATCAAGTCAACCCTTATTACAAGCCAAAAACCCTAATTCTTTGGGCAAGGTTAATCAGAGATCCAGATGGAGCTCTGAAGTCTTCTTCTGAGTCTGGTGCCCGCACCAATTCTCCCAGGGTGGGAGGAACCGACCTGTCGAGTATGGATCAAGTTGGCTCTGGTATCTCTCCAAGTGGTCTGGGTCCAACTCTTGTAATTCTTCTCGGGAGATCCAAGAGTCATCAAAATCTGGCCTTCCTTGCCAGCGGACCAGGTATCTTTGGTATCCTCGATTATGAGTAGAGATAACCTGATCATCCAGGATCTTTTCAATCTGCTCTTCCTCACAGGCCAGTTTGTTGGTGGACAACAGGATCAGGTTCACTCAAGAGCAGGATTAGGTTTCAAAAGCCTCGCTGGGAATCACAGCTGGCTCTCTATACTCTACTAGGTCTGTAATGTTGAAAGGGAGCTAATGCCTAGTTCTGGAGGTAACTCGAGCACATAGCATTGGATCCTACTCTCTTCACCACTCTAAATGGTCCAGCTCCTCTAGCATGTAACTTTCTAACAGTTCCAGGAGGAAACCGTTCAGGCCTTAACCTAATCATTACATAGTCTCCTTCGTCAAAAGTTTTGACTCGCTTTGAGAATCAGCCAACTTCTTATAAGTTTCATTACTTAAATTTATTTTGGCATGAATTTCTTTAT
This sequence comes from Areca catechu, assembly GCA_021397845.1. Classification (NCBI taxonomy): domain Eukaryota; kingdom Viridiplantae; phylum Streptophyta; class Magnoliopsida; order Arecales; family Arecaceae; genus Areca; species Areca catechu. The sequence goes on along the minus strand of CM038052.1, from coordinate 138,870,615 downwards.
GCAAGTCCTTTACATGCTATGCAAGTGCATCAAGAGACTTGTGTGTGTGGCTAATAGTGAAATCAGATCAAGTGGTGTGTGAGGCTTGTATCCATGAACAATTTCAAAGGGACTCTAGCCTATAGACCTATTGATCGAAATATTGAATGCAATTTCAGCCCTGGACAAAATACAAATCCCAATTCCTGGTGCTCTCAAAATCTGAGACAATGTCCTAAACTCGACTGACGATGCATTCCTAAGAATGGACTTTATTCAAAGGAACCCTAGTCTAAACCTAACAACTACGGCTCTCTAGGTTGACCTTGGGTCGGAGGATGGCATGCAGAGCATGAAACTTATCATGGTGCCTAGTAGGTGCCATAAGGTCTTCCAGAAGTAGGTGGCAAACCTAATAGGTTCTGACACGTGGTTCACTCTAAAGACTTCGACAAAGTATACTTGGATGGTGTAAGAAGCATTAGAAGTCCTAGAGAAAGGGAGGAGATATGAGGTGGAGTCTCGAATTACCTGTTGACTAAAGGTGGTGACCTGAAGGTTTGAATGGTGATTTATGAGTGTCAACTGGTCATCCTTATGAAAGGAAAAGTTTGCTACTACTCCCAGGAATGGATCAAGAGATGGTTCGGGAAGTAGCCTAGGACATGTGATTGCAACAGTTAAGGTTTGTTCTCTAAGCAAATAATGATCCACTTTCTCAAGAACTAGATTAGAGAATGATTCATGGAAGGGCCTATGGATGATGACCTCAATACTTGAAATTTGACCTATGGGTGCGGAAAGGTATACTCTATAGAAGGGTAGGTCAGTCATGCGAAGGAAGGGGTCTGGGGCCATAAGGAGGACTTCTACAGGACTGGGTGAATCAATCCATTCAAGACAAGATGTTCAACTGAGATTACGGGAGAGACCTTAGTGGCTGGGCATGGGACAAGGTCCAATTGTAAGAGGCTTGATTCAGTCATCCTAAGGAGAGGATCTACCATAGGGTGGGCAAACTTAACAGTTCAGTGCAAAGATCTTCAATTGGTACTTGGGAATGACTGTCATTAGAGGGTACGAACTAATAGCTCGGCTAACACTATGAGTTCTTCCTGGGGGTATTTGACTAAAGGAACCTGGTTCTCACAAATCTCTTGAATTTCTGAACTAGGTCCTACCATTGGTTGCTTTCCAAGGTCTCCTCAGGTAAGGAACCAATAGTATCAATGTCACATTCTTCAAGTTCTTCCCCCTCATATTCATCAACTAGACACAAGCCAGCATCATGTACTTCCTCGATGCCATCTCCAATGGGTTTGGGGTCAGTGGTAATCAGGTCAACTGATTCTAGGCTTGTCATACCTAACCGTTCTTCCTCATTGGTAGGCTTGGGTTCTCCCTCATTAATGTCATCCTTAGGATTCTTATACACTTTAGCTGTGCACAAGCCAGTCCTATGCATGGGCACTGACTAGATTTATGGCCTCTTTCTCCACAAAACAAACATTCTTGAGATATAGGAACCTGGGTCACACTGGGTTTCAAGCTAGTAGAGACCTACTTGGGCATGGGTGGGATCTAAATGGTTTGATCTAGAAGACTTGGGTTGTTGAGTGACTGGTCTAGAATATTGTAAGGACCTCTCATAGACACGATCCACACTATAGATATCATGATTAGGCTTCCTAAGGTTATACTCGGGATCACGGTATAAAGTCCTCCTAGGTTCCTGGCATGGGTGAGGTTGGGGCCTATTAAATTTTGGATCAGAGGTCCAATTTTGATGTCTACGTTTCTCAAGTACTTGACTCGATCCCTAAACTAGGAAAAACCCTCATTCATGTCCTGACTCAATTTGGTCATACTTTCGGTAAGATTTCTAACCATGGCCTCTAAATCTGGTTGGGTTTGACTAGGTTGGTAGGGTACTCTATTCCGGGTAGACATGATGATGCAAGCAAACCACAAAATGAGACTCAACTGAATCGACTACGGGCTAACTAAACCTAGAGCCCAAACTAGATGCCCAATCAGAGTGGCAAGCTAGCCTGTAGTAACTCAGGACTCAGCCAGGCAGGTGTAAGGGGAGTGTTAGGTCCCTATTGCCAATCCTAGACACCAATCAGAGATTGGCCAGGTAGGCGGACCAGCACACAAGCCCTTCGGAATGGAATCCCTGAACCACCATTCTAGACACTGAGTACAAAGCACACACAGAGTAACCAGACAAACTAACTCAACACTAGCCTTGACCCGACTTGTTGATGTCCCTAGCCCACTAGGGCAAATTAGGTCTAATCAATTTTAGATTAAAGGCTTAGGTTCGAATGAAAGGGTGGTGGTTTTGGGCTAAGGAGAGGTTTTCAACTCCTCCCCTTATCTTAGATGCTCAAATGCCCTTAAGGTGAATTAAGAGATGAACACTCAAAAAATAATTGGATTGCAGAATATAAAAATAGAGTTATAGTAATTTAATTCTCAGAAATCGCACAGAACCCAATAAATCATGAGAAAATTAAGAAATTAGTTTCAATTATACTGGTTCCAACAAACAAAAATCACTGAATTTGGAGTTATCTAAAGTGAGAAATAATTCCTGCAACAGGGCAATTACGGACTGAAAATAGAGCACTTCCCCGTTTACAATTTCTGCTACGAGTTGTAACCCAACGGATCCCCTACACGCCCTAGGAACCCCCGTGGAATGGGAAGAGGAGGTGGTTTCACCTCGCTTCGTTCCTAGGATCGGACGTCCTGGAGAGTCTACTTCGAGCAGACAAAGTAAAAAGAGAGGGACTCAAACAAGCAATCAAACAGAAATCCTAGACAGGGGCTCTGATACCAAATTGATGCAGCAGAAAGCTCTGATACCAAAATTGATGCAGAACGAATGCTCTGATACCAAAAATGATGCAGAACAAAGAACAAAGAAGTGTATGTGGAAGTAAAATTAAGATTAATTTTTTTTTGTTTTTTTTTATATATTTCAGAATTGGCTTCGACTCAAAGTAAAGCTAAACTACGTTGAAGGAAACTAGGTAAGGATTGAAAGCACAGTTTAGAAGAAACTAAATTATCAGAGTAGTTCAGAAGTAACGATCGCTGGGGGTTGAGAAACTTCCAGACCTAGGGTTTCGCTCTGAACTTTCAACAGAACAGAAATAGAGAGGAGAGATGGTTTACTAACCAGACAGTGATCTTCTCAGGATTTTGGTGAAGAACTCTCTCGAGCAGATTGTGGGATCCTCGGAGTCGGCTATCTTCGCAATGGATCCTCTAATACTGGTCTCTCGTGGTTTGGTCGGCTTCTCTGGACTCAAGATCTGGGAAAGAAGAGGAACAAATGATGGAATTCAGAAACTCAGAAAAGATTTTACCAGGTTGAAGACCTTGAAAGCCAATGTTGCTGAAATCAGGATTCTCCTGGAGGCCGATCTGACTTCCTCTTAGAACTGCTGTAGATCTGAAGTATCTGGACCTGGAGCTGGATGCTGGTGGCCGGCCTGGACTTGGAGAGGGTGGCCGTGAGAAGTGGAATAGACTAGGGCTTGGTGAAAGAGAAGGGTGATGGCGGCTAGGGTTTGGGAGTGGAGTGGCTAACCTAGGGTTTGGGTTTTGGAGATCTCACACCTCCTCAAGGTTCCTGGGAACCCGGATTTACTCCCTCACGGAAGCTCAACACCTGGATGCAAGTACGAAGAGAGAAAACACAAATTTGCTCACAAAAAATTGGCTTCATTCATCTAATTCTTTTCAAACCTACATGGGGGTTTAATTTATAGGCCATTACAGAGAGTAGGGTTTACACTCTTCCCATGTGGGACTAAAGGAGGGGATCTTCAAATTATGATATCAATCCCTACTCATATGGCCGGCCAATTAATTCCAAAGTTGATTGAAGCTTCAAAAGGAAAGTGGTGGCGGCCTCCTTGTCTTGACCTCCAAGAAAATATTTTTTTTCTTCTATGCTTGGCCTTATCTGGAAGGTTTGGGTCGCCTCTTAACCTTGCCCTCCAAGAGAAAATTTGTTGCCTTTTATATCTGGCTTTAGTTGGAATGATTAGGGCGCCTCCCAACCTTGCTTTTCAAGAGAAATCCCCTTCCTTCCATGGCTCACCCTTTTTTGGATACCTCCTTTTCTTTCTCCGCCAAGTTATGGATCCTTCTAACTTTGTTTGAGTATTTCTGGCAGGAATGGCACCTCCTTGAATCTCTCCCCAAGAGAATTTCTTCCCTTTCATAGTTTGGTTCTTTTGGAAGTCTTGACCGCCCCCTTGATTTTGTGGACCCCTGGTGGATTTCTCCTCAATTGGCGCATGAACGAGGGGAGCTGCTATCTGTGGTGTGGGGACCAAAGCCTGCTGGACGGAGATGTGGCGCCCCCTGGACTCAAGCGTATGGCTGGGAGTGTGGCTGGGAGTGTGGCGCCCACTTGCTTGGCCTTGGGAGAAAATGTAACAACCCAGGTTGAAGCCCTAGTCCACTACTGATTCAACATGACTCAACAAAATAAAAATGTAGGTAATACAGACTCAAACTAAAATTGAGTTTGATCAGTCAACCCTTATTACAAGCCAAAAACTCTAATTCTTCGGGCAAGGTTAATCAGAGATCCAGATGGACTCTCTGAAGTCTTCTTCTGAGTCTGGTGCCCGCACCAGACTGAGCCAAAAAGTGCTGCATTTATCTCAGGGTGGTTATATAAAGAAGGTTATGGAGAAATATGGGATGAAGGAAGCAAAATCAATAGAACTACCTATTACTGGACACTTCAAACTATGAAGACCATGGCACCACAGCCTGAGGTTGAGGTTTAGGAGATGGAGAAGGTGCTATATGCCTCTGGTGTAGGTGTCTCTTGTACATCATAGTTTGTTGTATGCTGGATATCACCCATGCAGTGAGTCAGGTTAGCAAGTTCATGGCACAGCCTAGTAGGGGGCATTGGCAAGCATTGAAGGGAGTCTTTAGGTACTTGGTGGGCATAGTTAGAGTTGGCATCTACTACAGATAGCAAGGAGGTACTGAGAGACTCTCCAACACATCCAAGGAGGCTCAAGGGCTGATAAGAGTGTTCATGGATATAGATTTTGGTGGCGATGTGGGCACCTGTCGCTCGACAATAGGTTTTATTTTTAGCTTGTATGGAGGTCCCATTTCATGGAGATCATGCTTACTTTCCATTACAACTTTATCAACCATGGAGGTGGAGTACATTATTGTTACAATGATGGCAAAGGAGGCCCTATGGCTTAAGGGCTTAGCGTTGGAGATGGCCCTCGAATAGGAGGCTATTAGGGTGCATTACGTAGCCATAGTGCACTTCTACTTGCATAGAACTCTGTTTATCATGCTCAAACCAAGCACATCAATATCAGATACCATCCAATCAGAGAGTTTGTTGGAGGATGGCAAGGTGGAGCTGATAAAGGTACACACCAAGGATAATCTAGCAGATGCACTGACAAAGGTTCTACCGCATGATAGCTATCACAAGTGTGTGGCATTGATGCAGCTTGTAAACAAGATGGAATTGGTTAAAGCCTTAAAGCACCAAGGTGGAGATTGGTGGGTCTTATGTGGTGCTTCCAAGGCTTAGCGGACCAAGGCTAACGCCATGGTCCAATGATCATCTATGCTATCATGGAATTCTTAGGGCTGGTTTGGGACCTAGGATGAAAGGTTGTTAGCCTTTCTATCTTGAGGTTCAGGGGACTTGGGCCTCAAGGGGCCACTTATATTGGGCTAATTTTGAGTCCTAGGTATTTGTGATTGGGCTGAGTCAAGGGTGTACTTGGGCTTGGGAAACTCAATTATGTATTAAGTTGGCCTATTGATGTTTTAGGGTTAGTTCATGGTGACCTAGTATATATATATTTTGTATATGGAGCTGATTGGAGCTGTGATCGTGAAATAACCTTTTCTCCCTAATATTCATCTTCTTCCTCCCTCTCTTCCTCTCTGGTTGTTGCTCTCTATCAGGGTAATATCATCATCCAAGCTACGATACCCAAGATGGGAAAAATTTATTAGCACCTAGGGACTCTTGTCGAAGTAGGAATTCGACTCTTGTCGAAGTAGGAATTCCTAACACAAGCGATTCTTGTGCCGCCCATTTGCAAATTCTATTCCCATAAAACATGGTGATCTTAGGCCTCTTCAAGGTTGGTTCTAGGTCCTATTTAGAGGGGATTAGATCTGGAAGAGATCTGATTAGATTGCTGGGCGTTGGAAGAAGATTGTCATGGTTTCCTAGTCCAAGTAAGCAACCCAGTGCCTAGCATCTTTGGAGTCATCCCTCTCTTTACCCTTTTGGAGTTCAACCAAGAAATTTGGAGGGTTGAATCCTCACTAGTTGGAGGTCCCAAGAGTGGTAGTTTCACATCCATATCAAATCTGGAATGTTTGGTGTTGGGGGACACCAGCTCAACTAAAGCTATTTCCGGCACAGGATCCGGTCCGGTTCCTCCCCAGGCTGGCCGCCCGCACCGAAAGAACCAACGACGACCCAGGAGTGCTATAATGCCTCCCTCCAAACCAGTCTTCAGACAACCGAAGACTTGGGGTCTGAAGACTACCCCTCCAAATCCCCAACGTCCACCATCCGATCGATCATCTTCGTCAAAGAAGTCTGAAGTTAGCTCCACCAACGAAGTCCAAAGAAGACTGACCTGAAGAAGTCTGAAGTTAATACAACCAACAAAGTCTGAAGATGACTAACCAAAAGAAATCCAAGAAGAAGAAGGTCGGAGACAAATCTCCAATCTACCACAAACCCCTAAATGAGGGGATGGCTATTACGGCCTGAAGCGTAACTGCCATCCCAAACCCCAACCATTTCGGGCTGGCTGCACGATCGGCAACCCCACTCTTCGATAATTTTGGAATGGCCGTAATAGAGCGACAACCTTCCCTGGGCAAATGAAAACTGCCCCCCATTGTACATGGGGCAAGGTTAACCAACCGCATGCTAACTAGGGGCAAGTTAAGCCCAACCTAGGCCATTGCCCAGCTATTAAAATACTGGTAAGAGGGGACACTCAAGGTGAGTTGGACATGACAACACTCTTGCTATCTTCCTGCCTTCTCAGAGAACTTTTCTTTATGTTGCTGGAACCTCTTCCTGACATAGGCATCGGAGTGTCCCCCACCTGAGAGAATCTGGTCAAGGGACATGTTTTGCAGGCGCCAAGAGGAGCAGACCAGCGGTTCAGCAACTCAGCCCAGTCTAGCGGAGGTTCTACGCCAACAAACTGACACACGAGGTAGGGGAGAGTGGGGTATTTTGATAAAGATAAAGATTGGACTTAGTAATCTGCGTTGACCCAAACCGACTATTCACCAGAAGCCCCCTCTTCATGAAAAATAAGTGAAGGGAAGCCACAATGGTGAAAGGAAGAAGCAGAATGTCTCAGCAAGTAGGAGTCATCCTTCCTCGTAGAGGAACGACCCCCCCGGTAGATGATAACATCCCGACCCCCATGTTGATGGTCGGACAGCAACAATTCGAAGCCCTTCTGAACCGAGTCGATACCCTGATGACTATGGTTCAGAATTTCCAGGATGTAGCCCTTCAGATTGGGCATCTACCAACCACTTCTAGACGTAGTCATCAATTTCAGGGGAGTGGAGACCAGCATCATCGGTCTGTCCTACCTTCTCCCGAAGGGCAACTTCCCTGGAGGGTCGAAGCTCACGACACTCGAAGCCGGCCAACATACCACAAAGGGGGAAAAGATCTAGACGATCCCCTCTATCTTCTCCATGGATTCCACTCCCGAGAGAGAGGTGCCAAAGGAAGCTCACCCCGACTGCAAGGAAAAGTTCAAGGCTTTTGAGTCACAGGTTGCGAAGCTTCGTGACCAGAGGAGGGACGACGAGATCACCGCATACGATCCCCATTCCCCGTTCACTCACCGCATCATGGCCGAAGCCGTCCCTCGTCACTTTAGGGTCCCCCAAATGTAACTCTATGATGGCACCATCGATCCACTTGATCACCTGGGCAGCTTCAAGGCCCATATGATGATTTAAGAGGTCTCTAACGTGTTGCACTACCTCGCCTTTCCTGCCATGCTAAAGAAGGAAGCTCGAATATAGCATTCGAGTATATGCCTAGGTACCATCGACTCCTTTCCTAAATTGGAAAAACTATTAATCTCACATTTCATGACCTGCCAGAAGACCCCCTAGAATATGGATGCTTTATTCCTCCTCCATCAAAAAAAAAGGAGAGAGCCTCCGAGACTACATCTCTAGGTTCAACTCAGCTACCCTTGAGATCTTGGACCTCAACGAACATGTATCCATGTCCACTCTGAAGAAGGGGCTTTGATCATCCCGGCACACTTTCTCCCTTGACAAGAGATTCCCCACAAGCTATTCTAAGCTTTTATCAAGAGCCCAGAAATATGCCAACGCTGAGGAATAGGCGACGAATCATAGGCTTGCTGAAGGGAAACCCATCCCGAAGAAGAAAAGCAATAGGGGGCAAGACCCCCCAATCCTCAACAACAACAACATCTCCGCACGGAGGCGAAGTCCCAAGCCCAGAGCTCCGAGCACGAAATTCAACTCTTACACCCCCCTCAATCTCCCAAGCGAGAGGATCCTGATGGAGATAGAAAAAGAAAGCTATCTCCAACGGCCGCATCCCATGAAGGCGTCCTCTTCCGCAAGGAACAAGAACAAATATAGTCGATTCCACCGGGACCACGGCCACAACACTGAGGACTGCATCCAACTCAAGGATGCTATTGAAGATCTGATCAAAAGAGGCTACTTAGGGTGGTACATCAGATGCCCAGAACCTAAGCCTGAGGCCACGGCCCCCTAGAGGGCCCCCGAAGAAGTCGAGCTACCTAATCAAATACCCACTAATGGAAGGGTGGGAATGCTACATCGGCCAACCAACTAGTGGAACGCTGAAGACGATACCCCGAAGCGGCTCAAGGACAACTCTATATTCTTCTTCGATGATGACCTTGTGGGAGTTCAGCATCCACATGACGACCCAGTTGTAATATTGGTCGTTGTGGCCAACTATGATGCAAGGCATATCCTGATTGATAATGGAAGCTCTACATATGTCTTGCTCTATGACTTATTCTCTCGGATGTGCTTACCTAACAATAAATTACAGAGGTCTCCTCTACCACTGATGGGGTTCAGGGGGAACCAGGTTAAGGTCGAGGGTGAAGTAATGCTGCCCGTATCCCTTGGCACCGAACCTTGGCAAAAAATGCTCCCCGTCAATTTCACGATGGTCCGAACTCCTTCAACGTACAATATGATTTTGGGGAGGCCCGCCTTAAACAAATTCGGACCATAGTGTCAACCTACTATCTCCAAGTCCGGTTTCCCTCCACGAGAGGAGTAGGGAAGCGAAAGGCAACCAAAGGGCTGCATGGTAGTACCTAATGATCCAGGACAAATAATCGGTCGACTCCCCAACTCCTGATCAACTCGATCCGAGGGAACCATCCAAAGACTGTGGGGAGCCGATGGAAAGAATCGTGCCGATACAACTAACTGAAGAAGACCCCTCCAAAGTTGTGCAAATTGGGACTCTACTTGATGAGGCGACAAGGGTGGAGCTAATCCACTTCCTCAAAAATAATGCCGATGTCTTCACCTGGTCAGTCTCGGACATGCTTGGGATTCCGACTAAAGTAATCACCCATCGGTTAGAGGCCATCCCCGGTTATAGGCCTGGATAGAAGAAGAGGAGCTTTGCCCCTAAGAGGCAAAAGGCAATAGACGAAGAGGTAAACAAACTCCTTAAAGATGGGTTTATCCGGGAGACACATTATCTCGAATGGCTGGCAAATGTGGTGATGGTAAGGAAAGCTAGTAAAAAATGGAGGATCTATATTGATTACACAAACCTCAACAAAGCATTCCCGAAAGATAGCTTTTCTTTACCGAAGATCGACCAATTGGTCGACGCCATCACAGGCCCCCAACTATTTAGCTTCATGGACACCTTCTCTGGGTACAACCAGATAAGGATGGACCCCCAAGATGAGGAGAAGATGGCTTTCATCACCGAGAAGGGCCTCTACTACTATAGAATGATGCCATTCGGACTGAAGAATGTCGGGGCAACATTTTAAAGGTTGATCAGCAAGGTATTTGAGGACAACGAGGAAGGAACATGGAGGCATATGTCGACAACAAGATTATGAAGAGCCTTTTTAAGCCAAACCATATCGAGGACCTACAAGAAGCATTTGATGCCCTACGACGTCATCGAATGAAGCTGAATTCGACGAAGTGTGCTTTCGGAGTGACATCGGGCAAATTCTTAGGGTACCTTGTTACCAACTAAGGAATTGAAGCCAACCTTGAAAAAATTGAAGCCATCCGGAACATGAGGCATCCTTCCTGCAAGAAGGAGGTACAACGGCTAATAGGGAAGGTCGCCTCCCTAAGTCGATTCATTTTTCGGTCGATCGAGAAATGCCTCCCTTTCTTCATAGTGCTTAGACAATCTCGAGACTTTGAATGGACCGAAGACTGCCATCTCGCTCTTGAAGAGTTGAAGAGGTACTTGGAGACTGCACCACTACTCTTAAAACCCCAAGAAGGCGAGACTCTCAGTCTATACCTCTTTGCTTCGGATGAGGCCATCAGCTCAGTTCTCGTCCGAAATGAGAAAGACAATCTCCAAAAGCTGGTCTACTATATTAACAAGGTCTTGCACAATGCTGAGACGAGATACCCAAAGATACAAAAGCTTATATACTCGCTAGTGATTGCGGCAAAGCGACTGCGGCCCTATTTCCAGGCACACACCAACACGGTTCAGACAGACCAACCCCTCAAGGCCATCCTCCATTGCCCTGATACCTCCAGAAGGATAGCCAATTGGACCGTAAAGCTGAGCAAATTCAACATCAGCTTCTAGCCCAGATCGGCGATGAAGGCACAAGTACTATCAGACTTTATAGCCGAATGCACCAGGAAGCCCAAAGATGGTATGCAATCTGACGAAGAGGAAGGAGCTATCCCAAAAGACACGGAGTCGGCCTGGCTACTCCACATCGACGGAGCCTCCAACTCTGCTAGATGTGGTGCGGGCCTCATATAAGTTAAGCCAGGTGGCCATATAGTGGAGTACACACTCCGTTTCTCCTTCCATGCTTCGAACAACCAAGCCAATATGAGGCCCTCCTTGCAGGGCTCTGAATCACCGAAAGCCTGGGGATTTGAAAGGTCCAGGTCTTCTTGGACTCTCAGTTGGTAGTGAACCAAGTTAAAGGTGAGTTCGAGGCCAGAGACCTAATAATGATCCAATACTTGGAAAAAGTGCAAGCCCTATCCTCCCAATTGGAATCTTTTGACAGTACCCATGTGCCAAGGTCCAAAAACACCTGGGCTGATGCCCTCTCCAGGATCGCTACTACCAATCCAGACTCCCTCGGCCGTACCTTTGTAGAACATCTCGAAGTCCCAAACATAGCCAAAGGAACGTCAGGAGTTCACCAGATTAAAAATTAGCCTAGTTGGATGGACCCCTTCCTCTAATTCCTGGATAAAGGCATGTTGTCGGAAGACAAAGGGGAGGCCAAGAAGGTCTGATGGATGGCATCTCAGTATGTTATCTTGGATGGAACCCTATACAAAAGGTCCTTCACCTAACCCCTGTTAAAATGCCTCGGACCATCGGATGATGACTATGCCTTGAGAGAAGTACATGAAGGAATCTACGGAGACCATTTGGGGGGTAGATCCTTGGCATATAAAATAATACGTCAAGGATACTATTGGCCGACCATCTAGAAGGACTCTGCAGACTTCGTTCAAAGGTATGAACAGTGCCAAAGATATGCTAATGTCTAGAGGACACCGCAAGTCGACTGACCCACTTAGTTGCATCCTAGACTTTTGCTCAACGGGGCATGGACATCCTTGGCCCATTCCCACCGGCGTCTGGCCAGTGGAAATCCCTCCTCGTTGCCATCGACTACTTCACCAAGTGGGTCGAGGTCGAACCCCTGGCACACATCACTAAGGCAAAGGTCGAAGGGTTCATAAAGAATTCTATCATATTCTGCTTCAAGATCCCACATGCCATAGTCATTGACAATAGGAGGCAATTTGATAATTCGAGGTTCAGGGACTTTTGTGCCCAGTATCATATACTCCACAAGTTGAACTCTATCGGTCATCCACAATCCAACGTGGATGCCGAAGTGACGAATCAGACTATCCTTCATGGTTTGAAGACTCGACTAAACGATGCCAAGGGACTCTGGGTTGAAAAGCTAAATTACATCCTTTGGGGATATCGAACGACCCTTAGAACTACTATTTGTGAATCTCCATTTAACCTGGTGTACGGCATTGAGGCGGTCCTCCCAATAGAAGTCATGTTGCAATCCCTGAGGACCGACAGATACCAAGAACCTGAGAACTCGGAGCATCGGAGAACATACTTGGATCTACTACAAGGCACCAGGATCCAGGCTCAAATATGGATGGCGGCATACCAACAGAAGGTCACCAAGTATTACAATTCCATGGTAAAGGAACGGACCTTCCACCCGAAGATTTGGTCCTGCAAAGAGCCGAAGTATCCAGGTCGATGGACCAAGGCAAACTCTCTCCTAATTGGGAAGGCCCCTATCGGGTCAAAGAAGTCATATGCCTGGGGGCGTATCGACTCGAAACTTTAGAGGGCATCATGCTGTCGCGGCCTTGGAATGTAGAGAATCTCCACAAGTATTATCAATAAAACCCCCCCAAGGGATGCTTCACCGAAATTCTACCCAACAATGGTTCAGGTTAACCTGCCTTGTCACCATTCCACGATACAAGATGGTCTCGATAACCTGAACAAGAAGGGGAGGGGAGCGCAAAGGTGGGTCCGATCCACCCACCTCATTGATATGTCCAGCAAGCACAAGAAGAAGGCCCAAACAGGCAAACCTAAGCAACTTGCCTTGATATTGAGCGCAAAGGTGGGTCCGACCCACTTACCTTATCAGCATGTCCGACGAGCACAAAAAGGAAGGCCCAACCAGGCCATCTTATGATCACCCAAAGGTGCAGGGAATGGTTTACGTAACCTACCCTGTAGGAAATCCAAAGATGCGCCGAGGCGGGCCTAACAAAACCTACCTTAATATTGAAAAACATTGGGGTACATCTAATCCAGCCGCCCCATCGATATGATCGACGAGCGCGAAGGAAAGATCCAAGAAGATCTCCCTACAATCAACTAAAGAGAAAAGGAATCATCCACAAGATCTATCTTATCAAAGACTCGAAGACATATCAAAACAAGCCTGGAAGCCCACTTAAGCATCAGTGGGGTACCCCCAGGACAGCTCTATCAGCCCCCTCCGGGGGGGGGAACCCAGCTAAACTAAATGGGTAGACTCTTTTGCCATGACTACACTCGAGAACCAATGCCCGATATCATTTCAAAGACAAGTCCCTTCATTCAGAAGCATTTCATTTAAAAGGAAGGAAAATTACATCATATAAAAAAAAGGGGGGGGCAAGAAGGAAGGGGAGAAGGAGAGAAATTTAAGGGGCAGTCGCAGGCCCCTTCCCCAATGGACGGGTGGCGGTAGACCCGGGCCAGACATCCAGAGAGGCATTGCTTTTAGCCTCCTCCTCCTTAGACCCCTATCCTCCTTCGAAGTCAGAATCATCTGTGTGTCCGGGATATGGGATCGAGGGTCGGATGTTCTCCAACCCTTTCAAATTATAATAGCGGAAGGCCTTGTCCTTGTGTTCTCAAAACCCCTGATAGTAGGAATCCAAGACGACTTCAGAAACCTCATCATAGAAGGCTTGACCCTAGAAACCTGGTCATGACCTCCGTGGCCTCCTTCTTCGCCTCCTCCACTGCCGCGCCCACTGAGATTGCCCTCGTCTTCACCTCCTTTAGTAGAGAATGGAGGGTCTGCACTTCCTTCTCTAGACGGGCCACATCCTGGGCCCAGAAGGAGTTGTCGTCTCCCATGTGGAACATAGTGCTAGGTCCCTCTCCCTGCTTCATAGCGGCTCCCCTCTTATGGGACATCTCACGCAGATCCTGAAAGGAGAACTTCATAATGGAGAAAGATAAAAATTCAAGAAGAATGAGAATGATACTAGAGCGAGATGTCCATGCGAGGAGGAGTCCTATTTAATGGCCTACAACCTCGACATTTTGTGTGCTCCTCTGAAGAACGTGCGCTCATAAACGGCGTGCACTCAAAGGGGACATGGACCAGGACTCAAACCAGGCAAACTGGTGGGGACACCATGATCAGACATAGATCCTTGGATCCCATATAATTAAATTAGTCATGTGTCAAAGTTTTGAAAATTTTGTAATCAATTAAGATTGAGTCCTGTAATAAGTTGAGGTTAGTTGATTTGTCTCAACCCTCAATATAGTCATTATTTTGAGTCCTGTACATCAGTTATGAGTCCAATATGACCTCAATTTTTATACAAAAGAAGAGGTTACCTTATTTTGGAGTTCCACCAGGCCATATCCAGGAGTTAGAGGCCACTACATCAGCCCAGTGGATTTTGTGTGACAACCTACGATCGAAAATGCTTCCAGAAATCCTGATTCCTTCCAGATGCCCTCCAGATGCCCAGATTCTAATCCAAATGCCAGAGCATATTCCCAAACTAGGGAATCCATGATTCTAGAGGTCCCTCTACATCCTAACCCAAAGAAATCAAGTCCAAGTGCTAAGCCCAAGCGCTAAAGAAGCAAGATTATATGGAATATTTTTGCTACCAGGCTACCAGGCCATCCTAGCTTTTAGAGGCCCAAACCCATGCACCCAAGCCCCTTTGGGCCAGCCCCTTGCTGCCCCTAGAAGCCCAACATGCCCTCCTAGGTATCCTTGAAGTGTTGACCAAGTCCAAGAGGTGTTCTTGAGTGGAATAGACAAAGCATGAAGGAAAAAGGAGAAGACTAGGTCAATTCCTAAGCAAATGGGGATTTGTTTTTCTAACCTAGCTAGGAAAGGACTTGTATTCCAATTTAGAAGTGGACTTGTAACCCAAGTGTAATCATAGTTAGTGAGAGCATGGGAACTCTATAAATACCCCACCCCTCCCCCTCTTGTAATCAACTTTTATTCATGATATCAAAATCCTGGTGAAATTTATTTGAGCTTGCGAGCTTGTGTTACTTTGTTTTTTTGGTTCTTTGGTTTGTCTTTGTGTCCTTGCTATCCTAGCATCCTTCCACACCCTGTCTCACTGCCATCCAAGCCTTCACATGTCCAAGAAGGAGTGCCCTAGGCTGCCAAGCAATGAGATCTTCATCAAGCTTCAAGCCACCCCGTTTCTAAACCCTAACCTGATTCCTTCTAAACCTAGTTTCCTTTCCTTTTCTTACTTACTGTTTTGATTGATCCTTTAATATTTTGCAGGATTCTCAAGGTATTTTACTTTCTTAGAGGAGGCTTTCTTTGCATTTGGAACCATCCAAATCAGCCATCTAATCAAGGGAACCGAACTTCATCATCCAGACTCCAATCAGAGTGCTATGTGATCTCTTCATCAGAAGTCCTTCAAATCACTGATTGGTAACATCCTTTCCTTCATTAATTTCTGATTTGATGAAGATAAGTTATCATAATCCAGGAGTTTCTCAATTCTCGGGTCCTGGAATTTAATATTTTGCATGAGTTTGCCTGCGATACGATGATTCTATGCATTGCCTTTCTTCAAGCTAGTTCTTACTTTTATTTGAAAATTTAGCTTACAAACTAAATTATAAAAATCACAAAAAAAATTATTTTATTATTTTTCCTACATGTTTAGCAATCTTAGAGTCATCTCGAATCAATTGTAGTATTAGAGAAGGAGAGGATTAGGGTTGAAAAAAAAATTGAAAAAAAGAAGAGAAAAAAAGAAGAGAAAAAAGAGAAAAAAAATGTAGTGAGCCAGACTCAATGGAGTTGAGTTTTTCCCACCCCAGGAGAATGATGGGGACATCAAAATCCATTCGGGTTTTCCTTTTCTTTTTTCAAATTTTTTTATTTTTAGTTTAATTTTTTTTATCCCACTATTCTATCTATTCCTGTTATTCTAGCTTTATTCCAAACTTATCCCCAATTTATCCCTATATTATTCCTATCATCTTCAACTTCCCAAAATCATCCAGAACCTCCATTTTTCTTATTTTTTTTCTTCCCGTTCATCCTGGATCCACCATGCCCGACCACCAGCGCCCTCCCCATTGGTCGTCCACCTTTTCCAGGCATCGATCTTCAAGTTAGAATGCCGGAGAATCCCACCGAGCCGCCCACAGCCGTCCACCCTTGCCACGCCGTCTCCCTCCTCGCCCTCGCCCTCTCCTCTCCTTGCCCATGCCCTCGACCTCGGCTTCACCTCCAAATCATCGCCCACGCCCTCGCCCTCACCCACGTCCTCACCCTCGCCCTCTCCCTGGGACACCAATCTTCGCCAAGGTGATTGACCCTCATCCCATCCCCTGGCCCCCACCCCTATTACTGCTCGCCCATTCCCATGTTACAGACACCATCCCCCTATCACATACACCCCCCCTCCTTGTTGCCATTGCAGCTGCCCATCAATGTTGATGTCCTCCATGCCCCTGCTGCATGTCGCCAGATCCCTACCTTTGATCCGCATCTTCAGACCGTGGAGATGGAACCTATAGTGCACGAACATGAAAGCTGCACGGTTCTTGGAGCTGCATGATTTCCAAAGCACACACTTCTCAGAGCAAGAATTTTTTGCGATTATCAAGCTTGCATGGATTTCAGAATAATTCAGCACGGATCTTGAGGAGCTTGGAATTTATTTTATTTATTTTAAATCTGGATGTATTGACCAGTTAGGGAGTTTTTTTTTAATTAGTTTTAGATTAGGATTAATTTTATTTTCCACCATATGAGGAGGATTGTGTTTAGTTTTCTATCATGTTTTCAGGCTACAAACAAAATAGGTTTGGGATGTCACTTTTTTTTGGGCTGCATGCCTTGTATTATTTTCTTAGGCCCCAAGTTTTGTAAGCCTATATAAAGGCACCTCCTCTCTTGAATAAAATAATGATGATGAATATAAATTTTTGAAAGGAGTTCTTGGTTCTGCCTGGGCATGAGGCCCGTCTTCCTTCACCTGCAGGTCTCGACGAGTCTGAGGCCCCAGTTATCTTCTCCCTGGCTGAGTTCCCTCTATGATCTTGGAGCTTCTTCTTCACGACCCTAGGTAGCGATTTGGGTGGGATGTCCTAGGCTCCACATGTAGTGAGATGGGTGGGATGCCCTAGACTACATTTAGTGGGGTGGGTGGGATGCCCTAGAGGTGCGACATCTCTTCGTGAAGGTAAGTCCCAAGTCCATGGAGTATCCATTTTTCTTGCCCCCACATTTTTTTTTCCACCTTTTTGACCATAATCACAGGAGACTTCTCATCTCTCCAACGATTCTCCTAGCCCCCCTTTTGTCTTTTGTCTCGCATCAATTTGTCCTGCATCAATTTTAGGTTTTGTTCCTAGAGTTTAATAATTTTTTTTGATAGGGAAGTCTAGTCGAGTCTATTAGGTGTTAGTCTAGTGTCCAATAAATTTATAGACCCAATCTACCTATCCACACATGTACTAGCCTCTGTACAGCGTATGCATCATGAAATTAGTCAAGAGCTGAACATAATTAATGAACTAAATAGCAACTTGGCTAATTTCCAAAAGAAAGATGAAGAATTTTCTATAGAGGAATATGTGACTGTCAAAGAATTTTCTGCTCACAAAGCTGGCCCATCCGAAATAATGAAGAGTAGTGGACCCAATACCTATGTGCCTAAGATATCACCTGATTTAGGTATTAGCTCCACCTTCATCATCTCAGACTTTGTAAAGTCTAGGGAGCCAGTAGTGATACCCAGCAAGCCCCTTGAGCCACTCCCATTCTGTGAGAGAGAACCCACCCAAGAGCGACCACATATAACTTGGCCTTATGATGAGGTAAAGATTGAAAGAGCTCTTGAAGATCAAGCTATCGGTACCCAAGATAGAGACTGTCAGCAATATTTGGTCTGGTGGCAAGGTTAGCCAGAATCTGAGGACTTGTGGAATGCTAGTGCGGATTTGCAGTGCCTCAACCCAGACCCTCCTTGAGCCAAATTGACCCATACTCGACGTGGTCGAGTTCCTCCCACCCTGGAAGAATTGGTGGGGACACCAGGATCAGACACAGATCCCTGAATCCCATATGGTTTAATTAGTCATGTGTCAAAGTTTTGAAAATTTTGTAATCAATTAAGATTGAGTCCTATAATAAGTTGAGGTTAGTTGATTTGTCTCAACCCTCAACCTAGTCATTATTTTGAGTCCTGTACATCAGTTATGAGTCCAATATAAGCTCAATTTTTATACAAGAGAAGAGGTTACCCCATTTTGGAGTTTTACCAGGCCACATCTAGGAGTCAGAGGCCACTACATCAGCCCAGTGGATTTTGTGTGACAACCTAGGATCGAAAATGCTTCCAGAAATCCTGATTCCTTCCAGATGCCCTCCAGATGCCCAGATTCTAATCCAGATTCCAGAGCATATTCCCAAACTAGGGAATCCATGATTCTAGAGGTCCCTCTACATCCTAACCCAAAGAAATCAAGTCCAAGTGCTAAGCCCAAGCGCTAAAGAAGCAAGATTATATGGAATATTTTTGCTACCAGGCTACCAGGCCATCCCAGCTTTTAGAGGCCCAAACCCATGCACCCAAGCCCCTTTGGGCCAGCCCCTTGCTGCCCCTTGAAGCCCAACATGCCCTCCTAGGTATCCTTGAAGTGTTGACCAAGTCCAAGAGGTGTTCTTGAGTGGAATAGACAAAGCATGAAGGAAAAAGGAGAAGACTAGGTCAATTCCTAAGCAAATGGGGATTTATTTTTCTAACCTAGCTAGGAAAGGACTTGTATTCCAATTTAGAAGTGGACTTGTAACCCAAGTGTAACCATAGTTAGTGAGGGCATGGGAACTCTATAAATACCCCATGCCTTCCCCTATTGTAATTAACTTTTATTCTTGATATCAAAACCCTGGTGAAATTTATTTAAGCTTGCGAGCTTGTGTTACTTTATTTTTTTGGTTCTTTGGTTTGTTTTTGTGTTTCCTTGCTACCCTAGCATCCTTCCACACCCTATCTTATTTCCATCCAAGCCTTTACACATCCAAGAAGGAGTGCCCTAGGCTTCCTGGTGGGGACACCGGATGCACTAGAATAAGACAGAGGCTTTTCAACCCTCTATGAATTGATCAATAATTTATGAGTCCATCTGTAATAAGGGCTTAGCCCATCTGAGTCTATTTTAGTTATTATTTGAGTCTTTTGAGTTGTTATTTCAGTTCTGTACTAGTCAGCTCATGTTGAGCTAGTTCAGTCCAATGCTAGTCAGCTCATGTTGAGCTAATTTTATTTTTTTGAGTCCTGTCCAAGCATACTGAAGACTTAAGACCACATCATACAAGTGAAGACCAAGTCCAACTAGATTGAAGACATGAAAGTTTAGCCCAAGTCCAACCCAGCTTGATGATTTAAAGACCCCAGGAGGAAAATTCAGAAAACCCAGATTTCTTACAGATGCCCAGATTCCCTTCTAGATGCCAAAGTATATTCATAGACTAGGGCATCCATGATTCTAGAGGTCCATCTGCATCCTAGCCCAAAGAAATCAAGCCCAGGTGCCAAGCCCAAGCCCTAAAGAAGCAAGATACCAGGGAATATTCCTACTACATGGCTACGAGGCTATCCCATCTTCCAGAGGCCCAAACCCATGCACCCGAGCCCCTTTGGGCCGGCCTCTTACTACTCCTAGAAGCCCAACACGCCCCCCTAGGCATCCTTAGAGTGTTGGCCAAGTCAAGAGAATTTTTAGGGATTTTTTCTACCTAATGTTTTCTTATTTTCTAGCTAGGGTTTGAGAGGGAAAAGGATTCTCATGTAAAGACTAATGTGCCCTTACTTGGAGCCCAAGGTTAAGGGTCTATTTAAAGGACCCTAGCCTCTTGTATGAAGGGAATTTTGATATGAATTAAAACCTTGAGTTCTTCTATTGAGTTGTGTGATACACTGCTGTGTGCATAAAGGGGTTTGTGAGAGTTTTTTCTTCCCAGTGCTGCAATCATCTTCCTGCTGCCAACAAGCCTCTCAGATCCCTGGATGCCCACTCCAAAAGAAGCCTTACCTTGCTGTTTTCTCTTTGTTTTCTTGTTCCTTTGTGAGTTTTCTAACCCCTGACAGGTTGTTTGCAGGTCCCCGAGTTCCTACGAATCCAACGACTCTAGCCAAGCCTTCTAAACCTAGTTCCTTTTTCTTTTCTTACTTGCTGTTTTGATTGACCCTTGACATTTTAAAGGATCCCCGAGGTGTTTCACCTCCCCAGAGGAGGCTTTCTTTGCATCTAGAACCATCCAAATCAGCCATCTAATCAAGGGAACCAAACTTTATCATCCAAACTCCAATCAGAGTGTTGTGTGATCTCTTCATCGGAAGTCCTTCAAATCACTGATTGGTAACATCCTTCCCTTCTTTTAATTTCTGATTCAATAAAGATAAGCTATCCTAATCCAGGAGTTTCTCAATTCTCGGGTCCTAGAATTTATTTTTTTGCATGAGTTTGCCTGTGATACGATGATTCTATGCATTACTCTTCTTCTTGCTAGTTCTTACTTTTATTTGAGAATTTAGCTTACAAACTAAATTATAAAAATCACAAAAAAAATTATTTTACTATTTTTCCTACATGTTTAGCAATTTTAGAGTCATCTCGCATGACCAACCGGATGAAGCCACGTACGAAGATGGTGCTCCGAAATCGGTGTAGCATTCCTGTGGCCTCGATGGTCGACTTCGGGAAGAGCTTGTTAGGCTGTGCCCGGGTGGCATAGGAGGTGCGACCCCTCGAACACCGGTACACTCGACATTAATATAGCATGCATGTTGACTCGACACTCCACTCTCCCTCGGTACCAAAAGTAGGGCGACGCTTGTCACCTACGCAGCTACTGGGCCCTATAAATCATCACGATGAGTGGCTGACCATTGGGGTGTTTCGGTTCGAAGGCCCTGCCAAACCCCTCGAGTCCACCACTCATATCAAAAAGAAAAATGAAGACAATCCAACGGAGCCGCAGCGCTTCTATTGGGTCAACCCTCAACCCATGCCGAAAACATCGTGATGTGGATAAAGGGGGGGGGGGGGGTAGGGATGCTAGTATGGATGCTTATGATGCAAAGGAATTCTTTTTTTATAGTTGATGAAAATGAATTTTTGAGAGCGTTTTTCCACTTGTGTGTGGTTATGGGCTGAGGCCCCAACTTTCCTTCGTCCTTCGGGATGTCGAGGGGTGTGGGGCCCCTGGTATCCCCATTCTTTTCTCCCATCTTCATGTCTCTCCCTGTTTCCCCTCGTGACCTTGAGATTCATCCTAGCGCCTCCAAGTATCAAGGAGGGCGTAATGCTTTAGAGGTGAGAGGTCTCTTAATTAAGATGAGTCCCAAGGTCCATGAGTTCCAGTCCCCTATTTCTCATCCTTGTCCTTCCTTCGCCACCTTCACCAAGAAAACTGAAAATCAAAAGAGTCTGGCTATTTTAGGACTTTCGGGGTTGTCCTATCCTAGTCCTGGGAGGCTTCTTAGCCCTCCCACAATCCTTGGTTTGTTCTATGTTTTTTATTCCATTTCTGAATAACCCCAGATTTCTTCGTGTCCGCCATCACCACATCGTTGTGAAGCCCCAGGTATCCCCATTCTTTTCTCCCATCTTCATGTCTCTCCCTGTTCCCCTTGTGACCTTGAGATTCATCCTAGTGCCTCCAAGTATCGAGGAGGGCGTAATGCCTTAGAGGTGAGAGGTCTCTTCGTTAGGATGAGTCCCAAGGTCCATGAGTTCCAGTCCCCTGTCTTCCATCCCCGTCCTTCCTTCGCCACCTCTGCCAATAAAACTGAAAATCAAAAGAGTCTGGCTGTTTTAGGACTTTCGGGGTCGTCCTATCCTAGTCCCGGGAGGCTTCTTAGCCCTCCCACGATCCTTGGTTTGCTTTAGGTTTTTTTTTTCAATTTTCGAATAACCCTAGGTTTCTTCGTGTCCACCATCACCACATCAAATTGGTATCAAAGCTTTATCCCACATCATTTTTTGGTATCAAAGCAAGGCTAGGACTAGTGCATTTTTTTCTTTCATTTTCTGCATTATGGTCAGCCCGTATATGGTCTGATCGTTGAATTGTTTCTCTCTGTAGAGACCTTAAAATTTCATGATTTCTATTTTGTTAGATTGAATTTATTTCAGAGTATTTTTTTCTATTTTCTCAGATTTTATTTTAGTTTGTAGAATTTCTACAAGCCAAAAAACTACCTGAGAAAATCTCAGGTCTGAAATTTCAACAAGCATCTCATTCTTGCTTCATTCATCCATGTAGCTTATTTCTTGCATTTAGGGAATATTTTAATTCCTGCATTTTGTTTAGCATTCACACATCTGAAAGTCACAAAAAAAACAAGAAAATTTTAAGTCATTTCATTAGTCATTTTTGTGCATCATTCTCCATAACTTATCCTAAGGGCATCAAATTAACATAGGGTCAGGATTTCATTACCTGTCCCTAGCCCAAAAACCCCCACCTGACATATCGAACCCTAGCCATTAACTAAAATTGATTAGATGCTTAATCTGCTCTAGTGAGCTAGGGACACCCACGAAGTCAGGTCGACCCAAGTGTTGAGCCAAGCTAGATCACTTGTTGGTGTGTGCTTGAGTAGCTGGGGTATAGGCAAGTGGTTCAGGGACTAGATCCCGAAGGGAAGTGGGTTGGTTCGCTTACCTGGCCAATTTCTAATTGGTGTCTAGGCAAGCAAAGAGGAACCTCTACTAACCTTACACTTACCTAGCCAAGTGCCAAGTTACTACTTCCAGGTTCATCTTCTTGACTTCACATTTGGAGAGATCTCCTAGGTCTAGCAAACCATAGCACCGTTCTGTGTGTGTGTTACATGTGCACTAGATCAGGAACCTCTTTTCACCCACCTTCTCCACCCCCTACCGAAGCCATGGACCAACTTTGAGCTGACATTGGAGCCTTAACTCAATCCATGACCTAATTAGGCAGCCAGTTGACCAATAGACTTGATCAAATAAAGGCCAGACTAAGACCCCTAGAGGAAGCTGCTAGGCCCCGACCTGAAGCTGGTCCTGAGTCCCCTCATCCCAGGAGAAACCTGCAACAAGACCCTTACTTTGAGGATGAATTTGGGAGAGACCCTGATCCCTTCGTTGATACCCATCCTAGGAGACCCAATCTGGAGGACCGTGAAGAAAGGGCCATTAGGAGCATCAAGCTTGAGGCACCCACTTTTGATGGAAGTTTAGATCCCAGGGTGTATGAAGATTGGGAGTCTGCTATGGAACATTATTTTGACTAGTACTTTATGTCAGAAAGAACTAAGTTTAAGTTTGCCAAGCTTAGGTTGGTTCACCAAGCTAGGTTGTTTTGGAATAGCGTTGAAAATTACATAGAGCAGAAAGGACAATTACCATAACCGCGTGGGGGGAAATGAGAGATATGCTTAGAAGGAAATACCTACCTACATCCTACACCCAGAAACTGTTGGACCAATGGCAAACCCTAAGTCAAGGGAGTAAGAGTGTGGCCGATTACATTGCCAAGTTTGATGAATATGTTATGCGATGTAAGGTTGTAGAGTCACCTGAGGTAACCCTGTCTAGGTTTAGGGTGGGCCTATACCCAGACATTCAGAAAGAGCTATACTTTAGAGCAACCAGAACCTTGGAAGAAGCTTACCAAGTTGCTAGGCTCTGTGAGCGTTTCCAAAGAGCTCCCACCTACAGAAGACCTGAGCCCTTTAGGAACCAGAGCCGTATCCCTGGATCCACCCAAAGTTATACCCAGGCTTACCCAAGTCGACCAAGCCCAAACCGAGCTAACCCAAGTCGACCAAACCTAGCCCGACCTAGTCCTAGTCGTCCCAGCCTGAACCGACCCCAATACAATAGAGAGGAAAAGGGTAAGGCTATTGAAGTCCAGAGGAGACCCGATCCCCAAGGTAAATGCTATAGGTGTCATAAACCTAGTCATTTTGCTAGTCAGTGCACTGCCCTTGCCCTACTTATAGATGAACCAACTGAGATGGAACCCGAACCAATTGTTAAACCTGAGGAGGAAATCTATGATCCTGAAAATCAGTTGTTGGAAGAGTACGAGGGAGAGGAAGAAGTGTATGAACCTGAAGACCTTGTAGGAGTAGTCCGATGCATCTTAGCCCAAAACATAGTGCATGAAGACTGGCATAGGACTAACATCCTACAAACCCTAATCAAGCTATGAGATAAGGCATGTAAGGTCATAATTGATAGTGAAAGCTGTGTTAATGCCCTTTCCTTGAGTACTGTCAAATATCTAGGACTAGCAACAGTTCCCCACCCCAACCTTACAAAGTCTCCTGGATAGATTCAACTTCAATCCCAGTAAAATCTAGGTGCCAAATCAAGGTAAAGATGAGTTCCTATGAAGAATCGATTTGGTGTGACGTCTTGCCCATGGGTGTTGCTTTTATCATCGTAGGACGACCCTGGCTTTTCGACCATGATGCCATCCTTTATGGTCGATCCAATACCTGTGTCTTTTTCCACCAGGGGAAAAGGATCACAATCAACCCAATCCAACCTAAGGACCCCGTCAAGAAAGGATCTAGTAGCCTTAAAGAGAAGAAAACAGGAGTCAACCTGATCACACCTAAGGAGCTAGAGAAAGAGATTTAGAGGGAGCCCCTGTTTGGATTCTAGCCACCAATGGTATCAGAGCTTTATCCCACATCACATCGACCCTGAAGACTCGACTTCTGCCAACTACACTGAGTGATCGACTGCCACTGGAGAGCCAATTCAGCGAGGGCCGACAAGAAGAAGACCAATTTAGGGAATGATAGTCCCAAGAAAGCAACCACCCTATTCTCCCAAATTCTTCGAAGAAGTCCCCCACTAGACATGCAAATCCCCCACGGGACATATCAACTCAAATGCCTGTTTGACTAGAGGGAAGTTTCGAATTTAATTTAAGGTAAGATGGTGACTACACATCATTCCTTTGGCAAAAGAAAGAGTAAAAGATACAAGGTCCAAAGCCCGTCAAGCTTTACTCAAGGGTGGGGACTTCGGAATCGATAGGAAGGAGGATTTCTTTGGTCTGAATTGGAACCCGATCCTCTCGGCCTGGGCTCCTTCTGCTTGGGCCACCTTAACTTGAATTATGGCTGTCGGACCCGCCATGGCCGATCCTTGTACCATGACTGGAACCTCTCCAAACATAGTGGGGGGCGCATCTCCCCCCTCTCCTTCATCTTCGATTTCAAACACCGAGATGCCAGAAAGGTCAAGATCGAGAGAAGCTTTGCTGACCCCATCGAGCCCGTCATTGAAACCATATTTATAGCTGAATAAGCTGGCTTCAGTTACATATTTCTTGAATTATGAAGACTTCTTGAAGTCCTCAACTGCCTTGACCGTCTGCTCCTTGAGGATCTTGGACTCCCTCGCAGCAGCTTCAACCCTTGAAGAAGTGGTGCGGGCACCACAGCTCAAAAGAGAATTCAATCCGGTTTAATCAAGCCAAATTTAATATGGATTTCAGTGGAGTAAATTTAGTCTACTTTTGGTTTCAATTTTATTTCTTTTATTAAACATGTGTCCTGTAAATAGAAAATTGTTTCTCTGGTCAAGTTTGAGTCCTGTAATTAGGGTTGGGATTATTTCAATTTGGTCTTTTGAGTCCAATAATGGTCAATTTGGTCTTGTAATTAGTGAATTTACAAGTTGGGTTCAAGTTTGGATTGGTTTGGGTTCAAATGAAGCATGAAGACATAAAGATTAGGTGAGGCAAACCACTTCAACAAACCTTGCCAAGTTGGAGCGCCACATCGTCAAACTTATATGGAAGACACCTCATCTCCCAAGCCCACATGGAAGCCACCAGAGGCCACCTCATTCCATCTTGGTCAGCCAAGGTTTGAATTCAAAGAGGGTGGCCAACCAAGCATTCAAGGCAAGAATCAAGGATGATTTCAACTTCCCAACTTATCTCTCCATGATCAAGGCATGAATCAAGGATAGTTTCAACTTCCCCACTTTTCCTCCATGATTTATGTAACCTTCTTTTGAATTCAAAATTTCAAATGACTTTGGAGAGGCTATAAATACCACTCCAAACCCCTTGTAAAGGATTATTGATGAATGAAATCAAAGAATTTTTTTCTTCCACTTGTGTTATGCAATGTGTCCTCCGAGAGGGAGTGGGTGAGAGACCCAAACATCATCCTTTAGCCATCCTAGTATTCTCCTAAAATCATCCATATTCTAGCTAGAAGATGCCCCACCACCATCCAAAGTAGGTCTTCCAAATTCCAACTAAAGCTCCCCCACCACCTCCTTGCTTCAAGGTTGCCAATTCCAATCTTCAAAGAAGCTTCTACAGTAGATTTTGGATGTCATTCCTTACCTTCATGGGATGCCAACTCCAGTTGCAGTTCAAGGGATCCAAGGAGATTACATTCTGGACACTGAATTAAACAACTTGATCTTCTCCAACTCCATCCACTCCAACAATACTATTCTTCCTTGAAGTTTTAGTATTTTCTTTCTTCTTGTCATCTCAAGTCTCTAATCCATTTTCTTTCCATGGTTCCCAAGATCACGAGTTAAAGAGGAAGTTGGCCTTGCCCTTGGAACCTTTCAAGCCATAGGTCTGCATCTCTTGGAGTGATAGTTTCAAGTACTAAATCTCAATTCGAGAGTGCTGAAATTGAAGCCCTACCAATGGTGTGAGACATCAATATTGGTAAGAAAACCCTCCTTATTTCTTAGGTCTGAATCTTTGAATGGTATATGCCCTAGATTGGATGATATCACAAGCCTTAGGTCCAATCTTCATGGATGAACATGCAGCCCTAATTTGAGTTATCCCTTATTTAGTTTTCCCTCATATGACTCTTTGCCATTTTGTGATTGAATTAAGTTTATGTTCAAAGGGATCATTGCTCAACAAATCAAATCATCTACTAAATTAGAAATCATTCATCTCTTGCCACATCAAATCTGGTATCAGAGCATGGTTGCATTAGTAGCATAGTCTTCATACTTGCTATGTTTTATTTTTCTTTTAAATCCAATCCGGATCTAAGGTTCATGCCTCCTGAGTGGGTGTACACCAGTACACTATCACGACCCATGGAAATAATGAGCCACAGCCGGACGTGAATCTTTAGGTTGAAGTTTTGGTATTTGAATTCCATTGCATGTTTATTTTCTGTTTGCTGAATTCTGTGTTAGGGACTGATACCTAGGACTGTTTCACCATTAAGCTTTCACTATTTTAACCTAATTTTTGCATCAGCTAATCTCCACTTAATCCACTATTTACTGTAATTTTTTTGAGATTTTACTGATTCAAAAATGGAATGATATCTGTCTAAGAAAACAACCCTAGCTAGATTTCTGTCAGCTAATTCTGCATTGATAGTCTGAACTTGAATCTGATTCACCAATCAATCTCTGCTATTTTCTTCTGATTTTTTCACTGTTTGTTTTTTGATTAGTCCTCTTAATTTCAGTTATTTTTTCATGATTTTATAAATTCAAAAAAATAAAAAATTTTGCAAACAAAACAGGCCTGCTGAAAATTCTGTATGTGCTGTTAAACCGAAATTATAATCACTTCCAAAACCCCCAATCCCAAGCCATTTTGTTTGGTCATTAATCAATTAAAATTCAAACTTGTCACTTCGTAAACATAAAAAGCAATTGCATTCATTTTAAACTATTTAAGGGCATCAATATCATAAGATAAGGAAAGGAGGTCATTACCTTTCTTAGCCCAAAACAACCAACCACATGTTGCATCGAACCCAAAACTTTTAATTAAAATTGAATAGCAACCTAATTAGAATTAGGGACACCAACAAGTTAAGCTCAATTAGTGTGTTGAGACTAGTGTAAATCATTGCTTCATCAACTCCTGGAAGGTGGTGTCTAAGGCTAGGGGTCCATAGGCAAACGCCTAAAGAGGATTTTTGGTTCTTTAATTGGGTCCTCGTGAAAGCGGGGGGTCTCCCACAATCCCACCTCTTACCTAGCCATTGAAAGGATATTTGTAGTTTTGGTCTATACTAAGTCAATTCATACTATATTGGACTTTTAGGTCTAGAAAACCTTAGATCGAATTTTGTATTGAATGACTACTAGATCAGGAACTCCCTATCAACATTCACTTGGCCATCCCAGTTCTTCCATGGATCCCAATCTAGAAATCCTGATGAGAACTATGACTGAGTAGTTCAAGCAATTGAACACTAGGTTTGATCAAATGGATGAGAGGATATGAATCTTTGAAGAGACCCGTTTGACCCCTACTGAGCCACAATCACCCAGATTGCTACCTGTCCATCCTAGAGTCCAATACCAGGAATTTACTCCTTACCCACATCCAAGGAGAGTTTACCATGATTATGTTGACCAAGATGAGAGAGCCCTTAGAAACATTCATCTAGATGTACCCAAATTTGATGGAAGCTTAGATCCTAAGGTGTACATAGACTAGGAGGGTGATATGGACCAATATTTTGATTGGTATGAAATGTCAGAAGATAGGAAATTTAAGTTTGACAAACTTAGATTGGTCCATCGGGCTAGATTGTATTGGGGTAATGTTGAGCGCATGAGTCAACAGAGGTGTGACATACCTACTGCCACTTGGAGAGCTATGAAGGTGAAACTTAGGGAGAAGTATTTACCAATGTCCTATGAATAAAGACTCTTGGATCAATGGCAATGATTAACTCAAGGGAATAAGATAGTATCCGAATATATTACCATGTTTGATGAGTTTGTGATGAGATGCAACGTGGTCGAGTCTAAGGCAGCAACCTTGTCTAGGTTTAGAGTAGGTCTACATGAGGAGATCAAGAGAGCTATTTTTGAGAGAAGTCCATGACCTAGACCAAGCCTACCAAATTGCTAGGGACTGTGAGAGATTTCAGAGAAGACCTTTATTTCGTCGACCTGAGCCCACTAAGATCAATTCCCTTGGAAGTAGGCCCAGCCCAAGCCCAAGCCCATCCAACAGACCCAATCCTACTGCTCCAGTAGCCCATAGAGATGAGAAAAGACAAAGCCCTGAAGTTCGAAAAGGAGGTAGTGTCCATTGTTTTATGTGTCGTAAGGAAGGTCATATTGCAAGCCAATGTCCCACCAGAGCGTTACACATAGGAGAAATATATGAGGACATCCCTGAACCCATAGAAGATTGTGATGAAGAGATATATGAGGCCAATGAGAACCTAGCTGATGACTATGAAGGAAATGAAGAGATCATAGACTCATTTGAATTTCTTGGAGTTGTGAGATATATCTTGACCCAGGGTAAGGAACAGGAAGATTGGCTTAGGACCAACATCCTACAAACTTTTATTAAGACAGAGGAAAAGGTCTGCAAAATCATCTTAGATAGTGGATGTTGTTTCAATGCTATATCACCGGTATGGTCAAGAACATAGGATTGCCCACTATGCCCATCCCAACCCATATAAGGTATCCTGCTATATTCGACCTCAATTCCCATTAAATTTAGGTACCAAGTCACAATCCGAATCCAGTCCTACAAGAAAAAGTTTGGGTTGATGTTCTTCTCATAAGGGTAAGCAGCATCATATTAGGACGACCATGGTTGTATGACATGATGCTATACTCTATGGTCACTCTAATTCTTGTCTTTTACTCATAATGGGAAGAAGATTGTAATCAATTCTTCACCACTTAAGACCAATTAAGAGAGGATCAAGTCACTTGAAAGATAAGAAACAAGGAGTAAACCTGATTAGTGCTAAGGAATTGGAGTAGGAGATTAGTGGTGGTTCCCCTGTGTGGATTTTGACAACTAAGGAAACCCGGACCACCCCATAAGGAACAACCCTAGGAAGTATTAAGGTTTCTAGATGAGTTCAGACATATTCCAGAGGACCTTTCTAATCACCTTCCACCCTTGAGAGACATTCAACATGCCATAGATTGATCCCAGGATCCCACGTTACCGAACCTTCCCCATTATAGAATGAACCCTACAGAACACTCTGAGTTACAATGTCAAGTTAGAGAACTTCTCCAAAAGGAATTCATTAGAGAGAGCCTAAGTCCAAGTGCAATACCAGCCCTTCTGACCCTAGAAAGATGGCACTTGGAGAATGTGTTAGATAGCAGGGCCATAAATAAGATTACCATTAAGTATCATTTTTCTATTCCCCGTTTAGATGACATGTTGGATATGATGGCCGTAGCCAAGATTTTCTCCAAAATTGATCGTAAGAGTGGCTATCAGCAAGTAAGAATTAGGCCCGGGGATGAATAGAAGACTGCTTTCAAAACCAAAGATGGCCTAATGAG
The DNA here is from genome assembly GCA_021397845.1 of Areca catechu. Classification (NCBI taxonomy): domain Eukaryota; kingdom Viridiplantae; phylum Streptophyta; class Magnoliopsida; order Arecales; family Arecaceae; genus Areca; species Areca catechu. The sequence continues at coordinate 138,840,200 of CM038052.1, read as the reverse complement.
CGGGTAATAATGCCTTTCGATCTATCCAATGCACCTAGTGCCTTCATGAGGATCATGACCCAGGTTTTAAGGATATTCATAAAAAAATTTGTAGTGGTCTACTTTGATGACATTCTCATCTACAATAGAACAAAGGAAGACCACTTGGACCATCTTAGGCCTTAGATAAGATAGTCTCTATGCTAACCACAAGAAATGTGAATTCATGACCCATAGAGTTATCTTTCTAGGATTCGTTGTCACCACTGAAGGGATGTCCGCTGACCCCAAAAAGATCAAGTCCATAATCGAGTGGCCCGTACCCAAGAGCATCCATTATGTTCGTAGTTTCCATGGTTCAGCCACCTTCTATAAGAGATTTATTCGAGGATTCAGCATAATAGTGGCACCCATTACTGACTGCATTAGGAAGGAACCTTTAAATGACCAAACCCACCGATAGAGCCTTCCTAGAAATAAAGAAGAAATGACACAAGCACCTATTTGAGGTTACCCAATTTTTCAAAGGTATTTGAGGTTGCTTGTGATGCCTCTGGAGTAGGAATTGGAGGAGTTTTGAGTCAGAAGGTCATCTAGTGGCATTCTTTAGTGAAAAGTTGAATGAGGCGAGAGGAATACTCGACATATAATAAGGAATTGTATGCGGTAGTACAAGCCATGAGGTATTGGAGACACTACTAACTACCATAGGAATTCATTCTTTATTCTAATCATGAAGCCTTACGATTCCTTAGTTCCCAAAAGAATCTAAATCCTAGGCATGGAAAATGGATAGAATTCATCCAGCATATACCTTTGTCCTGAAACATCGTGCCGGCACTGAAATAGGGTTATAGATGCATTAAGCCGAAGATCCATGCTTTTAACTTGAGTTAGCACCGAGGTTGTAGGGTTTGATAGACTAAAAGAAGAATATCCTAAGTGTCCAGACTTTAGTGAGATCTATCAATCCCTCCACAAGGACCATCTAGTGTACATAGTGACTATACTCTCCTAGATGGATTTTTTTTCCAAGAAAATCAACTGTGTGTTCCCTGAACCTCTATAGAGAATTTTTGATCTGGAAAGTTATGCTAGAGGCCTAGCCATTCATTTTGGAGAAATAAGACCATCCTATCAGTAGAAGATCAATTTTTTTGCCTAGTCTTAAGAGGAATGTAGCCCAAGTGGTAGCACAATGTCGAACATGTGCTGTTGCCAAACAGCAAAAGCAGAACACTAGTTTGTACACTCCTCTACAGTCATTGATTGTCCATGGCAGGATCTTAGTATGGCTTTTACTAGGACTCCCAAAGACCTCTAGGACATTATTCCATCTTCATCATAGTCCAATCAATTTTCTAAGATGGCTCACCTTCCCATATTCCCAAACCTTAGATGCTTCAAGAATGGCCAAACTTTCCTTGACGAGGTGGTTAGATTACATGGTTTACCCAAAACCATGTTTCAAATAGAGATATTAGGTTTACTAGCTATTTTTGGAAGACCCTTTGGCATATGCTAGGAACCAAGCTAAAGTTTTCTACTGCCTATCATCCTCAGACTGATGGCCAAACTGAAGTAGTCCATTGGAGTCCAGAAATCTTCTGAGATGTTTAGTTTGTGACAGTGTAGGAATTGGTGGGATCTCTTACTCCCTCGTACTGATTTACTTATAACAGCTCAGTTAATAGATCTACTGGGAAGAGTCCTTGTGAGGTGGTCCATGGTTAAAACTAGGAAGCCCTTAGATCTTATCCCTTTACCCACACATGCATGGCATTTCTGAGTTTGCTGACTCATACGCATAGCATGTTAAGGACTTGCATAAAGAAATCAGTAAAAAAATCAATATGAGAAATGAAACCTATAGGAGTATGGCTAATTCACATAGGAAAATCAAAGAGTTCTCTGAAGGAGACTACGTAATGGTTAGACTCAACCCGAATGGTTCCCACCTAGAACTATGAAAAAATTACATGCCTAGTGTGCGGAGCCATTCAAAATCCTAAAGAAATTTGGACCTTTTGGGCCTGAATCTACCATTGAGAGTGATCCTACCACTGAGTGTCCACCAGCCTCTATACCAGAGTGGAGAGACCGAATTGAGAGAATACTTGACGACAAAACTACCAGTACCAGAAATAAAGACTATCAATGCTATTTGGTGCAACGGAAAGGTCGACCAGAATCTGATAACTCGTGGATCACTCGAGAGGACCTAGAATGAATCAACCTAGACTTACTAGATATTATCAGAGTCAGAGAGACCCATACTTCACAGGGTCGAGGCATTCCCACCTCGGAAGAATTGGTGCGGGCACCACAGCTTAAAAGAGAATTCAATCCAGTTTAATCAAGCAAAATTTAATATGGATTTCAGTGGAGTAAATTTAGTCTACTTTTGGTTTCAATTTTATTTTTTTATTGAACATGTGTCCTGTAAATAAAAAAATTTGTTTCTCTGGTCAAGTTTGTGTCCTATAATTAGGGTTAAACTTATTTCAATTTGGTCTTTTGAGTCCAATTAAGGTCAATTTGGTCTTGTAATTATTGAATTTACAAGTTGGGTTCAAGTTTGGTTTGGTTTGTGTTCAAATGAAGCATGAAGACATAAAGATTAGGTGAGGCAAACCACTTGAACAAACCTTGCCAAGTTGGAGCGCCACATCATCAACTTATATGGAAGACACCTCATCTCTCAAGCCCACATGGAAGCAACCTCATGAGGCCACCTCACTCCATCTTGGTCGGCCAAGGTTTGAATTCAAAGAGGGTGTCCAACCAAGCATTCAAGGCATGAATCAAGGATGATTTCAACTTCCCCACTAATCTCTCCATGATCAAGGCATGAATCAAGGATAGTTTCAACTTCCCCACTTATCTCTCCATGATTTATGTAACCTCCTTTAGAATTCAAAATTTTAAATGACTTTGGAGAGGCTATAAATACCACTCCAACCCCTTGTAAAGGATTATTGATGAATGAAATCAAAGAGTTTTTTTCTTCCACTTGTGTTATGCAATGTGTCCTCCGAGAGGGAGTGGGTGAGAGACCCAAATATCATCCTTTAGCCATCCTAGTATTCTCCTAAAATCATCCATATTCTAGCTAGAAGATGCCCACCACCATCCAAAGTAGTTCTTCCAAATTCCAACTAAAGCTCCCCCACCACCTTTTTTCTTCAAGGTCGCCAATTCCAATCTTCAAAGAAGCTTCTACGACAAATTTTGGATGCCATTCCTTACCTTCATGGGATGCCAACTCCAGTTGCAGTTCAAGGGATCCAAAAAGATTACATTCTAGACACTGAATGAAGCAACTTGATCTTCTCCAACTCCATCCACTCCAACAATACTATTCTTCCTTGATGTTTTAGTATTTTCTTTCTTCTTTCCATCTCAAGTCTCTAATCCATTTTCTTTCTACGATTCCCCAAGATCACGAGTTAAAGAGGAAGTTGGCCTTGCCCTTGGAGCCTTTCAAGCCAGAGGTCTGCATTTCTTGGAGTGATAGTTTCAAATACTAAATCTCAATTCGAGAGTGCTGAAATTGAAGCCCTACAAATGGCATGAGACATCAATATTGGTAAGAAAACCCTCCTTATTTCTTAGGTCTGAATCTTTAAATGGTCTATGCCCTAGATAGGATGGTATCACAAGTCTTAGGTCCAATCTTCATGGATGAACATGCAGCCCTAGTTTGAGTTATCCCTTATTTAGTTTTCCCTTATATGACTCTTTACCATTTTGTGATTGAATTAAGTTTATGCTCGAAGGGATCATTGCTCAACAAATCAAATTATCCACTAAATTAAAAATCATTCATCTCATGCCACATCAAGAAGCCTCTTCTGCCCTTCTGACCACCTTGTCGATCATCTTAGCCAGGTTCTCAGCCTTTTCCTCATTCTCCCTAGCAAGTTGTTCCAAGGAGCGCATCTGTTTCCTCTTCCTCCTCAACTTTGCCTCTTGTTCGGAGATTTTTAGTTGAGCCTTCTTCAGCTCACCCCTCAAACCCTAGACCTTGGCATCCTTATGAACGAGCTTCTCCTCGATGGACAACAGTAGCTTCTCGGCTACCTCCTTTTCAATCTTGGCCATCTGGAGCTCCTCCTTCACGCTGCGGAGAAAGTTGTCAATATTCTCCATCCCCACCTCCAAAATGGTTATGTCATGAACCAACTGCACCGGCGAAGTAACAGACCTATCACGGAAGGAACAGTCGAAAGAAAACTAAAAAGGTAACGGTTATCTTACCTTCAGCACGGAGGAAAATGCTGAATCCGACACCTTGGCAAGACGACGATTTTGGGTGACTGCCCAGTCATGAGACAGTAGGATGCCTTTCAACATCTGCCTGGCTACATCAGGGAAAGATAAGCCTCTCGCACCAGAGAACCTCGATGGTGGGGACACCAAGACCAAGACCAAGCCTTAAGAACCCATATGGATCATAGAACAAGGAGAATAGGACCTGCACCATCGAGCCGACCTAAGACTACCGAGCTGACTCGAGACACGGTCGAACCGAATCCCAGGTTCTGAAAATTTCATAAGCTACCAGAATTTTTTCTTTTTTTTGTTTCAATTTTTAATAATTAAAAAAAGGTTAAAAAAAAATCCCATGGAATCTTGTGTAACAAACTACCCCGCCACCTCTTAAGATTAGTTTTATTTTGTAACTAATCCTTAGATTAGATAAGTTTTAATCCTATGTTTAGAGCATTCTGGAACCGTTAATGAGCCTATAAATATGGCTCGTTTGTACGAAGGAATTTGTGAATGAATTCAATGAAAAAAAAATATATAATGTTCTTCTTCTTGCCTTCGTTGCCATGGTGATGTTGAGGTGTGCAAGGCCCAGACCCTGCCTTCGTTGCAACCACAATGTCGAGGAGCGTGAGGCTCCACCGCTGCCTTCCTTCCACGCTGTCTCCACCTTATCGCTGTTCCTCCTTCCACACCACCGTCAACCATTGTGTCTCCCTTCCACGACGATGCCGTCTTCCCCAAAGCGCCTCCAACCCACTGCTCCATCTTCAAAGAAGAAACTCTAGCTCACGATCTAAAATCTCAGTCCCCTTGAAGCTCCCTCCTCCAGTCTCCATCGTCTGACCTCCCTCCTTTGGTTCCCATCGCCAAACCTTCCTCCTCCAATCCAAAATCTCCCCCTCCTCCGGTCCAGACCTCCCTTCTCCAGTACAGACCTCCCTCCTCCAATCTCCGTAGCCCGATCTCCCTTCTCCGTCCTCCCGCCGCCCAACTCCCTCTTCCAGGTCCTCCCATTGCCCGGCCCCTCCTCTGGCCCTCTCGTTGCCAGGCCTCCCTTCTCCGGTCTACTGCGCCATTCTCTTCTTCTCCGGACCACCGCCCAATGGAGTTTTCGCTTGGTTCGGGATCATCTCTTCCCAACTCCAGAGCTCTTGGCCTCATTCCAAATGCATGCTCTGCTGCTGTTCTTCCACCAAAGTGACTCCCCATCGAGAACGAAGCTCCATTCTTCCCTTGGAGATCGCCACGATGCCTTCTTCTCCAGACCACTGCTCGAAAAGTCTCCGCCCAGTTTTGGATTACCTCCCCTATTCCACAAAGCTTTCAGTTCCTTCATTTTTTTTATTTGGGCCATGTTTCAGTTTTGGGCTGTTTCATTTGGGCCTGATACATGGTTTTAATCTTGTAGGTTCCTTTCTGGTACCGAGCCTTCGAAGGGATCCTAGCCATCAACCAATTCTCCTGATGCTATTCGTTGGATAGCTGATCGTTGATCATCCAGGCCGCATCTTCCAAGGATAAGCGAACTTATCATACAGGGAGTAGTATTACTGTCGTAGGGTATTATTTTTCCTTCCTTGCTTTAGTCTGAAACTTTGAAATGCGTGTATGTCCTTGATCAGGGATTTCTTAATCTTTGAGTCCTAGTTCTTTCTCATTTTATTGAGCCTAGCAGGAGGGAATGCATGACCTAAAATCTCCCCTATTTGAATGTTCTTCAGATCTGTGCTTATTATAAGCATCGGTATTCATATTAGTTCTTAGGGTGATTTTTATGCATGTCGTCCCCCATCACCCTTCTTTCGTATCAGAGCCAGGTTAGGACATGTATTTTGTTTAGCTCAATCACTATTTTTCTACAGCATTTTATTAGCTAAAATTCTTTTCATATTAGTTCTTTTGCTTAGTTCTACCGCATTTCTTTATTTTAGTTATTTTATCGCAAGCATACAAAAAAAAGAAAAAATATATGTGTTTCATTTCTGTTTTCTGTTTTCTTAAGGGCGACAATATCATAATATAAGGGAAGGACTTTATTACCTTTTCTTAGCCCAAAACAACTACCTTGTATTTCAGACCCATGCTTTTAATTAAAATCCAATAGAAACATACTTTTGCTCTAGAGAGCTTAGGGACACCAACTAGTCGAGTCAAGACTAAGTGTCTATTTATGGCGTCAGTCCATTCTGTGTGTTCTACTGCTCTTGGTGTCTAGGCTTGGTGATTCAGGGCTAGTGAGTTAGTCCGCCTACCTGGCCAATCCCAGATTGATGTCTAAGGTGGGTGATGCAGAACTAATATGCATGCAATTTTTTTTATATGTTTTATATGTGGGGTTGGGTGATTAATTCCCGAATTTCAGATTAAAATAAGTTATAGGGAGTTTTATATGAATTTTAGAAGATCAGCATGCAGATTAGGACCTAGAAAAGTAGAAAAAGGATCGCCGGGGCTGAGAAGCCTCGGTTAGGGCAAGTTCTCCTACAATAAAACTACTGGAGGTAGAGGGGTGTACCTGACAATGTCTGTGAAGATCGCAGCAAAAGGGTCTCTCATTCCTCGACGGATGCGGCCTGGAAAATCGAGCCAAAGACCTGCGGATACCCGGCTTTCTGCTCGGTGATCCGATTGAGGCTTGGCTGGAGTCGTTGGATTCGTAGGAACTCGGGGACCTGCAAACGACCTGTCAGGGGTTAGAAAACTCACAAAGGAACAAGAAAACAAAGGAAAAACAGCAAGGGAAGGCTTCTTTTGGAGTGGGCGTCCAGGGATCTGAGATGCTTGTTGGTAGCAGGAAGATGATTGCAGCACTGGGAAGAAGAACTCTCGCAAACCCCTTATGCACACAGCAGGGTATCACACAACTCAATAGAAGAACTCAAGGTTTTCATTCATCAAAAATTCTCCTCATACAAGAGGCTAGGGTCCCTTAATAGACCCTTAACCTTGGGCTCCAAGTAAGGGTACATAAGTCTTTACATAAGAATCATTTTCCCTCTCAAACCCTAGCTAGAAAATAAGGAAATATTAGGTAGAAAAATCCCTAAAATTTTTCTTGACTTGGTCAAGACTCCAAGGACGCCTAGGGGGGCGTGTTGGGCTTCTAGGAGCAGCAAAAGGCCGGCCCAAAGGGGCCCGGGTGCATGGGTTTGGGCCTCTGGAAGCTGGGGTGGCCTGGTAGCCAGGTAGCAGGAATATTCCCTGGTATCTTGCTTCTTAGGGGCTTGGGCTTGGCACCTGGGCTTGATTTCATTGGGCTAGGATGCAGATGGACCTCTGGAATCATGGATGCCCTTATTTATGAATATACTTTGGCATCTGGAAGGGAATCTGGGCATCTGGAGGGCATCTGCAAGGAATCAGGGTTTCTGATTTTTCTCCTGGGGTCTTCAAATCTTCAAGCTGGGTTGGACTTGGGCTAAACTTCCATGTCTTCAATCTGGTTGGACTTGGTCTTCACTTGTATAATATAGTCTTGAGTCTTCAGTATGCTTGGACAGGACTCAAAAAAAATAAAATTAGCTCAACATGAGCTAACTAGCATTGGACTGAACTAGCTCAACATGAGCTGACTAGTACAGAACTGAAATAACAACTAAAATGGACTCAGATGATCTAAGCCCTTATTACAGATAGATTCATAAATTATTGATCAATTTACAGAGGGTTGAAAAAGCCTCTATCTTATTCTGGTGCCTCAGGTGTCCCCACCAATTCTCCCGGGGTGGGAGGAACTCGACCCTGTCGAGTGAAGGTTAGACTGGCTCACATATCTCTCGAGAAGGTCAGGGTTGAGGAGTTGCAAGTCTCTCGAGAAATCCACGAATCGTCCGACTCTGGCCAGCCTTGCCATCGGACCAGGAAGCATTGATAGTCATGGCCCTGGGTCGTGATGGCTTGATTGTCCAGGATACGCTCGATCCGTTCTCCTCTCTCAGGCCAAATTTGTTTATGGACACTCTAGGTTAGGGTCACTCACAATGAAAAGGAATAGGTCCAAAGGCCTCACTAGGTAGCGCTGCCGTTCCCTATACTCAACCAGGTCTGTAATATTGAAGGTAGAACTAATGCCCAAATCCGAAGACAAGTCTAACACCTAGGCATTTGATCCAACCTTCTCTATCACTTTAAAAGGTCCGGCTCTGCGAGCATGAAGCTTCTTTTAGGCCTAAGCCTAACCAAGATAAAATCCACTACATCAAATTCTTTGACCCTTCTTCGGGAATTAGCCAGTTGTTTTAAGATTAGTGCAGGTGGTGAACATGCTAGGCACATGCAGACAAATGATGCAAAGGACTCATACTGATACCTAACAGACTCGACTATGCATTCCTATCGAAGGAAATTTTATTGAACTCTTTGGATCTAAACCTAATAGATTATAGGTTCTCTAGGTTTGATCCTAGCTTGACATGCACATGAAAATTTACAGTGAACTCCTAGCAAATTCCAAAGAGTATGCCAGAAGTAAGATGCAAACCTAACATGCGTGATGAATGCATGCAGTATGCTAATCTCAGCTAAATGCAATCTAATGATCCTAGAAATGCTGGAGGTGTCAGGAAAGGGCAGAAAAAGGGAGAAGGGTTCAGAATTAGTTTGGTAAAGTAGAGAAAAAGGTTCATGGTTAGTTGGATAAAGTAGGATAAAAGACGGGGTGTCAGGAACTAATCCTACACTAATGAGGTTAACCTATGAGGTTGAGCTATATCTACAGGATTTGCATAATGGAAGGATGGGTCACTAATTTCGGGGAAGAGGTCCTTAATGGGAACTATAGGAGGGGACTCATCTTGAAGGTATTGATTCAAAGAGATCAGGTCCTTAATAAATTCTTCTGGTTCTTGTATTTTAGGACTAGACTCTATAATTTGGCTCTCCTCTATGGTTTTCTCAGGTAAGGCTCTAGTAGCAGTACCTAGGTTCTCTTCCTCTATTTGTTCTTCCATTATAGCTTTAGGTTGGATATGGTCAAGGTCAACTAGCTCTGGGTTGGTTTCTACCTGGGCATCTACTGGGTCAGCTAATTCTAGGTCTACTAAAGGTGTCTCCTCTTCTCCCTCATACTCATCCACTAGGCTCACATCAGCTTCATACACTTTCGCGTTAATGTACCTTGTGAATCTCAGGAATGGTTGGAGAAGGTCGGCTAGCAAGAAATTGGTTAGGTTCTGGTCTCTGATTATGGGTACTACTCCTAGTAGGTTCAGGTTGTATAAGGGGTAGTGGCTCACTACTGGGTTCATATTTAGGGATACTAATCCTATGGGGTTCAAGTTGACTAGGGAAGCATGACTAGTACTAGGTTGATACTTAGGGGTTATGGGTTCTCTAGGCTCACAGGACAAGGGTGCAGATCTATGGGTCATGGGATTATAGGATCTGGGGTCATATGATTTTGGTCAGCTTTATGATCAGGTTCTAAGGATGGATCAAGGTATGGGGTCCTCCTAAGGTTGGGCTCTCTATATGGGTCAGGATATTGGGTCCTCCTAGGATTGGACTCCCTATATGGGTCAGATACTGGGTTCTCCTAGGGTTGGACTCCCTATATAGGTCAGAATATTGGGTCCCTCCTAGGGTTGGACTCTCTATATGGGTCAGAATATTGGGTGTTGGGTCTACTAGGCTCATAGGGTGTGGGTGCATAGGATCTATGATCATGGGATCTAGAGTCATAGGATCTGGAGTCATAAGATCTATAGGTTGTAGGTATACTAGGCTTGTAGGGAGAGGGTAAATAGGATCTATCTTCCTGGTCTATAAAATCCTGATTGAGTCTTCTAGGACTAACCTTAGGGATTGGGTCATGACGATAGGTTCTCCTAGGTTCAGCCTCAAGGTATGGATCAGGGTTTGGGTCCTCCTAGGTTGAGGATGTAGTACGGGTCAGGATAAGGGGCTCTCCTAGGTTCGACCTCATGGTATAGATCAGGGTTTGGGGTCCTCCTAGGTTGAGGGGAGTCAGGATCTGGCTCAGACTGTGACCCATGGGTTTTTCTTGGGGTCCCTACCCGGACTTTTAACTGATCAAACCTATTGGCACGATGGTCAATTCTATCATTGGTTTGAATACGAGACTGAGTTAACTGGGTCATCTGGATAGTTATCTGGGCAATTTGATCAGCTAGGGCTTTTATTTGGGCTTGTAAATTTTCCATGGTTCAGACATTTATGAAGGAGGTGGGTGATATGAAACTCCTGATCTAGTGCTCATGCAAGACTCGATCAGACCGACTATAGCTGACTAGACCTAAAGTCCAAACTAGATGCTCAATCAGGGTGGCAAACTAGCCTATAGTAACCCTGTACTCAGCCAGGCAGGTGTAAGGGGAGTGTTAGGTCCCTGATTGCCAATCCTAGACACCAATCAGAGATTGGAAGGTAGGCGGACCAGCACACAAGCCCTTCGGGATTGAATCCCTAAACCACCGTTCTAGACACTAAGCACAAGGCACACACAGGTTACTTGACACAGTGATCTAACACTAGCCCGGACCCGACCAGTTGGTGTCCCTAGCCCACTAGGGCAAATTAAGTCTAATTAATTTTAGGTTAAGGCTTGGGACTGAATGCAAGGGATGTGGTTTTGGGCTAAGGAGAGGTGATCAAATCCTCCCCCCATCTGATATAGCAAGAGTGCCCTTAAAAGTAAATTACAATGATGGCAGGCAGATGAGGATGCAAATTAGGGTTTAGGTATTTTTTTTTTTTTGGTATTTTGGAAATATGTATATTTTTTTTTTTTGTATTTTTTTAAATAGAAGAAAACTTGAAAATCATGGCCTAATATACTGGAAATATACTAAAATTAAGAAATATGCAAAAACTCCTAAACAAAACCCTAAAACTTCCAAACTTGTCTTGCTAAAAAAAACAGAGCCGAAAATTTGCAGGCCCTATTTCGGCTCGCAGAAACTTCACAGGCCATAATAAAATATGAAAAAATTTTAAAATTACTGTGAATTATGATAAATCCATGAAAATAAATTTCAGAATTTTTGGAGTTTTTAACAGGGAGAAATAATTAAAATGATAGAGTATATACGGACTGAAAAATTGCAGAAAACAAGCCCTAATCTAAGCTCTGATACCAAATGATGGGGAACTAATATGCATGCAATTTTTTTTGTATGTTTTACATGTTGAGTTAGGTGATTAATTCCAAAAATTCATACAAAATTCTCTACAAATAATTTTGACCTGAAATTTGGGAATTAATCACCTAACTCAACATGTAAAACATACAAAAAAAATTGCATGCATATTAGTTCCCCATCAGTGGGCAATCAGGGACCTACACTCTCCTACACCTACCTGGCCAAGAACAGGGTTACTACAGACTGGTTTGTCACCTTGACTTAGGCAACTAGTTGAGATTCTAGGTCTAGTAGATCTAGATGATTTTGCATGCTTGACCTATGTCCACTAGAGCAGGAACCTCATATCAGCTAGAGTCATCCATGGACAACCCCAAGAAGCCGTGCTGAGGACCATGTCAAAACACTTTGCCCAATTATCTACCCAATTGACCACTCATATAGACAATAGGTTAAACCAATTGAGGCAAGACTTGATTCCATGGAGAGAGCCCCTAGACAACCATTTGAGCATGAACCTAAGACCCCATTTTCTCCACTGACCAACCCTAGGAGAGACAAAAACTTTGATCCCTTTGAGGCACCCAATCCAAGGAGAGTTCAGCAGCCTGTTCCATTCTAAGACCCAAACCCTAGAAGGCCCAATCAATATTTCATTGACAAAGAAGAAAGAGCCTTCAGGAGTATTAGACTAAAAGCACCCACCTTTGACGGTACCCTTGACACTAAGGTATACCTAGACTGGGAGAAAGAGATGGACCAGTATTTTGAGTGGTATGAGATGACCGAAGGTAGGAAGTTTAAGCTTGCCAAGCTTAGGTTGATTCGCCAACCAGGATGTATGGGGATAACATGGAAAGATTAATTAGATAGAGAGGATAGGAACCCATAGCCACCTGGGGAGATTTGAAAGCCAAGCTTAGGGAAAATTACCTTCTAGTGTCATACCATCAACGACTTTTAGACCAATGGCATAGACTGGTTCAGGGAAACAAGAGTGTCACCAAGTACATAGCTAAGTTTGACGAGTTAGCCATGAGATGTGGGATGAATGGTCTGCATGATGATGTGAAGAGGGAGTTGTATCTAAGAGAGGTATGGGATTTAGAATAGGCTTACCAGGTAGCTAGGGACTTTGAGCAGTTTCAAAGGACTCCTAGGAGCCAATACCCTAGGACAACCCAGACCTACCCGAGTTGACCCTACCCTATCTGTCCAAATCCGAGTCGACCCAACCAAAGCCATCCAAATCCGAGTCAACCCGAGCCAAGCTGACCCAGTCCAGCCCGACCCAACTTAAGCCGACCTCTAGCTGATAAAAGAAAATTTGTAGAGGTTCCCAAGAAGTTTGGCACCTATCTTAGATGTCACCAGCACTGCCATTACGCTAGTGACTGCCCCACTAGATCCCTTCATTTAGGTGACTTAGAAGAAGAAGGAAACCCAGATGACACCCTTGAATGTGAAGAGGAAGTATATGAAGAAGGTTTCAACCTAGCAAAAGAATATGAGGGAGATGAAAAGAGTTGTGACCCCACTGACCTTGTGGGAGTTGTTAGATGCATCCTAACCAAATCTAAAGAGAAAGAGGACTGGCGTAGGACCAACATCCTACACACCTTTATCAAGATAGGGGAGAAAGTTTGCAAAGTCATCATAGATAGTGGGAGCTGTGTAAATGCTATTTTTGCTAGTTCGTCAAGACCTTAGGGCTAACCCCTGTTCCCCATCCTAGCCCACATAAGGTATCCTGGATTGACTCCACTTCAATACCTGTCAAACTTAGATGCCAAGTCCTGATTCAATTACAATCCTATAATGAGAAAGTTTGGTGTGATGTGTTACCTATGGGGGTAAGCAGCATTATATTAGGAAGACCTTTGCTATATGATCACGATGCCACCCTATTTGATAAGACCAATTCCTGTAAATTTAATCATTTAGGGAAGAAGATAGTGATCAACCCTGTTTCCCCTAAGGATGAAGTTAGAAAGGGAGCCACTCTTTAATGGAAAAGAAGCCTGGATTACATTTGATTAGTGCCAAAGAGCTTTAGAGAGAAATTGCTGAGGGATCACCTATCTGGATTTTGACCACCAAGGAAATAGGAAACCAGCCTTAGGAGAACACCCCCAAGAAGTTATAGATTTTGGAGAAATTCCAAGATATTTTCCGGATGATCTGCCTGACCAACTTCTACCACTTAGGGACATCCAGCATGCCATAGACCTTGTCCCATGATCCACCCTGCCTAACTTGCCCTATTACCGGATGGACCTAACTGAGCAACAAGAGTTACAAAAGTAAGTTAGTGAACTATTGAGGAAAGGTTTCATTAGGGAAAGCTTAAGTCCTTGCACCGTCCCAGCCCTTTTGACACCTAAGAAAGATGGCATATGGAGAATGTGTGTGGATAGCCGTGCCATAAATAAGATCACCATCAAGTATAGATTCCCCATACCATGCCTAGATGACCTGTTAGACATAATGGCAGGAGCCACCATCTTTTTCAAAATTGACCTTAAGAGTGGCTACCATCAGGTTAGAATCAGACCCGGGGACGAGTGGAAAACAGCCTTTAAGACTAAGGATGGTTTTTATGAATGGGTAGTAATGCCTTTTGGCCTATCCAATGCACCCAGTACTTACATAAGGATTATGACCTAGGTCCTTAGGATGTTCATAGGAATGTTTATGTTAGTCTATTTTGATGACATCTTAATTTACAGTAGAACCAAAGAGAACCTCTTAAACCACCTTAGACAAGTTTGTATGGCCCTTAGGAAAGATAGTCTCTATGCCAATTTAGGGAAATGTGGTTCTTGACCTATAGAGTCATCTTCCTAGGATTTGTCATGACCCCCGAAGGAGTATCAGCTGACCCAGAAAAGATTAAGTCAATAGTTGAGTGGCCAGTACCCACTACTGTTTCTGATGTCCGTAGTTTCCATGGTCTAGCCACTTTCTATAGGCGATTTATTCGAGATTTTAGCACCATTGTCTCACCCATCACCGACTGTATTAGGAAGGGCGCCTTTGAGTGGACCAAAGCTACCGACAGAGCCTTCCTAGAACTTAAGAAAAAGATGACCCAAGAACCCGTTCTGAGATTGCCCAACTTTTCCAAAGTGTTCGAGGTAGCTTGTGATGTCTCAGGTGTAGGAATAAGAGGAGTCCTAAGCCAAGAGACCACTTGGTAGCCTTTTTTAGTGAAAAATTAAATGAGGCTAAGCTTAGGTATTCGACCTATGATAAGGAGTTCTATGCCTTAGTACAAGCACTGAAGTATTGGATACACTACCTATTGCCACACAAGTTTGTGCTATACTCTGATCATGAGGCATTAAGATACCTAAATTTCCAGAAAAAGTTAAACCCTAGACATTCTAAGTGGTAGAGTATATTCAGGCTTATACCTTTGTACTGAAACACCGAGCTGAAACTGAAAACAAGGTAGCCGATGCCCTTAGCAGACGATCCTTGCTTCTAAGTACCATTAAAATCGAGGTTGTAGGGTTTGACCAAATCAGAGAGCAATACGATACCTGTCCTGATTTCAAGAAGATTCACCAAGCATTGAGTATAGGACCATCTAGAGAATACAGCCATTATACCCTGTTAGATGGTTATCTGTTCAAGGAAAGTAAATAGAGCATCCCAAGAACTTCTTTGAGAGAGTTTTTAGTCTAGGAGACCCATGCGGGAGGATTAGCAAGACATTTTGGTAAGAATAAACCGTCTTAGCTGTTGAAGAGCACTTCTTTTGGACAAGTCTGATAGGGGATGTAGCTGAGATCGTAGCTAGGTGTAGAACCTGCAATGTTGCCAAATAGCAAAAATAGAACACTGGCTTGTATACCCCTTTGCCCATTCCTGATTGTCCCTGGCAAGATTTGAGTATGGATTTTGTGTTAGGATTGCCTAAAACCCAGAGGAAACATGACTCTATTTTTGTTGTGGTTGATAGGTTTTCCAAAATGGCCCATTTCCTACCATGTAGTCAGACTTATGATGCTTCTAAGGTAGCCAAGCTTTTCCTGGATAAAATAGTTCGTTACATAGTCTACCTAAAATGATTGTGTCTGATAGAGATGTAAGGTTCACCAGTTACTTTTGGAAGACCCTCTGGCATATGTTAGGGACTAAGTTAAAATTTTCTACTGCCTATCACCCCCAAACTGATGGCTAGATCGAAGTAGTGAACCGAAGCCTTGGAAACATGCTTAGGTGCCTTGAAGGCGAGAACGTTAAAATTGGGATCTGTTGTTACCTAAAGCTGAGTTCGCCTACAACAGTTATATTAATAGGACCA
This sequence comes from Areca catechu, assembly GCA_021397845.1. Lineage (NCBI taxonomy): Eukaryota > Viridiplantae > Streptophyta > Magnoliopsida > Arecales > Arecaceae > Areca > Areca catechu. The sequence continues at coordinate 138,824,534 of CM038052.1, read as the reverse complement.
CCGGTAAGAGCCCTTTCAAGTTTCCCTGGGTACCAACCCAATAAACCACTTGATTTGATTCCCCTATCATTGCATGCTAGAGTATCCAAGTCAGCCAAATCTTTTGCACAGCATATTAAAAATTTGCATAAGAAAATCATCCAAAGATCAAAATGAGTACGATGCTTATAAAAGACAAGATGATTCTAGAAACATTTAAAGAATTTTCTGTAGGAGATTTTGTCATGATAAGACTCAGACCTGAACGGTTTTCTCCTGGAACCATCAAGAAACTGCATTCCCAAGTGCTGGACCCTATAAAATTATTAAGAAAATTGGATCCAATGCCTATGTGCTTGAGTTACCCCCTGATTTAGGTATTAGCTCCACTTTCAATGTTTTTATCAAACTGAGTATAGGGAACTGGCAGTAATTCCTAGTGAGGCATTCGGGCTTGACCCTTTACTTAAGAGAGAACCTACCCTGGAGTGTCCATAAAAATGGCCTGAGCGAAGAGAGAAGATCGAGCAAATCCTGGATGATCAAGCTGTCAGTACCCAACAGAATAGCTATCAGCGCTACTTGGTAAGATGCCAAGGTCATCCCGAATAAGAGGACTCATGGATTATCGAGAGGACCTGCAATGCATTGAAACAGATCTCTTGGAAGAGTATCAAAGCCAAACAAACCCTTACTCAACAAGGTTGAGTTCCTCCCACCCCAGGATAAATGGTGGGGACACCAAGACCAAGACCAAGCCTCAAGAACCCATCTAGATCATAGAACAAGGAGAATAGGACCTACACCATCGAGCTGACCCAAGATCGCCGAGCTGACCCGAGACATAGTCGAACCGAATCCCAGGTTTCAGAGATTTCCAAAAGCTTCCAGAATTTTCTCCTTTTTTTGTTTCAAATTTTAGCAATTAAAAAAGTAAAAAAAAATTCCCATGGAATCTCGTGTAACAAACTCCCCCGCCACCTCTTAGGATTAGTTTTATTTTGTAACTAATCCTTGGATTAGTTAAGTTTTAATCCCATGTTTAGACCATTCTGGAATCGTTCATGAGCCTATAAATATGATTCGTTTGTATGAAAGAATTTAGATGAATTCAATGAAAAAAAATATACTGTTCCTCTTCTTGCCTTCGTTGCCATGGTGACGTTGAGGGGTGCGAGGCCCTGACCCTACCTTAATTGCAACCGCAATGTCGAGGAGCATGAGGCTCCACCACTGCCTTCCTTCCATGCCATCTCTACCTTCCCGTTGTGTCTCTTTCCACACCATCACCGTCGACCATCATGTCTCCCTTCCACGATGATGCCGTCTTCCCCAAAGCACCTCAAACCCACTGCTCCGTCTTCAAAGAAGAAACTCCAGCTCATGGTCTAAGAAATCTCAGTCCCCTTGAAGCTCCCTCCTCCAGTCTCCATCGTTCGACCTCCCTTCTTTGGTTCCCATCGCCAAACCTTCCTCCACTGGTCCAGACCCCCCCACCTCCTGTCCAGACCTCCCTCCTCTAGTCCAGACCTCCCTCCTCTGGTCTAGACATCCCTCCTCCAGTCTCCATCGCCCGATCTTCCTCCTCCGATCCTCTCGCTGCCTGACTCCCTCCACCAGGTCCTCCCATCACCCGGCCCCTACTCCGATCCTCCCATCGCCAGGCCTCCCTCCTCCGGTCTTTTATGCTGCCCTCTTCTTCTTTGGACCACCGCCTAATGGAGTTTCCACTCGGTTCGGGATCATCTCCTCCTGGCTCTCGGCCTCGTTCCGAATGCTTGCTCTACTGTTGTTCTTCCACCAAAGCCAACTCCCCATCGAGAATGAAGCTCCATTTTTCCCTCAGAGATCACCACGATGCCTTCTTCTTCGAACAACTACTTGCAAAGTCTCCGCCCAGTTTTGGATTACCTCACCTATTCCACAAAGCTCTCGGTTCCTTCAGTTTTTTTATTTGGGCTGTGTTTTGGTTTTGGGCTGTTTCATTTGGGCCTGATCCATGGTTTTAGTCTTGTAGGGTCCTTTCCGGTATTGAGCCTTTGAAGGGATCCTAGCCATCAACCAATTCTCCTGATACCATTTCTTGGATAGCTGATCGTTGATCATCCAGGCTGCATCTTTCGAGGATAAGCGAACTTATCATACAGGGAGTAGTATTACTGTCGTAGGGTATTATTTTTCTTTCCTTGCTTTAGATCTGAAACTTTGAAATGCATGCATGTCCTTGATCAGGGATTTCTCAATCTTTGAGTCCTGGTTCTTTCTTAATTTATTGAGCCTAGCAGGAGGGAATGCATGACCTAAAATCTACCTTATTTGAATGTTCTTCGAAATCTATGTTTATTATAAGCATCGATATTCGTATTGGTTTTTAGGATGATTTTTATGCATGTCATCCCCCATCACTTGAAAGGTCTATTCCATAGCCCCTATCCAAGGAGGGGCCCCCGATCGACCACCCTTGAACTTGTGGTGCTTCGCTCCTATCCATCACAGGGGAGCAAGATGACGGTACATCAATCGCCAGGAATGGGCTCGAGTCCCCCACCATCTGGGCTAGAGAATCGACCCTCGACGGGGCCCCCAATGGTAGGGGCACCGTTGGAAGTTCCCCCGATGAAACTTTGTCCCCTCTAGAGCTCCCCCTTGAAGACGTAGTTCTATTGCTGGTGCCCTCTCCTCGAGCCCTCTTCTGGGCCTTCAACCCAGAAGAAGGGGGGAGGGCTGCCAGTCTCTTGGCAGATTCATGAAGCTGGCTTAAGGCAGGCCTCATCCCACCACCTACAAGCAAAAGTAGACATCAAAAATGATAGAATAGGGAAGCCAAAGAGTAGGAAGGGGTCAAAGTATCTTCCTAACGTGGAGGACCCGCTGATTCTAGCAAGATGAAGTTTCTCCTCCTCCAAGAGCTCACGAATGGAAATGGCCTCCGAACCAGACAACAAGGCATAATCAAGTTCATCGGCCATCAGGACCTCCTTACTAAGGTTAGCATCCAAACGAGGCTCCCTCCACTCGTAGCCAAAACCCCAAAGCTCAGTAAAGGTAATGAAAACAAAATTAGGTTTTCACCCGTAGATGGCGCTGGGCATGCCTTCATTATCTTATGACCAGGGCAAGGGCCGATGACCCACCATCCATGGCCATGGAGGTCCCTCTTCAAAATGAAGAGGGAGATGAATAAACTGGTCTGGGGTTCCACGTTGGCTATTTGGCACCGAACCAAAAACTCGCAGATATTCCGAATACTGTTGGGAGTCAGCTGTGCAGGGAAGATATGATACAAGTTAAAAACTTTAAGGAAGAATGGATGTAATGAAAAATGAAGACCAGCGTTTAGATGGTCCTCGTATACAGCAATGCATCTAACCAGAGGTCTATCCACCTACTCTTTGGGCCTTGGAAGCACTAGAAGGAAATCACCAGAAACGCGGTAGCACTCATGGAGATGGGCTACTTTCCTAAAAGAGATAGAACTGGGGACCACCCCCGGTCTAACTATGGCAACAGAAGAAGCCTGGCAGCAGCAGCATGAGCCCTCAAAGACCTAACCATGGTGATAGAGGAAGAACAGAGAAGAATCAAAGAAACTATATCTGTGAAAGAAACAAGGATATAGAAGCAGGAAAGATCGGGCTAAAGTGATGGCAAATGAAAATAAAGAAGCTTCTTCGATCGGTCTCCTCCTTTTCTGTTGGGAAGAGGCAGGAGGCCGCTCCGTGCATTGCCTCGAGGAATGAGACACCTCTCCCCCCAGTCATGTCATGCGTACATGCACAAAAAGCCAGTGTGAAGCCCCAAAAAGTGCCGATTTGACTCGACGAGCCAAGGGCCCTAATCCGTGAGATCCCATTCAACGACCGGCATGAGATTGGCACCTTTCCTCCCAACGATAAGATCAGGCCATGTCTGTTGCCCAGTAAGCAACTCAAGAGGGGGGGTGAATTGGGTCTTTAAAAATTATTTGATGAAATGCAAGAGTGTGTGATCCAATCCAACAATTAAACAAAGTACTAAGAATGCAAATGAAGTGCTCTTAAGTAAATATCAGTGAAAATATAAAGTAATAAAGGTAAGAGCAAGTAAAGGAGACAAGCAATCACAAATACAAGAAGTATAGTGGTTTGGTGCTATCCAATGCACCTACATCCACTACCTAAGATTTTCCTGAAATTCACTATAATCTCAATTGATTACAGTCGATTAATTTTTAGGGCTCACTAATTAAAACCTGACTTATTTATACAAGTCTCATAAGTCAAACTCACTTGGTTTTATGGGCTAACCTAGAACCTAAATGGTTTTAAGGCTCACACCAACCTCCCTTGGTTTTGCGGGGGGTAACCAAGAACCTAATTGGTTTCAAAGGCTCACCAATAACCTCCCTTTGTTTTGCAATAGGATAACCAAGAACCCTTACAACAATTAAGGTTTTGAAGTAAAGAGACAATAAAAGCTTTCTAATAAAAAGCGGGTCTCTTTGAAGCTCGTTGTTGTAATGCTTTCAATTTTGAAGCCTCTTTAATTGCTCAAGAAGGATTGATCTTTAATGCTCTTGAAGGCTTCAGAATGTTTGAAGGCTTCTTCTTGCTTGAAAGTAGTTGAACTCAATGAATAGGAGTGAATGCCCTCTTTTCTTCTCTCTGGTTATTTCCTTTTCATTCACATTTTAATTATCAATTTTGATTTGATTTGGATCACATAAATACCTTTCCAAGGCTCAAATTTGGTTTCTAGCCGTTAGACACGAAAAACTAGCCGTTGGGAGCCAAGAGGATGAGTTCTGTGTTTAAAAAACTAGCCATTATTGTTCCCAAAACTCCATTATCGATACTTCAGGCTGTGAGTTGACACTTCAGGGCGACACTTGAACTTCTTGAGTTGACCCCAAGTTCAAATATCTTCAATGTAGCTTTCTGGAAATCTCAAATGTATCAATACTTTTTCAGGTGAGTCGACACTTTGAGTTAACACTTGGCATCCACGTGTCGACACTTCACCAGATCTTCAACTTCAGCAAGTTCTATGACCAAAAAATCTCAGGTGATGAGCTGATCCATGTGTTGACACTTTGAGTCGACACTTCAAGTCCATGTGTTGACACTTCAGTCGTGCTATCTGAAACTTTCTTTGCATACTGGTTTGAGTCGACACTTCACTGTCATGTGTCAACACTTGGTATCATGTGTCGACACTTTGAGTCGACACTTCACTGAGATTTTCACAAAAATAGCTGAACTTGTGCTGAATCAAGTCTATGCTGAACTCATGTATCATTCAAGCAATATTAACTGTTCAAGTCTTCTTTGAGCAGATCTTTCAACTAAACTTTGACTTCTTCAATCAAATAATATTTGTCAAATTGATGGGCACCTTTTTCTATAAAAATACACTTCGAAGAAATTATTAGTACTCAACTTATACTTAAGCATTTTGCTTATCATCAAAATCAATAACGAAGTCAATAATCTCCCCCTTTTTGATGATGACAAAATCTTTAAGTATAAATTGCATAAAAAGCTTTCAAAAAAACTTTTCAAGGTATGAAAAGCTAATTGCAATAGGTGTATCAGAGCAATTGCAATATTGAAAGAATGTATTAGAGCAAGAGTATTATAATGGCTAAGACTATCAGAGCTTGAAATATATAAGGTATAAATTCATGTATCATGATACTCTAAAAGAAAACCTACTTAGGAGAGACAAATTTAGCAATAGATGAGACTCCCCCTGAATAGATGATTCGTAAAATTATAAACATCTTTTAAACAACTAAAGAAAAGATTTGACATGAAATTCAATTCAAGATAGATTTTCAATACAAAGGAGGTTGCTCCCCTTTACTTAATGAATTTTGTAAAGAATTTTCAATTTAAACTCAAAGAATTCTTAAAAGAATTTTTAAACACAAATTTCCAAGCACATTTATACTATTACTCTTATTACTCCCCTGCACATTTATACTTTAGTCTTATTACTCTCCCTTTTTTTTTTTCATTAAAAACATAGGAAAGAATAGGCAAGTCATTAAAGATATAACATTGAAGTACAATATAAAAATTCATTCATCCATTCATTTATAAATAAAGACAATGAAGTACAAAAGGAAATTAATGCATTTCATTCATTTGAGATCATAACATGTAGTACAACATAAGATTCCGTATAATGTCAGAATTTGTATACAAAGAGAACATCAAAACATACAAAAAAGTGTAGAAAAGCAAACTAACCAAACATAAAAAGTATCCTAATCCTCATCCTCATCCTCGAAAGATCTGATCTCAATCGGTCCAGTGTTAGTGAAGGAATGAGCTCGGGGCCACATCGATCTGAGATCACGAGATGGGTCCTGGTTGGTCGTGAAGGAGTATGATGACCACAATCTCTATGTTGAGCATATGTCCTACCTCTAGCTGAAGTAGAAGAGGTGGAGGCAATGTCATCAGTAGGAATAGAGCAGATTAGAGTGACAGTCTCTACAACTGTCGAATGTGGTGTATGATCAAATGATGGACCAGAATCAAGATAATGAAAGACTAGTGTGTAAAAACTAGTGCCTAGGTTGTAGATGGTTATGCTCAATATTGTAATTTGTATATGAATTAATAAAACTTTATTTTGGCAGCTCATCATATTATTCATTTTCCTATAATGAACTCTATTTATGTGATGAAGTACTTAGGACTGCACTGACTTCGATATAGAGAGGATATATCGAGTGGTCCTTTAAAAGGTTCATAACCAAAGGATACATTATATAGGATGGCAATGTATCAAGTGTAGGTTGTTGTGGTTCATATCGTTTGGTTGTTCTCTTGATCGAAGGAGTGTGGTGACACTGACGTGATCTACAAGTGGGATGTATGACATCTAATTGAACATGACTCTGGAAAGCTCCTTTCTACCAAAGGATTGCTCGTGATTGGATATGGGTATATGTGTCCCTCCGACCTGAGGTCACCATGGTAGCTTGCAAGCAACTCCCTGTGCTTTGATGCCGAACTACCTGGATTTTTAATCCAGTGACGGAAGGTTTCTGGGTACAAGCAAGTACTTGTGGAGCAGTGGTGGACCAAGATAGAATTGACTTGTCCAAATTGTTTGGATTAAATATCTCGTAGTGTCTCAATTTAGCAAATCCTCAGCTGGGGTAGTCCTAGTGCAAAGTCACTGGACTTGCAAGGTTGAGACATGTTGTGGATTGACTCAGTTAGGTTGGCAATCTAACCCTAAGTCATCTTGAGCATTGGAGCTCAAAAGGATGAATTATATGGTAACCATATACCAGAGGTTTGATAGATTGCTCTTGCATCTTCAGTCTATCCGAACACTGAGACACATTACTAGATGGTATCTTATGCTGGTACTGGAAGTGTTCCAGTGCTACCATTTAGGTTCGAACCTATGAGGTCACACACCATAGAGGATTTCTTTCTGATTCGGGAATCGATCAACGATTGGAAATCATTTTGGTATTAAGGTCAAAGGTATGATTGAGCACACAATGGAATTTTTTTTGGTCAACCTGGTATGATTTGGATCGACTAGGTTTGGTTTGGGTCAACTAGGAATTGTTCCTGGTAGACCAGGATTGGACCCATTTTTCTTATTGATCGGGTTTGGTCGAACCGAGGTTTGTTAAACCAGTTTTTGGGTTTTAATGAACCAATTTATTTATGGTTGTTTACACATTTTCTCCCACTTCCCCTGTTATCTTGAATGCTCCTATTTTACCGTTTGAATGAGTTTGATTTTATCTGGAAATGGTCTCGAGGTATTCTTTCTTCCGCACGTCTTTCCTCTTATTCTCTTCCTATTTTTACATGGTGTTTCATTCCTCCCCTGCTCTTCTTCCCTTGTGTTTTTACCCTGTGGGTGTGATAAGATCAATTAAAGTTTGACTGCTTAAATGGGATATGTTCAACCAGTTGATTGGATTTGCTTGGGATGTTAGATTAGGATGTCTTTTGCACCGTGATCTGAAAATCTCTCATGGTGATTTCTTCCCCATGACTTTCCTACTTGCTTCGGTCCCTGTTTCATGATGTTTTGGTTTGATCGGGTTTCCTCTCTCAATATTTTTCCTTTGCCTTCATGGGTTTTCTCGGTCTTTAATCATCTTGGTTGCTGGCCATGGCATGTGAAAGGAGAGAAAGAAACAGGGTGCGTGAGAGAAACTTGCTAGTCGTGAGGTGTGGGGAGAGAGGAAGTAACAAGAGAGTAAAACAGGGCTTGTGGTGAGTAGTAAGGAACAGGGCTTCACGAGTTTGTTCTCTGCCTCTTATTTTGTGTTGGTTAAAGATTGTGCCATGATGGAGATGAGAAGAAATAGAGGGTTCTGGCAGAGAGGAGCAGCATGTTTTTGGGACAGTTTTTGAGAGCAACAGATTCATTGGGCATCCATGCATTCCTTCCCAGTTTTTTTCTTTCCATTGTGTGCTCTTAGTGGATTTTGGGCGGTCTTGGAGAAGACCGTCTATGGGGATCTTTTGGTTTTCCATGCTTCACATTGTCATGACCTGTTATTGATTATCGAAAGACTAGCATCCTTCAAAGAGTTGGATCAGCGAGAGCCCGTGCATGGATACTCTAGAGGGTGGAAATTTGGACACCTCGAGAGATTGGATCAATCTCTTTCATTCTTCTTGCAGTTGCAGATCTGATTTGCTGTTGAAGGAGTTCAACCGGCTACGTCGATTTGCTGTTAAAGGAAGCTCTACAAGGTATGTGATTTATCTTTTGTTAATCATCATGCATGTTTAGATCTAGATTTTATCATATTGTTTATGATTATTGCAATTGCATATACATATCTATGTTTCAGTTACATGCATCATGTTTATGTTAGATCCTGTGCATGGGTAGGTTTTTCTATATGCATGCTTAAAATGTTTAATTATGCAATATTTACTCCCTAGTATAGCATGCCTAGGGTAGGCATCCATTGCACTGGTTTTCCTTCAGTGGTATCAGAGCAAGGTTCCTATGTAGCATATCATGATTACATGTATTGTAGGATCTATATCTAGATTAGGGATTACTTTTTGGAACCTAGTTGAGACCTTCACCATGGCCATGTGTCCAGATTAATCAGGGTTTAAAACCCCTAATTTTTATGGCACGAGGTGGTTCATCTGTGTTGGCCTTTTTAGAAGGATCCTTAAAGGAAACCTATGGTATTAAAAATATTTTAATCCTATACATGATCATACATTGGCATGTCTTCAATTGTTAAGGACTGCAATATTATAAATTGATATGATAAGACTAGATATGATGCTTGAAAGATGTAAAAGAGTTTTACATGAATTTAATTAAAAATATTTAATTAAATGTTGGCTTATAATCTAACAATTATGAATTGAAAGATTAATTAATGACAAGCTAAATTAAGGTTTATGAAACCTAATGCAATTTGAATAAGCCATCTAGGTTAATTGGGTTAGCTGTATGATTGGGTCCATTAATTGGGTTAGACCTAAAATTAGTTGAATTGGACTTAAGAGAACTAATCAAATATTGATTAAGGACCTTCTCTTTAGTATCTATCTAATAGTTAGATGGGTTAGTCCATTCTTCTAAAATGGATCTAATTAGTGGCTCTGTAGTAAGCTCGAGTTCTTAGGCTGGTCTAATAAAGTCTGGTAAACCGATTGGTGTATAAGCATGTTTGGAAGTTTTGATCATGGCTGCATGAGGCTACCTCTTTCCTGGCTAACTTGGTTGGTGTCTAGGAAAGATGGTTAATGGTGGATACTCACCCATGATCTCACCTACCTAGCCAATCGGATCAACCAGAACTGATTAGAAGAGCTTATTGATTCGAGTTAACCCATGTCACCCAAGCTGATCAGCCTGTCTGATCTATAAGGTGCCCATGGACCAATTTGTTAAATTTAATTCAACCCTCCTGAGAATTGATTTGATTAGTGGGAGGTTGATCCATGTTCTTCTCTCTATTCTTCTATCATCATTTAATTAAAATCCTCTAAAATTATTAGGTCCTAAAAAAGACTAAGTCAATGAGTTGATGATGTCTTAGCCTCCCATTAAGTGGGTTAGTAATGAGTCCTTTAGCTTGGTGTACATCGGTAATTCCAAAGAACGGGTGTGCATCCGGTTACTGGAATTACTCTATCATAGATGATGGTTCAGAGCAACCTTCTTAATGGTGATCAGGTGGGCTGGCTAAAGTCAGGCTTGGTCATTCGTTAGCTAGAGCATCGAATTCTTCATATTGATGGTTGGACCTGACTAGAGACCCACAATAGGAGGCCCCAAGGTTGATTGAGGGTTCTCTGGGACAAAATTTATTACTATAAGTTGCTTAGGGAAGCAATTGGTTAGAGAACCTACATTTAAGCGCGTATGGGTGAGCTGGCCAAAGTCGGGCTCATACGTGGTCTATTGGATTTCAGTACCCACTATGAAATGATGATTTCATGGATTAGAGTTAAAGGGTCCAATCTGAAAAATTAGTGGGAGGGACCTTTAGACTAAAGTCCAAGTCTTTTGGTTTAATTGATTAATTCATATTAATTTGGTCTTAGTTTTCCTTTCAGATGTCTTCAAACCTTTTGCTCCGGTCACTTCTCAATAACGAGAAGTTAAAGGGTCCCAATTTTGATAGCTGGTATCAAAAATTGAGGATAGTCCTGGAGCATGAGCGGATCCTTTATGTGATAACGGATCCAGCACCCAAAATCCCTCCTGCCAATGCTCGGAGTTCGGTTAGGGACACTTATTTGAAGTGGGTCTCTGATCAGACTACTATCCAATGCATAATGTTGGTGGTGATGAACGACGAGTTCAATTGCAAATTTGAGGAGGCCCAGCCAGAAGAGATCCTTTAAAAGTTGAAGGAATCTTTTGGCATGCTAGACGATGTAAAGCGGTACACGGTGTCTTGTGCCATCTACAATGCCAAAATGCATAATGGCATTTCGGTCACTAATCATGTATTGTACATGATCGAGATGATCGAATGATTGGGCAAGCTCGGATGTCCCTAGCACGAGCAACTTGGCAAGGATGCGATCTTGAATTCTCTACCCTCCTCCTATCTTGACTTTCTCGATCATTATAGAATGAATAAGCCTGCAGTCAATTACCATGATTTGATGGGGTTGCTGTAGACTTACGAGAAGGACCACCAACTGAATAAGGGGGTGGTGAATTTAGTGAGAGGTTCTAGAGGTCGTCGTCCCTTTAAGAAAGGGAACGAAAAGGTAAAGGAAAGAAGGTGCAGAGTGATCCTGTCCCAAGTCAGGCCAAGAAACTGAAAGTTGATCAAGCTAGTACAGAGTGCTTCTATTGTAAGAGCAGGGACACTGGAAGAGGAGCTATCCTCTTTATCAAGCGTCCGTAGACCCGAACAGCCCAAGAATGAAAAATGTCAGTGACTTGATCTATGGCACTGTAGGCTAGGTCATGTTAACCAGAATAGGATAAACAAGTTGCGAGGAGAAGGCCTCCTCGAGGTTAGTGATTTTGACTCATTGCCCACTTGTAAATCCCGTTTGCTTGGTAAAATGACCAAGTCACCATTTTCTGAAAAAGGTGAATGAGATACAGAACTTCCAAGTCTCATACATACTGATGTATGCGAACCCCTAACAGTTAGTCCCATAGGTGGATACAGATATTTCATGATATTTACAGACGACCTTTCCAGGTATGGTTATGTCTTCTTGATGAGACATAAATCTGAGTCGTTTGAAATGTTCAAATGATATTGTAATGAAGTGGAGAAACAAACTGGAAAAAGTATTAAAACCTTTCGATCTGATCAAGATGGTGAATACCTATCTGGTGAGTTCATTACATATCTTGAGCAGAATGGGATTCTCTATTAGTGGACTCCTCCAGGAGCATCCTAGTTGAATGGTATGTCCAAAAAGAGGAATCGAACCCTATTGGACATGGTTCGATCCATTATGGGCTTTGCAACTCTGTCGCTGTCCTTTTGGGGATATGCACTTGAGATAGCTTGTTACTTGCTGAATAATGTTCTGAGTAGTCGTTTTTTCTCTCCACTCCATTGAGTTATGGACTAGACATAAGCCCTCAATTTCACACCTTTGGGTCTGGGATTTTTTGGCTTATGTAAAGCATTTAGACTCAAATAAACTTGGTCCTAGGTCTGATCGGTGCCTGTTTATGGGTACCCTAAGGAAACAAAAGGATATTTCTTCTACTTGGAGGATGAACAAAAAGTGTTCTTTGCTCTTAGGGCTATCCTTTTAGAAAAGGAGTTCCTTGGAGAAGGAACTGTAGCCTCTAAAATTGAACTTGGTGAAGTTCAACCAGTAGAAGTACCTGTACACTCTAAGGACATCATAGAACCGGTCATGATTGGATCACACTCGAAACCCATTATTAGGAGATCTAATAAAGTACCGCGTTAGTCGGACATATACTACGGTTTCTTGGTCTGGGACGGTGATCCCATTGAGCTCGACGAGGATTCGATCACCTATATAGATGCACTTCAAAGATCTGACTCTAAGGCGTGGCTTGGAGCCATGCGATTCGAGATGGAGTCCATGGAGATCAACAATATATGGACATTGGTTGATCCACCTGAAGGGATAAAGCCCATCGGGTGCAAGTAGATTTTCAAGAAAAAAAGGGGCGCAGATGGGAAGGTGGAGACCTATAAAGTCTGTCTGGTTGCCAAGAGGTATCGTCAGCGATATGGTATCGATTATGACGAGATGTTTTCGCCTGTGGTAATGCTAAAGTCCATTCAGATCATGCTTGCTTTGGTAGCACATTTTGACTATGAGATCTAGCAGATGGATGTCCAAATCGCTTTCCTCAATGGGGAGATGGATGAGGAGGTGTATATGATATAGCCTGAAGGGTTCACATCTACAAATGAGTCAAAAGTATGTAAATTGCAGAGGTCTTATGATTCGGACTCAGCAAGCTCTCAAAGTTGGAACATGCGATTTGATAGGTATATTAAATCATATGGCTTCATTAGGAATGGAGAGGACCCTACATCTAAAAGTGGGTTAATGGTTCTGTGATTGTATTTCTAGTACTGTATGTTGATGAAATTCTCTTAATCGGGAATGACATCGCAGCATTGCAAGGAACAAAGGTCTGGTTGTCATCTCAGTTCTCCATGAAGGACTGGGTGAAGCTTCTTTCATACTAGGTATGAAGATTTATAGAGATTGATCTAAGAGGCTTCTGGGATTGTCCCTGTCTATGTACATTGATATTGTGCTGAAACGGTTCAGCATGGAGAATTTCAAGAAAGGCTATCTCTCGATAGGTTCTGGAATTACTCTTTCCAAGAAGGATTGTGCGACAACACCTAAGGAAAGAGAGCACATGAGTAGAGTTCCTTATGCTTCTGCAGTGGGTTCTATCATATATGCTATGATATGTACTAGACCAGACGTGACATACTCACTACGAGTAGTGAGTAGATACCAGTCTGACCCAGGTGAGATGCATTGGAAGGTGGTTAAGACTATCCTGAAGTATTTGAGAAATACTAAGGACCAATGATTGATTTATGGAGAACCTGACTTGAAACTTGTGGGGTATACTCACTCCAATTTCTAGTCAGACAGAGATATAGCAAGAGTGTGTCAGGATTTGTATTTATCCTGAATGGAGGAGTGATCTGCTGGAAGAGTTCCAAGTAGGCAACAGTCACAGACTCGGTATGTGAAGCAGAGTACTTTGCAACATCAAATATAGCAAAGGAAGCCATGTGGTTGTAGAAGTTCTTTGGAGAGCTAGGGATGGCACCTTCCCTAGATGGTCATGTTCCAGTGTATTGTGATAGCACAGGAGCCATTGCTCAAACTAAGGAACCAAAGTCTCATCACCGCACCAAGCACGTTCTGCGGTGCTATCACCTCATGCGAGAGATCATGGAAAGAGACGACATTAATCTTATGAAGATCGATGGAAAGGAAAATCTGGATAACTCTTCACTAAAGCCCTCAAATCAAAGAGTTCGACTATTGTAAAAGGGAAATGGGTATTAGATACTGTTCTGATTGACTTTGGTACAAGTGGGAGTTGTGGAAAATTATGTCCCAAAGCCAATTGCCTAGGCTATAGGAAGTCGTGCTCAGTATTGTAATTTATTATGAATTAATAAAGCTTTATTTTGGCAGCTCATCATATTAATCATTTCCTTGTAATGAACTCTATTTATGTGATAAAGTCCTTAGGACTGCACTGACTTCGATATAGAGACAATATATCAAGTGGTCCTTTAAAAGGTTCACAACCAAAGGATACATTGTACAGGATGGCAATGTATCAAGTGTAGGTTGTTGTAGTTAACATCGTTTGGTTGTCCTCTTGATAAAGGAGTGTGGTGACACTGATGTGATCTGCAAGTGGGATGTGTGACATCTCATTAAACGTGACTCCATGGACCTCCTTTTTGCCAAAGGATTGCTCGCGATTAGATATAGGTATATGTGTCCCTACGACCTGAGGTCACCATGGTAGCTTGCAAGCAACTCCCTATGCTTTGATTCCGGACTACACGGATTTCTAATCCGATGATGGAAGGTTATGGGTACAGGAAAGTACTTGTGGAGCAGTGGCGGACCAAGATGGAATTAACCTGTCCAAATTGTTTGGATTGAATGTCTCGCAGTGTCTCAATTTAGCAAATCCTCAATCGGGGTAGTCCTAGTGAGGAGTCACTGGACTTGCGAGGTTGAGATATGTTGTGGATTGACTCAGTTAGGGTTGGCAGTCTAACCCTAGGTCATCTTGAGCGTTGGAGGTCAAAGGGATGAATTTTATGGTAACCATATACCAGAGGTTCGATAGATTGCTCTCGCATCTTTGACCTATCTGGATGCCAGGATCCATTGCTAGATGGTATCTTATGCTGGTACTAGAAGTGTTCCAGTGCTACCGTTTAGGTTTGAACCTATTAGGTCATATGTCATAGAGGATTTCTTCCTGATCCGGGAATCGATCAACGAATGGGAATCGTTACGGTATTAAGGTCAAAGGTATGATTGAGCACACATTGGAATTTTTTCTGATCAACCTGGTATGATTTGGATCAATCAGGTTTGGTTTGGGTCAACTAGGAATTGTTCATGGTAGACCAGGATTGGACCCGTTTTTCTTGTTGATCGGATTTGGTCAGACCGTGGTTTGTTGAACTGGTTTTTGGGTTTTAATGAACCAGTTTATTTATATTAATTTACACATTTTCTCCCACTTCCCCTGTTATCTTGAATGCTCCTATTTTACCATTTGAATGAGTTTGATTTTATTTGGAATGGTCTCGAGGTATTTCATTCTCCACACGTCTTTCCTCTTATTCTCTCCCTATTTTTACAAGGTGTTTCATTCTTCCCCTGCTCTTCTTCCCTTGTGTTTTTACCATGTGGGTGTGATAAGATCAATTAAAGTTTGAATGCTTAAATGGGATAAGTTCAACAAGTTGATCAGATTTGCTTGGGATATCAGATTAGGATGTCTTTTGCACCATGATCTGAAAATCTCTCATGGTGATTTCTTCCCCTTGACTTTCCTACTTGCTTTGGTCCCTATTTCACGATGTTTTGGTTTGATTTGGTTTCCTCTCTCCGTATTTTCCCTTTGTCTTCATTGGTTTTCTCGGTCTTAAATCATCTTGGTTGCTGGCCATGGCATGTGAAAGGAGAGAAGAAACAGGGTGCGTGATAGAAAGTTGCTGGCCATGAGATGTGGAGAGAGAGGAAGTAACAAGAGAGGAAACCAGGGCTTGCAGTGAGTAGTAAGGAACAGGGCTTCACATGTTGTTCTCCACCTCTTATTTTGTCTTGGTTGAAGATCGTGCCGTGAGCGAGATGAGAACAAACAGAGGGTTCTAGTAGAGAGGAGCAGCGTGTTTTTGGGATGGTTTTTGAGAACAGCGGATTCATTGGGTGTCTGTGCATTCCTTCCCAGTTTTTTGCTTTCCATTGTGTGCTCTTAGTGGATTTTGGGCAGTCTTGGAGAAGACCGTCTATGGGGATCTTTTGGTTTTCCCTGCTTTATATTGTCATGACCTGTTATTGATTCCCGAAGGACTAGCATCCTTTCAAGAGTTGGATCAGCGAGAGCCCATGCGTGGATACTCTAGAGGGTGGACATTTGGACACCTCGAGAGATTGGATCGATCTCTTCCATTCTTCTTGCAGTTGCAGATCTAATTTGCTGTTGAAGGAGTTCATCCGGCTACATCGATTTGCTGTTAAAGGAAGCTCTACAAGGTTTGTGATTCACCTTTTATTAATCATGCATGTTTAGATCTAGATTTTATCATATTGTTTATGATTATTGCAATTGGATATACATACCTATGTTTCAGTTACATGCATCATGTTTATGTTATATCCTATGCATGAGTAGGTTTTTTCGTATGCTTGCTTAAAAGATTAATTATGCAATACCTACTCCCTAGTGTAGCATGCCTAGGGTAGGCGTCCGTTGTACTGGTTCTCCTTCAAAAACCTTGCTCTCGAATAAGAGAGAATGTATGAAGGATAGGTGTATCAACTGTGGGTGTGTCAAAAACTGGTGTATCAGCTGAAAAAATGATAGGCACATCAACTGAAGAAATGATAGGTGTATCTGTAATCGGTGAGTCAATAATAGTAGTATGAATAATGGAGGTATTAATGATAGGTGTGAATCAACAATAGGTGAAAGAATAGATATAGGAGCATGGTCATCAAATCTAGAAGGTGGAGTAGATAGAACAGGAGTCTGAGAGAGTGAACTAAAAGAATCTCGAATGGGACTCCGTGGCAAGTCTATTGCCACCTCTATCGCTGGCTCTGAAATCAAGTCTGGAAAGTTGAAACCGTCAGAGTCAGTATCCTCATCATCATCATCACTATCTGATCCTGGTGCTGGAGCTGGAGCAGGTGGAGCTGGATCTGGAACACTTTGAGAAGAAGGTCAGGATAGTGTAGATAAAATAGCTGAGATGCCATCACTCAATCCTTTGTGGCTATCTCTCGTCTCCATAATAAAGTTGTCAGTTCGCTGTATAATAATCAAGATATCTATCTCTATGCAACTGACTCTATCCATCAAACTCTCTGAAACACTTGGAGCATCCGACTGAACTGGCTGTGGCTGAGATGTAGGCTCAGATTAAGAAGCAGACTCTGGCTGCGCTACTGGCTCAGGCTAACTCTTTAGAAGAGGTGCCTCTCTAGGTCCTACCTCACCGAAAAGTATACACTCCTCCTCTGCAGCATCATCATCTCTGTCATCGGCTTGACCAGATACTCTATATCTCCACTGGCCTTTGAATAGCTGATATCCCATCCGGTGTAGAGACCTGATGTAATAAACATCAGTATGTAAGAGCATCCGGAAGGGCACATCATCAAAGCTCTCACCATAATCTTTAAACAGCAGTGTCATCCCCATCTCATAGGGTAAGCAGAGTCTCTGACTTGTCGAAGCCTCCGTCATCTGATGTCCAATGAGCACCAGAAGGCAGACGAGTGTGTGCTGAACCAATGAGACCATCACAAGCAACTCTCTCTCAGTGATGTAATCAAAATGGCCGGTCTTTGGTAGAAGAATCTGGGCGATAATGCGATGTAGAAGTCTCATCTCAACAGACAAACGGGATGCAGGCACAGTGGCTCCCTCAGGCAAAATATCTGACTCAAATATGCACTGGAGTCCACTCACTCTATCAATCAAACTATCAATAACTGAACCAGTCATAGGAATATCTCATACCCTACTCAATATCTCTGAAGTCAAGGGGATATTCTCCTCTAACCTGAGCTATCCATCCATCACTCCCACGGGCTAAAGATCCGTAGAACTCTCATATGAGTCCTGGGTAGTATCTCTCACTCAGAGAATAGAATGACATCAGACCAGTATCTCTAATCCACTGACCTATCCTGAAGTGCTGCCAGTCGACAAAACTGAAATCCACATGGTATCCTCTGATAACCGTCTTCGAGCTCATCTGACTAGATGCAGTGAATAGGGTCGAACAAGTGGATCTGGAGCTCTAGCTTCATGTCTAGCTTTGGTTCTTCATTCTTCATCCTGATTGGATGGCCGAGGGTGACGGACAACCTATTTCCTAGGTCCCATTACACACAAGAGGGATTTGAACAAGAATGGAAAAAAAACCTAGGGTTTCTAGGGTTCAAAGTGGAAATGGTAGAGGGAATGTCGCACAATCAGGACCAAAAATCATCCAAAATGAAGAATCAAGGAGGTTTGAGAAAGATTCGAGGGAAGGAACAATTTGGAAGGAGTTAGGGCATGTGTCAGCTCGAGTGGGGAGGAGAAATGGAAAAAAAAATACTTCGGTTCACCCTTAACATCGGTCTGCAACCGTTCATGTGTCGACTCACGAATGTGTTGACACATCGACTTAAAACCGAAAATCAAGAGAAATACAATTAATTCAATAAGATTAATGTCAAATTTGATCTATTTTGAGTCAAAGATTGGAAGATTTTCAATCAAAAGGATTAATGATTCCGAGTTCTTTTCTAATCAAACTAAACCGATCAACTTGGAAAGGCTTAGTCAAAATATCAGCTAATTGCAATTCAGTACAAATAAATTCAAGCACAACATCATTATTTTCAACATGATCTCTAATAAAATGATGCCTAATTTCAATGTGTCTACTTTTAGAATATTGAATAGAATTTTTAGTCAAGCAAATAGCACTGGCATTATCACATTTTATAGGTGTACTAGTTAACTTGATTCCAAAATCTTCAAATTGTTACTTAATCTACAAGATTTGAGCACAACAACTTTCTGCTACAATATACTCAGCTTCAGCTGTGGATAGTATAACTGAAGTTTGTTTCTTGCTAAACCAGGAGATTAAGTTAACTCCAAGAAATTGGCAAGTTTCACTAGTACTTTTTCTATCTAATTTATATTCAACAAATCAGCATCAGAATATCCAATCAATTCAGCAGATGAATCTCTAGAATACCATAGGCTAATATCAACTGTACCAGATAGATATCTAATAATGTACTAAATAGCCAACATATGTGATTCCTTAGGTTCAGACTGATATCTAGCACACATGCATACACTGAACATTATATCTGGTATATTAGTTTAAGTACAATAAAGAGCCAATCATATCTCTGTATAATTTTGATCTACAGATTTACCATGCTCATCTTTATCAAGTTTACAAGAGGGCTCATACGCGTACCTATTGACTTAGTAGTCTCCATCCCAAACTTCTTTATAATTTCTCTTGTATACTTAGCTTGGTTGATGAAGATTCCATCTTTAGTTTGCTTGATCTGGAGTTCGAGAAAGAAATTGAGTTCTCCCATCATGCACATCTCGAACTCACCCTGTATTAGCTTAGCAAACTCTTGACAAAGAATTTCATTAATAGCACCAAAAATAATATCATCAACATATATTTGCACTACTAATAAATCATTATCTTTCTTCTTTGGAAACAAAGTTTTATCAACATGGCCTCTAGAAAATTTATTTTCAATCAAAAATTTGCTGAGACTTTCATACCATGCTCGGGGTACTTGCTTTAAACCATAAAGTGCCTTGTGCAATTTAAAAACATAATTAGGATGTACATGATTTTCAAATCCAAATGATTGTTCAACAAATTTTTTTCTATTATAAAACCATTTAGAAAAGCACTTTTAACATCCATTTGAAAGAGTTTGAAATTCATAAAATAAGTAAATGCTAATAGTAGTCTAATTGCCTCAAGTGTAGCAACAGGAGCAAAAGTTTCATCGAAATCAATTCCTTCCTCTTAATTGTAGCCTTTGGCAACTAGCCTAGCTTTATTTCTAACAACAATTCCATTTTCATCTAACTTATTCCTAAACACCCATTTAGTTCCAATAATAGAAACATTAGATGGTCTTTCTATTAATGTCCAGATATTATTTCTATCAAACTGAATTTATTCATCTTGCATAGCATTTATCCATTAGGGTCTTTTCAGCATCTTCAAAACATTTAGGCTCTACTTGAGAAATAAAGCTATATAATCACATTCATTTCTAATTGAGGCTCGAGTTCTTATCCCTTTAGATGGATCACCTAGGATTAATTTCTTAGGATGTCCATGAGCATACCTCCACTCCTTAGATAGATCTTGGCGCTTTGGAGTGTCTTCACCTTTTTCATCTTTATCTTGATCATCTTCACTTGGTTGAGAGGGTTGATCATTCAATATCAACTTTTGAAGCTTATCAACACCTGCACATGCATCAGAAGTATCCTCTTTTCTGAAGGATTTGTTAGTAGACTCTTCAAAAACAACATGTACAACTCCTCTATACTAGGGTTCTTTTATTAAAAACTCTGTATGCCTTGCTTGATGTAGAGTATCTTAAAAAGATACCTTCATCAGACTTGGCATTAAATTTTCCAAGATTGTCTTTGCCATTATTTAAGATAAAACATTGATAACCAAAACCTCGAAAATATTTTAACGTTGGTTTTCTTTGATTCTAAAGTTTATAAGGAGTTTTCTTCAAAATAGGGTAGATTAAAACTCGATTCAAAATATAACATGTAGTATTAATAGTTTTAGCACAAAAATATCTTGGTAAATCATTTTCACAAAGTATAGTGCATGACATTTCTTCTAAAGCATGATTTTTTCTTTCTACTATCCCATTCTGCTGAGGTGTCCTAAGTGCAGAAAATTATGTTCTATATATTTTTCACTATAAAAACTTTTGAAATCCTGATTTTCAAATTCAGAACCATGATCACTATGTATGCAAATAACTGAAACACCTTTTTTAATTGAAGCTTTTTGGTAAAACTTTACAAATATAGAAAATGATTCATCTTTATGTGCTAGAAAGAAAACCTAAGTAAATCTTGAAAAATCATCCACTATAACTAATCCATATCTTTTGCCTCCTAGACTGAATGTTCTAGTTGGTCCAAAGAGATCCATATGAAGTAGTTCAAGTGGCCTTCTAGTAGTAACAAAACCTTTAGGTTTGAAAGAAGTTTTAACTTATTTTTCAAATTGACATGCTTGGCAAACTCTATCTTTTTCAAAACTAAGTTCCCGGCAAATCTCTAAATAAAAATTTTTTGCAAAGTTTTGAAAGTAAATACATACTAGCATGACCTAGTCTTCTATGCCAAAGCCAACAAGTCTCATGTAGAATTTATTGCAACTAGGCATTCTTCATTAGGAAAAGATAGATCATCTAAATCTACCAAATAAATATTACCATACCTTTTTTCAATGAATTGTACTCCATTTTTATTTGGACTAGCAATCATGCAATAAGATAATTTAAAATAACTTGAAAATCTTTATCGCAAAATTCACTAATACTTAAAAGATTATGCTTCAAACCTTCAACTAAGAGTACATTGCTAATACAAGTAGGAGTAATGTGAACCTTATCAATACCAATGATTTTTTCTTTACCATTATCCTCGAAGGTCACACTCCCTCCATTCATTGCTTCAAGAGAGGTGAATTGCTTTACATCTCTCGTTATGTGCTTTAAGCAACCACTATCAAGATACCAAAGTCTTTTGTTCTCCTTGGTTGCAAGACACACATGTAAATCAAGATACCAAAGTCTTTTGTACCCAAGCCAACTTGAGTCCTTTAGGGTTAGTACTTAGATTGGTTCCTTTTGGAATCCAAACTTTTTCATAAGTATTGATTTTTCTCATATTACATTGAAAAGATTTATGATCTTGTTTTTTACATGAAAAACATGTTATGCTAGATGATGCTGGTACAAAAAAGTTTCTGAAATACTATTATTATTTGTGGGGTCTATAACCTAATATTGCTTTGTTAAAAACTGCTCTTTTGGCTATTTAAAAGAAGGTTTAGTTTTTCTGAACTATAGATAAATTTTTCAACAAAAGATTTTATTTTGTCAAGCTCATTTTTGTACTTTTTATTTTCCAATCCTAAATCCTTATTTTTCTTTAAAAGGTCACCATTTGAAATAAAAGTTTTGGGTCTTTTCAAAATATCATTTTCCATTATTAAAGCATTGTTTTTCTTTTCTAAAACATTTAGTTTAGTTTTTAAATCACTAACTTCACTTAATAAAGAAATGTTTTCATGAGAAAAACTATTTGCATGCTTTTTCAGTTTTCTATTTTCAGATAAAATTAATTTGTAATCATGCATTAGTTCATCTAAAGCATTTCTTAATTCAACAAAAGTAAAATCTATTTCTGTATCAGAATTTACCTTTTCTTACTCTTGATGTGCCATAAGATAAAGATTTGCAATTTAACCTGCTCTTCTTCTGAACTGGAGTCCTCGCTATCACTCCAGGTGGCCATCCATCATTGCCTTCTTCCTTAGCTTCATTCTTGACTTCTTTAGGAGAGGGCAGTTGAATTTATAGTGTCCTGGCTTCTTACACTCAAAGCATGTAGACATTTCCTTTTCCTTTTCCTTTTCCTTTTCTTTTTCTTTCTCTTTTCCCTTTTCTTTAGTAGATTGAAACTTCTTCTTGTAAGAGAAACTTTCTTCTCTTCATGAACCTTCTAAATTTTCTTACAAGGAGTGCTTCTTCACTTTCATCATCATCTTCTTCTTCAGATTCACCAATTGAGGATTCTTCTTGTATAGTAGATTTGAATGCAATCCTCTTTTTCTTCTTATCCATGTCCATAGACATTTGCTTCAAATTCAGCTCATAAGTCATGAGCGATCCTACTAGCCACTCCAATGGTAGCTTGTCAACATCTTTAGCTTCTTGGATGGCCATCACCTTCGGATCCCATGATGTTGGAAGTGACCTAAGAATTTTGTTGACAAGATCAGCATTAGACATTACTTTTTCTAAACTTCTCATTCCATTTACAATATTTGTAAATCTAGTGTTCATATCAGTGATAAATTCATTAGGTTCCATTCTGAACATTTCATATGTGTGCACTAACATGTTCACTTTAGTATTTTTCACTTTATCGGTACCCTCATGGATAACTTCAAGTATGTCCTATATTTATTTGGCGGATGTACAAGTAGATATCCTATTGAACTCACTAGGATCTAATACACATTAAAGGAGATTCATTGCTTTCGCATTGATCTCGAATTGTTTAATGTCATTTTTATCCCAATCCTCTTCGAGCTTTAGGATGGAAACACCATTAACCACAACCGAAGGAATATGTGGACCTTTATCAACTGCCTTCCACAAGTTATAATCAATAAAATGCATGTATATTCTCATTCTAGTTTTCCAATAAGTATAATTTGATCCATTGAAAAATGAAGGTCTATTTGAGGCTTGTCCCTCAACTAAACTAGTACCAATAGGGGCTGCCATAGATCTTTACTCAAGGTGGATAGACCTATAAACTAAGAACAGGGCTCTGATTCTACTTGTTGCCCAGTAAGCAATTCAAGAGGGGGGGGTGAATTGGGTCTCTAAGAATTATTTGATGGAATGCAAGAGTATGTGATCTAATCCAATAATTAAACAAAGTACTAAGAATGCAAATGAAGTACTTTTAAGTAAATGTGCAGCGAAAATATAAAGCAATAAAAGTAAGAGCAAGTAGAGGAGACAAGCAATCACAACACAAAAAAGTATAGTGGTTCGGTGCTATCTAATGCACATATATCAACTCCCCAAGATTCCCTTGGAAATTCACTATAATCTCAATCGATTACAGCTGATTAATTTTTTGGGCTCACTAATCAAAACCCGACTTGTTTTTACAAGGCTCACAAGTCAAACCTCACTTGGTTTTATGGGCTAACCAAGAACCTAGATGGTTTTAAAGCTCACCACCAACCTCCCTTGGTTTTACGGGCTAACCAAGAATCTAATTGGTTTTTAAAGGCTCACCAATAACCTCCCTTTATTTTACAATAGGCTAACCAAGAACCCTTACAACAAATATAGTTTTGAAGTAAAGAGACAATAAAAGCTTTCTAATAAAAAGTGGGTATCTCTTTGAAGCTCGTTGTAGTGATTCTTTCAACTTGTTGAAGCCTCTTTAATGCTCTTGAAGGCTTTTGAATGCTTGAAGGCTTCTTCTAGCTTAAAAGTAGTTGAACTCAATGAATAGGAGTGAATGCTCTCTTTTCTTCTCTCTTGGTTATTTCTTTTTCATTCACTTTTTATTATCCATTTTGATTTGATTTGGATCATATAAATACCTTCCCAAGGCCTCAAATCTGGTTTCTAGCTATTAAACATGAAAACTAGCCGTGGGAGCCAAGAGGGATGAGTTCTACATTTGAAAAACTAGCCATTACTGTTTCCAGAACTCCATGTGTCGACACTTCAGGCTGTAAGTCGATACTTCTGGTTGACACTTGAACTTCTTTAGTCGACACCTAGTTCAAATATCTTCAATGTAGCTTTCTAGAAATCTCAGATATATCGACACTTCTTCACGTGAGTCGACACTTGGCATCCATGTGTCGACACTTCACCAGATCTTAAACTTCAGCAAGTTCTATGACCAAAAAATCTCAGGTGATGAGTTGATCCATATGTCGACACATTGAGTCGACACTTCAAGTCCTTGTGTTGACACTTCAGCCGTGCCATCTGAAACTTTCTTTGCGTACCGGCTTGAGTCGACACTTCACTATCATTTGTCGATACTTGGTATCATGTGTCGACACTTTGAGTCGACACTTCAATGAGATCTTCACAAAAATAGCTGAACTTGTGCTGAATCAAGTTTGTGTTGAACTCATGTATCCATTCAAGCAATCTTCAATTGTTCAAGTCTTCTTTGAGCAGATCTTTCAACTAAACTTTGACTTCTTCAATCAAATAGCATTCATCAAATTGATGAGCACTTTTTTCTATAAAAACACACTTCAAGAAAATTATTAGTACTCAACTTATACTTAAGTATTTTGCTTATCATCAAAATCAATAACGGAGTCAACAATGTTCTCACCCATGTCCCTGTCAGAAGATCGACGATAAGGAAGGCCATGACCCATTGACTAATCTCCCTTCTTTTTCATGCCCCAATAAAGAAGTGACACCTGCCCCCAGTTTGTTCCCCGAATCAAAAGTTAGTTCTGGTGAACAACCGAATCAAAGATTTGGCATCATTAGCGGCACTTTTTTTGAACAAAAAATGACAAACTCATTAATACTCTTACTTTTCAAGGCAAATCAATGCTTTGAAAAATAAGAGTGTGGGCAACTGTTGGGGGACACCGGCTCAACTGAAGCTATTTCTTGCTCAGGATCTGGTCAGGTTCCCCCTCGGGCTAGCTACCCGCACCGAAAGAACCAACGATGACCCGAGAGTGCCGTAATGCCTCCCTCCAAACCAGTCTTCGGGCAAGCCGAAGACTAGGGGTCCGAAGACTATCCCTCCGGATCCCTGACGTCCACCATCCGATCGATCGCCTCTATCAAAGAAGTTCGAAGTTAGTCCACTAATGAAGTCCAAAGATGACTGACCCGAAGAAGTCTGAAGTTAACTCCACCAACGACGTCTGAAGATGACTGACCCGAAAAAATCTGAGAAGAAGAAGGCCCGAGACAAATCTCTAATCTATCACAAGCCCTCGAATGAGGGGATGGCTATTATGACCTGAAGTGTAACCGCCATCCCAAACCCCAGCCATTTCGGGCTGGCACACGATCGGCAACCCCACTCTCCGATAATTCCAGACTGGCCGTAATAGAGAAACAATCATCCTTGGACAAATGGCAACCGCCCTCCATTATACGTGGGGCAAGGTTAACCAACCGCATGCTAACCATGGGCAAGTTAAGCCCAACACATGCCAGTGCCCAACTATTATAAATCTTGGTAAGAGGGGACACTCAAGGTGAGTTAGACACGACAACACTCTTGCTATCTTCCTACCTTCTTAGAGAACTTTTCATTCTGTTCCTGGAACATCTTCCTGATTTAGGCATTGGAGTATCCCCCACAGGAGAGAATCTGGTCAAAGGACCTATTTTGTAGGTGCCAAGAGGAGTAGACCAGTGGTTCAGTGACTCAGCCCAGTCCAGTGGAGGTTCTACACTAACATTTGGGATACTCTAAACAATTTAGGAGATTTCTGCACAAGAAGGCTGAATCCCTATCAGGTTGATTGCTTCAATCTCCTATTGTAGCTGCTTCCAATATAATGTTCTGAGGTTGGTTGCTAAGAGAAGGTTTTCCACGCACCTGAGAATGTGCTCCAATAAGTGGTATCAGAGCCTGAGTTGCATGGAGTTCGTGGGAGACACCAGAAGTTGCAGATCTTCAAATACTGAAATTTTAGCAATGTTCCTGTCAAGGTATTTCTCAAATCTCTTGGTTTATTTGTTGTATGTTTGGCTTGGATCTGGCCATGGGTGGTAGCATGAAGGTTTATTTCGAGAAGTTTGATAGAAAAGTTTTTTCATGTGGAAAGTCTGTGTTGAAGATCTTTCGGTTTAGTTGGATCTGGATCAGGCATTGGAAGAAAAGCCTAATGGGTTATTAGAGAAGCAATGGATGTCCTTGGCAATGAAGGCCTATTCCATGATTAGAGGGTGTTTGGTAGATGCGGCTCTCTACTCGGTGATAGAGAAGAAGACCTGAAGGGTTTGTGGTTAAAGTTGCATAGTCTCTACAAGGAAAAGAACATGTGTGACAAACTGATGCTGAAAAAGAGCTCTATAGTCTTCGGATGCAAGAGGGCAGAAACATAGTGGATCATATTTAAAAGTGATATGGGACTAAGGCTAGGAGTTCATTGGAGAGCTGAGAAGTCTGCTGGGATTAGGGTCAAGAAAGGGATAACTAGGCCTCACACTAGTGCGAGCACCAAGCTCAGGAAGAGGCTTCAACCAATGCCAAGTTCTTTATGGATAAAAGATTAAGAATTTAAGTCCTGAAATAAGTCTATGAGTCTTGTATTTTTTTTTATTTGAATAATTGAGTCCTATTTATTACAATTTGGGTTCTCAAGTCCAATTAGAGTTAAATTAGCTTTGTATTGAGCAAGTATAAGTAGTTGGATTCAAGAGCTACTTGATTTGGGTTTCAATTAAGCAAGATTGAGTGCAACCAGCTTCACCAACAAACCACAACTGCTTGGAGAACCACATCATCAAAGCACCATGCCACCTTGGAGGACAAGTCATGCCAACTTGGAGGACAAATCATGCCACATCACCAAGACACTTCAACCATAAATTTTCGTCCAAGACAAATTCAAATTTGAATGAAGCTCCACTCTTCATGGATGCCACCTTGTAATTAGGAGTTTTTAAATTTTAAAAGGGTCATTGCTCTTTCTTTGGGATGCCCTTTGATTTTCTCCATGAAAGGTGATGTAATTTGAATTTGAAAGGGAGCTTAAGGTTATAAAAGCTCCTAAATCCTCTTGTAATGTTGATGATGAATGAAATGAACTCCTTTCTTGAAAATTTTCCTTTGATAGCCAAAGTCCCTTGAGAGAAGGTAGGTGTGAGGCCTAGGTTACTTAGCTAATCAAGCATTAATCCATTCTTCCATCTCCATTCGGCAACCTTGAAGACTCTTCTTCAAACCACACCAAGCTCGTCCTTCCCCTTTTCCAAAGGGTGTCATCCACAAGGAAGTTCTCCACGCCATCAAGTGAAGAAGTTTAATGCTATGGGCGCCAAAGGAGATCCACTTCAAACCAAGCCTAAGCCTCTTTCTTCCATTCCAAACTTTCCTTCTCTATTCCTCCAACCTTCCATTTAAACCTTCTAATCTTTCCATCTCTATTCCTCCAACCTTCCATTTAAACCTTCTAATCTTTCCATCTATCTATGCAGGATCCCCGGGTCTCTTGGTTTCCAAGGTGAAGGTCTACTGTGCTAAAGAATCAGATAAAAGGTGCCCTAAAACCTAGAGTAATCCCTTTACCATCCTAGTACTTCTTCTTAAGTGTTCCCTTGCCACATTTTAGAGTATTAATGGCCAGGTAACCATCTTTAAAACCTTTCTTTTCAGATCTAAAATATTAGAGTAAGCTAGCCCTAACCTGTGTGGTTTCTTAACCATGAAGGTCCATTCTTAGTTGATTTGAAATGGTTCTTTTCTAGTCATGTTTTTCACTTACGTTCCTTTCATGTAATTCTGCTTCTTTTATGTAGAATAGCTGCATACATATTTGCTTCATTATCATTTAGTCTCTTTAATTCCTAGAAATGCATCATTTGATATCTGTTCCCCATCATCATGGTATCAGAGCATGGTAGGTTAGGGTTAATTTTGAATTTCTACATTTAGGTAGGCTGTTGAAATTTTCTGCATGCATAGCATCATACTTGCTACATAGTTAACTTTTAAATCCAATCCAGATCTAAGATTCACGCTTCCTGAGTTTGTGTACACTAGTACACTATCATGACCCATGGGAATAATGAGCCCCTGGACAGACATGAATCTTTAGGTTGAAGGTTGGTATGTAAATACCTTCGTTTGTTTAAATTCTACTGTTTTGTCCTGCATGCAATATCTGTGTTCTAGGAACTACCATGCCTAACACAGATTTTAATTTTTAATTTCCTTTCATCTGGTAAGTCATCCATGAGCTAGGAATGTTCTGTAATTATTTCTAAATTTTTAGACATAATTACATTGCACTTTTCAGCACCACTTTAGAACAGCAACACACCAATTCTACACTCGAAAGGGTCCATATGCATGTTTGCATTCATTTCATGATAAATCAACTTAAGGGCATCAATTTGGCATAGGGTTAGGATTTCATTACTTGTCCCTAGCCCAAAAATCACTAACTTGCATAACGAACCTAACCTTAATTAAAATGGAGTAGACATTTAATTGCTCTAGCGAGCTAGGGATACCCACAAGGTCGGGTCGAATCAAGTGTCAAGCCAACTTTGACAACCTATTTGTGTGTGCTTATATCTAGTGTCTAAGCAGTGGTTCAGGAACAAGAGCCCGAAGGAAGGTGGGTTAGTTCGCTTACCTGGCCAATTTTAAATTGGTGTCTAAGGCATGCAAAGAGGAACCTCCACCAACCTTACACTTACTTATCTAAGTGCCAAGTTACTACAACTTGGATTGTCAATTTGACCTAACATTTGGTTTGGGCTCTTGGTCTAGCAAACCCCTAGTTCGAGTTTGAGTCCATGTGCATGGCAACTAGATCAGGAGCACCCTATCAGCAAACCCAAGCACAATCTAGTGTAACCATGGAACAAAACTTTGAGAGCTTGATGAAATCTTGAATGACCAAATGACCCGGCTGAACCAAAACTTGACTGATCAATTGGCCCAGACCAACCAAAACATGACTGATCAGATAACCCTCATCACTACTAGGCTTGATCGATTAGAAGCTCGTACCCCTGGAGAAACTCATGAAGTCCAGAATGAGTTAGAGCCTGAACCTGAGTTTGAGACACCCATCAACCCTAGAAGGGCTCTTCATCAAGACCATTTCTTTGAGCCAAATCCTGATTGAGTCCATGACCTGAACCCTAGGATAGCATACCATGATCCAGTCTATAAGCCAACCCCTAGGAGACACATCAGGAT
Organism: Areca catechu; assembly: GCA_021397845.1. Classification (NCBI taxonomy): domain Eukaryota; kingdom Viridiplantae; phylum Streptophyta; class Magnoliopsida; order Arecales; family Arecaceae; genus Areca; species Areca catechu. Next base: position 138,795,065 of record CM038052.1, on the reverse strand, counting down.
CACATACCGTGACGAGTGAACCCTTAGAAGTATTAGGTTGGAAGCACCAACATTTGATGGAAATCTGGATCCTAAGGTTTACATAGATTAGGAGGGAGAGATGGACCAATACTTCGATTGGTATGACATGACCGAGAAGAGAAAATGCAAATTTGTGAGCTTAGGTTAATTCGTCAGGCCAGGCTTTACTGGGGAAATGTCGAGAGGTTCATTAGACAAAAGGTGATGTTCCCATAGTAACCTGGAGGCAATGAAACTTAGGCTTAGAGAGAAATACCTTCCTATGCCCTACCACCAGAGACTTCTAGACCAATGGCAGAGATTGACCCAGGGAACCAAGAGTGTAGCCGAATATATTGCAAAATTTGATGAGTTTGTAATGAGATGCAATGTAGATGAATCCGAATCGGTTACCTTGTCTAGGTTTAGGGCAGGATTGAGAGAAAAAATCCAGAAGGAGTTATTCTTGAGGGAAGTCCACGACATAGAGCTTACCAGTAGCACAATATGCCGAGATATTTCATAAGGGACTTCTTTATCGCAGACCCGAACCCCCTAGAACTAGTGCACCTAGTCAGCAGCCAGGACTGAATCAGATGCGACCCAATCGACCCAACCCTAGCACCCCTTTGACATGTAGAGACAATATGGGTAAAGCACTAGAAGTTCAGAGGACTCCAAATCCTAATGTTGCTTGCTTTAGATGTCATAAGCTAGGCCATTATGCTAGAAATTGTCAAACTAGGGCTTTACACATAGGAGAATTAGAAGAGAATGAGCCTGAACCCATAGAGTCCCTAGGTGATAGTGTTGAGGAGGTATATCAGGTTGAGGACAATTTGGCAGATGAGTATGAAGGAGACGAGGATCATGTAGAGCCTGACCTTTTGGGAGTAGTTAGATGCATCCTTACCCAGACTAAGACCCAGGAAGATTGGCATAGGACTAATATTCTACAAACCTTTGTCAAATTAGGAGATAAGGTATATAAGATAATCATTGATAGTGGGAGTTGTGTGAATGCCATATCCACTAGTGCAGTCAAGACTCTAGGATTAGTCACAGTCCCCCATCCGAATCTTTATAAGGTTTCTTAGATAGACTCTACCTCAATTCCTGTCAAATTTAGGTGTCTAGTCCAAATCCAATTTCAGTCATATTAGGAGAAGTGTGGTGTGATGTCTTACCTATGGGAGTGAGTAGTATCATCCTAGGTCGACCCTGGTTGTTTGACCATGACGCAACCCTTTATGGTCGATCTAACTCTTGCTCATTCATGCACTAGGGAAAGAAGTTTGTGATCAACCCCACACCACCTAAGGACACTGATAAGCGAGGATCGAGCCACCTAAAGGAGAAAGAATGGAGTCAATCTAATAACTACAAAGGAAATTGAGAAAGAGCTCACTGGGGGTACACCTATTTGAGTTTTAACCGCTAAGGAAATTCAAGAGCCATCCCAGAAAGAACACCCTCAAGAATGGTTGAAGTGTTAGAAGACTTTAAGGATGTATTTCCAGATGACCTACCTGACCACCTTCCACCACTTAGGGACATCCACACGCCATTGATTTAGTCCCTGGAGCAACCTTACCCAATCTCTCCCATTATAAGATGAACCCTACCGAACATCTAGAATTACAAAGACAAGTCGAGGACCTCCTTAGGAAAGGATTTGTTAGAGAGAGTTTGAGTCCTTGTGTAGTCCCAGCTTTACTAACACCTAAGAAAGATGGCACTTGGAGGATGTGTGTTGATAATCGTGCCATCAACAAAATCACCGTGAAATATAGATTTCCTATTCCCTGAATAGATGACTTGTTAGATATGATGGCTAGAGCTACTATCTTTTCTAAGATCAACCTTAAAAGTGGCTACCACCAAGTAAGGATTAGACCAGGGGTGAATGGAAGACTGCATTTAAAACTATGGATGGGTTATTTGAATGGGTAGTGATGCCTTTTGAAATGTCCAATGCACCAAGTACATTTATGAGGGTCATGACCCAAGTCCTATGAGCTTTTATGGGAAGATTTGTTGTGGTTTACTTCGATGATATTTTGATTTACAGTAGGACTAAAAAAAGCCACTTAGACCACCTTAGACAAGTATGATCAGCCCTTAGGAAAGAGAGTCTCTATGCCAATTTGAAGAAGTGTGAATTCATGGCCCCTAGAGTCACTTTCCTAGGTTTCATTGTTATCTTTGATGGAGTTTCAGCTGATCCTGAAAAGATCAAATCCATAGTTGAGTGGCCTATTCCCAAAACTGTTCATGATGTTTGTAGCTTTCATAGTTTAGCCACCTTCTATAGAGATTCATTCGAGGCTTTAACTCCATTGTCACACTAATAACTGATTGTATTAGGAAGGGTAGTTTTGATTGGACAAAAGCAGCCAATAGAACCTTCATAGAGATAAAAGATAAGATGACCCAAGCACCAATTTTAAGGTTGCCCGATTTTTCCAAAGTATTCGAGGTCACTTGTGATGCATCTAGAGTAGGAATAGGAGGAGTTTTAAGCTAGGAGAGCCATCCCATAGCTTTCTTTAGTAAAAAGTTAAATGAGGCTAAGCTTAAATATTCAACCTATGATAAAGAGCTCTATACGGGGTTCAAGCTTTAAGGTATTGGAGGCACTATCTACTACCACATGAATTTGTCCTATTTTCTGATCACGAGACTCTTAGATTCCTTAGTTCCTAGAAAAAGCTGAATCCTAGGCATGCCAAGTGGGTAGAATATATACAGGCCTACACATTTGTCTTGAAACACCATGCTGAAACAGAGAATAAGGTAGCCGATGCATTAAGTCATAGAGCCCTGCTTTTGAACTCAATTAGCACTAAAGTCATTGGATTTGAAAGACTTACGGATGAGATGATACCTGTCAGACTGTAGTGAAGTTTACAAGCTTTGAAATTAGGACCATCTAGTGACCACAGTGAGTACACCCTTTAGATGGTTATCTGTTTAAGGAAAACAAGCTCTGTGTTCCAAAGACTTCTCTGAGAGACTTTCTAATTTGGGAAACCCATGCTGGAGTTTTGGCTGGCCATTTTGGAAGAAACAAGACCATATTGATAATTGAGGAGAAATTTTACTGGCCAGGCCTTAAGAGACATGTAGCCAATATTGTTGCCCGATGTAGGACATGTGCAGTTGCCAAACATCAAAGACAAAATATTGGGTTATACACTCCTTTACCTATGCCAGATTGTCCATGGCAGGATCTTAGCATGGACTTTATTTTAGGACTGCCCAAGACCCTTAGAAAACATGATTCAATCTTTGTAGTGGTCGACAGATTTTCAAAAATGGCTCATTTTATACCTTGCTCCCAAACTTTTGATGCCTCCAAGGTAGCCAAGCTTTTTCTTGATCAAGTAATCAAGTTACATGGGTTACCTAAGACCATTGTTTCTGATAGGGATGTCTATTGCACAAGCTACTTTTGGAAAATCCTTTGGCACCTACTAGGAACAAAATAGAAATTCTCAACTACTTATCACCCTCAGACTGATGGACAAACCAAGGTTGTAAATAGAAGTTTAGGAAACTTATTGAGGTGCCTTGTTGGCGAGAGTCTGGAAAATTGGGATTTACTTCTACCTTGTGCTGAATTTGCATACAACCGCTCGGTCAATCGGTCTACTAGTAAAAGTCTCTTTGAAATTATCCATGGTTATAAACCTAGAAGACCTATCGACCTCATTCCTTTACCCTCACATGCACGCGTATCTGAGTCTGCTGAGTCATATGCACAACATCTTAAAGAATTATAAGAAAATAAATAAAAGATTCAAATAAGTAATGATGTTTATAAGAATATGGCTGATTTACGTAAACGAATAAAAGAATTTAATGAAGGGGACTCCGTAATGATAAAACTTAGACCTGAAAGGTTTCTACCGGGGACTATGAAGAATTGCATGCCCGGGAGCTGGACCTTTCAAAATAATTAAGAAAATTGGATCTAATGCATATGTGTTAGAGTTACCACTTGATTATGGCATTAGTTCCATATTTAATATTTCTGATCTGAAAGAATTTAAAGAACGGCATTAATTCCTATTGAGCCTTTTGGACTTTGCCCTGCCTTTGAGAGTGAAACCCTACTTGAGTGTCCACCAGCAATTCCACCAGACCGGAGAGACAAGATGAACGTATCTTGGATGACCAAGTGATTACTACTAGAAATAAGGGTTATCAACATTATCTGGTTCATTGGCAAAGCCGACCAGAATCTGAAGACTCCTGGATCACCTGAGATGATCTATAACAAATTGACCCAGATCTATAAGAAAAATATCATAGTCAAACCAATACTTAATCGATCGGGTCGAGTTCCTCCCATCCGGGGAGAATTGGTGCGTGCACCAGGCTCAGGAAGAGGCTTCAACCAATGCCAAGTTCTTTATGGATAGAAGATTAAGAATTTAAGTCCTAACATAAGTCTATAAGTCCTGTATTTGTTTTTCATTTGAATAATTGAGTCCTATTTATTATAATTTGGGTTCTCAAGTCCAATTAGAGTTAAATTGGCTTTGTATTGAGCAAGTATAAGTAGTTGGGTTCAAGAGCTACTTGATTTGGGTTTCAATTAAGCAAGATTGAGTGCAACCAGCTTCACTAACAAACCACAATTACTTGGAGCACCACATCATCAAAGCACCATGCCACCTTGGAGGACAAGTCATGCCAACTTGGAGGACAAACATGCCACATCACCAAGACACTTCCCATGAATTTTCTCCCAAGGCAAATTCAAATTGAATGAAGCTCCACTCTTCATGGGACACCACCTTGTAATTAGGAGTTTTGATTTTAAAAGGGCCATTCCTCTTTCTTTGGGATGCCTCTTGATTTTCTCCATGAAAGGTGATGTAATTTGAATTTGAAAGGGAGCTTAAGGTTTATAAAAGCTCCTAAATCCTCTTGTAATGTTGATGATGAATGAATGAACTCCTTTCTTGAAAATTTTCCTTTGCTAGCCAAGTCCCTTGAGAGAAGGTAGGTGTGAGGCCTAGGTTACTTAGTTAATCAAGCATTTAATCCTTTCTTCCATCTCCATTCGGCCAACCTTGAAGACTCTTCTTCAAACCACACCAAGCTCGTCCTTCTCCTTTTCCAAAGGGTGTCATCCACAAGGAAGTTCTCCATGCCATCAAGTGAAGAAGTTTCATGCTATGGGCGCCAAAGGAGATCCACTTCAAACCAAGCCTAAACCACTTTCTTCCATTCCAACTTTCCTTCCCCATTCCTCCAACCTTCCATTTAAACCTTCTAATCTATCCATCTATCTGTGCAGGATCCTCGGGTCTCTTGGTTTCCAAGGTGAAAGTTTACTGTTCAAAAGAATCAGATACAAGGTGCCCTAAAACCTAGAGTAATCCCTTTACCATCCTAGTACTTCTTCTTGAGTGTTCCCTTGCCACATTTTAGAGTATTGATGGCCGGGTAACCATCTTTAAACCTTTCTTTTCATATCTTAAATATTAGAGTAAGCTAGCCCTAACCTGTGTGGTTTCTTAACCATGAAGGTCCATTCTTAGTTTATTTGAAATGGTTCTTTTCTAGTCATGTTTTTCACTTACGTTCCATTCATGTAATTCCATTTCTTTTATGTAGAATAGCTGCATACATATTTGCTTCATTATCATTAGTATCATTAATTCCTAGAAATGCATCATTTGATATCTGTTTCCCATCACACACCCCTCGATGTCCTGAAGGATAAGGCAAAATAGGGTCTCACACCCCTCATGTTCCAAAGAACAAAGGCAAACTAGGGCCTCACACCCCTCAACACTCAAAAGTGAAGGCATAGGGTCTCACCCCCTCGATGCCCAAAGGCGAAGGCAAGACGGGCCTCACACCCACTCCCTCATGGAGGTTGATGTTCTCAAAAAATGAAGGCAACAATATTAGGCCTCTCACCCACCCCATGCACGGGGGGGGGGGGCGGGGGGGCGGGCGGCGAACGAAGAATCACTCTTCTAAAACTTATTTCATTATTCACCACCTTTCAAATACAAGAGGGGATGCCTTTATATAGGCTTACAAAATTTAGGACCCATGTAAGGATATACATGAAATTTTATTTTATTATTTTTTATTATTATTATTATTATTTGAATCCTAAACCCATGTAGCTTTGAGATCCGTGCAAAGCTGTTTCTGCATCTGGATCTATGCAAGTCCTTCTCCTGTGACCGTGGAATAGAGAGATTGGTGGACGAGGAAGAGGGGGGCTGGGGCAGATCCTGTGAAGATGATGGAGATCCTCCACATCAAGGTCGGCCAATGTGGAAACCAGATTGGGGCCAAGTCCTGGGAGGTGATCTGCGACGAGCACAGGATTGACCACATCGAGAATTATTCTGGTAATTGTGATCTCCAACATTAGCAGATCAACGTCTATTACAATGGGGCCAGCGGTGGCCGTTACGTCTCGTGGGCGGTGCTCATGGATCTGGGCCAGGGACCATAGATTTCATGAGATCCGATGGTTGTGGAGATGGCGGCGAAGGTCATCATGGTGGGAGGTGGACGGCGGCATGGGTGGATCAAGGATAGTCTTCTTCCCGGTCCTGAGGATGAAGAAGATGGTGCAGCAGGGTGGCTCCGGCTAGGGTCAGTGCGGTCGATGGCTTCTCCAAATGAGATGAGATCCGGCAACTAGCGACTCATGATGGGGAGAAAGCAGTACGGATGGTGGAGGATCAGGCAGCTAGGTTGTTGAAGTTGGGGTTGCGGGTCCAGTCGATGATGCAGCTCAACTTGTCCGACCGGGAGAAGGGGGCGAAGGGGATGTTCGCCGGGTGGCTGGGAAGACTTCACGGGCGGAGATAGGGGATTCATGGAAGGTAAAGAGGAGGGGAAGTCACAAGGTGGTGGGGACCGATCGGTGCCGTGAGGGGAGGAGAAAATAGAGGTGGAGGCCAGCGGTGTGGGTAGCCGGGCTCAGGTGGTGGGGTTCTTACTAAATGGGTGTTTGTGCGATGGTGGAACGGGTAGGAACGGAGGAGATTGGGGCTTAGATCTGGGTGGAGAGGGGGAAGAAGATGACAAGAATAATAGGGGGATAAGTCAGGGATAAGTATGGAATAAAATAGGAATAGCAGGAATAAGTGGAATAGTTGGGATAAAATATAAAATAAAATAAAATAAATCTGGGAGGAAAAAGAAAAAAAACCCTGATGGGTTTTGTTGTCCCCATCATTTCCCTATGATGGAAAAACTCGACTCCATCGAGTCAGGCTCGATGCTACAATTTCTTTTTGTTCCTTTTTTTCTCTCTTTTTTTTTTTTTTTTTTTTCTAACCCTAATCCTCCCCCACTCTAATACCAAATTGATATGGGACTAAGGCTAGGAGGATCGTTTGAGAGCTGAAAAGTCTCCTGGGATTTGGGTCGAGAAGGGGATAACTAGGGCCTCACACCTCTCAACACCCAAAAGCGAAGGCAAGATGGGCCTCACCCCCAATCCCTCATGGAGGTCGACACTCTCAAAGAACGAAGGCAACAATATTTGGCCTCTCACCCTCTCCATGCGGGGGGGCGAACGAAGAATCACTCTTCTAAAACTTATTTCATTATTCACCATCTTTCAAATATAAGAGGGGATGCCTTTATATAGTCTTACAAAATTTAGGACCCATGTAAGGATATACATGAAATTTTATTTTATTATTTTTGCATTTTTAATCCGAAACCATGTAGCTTTGAGATCCGTGCAAAGCTATTTCTGCATCTGGAACTATGCAAGTCCTCTTGTGACCGTGGAACCGAGAGATCGACGGATGGGGAGGAGGGGGGCTAGGGCAGATCCAGTGAAGATAAGGGAGATCCTCCACATCCATGGTGGCCAATGTGGAAACCAGATTGAGGCCAAGTCGTGGGAGGTGATCTATGACGAGCACGGGATTGACCACACCGTGAATTATTCTAGCAATTGCAACCTTCAGCTCGAACGGATCAACATCTACTACAACGAGGCCAACGGTGGCCGTTACGTCCTGCAGGTGGTGCTCATGGATCTGAAGCCAGGGACCATGGTTTCATAAGATCCAGTGGCTATGGAGATGGCAGCGGAGGTCATTGTGGGTGGAAGTGGACGACTGCATGGGCAGATCAAGGACAGTCTTCTTCTCGATCCTAAGATGGAAGAAGACGGTGCAGCAGGGTGGCTGCGGCTGGGATCGACACGGTGACGACTTCTCCGAACGGGATGAGATCCATGGATTGGTGATGCATGGTGGGGAGAAAGTGGCACAAACGGTGGAGGATTGGGCGGCCAGGTTATTGAAGTTGGGGTTTGTGGTCCAGTCGGCGATGCGACCTAGGTTGTCCGACCGGGAGAAAGGGTGTGAGGGGATGTTCACCGGGTGGCTGTGGAGACTTCACGGGCAGAGATAGGGGCTTCATGGAGGCAAAGAGTAGGGAAAGTCATGGGCAGTGGTGGGACCCGATCGGTGCCGTGAGGGAGAGGATAGAGGTGGAGGCCGGCGGTGGTGTGGTTGCGGGGCTTAGGCGGTGGGGTTCTTACTAAATGGGTGTTGTGCGATGGTGGAACGGGTGGGAATGAGGAGATGGGGGCTTAGATCTGGGTGTGGAGAGGGAAAGAAGATGACAAGAATAATAGAGGATAAGTCAAGGATAGTATGAAATAAATGGGAATAGCGGGGATAAGTGGAATAGCTAGGATAAAAATATAAAAATGAAATAAAAAAATCTGGGAGGAAAAAGAAAAAAAAACTCTGATGGTTTTGATGTCCCCATCAAAAAGATTGACCAGATGTTAATGTTTATTGAACATCAGGAAGAAGTTAGAGGAGGAAGACAAATCATTGTTTTTGCTTTTCTCGCTGCCCCCTTCCTTTGATTCATTGGTTACTCACTGCTCTATGACAAGGAGACCCTGGACTATGAAGATATGGTCTCGGTGCTGCAGCTCTCTAATGAGCAGAGGGAGAAGTTGACAAGGAAGGTGTTTTCCAGGAGGGCTTGACTATGGGGAAGAGATCTGGAAGAGAAAGGGAAAGATCCAAGTTGAGGGGACATTCAATGTCCTAGAAGAAGAGCAGGAGCAGGAATGAAGCAGAGTGCTACAAGTGTAAAGAGATCGGGCACTTTAAACAGGATTGCCCATAGTGGAAGAACTAGAAGGAAGACAAAGGAGGATCCAATTCTTTGAGGTGGTTGATAAAGAGGTGGAGAATGACCTCTTGGTTGTATTAGATGGTCACAAGCATCACACAAATATATGGACTCTCGACTCCACCTATTCACATCACTACACCCCGATTCGATCTTGGTTTGTGACCTATACCAAGATTGATTAGGGAAGCATGATAGTTGGAGATAATCACTCATGCAAGGTCGCTGGTATTGGAAGTATTCGAGTGAGGATGTTCGATGGGATCATGAGGACTCTTACAATGTAAAGCATGTTCCCAAACTGAAGAAAAAATCTAGTGTCATTTGGCTACCTGGAATGGAGCAGTTTTAGCTTTCGTATAGTTGAGCTAGGAGTGAAGTTCTAAATATCTCAAATGGAGCTATGATAATAATGAGAGGTAGGAGGTTGGATAATAACCTCTACATCAGGGAGGGATCAGTTGTGACTGAGGAGACTAATACAGTAACTACAGCATAGGATCAGTAGGGGGTTTATCGATTATGTCACTACCACCTAGGCCACCTGGGAGATCATGAGATGAGAAATCTGGCAAATACGATTCATTCCAGATCTATATGGAGGAGTTTCAAAGGTGTGTGAGCCATGCCAGATAGGAAAACAAAAGAGAGTTCAGTTTGTCAGTAGTTCAGCCATAATGTAGCCCCACTGGAACTAGTTCACATTGATGTGTAGGGACCGGCTCTGATTTTAGCCAGAAATAGAGTGAGATACTCTTGACCTTGATAAATAATTTTTGTAGAAAGGTTTGGGTCTATTTCATGAAGGAAAAACAGAAGTCTTACTCAAGATTCAAGGTATGGAAAGCTAAAGTGGAGATGGAGTAGGGTAAAGTGTGAAGTGTCTACGGTCAGACAATGATAAAAAGTACACTAGCAGGGAGTTCAAATTTTTTTGTGAAGAGTGTGTCATCAAAAGCTACTTCTCTATTAGATAAACTCTTCAGCATATGGGGTGGCCAAATGAATGAACAGGACCCTTATAGAAAAGGCACGGTGCATGAGGTTGCAGGTAGGGCTTCCTAAGGTGTTCTTGGTTGACACAGTTGACACAGGCTATTATTTGGTGAATCGGTTGCCTCACACTAAGTTAGATGGTGGAATTATAGAGAAGAGATGGTCTTGAAGAAAGACTGGGCTGAGCCATCTATGGGTGTTTGGTGCACGGCATTTATGCATGTAGGTGTTGGTGAGCAGAGTAAATTGGATGCCAGATCTTGAAAGATTGTATTCTTGGGATATCCACAAGGAGTTAAGGGATACTGGCTGTGGGATCCCTTGAAGACGAAGGTCATCATCAGTAAGGATGTAACCTTTGATGAAAACTCAGTTCTCCAAAGGATAGGTGGCATGGAGGAGCAACAGGAGCAGCAGGTGGTCGAGTAGGGCAACACTAGACACTCAAATCATTTTCTATTTTGCCACTTTCAGGTGCATCTGGAGGACTTGATATTCAGGTGGAGCACTCTCAAAGGGTGCCTTTACATGTAGAGAGAGCTCAGATAGGTGATGGAAGCTAGGAGGATAAGCAGGAGTAGGCTGGACTCAGGAGGGATATCAAGGTTGCGCTACACAAGTCTAAAAGGAATGTCAGGCAGCCGGATCGACATAGCTTTGGAGAGATGATATCATATGCCATGGTGACAGCAAATGGATACCCTTACACCTACGAGGAGGCTATGGAGAGCCAAGACAAAGAGAGGTGGGTCCAAGCAATGTCCGAGGAGATGCAGTCTCTCCACAAAAATGATACATGGCGATTGTTATAGTTGCCACAAGGAAAAAAACATATAGGATGTAAGTGGGTTTACCAATGCAAGGAGAGACCTTTGGAATTGGGAGGCATTAAGTTCAAATCTTGATTAGTGGCCAAGGGATACTCTCAGAAGGAAGGAATTGACTTCAATGAGTTTTTCTCTTTCATTATTAAACATACTTCCTCAGGGTACTACTAAGCATTGTAGCAGCTCAAGACTTAGAGCTAGAGTAGATGGATGTCAAGATGCCATTTTCTCATGGGAATCTAAAGGAGAGCATCTATATGGAGTAGGTCCCAGGGTTCAGAGAGCCAAGATCAGAAGGGAAAGCCTGTTTGTTGTAGAGTCGCTATATAGGTTAAAGCAGTCGCCGAGACAGTGGTACAAGTGGTTCGATACTTTTGTAAGGAGCATTGAACTTTCTAGGTATGATCATGATTCTTGTGTTTATGTGAGGACTTTGGATGATGGCTCTAAGATCTATCTACTCTTGTATGTGATGACATACTGATAGCATGCAAGAGTAGAAAGATTATGCAGGAACTGAAGGCAACTTTGCCTCGGGAGTTTGAGATGAAAGATTTGGGGCTTGCAAAGAAGATCTTAGGGATGGAAATATTTAGAGCCCAAGCCAAGAAGGTGTTGCATTGATCTCAGGGTGGTTAGATAAAATGGTTTTGGAGAGATATGGGATGAAGGAAGCAAAACTGACAGAGCTCCCTATTGCCGAATACTTCAAACTCTCAAAGACCATGGCACCACAGACTGAGGTGGAGGTTCAGGAGATGAAGAGGGTGCCATATGCCTCTAGTGTAGGAAGTCTCATATGCACCATGATTTGTTATAGACCGGATATTACACATGTAGTGAGTCAAGTCAGCAAGTTCATGGAATAGCCTGGCAGGAGACACTGGCGAGCATTAAAGGGAGCCTTCAGGTACTTGGCGGGCACAGTTGAAGTTGTCATCTGCTATAGATAGTGAGGAGGTGCTGAGAGACTCTCCAACACATTCAAGGAGGCTTAAGGACTAATAAGAGGGTTCGTGGATGCGAATTTTGGTGGAGATATGGACACATGTTGCTCGATGATAGGTTTTATTTTTAGCCTGTATGGAGGTCCTGTTTTATGGAGATCATGCTTGCAGCCCCTGACGGCTTTATCAACCTTGGAGGTGGAGTACATTGGTGTTTTAGAGGTGGCAAAGGAGGGCTTATGGATGAAGGGCATAGCATTGGAGATGGGCCTCGAACAGGAGGCTGTCAGGGTGCACTGCGATAGCCCAAGTGCACTTCTACTTGCACATACCTCTATCTATCATACTCAAACCAAGCATATTGACATTAGATACCATTGGATCAGAGAGCTTGTGGAGAATGGGAGGTGGAGCTGGTAAAGGTGCACACCAAGGAGAATCCAGTAGATGCACTGATGAATATTGTACTGCGTGATAGCTTTTTCAAGTGTGTGGCACTGATGTAGCTTGTGGACAAGATGGGGTTTGCTGAAGCCTTAAAGCACCAAGGTGGAGATTGTTGGGTCTTATGTGGTACTTCCAAGGCTCTAGGGACCAAAGCTAAGGCCAAGGTCCAATGATCATGATGCTATCATGGAATTTCTTGAATTTCTTGGACTAGTTTGGGCCCTAGGATGAAATGATGTTAGCCTTTCAGGTCTTGAGGTTCAGGGGACTTGGGCCTCAAGGGGCCAACTTGTATTGAACTGATTTTAAGTCCTAGGTATGTATGATTGGGCTGAGTCAAGGATGTACTTGGGCTTGGGAAACTCAATTATGCATTAAGTTGGCCTATAGGAGTTTTAGGGTTAGGCATGGTGACCTAATATATATATACTGTATATGGGGCTAATTGGAGCCATGATATTGAAATAAACTTTTCTCTATGATATCTATCTTCTTCTTCCCTCTTTTTCTCTCTAGTTGTCACTCTTTATCAGGGTAATATCAGATCCAAGCTACTGTACCCTAGGAAGGGGAAAATTCCTTGCACCTAGGGATCCTAGGCGAAGTAGGAATTACCTAAAAACAAGGGATTCTTGTGCTGCCCACTTGCAAATCCTATTCCTATCAAACATGGTGATATTAGGCCTCTTCAAGGTTGGTTCCAAGTCCTATTTAAATGGGGATTAGATCTGGAAGAGATCTGGTTAGATTGGTGGGCATTGGAAGAAGACTATCATGGTTTCCTAGTCCAAGTAGGAAACCTAGAGCCTAGCATCTTTGGAGTCATCCCTCTCTCTACCCTTTGGAGTTTGAACAGAAGCTTTGGAGGGTCGAATCCTCACTAGTTGGAGGTCCCAAGAAAGGTGGTTTCATGTCCATATCAAATCTAGAATGTTTGGAGCATGGAACAAGTTAGGAGATTTTTGTACAAGAAGGCTGAATCCTTGCTAGGCTGATTGCTTCAATCCCCTATTGCTACCACTTCCAATATAATATTTTAATGTTGGTTGCTAGTAGAAGGTTGTCCATGCACCTTGGAATGTGCTCCAACACATAGCTTCCTTTGCAGCATTGGATGCCGTAATATATTCTAGCTAGACTTCTCAATGTGGGCTGGCGCCCTAACCCACATGGGTTGACATTATATGGGCCGGGCCGGGCTAGGCCCACTTGCACAAATGGGTCATTAAAACCAAGCCTGGTCTGGCCTTATATGGGCCATGGGCTAGGTCCAGGCCAGTGTACTTGCACTTCCCTCTCATCAAACCATCCCTCCCTCCCACCAAAAGTCTCTTATCTCAGTTTAGTCATGGAGATTGACAAGCCTGAGCAGGTGATGAGATCCATCGCAGAGATGGTGGAACCATGGAGGACCCAGTAGCTGTATGAGTTAGTAGTGAACCAAATCGTAATAGGGGAGATGATTTAGTGGCATGCATCGGCTATGAAGGAGCTAGTAGAGAAGTGAGAACAACCTCGATGACGGGGCCATCTCCATCTCCGTTGTCATCAAGGACAATGGGCGGTGGTCTTAAGCTTATCCAGGTCTTGGACAATGGATACGGTAGTGGAGGAAGAAGAGGACCTAGCTCAGCAAGCCCACCCAGTAGGCAAGCACCCCTACTGATGGCTTGAACCCTATCTATGATAGTCTGACGCTCCATTGAGAGAAAATAAAAAAAAAAAAGATTGAGGACTCACCATCCAATGCCGTGTTCATTGCCCCGGCTTGTCACACGGCGTAGCTACTTCTTTCCTCCTCCACACCCTTGTCACCATCAGCACGGATATTTTTTTCTCCTCTGTCAAATTGCTAGAGACCTCCTAAGACTTAGATGAATCACTGAATCAGAATAGGAAAGTGGGATCACCGGAAAAGCAAATAGGTGAGGGTTTTAATATTTATTTTTTTAAAAAAAAAATTATTTTTCTTGGCCCATTGGCTGACCCGGTCCTAACCCTATTGAGCCCTTGGGCTATAGGGATCAGGCCAAAAAGCCGGTTACATAAATGGGCCAAATTTCTTTAACCCAACCTGACCCATTTATAGGACCAAATGGGCTAGAACATGGGCTCTAGTCCATTTTGACAGCTCTAATTGCACCTTGCAAATGAGTTTGCCATAGTATGCTACTTGAAACTTTTCTAGCAAACCACTTTATCATTTAGGATAAAAATAAAACCTAATACACTCTTGCTATCATCCCTATCTAACTAAAAACTCGAGTCAATATATCTCATAAGTTTTAAGTCAAGTTCTTCATAAACAAGCTATGATCTTTAGTATTTCTTAATACTTAAAGATAGTCTTCACTACCTTCCAATGGGCCTCTCTAGGATTTGACTAGTACCTGCTCACTACCCCTACTGAATAGGCCACATCGAGTATCGTATATGACATGGCATATTTGATAGACCCCACTATTGAGACATATGAGATCCTACTCATTTGATTTCTCTCTTCAAAGTTATCACACAATGTGTCTTAAAGACAAATTCCATGGCCTATTGGAAGATAGCCTTTATTGAAATTCTTCATGATGAACTGTTTTAGCATTATATCAATATACATGGATTGGAACAATCCTGGTAGCCTCCTAGATCTATCTCTATAAATCTTTATCCCTTGGATGTAGGAAGCTTCATCCAAATCCTTCATAGAGAACTGAGATGACAACCAAACTTTTATACCTTGTAATGTAGGGATGTCATTTCTGATTAAGAGAATGTCATCCATATAAAAAATAAGAAATACAATACATAACCATTAGCCCACATATAAATGTAGGGTTCTTCTCCATTCTTAACGAAGCCATATGTTCTGATACATTTATCAAAATATATGTTACAACTCCGAGATGCTTGTTTTAGCCGATAAATAGATCTTTGAAGTTTGCATACTTTTAACTCATCTATGGATATAAACACTTCAAGTTGCATCATATACACCTCCTCATCTAGCTTTCATTTAAAAAAGCTGGTCAGACATCTATTTGCCAGATTTCATAGTCTAGGTATGCAACTAAAGCAAGCATAATCTGAATAGACTTGAGCATTGTCATAGAAAAAAATATCTCATCATAGTCAATACCATAATGTTGATAATACTCCTTTGCAACCAAATAGGCTTTATAGGTCTCCACTTATACATCCGTGCCCCATTTTCTTTTGAAAATCTATTTGCACCCAATAAATTTTATCCCTTCAGGTTGATGAACTAGTGTCCATACATCATTGATCTCCATGGACTTATTTTGAATTTCATGGCTCTAAGCCACTTATTAGAGTCAGACCTTTAATGGCATCGATATAGGTGATCAGATCCTCATGTTCTCATCAAGTTTAATAAGATCACCATCCCAGACTAAGAAACTATAGTATCTATCTAGTTGGTGTGGTAATCTATTAGATCTCCTTAATGGCTCCTCAATAATGGGGTCTGGGTTTGATCTAATCAAAGTTGATTCTATAGTTTCATTTGAATGTGTCAGTTTTTCTACCTGTTGAATTTCATTAAGTTTAACCTTAGTGGCTTTAGTTCCTTCGGTAAGGA
This sequence comes from Areca catechu, assembly GCA_021397845.1. NCBI lineage: Eukaryota > Viridiplantae > Streptophyta > Magnoliopsida > Arecales > Arecaceae > Areca > Areca catechu. The sequence continues at coordinate 138,779,094 of CM038052.1, read as the reverse complement.
ACTCCTTTTTCAAAAAGGTAGCCTTAAGACTAATATTAGGAGAAAAATAGTTGGATCAGGCACATGGGACCCATAATGGTGCAAGTTCTTTACTAATCGACTAATGTACACTTTGACCAAGGCATTAGCAAGACCTGCTAACTAGCCTTAATGTGCTTGGCTAGAAGTCCTCAGGTCGATGATAGCAAAGTCAACTCCTATGCCCTAAGGCAATAGTGAGCCCTGTCGACCGCCCTCAAGATGCTTAGCTAGAAGTCATTAGACAGATGATGGCAGGGCAAACTCCTATGCCCCAAGATATCAGTGAGCCCTATTGACCATCGACAAGATACTCGATTAGAAATCCTTAAGTGGATGATGGTAGAGGCCAACTCTTATGCTCCAAGATAATAGTGAGCCTTGCCAACCAATCCCAAAGTTCTTGACCAGAAGACCTGGTGCGATCACCAAAGTTCATAAGAGACTTCAAGAAAACCATATCCACCCAAGCTCTTTATGGATTGCAAGTGAATAAACCAAACTCTGATTTTGGTTTCAACTTTGTGTTACTTTCAGCATGATTCCAAGAGTCCTTTAATTTTAGCATGAGTCCATGAGTGCTGTAACTAGATTCCAGTCAACTTTAATTTCAATTTAGTCATATAATTTGCTTAAGTTAGGTTCAATTTGGTTAAGTGGAGTTCAATTAGGCAAGTTGGGTTCAAAGTTGGGTTCAAAATTAAGCAAGATCAAGATCATAAAGCTTGGAGATTGGATGGAGCAAACCACTTCAACGACCTTGCCAAGTTGGAATGCCACATCACCATGATTAGCTAGATTGTTGTATGTACATTCATTTTAAAACATTTAAAGGCAATCCTATCACTAGATAAGGGAAGGATTTCATCATCTTTCCTTGGCCCAAAAACAACCAACTACATATTGCATTGACTCAAGCCTAACATAATATTGAGTAAGAACCTAAAACTAGGGACATCAACAGGTCAAGTTCATGATCATGTTGAGACATAACATTAATTGATTCTGTATTTACTCCTAGATATTGGTGTCTATGCTAGGGGTCCAATGGCAAATGCCTTAAGTGGATTTGTGATTTTTAATTAGCACCTCACGATAGTGGGGGGAGCCTCCCACAGACCCACCTCTTATCTGGCCAATTGAAAGTGTGACTATAGTCTTAATTAGTGCTCTGTCAATTCATGCTATCTTGAACTTCTAGGTCTAGAAGCCCTAGAAGCTAGATTTGTATTGCATGACCACTAGATCAAGAACCTAATACCAACACTCCCAGACCCAATCAAGTCTCACCATTGACCCAAATCTTGAAACCTTAATGAGAACTATGACTGAGCAATTTAGGCAACTAAACAATAGGTTAGGCCAAATGGAAGAGAAAATTGGGACCCTTAGAGAGACCCGTTTGACCTACAATGAACCTAAATCACCTAGACCAACTCCCTTGGACCAAGAGCCTATCACCTTGATCTCACCCCTGAACATAACCCTAGATGCCCACATCATGACTTCATGGATTCAAAGGAAAGAGCCCTTAGGAACATACATCTCGATGCACCACTTTTGATGGAAATTTAGATCCTAAAAAATGTGTGGATTGGGAGAGTGACATGGATCAATACTTTGAGTGGTATGAGATGTCGGAAAAAAAGAAGTACAAGTTTGCTAAACTTGAGTTAGTCCGATAAGCTAGACTATATTGGAAAAATGTTGAGCACATTTGTTGATAGAAAGGAGACATGCATATAGTCACATGGAGTGCCATGAAGATCAAACTTAGGGAGAATACTTATCCTTGTCCTATGAGCAGAGGCTTTTAGATCAGTGGCAAAGATTGAGCCAAGGGAATAGAACCATATCTAAATATATCGCCAAGTTTGATGAATTTAAAATGAGATGTAGTGTGGTTGAGTCAGAGACCATCACCTTGTCTAGGTTTAGAGTAGAACTACATGAAGAAATCCAAAGGAAATTATTTCTAAGAGAAGTCCATGACCTAGAGCAGGCTTACCAAATCCTAGTGATTGTGAGAGATTTCAAAAGGGATCCCTGATCCATCGACCTAAACCAATAGGATTAGTACCCCTAGAAATAGACCAAATTGTAGTCAAATTCCTTTGAACTAACCCAATCCTACTACCCCACTAGCTCACAAAGATGATAGGAGTAAGGCCCATGAAGTTCAAAAGGAAAATCACCAAAATGTGCATTGTTTTAGGTGTCATAAAATTGGCCCCTATGCTAGTCAATGTCCTACCCAAGCCTTACACATAGGAGAGTTAGAGGAAGAAACTCCAGGAACCTTTGAAGAATTTAAGGAAGAAGTATATGAAGCTGGATCAAATCTAGTGGATGAATATGAGAGAGATGAAGAAGATATTTATCCAACTAAAATATTTGGAGTGTTAAATGTATCCTAGCCCAAATAAAAGAACATGAGGATTGGTGAATAACCAACATCCTACAAACTTTTGTCAAATTAGGGGAGAGGGTTTGTAAAATCATCATAGATAACAGGAGCTGTGTAAATGCTATTTCTATGAATACTGTTAAGAACTTAGGTTTGCCTACCGTTCCCCATCCCAACCCTATAAGGTATCTAGGATTGATTCAACCTCCATTCCCATTAAGTTAACATGTCAAGTTCGATTCAGATTCAATCCTATCAGAAAAAAGTTTGGTGTGATGTTTTTTCTATGGGGGTTAGCAGTATCATTTTAGGTAGACCTTAGTTATTTGATCATGATGCTATCCTGTACAGTCTGGTGCGGGCACCATACTCAGAAGAAGACTTCAGGGCTCCATCTGGATCTCTGATTGACATTGCCCGAAGAATTAGAATTAGGGTTTCTGGTTTGTAATAAGGGTTGACTTGGTCAACTCAATTTTAGTTTGAGTCTGTATTTCCCTGTAATTTAAATTGTTTGTTGAGTCATGTTGACTCAATACAAGTCCTAGTAGTGGTCTAGGTCTTCTCCAAGGTGCTACATTTTCTCCCAGGACAAGCAAGTGGGCACCACACTCCAAGCCACAAGCCAGAGTCCAGGAGGCACCACATCTCCATCCAGTGTGCCTTGGTCCCCACACCACAAGAAAGCAGGTCCCTTCTTTCATGCACCACTTGGGGGAGAAATCCATCAAGATACCTCAATCCAAGGAGGAGCCAACTTCTTTCCAGATAACCCAAGCCAGGATGGCAAGAATTTTTCTTAAAGAGAGGATCAAGGAGGTGCCCCACAATGTTCCATAAAAACCCAAGTTATAAAAGGGAAGAGAGCATGTCTTGGGGAGAAAATCAAGGAGGCACCCAAAAGTTTCCTAAAGTGCCAAGCCATGAAAGGAAGAAGCCTAAACTTGTGGAGCAAGACTAGGAGGTGTCCAAAAGAGCCAAACTATGAAGGAAAAATCCTTGATTCATGGAGAGATACTAGGAGACACCCCATAACCTGCCATTTGGAGCTGATTTTCAAGTTTTCTTGGAGTTTTTGGGCTGCCCACTCATGGAAGGAGTCTTGGGAAGAGAATTTGATGCCTAAAGTGTGGGTTAGTCCTATTAGTCCCACATGGGAAGTGTATGAATTTTATTTCTTTGTTATGTCTATATATCAACTCTATGTAACTCTTGAAAAAAGATGAATGAAAGAAAATTTTATGAGCAAACTTGTGTTTCTCTTTTCTGCACTTGCTTCCAGGTGTTGAGCTCCGTGAGGGAGTAAATCCGGGTTCCCCTGGAACCTTGAGGAGGTGAGAGATCTCCAAAACCCTAAACCCTAGGTTAGCCACTCAATTCCCAAACCCTAGCCGCCATCACCTTTCTCTTTCCACCAAGCCCTAGTCTTTTCCTCTTCTCACGGCCACCTTCGCCAAGTCCTTGCCGACCACCAGCATCCGACTCCAATCCAGATACTGCAGATCTACAGCAATTCTAAGAGGAAGACAGATTGGCCTCCAGGAGAATTCGATTTCAGCAACTTCAGCTTTCAAGTTCTTCAACCTGGTAAGATCTTTTCTTGAGTTTCTGAATTCCATCATTTGTTCCTCTTCTTTTCCAGATCTTGAGTCCAGGAGAAGCCGACCAAACCACGAGACCAGTATTGGAGGATCCATTGCGAAGATAGCCGACTCCGAGGATCCCACAATCTGCTCGAGAGAGTTCTTCCACCAGAATCCTGAGAAGATCACTGTCTGGTGAGTAAACCGTCCCTCCTCTCTATTTCTGTTCTGTTGAAAGTTCAGAGCGAAACCCTAGGTCTGGGAGTTTCTCAACCCCCAGCGATCCGTTACTTCTGAACTACTCTGATAATTTAGTTTCTTCTAAACTGTGCTTTCAATCCTTACCTAGTTTCCTTCAACGTAGTTTAGCTTTACTTTGAGTCGAAGCCAATTTCTGAAATATAAAAAAAAAAAAAAAAGAATTAATCTTAATTTTACTTCCGCATACGATTCTTTTTTCTTTGTTCTGCATCATTTTTGGTATCAGAGCTTTCGTCCTGCATCATTTTTGGTATCAGAGCCATGTCTAGTGTTTCTGTTTTGATGCTTGTTTGAGTCTCTCTTTTTTTACTTGTCTGCTCGAAGTAGACTCCCCAGGACGTCCGGTTCTAGGAACGAAGCGAGGTGCAAACCTCCTCTTCCCATTCCACGGGGTGTTCCTAGGGCGTGTAGGGGATCCGCTGGGTTACAACTTCATAGCAGGAATTGTAAACGGGGAAAGCGTTCTGTTTTCAGTCTGTAACTACCCTGTTGTAGGAATTGTTTTTATTGTAGTTAACTCCAAATTATATGATTTTTGTTTTGCTGGAACCAGAATAATTGAACATATTTAAATAATTTTACTGTAATTTATTTGTTTCTGTGAAATTTCTGAGAGTTAAATTACAGCAATTCTATTTCTGTGTTTCTGCAATTCAATTTTTTGAGTGATCATCTCCTAATTCATCTTAAGGGCAATTGAGCATCTAAGATAAGGGGAGGAGTTGATAACCTCTCCTTAGCCCAAAACCACCACCCATTCATTCGATCCTAAGCCTAATTTTAAAATTTATTAGACTTAATTTGCCCTAGTGGGCTAGGGACACCAACAAGTCGGGTCTAGGCTAATGTTGAGTCAGTTTGTTTAGTTACTCTATGTGTGCTTTGTACTCAGTGTCTAGAATGGTGGTTCAGGGATTCTATCCCGAAGGGCTTGTGTGCTGGTCTGCCTACCTGGCCAATCTCTGATTGGTGTCTAGGATTGGCAATTAGGGACCTAACACTCCCTTACACCTGCCTGGCTGAGTCCCGAGTTACTATAGGCTAGCTTGCCACTCTGATTGAGCATCTAGTTTGGGCTCTAGGTCTAGTTAGCCCGTAGTCATTTCAGTCGAGTCTCATTTGGTGTGCTTGCTTGCATCATCATGTCCACCCGGAACGAAGTACCCTACCAACCTGGTCAAACCCAACCTGATTTAGAGGCCATGATTAGAACTCTTACCGAAAGTATGACCAAATTGAGTCAGGATATGAATGAGGGTTTTGCCCAGTTTAGAGACCGAGCCCAGGGACTTGAGAAATGTAGACATCAAAATTGCACCCCTGATCCAAAATTTAATAGGCCCCAACCTCACCCATGCCAGGAGCCTAGGAGGACTTATACCGTGATCCTGAGCATAACCCTAGGAGCCTATATCCATACTTGGTTGACTCAGAAAGGGACCTGTTAGGAACACCGAACCTTATGCACCCACTTTTGATGGAAGACAAGAGACATATATTAAGTGGGAAGAACAAATGGATCGGTATTTTGAGTGCACTAACATATCGAAATTAGGACAAATTAGGTTGGCCAAAACCAAGTTCACCAAACATGCTAGGTCGCATTGGTATGCTATTGAGCATGAGTGTTATCAAAGAAAAGAGAAAATATATACTTGGAGAGATATGAGAAGTAAGTTGAGAGATAGGTACCTAGGTAGATCCTATGAGAAAAGACTTTTAGACCAATGGTACCAATTGCGACAAGGAAATAGGCTTGTGTCTAAATATATCGAGGACTTCCAGTGGTACGACATGAAATGCAATACCATTGAGACCGAAGCTCAGATCACATCGAGGTTTAGGGTTGGGTTACACCCAGACATTTATAGGAAGCTATGCCTTGAAATAACCAATAAGTTAGACCGAGCCTACCAAGAAGCCCAAGACTATGAGTGGTCTTTAAGATATAACCAATCAAGTACTTTGGACTTAAAGCCGACCTCTACCAACTTGAGTCAAGTTCCGATTGATCCGACACCCATAGTGAACCAGACTTTTGTTTGTTAATTCCCACTTGTGTCACCTCTTGACCAGAAGGATAACACTGAGAAGGAGTTAGGCATGGCCATCCCAAAATTAGTTGACCTGACCAGAGCCGTACTTAAAGAGGAATCAAAGGAGAATAGATTAGAACATTTCAGTGAGATTGAGGAAGAAATATATGAGCCTGACATAAGTTTGATAGATGAATATGAAGAAGAAGAATTTGAGGATATCTCCCCGATAATTCAATTAACCAACTCCTACCTAATGGGGTTATTGAGGGGACCCCTGCCACTCAAGGAATTCAGGAGCTAACCCTAAGAGAAGACCCTTTGAGGAAGTTCAAGAAGAGGAAATTACACCAAATGAAAGTTTAAGTGAGAATACCCCTGAACTCATTGAGGAATCCAAAGAAAACACCCCTAAGTCAAATCTGGTAGAGAAGTGTGGAGAAGGAAGGGGTCACAAGAATTGCCCATTGAGTAGGTCCAAGAACAAGAAAAAGATAGTAGCTTAGAGGACTTTTTAGATAAACATTCCAAAGACCTTCCTGATAACCTTCCACCTTCTAGGAGCACCCAGCCTACCTAGAACTTGCACTTGTAGACCCTCCTAGAGCAAATCATGAGGTTTGGATGAGTGCACCTATAGAACAATGTCCTCATTTTAAGGTCATCCTGAATAACCAAGGTTGTTTCTTGTTTCTGATAAGCCACCTCAAACTCTGATTCTTATTTCCTACCCTTCCCTGAATCTTCTCATGTTTCTAGAGCTATGGGATTACACTTTACTGAGATCTCTAGGTTGCAAGACTCCTTAGAACATATTAGGTTTGCCACCTACTTCTGGAAGACCTTGTGGCACCTACAAGGCATCCATAATAAGTTTTCATGCTCTGCATGCCATCCTCCAACCCAAGGTCAAACCTAGAGAGCCATAGTTTGTTAGGTTTAGACCTAGGGTTCCTTTGGAATAAAGTCCATTCTTTAGGAATGCGTCGTCAGTCTAGTTTAGTTTTTCTTGACCCTTTACTATGCTTTGACTCAGATTTTGGTTTGATTGAGAGCACCAGGAATTGGGATTTGTATTTTGTCCAGGACTAAATTTGCATATAATGTTTCGATCAATAGGTCTATAGGCTAGAGTCCCTTTGAAATTGTTCATGGATACAAGCCTCACACACCACTTGATCTGATTTCACTATTAGTCCACACACACAAGTCTCTTGATGCACTTGCATAGCATGTAAAGGACTTGCATAAAGAAATCATGCCAAAATAAATTTAAGTAATGAAACTTATAAGAAGTTGGCTGATTCTCAAAGGCGAGTCAAAACTTTTGTTGAGAGAGACTATGTAATGATTTGGTTAAGGCCTGAGCGGTTTTCTCCTGGAACCGTTAGAAAGTTACATGCTAGAGGAGCTGGACCATTTAGAGTAGTGAAGAGAGTAGGGTCCAATGCCTATGTGCTCGAGTTGCCTTCAGAACTAGGCATTAGCTCCACTTTCAACATTACAAACCTAGTAGAGTATAGAGAGCCAGCTGTGATTCCCAGTGTGAGCTTTTTGAGCCTAATCCTACTCTTGAGAGTGAACCCAACCCTGTGTGTCCACCAAAAAACTGGCCTGTGAGGAAAGAGCAGATTGAAAAGATCCTGGATGATCAGGTTATCTCTACTCGTAATCGAGGACACCAAAGATACCTGGTCTGCTGGCAAGGAAGGCCAGATTCTGATAACTCTTGGATCTCCCGAGAAGAATTACAAGAATTGGACCCAGACCTCTTGGAGAGATACTAGAGCCAGCTTTATCCATACTCGACAGGGTCGAGTTCCTCCCACCCCGGGAGAATTGGTGCGGGCACCAGACTCAGAAGAAGACTTCAGGGCTCCATCTGGATCTCTGATTGACATTGCCCGAAGAATTAGGGTTTTCTGGTTTTGTAATAAGGGTTGACTTGGTCAACTCAATTTTAGTTTGAGTATGTATTTCCCTGTAATTTAAATTTGTTGAGTCATGTTGACTCAATACAAGTCCTAGTAGTGGTCTAGGTCTTCTCCAAGGTGCTACATTTTCTCCCAGGACCAAGCAAGTGGGCGCCACACTCCCAGCCACACGCCAGAGTCCAGGAGGCGCCACATCTCCATCCAGTGTGCCTTGGTCCCCACACCACAAGAAAGCAGGTCCCTTTTTTCATGCACCACTTGGGGGAGAATCCATCAAGATACCTCAATCCAAGGAGGAGCCAACTTCTTTCCAGATAAACCCAAGCCAGGATGGCAAGAATTTTTCTTGAAGAGAGGATCAAGGAGGTGCCCCATAATGTTCCATAAAAACCCAAGTTATAAAAGGGAAGAGAGCATGTCTTGGGGAGAAAATCAAGGAGGCACCCAAAAGTTTCCTAAAGTGCCAAAGCCATGAAAGGAAGAAGCCTAAACTTGTGGAGCAAGACTAGGAGGTGTCCAAAAGAGCCAAACCATGAAGGGAAAATCCTTGATTCATGGAGAGATACTAGGAGACACCCCCATAACCTGCCATTTGGAGCTGATTTTCAAGTTTTCTTGGAGTTTTTGGGCTGCCCACTCATGGAAGGAGTCTTGGGAAGAGAATTGATGCCTAAAGTATGGGTTAGTCCTATTAGTCCCACATGGGAAGTGTATAAAATTTTATTTCTTTGTTATGTCTATATATTCAACTCTATGTAACTCTTGAAAAAAGATGAATGAAAGAAATTTTTATGAGCAAACTTGTGTTTTCTCTTTTCCGCACTTGCTTCCAGGTGTTGAGCTCCGTGAGGGAGTAAATCCGGGTTCCCTGGAACCTTGAGGAGGTGAGAGATCTCCAAAACCCTAAACCCTAGGTTAGCCACTCAATTCCCAAACCTAGCCGCCATCACCTTCTCTTTCCACCAAGCCCTAGTCTTTTCCTCTTCTCACGGCCACCTTCGCCAAGTCCTGGCCGACCACCAGCATCCGACTCCAATCCAGATACTGCAGATCTACAGCAATTCTAAGAGGAAGACAGATCGGCCTCCAGGAGAATTCGATTTCAGCAACTTTAGCTTCAAGTTCTTCAACCTGGTAAGATCTTTTTTTGAGTTTCTGAATTCCATCATTTGTTCCTCTTCTTTTCCAGATCTTGAGTCCAGGAGAAGCCGACCAAACCACGAGACCAGTATTGGAGGATCCATTACGAAGATAGCCGACTCCGAGGATCCCACAATCTGCTCGAGAGAGTTCTTCCACCAGAATCCTGAGAAGATCACTGTCTGGTGAGTAAACCGTCCCTCCTCTCTATTCTGTTCTGTTGAAAGTTCAGAGCGAAACCTAGGTCTGGGAGTTTCTCAACCCCCAGCGATCCGTTACTTCTGAACTACTCTGATATTTAGTTCTTCTAAACTGTGCTTTCAATCCTTACCTAGTTTCCTTCAACGTAGTTTAGCTTTACTTTGAGTCGAAGCCAATTTCTGAAAATATAAAAAAAAAAAAGAATTAATCTTAATTTTACTTCCGCATACGCTTCTTTGTTCTTTGTTCTGCATCATTTTTGGTATCAGAGCTTCCGTTCTGCATCACAGTCATTCCAATTCCTATTCCTTTAACCACCTTGGAAGGAAAATTATCATAAACTCGACCCCACCTAAGGACAACACCAAAAGAGGGTCTAGTAATCTAAAGGAGAGGAAATAAGGATTAAATTTGATCAGTGATAAGGATTTGGAGAGAGAGATTCATGAGGGTTCACCGGTTTGGATATTGTCCACCAAGGGAGTCCAGGAACAACCCTAGAAGGAGCAACCTCAGGAAATAGTAGAATTTTTGAAGGATTTTCAAGATGTATTTCTAGAAGATCTCCTTGATCTCCTTCCACCATTAAGCAACATCCACCATGCCATAGACTTAGTCCCAGGAGCTACCCTACCAAACCTTTCACATTATAGGATGAATCACATTGAACATTCAGAGTTACAAAGGCAAGTTGAAGACCTTCTCCAAAAGGGATTCATTAGGGAAAGCCTGAGCCCTTGTGCAGAACCTACCCTTTTGACCCCCAAGAAGGATGGCACTTGGAAAATGTGTGTAGATAGTCATGCCATCAATAAGATAACGGTCAAGTATTGTTTTCCTATTTTTCATCTTGATGATATGTTAGACATGATGGCCGGAGCCACTATTTTCTCTAAGATTGACCTTAAGAGTGGGTATCACCAAGTTAGGATTAGACCTAGGGATGAGTGGAAAATAGTCTTTAAGACTAAGGATGGCCTTTATGAATGGTTAGTGATGCCTTTTGGCCTCTCAAATGTCCCTAGTATGTTTATGAGGATCATGATCCAAGTCATGTGACCATTCATTGAATATTTGTTGTAGTCTATTCTACGATATCCTCATTTTCAATAGGAATAAAGAACATCACTTGGACCATCTTCAACAAGTATGTCAAGCTCTTAGGAAGGATAACCTTTATGCCAACCTTAAGAAATGCAGCTTCATGACCCTAGAGTCATTTTTCTAGGTTTTGTCGTTATCCTAGAAGGAGTATCTACCAACCCAGAAAAGGTTAAGTCCATAGTTGAGTGCCAGTACCCAAAAGTGTACATGATGTATGTACTTTCCACAGCCTTGCCACTTTCTATAGGAGATTCATTCGAGGTTTTAGTATGATTGTTGCACCAATCATGGACTATATTAGGAATGGAACTTTTGAATGGACTAAGAATGCGGATAGAGCCTTTCTTGAGATCAAAGAGAAAATGACCCAAGCACCAATTTTAAGGCTACTTGACTTTTCAAAGATTTTTAACGTTGCTTGTGATGCCCCTGGAGTTGGAATTGGAGGAGTTCTAAGTCAAGAGAACCACCCTGTAGCCTTCTTTTGTGAGAAATTGAATGAAGCGAAATTGAGGTATTCAACTTATGATAAGGAATTGTATGTGGTAGTTCAAGCATTAAGATATTGGAGGCACTATCTATTACCGCAGGAGTTTGTCCTATATTCAAACCATGAAGCACTATGATTCCTTAGTTCCTAAAAGAAGCTAAACCCTAGGCATGGCAAGTGGGTAAAGTAATTCAAGTTTATACCTTTGTCTTGAAACACCATGCTGCCACTGAAAATCGGGTTGCCGATGCACTGAGCTATCCTTCCATGCTCTTGATCTCTATGAGTACTAAAGTCATAGGATTTGATAGATTGAAAGATGAATATAAAAATTGTCCTGACTTTAGTATGATTTATGAATTGTTTGCCAAGGACCATCTAGTGTATATAGTGATTATATCCTTCATGATGGATTCATTTTCAAAGGAAATAAGTTATGCATCCCTCGAACCTCCATCCGAGAATTCTTGATTTGGAAAATCCATGTATGGGGTTTAGCTAGCCATTTTGGTAGGAATAAAACCATATTAGCAATTGAAGACCAGTTCTTTTGGCCTAGCCTCAAGTGAAATGTGGCCCAAGTGGTGGCCTAGTGTCGAACTTGTGGTGTTGCCAAATAGCAAAAACAAAATACTAGCTATACACCCCTTTACATATCCCTGATTGTCCATGGCAAGACCTTAGTATGGACTTTGTGTTAGGGTTACCAAAGACCATGCGAAGACACGACTCCATCTATATGTTGTGGTCGATCATTTTTCTAAGATGGCACACTTCTTACCTTGTTCTTAGACTTTCAATGCTTCAAAAGTGGCCAAACTTTTTCTCAATGAAGTGGTTAGGTTACATGGTTCGCCTAAAAATATTGTATCTGATAGGGATGTCCGATTTACTAGATTTTTGAAAAACCGTATGGCACATGTTGGGAACCAAACTAAAGTTTTCCACCACCTACCACCAACAAACTGATGGCTAAACAAAAGTTGTGAATAGAAGTCTAGGAAATCTATTGAAAAGTTTAGTTGGTGAGAGTACTGGAAACTAGGACCTTTTGTTACCACGTGCTGAATTTGCCTACAATAGCTCAATCAATAGGTCCATTGGAAAAGTCTATTTAAGATTGTCCATGGATATAAACCAAGAAAGCCCATAGACCTTGTTCCTTTACCCATACATGCATGAGTTTCTGAGTCTGCATAGTCATATGCATAGCATGTTAGAGAATTGCACAAAGAGATTAGTAATAAAGTTAATTTGAGTAATGAAACTTTCAAGGATATGGCTAATTCCTGTAAGAGAGTTAAAGAATTTTAAGAAAAAGACTATGCGTTGATTAGGCTTAAGACCTGAATGGTTCCCACCCAGAACCATGAAAAAGTTACATGATAGGGACATCAGGTCAACCCTAGTTTACTATGGGTCCTGAGTTTTGAGTCCCTTAGCCATGATTCCAATTTTGTCTTTGAGTCTAATAATCAAGTCCTGTTAGCCGTTGAGTCTTGTAAGTAAGGCTTAAGTCAATTGAGTCACTTGAAGTCCTGTAATTAGGGTTTTGATCAATTAAGCCCAATTGTGCCCATTGAGTCGTGTATTTGGGCTTGGAGCTCTGTTACACTTGAGTCCTGTGTCTGAGTCTACTCATGCCATTATGGCTCATGAATCTAGAACAAGTTTGGGCTCATGCCATTAGGGATCATTTGTTACTCTTGCCATTATGGCTCATTTGTCAATTTTGAGCCCTTAATCATGTGTCAAGTTTTGTAACTAATCCAGTCTAGTTAAGTTGAGTGAGTCCTATAATAAGTTGAGTTGTCTCAATCTCAGTCCAGTCCCATTGAGTCATGTAAGAGTCCAGTAAGTTGTGTTCTTTAAAAATTTTGTACAAGAGAAGGAGCATCAGTTAAAGTCTTCACCAGGATCCTAGAACAAAGAAAGTCCATAAAAGATACCAGGGACCAAGAATATTCTTCTAGCATCCCAGCCTAGGTTTCCATCCCACCAGGATCAAGCCCCTGCGCCAAAGCTCTTTGGAGGCTGCCCAAGCCCATGTTGGAGACGCCCCTTTCTACCCTAAAGTCAAGCCAAAGTTCAATTTGGTGTCCAAGCCTAAGAGACCAAAATTCCCAAAGAATATACTTCACCCAAAGTGAACCAGCCCAAAAGCCATAAGTAGTTGGCCACCCATACCCATTCATGACAAGCCCAGGCGCCCAAGAGGAAGACTAGGTCAAAGGAAAAAATATTCCTCCCAACCCAACAAGGAAGCCCCTTGACCAAGTCAAAAAAGGAGAAGAATCCACTTCTAACTAGGACATTAAGTTTTATTTCTACTCAAATTGTGTACTCCTAGTTCTAAGCAACTTTGTAATCCTTCTCCTTATCAAATATTGTATTCCTATCCTAACTATGAGAGGGCATGGGAACATCTATAAATACTCCACCCCTCCACCCTCTTGTAACTAATGATCAATTATTATGAATTATTATGAATGAGTTTTTCTTGAGTTTCCTCAAAATTCTATGTGAATTTCTATGTGATTAAGGGTATCTGTGTGATCCCTCCAAGAATCTGTGTGATCCCTACGCGCTGCCTCTAAGCCACCAGCCTTCTTCATCTTGGCCGCCTTCTTCAAACCTTTTCCCCTTTTTTTATTTCAGATATCTAGCTGCTTTTCCTTGTTTTCTAACCCTTGTTAGGTGATTTGCAGGTCCCTCAGAGCTCATGATCCAAGGATTCCATCTGACCAGCTTTCGGGTCATCGGATTGAAAGCGCGAATCTGTAGGGTCAATAGCTTATTTTCCAGGCCGCATCCGAGAGCGTAGAGTGAACTCTCATGAATCATCTTTAAATATTTACCAGGTACACCTCTTAGACTCCTCTGGTAGCAGTATTGCAGAAGAGCTAGTCCTAACCAGGGCTTCTTAGCCTTGGCAATCCTTGTTTCTTCACTTTTACGGTTTATTTATGCAAGCCTGTGCTTCAGATTCTCTATAGAATTCTTTACTAATATCTTGGCTTGAAAATTGGGATTAAAACTTTTAACTTAGTGCTTAATACATGAAAAATAATTGGCATGCATGAATAGTCTCGCATCATTTGGTATCAGAGCATGTTTTAGGGCTAGTTTCTGCATCCCATAATTCTCATACATGGTATGTGTTTTTACTTTTCTACATGTAGATAGATAATAAAAACCTAATTTTCATATTTTTAGATTCCTCATAATTGATAGTATTTTTCATAATTTTATCATTATTTATTGCGGCATATTAGAATTTCATTATGCCTGTTTTATTTTGCACTAGAAACTTCTATATCCTATCTCTACTTAGGGACCTGATTTCGGTCTATTTGTCAACATAGGAATTTAATTTTCCATTGAGATTTACATGACATACTCTCTATTTAGTTGGTAAGTTCATAATTTGTAATTATTTTTTCAGAAAACTAAAGGTCCTAAAATTTGGCATCTTAGAAACCCAACTGAAATCCTTATTTTCTACATACAGTCTAAAAACCCTAGGAGTTGCATCATCATCTAATTTTTTCTCTGTATAAAATTGGTAGGGATCATCATCACCATTCATCCTCTATTTCTTTAGTTTTTAGAGTTTTTCTACATAGAAAACCATGTCAACTTCTATATCAAACTGAACCGTAATTTTCTGATTCTGTGATTTCTGCACACCCGACTCAACCCTAACCTATCAACTGCCAAACCACTCAAATCCAAGCCAAATTTTGTTTGCTAACTTAATCAACTTAAACTAAATTGCCATCTCAAAAAAAGATGAAAAAAAAATTATTTTTTGATGTTTTTAGATTGCATCAGGACCATCGAATGTTCATCATCTTTCTCAAACTAATCTAAAGGCATTTCTCTATCTCAGACAGGGCAGGAGGTCATTACATATCCGGGACCAAAAACAAACCACCCAGCATTAGAACCCAGCCTTAACTAAAATCAATTAGCAACCTAATTGCTCTAGAGAGCTTAGGGACACCAACAGGTCAGGGTCTGAATTGTGTGGGCCAACTAGTGCACTAATTCCCCAGCTATTATTGAAAAATGGTGTCTAAGGCTAGAGTTCCAGAGGCAAACACCTAAGTGGACTGGTGGTTTTTAATTAGACCCTGTCATAGGCGGGGGAGCCTCCCTCTACCCTACCTCTTACCTGGCCAATGGAAAGATTAGCTATTAAGTTAAGTGTAAGTTGAGTAGACCCATTCAATTTTGGCTCTAGGTCTAGCAAGCTGTAGTCCATTTTCACTTTGTGTGCTTGACTGCATCCTACCACCTTGTTTGATTGATTGCATGACCACTAGGTCAGGAGTCCAGTACAACTAGTCTAAGCCTAAACCTAGTTCACCATGGAACCAATCTTGAAAACTCTCTAAAAGCCACGAATGAACAAATGGTTGCCCAATTAACCACCCAGATTATTAAGTCCAACACCCAATCCCAAAACCAGTTTGCCTAGATGAACTTCAAGTTCAACCAATCCAATACCCAGATAAATCATAAACTTGACCAATTGATCCAATCGACTACCCAACAACCCATAGGTTTGACCAGGTAGGAGACCAATTAGGAAACCTAGAGAAACCCCTAAGCCCCATATCAGATCTAAGCCTGAGCTGACCTTAGGATCCATACTAAGTCGAATCCTAGGAGAACCCCATACTCTGACCCATACCAAGAGCCCAACCTAGGAAACCCAATCATGATTTCATTGATCAGGATAAGAGAGCCATAACCTATAGATCTGAGCCCAAAGCCTATGACTCTAGAACCTATGCACCCACCTTCTATGAGCCCAAAAAACTCAAGATCCATAGAGCTGAACCCTTGTCCTATGAACCCAAGGAACCTCTAATCCTAGGTATTATTAGCCTAGCACCAGTCAGGTTTCCCCTAGTCAACCTAAACTCCATATGATTAGTATCCCTAGATATGAGCCTAGTGTTAGTCCATTTCCCTTTAGTTAACCTAAACCCTTTAGGATTGTGCCCCTAGCCCAAGACCAGATCCTAACCAGCCCAACATGAGCAACCCCAACCCAATACCACTACGACCCGTAGGAAAGATAGAGGCGAGTTTGTAAAGGTTCAGAAGAGTTCCAATCCCTCGAGATTGTATTTTAGATGTCGCAAACCAGGGCATTTTGTTAGCCAGTGTCTAGTCAGCACCCTACACCAAGGTAAGCTAGATGAAGATGAGTCTGAACCCATTGTTGAGCCTAAAGAAGAGGTATATGAGGTTGATCCAAGTATGGTAGAGAAGTATGAAGATGATGAGCTTATTGAAGATTTAGAGGAAGAAACTCCTGAGCCCATTAATGAACCTAAAGGAGATATTAATGAGTTAAGTCTAGTAGAGATACCTATAAAAGACCTAGAATTAGTTGACAGTAGAGTACCCAAACAGAATCCATCTTGGAAGTACAGTTGAAGGAAGAGAACCATGAGAAACCCAACCCTACTATTAGACTCTTACCTGAGGAGCCACTAGAAGAAAGCCCAATTATAGATCCTAGTCATGAAATCCAAGAACCAAAAGAATTTATTAAGGACCTGATCTCTTTAAATTAGTGCCCTCAGGATGAAGTCACTCCTTTGACTCCAAGTTTTCTTCTTTGAGATATTGTCCCATTCTTCCATTATACAAACCCTTTAGATATACCTCAACCCCATAAGGTCAACCTCATTAGTCTAGGACTAATCCCGGAAACCCTTCTTATATCTTGTTCTTTCCAATCAACCCCGAACCTTTTCTTATTTTTTATCTTACCAGACTAACCCTGAACCCACCTTTATTTTCCACCATTTCCTGAAACCTCCAGCATTTCTAGGATCATTAGATTGCATTTATTGAGATTAGCCTACTGCATACATTCATTGTACATCTTAGGTTAGCATCTTACTTCTGGCATACTCTATGCCATTTACTAGAAGTTCATTGTAAATTTTCATGTGCATGTCAAACTAGGCTCAAACCTAGAGAGCCTAAATTTTGTTAGGTTTAGACCCAAAGAGTCCAATAAATTTCCTCCGATAGAAATGCCTAGTCGAGTCTATTAAGTATTGAGTCCGATAAATCCCCATCCCTAATTCATCTGTCCACACCTGCACTGACCTTTGTACAGCATTTGCATCAGGACATTAGCCAAAAGATTAATTTAAGTAATGAAATCTATAAAAACTGGATAATTCCCGAAAGAAAGCCAAGAAATTAATGTAGGAAATTCTATTATGGTTAAGAAGCTTCATGCTCGCAGAGTTGAACCCTTTAGAGTGATAAAGAAAGTGCAACCCAATGCCTATGTTCTTGATCAAACCTTGGATTTAGGCATTAGCTCTATCATCAATATCGTGAACTTGGTTGAGTATAGGGAACCGGCAGTGATTCCTATTGAGATTTTTGGACCTACTCCATCCATTGACAGTGAACCTAACCCAGAGTGTCCACATATAAATTGGCCTAAGAGAGGAATACAGATCGAGCATATCGTGGATGATCAAGCTATCATGACCTGGGACCGCGGCTATCAACGCTACTTGGCCCATTAGCAATGTCGACCAAAATTCAATGATTTATAAATTACTCGAGAGGACTTGCAACACATAGACCCAGACATCCTTGAGCGATACCAGAGCCAAAGCAACCCTTACTCGATGGAGTCAAGTTCCTCCCATCCCGGGAGAATTGATGGGGACATCATGTCAACCCTAGTTCACTATGGGTCCTTGAGTTTGAGTCCCTTAGCCATGATTTCAATTTTATCTTTGAGTACAATAATTAAGTCCTGTTAGCCCTTTAAGTCTTGTAAGTAGGGCTTAAGTCAGTTGAGTCAATTGAAGTCCTGTAATTAGGGTTTTGATCAGTTATGCCCAATTATGCCCATTGAGTCCTATATTTGGGCCTTAAGCTCTGCTACACTTAAGTCCTATATCTAGAGTCAACTCAAGCCATTAGGGCTCATGAGTCAAGCTTGATATTACATTCAAGCTTAGTTAAGTGAGTCAGCTCATTCTGAGCCATTTGTCAATTTTAAGCCCTTAATCATGTGTCAAGTTTTGTAACTAATCCAGTCCAATTAAGTTGAGTGAGTCCTGTAATAACTTGAGTTGTCTCAACCTCAATCCAGTCCACTAGAGTCATATAAGAGTCTAGTACATTATGTTCTTTAAAAATTTTGTACAAGAGGAGCATCAGCTAAAGTCTTCACTAGGATCCCAGAACAAAGTAAGTCCATAAAAGATACCAGGGACCAAGAATATTCTTCCAGCATCCCAGCCCGGGGTTTCTAGCCCACCAAGATCAAGCCCATGCACCAAAGCTCTTTGGAGGTAGCCCAAGCCCATGTTGGAGATGCCTCTTGTTTCCCTAAAGTCAAGCGCAAGTTCAAATAGGCATCCAAGCCTAAGAGACCAAAATTCTCAAAGAATATAC
Organism: Areca catechu; assembly: GCA_021397845.1. Lineage (NCBI taxonomy): Eukaryota > Viridiplantae > Streptophyta > Magnoliopsida > Arecales > Arecaceae > Areca > Areca catechu. The sequence continues at coordinate 138,760,465 of CM038052.1, read as the reverse complement.
TACCCCAAGCACCCCGCCCAGAAGCACATAAGTAGTTGGCACCCTAGGCCCATTCATGACAAGCCCAGGTGCCCAAGAGGAAGATCAGGTCAAAGGAAAGAAATATTCCTTCCCAACCCAACAAGGAAGCCCCTTGACCAAGTCAAAGAAGGAGAAGAATCTACTTCTAACTAAGAGATTAAGTTTTATTTCTACTCGAATTATTTACTCCTAGTTCTAAGCAACTTTGTAATCCTTCTCCCTATCAAATCTTGTATTCCTATCCTAACTAGGAGAGGGCATGCGAATATCTATAAATACCCCATCCCTCCACCCTCTTGTAACTAATGATCAATTATTATGAATTGTTATGAATGAATTTCTCGAGTTTTCCTTAAAATTATTAGTGAATTTCTGAGTGATTAAGGGTATCTGTGTGATCCCTCCAGCAATCTATATGATCCCTGTGCCCTGTCTTTAAGCCACCAGCCTCCTTCATCTCTTGGCCACCTTCTTCAAACCCATTTCCCTTCTTCTTCTTTCAGCTATCTAGCCTACCTTTCCTTGTTTTCTAACCCTGTTAGGTGATTTGCAGGTCTCTTAGAGTTCATGAATCCAAGGATTCCATCTGACCAGCTTTCGGGTCACCGGATTGAAAGCCGTGAATTTGCAAGGTCGATAGCTTTATTTTCCAGGCTGCATTCGAGAGCGTAGAGCAAACTCTTCATGGATTGTCTTCAAATCTTTACCAGGTACACCCCCTAGACTCCTTTGGTAATGGTATTACAAAAGAGCTAGTCCTAACCAGTGCTTCTTAGCCTTTGCGGTCCTTTTTCTTTACTTTTAGGATTTATTTCTACATGCATGTGCTTCAGATTTTCTATAGAATTCCTTACTTAATATCTTGGCTTGAAATTTGGCATACAAACTCTTAACTTAGTGCCTAATACACAAAAAATAATTGGCATGCATGAATAATCCCGCATCATTACATGCCTGCGGTACAGGTGCTTTCAAAAAATAAAAAAAATTAGACCTAATGCCTATGTGCTTGAGTTACCATCCGACTTATGAAAGAAAAGTGCCCTAAAAGCCAATCTTTGTAAGGATATTTTTGTAATCTTCCAACTCTTGTATGGCATTATTGTATTAATAAAGGTATTTTGTTTCATCATACTGATGTATCTTATTTAAAGATTATGATGAACCCCATAGATTAGGGCAAAAGAATTAGGGTTATGATGATGATCATAATGGTGGACCTAAGTTCCTATAAATCCTAATCTAAAATGTTTCTAATTGTTGGATCATCAATTCGGGGATCGATGCTTCCGAAAAGACTAGCTTGTCCTATATATACTCGATGGAGAGGGTGGTTGGTCTCACAACCACTTATGTAGAGACTTTAATACAAGTATTAGTGTGCTTATTAGGGTATGAGTTCACTGAACTGATCCATACTGAGTTTATCTTATGGAAGTCCTACTTCTTATCAAGAGATAGTTCTCATAGTGGGAGTTGTGCATGTAATCTTTTAAGCTAAGATCACCATGGTTCTTTATGCATACTAAACCATATTTTGGGTCATACTCATTCATGACATTGAGTCATGTATGGGGTGTTCTCGAATATGGTGGAAGGTGTATGAAGTGTTGCCCTGTAAGCAATCCAAGAGGGGGGTGAATTGGATTTTAAAAAACTACTTGCAAGGAAATGTGCCAATACAAATATTAAATTAAGTTCTAGTGTTAGGTGAAAGAGTATGCTCTTAAAAAGTATGTAGTAAAAATATGAATGCAATAAATATAAGAGCAAGAAAAGAAAGCTAGAGACAATCACAAACACAATCCAGTATAGTGGTTCGGTGCTTTCCAATGCACCTACATCCACTCCCCAAGGTCCACTTGGGAATTCACTATAATCTCCCAAGATTATAGCTGATTAGTTTTCTGAGCATATTAATCAAAACCCCTTTTGATTTTACAAGGTTCACCAAAAGAAACCTCTTGGTTTTCAAAGGCTAACCAATAACCTCCTTAGTTTAAACTAGGCTTACCAAAAATCTTCTGGTTTTCAAAGGCTAACCAATAACCTTGTTTTTTTCTTAGGCTTACCAAAAATCATTTTAACAAAGATATGAAATGAAGTAAAGTAAACAAGAAAAGCTTTCTAATGTAAAGCTGATATCTCTTTGAAGCTTGGAGAAGTTGCTTGTCTTGAACTTGATGAAGCCTCAATCAATTCTCAAAAGTGTTGGGCTTGAATGCTTCTTGATAGCTTTGAATGCTTGGAGACTTCTTTTTGCTTGAACGTGGTTGCTCTGAATCAATATGAATGAATGCACTTGCTTTTATTTCTTTTCTTATTCTCTTTTCATCCTTTTGTGTTTTAATTTGATTTGAATCACTTAAATACCATTCCAAGGCCTCAAAGTCAGTTTATGATCGTTAGACATGAAAAATTAGCCGTTGGGAGCCAATAGGGCTGAATTTTACATTTGAAAAACTAGCCATTACTATTCCCGGATCTCCAAGTGTCGACACTTCAAGCTATGAGTCGATACTTAGGGTCAACACTTAAGTCCCATGAGTCGACACCTAGTTCAAAATTATTCTTTGAAGCTCTCTGGAATTCTCAGGTGAGTCGACACTTGACATCCATGAGCCAACACTTCAAGCAAGTCTTCAACTTCAACATGTTCTGTAAGAAATTTGTCACAGGCCTTGAGTCGATCTTTGAGTCAACACTTGAGTGGCATGAGTCGACACTTTAGCTGTGCCATCTAAAATTCTTTCTGCATGCCGGCTTGAGTCGACACTTGCACTATCATGAGTCGACACTTGAACTGTGAGTCGATACTTGAATTCTGAGTCAACACTTTGAGTTGACACTTGTTGAGATTTCTTCAAAAATCACTGAACTTCTATTGAGACCTTTTTGAGCTAAACTCTTTAAGTCCTTTCAAGCATATCTCAAGTGCTTAAGTCCATTTTTTACTGATCTTTCATTCATACAAAGGGCTTCTTCATCATTTGACAAGCAATCCAATTTAGTTGTTTTGATGAGTACCTTTTCTATTAAACATACTTCAAGAAACATGTTAGTACTCAACTTATATTTAAGTGTTTTGCTTATCATCAAAATCAATAACGGAGTCAACAATCTTCTCCTTTTTGATGATGACTAAACCTTTAAGTATAACTCATATAATAAGCTCTTAAAAAAATTTTCTAATTTGCATAAAGCTTAATACATTTTGTATTATAGCAAAGAGATAAAGTCTAAAAGCTCATTTGAATTAAATAGAACCATAAGAGCGTTAGAGCTAAAAACAATTTCAAGCATCATAGAAAACATGCTTTAAGATAAGAAAGTCTTCATAGAGAAATAGTGAATGTAATCAAAACAAAGTTTTTGAATAAGAGATTGAAGAGTAAGAATACTCCCCCTCAAAAGATGATACGAAAAACTGATTTTCAATAAGTTTTCATAAATGAAAAGCTGAATTTAATGATTTGAGTAAACTAATTTACACAAAAATAGCAAAGGAAGGATTACTCCCCCTCACTCATTGCACTTTCTTTTTATAAATCTCTTTTACATTCATTTTTCTTTTATTGAAAACTCATATATAAATCTCTTTTACTTTTTATCTCTCTCTCCCTTACTACTACTCACTTAATTTCTCCCTTTTTGTCATCACAAAAAAAGGTTAGAGCAGAGGGAAGGATGAAAACATCACAGAAATTTAGCAATACAATGCCAAGGATAAAAATTGATATATATAAAAAGATTTCATTCATTGAAGTACTTCATACATTGATACAAGTAAAGATATAGAATAGTAAATAGACATAAATGCATACAAGAGTGCTAAAATATAAACTATCTAAACATAAAGACTGTCCTAAATAGATTCCTCATCATCCGAGGATCCAATCTCGATCAGTCCAGGATCAGTAAAAATATGGGATCATGGCCACATCGGCCGGAGATCAGAGAAACAGGTCCTGGTCAATCTCGATGGAATATGATGGCCTCGTCCTTTGCATCTAACATAAGTCCTACCTCTAGCAGGTGCAGAAGAGGTAGAAGCTATGTCAGTAGCAGGAATAGCACTGACGGGAATGGCAATATCAAAATTAGTATGAAGCAGGGTATGATTAAAGATGGGTCCTGAGTCAAGATGATGGAAACCAGGGGTAGAATCCTAGTTCTCTGATAAGGGAGGATATATGCAATAATGAAGAATGAATGATAGGAGTATCAAAAGCTGACGGTATGACAGGAATAGGTGCAAGAATAGAAGTGTGATGTGGATTAGATCTGGAATGTGAGGATGTTAGGATCGGAGTCTAAAAAGATGATCCAGATGGGTCAAGAATAGGACTCCTGGAAGGTCAGCTGCTGCCTCTGGCGCTAGCTCTATCATCAAATATGCAATGTCAAACTCATCAGAGTCAGACTCATCATCATCCAAATCCAGTCTTGGAGCAGGTGGTGCTGGAGGTGAATCAGCTAGAGCAGAAGGAGCAGGTGCTCTGCCTGAAGAAGGTCTAGCCAAGGCAGAAAAATGGTAGAGATCCCATCACTCAGTCCTCGATTGCTCTCCCTCATCTTCATAAGAATCCTGTTGACTCACTAACGAATGATCATAACCTCGGTCTCAATGCGAGTGACCATCCTCTAGACTCCATGAAACTCCAGGGATATCTGTCCTGATGCAGAACAGAAGCTCTGATACCAAAATGATGCAGAACAAAAGAGAAGATGATGCGATGCGGAAGTAAACTATGACTAATTCTTTTTTTTGTGGTTTTTTTTTTTAATGTTTTCAGAAGTCGGCTTTGACTCAAAGGAAAGTTAAACTAAATTGAAAGAAACTAGGTAATAATTGAAAGCACAATTTAAATAAAACTGGGTTATCAGAGTAGTTCAGAAGTAACGGATCGCTGGGGGTTGAGAAACTCCCAGACCTAGGATTTCGCTTTGAACTTTCAACAGGACAGAAATAAAGAGAAGAGATGGGTTACCGACCAGACAGTGATCTTCATAGAATTTGGTGGAAGAACTCTCTCGAGCAGATTGTTGGATCCTCGGATTCGGATATCTTCGTAATGGATCCTCCAATACTGGTCCTGTGGCTGAGTCTGCTTCTCCTGGACTCAAGATCTGGGAAAGAAGAAGAACAAGTGATGGAATCAGATACTCAAGGAAGAATTTACCAGATTGAAGAACTTGAAAGTTGATGTGCTGAAATCCGGATTCTCCTGGAGGTTGATCTGACTTCCTTTGGGAAGTGCTCTGGATCTGAAGTATCCGGACTGGACCCGGATGCTGGGGTCGGCCTTGACTTGAAGAGGATGGCCGTGAGTGGTGGGATATGCTAGGGCTTGGTGGAAAGAGAAGGATGATGGGCGGCTAGGGTTTGGGAGTGAAGTGGCTAACCTAGGGTTTGGGGTTTGGAGATCTCACACCTTCTCAAGGTTCCTGGGGAACCCGGATTTACTCCCTCATGGAGCTCAACACCTGGATGCAAGTGCTGAAGAGAGAAAACACAGAGTTTGCTCACACAAAACTTGAATTCATTCATCAGATTGTTTTTAAAACTTACAAGAGGGGTTTATTTATAGGTCTTTACAAGAGGTCAGGGTTTTACATCTTCCCATGTGGGACTAATAGGATGGATCTTCAAATTAGGCTTGTAGAATCAAATCCTTCTTCTCGTATGGCCGGCCAAGAGCTTCCATAAGTGTTGATTGGTGGCTCCAAATGGTAAGTAGGTGGCGCCTCCTAGCCTTTCTCTTCAAGAAAAATTTTTTCCTTCCATGGCTCTACTCTTCTGGACACCTCCTTTTTTTTCTCCCAAGTCATGGCTCTTCCCAACTTTGCTTTGGTCTTTTTAGGCATGGATTGGGCGCCCCCTTGAAGTGCTCCCCAAGAAATGCCTCTTTCCTCCTTTAGCTTGGCCTTTTAAGGTATATATGGGGCGCCTCCTTAAATTTGGCTTCAAGAAAATTCTTGCTCCCTTGGATGTGGGGACCAAGACACTGGGATGGAGATGTGGTGCCTCCTGGACTCTGGCGTGTGGCTGGGAGTGTGGTGCCCACTTGCTTGGGCTTGGGAGAAAATGTGGCACCCTGGAGAAGACCTAGACCACTTACTAGGACTTGTACTGAGTCAACATGACTCAACAAAATTTAAATTACAGGGAATACAGACTCAAAAAATTGAGTTGACCAAGTCAACCCTTATTACAAAACCAGAAAATCCTAATTCTTCGGGCAAGGTCAATCAGAGATCCAGATGGAGCCTTGAAGTCTTCTTCTGAGTCTGGTGCCCGCACCAATTCTCCCGGGGTGGGAGGAACTCGACCCTGTCGAGTATGGATCAAGCAAGCTCTGGTACCTCTCCAAGAGGTCTGGGTCCAATTCTTGTAATTCTTCTCGGGAGATCCAAGAGTCATCAGAATCTGGCCTTCCTTGCCAGCGGACCAGGTATCTTTGGTATCCTCGATTACGAGTAGAGATAACCTGATCATCCAGGATCTTTTCAATCTGCTCTTTCCTCACAGGCCAGTTTGTTGGTGGACACACAGGGTCGGGATCACTCTCAATAACAGGATTAGGCTCAAAAGGCTCACTGGGAATCACAGCTGGCTCTCTATACTCTACTAGGTCTGTAATGTTTAAAGTGGAGCTAATGCCTAGTTCTGAAGGCAACTCGAGCACATAGGCATTGGACCCTACTCTCTTCACCACTCTAAATGGTCCAGCTCCTCTAGCATGTAACTTTCTAACAGTTCCAGCAGGAAAACGTTCAGGCCTTAACCTAATCATTACATAGTCTCCCTCAACAAAAGTTTTGACTCTCCTTTGAGAATAGCCAACTTCTTATAAGTTTCATTACTTAAATTATTTTGGCATGAATTTCTTTATGCAAGCCCTTTACATGCTATGCAAGTGCATCAAGAGACCTGTGTGTGTGGACTAATAGTGAAATCAGATCAAGTGGTGTGTGAGGCTTGTATCCATGAACAATTTCAAAGGGACTCTAGCCTATAGACCTATTGATCGAAACATTATATGCAAATTTAGTCCTGGACAAAATACAAATCCCAATTCCTGGTGCTCTCAATCAAACCAAAATCTGAGCCAAAGCCTAGTAAAGGGTCAAGAAAAACTAAACTAGACTGACGACGCATTCCTAAAGAATGGACTTTATTCCAAGGGAACCCTAGGTCTAAACCTAACAAACTAAGGCTCTCTAGGTTTGACCTTCGGGGAGGAGGGCATGTAGAGCATGAAAACTTATTATGAATGCCTAGTAGGTGCCATAAGGTCTTCCAGAAGTAGGTGGCAAACCTAATAGGTTCTAAGGAGTCTTGCAACCTAGAGATCTCAGTAAAGTGTAATCCCTTAGCTCTAGAAACATGAGAAGATTCAGGGAAGGGTAGGAAATAAGAATCAGAGTTTTGAGGTGGCTTATCAGAAACAAGAAACAAACTTTGGTTATTCAGGATGACCTTAAAATGAGGACATTGTTCTATAGGTGCACTCATCCAAACCTCATGATTTGCTCTAGGAGGGTCTACAAGTGCAAGTTCTAGGGTAGGCTGGGTGCTCTAGAAGGTGGAAGGTTATCAGGAAGGTCTTTGGAATGTTATCTAAAAAGTCCTCTAAGCTAATGTCTTTTTCTTGTTCTTGGACCTTCTCAATAGGAAATTCTTGTGAAACCCTTCCTTCTTCACACTTCTCTACCAGATTTGACTCAGGGGTGTCTTCTTTGGATTCCTCAATGAGTTCAGGGGTATTCTCACTTAAACTTTCATTTGGTGTAATTTTCTCTTCCTGAACTTCCTCAAAAGGGTCTTCTCTTAGGGTTAGCTCCTGAATTCCTTGAGTGGCAGGGGTCCCCTCAATAACCCCATTAGGTAGGAGTTGGTTAATTAAATTATCGGGAGAGATATCCTCAAATTCTTCTTCTTCATATTCATCTATCAAACTTATGTCAGGCTCATATATTTCTTCCTCAATCTCACTGAAATGTTCTAATCTATTCTCCTTGATTCCTCTTTAAGTACGGCTCTGGTTAAGTCAACTAATTTTGGGATGGCCATGCCTAACTCCTTCTCATTGTTATCCTTCTAGTCAAGAGGTGATACAAGTGGGAATTGACAAACAAAAGTCTGGTTCACTACAAGTGTCGGATCAATCGAAACTTGACTCAAGTTGGTAGAGGTTGGCTTTAAGTCCAAAGTACTTGATTGGTTATATCTTAAAGACCACTCATAGTCTTGGGCTTCTTGGTAGGCTCGGTCTAACTTATTGGTTATTTCAAGGCATAGCTTCCTATAAATGTCTGGGTGTAACCCAACCCTAAACCTCGATGTGATATGAGCTTCGGTCTTAATGGTATTGCATTTCATGTCGTACCACTGGAAGTCCTCGATATATTTAGACACAGGCCTATTACCTTGTCGCAATTGGTACCATTGGTCTAAAAGTCTTTTCTCATAGGATCTACCTAGGTACCTATCTCTCAAATTACTTCTCATATCTCTCCAAGTATATATTTCCTCTTTTCTTTGATAACACTCATGCTCAACAGCATACCAATGCGACCTAGCATGTTTGGTGAACTTGGTTTTGGCCAACCTAACTTGTCCTAATTCCAATATGTTAGTGCACTCAAAATATCGATCCATTTAATTTCCCACTTAATATATGTCTCTTGTCTTCCATCAAAAGTGGGTGCATAAGGTTCGATGTTCCTAACAGGTCCCTTTTCTGAGTCAACCAAGTATGGATATAGGCTCCTAGGGTTATGCTCGGGATCACGGTATAAGGTCCTCCTAGGCTCCTGGCATGGGTGAGGTTGGGGCCTATTAAATTTTGGATCAGGGGTCCAATTTTGATGTCTACGTTTCTCAAGTCCCTGGGCTCGGTCTCTAAACTGGGCAAAACCCTCATTCATATCCTGACTCAATTTGGTCATACTTTCAGTAAGAGTTCTAATCATGGCCTCTAAACAGGTTGGGTTTGACCAGGTTGGTAGGGTACTCCGTTCCGGGTGGACATGATGATGCAAAGCAAGCACACCAAATGAGACTTGACTGAAACGACTACGGGCTAACTAGACCTAGAGCACAAACTAGATGCCCAATCAGAGTGGCAAGCTAGCTTGTAGTAACTCGGGACTCAGCCAGGCAGGTGTAAGGGGAGTGTTAGGTCCCTAATTGCCAATCCTAGACACCAATCAGAGATTGGCCAAGTAGGCGGACCAGCACACAAGCCCTTGGGATAGAATCCCTGAACCACCATTCTAGACACTGAGTATAAAGCACACACAGAGTAACTAGACAAACTGACTCAACATTTGCCTAGACCGACTTGTTGGTGTCCCTAGCCCACTAGGGCAAATTAAGTCTAATAAATTTTAAAATTAGGCTTAGGATCGAATGAATGGGTGGTGGTTTTGGGCTAAGGAGAGGTTATCAACTCCTCCCCTTATCTTAGATGCTCAATTTCCCTAAGATGATTAGGAGATGACCACTCAAAAAAATTGAATTGCAGAAACATAGAAACAGAATTGCTGTAATTTAACTTTCAAAAAATTTGCAGAAACAATAAATTACAGTAAAATTATATAAACTAGTTTCAATTATACTGGTTCCAGCAAAATAAAATCATGCAATTTGGAGTTACCTACAATGAGAAACAATTCCTAAAACAGGGTAGTTACAGACTTAAAACAGAACGCTTCCTCCATTTACAATTCCTGCTACGAAGTTGTAACCCAGCGGATCCCCTACACGCCCTAGGTACACCTCGTGGAATGGGAAGAGGAGGCTTGCACCTTGCTTCGTTCCTAGGACCGGATATCCTGAGGAGTCTACTTCGAGCAGACAAAGTAAAAAGAGAGACACTCAAAACATGCAAACAAGTCAGAAACCCTAGACAGGGCTCTGATACCAAAATGTTGCAGAACAGAAGCTCTGATACCAAAATGATGCAGAACAAAAGAGAAGATGATGCGATGTGGAAGTAAACTATGAATAATTTTTTTTGTGGTTTTTTTTTTTTTTTTTTTTTTTTTTATTTTCAGAAGTCGGCTTTGACTCAAAGGAAAGTTAAACTAAATTGAAAGAAACTAGGTAATAATTGAAAGCACAATTTAAATAAAACTGGGTTATCAGAGTAGTTCAGAAGTAACGGATCGCTGGGGGTTGAGAAACTCCCAGACCTAGGGTTTTGCTCTGAACTTTCAACAGGACAGAAATAAAGAGAAGAGATGGGTTACCGACCAGACAGTGATCTTCATAGAATTTGGTGGAAGAACTCTCTCGAGCAGATTGTTGGATCCTCGGATTCGGATATCTTCGCAATGGATCCTCCAATACTGGTCCTGTGGCTGAGTCAGCTTCTCCTGGACTCAAGATCTGGGAAAGAAGAAGAACAAGTGATGGAATCAGATACTCAAGGAAGAATTTACCAGATTGAAGAACTTGAAAGTTGATGTGCTGAAATCCGGATTCTCTTGGAGGTTGATCTGACTTCCTTTGGGAATTGCTCTGGATCTGAAGTATCCGGACTGGACCCGGATGCTGGGGTCGGCCTTGACTTGAAGAGGATGGCCGTGAGAGGTGGGATATGCTAGGGCTTGGTGGAAAGAGAAGGATGATGGGCGGCTAGGGTTTGGGAGTGAAGTGGCTAACCTAGGGTTTGGGGTTTGGAGATCTCACACTCCTCAAGGTTCCTGGGGAACCCGGATTTACTCCCTCACGGAGCTCAACACCTGGATGCAAGTGCGGAAGAGAGAAAACACAGAGTTTGCTCACACAAAACTTGAATTCATCATCAGATTGTTTTTAAAACTTACAAGAGGGGTTTATTTTATAGGTCTTTATAAGAGGTCAGGGTTTTACATCTTCCCATGTGGGACTAATAGGATGGATCTTCAAATTAGGCTTGTAGAATCAAATCCTTCTCATATGGCCGGCCAAGAGCTTCCATAAGTGTTGATTGGTGGCTCCAAATGGTAAGTAGGTGGCGCCTCCTAGCCTTGCTCTTCAAGAAAAATTTTTTTCCTTCCATGGCTCAACTCTTTTGGACACCTCCTTTTCTTTCTCCCCAAGTCATGGCTCTCCCAACTTTGCTTTGGTCTTTTTAGGCATGGATTGGGCACCCCCTTGAAGTGCTCCCCAAGAAACTCTTTCCTCCTTTAGCTTGGCCTTTTAAGGTATATATGGGGCGCCTCCTTGATTTTGGCTTCAAGAAAAATTCTTGCTCCCTGGGTGTGGAGACCAAGATACTAGGATGGAGATGTGGCGCCTCTGGACTCTGGTGTGTGGCTGGGAGTGTGGTGGCCACTTGCTTGGGCTTGGGAGAAAATGTGGCACCCTGGAGAAGACCTAGACCACTTACTAGGACTTGTACTGAGTCAACATGACTCAACAAAATTTAAATTGCAGGGAAATACAGACTCAAAAAATTGCGTTGACCAAGTCAACCCTTATTACAAAACCAGAAAACCCTAAATCTTCGGGCAAGGTCAATCAGAGATCCAGATGGAGCCCTGAAGTCTTCTTCTGAGTCTGGTGCTCGCACCATGTCCGTGCTGGCTTAGGCTATGCTGAAGGCTCAGGCTGTGTCTCAGATGTCTTTCTATGAATCTCAGATGGCCCTGCTCTCCTAAAAAGATGTGCTTCTCCTTCGCCACATCATCATCTCTGTCAGTGACCTGCCCAGATATGCATCGTCTCCTCTTGCCTCTGACAAGCTGATACCCCATCCGGTGCAATGATCTGATGTCATATACGTCTGTGTGTAATAGCTGCCTATAGGGCTCATCGTCCATGACCACATCGTAAGCTCTGAATAGTAGTGTCAAACCCATCCCATATGGTAGACACAATCTCTGACTGATCGATGCCTCGGTCAACTGTTATACCATGAGTACAAGAAGGCATATTGGAGTGTGCTATATTAAAGATACCATCACCAGAAGCTTGCGCTCTGTGATGAAGTCAAAATGGTCGGTCTTTGGTAGAAGGATCCGGGCAACTATATGGTGCAGCAACCTCATCTCAGGCGTCAGCCTCGAAGCTACAATAGTGGCTCCCTTAGGAATATCATCTATCTTGAAGATGCATCGGAGTTCACTAATCCTGTCAACTAGAGCATCTATAACTGATCCTCTCATGGGAATGTCCCATACTCTACTCAGAATCTCTGCTGATACAGGAACATCTTTGCCTCGAACCTGAGCAATCCATCCATCACTACCTCGGGCAAGTGAACCATAGAACTCTCAAATCAAACCCGAGTAGAATCTCTCTACAAGGAGCAAAATGGTGCCAGCCCTGCATCTCTGAGCCACTGGCCTATCCTGAACTACTGCTGATTAATGAAATCAAAGTCCACACGATGTCTCTCGATGATGGTCTTTGATCCCATCCGATTGGATTGAGGAAAGAGAGGTCTAGCTAGGATATCAAGCACAACCGCTGCTATGGCCTCATGCCTTGCTTCGGTTTTCCTTTCTTCTTCTTGATCGGATGGTCTTGGATACTGGACAACTTGCTTCCTAGGCCCCATTCTAGTGAATCAAGGAGGAGAAGCAAGAAGGGGAAAACCTAGGGTTCCTTCGGTGCAAAATGAAAGAGGAAGGGCGGAAAATAGAAGAAATCAAAGAAAAATCCATCCAAAATGAAGATTTGAGAGGTTTGGAGTTGGGACTTGGAGGGAGAAGTCATTGGAACAATGTTAGGGATGAGTCGTCTTGAATTAGAAAGAAATAGATAAAGAAATTGCTTCATTTCTCTATTTTTTATCTCGATTTATGTTGCCATTCAAGTGTCGACTCATGACACACAGGATTAAGTGTCGACACTTCAAGGTGTAATACTTCCAAGTATCGACACTTCGACTTAAAATCAAAAAAAAAAAATAAGAAAAAAAGCATTGATCAAAATGAATAGAATTTCACGGAATTCAAAAGAATTAAGCATGAATAATATGTAACTTTGACCAAACAAGAGTTCAAGATGTGAAGAGATGAAAATTTTCAATCAAAAGGATTGATGACCCCAAGTTCTCTTCTAATCATACTGAATCGGTCTTCTTAGAGAGGCTTAGTCAATATGTCAGCTAGTTGTATTTCAGTACTAACAAATCAAGCATAATTCATTATTTTCAACATGATTTCTAATAAAATGATGCCTAATTTCAATATGCTTACTTCTAGAGTTGCTGAACAGGATTTTTAGTTAAGTTTATAGCACTGGTGTTGTCACATCTTATGGGTATTTATCTTAAGTTTGATATCAAAATCTTCAAGTTGTTGCTTAATCCACAAGATTTAAGCATAACAACTCCTACTGCAATATACTTAGTCTCAGCTGTGAATAGTGCAACTGAAATTTGTTTTTGCTAAACCAGGAGATAAGTTAACTCCAAGAAATTGGCAAGTTTCACTTGTACTTTTTCTGTCTAATTTACACCTAGCAAAATCTGCATTTGAATAACCAATTAAATCAATAGATGAATCTCTAAAATACCACAAACCAATATTAATTATACCAGATAAGTATTTAAATATACGCTTAACAACCAACAAATGAGATTCTTTAGGATCAGACTGGTATCTAGCACACATACAAATACTAAACATGATATCTTGTCTACTAGCAGTCAAATATAATAAAGAGCAAATCAATCCTCTATATAATTTTTGATCAATTGATTTACCATGTTCATCTTTATCAAGATTACAAGAGGGGCTCATAGGTATACCTATTGATCTGGTAGTCTCCATCCCAAATTTCTTTAAGATTCTTCTTGAATACTTAGCTTGGTTGATGAAGATTCCATCCTTGGTTTGCTTGATTTGGAGTCCGAGAAAAAAGTTGAGTTCTCTCATCATGCTCATTTTGAACTCTCTCTGCATAAGCTTGGCAAACTCTTGATATAGAATTTCATTAGTAGCACCGAATATAATGTCATCAACATAAATTTGTACTACTAGTAAATTATCATTTTCTTCTTTTGAAATAATGTAGTGTCAACATGGCCTCTATAGAAATCATTTTCAATCAAAGACTTGCTAAGTCTTCATACCATGCTTTGGGTGCTTGTTTAAACCATAGAGTGCTTATATAGTTAAAAACATGATCAGGATGTGCATGATTTTTCAAATCTAGGTGGTTATTCAACAAATACTTTTTCGATATAAAACCATTTAGAAAAGTACTTTTAATATCCATTTGAAATAATTTGAAGTTCACAAACATGCAAATACTAAAAGTAATCTAATTACTTCAAGTCTAGCAACAGGAGCAAAGGTTTCATCAAAATCAATATCTTTTTCCTGATTATAGCCTTGGCAACTAGCCTAGCTTTATTTCCAGTTACAATACCATTTTCATCCAATTTATTCCTAAATATCCATTTTATGCCAATAATTGAAACATTAGATGGTCTTTCTATTAGAGTCCAAATATTGTTTCTTTCAAACTGATTTAATTCTTCTTACCTGGCATTAATCTAATTAGGATCTTTTTCAGCTTCTTCAAAATATTTTGGTTCAACTTGAGAAACAAAAGCAATATAATCATATTCATTTCTAATTGAAGATCTTGTTCTTATCCCTTTTGATGGATCACCTAAGATTAATTTCTTAGGATGTCCGTGAGCATATTTCCACTCCTTAGATAGATCTTGATGCTTTAGTATGGATTATATGGCTTCTTCTCTTTCATTCTTATCTTGATCTTCTTCACTTTATTGAAAAAGTTGATCATCTAATGTCAACTTCTTTAACTTTTTAGCACCTGCACATGCATCAGAAGTATCCTCTTTTCTAGAGGATATGTTAGCAAATTCTTCAAAGATTACATGTACAGACTCCTCTGCTACTAAGGTTCTCTTGTTAAAGACTCTATATGCACTGCTTGATGTAGAGTATCCTAAGAAAGTACCTTTATCAGACTTGGCATCAAATTTTTTTAAATTATCTTTACCATTATTCATGATAAAACATTTACAACCAAAACCATGAAAATATTTTAAATTGGTTTTCTTTGTTTTCAAAGCTCATAAGGAGTTTTCTTTAAAATATGATGAATTAAAATATGATTTAAAATATAACAAGCATTATTAACTACTTCAGCCAAAAAATATCTTGGCAAATCATTTTCACAAAGCGTAGTGCATGCCATTTCTTTTAAAGTATGATTTTCTTTTTTCTAGAATCCCATTCTATTGAGGTGTCCTCGGTGCAAAAGAAATTGTATTCGATTTCTTTTTCATTGCAAAAGTTTTTAAAATCCTGATTTCAAATTCAAAACCATGATCACTATGAATACAAATAACTGAAGCACTTTTTTCATTTGAAACTTTTGGTAAAACTTCATGAATGCTGAAAATGATTCATCTTTGTGAGCAAGAAATAAAATCCATGTAAACCATGAAAAATCATCTACTATAACTAATCCATATCTCTTACCTCCTATGCTAGATGTCCTAGTTGGTCCAAAGAAATCCATGTAGAGTAGTTCTAATGTCCTAGAAGTTGTAACAAATCCTTTAAGTTTAAAAATGTTTTACTTGTTTTCTAAATTGGCATACTTCACAAACTTTATCTTTCTCAAAACTAAGTTTTGGTAAATCTCTTACTAAATCCTTTTTGCAAAGTTTTGATAGTAAAAACTTACTTGCATGACCTAATCTATGATGCCAAAGCCAACTAGTCTCATTAATAATGGAATTCATTGCAACCAGGCATTCTCCATTAGGTAAGGATAGATTATTCAAATCAATAAGATAGATATTACCATGCCTTTTTCCAATGAATTTCACTCCAATTTTATCAGGACTAGCAATCATGCAGAAGGATGATTTGAAAATAACTTGAAAACCTTTATCACAAAATTGGCTAATACTAAGAAGATTATGCTTTAAACCTTCAACTAAAAGAACATTATCAATCCAAGTAGTAGGGGAGATGTGAACCTTACCAATACCAATAATTTTTCCTTTACCATTATCACCAAAGGTTAATCTCCCTCCATTTTTTGCTTTAAGAGAGGTGAATTGCTTTATATCTCCTGTCTGTGCCTTGAGCAACCACTATCAAGATACCACAGTATTTTGTTTTCATTGGTTACAAGATACACCTGCAAAATAAATTAAGTTTTGTTTTTAGGTACCCAAGCAAACTTGGATCCTTTAAGGTTAGTATTAAAAGTGGTTCCTTTTGAAACCCAAATCCTTATAGAATCATTAATTTTTCTTAAAATTATATTGAAAAGCTTTATGACCTACTCTTTTGCAAGAGAAGCATGTAATACTAGATGATGCATGCTCAAAGAAATTTTTGAAATACTTTTGCTATTTTTGAGGTTTATAACCTAATCAGCTTTATTAAAAATAGCTCTTTGATTGTTTAAAAGAAGATTAGCTTTTCAGAACTATATATGAACCTTTCAACAAAGGTTTTATCTTATCAAGCTCATCTATATTGCTTATTTTTTATTTCAAGATCTTTACTTTTCTTCAAAAGTTCATTATTGAAACACTTGCTTTAGATCTTTTTAAAACTTCATTTTCCATAGATAAGCGTTGTTTTTCTTTTCTAAAATATCAATCTTATTTTCAAATCATTGACTTCATTTAAAAGAGTAGTGTTTTCATGTGAAAAATTATTTGCATGCTTTTTCAACTTTCTATTTTTAGAAATCATCATTTTATGGTCATGCATCAATTCATCAAAAGTATAATCTATTTCAAGATCAAAATTTACCTCTTCTTCTTTATGTTGTAGTGCCATGAAACATAGATTGGCGACTTCAGTTGATTCTTCATCTGAATTGGAGTCGTCGCTATCACTCCAAGTTGCTATCATTGCCGTCTTTCTAAGCTTTTTCCTTGATTTCTTTAGGCGAGGGCTATCAAACTTGTAGAGTCGGGGCTTCTTGCATTCGAAGCATGTTGGTACCTCCTTCTTTTGTCTTTTCTTTCTCTGTTCTGTGCTTGGTTGAAACTTTCTTGTAAAGGAATTTCTTTCTTTCTTGAATCTTCTAAATTTTTTAGCTAGAAGAGCTTCCTCACTCTTATCTTTTTCTTCTTTTTATGATTCATCATTTGAGGATTCCTCTTGTATTGTAGACTTGAAAGCTATGCCCTTTTTTTTCTTATCCAAATCCATGGACTTTTGTTTCAAATTTAGCTTATAAGTCATGAGCAATCCTACTAGCTACTCCAATGGTAGTTTGTCACTATCTTCGGCTTCTTGTATAGCTATCACCTTTGGATCCCAAGATGTTAGAAGTGACCTGAGAATTTTGTTAACAAGATCGGCATTAGACATAACTTTACCTAAACTTCTTATGCCATTTATAATGTTTGTAAATCTAGTATACATGTCAGTGATAGATTCATTTGGTTTCATGCGGAACATCTCATAAGTGTGTACTAACATGTTAATCTTAGTGTTCTTCACTTGATCAGTACCCTCATGGGTAATCTTAAGTGTGTCCCATATTTTTTTGGCATATGTGCATGTAGAAATCCTATTGAACTCACTAGGATCCAATGCTCAATAAAGAAGATTCATTGCTTTTGCATTGATCTTGGATTGTTTAATATCATTTTTATCCCAATCCTCTTCAAGTTTTGGGATGGAAACACCATTAACCACGACTGAAGGAATATGAGGACCTTTATCAACAACTTTTCATAAATTTAATCGAAACACCATTAACCATGACTGAAGGAATATGAGGACCTTTATCAATAACTTTTCATAAATTATAATCTATAGAATGCATGTAGATTCTCATTCTAGTTTTCCATAAATATAATTAGTTACATTAAAGTATGGAGGTCTATTTGAGGCTTGTCCCTTAACTACACTAGTGCCAAGGGGAGTTGCCATATATCTTTACTCAAGGTGGTTAGACCTATATACTGAGAATGTGGCTATGATACCACTTATTGCCTAGTAAGCAACCCAAGAGGGGGGGGAATTGGGTTTCAAAAAATTACTTGCAAAGAAATGTGCCAATACAAATATTAAATCAAGTGCTAGTGTGAGTGAAAGAGTATGCTCTTGAAGAGTATGAAGCGAAAAATATGAATGCAATAAATATAAGAGCAAGAAAAGAAAGCTAGAGACAATCACAAACATAATCCAAGTATAATGGTTCGGTGCTTTCCAATGTACCTACATCAACTTTCCAAGATCCACTTGGAAACTCACTATAATCTTCCATGATTACAATCGATTAGTTTTCGGGTTCACTAATTAAATCTCTTTTGGTTTTTACAAGGCTCACCAAAAGAAACCTCTTGATTTTCAAAGGCTAACCAATAACCTCCTTGGTTTTCAACTAAGCTTACCAAAAACATCTTTGTTTTTCAAAGGCTAACCAATAACCTCCTGGTTTACAAAGGCTAACAATAACCTCCTTGGTTTGTTCTTAGGCTTACCAAAAACCCTTACAACAAAGATATGAAATGAAGTAAAGTAAACAAGAAAAGCTTTCTAATGAAAAGCTGATATCTCTTTGAAGCTTGGAAAAGTTGCTTGTCTTGAACTTGATGAAGCCTCAATCAATTCTCAAAGTGTGGGCTTGAATGCTTCTTGATAGCTTTGAATGCTTGGAGACTCTTTTTGCTTGAAGGTGGTTGCTTTCAATGAATATGAACGAATACACTTGCTTTTCTTTCTTTTTCTTATTCTCTTTTCATCCTCTTGTGTTTTAATTTGATTTGAATTACTTAAATACCATCCCAAGGTCTTAAAGTTAGTTTATGACCATTAGACATGAAAAACTAGTTGTTAGGAGCCAAGAGGACCGAGTTTTGTATTTGAAAAACTAGCCATTACTATTCCAAGAACTCCAAGTGTCAACACTTCAAGCTATGAGTCGATACTTAGGATCGATACTTAAGTACCATGAGTCAACATCTAGTTTAAAATCCTTCTTTGAAGCTCTCTAGAATTCTCAGGTGAGTCGATCCATGAGTCGACACTTGACATCCATGAGTCGACACTTCAAACAAGTCTTCAACTTTAGCATGTTCCGTAAAAAATTTATCTCATACCTTGAGTCAACACCTCGAGTCGACACTTCAGCCTACCATTTGAAACTCTTTCTGCGTGCCTGCTTGAGTCGACACTTGTACTACCATGAGTTGACACTTTGAGTCGACACTTGCTGAGATTTCTTTAAAAATCACTAAACTTCTATTGAGACCTTTTGAGCTAAACTCTTTAAGTCCTTTCAAGCATATCTCAAGTGCTTAAGTCCATTTTTAACAAATCTTTCATCCATACAAAGGGCTTCTTCATCATTTGACAAGCAATCCAATTTAGTTGTTTTGATGAGTACCTTTTTCTTTTAAATACACTTCAAGAAACATGTTAGTACTCAACTTATATTTAAGTATTTTGCTTATCATCAAAATCAATAATGGAGTCAACATGAAGGATGTGAGTGGATCAATAAGGAATCGATCATTCTAGTAAGAGGAATGTTATCCCATGTAATCTCTTCGATTAATGACTTAGGAGTCTTGATCAAAGTAGGATGAGATTAGCAGGGAGTTTCTAATCAGTCATCAGTAGTAGAGTCTTCATTATCGAAGTGAGATTCGAAATGACTAAGTACTAGGGTTTGATAATTATCCATATCCATCACTTATTCGGGATAAAGGAAGATCGAAAGATTGAATTGCACGATAACTTTCCACTGAAGGGTATTTTGATACTTTCTCCCCAAATTCCATATCTTCTGGGTAGGCATGACACGTTGCTAGACATCAATCATGTCTTTTAAGTTTTCATGAATCAATTCGATTAGATTCATGAGTCAATTCAAAAGCTGTTCGAATTAGCAACTTAGGTCAACTCAATTTGACCTAATTAGATAATCGGATTCGATTGGATTGAATTGGCTTGCACAGACCTACTGTTGGCTAGATGTGGAACCCAAAGGGTCACACACATTAAGAAATTGGCCTAGAAAGTCAATTGGCATTTTAGTAGGGTCATGGGACCCTAATTGGTTAGCTAGATTACATACTAGCATGTGTAGGCTAACCTAACTCTTAACCTAATTGAATTGGGACTGTAAGGTTTCTTAATAAGCTAACCATTTTGAGAGAATCCTAGATTGGGTTGACTCCTAAGTAGGGTGATTTTATATCAGATTTTATCTGATATTATTAAAGTTCTTATGCACCAAATACCAAGAGTCCCAAGGGCAGGGACTCTTGGCACCAAATGTGATATACGACAATTAAGGGGGTGCAGAAGGACCAAGAGTCCTTTTGCTTGTTAATCACCTTTTAGGTGATAAAGCACTTTTAACCCTCTTTCATATGACACCCATTTAGGTATGTTTTGACCTGTCAAAGAAGTGAAATGGCATGGAGAAAGGATGGCGCACAAAGTGAAGAGTCGCGACTCTTCACTTTGGTGCACAGAATCATAACCAGAAGTCCTTCTATTTGAAGGCTTCTTGGTTGATCGACATTTCTCTTGGAATCTCACATTCCATGGCCTTTCATTAACTAGTCAATTACCACATGGCAAGAGGGAAAATGTGCTAGAATTGTGAAGAGACGCAAAGGTCTCTCTTGGTGCATGAATAGCCGTATACATTCATCATAAGACTCCTTTGCGAAGAGTCTTATTTGATCTTTTGAATGGCTTATCAAGGGTGGATAAGAAGACATATCTAGCTCCTCCCCATCTTTTATTTAAAGCCTTTGGTGTTTATGCCGAGGGTGTGATCTGATTCTTTTTTTTTCACTTTACACTAGGCCACATTATCTTCTTGGTCTCTTCCTTCCCTTATTTGGACATAGATCTTGCCTTAAGACAAGTCCACTATTTTAAGACAAGGTTTAGAAAGAGAATTAGGAAGTGATAAAGATAGTGAAGAAATTTTGGAGAGGGCTTAGAGTGCTCTACTGGAGGGCAAAAGTCTAAGCAAGGAAGGAGAGGCTGCAAAAGGAAGAAAGGCCATCGAAGAGTCCCAGTGGATTAAGCAACCTACTAAGGAGTGGTTCCTAAGTTCAATTCCTATGTGGATCACCTCTAGAGGATATGCACTTGTGTGACTAGTGGAAAGAAGAAGGAATTATGTTCCAGGTATTTTTCCAAACCTTGTTTGAATGACTTGTTAATTGTAATGAATAAGGAATCTTGGGCTTAGGGTTTTTAGTTATTTGGAGTTTCAAAATAAAAATTTTTGAAATCCATTCTTTTGCTATGCCATCAAAACCCAACAACTTAGGTATCAGTGAAACTTTCAATATCTCAGACCTATAAGAGTATAAGGAACCAACAATGATACTTATTGAGCCTTTTGGACTTGATCCCATTTTTGAGAGTGAACCTATTCCTGAGTGTCCACCAGCCACTTTACCAGAATGGCGAGATAGGATTGAGCGAATTCTGGATGACAAGATATCACTACCTTGAACAAAGACTATCAATACTATTTGGTTCGTTGGCAAGGTCGACCAAAATCTAAAGACTCATGGATTACTCGAGAGGATCTGTAAAGGATCAACCCTAACATACTAGAACACTACCAAAGTAAAGTGGACTCATACTCGACAAGGTCGAGTCCTTTCCATCCCGAGAGAATTGGCGCGGGCACCAGAGTTCATAAGAGACTTCAAGCAAACCAAATCAACCCAAGCACTTTACGGATTGCAAGTGAATAAACCAAACTCTGATTTGATTTTAACTTTGTGTTACTTTTTCGCATGATTCCATGAGTTCTTTAATTCAGCATGAGTCCATTAGTCCTGTAATTAGAGTCTAGTAAACTTAATTTCAATTTAGTCATGACATTTGCATAAATTAGGTTCAATTTGGTTAAATTGAGTTCAATTAGGCAAGTTGGGTTCAAGTTAGATTCAAAATTAATGAAGATCAAGATCATGAAGCTTGAAGATTGGATGGAGCAAACCACTTCAACCACCATGCCAAGTTGGAATGCCACATCACCATGCCAAGATGGAAGCCACCTCACCTCCTCCATGCCAAGATAGGATGACACTCACCTACCATGCCACATCACTCCATTTGGGTGCCAAATTTAGATTTGATTAAGTTGGAAATTCCTCTTATATCTTTACTCTCATGCATGAATCCCACTTCCCTCCACTCTTCACTCCACCCTTTAAGCTTGTAATTTGAATTTAAAAGGGCTAGGGAAGTTTATAAATATCCCTAACCCTCTTGTAATCAAACCATGATGATGATGAATGAATGGAAGCTCCTTTTCTTCTTCCATTTGCTTGTTGCATTTGTCACTATGTGAGGTAGAGGGTGGTGAGGCCAACAATCCATCCAAGAGTGACGCCAAGAGTTGCTTATCGCAACTCTTCAAAAAAATCTAATAAATAATCTTAATTTTAGATTTAAGACATGGTCCCACATCTTAATAGACATACTAAGTAAGGAGCTTATCTAGAAAAAGGTGATTAACAAGCAGAAGGACTCTATCCATGCGCCATATATATGAAGCATCGCATCCCTTCATTATTCATGCCCTTCTTACATCCATTGATGGCCAATTCTAGTCCAATTTGGGCATCCAATAGATAAGATAGGGGCTATGCCTATCACCTACAAGGTGATTAATTTGTAGGATCTTGGTTCTAATGCACCCCGTAACTTATGCACACACAAATATGTGCCAAGAGTCCCATGCCTTTGGGACTCTTGGTTTAATTAATGGATAAAGGCTAAAAAATTAGGATAAATCCTAATTTGGCTGCCCCACTTAAGACTCAATCTAATTTAAGTTTCTCTCAATTGGGTTTGCCCAAATAATAAGCATTTAAATTGTTACGGCCGTAACGATGACGTGGCATGCCTCAATTCGTTGGATGTGATTCGAGCCACGTGGAATTTTATCGGCTGAGTCAGGCGCAGCCCATCCCGGCCGAGGTCGAGCTCGGCCGAAGCCAATCATCCTTCTGCCACCCCGCCAGGTGTCCACCCATTAGGGGTTCACCTCGGCCGAGTTCGGTGGCTCCCCCGCTCCCTCGCCAGGTGGCGCCCAGAGACGGTCCCACCTCGGCCGAGGTTGAGGCAGGCCCCTTCGCTCCTTCGCCAGGTGGCGCCCGGAGATAGGACCACCTCGGTCGAAAGCCGGGCATCCTTCTGCCGCCCTGCCAGGTGTCAACGAGAGGGGGTCATCTCGATCGAGTTTGCAGCTCCCCCGCTCCCTCGCCAGGTGGCACCCAGAGATGGTCCATCCGGCAGAGGTCGAGCCGGGCCCCTTCGCTTCTTTGCCAGGTGGTGCACGGAGACGGGACCACCTCGGCCAAAGCCGAGCATCCTTCTACCACTCTGGTAGGTGACCACCCAGGAGGGGTCCACCTCGGCAGAAGCTCGAGGTAGAGGCTCCCTGCTCCCTCGCCAGGTGGCACCCTGAGACGTCCATCTTGGCCGAGGTCGAACGGGGCCCTTGCCCCTTCGCTAGGTGGCGCCCGGAGACGGGACCACCTCGGCCAAAGACGGGCGTCCTTCTGCCACCCGCCAAGTGTCCACCCAGGAGGGTCCGACTCGGTCGAGGTAGGCCAGCTCGTGTAGAGAAAGTCCCAAAGAATGGATGCGCGGGCTCCGAGGTTGCCCCTCGAGCCGCGCGCGGCTGCACCCCGAGAAAGGTGCCCCGTACGGATGGCAGCGACATGCGAAACACCACTTACGTTGGCCCGACATTTTTCGCAGTCGAGAGACGAGTCCCTGACAAAACAGGGCCCGATAACGGACAACGCCGGTGCCTGGGAAGGAGAGCGTTCACGCTCGGCCCGAAGTGTGGTCGGTAGTGTGACCAGCGCCCCCCTCCCTTACTTTTTCCCCGCTAGGCTCGGCGAACGAGGCCGAAAGCCGCCCAGCCCTCTGAACCAGAAGAAAGAAGAAAGGGATGGAGGGGAGATGACGAAGCAACAAGGGAGCCTCCCAGGAGTGGAGAACGAAGGGGCGACGGGAGGAGATAAAGGAAGGAGAGAATAGATGACAAGGTAAGCGAAGCAAGTAAGAAACAAAGGCTGGAAACTCCGCTTAGAGAGCGAAATCCAAAGTCCCAAGAGGGGGTCGCTTGGTGCGAGCTCGGCAAAGGAGCCCAGCCAGGTTTCTGGTCTCTCTGGCACCTTTCTTGCTAGCACGTTCTCTGAGTCTGGGACTCCTTCGAGGGCCCGTCCCAGAGAATCTGTTCCCTCTCACTGTCTACTAACTTGACCGTCGGAGCTCCCTCGTCGGAATCCCCAGCCAGGGTTTTCTGACCTTGCCTTGCAGGTTCGGTCCAGCTAGGAGGCCCTAGAAGCGAGACGGTCTAGTCGGATCGGCGGTTCCGAAGTCACAGGTGCGGTGGCGGGATCGGCAACAGATTGGCGCACCAGGTAGGGGGGGCAGGACAACACCCCTAGTGGGAGCTAGCTTTCTGCAGGCAAAGCGCGCTCGGGCAATGGTGGTCACTCATGGATGCGAGGCATCCACCAGCCGTGTAGGGGAGGTCCCCTCCCCCCAGGGGGCCCACAGCCCAGCTAGGGAGCTCCCAGCTCCCCCTCCTCTTCGACCACAGCCGACCTCGGTGGACGGACCTCTCGTGGTCGTCATCCAACAGCTGCAGACCTTGACTGCAGTGGTCCGGCAGCTACAACATCAGCAGCGCTCCCTGGCCATGCAGCCTCAGCCAGGGACCCCCGCAGCTCGGGCCGCAGGGCCGCATGGGAGCCTGCGCTCCATTCAAGGCAGGCCATCCTAAACGCGGGCAGTCTCCAACCCCCGCGGGAGCCATCAAACTCCTGTGAAAAGAAACTACTCCGATTCGGTGGATCACGAGAGTCGATCCCCGGCCGATGAAGTTGAGACGGCGCATCGCAGCAAGCGACGCCGTGGCGTGACCCTGCACCGAGACCGATCGGCACCCCCCTTCACCGCGCGCCTCGGTGGAAGATTCCATCGATGAGGCCATCAGGCGCCAGGCCGAGAGGTGCCTGGAGGAGCACGAGCGCAAGTTAGCGGAGTTAGCCCACCGATTTGCCGACCTGCAGAACTCATCAGTGGACCCGGCGGGCTACGACTCCCGTCCCCCCTTCTCTGAAGAAATCCAGGCGGAGCCGATTCCGGGCCGGTTCCACATGCCACAGGTGGATCCCTACAATGGGACCACCGACCCTCTGGACCATCTGGAGAGCTACAAGGCTCTCATGAGGGTCCAGGGGGCCACGGACGCTCTCTTGTGCATCGCCTTCCCCGCTACCCTTCGGAAGGCTGCTCGAGTCTGGTTCACCCGCCTCGAGCCCGGATCTATTTGCTCCTTCCACCAGTTGGAAGGAAAGTTTGTGGTGCACTTCGACGCTTGTCGGAAGGTGCCGAGAGAGGTGGACAGCCTCTTCTCTATCCGCCAGCAGGACCAGGAGCTGCTCTGGGACTACATCACCCGATTCAAGAACGCAGCCCTGGAAATCTACAGCCTGGACGAGCTCGTCGCCATGCTGGCCTTGAAGCGCGGGCTAAAGACGTCCTGCCTGACCTATTCTCTGGATAAAAAACCCCCCATGACGTACTCCGAGCTCCTCCTCCGCGCCCACAAGTCATCCGAGCGGAGGAGGCCGACCGCACCCGCCGAGAGCTAGACGGGAAGACTCTGAAGAAGCCAGCCCCGAGGGACATTCCAGGAGCTCGGAAGCCCGAGCCATCTGCCGACCCTCGCCCGAATCCAAGGTTAAAGGGCGAGGTCACTCCGGAGCGAAGGTTCACCCCCCTCCTCCCTCCCCGAACAAAGATCCTCATGGAAATCGAGGGCGAGCACTACCTCCACCGACCTCCTCCTCAGAACCCAAGAGGTACCCGGGACAAGTCCAAGTACTGCCAGTTCCATCGCGAGCACGGCCATGACACGGAAGAGTGTCGCAACTTGAAGCGAGATCGAGGAGCTGATCAAGAGGGGATACCTCAGGAAGTTTGTCAGGAATGAGGTCCTGGTGGAGGGATAGCCGCTCGCGGCCTTACCCCCGGTTCCTGCAATCGACAACCGTCCGATGGAGAAGCCGGTGGGCATGATCTCACTCGAGGTCGGGCAGGCGGCAAAGAGAGCCGGGAAGTCGGGAACCCAGAAAATGTACCCCCTTCTGAGGAGGGGAAGGAAAACGAAAATGTAAACAATGATGCCGTGGTGGTCGAGATGACCATCGCGAAGCATCCTGTACAGCGAATTATGGTAGATGTGGGAGCTCGGCTGATGTGCTTTTTTATGATGCTTTCTCCCGAATGAATTTTTCCCATGATCAGCTGAGGCCGGTGCACACCCCCCTCGTAGGCTTTACCGGGGACTCGGTGGGTGTCGAAGGGAGATCACTCTCCCGGTCACCGCTGGACCCCGCCTTGGCAATCGACCGTCTTGATGACGTTCACCGTCGTCAAGCTCCCTTTGCCTTACAACGCGATCCTCGGGCGTCCCGGGCTCAACGACGGCATCAATGTTCCGGATGCCAGATTTCCACGAAGCGGTTGTTGGTGCAATTCCCCATGGCTTCCGGACTCGGGGTGATGAGGGGGACGACCCAGCTACCCGGCATTGCTCCAGGCGGTCCTGGCAACCGGGGCACTGAGCTCACCCCCCGACGTCGAAGACCCCCGACCTAAGGGAAGAAGGCCAGCGAGGGCCCGTAGGCGGTGTGTCCGAGAGCCGCCTGTTCTTATCCCTCGGTTCAGACCCACTGAAGATGGTGCAAGTGGGCACAGCTCCCGGAAGAGGAGCGGACCCACCTGCTGGAGTTCCCTCGTGAGAACGCAGACGTGTTCGCCTGTCGGCAGCCGACATGCCGGGCATTCCCCCGAGGTCCATTACCAAACAACGCGTGCGTGACCCGCTCCGGTCCCCGGCCGTCCGCCAGAAGAAGAGGGCTTCACTGCGGTGAGGTAGAGAGGGCCATTAACGAAGAGTGGAGAAACTCCTTGCTGCTGGCTTCGTGGGGAAGTCCAGTATCCCAGCTGGCTGGCGAATGTGGTCATCGTGAGGAAGAGCATGTAGTGGAGGATCTGTGTAGATTACACCGACCTCAATCGAGCTTGCCCGAAGGACAGCTTCTCTCTTCCAAAGATTGACCAGTTGGTCGACACCACCTCGGGGCATCGTCTCGTATCCTTCATGACGCCTTCTCTGGCTACAACCAGATCCGAATGAACCCGGAGGATGAAGAACACACTGCCTTCATCACCGACTGCAGAACTTTCTGTTACAGGATGATGCCGTTTGGCCTCAAGAATACCGGGGCCACGTACCAGCATCTAGTCAATAGAATCTTTAAAAACCAGATCGGCCGCAACATGCAAGTGTACGTGGATGATATGCTGGTGATGAGCAGGCCCCATTCGGATCACGTGGCCGACCTGGCGGAGACTTTCGGCAACCTCCGACGTCATCAGATGAAGCTGAACCTGGCGGAGTGCGCTTTCGGCGTCTCCGCCGGAAAGTTCCTGGGGTTCATGGTAACCCAGAGAGGGATTGAAGCCAACCCGGAGAAGGTCCAGGCCATCCTGGACATGGAGCAGCCCGCCTCCAAAAATTAAGTGCAGCAACTCACCGACCGGATAGTAGCCCTGAGCTGATTCATCTCCAGGTTGGCCGACCGCTGCCGACCCTTCTTCAAGGTGTTGAGGAAGATGAACGACTTCGCCTGGACCGAGGAGTGCCAGGAGGCCTTTGAAGAACTGAAGAAGATGCTCGCATCTTCCCCATTGCTTTTCAGGCCCGAGGAGGGAAAGGATCTCATCCTCTACCTGGCGGTCACCCCGGAGGCGTCAGTTCGATCCTAGTTCGGACCGACAACCAGGGAGTCCAGCGGCCGGTGTACTATACCAGCAAACTTCTTTGCGATGTAGAGCTCAGGTATTCCCAGCCCGAAAAGCTCATTTTTGCATTAATAGTGTCTGCTCAGCGTCTCAGGCCCTATTTTCAAGCGCATCCCATTGCCGTCCTGATGGATCAGCCGTTGAAAGTGGTGCTCAGCTGACCCGACACATCGGGCGATTGGTGAAGTGGGCGCTGAAGCTCAGCGAGTTCGACATCGCTTACAGGCCAAGGTCAGCCATGAAAGCGCAAGTGCTGGCCGACTTCTTGGTCGAGTTGCGCGAGCCTAAGCAAGAGTCCGAGGAGGAATCCTCGCACCAGCAGCTAAAATGGGCCCCGAGAGCCCGGAGAGGATGCGTGGATCCTTCATGTAGATGGAGCCTCGAACTCCGGTGGAGCGGAGCCGGACTCATTCTCGCCAACAGTGATGGGGTCGTCGTCGAATGCCCGCTCCGTTTCCAATTCGCCACAACCAACATCAGGCGGAGTACGAGGCGCTCCTCGCCGAGCTGAGGGTCTCCCGCGAGCTGGGTGTGGCTAACCTCAAAGCCTTCACTGACTCCCAGCTAGCGGCGGGACAGGTCTCCGGAGAATACGCCGCGCACGACCCTCAGATGGCGAAGTATTTGGAGCTTGTCAAAATGGGCATGGCCGGTTTTCGGTGCTTCAACATCTTTCACATCCCCCACGAGGAAATGCCCGTGCGGACACTCTTTCCCGACTGGCGACCCTGCCGACTCAATGCTGGGCCGCACTCATGTGGAGCGCCTCAAGGCCCCAAGCTACGAGGTCCCAGTGGAGGTCCATCAGGTCAGCCATGAGCCCAGCTGGATGGACAAGTACGTCAAGTACATAACCAGCGATACCCTGCTAGAGGACCGTGCAGTAGCCCGCCTTATCAGAAAGAAGCCGTGCGGTTCATCCTGATGGATGGGCAACTATATCGAAGGTCTTATTCCTACCCCCTCCTGAAGTGCCTGGGACCCGCGGATGCCACACTCGTGCTCCAGGAGATTCATGAGGGCATTTGTGGAACCATGTGGGGGGCAAAATGCTAGCCTACAGGCCCTCCGTCAAGGCTATTTTTGGAGACGATGAAGGAAGACGCCGCCGATTTCATGAAGAGGTGTGATCGGTGCCCGGCATACCATGGTCCAACGGCAGCCTTCCACTCCAATCTCCCAGCTCTCAGCTCCGTGGCCATTCGCCCAATGGGGAATGGACCTTCTAGGACCATTCCCACCGGCATCCGGACAACGAAATTCCTGATTGTGGCCAGCGACTACTTCACGAAGTGGGTCGAGGCCGAACCTTGGCACGAATCACCGAAGCAACGTCGCCAATTCTTCTGGAGTCAATCATCTGCCGTTTTCGGCTCCCCCACACCCGTGATCACTGATAACAGCTCCATTCGACTATCGGAGTTGAAGAATTCTGCAGCGACCTCGGCAATCCTACATCGCTTCCCTCCGTGGCTCACCCTCGAGACCATGGAGAAGCCGAGGTAATGAACAGGACTATTTTGCAGGGCCTCCGCACGAGGCTGGACCAGGCCAAGGGCAGGTGGGCCGAGGAGCTCCCCAGCATCCTCTGGGCATACCACACCACCCCGAGGATGGCGACCGACGAGACCCCATTCAACCTCATCTTTGGAGCCGAGGCAGTTATCCTGATCGAGCTCAGTCTACCCACACTACGTGTGGAACAATACGACGAGGTGGAGAACCCCGCCAGAATGATGCTCAACCTGGACCTCCTTGAAGAGACAAGGGACAAGGCCCGAGTCTGGATGGCGGTATACAGGCAGCGAGTGGCCAGGTATTACAACTCCCGGGTGCGACCGAAGTCCTTTCGCCCAGGAGATCTGGTGCTCCGGCGTGCTGAAGCTTCTCAGCCACGAGAGTGCGGGAAGCTCTCCCCGAACTGGGAAGGCCCGTACAGGGTAGCGGAAGCCCTCCCTCACGGGGCCTACTACTTGGAGGAATTGGGAGGGTCCAGGTTCCCTAGGACGTGGAACGCCTCGAACCTAAGGATGTATTATCAATAATATAAGGTTCCCCCAACTCCTGTAATAAAGTTTCTTTGCTTCCAACACTCTTTCTCACCTTGTAAGGAAACGGGCGCATAGCTCTAAGTTCGGCAAACATGACTGTGGCCGAAGAGCGGAGATAGCAAGAAGTCCCAGACTTCGGTCTGGAAGGCGAGGCAGAGCCCAGCTCACCCATGCAAGCACGGAGAACAGCTCGACAAGCCGCGCAAGGTTTGAACAAAGCCTGCGGCCCCGGGGTTCAGTCCGGAAGTCCCGGACTTCGGTCTGGAAGGTGGGACAGAGCCCAGCTCGCCCACGCGATCACGGAGAATAGCTCAGCAAGCCGCGCAAGGTTTGAACAAAGCCTACGGCCCCGGGGTTCAGTCCGGAAGTCCCGGACTTCGATCTGGAAGGTGGGGCAGAGCCCAGCTCGCCCACGCGAGCACGGAGAACAGCTCGGCAAGCCGCATAAGGCTTGAACAAAGCCTGTGGCCCCGGGGTTCAGTCCGGAAGTCCCGGACTTCGGTCTGGAAGGTGGGGCAGAGCCCAGCTCGCCCATGCGAGCATGGAGAATAGCTCGGCAAGCCGCGCAAGGCTTGAACAAAGCCTGCAGCCCCGGGGTTCAGTCCGGAAGTCCCGGAATTCGATCTGGAAGGCAGGGCAGAGCCTAGTTCACCCATGCGATCATGAAGGCAAGCCCAAAGAAAGAAGGGCCCGTGCAAGGCCTACTCTACTGCCATCTAGTTCAGAATGCTCCGAACTTTGACCCGGCTCGTGGATGGGACCAGGTCCACCCGCGGACTCAGCCCGGAGCAGGTCCACCCTCGTCTTGGCATTCCACACCAACACCTTAAAAAAAAAAAGAGAAGAGAAGGTGAAAGAGGTCGAGACTTGGCAAAATTATATCTTCATTAATTCAAAAGCAAGGATTACAACCAGGGAGTCCCGACAGGCCGGGAGTCCCCAAAAAACAAAGAAAAAAAAAGAAAAAGGAGATACATCTGCGGCTTAGTTCGGCGCGGTGGCGGGGTCCTCAGTCTGGGTCATGCGCTCCACGTCCTCGCCGTCGGTGGCTGCTGGCTCAGAGAGCCACTCCGGAGCTACGGTCGTGTCGCTCGCTGGGGCCGCTGCTGTGTCGCCTGCCGCACCGGAAGCTCCGCTGGTGGGTCCTTGTCTTCTGCCCCCGAGCGCCACCCCACTAAGGTCGAGCTCGGGGTAGAAGGACCCCACCTTCTCCCGGCACACTTGGAACCCCTTCAGGAAGGAGTCCACAGTGGCCTCCCAAACCTCCGAGACGTACTCGTCGGAGGCCCGGAACCTCGGGACGGCTTCTTGTGCCTCCTGCTTCGTCGCCTCCAGGAGCCCGTTGACGTAGGCGCTCCGCTCCTTGGCCGCGCTCGCCTCCCGCCGTGCCTCCTCCAGTTGACGCTCCAACCACTGAGAGTGGGCTTGGAGACGAGCCCTCTCAGCTGCATCCTCCTCCGCGCGCCGCTGATGGGAGATCCTCTCCTTGGACAGAGAGGACTCCAGGTCCTTGACGCGCTACTCGGCGCGTGCCAGGTCTGCCTGGAGGGCCTGGTTGCTCCCTCGCAGCTCGACCCCCTTCTCCATGAGGTCTTTGACATCGGCTGCGAGCTTGCCGAGCTTCTCCTCCTTCTTGGCATCCTTCTTCGCATACCCTGCGAGGAAGTTCCTCAGCAGGAGCACGTTGGTCTCAATCTGCACAGCAAGAGGAATAGGTTAGTAGAAAGGCCAACTGAAGTATCAAAGAAGAGAGGGCTCTGAGTTCGGACTCACTGTGAAAAGCTACGGGAGGATCCCGAGCAAGGCGTCGGCATAATCCCGGCCCACTCGAGATCGGCGGTCCCGGGAGGTGGAGGCAAACTCCATCACCTTCTCCGTGAGCCCCTTGTCGCAGATCACCGAGCACCGTTTGGTGATCACTGGCGGCGGAGCTGTCACATCGGCTGTGGGGCCGACCAACCCCCCGGGAGGAACCGCCATCGCTGGAATGGCTGGAGTCGCGAGCGGCGCTGTCAGCTCTGCGGTGACGATGGGGCCAGCGCGGGTGGAATTGCTACCGGTGGACCTCCCTCGTCGGCAGCATCGCTGGGTCGGACGGCTGGAGCATCTGTCGCCCGGGCCCGAGGCGGCCTGGGCAGGGAGCGGCGACTACCGGACTAGGCGCAGGCGCCGGCACGACCTCCTGGCTCACCTCGGTGCGAGCCCTCTTCGCCGCAGGCTCATCCACCTCGGTGGCATCCCTCTGGGCCGCACCCTCCAACAGGTTCTCCAATGAAAATTTCATGCCTGCAACACGAAAAGGGTCAGTCGGCTCGGCTAAAAGAAAAAGAATGGAAAGGTAAGAGGAAAGCTGAGTCTCACTTGGCTCGCGGATGGGACTGATCCCCACCTCGAACAAGTTCTGCTCCGAGAGCAGAACCTCGAGCGCTGGGACCACATCGCTCAGAAGCTGGTAGTAGGCCTCTTGGTCTGCCGACTCGACTTGGGAGTTCCGGTTCGGGGACCGATCCGGTTCACTCCAGGCCCTGTCGACGTCCTCAACCAAAGCAAAAAAGAACTGGTTCTTCCAGCCCTTGATGGAAGAAGGGAGGTTGAACCGGAGATACCTGGGCCGGGGCGAGATGTATCACCAGCCATCATCAGTGGAGTACCGCTTCATGGTAAACAGAGCCCTGAAGAGGGAGAAACGGGCAACAAACTCGTGAAAGTGACAGAAGACAATGAAAGAAAAGATGACCCGGATGGCATTGGGAGCCAATTGGGCCGGGACTAGATGGAAGTGACTGAGGAAGGAAAGGAAGAAGGGGTGCAGAGGAAACCAAAGACCCCCGAGAAGGAAGTCCTCATAGAAAGCTATGCGACCGGGGCCACTCATGGTGACGCGATCCCCGGGCCGCGGAACAAGGAGACGGATTGACCCCGGGATGCCATAGACCTCCCGGAGCAAGGAAAGATCACCTTCGATCATCGTGGAAATATGACTAGAGGGACCGACAGATGGAAGGGTCGGAGGAGGAAGAGAAGAAAGGGGAAGTGCGGACACGACGGGAGGAGACCTGACACCCCTGGGGATGCCTATGGTGATACCCCCAGGCTGCAATCACCTACGGGTCTCCTCCGGGATCACTTCCTCCTCTGAGGAGGAGGACGATGGGGTCCTCGGCCGGGACGGACCGGCCTCGTCCGGGTTAGAAGAAACATGGCGACGGCATGCCATGGCAGAGAAGAGGGTGAGAAAGGCTCACTGGGAGAAAGGAGAAGAGCAAAGAAGAGAATGGGGACACTCACCGAAATGCACTGTGCAACGCGGGGCAGAGGGAGATAGCCTGTAGCAAACCGCCGATGGAGCAAGGGAAAAGGCCTCATTCCAGAAAGTCTCCTCCTTTTCAAACTCAATCGATAGCAGCCGTACCCGTCATTCCGCTCTGGGCCATCGGATGATCGCCGCGTGGATGCACGCCCGACACCGACGCCTTGTTAGCAGGGAAACGGCCTCTGCTTCAAAGCGACGCATTAATTATGGGTGAATAGGCGACACGTGGCGGCCTCCTATAGGGCTTTGGGTGCATCGAGAAACGGCGACGAGGATCGTGGCAATTATGATGCAAGTTCTTCGTCTCCCCACGTCATCTCCGCATTTAATCCCCATGTCCCGTTCCACGACGCCCCAACGGAACGGTGGGTTGGGGGGCAACTGTTACGACCGTAACAATGACGTGGCATGCCTCAGATTTTGTTGGATGTGATTCGAGCCACGTGGAGTTTTTTCGGCTGAGTCAGGTGCAGCCCATCCCAGCCGAGGTCGAGCTCGGCCGAAGCCGATCGTCTTTCTGCCACCCCCCGCCGGGTGTCCACCCATTAGGGTTCACCTCGGCCGAGTTCGGCGGCTCCCCCGTTCCCTCGCCAGGTGGTGCCCAGAGACGGTCCCACCTCGGCCGAGGTCGAGGCAGGCCCCTTCGCTCCTTCGACAGGTGGCGCACGGAGATGGGACCACCTCAGCCGAAGCCGGGCGTCCTTCTACCACCCCGCCAGGTGTCCACCCGGGAAGGGTTCACCTCGGCCGAGTTCAGCAGCTCCCCCGCTCCCTCGCCAGGTGGAACCCAGAGACGGTCCCATCCCGGCAGAGGTCGAGCCGGGCCCCTTTGCTCATTCACCAGGTGGCGCCCGGAGACGGGACCACCTCGGCCGAAGCCAAGCGTCCTTCTGCCACTCCGCTAGGTGTCCACCCAGGAGGGGTCCACCTCGGCCGAAGCCAGCGGCTCCCCTGCTCCCTCGCCAGGTGGCACCCTGAGACGGTCCCACCTCGGCCGAGGTCAAGCCGGGCCCCTCGCCCCTTCGCCAGGTGGTGCCCGGAGACGGGACCACCTCGGCCGAAGCTGGGCGTCCTTCTGCCGCCCGCCAAGTGTCCACCCAGGAGGGGTCCACCTCGGCTGAGGTAGGCCAGCTCGTGCAGAGAAGGTCCCGAAGAATGGAGGCGCGGGCTCCGAGGTTGCCCCTCGAGCCGCGCGTGCCGCACCCCGAGAAAGGCGCCCCGTACGGACAGCGGCGACACGCGAAACACCACTTACGTCGGCCCGACATGTTCCGCAGTCGAGAGATGAGTCCTTGACAAAATAGGGCTCGATAACGAACAGCGCCGACGCCTGGGAAGGAGAGCGTTCACGCTCGGCCCGAGGTCTGGTCGGTAGTCTGACCAGCGTCCCCTCCCTTACTCTTTCCCCGCTGGGCTCAGCGAACGAGGCCGGAAAGCTGCCCGGCCCTCTGAACTAGAAGGGGAAAGAGAAAGGGATGGAGGGGAGACGAAAAGCAACAAGGGAGCCTCCCAGGAGCGGAGAACGAAGGGGCGACGGGAGGAGATAAAAGGAAGGAGAGAATAGATGACAAGGTAAGTGAAGCAAGTAAGAAACAAAGGCTGGAAACTCCGCTTCGAGAGCGAAATCCAAGGTCCCAAGAGGGGGTCGCATGGAGCGAGCTCGGCAAAGGAGCCCAGCCGGGTTTCTGGTCTCTCTGGCACCTTTCTTGCTAGCACGTTCTCTGAGTCTAAGACTCCTTCGAGAGCCCGTCCCAGAGAATCTATTCCCTCTCGTCGTCTACTAACTTGACCGTCGGAGCTCCCTCGCCGGAATCCCTGGCCAGGGTTTTCTGACCTTGCCTTGCAGGTTCGGTCCAGCTAGGAGGCCCCAGAAGCGAGATGGTCCAGTCGGATCGGCGGTTCCGAAGTCACAGGCGCGGCGGCAGGATCGGCAACAAAATCTAATCTAATTAGGTTTGGAGTTAGGCTAGCCAATATATGCTAGTATATTAATTAGCTAGCCAATTAAGATCCCATGATCCTAATAAAAATATAAATAACTTCCTTGATCAATTTTTTAATGTGTGTAACCCTTTGGACTTCTTATCTAGCTAGCAGTACGTCTAGGTTCATATCAATTTAGTTCGATTAGAAATCAACTAATCGAATTAGGTCAAATCAAGCTAATCCTAGTTGCCAATTTGAACCATCTTTCAAATTGACTCATGAATTCAATCAATTTAATTTATGATAACCTACAAGACATGATTGACATCTAGAAATATGTCATACCTACCCAGAAGATGAGGAATTTGATAAAAATTATCAAGATATTCTTCAGTGGCAAGTTACCATGCAATTCAATCCTTTGATCTTCCTTTATCTCGAATAAGTATGGGTATAGAAAATTGTCAAACCCTCACACTATATTCATTCAAACCTCAAATCACTAATGAAGACTCAACTAATAAAAAATTAGAAATCTTTTTTCTAATTTCATCTTGCTTTGATCAAAGACTTCCTGTGTCATCATTCGATGAGATTACATGGGATAAATTCTTCCCTTAATAGGAGTGATCGATTCCTTCTTGACATACTCATAACTTTTATACATAATTCACCATTTCTATGAACATCCCATATATGACTAAGTCATGAATGAGTATGAACCAAAATATGGATTCATGTGTACAAAATACCATGGTGATCTCAGGTCTAAGGATCACTTGCATAATTTTCACTAAGAAAATTATCTTTTGACAAGTAAGACTTCCATAAGATGTTCTTATAATAAATCAATTTAGTGAACTCATACCTTGATGAGCACCCATATCCTTGTATTAATGTCCCTATACAAGTGATTATTAGACCAACCACTCTCTCCATCGAGCATATATAGGATGTGCCAATCTTTTTGGAAATATCGATCCCCGACTCGATGATCCTATGATTAGGAATATTTTAAATTAGGGTTTATCAGATCTTAGGTCTCACTATTATGAACTCCATCATAATCATAAAATCATTGCCCTAATTTATGGGGTTCATCATAATCTCAAACAATAAAGTATAAGATACATATATGATGAAATAAAATGCCATTCATTATATCATACTTGAGTTAGGAGAATTTTACAGATAAACCCCTATTTTATAAGAAATATGATTGGCTTTTAGGATACTTATTTTAGCTCGATTAGAAGGCCTCAGGTGAATGATTGCAAAGGCCACCACTATGCCCCAAGCATCAATGAGCCTTGCAACCACCACCCCTAAGATGCTTAGCTAGAAATCTTTAGGTGTATGATGGTAGAGGCCAACTCCTATGCCACAAAGCATCAACAGGCCCACTGATCACCCTTAATATACTCGATAGGGAGCCATCAGGTGTGCATCAACCAAGAGACTCTTAACAATGGGCCTACCAGTATGGCTAAGCTAGTAGTATAGCTAAGCTACATTAGAATGCCAGTCGATGTTGTTTTAATAGCACACCCACTCTAAGCCTCTATAGTG
The DNA here is from genome assembly GCA_021397845.1 of Areca catechu. Classification (NCBI taxonomy): domain Eukaryota; kingdom Viridiplantae; phylum Streptophyta; class Magnoliopsida; order Arecales; family Arecaceae; genus Areca; species Areca catechu. Next base: position 138,723,736 of record CM038052.1, on the reverse strand, counting down.
TAGTACTTTGATACCTATTACTACGACATAACACTACCTGGCAGGGCTCTCTATTAAATCCTAAAATCACCAAATCATTGTAGGATCTCTGTAAGAGCATGAGTGAGCTTAAACACCCTATAATTTGATCCATCATTTAATGAAGTATAGCCTACTTGGACTATTGACAAGGATGCATTTAAGGAGATAAGATGCCCCTTTTCCAGCTAAAAAGCTCCAGGCAACATGTGGAAAACTTAGCATCCTTTCTTTAGATGTGATAGGATCTTGGTCTCATAAACTATCCTTCTATGAGAGGGGCACCATGTGAGATCCCTGAGGTATGCAACCCTTTCTGCTTACACTCTTCCCTGTTGGTATCCATACTAACGTGAGCATCAAAATGCCATCTTTGGGCCACCCCCGATGGGGCATTTTTGTAGATATCTCTCTTTAGAGATCAACCTACACTATCTATCTCAGCACCTCTAGCACCAGCTCCAGCTCTTTATTTGGTGCTTGACAAAGTTTGATACCAATAGATTAAAGAAAAGGCTGAATATTTATATGGAGTATGATCTGCAAGAAGGAAGCCTTGAAAAAATTATGTCCTAAAACCAATCTTTGTACGGGCATTTCTATAATCTTCCAACTCATGTATGATATTACTTATTAATAAAAGGCAATTGTTGATTCATCATACTACTACATCTTATCAAGATTATGATGAACCCCATAGGTTAGGGTAATGAAATTATGGTTATGACAAAGATCATAATGGTGAGACCTAAGTTCCTATAAATCCTAATCTAAATATTTCTAGTTATTGGATTATCAATTCAGGGATTGATGTTTCCAAAAAGACTAGCATATCATGTGTGTTCTCGATAGAGATGGTGGTTGGTCTCACAGCCACTTGTGTAGGGACACTAATATAAGGATGTGGGTGCTCATTAGAGTAAGAGTTCACTAAACTGATTTACCTTAAGAACATCTTATGGAGGTCTTACTACTTATCAAAAGATGGTTCTCATAGTAGGAGTTGTGCAACTGATCCTTAGACCTGAGATCACCATAGTTCCTTATGCACATAAAGCCATGTTTTGGTTCATACTTAATGTGGCAACATCTGCTGACATGGAGCACTCGGGCGGTCGCGATGATAAGAGACCCACCACTTGGATAAGACAGCTTGACGAAGAACGAAGGCGGGCCCCCTGTCGAGGTTAGCTCCCAACCAAGGCCAGGCTCATTAGGTGAGCCCCCCGTCCGAGGTCAGCTATAGACCGGGGTCGAGCCCCTCCTTTCGCGGTAAGCCCCCCTGTCGAGGTCAGCTCCCAGCCGAGGCTGGGCTCATTGGGAGAGCCCCCCGTCTGAGGTCAGCTCCCGACCGGGGTCGAGCCCCTCCTTTTGAGGTAAGCCTCCCACCGAGGTCAACTCCCAACAGAGACCGAGCTCATTGGATGAGCCCCCCATCTGAGGTCAGCTCTTGACTAGGGTCGAGCCCCTCCTTTAGAGGTAGGCCTCCTGTCGAGGTCAGCTCCCAATCAAGGCCGAGCTCATTGGGTGAGCCCCCAATCTGAGGTCAACTCCCGACCAGAGTCGAGCCCCTCTTTCCATGTTAGGCCTCCCTACTGAGGTCAGCTCCCAACCGAGGTTAGGACTAATAAAAGTTCAAAATTATGAAAGCCTGATCACTCACCACCCCTGAAAAGAGGCGCATGCCCTGCCATGAGCGTAGGTCCTACGATGCACCTTGAGCATGACCTGCACAATTTGAGCATCACCAGCCTTACAGTCCTGAAGTGTGCCACCATGTCGACAACCGTATGGTTGGGAGAGTGCGACCTTCATGATAGGATAACTGAACCTTCCTATAAAGGACATCCTGCTCAGGTCCCAGGGCCTGCAGCACCCCGAGGCTCCTCCTAAAATAGCAATATTCTATCATGACTCTAAGCTTAATGGAAAGCTAGCCCGATAGAGGGGCGATAGCAAATAATAAAAAGCTTTCTTCAATAAGGACCCGAAAACTTACAAATTTCGCTCATCCATATAAGACTGGCAAGGGAAGGTAAGTGAAGGAAAGCAACAGACTCACTTTCAGTTGAGTATTATCTTTCTTTCATTATTATTACTCCCTCTGCACTTAGAGAGTACCCCAAGCTCTCTGTGACAGAGGTTCTTTTTCCCTCAATCATCCCACTGACTTGATCATCAGAGTGTCCTCACCGGATTCCCAGCCCAGGTCTCCTTTGTTTTGCAAGACTTTCAGACGAGCAAGTCAACGGCAAAATAGAAGGACAAGCTCCCAACTTGAACCCGATGCACCGGAGTACAGACCACAACGGTCTTGCGGCAACAATACTCATTTATGACAAAGAGTCATGTACGGGGTATTCTCGGATATGTGGATAATGCATAAAGGATGTGAGTGGATCAACAAGGAATCGAACACTCTTAGTAAGAGGAGGACTATCCCATGTAATCTCTTCAATTGTTGACTTAGGAAGTCTTTGATCAAAGCAGGATGAGATTAGAAAGGGTTTCTAATGTTTCATCGATCGAGTCTTCATTATCAAATTAAGATTTGAAACGATTAAGTACTAGGATTTGATAATTCTCCATACCCATCACTTATTCAAGATAAAGAAAGATCGAAAGATTGAATTGCATGATAACTTTTCACTAAAGGGTAGTTTGATAATTTCAATCAAATTCTTCATCTTCCAGGTAGGCATGACACATTGCTAGACATCAATCATGTCTTGTAGGTTTTCATGAGTCAAATTGGTTTGATTCATGAGTCAATTTGGAAGTTGGTTTGAATTGGCAACTTGGGTCAGCTTAATTTGACCTAATTAGGTTAATTGATTTTGATCAGATCAAAATAGATTAGACCTGGACCTATTGCTGGCTAGATGTGGAGCCCAAAGGGTCACACATACCAAGAAATTGGCCAAGGAAGTTAATTTGATTTTGGTTAGGGTCATTGGATCCTAATAGGCTAGCTAATTTGCATACCAGCATATGCATGCTAACCTAACTCCTAATCTAATTAGTTGGCTCAGTTTGCTTGTTATTTGGGCTAACCATTTTAAGTGAGACTTAGACTTGGTTGATTCCTAATTGGGGCAACATTTGTCTATATTTATCTAGAATTTACTGAACATTATCCTTGATTACGGAAGAGTCCAAAGGGGATTGGACTCTTGGTGCCATATTGGTGTGCACTAAGATTAAAGGGCGCAGAAGGACCAAGAATCCTTCTGCCACTTAATCACCTATTTCAGATAAGTGCTAGGCCTCTCTCCCTTATCCCCACATCCATTTGAATTGGTCTTAATTGGTCAAAAGGTTGGTTATGGCATGGCGAAGTGTGGCAGACAAAATGAAGGGACGGTCCCTTCATGTTTGGTGCACAATCATAAATCCAGAAGTCCTTCTATTTGAAGATTTCTAGTTCTTTGATATGAACTTTGGAATTCCACATCCCTTAGCCAAATTTAACCGGTTACTTGCACATGGCAAGTGGAAAAATCACTAGAAAATTGAAGAGATATATATGTCTCTTGGCATAAAGATATAGCATATCAAGATAAAACCTTTCACCCAAGGGACTCCTTCTGCTTGAAGGGTCCTATCTGATCATTAGAAAATTAGATCAAGGATTGAGGAAAAGGTTTATCAAGCATCTCCTCACTCAGTATATAAAGGCATCGATATTTTGATGCAAAAAAGATCCGTCAGAAATCTTTTCTATCTCTCTTCCTTTTCTTAGGACAAAAAGTCTTCTTTAAGATAAGGCTTGTCATTTTAAGACAAGAGTCTACGAGAGATATATGAGGGATAATCAAATTCTAAAAAAAGATTTATAGAGGTCTTTGAGTGCCTTATAGGAGGGTAGGGGTTCCAATAAGGTGAGAAAGACTGCTGAAGGAAGAAAGGCTACCGAGAAGAGTCATGGTCAATAAGCAAGCTCGATTGGAGTGCCTTCTTGGTTTGGTTTCTATGTAGATCACTTCTGAAGGGCATACACTTATGTACCTTATAAAAATTAAGAAGTACAATGCTTCAGGGATTTATTTATAATCCTAAAGTTATGATTTATTTGTTATCATGGTCAAGTGGTCCTTGGGTCTAGGGTTCTGGTTGATTAGGATTTCAATAATAAAAATTTTTAAAATCTAGTCTTCTGTTGCATCATCCTAAATCCAACAGTGATATCAAAGCCATCTTGATTCATGCAATTAGTAATCATTTTAATATTAATTACTTACTTTGCTATGACTCTAGCATGATTAGTTCATATTACATATGTGATATGTTATGCTCTTAGTACTACTTCGGATTGGGTTAGTCACCATAGCCATCCGGTCATAGGAGCTAAGTAGGGTTTAAAGGCCCTCTCTTTCCATTCAATGGGATCTCTTATGATGTGTTGCGGTGCCGCTGTAGCCTTATCCCATGAACAATTGAGGTGAATGAATTATTGTTTTAATCATGCTTTAGTTATGCATATTAGGGTTAATATGCTTATTTGCTGAAATATGTGCCATGTTGGCAAGTTTAATTAGGATATGTTTGAGACCATCAAAGCCCTCATAAAAAATATATTTAGTCATAGTGTAAGTTAATCATGATGCAAATTTGTTTAAGATTTGATTAGCAAATTGGTGTTTAGGCAAGTGTTCTGGGAAGGTAAAGGGAATGAGGTTTTTAATTGATTCCATTGTCTGACCTAGCTAATTCATTTGGTGTCTAAGGAAAGCAATGGGGGACCCCCTCATCTCTTCCTCTTACCTGGCCAATTTGGTTATATCTAGACCTTAAAGTAGAAATGCTAATTGATTAAGCACACTAAAAATTGCCTTCCTTCATGCTAAGCTAAATCCATGTCAAAAACTATAGTAGGTTTGTTGTGATTAATTCAAGGCCTACTCTAAGATTTGATATGATATTTGTTTTGGTGCATTTTATGCTTTATGGCATGATTGGTGGTGTTGCTATATTGTGATTGACACAAGGGCAACATTTATCAAACATGGCTATGTGGAAATGAAATGTCTGACTAAACTAAGACATTATAGTTTGTTGTGATTGACACAAGACTATAAGTGTCTTAGAGGCAGGTGTTATGTTGAGAGTTGCAAGGGTTGCAATTAGAAAGGAGTTTCTTACCCTTGAACTCATGGGTATTTGTTGTGATTAACACAAGGCATTCATGAGGAATTGGGATCTCAACCCTACTAAGGAAGCTCCCTTTTTCTTGCTTACCATAGATAAGGTTATAGTATTTAAAAAAAAATAGTGGGAGACATAATTAGATACAAAAGTCCTTGTCTAATTATGAATAGCATCATGAGTAGTCTGCTTATAGTTGTTCTTTATTTAATATAGATTTTACATTATGGCTTCTACTCTTTCACAGCGGGGCATCATGATTGCCAACAAGTTGACCAGTCTGAATTATGTGGATTGGTTGAAAAACCTAAGGATTATATTAGCTCGGGAAAAGCATGCCTATATCCTCGATTCTCTTGACCTAGATTCGGTAGGAGAGGATGCTACTGAGGAGGAAGAGGCCACATATAAAATATGGGAAAATGACAACATGACTATCAAGTGCATCATGTTGGCCTCTATGAGCAATGAGTTGCAAAGGCAATATGAAGAAATGAAACCTCAATCCATATTGCTCAATCCTAAAGAGCTTTATGGAGAGCATAGTCGGACTACTCGATATGAGATGTCGAAGCAGTTGTTTTGAAAATGCTTGAGTGAGGGCCCTTCCATTCAGGCACCTATCCTCAAGATGATTGCCTGATCACTCTATTAGGTCAACTGGGGTTTGTGATGGATGAAGAGCTTAATCAGGTTTGATCCTGCAGTCACTCTCGAATTTCTTCTCGTAGTTTGTCATGAATTACCACATGAACAAACTAAATTTGTCATTGCCTGAGTTCTCAAGACAGTAGAGAGCCACTTCAAAGGAGATAAGGCTCAGCTTCTTTTAGTTGATGGAAAGAAGAAGCAGGCAATGATGAAGGGTTCAAAGAGGAAGAGGAACCCTAAGAGTAGCTTCCAGAAGAGGAAGAAGTCAAGGAAGCCCTCTGCTAATGGGACTTGCTTTCATTATGGAAAGCAAGAGCACTAGAAGAAGAATTGCAAATTATATCTTGCAAGTACGAAACAAGATACTGGTAGAGCATCTAAAGGTTTGTATATGATACAAACAAACTTGTCATTGAGTTTTTTAGTTTCTGATTCATGGATATTAGATACCGTATGTTGGTCTCATATCTGCAAGTCATTGTAGGGGTTACAGAGACCTATAAGCTTGAAGAAGGGTGACTTCGAGCTGTTCGGTGCGAGTGGTGAACCCATTCAAGATGAAGCTATTGGCACCATCTATTGTTATTGCCATCGAACAATAATCTTCAATTAAAAGATTGTTATTATGTAACCAACATTATAAGTAATATTATTTCTATACCTTTGTTGTTGAAACAAGGTTAGAATAAATTTGACGAGCTATGGGTGCTCGATTTTCTTTCCAAAAAAATTCTTTGATTGTGGTACATTTTCTAATAGTCTTTTGATTCTGTCACTCAATGATGAGGTTATGCTTATTGAAAACAAAAAAAAGAAAGAGAGAAGATGTAAATGTCACTTATCTCTGGCATTATCATTTGGGTCATATCAGTGAGTCCAGGATAAATAAGTTATATAAAGATAATTTCTTTGAACCTTTTAATTATGAATTATTTGGATCTTGTAAGTCCTGTCTCATAGATAAGATGGCCAAGTCTCTTGATGTGGGACAAGGCTAGGAGGATTGTGGAGAGCTAAGAAGTCTTCTGGATTAGGGTCAAGAAGGAGATAACTAGGGCCTCACACCACGTGTGTTCTGAAGAACAAAGGAAAAGGGCCTCACACCCAGTGATGTTCCGAAGAACAAAAGAAAACTAGGGCCTCATGCCCCTCGACGCTCAAAAGCGAAGGAATAGGGTCTCACACCCGTGGATGCCCAAAGGTGAAGGAAAACAAGCCTCACACCCCTCCCCATGCAGGGCGAACAAAAAGAATCTCTCTTTTTTAAAGACTCATCTTTTTTCACCAATTTTTTACAAAGGACTGAGAGTGGTATTTATAGACTTTCCAACCCTCTTACAAGATAAAGATGAAACCTATCCCAATCCTAACAGACTTCAAAATAAAATCTTAAGCTAACACAAACTTGAATTAAAATAGTTTCAAACTAATCAATACATCTAGATTAAAATTAAAATAAATAAAAATATAATCTGAATGCATCAAGATCTATTCCAAAAAAGATGGATCTATGCTGAGTGGCTCTAAAATCTTCGGAGGCCAGCAAAAAATTTCTGCTCTGAAAAGCATGCAGCTTTGAGATCCATGCACAGCTGTTTTGCTCTAAGATCTGTGGAGGTTCTTTTATGATCGTGGAACAGGGGGGTGGTGGTGACGTCCAGGGCCCAGTGCTAAAGTCCACCACTTATCCTCTTTTGCTGATTGTTTTGGGAGAACCGATGAACGTCCTCCTTCTTGACGGGAAGCGATAGAGCCCAAGCAAGATCAGCATAGCTAACGGAGATCCGGACATCGTTGATGAAGCTCCAATGGCTGTGGAGACGGTGGGGGCTGGATGCACATCTGGGCATTGGGAGGAGGAGGATGGGGTGCTCCCGCTAGTTGCTATCATGCTGGAAGCCAAAGAAGGCGCCAAGCTAATCGAGAAGGTTGAGGCCGTCATGCCAGCGAACGAATAGGTCTTGAGGAGATCGCCCATGGTGCGGAGGGCGACCATGGCAGCGCGGTCCTTCAGGAATCGGAGCGGCGGATGCTTGGCCAGGAGGTTGTGGATGGCGGATCTGCTACACAGGGGGCTTCGGTGGTATCGGGGCATCATCTTGCAGGGTAGGGGCTTTGGTGGATCGCACGGGCGGCCATCGGGGGGGGGGGGAAAGGGAGGCCATCCGTGTAGACGCCGCTCGGATCTGGATGGTTCCGGCAGTCAGCAGTGATGGAAGGGGGGCCGGTGGCTGGATTTCCACCAACTATTGAGGCCAGCAGTGAGATCCTCCTGGGGAAGGCCGATCATTAGGAGGTGGACGGTGGCACAGGCGAGGATGACCGGCGTCGGCGGGTTGGGCGGCTCTGATTGCGCAGGTTGGGCGGCCATGTTGATGGATCGACCATGATGGTGGAAAGAAGGTGATCTAGGCAACGAATGGAGGAAGAAGATGACACGAATAACAGAGGGATAAGTGTAGGATAAGTTTGGAATAAAATGGGAATAGTAGGGATAATTAGAATAGCTGGGATAAAAAATATATAATAAAATAAAAAAATTGGGAGAAAAAAAAGAAAACCCTAATGGATTTTGATGTCCCCATCATTTCCCTGGGGTGGGGAAAACTCGATTTCGTTGAGTCAGGCTCGATGCTGCAACTCTTTTTTTTCTTCTTTTAACCCTAATTCTCTCCCGTTCTGATACTAAATTGATGTGGGACAGGCTAGGAGGATCGTTGGAGTGCTGAGAAGTCTCCTGGGATTATGGTCAAGAAGGGGATAACTAGGGTCTCATATCTCGCGATATTCTGAAGAATAAAGGAAAAGGGCCTCGCACCCTGTAATGTTCCAAAGAACAAAGGAAAAGGGCCTCACACCCTACAATGTTCTGAAGAATAAAGGAAAAGGGCCTCACACCCTATGATGTTCCGAAGAATAAAAAAAAACTAAGGCCTCACGCCCCTCGACACACGAAAGTGAAGGAATAGGGTCTCACAACCCTCGATGCCCAAAGGTGAAGGAAAATGGTTCTTGCACCCTCCCCATACAGGGCGAACGAAAAGAATCCTTCTTTTCTAAGCACTCATCTTTTTTCATCAATTTTTTACGAAGGACTGAGAGTGGTATTTATAGACTTTCCAACCCTCTTACAAGATAAAGATAAACCTATCCCAATCCTAACAGACTTCAAACTAATAATCCTAATCTATATAAACTTGAAATTAAAATAGTTTCAAACTAATCAATATATCCAGATTAAAAATTAAAATAAATAAAAAAATTAAAATAAATAAAATATAATCCAAATGCATCAAGATCTATGCCGAAAAAGATGGATCCATGCTAAGTAGCTCTGAAATCTTCGCAGGCTTGATGACTGTACAGAAAACTCTTGCTTTGAAAAGCATGCAACTTTGAAATCCATACAAAATAGCTCTGCTATGAGATTTGTGCAGGTTCTCTTGTGATCGTGGAACAGGGGTGGCAACGTCTAGGGCTAGTGCACGTTCCCAAAGTCCACCACTCATCCTCTTTTGCTGATTGTTTTGGGAGAACCGGTGAACATCCTTCTTCTTGACAGGAAGCGACAGAGCCCGGGCAAGATCAGCACAGCTGACGGAGATCTGGACATTGTTGATGAAGCTCCGATGGCTGTGGAGATTGTGGGGGCTGGATGCACATCTGGGCATTGGCGAGGAGGAGGACGGGGTGCTCCCGCTGGTTGCTATCATGCTGGAAGCCAAAGAAGGCACCGAGCCAATCAAGGAGGTCGAGGCCGTCATGCCAGCGAACAAATGGGGCTTGAATAGATCGCCCATGGTGCAGAGGGCGGCCATTGCAGCGCGGACCTCCAGGAACCGGAGCAACAAATGCTCGGCCAGGAGGTTATGGATGGTGGATCTACTGCACAGGGGGCTCCGGTGGGGTCGGGGCATCGTCTTGCAGGGAAGGGGCTTCAGTGGATGGCACGGGCGACCGTCAGGGGAGAAAAAGGGAGGCGATCCGGTGTAGACGCCGCTCGGTTCTAGATGGTTCTGGCTGTCGAAGTGACGAAAGGGGGGGGCGATGGCTAGATTTCCACCAACTGTTGAGGTTGGCTGTGAGATCAGCTTGGGGAAGGCGGATCATTGGGAGGTGGATGGCAGCACGGGCGGGGATGATCGATGTCGGCGGGTTGGCGGCTCTGATTGCATGGGTTGGGCGGCCATGTTGATGGATCGACCATGATGGTGGAAAGAAAGTGATCTGGGCAATGGATGGAGGAAGAAGTTGACACGAATAATAGAGGGATAAGTTTGGGATAAGTTTTGAATAAAATAGGATAGCAGGGATAAGTGGAATAGCTAGGATAAAAATATAAAATAAAATAAAAAAATGGGAGAAAAAAAGAAAAAACCCTGATGGGTTGATGTCCCCATCATCTCCATTCGCTGGACATGGAGAAAAGGCAACTGAGTTGTTAGGTCTAGTACATTGATAATTATATTATATACACATATAAAACTCTTAATTTAATAATTAAACTATCCTTATTTATATCAAATTAATATTTTTATATATTATTTGTAGAAAAAGATCGTCATTGTGAAGAGCTCAATTTTTGGAGTCCAACAATGCAAATGATACCCAAATCAGAGTTCAAACGGATCCAAAATTGGATTTTAAAGGTTCTTAAAGAAATTACACAGATATTAAAGTAGCCAGTCCACCATGGACCCGCTGCTTGGTCTACAGGAGCCCATCCAATCCACTGGTAGCCATTACTACCAGTCCATGACCTAGTCCTATGGACCATAAGCTCCGTTTTATGCCACACGGCCATTAGAGACATCCCTCTCACTGGCCAATGTCGAAGAAGTTATCGAGAGGTCCACCATGGCCATCAACACCATCGAGAGACCTATTTTTGGACCAACCATGGCCGCTCATCGATTCCTCTTCCTCCTCCATCAACTACCACCTCTCGTCACCATTTGGACATCTGGCACCGGTCGAATAGGCTACCGAGCATCCCTCTCATCACTGGCCATCTCCCTGAGCTGCCAGTCAGCACCAACCCACCGGAGAAGCCCACCAGTCATCCACCCCTGTGTTCTATCATCCTGCCACTATCACTTCCAAACCATAGTGCCACCGGCTGTCCACCTACTTCTACCCTCTTTCTCCCATCATCATCGGCCACTTCTCCTACTGCCGAGGATCTATTGTCGATAAAAAAATCTAGGATCGGCCATTCCTAAGCCCATGTCTTTGTTTCACCATTGTTTGCCACTGTGCCCACTACCGAGCACTGCCATTGATCACCAAGCACCATCACTGTTCATCAGTTGTGCGACCACCATGGAGTGTGAGAAGAGTCCAAGTCCAATTGGGAGCAAGATTGGAGATCTAGGATTCAATCCAGTGAGAGTCTAGATTGGACTCTGGGTAGCCAGAAAAGGAAGAAGAGAGTCGATCAATCCATCATGACGCACATCGGATGGCAAAGAATTCTCCTCATGATATATTGCCAATCTGGAGCCCGATTGAGTCCAAATTTGATTGACATGAAGCCTTGGTTAAGCTTATTTAAAGGACCCTTGTGCTAAGATGAAATCATCTTGGAGAGAGGAGTATGATACAGGATAAGCGGTCCAGTTTAGGGTTACGAGTTAGCCTCTAAAAGTAAGGTTTCTTAAAGAAGAAGCTGCACCATCTATACCATCTTTTTGCCTACGCCGATCTCTAGATCAAGATCCAAGAAAGAAGAAGAAGAGGAAGCCTAGTTCGCTCCATGGAGTATGACAAAAGAAGGGGACGTCACATCAACCGACTTTCCGACGAGGCTGCACCAATCGACTTCAGATACTTTGTTCCTGCTTTCTTAGGTATTTAATTATTATTTCTAAAACTTGTAGATTCTTATTTTAATTAATATAAATTTTATTTTCATTTAAATTCATGTCTTTTACTTTCTCGCAAGTAGATGATAAGATCTAACTAACAGATCGAACGTTCCAAGTTTTGATTTTCTTTCATGCTTTTATTTATTTGTATTCCCAACTTTGAACTATTTTCTTTCTTTTATAAAATTAAAGATTTCAAATCATTTTTAAGCACTGCCTTCTTTGTGGATTTGACCCGACTTGCTATTATCTACTTATTTTTAATTTATTAGAAGTTGGTTAATTAAACTGATAGCCATGGTGTCTTAGCAACAACATCACGGTCTATCAAGTTTTTGGCACCGTTGCCAGGAAAGGCATGAATGCTAATATTTTTATTTCTTTGATTTCTTGTAAATTCAAGTGTACTAATTTTTTTCTTATTTTTTTATGTAGAAAAAAATCAAAGAAAAAGAAAAAAGAAAAAAAGAGAGACAAGGAAACTTCTACAAATTTGGTGAGATCAATCCTAATCCTAGATTACTTTTCTTTTTCTTAGCTACTTTTAATTAATTTTTTCCTTTTCATATTTATCAAAAAAAAATTATTTTTTTGTTTCCTTTAATTTGCCATCTTTTTTTAAAAAAACCAATTTTCTTGATTTATTTTCTTTTTTGTTACTATCCTTCTTTTCAAATTAACAAAAAAAATCCTTTTTAGTTTCTTCCTTTTAATTAGTTTCTTTTTTTCAAACTAACATAAAAGAAAAAAAAAATCATTTTTAGTTTCTTCTTTTTAAATTAATCTAAAAAATATACTTAACCTAATTTAGTTATTTTTCTCACACATAATTAACCAAGATTAAAAATTACCTTTTATCTCTTGCTTAAAATAACATAACCTAAAAAGAAGACACAAACACCTCATAACACAACTAAAATAGAGTAACTAACTAAACCTTAAAAGACTATTACCTGTTTGGGACATCTTCTTCTCGTGCATTGCATATTTTCATAAACTATCTTAATGGCATTAACCCATAAACACGAAAAGGTGAGGAGTTGATAACCCTTCCTTGGCCCACAAACTACCACCTTGCATCTTGCATTAACCTAAGCCTATTAATTAAAATCAATTAGATGCCTGGCCCTAAGGAACTTGAGCTCAATAGGACAAGGCATCCAAAGAGTTAGATCAAGCCAAGATTGGCTGATTAACTGGTATCTAGGAAAGGGGCTCAAAGATGATGTAGCCCTGAAGAAAGGTGGATTTTAATTGGTTCTGTTGATTGACCTAGCCAATTTTAATTAGTATCTAAGAAAAGCAACAGGGGGATCCCCACCAATCTTACCCTTACCTGGCCAATTGATCAGTCAATTTTTGACTTGGAAGGCTCTAAGGTTGCCTTGGCAGTTAGGTGTTGTCTAGAATTAGAAAATCCTAGGATAGAGAGTCCATGTATGCTAACTTATTTGTAAATAATACCAAACCCTAATTAACTCTTCTTCTCTCTTTTAGCTCTAGGACTCCTTAGGCCCTTTTCTTTAAAACTCTTCTCCTTCTTCTTCTCACCACTCCTCTTTAAAAAAAATAGTAATAATAATAATAATAAATATATAAATAAATAAGGATTGCTTTGATCTAAACCTTTGATTGCATATTCCAATAATCAGAATAATTTGATAGACTGAGTCAGTGCTAGGAAAATAAATTCTTATAGTAGAATACCCTTTCTCCCGACATACCAAATTTATTCGAGCCCCACCCACTTTGAGAGTGAGTACCCTACCAGGTACCAATCTCTTGAGTTTAGGTATAACCGAGTTTATCAGGATCAAACCCAAACGACCTACAACTCAAGAGATAATTCATTCTATAATGCCTATAATTCAGTTGGGGGGCTCAACCAGATTTTTATGGCAACCATACTTAGTGGTTACCCAGGCTATCCAAGGATCTATGTTTATAGAGGAACCATATTATGATCAGCCCTATCCTCACTATCAACCTTCTTCAACTAATTATAGCCCATTATTTGAAGAGAAGGTTCAGCAAGCATCATACCCACCTCCCTTACAGACCAACCTAGAGGTCGATAGATTTTCCTAATTTCAACAAATGATTATAGCCTAATAGTAATCTATCGATAGGCTAATGGATCAAACTGATCAATGATTATCGAGCATAATAGAGAAGAGAGAGGTGAACTACCTAGTCAACCCGAGAGTAACCTAGAGGGACAATACCTAGCTCAAAACTTTATGATCCTCTATCTTTTCCTAAATAATCAATTTTAACTCTCGAGAATGAACTGGTCTTAGAACAACTTTGCACAACCATAAAGACCAATATACATATTTGTCTAGGGCAGAAAAATACATGAAGAAATTAAAATTGTGGGATGAACCAATTCCATCATTACCCCACTCACCTATATCCCCATTTCCTAGTGTCCTAGAATCATCTATGTCTTTTAATGGGATGGGAGAACAAATTGATGCAATTATGGAATTGGTAGAGACATCCCAAGAACCATAAATGCATGACTCAATAGAAAAAGCCACCCCCACAGTTCTACCCCAGGATTGGTTAAATCCCTATCTGGCTCAGTTAAGGGTAGATGATTTTAAAGTAGACAAGTACAGTACTGAAGTGAATAACTTAATACAAATACCCCACTTTGAAACTATCCCACTTTTGATTGATGAACAATAAGAGCCATCACCTAGCCTACCAATAGCCCCCTTGTTAGAATCACCACATGAACTAAAACCGAAATCACTTCCTAATACACCAATTGAAAACTCTTCTAGTGAACCTTATACAAGAAGCTCAACTCAATAGTATTCTAAAAGTACATAAAGAAGCTATCAAGTAGGATATTACTAAAATGAGGGATCAAGATCTTAAATTTTTTTTTGTTAATTTCTCCATATTCGGCACCAATTTTGAAAACTGCCTCCAAAACCTTTTCATGATATTAAAACAATGTATGGAGATAGGACCAATATTAATCTAGAAAAGGTATCCAAATTTAAATTCGGAAGGGATATTGATAAAACACATCATGCCCAAGAAGGGGAGTAGGGTAGACCAATCCATAATTGAAGAAATTTTTAAATTACCACCTCCAATCTCAGCCCAATAAACACAATCCCTTCCTGAGTATGATAAACTATAATAATCATTTTAAATCCTAGGATAACAAGCTTACCCAGTATACTTTATTGAGTCAGACTAATCATCATAGAGTACTCTATGAATGATTTTCTGCTATGATGACAAGGCCTCCTATTTGGTCCTGTCCTTTTGATATTATGAGGGACATAATAAAGTTAATTTTCTATTGGACTCCCTCATAATGTCCAGCTGAAGACGTTAAACTTAGCATTGGTTAGGAGGCAACCCAACAATCTCATTTTTTTCTTTTTTCGTATAATTACAGGACATAGATGGACATATAATAGCCCAATACTTCACAAGCCCACTACTTCATGAAGCCTTCTTTAACTCCTAAAGCACATCCACTCTAAGTGTACTCTTTCCTATTCTTTTTTACATACTGCACCCTTTATTTTCTTCTCCAATAAGGACAATGTCGATTAAGTTAGGGAAAGAATAACTAATCAAGTTAAGTCCTCAAGTATGACCAGAAGTAATTAGTTTTGTGTCCAGATTTTACCTCGATTTGAAGTTAATTAGGCACCCTAATCATGTATTAATTAATGGCCAAGATATTTTTAGAGATACTAAGGAGCAAATCACTAAGAATACTCGACAAATGGTAAGGTGTTGACCAAATTAAATCTTAGGAGTGATTCTAGAACTCTCTCCCTTCTTATCTTAATAAAGAATCTGCTTATTGAGAGTTAGGATGAAAATGTTGAAAAGTCCTAAAAAAAGAGTCAGTCTAACCTCATATCTCTTCTTGAACTCTTACTGAGTAACCGGGCCCCTTCATCTAAGTAAGCATTGTGATTCACATCAAAAGGTGAGAAGGTCAAGAGATCTGTTAAGCAATGGCACCCTACTGAGTAACCGGGCCCCTTTGCCTAAGTAAGCATTATAGTTCATATCAAAAGATGAGGATGCTAATACTTAAGAGGTTAAGACATTGCACTAGACTTCTAAAAAAAGAAGAAAAAAAAAGAAAAAAAAAGAAGAACAAAAAGACTAAAGTATAAAAAGATAACAAACCCAACTCAAATTAAGTTAGAGGATTTAAAGAGTAAGTTAGGGAGATAGTAAAGATCTCTAAAGATTCTATGGTCAATACTCAACCACTAATTGGGTTGACTCTGTGATCTAATGAAGTACTTCTTTAATGGTTTGAAAAGGTATCAGCTATCTTTTGGACTATCTAAGTCAACTTTCAATTCAAGGATGAGTTTGTATATATAGATAATTCATCTGCATTACTCGAGGATGAGCAAAGTTCAAGTTGGGTGATGTGATAATTATAGTATATATACATATAAAAGTATTAATTTAATAATTAGAATATCTTTATTTATATCAAGATATACGTTAAATCATTATTATAAGAGCTCACCATGGACCGGTCGCTTGGTCTACAAGAGCCTGTCCAGTCCATCGACAGCCATTGTTGCTGGTCCATACCTAGTCTTGTGCACCATAAGCTCCATCGGAGACATCCCCAGTCACCGCCCTATTGGGAATTGTGTCCCAAAGCCAATCACCTAGGCTGTAGGCAGTTGTGCTCAGTATTATGATTGTATATGAATTAATAAAACTTTATTTTGGTAGCTCATCACATTATTCATTTCCATATAATGAACTTTATTTATGTGATGAAGTCCTTAGGACTGCACTGACTTCGATATAAAGAGGATATATCGAGTGGTCCTTTAAAAGGATTCACAACCAAAGGATACATTGTACAGGATGGCAATGTATCAAGTATAGCTTGTTGTGGTTCACATCGTTTGGTTGTCCTCTTGACCAAAAGAGTATGGTGACAATGATGTGATCTGTAAGTGGGATGTGTGACATCTCATTGAACGTGACTCCGTGGAGCTCCTTTCTGCCAAAGGAATGCTCGCGATTGGATATAGGTATATGTGTCCCTCCGACCTAAGGTCACCATGGTGGTAGCTTGCAAGCAACTCCCTGTGCTCTGGTACCAGACTACCCGGATTTCTAATCTAGTGATGGAAGGTTTTTGGGTGCAGGAAAGTACTTATGGAGTAGTGGTGGACCAAGATGGAATTGACCTATCCAAATTGTTTGGATTGAATGTCTCGTAATGTCTCAATTTAGCAAATCATCGATCGAGGTAGTCCTAGTAAGGAGTCACTAGACTTGTGAGGTTGAGACATGTTATGGATTGACTAAGTTAGGGTTGGTAGTCTAACCCTAGGTTATCTTGAGCATTGGAGGTCAAAGGGATGAATTATACGGCAACTATATGCCAGAGGTTTGATAGATTGCTCTCGTATCTTCGGCCTATCTGAATGCCGGGATCCATTGCTAGATGGTATCTTATGCTGATACTAGAAGTATTCCAGTGCTACCATTTAGGTTCGAACCTATGAGGTCACATGGCATAGAGGATTTCTTCCTGATCTCGGAGCCGATCAACGATTGGAAATCATTTTAGTATTTAGGTCGAATGGTCTGATTGAGCACACATTGGGTTTTTTTCTGATCAACCTGGTATGATTTGGATCGACCAGGATTGGTTTGGATCAATCAGAAACTATTCCTGGTAGACCAGGACTGGATCCATTTTTCTTATTGATCGAGTTTGGTCAGACTAGGTTTTTTTATTGAACCTATTTAATTCTTGGTTTGAAATGCTAGTAGATCGGATGCCGCATGAGATAAGATCAGCCTGAGATCGTAACCTGCTTGGGATTTGATGCTCAGCATAGCGATCTGGATAAGTTCTCTCGATGTTTTTCTCCTGCTCGGCATTCCCTTTTCTCTTGGTCCCTTTTTTCACCATGTTCTCCCAGCGTATTAAACCGATCCTGGCCTATCCAAAAGAGTTCGGATTTTATATGGCTTCTCTCACGGTGTCTTCACGAGATTCATGGGTTTTTTTTGCCTGTCTTTTTCCTGGTTGAATTCCGTAAGAGACAAAGAGAGGTAGCCCTCCGGATTGCTGCAGGCAATGACCCCAATAGCGGCTGGGGCAAGTCACCGAGTGGTGGAGGCTTGGAACAGAAGCCTGCCGAGGGAGAGTCCACCAACTCCTCTCCTGGTGGGCCCGTTGGGGGTGAGAAGCAGCCTGCTTGGGTGCCCATGGTGGGCAAGAGAGAGGGGAAGAACAGGGGGGTTCGTGAAATCCTTCCCTAACTTTAATTTTGTGTGCCCTTGGAGGAGTAAAGGTAGTCTTGGAGAAGACTGTCCATGAAGATCCTTTTGGTTTTCCCTGCTCCACATGTCTGTGACCTATTGAATGATTCCCGGAGGACTAGCATCCTTCCGGGAGTTGGATCAGCGAGAGCCCATGCGTGGATACTCTAGAGGGTGGACATTTGGACACCTTGAGAGATTTGATTGATCTCTTTAAGATATTATTTGCTGTTGAAGGAGTTCAATCGGCTACCTTGATTTGTTGTTAAAGGAAGCTCTATAAGGTATATTATTTATTTTTTGTTATCATGCATATTTAGATCTAGAAATTATTATATTATTTATAATTATTGCACTTGCCTTTACATGCCTGTGTATCTGTTTCATGCACCATGTTTATGTTAAATCCTGTGCATGAGTAGGTTTTTCCGTTTGCATGTTAAAACTTTTAATTGTGCAATACCTACTCCCTAGTACAGTATGCCTAGGGTAGGTGTATGTTGCACTAGTTTTCCTTTCAATGTATCAAAGCCACAGGTTCCTGTGTAGCATATCATGATTGCATGTATTGTTGATTTTGGATCTTTATCCTGATTAGGGATTACTTTTAGGAACCTAGTTGAGACCTTCACCATGGTCGTGTGTCCGTAGAGATTAATCAGGGTTTAAAATCCCTATGCTTCTATGGCACGAGCGGTTCATCTGTGTTGACCTTTTTAGAAGGATCCTTAAAGGAAACCTATGGTATTAAAAATATTTTAATCCTGATACATGATTTTACATTGGCATGTCTATAATTGTTAATGCTTGTAATATTATAAATTGATATGATAAGACTAGATATGATGCATGAAAGATGTAAAAGAGTTTTACATGAATTTAATTAAAATGTTTTAATTAAAAGATGGCTTATAGTCTAACATTATGAATTGAAAGATTAATTAAATGACAAGCTAGATTAGGGTTTATGAAACCTAATGTCATTTGAATAAGTCATTCGGGTTAATTGGGTTAGCTGTCAGATTGGGTCCATTTATTGGGTTAGACCTAAGGTTAGTTTAATTGGACCTAAGAAAACTAATCAAATGTTTATTAAGGACCTTCTCTTTAGTATCTATCTAATAGTTAGATGTGTTAGTCCATTCTTCTAAAATGGATATAATTAGTGGCTCTGTGGTAAGCTCGAGTTCTTAGGCTGGTCTAATCGAGTTTGGTAAATCGATTGGTGTCTAGGCAGTTTGGCAGTTTTGATCATGGTTGCATGAGGCTACCTCTTTCCTAGCCAACTTGGTTGGTGTCTAGGAAAGATGGTTAATGGTGGATACTCACCCATGATCTCACCTACCTAGCCAATCCGGTCAACCAGAATTGATTAGAAGAGCTTATTGATTCGAGTTAACCCATGTCACCCAAGTTGATTAGCCTATCTAATTTTTAGGTGCCCTGGACCAACTTGTTGAATTTAATTCAACCCTCCTGAGAATTGATTTGATCAGTGGGAGGTTGATCCATGTTCTTCTCTCTATTCTTCTGTCATAATTTAATTAAAATCCTCTAAAATTATTAGGTCCTGAAAAGACTAAGTCAATGAGTTGATGGTGTCTTAGCCTCCTATCAAGTGGGTTAGTAATGAGTCCTTTAGCTTGGTGTACATCGGCAGTTCTAAAGAACGGGTTTGCATCCAATTATTGGGATTACACTCCCATAGATGATGGTTCAGTGCAACCTTCTTAACGGTGATCAGGTGGGCCGGCCAAAGTTGGGCTTGGTCATTCATTAGCTGGAAGCATCGGACTTGTCATATTGATGGTTGGACCTAACCAGAGACCCAGAATAGGAGATCCTAAGGCTGATTGGGGGTTCTGTGGGGCAAAATTTATTACTGGAAGTTGCTTAGGAAAGCAATTGGTTAGAGAACCTACCTTTAGAAGCGTATGGGTGAGTCAGCCAAAGTCGGAGGAACCTTTAGACTAAAGTCCAAGTCTTTTGGTTTAATTGATTAATTCATATACTATTTGTTCTTAGTTTTCCTTTCAGATGTCTTCAAACCTTTCACTCCAATCACTTCTCGATAGCGAGAAGTTAAAGGGTCCCAATTTCGATAGTTGGTATTGAAAATTGAGGATAGTCCTGGAGCACGAGCGGATCCTTTATGTGATAATGGATCCAGCACCTGAAATCCCTCCTGCCAATGCTCGGAGTTCGATCAAGGACACTTATTTGAAGTGGATTTCTTATCGGACTACTATCTGATGCATAATGTTGGCGGCGATGAACGATGAGTTCAGTCGCAAATTCGAGGGGGCCCAGCCAGACGAGATTCTTCAAAAGTTGAAGGAATCTTTCAGCATGCCAGACGATGTGGAGTGGTACAAAGTGTCTTGTGCCATCTACAATGCCAAAATATGGAATGGTGCTTCGGTCACTGATCATGTATTGTACATGATCGAGATGATCAAATGATTGGGCAAGCTCGGATGTCCCTTGCATGAGCAACTCGACAAGGATGCGATCCTGAATTCTCTACCCTCCTCCTATTTTGACTTTCTCAATCATTATAGAAAGAATAAGCCTGCAGTCAATTATCATGGTTTGATGGGGTTGATGCAGACTTACGAGGACCACCAACTAAATAATGGGGTGGTGGATTTAGTCGGAGGTCTTAGAGGTCATTTTCTTTTAAGAAGGGACGAAGAAAGGTAAGGAAAGAAGGTGTAAAGTGCTCCTAGCCCAAGTCAGGCCAAAAAAGTAAAAGCTGATCAAGCTAGTACAGAGTGCTTCTATTGTAAGAAGCAGGGACACTAGAAAAGGAACTGTCCTTTTTATCAGGCATCCTTAGACCCGAACAGGCCAAGGAAGGGAAAGTAGCAGGGTGCTGGATAAGGTATTTATATGATAAAGCCTTGTAATTTCTCTATTTGTGACATTGCTAACTGGGTATTGGATACTGTTAGTCCTATTCATGTTTGCAATTCGTTGCAAGGATTGCAGGTTAGCAAGAGATTCGAGGATGGGGAGCAGTTTCTGAGCGTTGAAAATGGAAATCGTGTTCCAATGCTGGCGGTTGGAGTTCTGAGTCTTGTTTCTGAGTCTAGTACTGTCGAATTAGTCGACTGTCATTATTATCCTAGTTTTATTATGAGTATTATCTCTGTAGACCTATTGGCCAATTATGGTTGTGAACATTCAATAAAAGTAGAGTTTTGCCAAGTTATTATGAATAACTTTGTGATAATGAAAGCTAAGTTAAATAATGGCATTTATATTTTGTCACGGCCTGTTAATGTAATGTACACATCTAGCAAACACTCAAGGATAGAAATGTTAGTGACTTGTATCTATGGCACTATAGGCTAGGTCATGTTAACCATAATAGGATAAATAAGTTACGAGGAGATGGCCTCCTCGAGGTCAGTGATTCTAACTCACTGCCTACTTGTGATCCTGTTTGCTTGGTAAAATGACCAAGTCACCTTTTACTGGAAAAGGTGAACGAGCTATAGAACTTCTGAGTCTCATACATACTGATGTATGCAGACCCATGACATTAGTGCCAGAGGTGGATATAGATATTTTATTACATTTACAGATAACCTTTCCAGGTATGGTTATGTCTTTTTGATGAGACATAAATCTGAGTCATTTGAAATATTCAAATGATATCGAAATGAAGTGAAGAATCAAACTGGAAAGAGTATTAAAACCCTTCGATCTGATCAAAGTGGTGAATACCTATCCGATGAGTTCATGACATATCTTAAGGAGAATGGGATTCTCTCTCAGTGGACTCCTCTAGGAACACCCTAGTTGAATGGTGTGTCCGAAAGGAGGAATCGAACACTGTTGAATATGGTTCGATCCATGATGGGCTTTGCAACTCTGCCACTGTCCTTCTAGGGATATGCACTTGAGACAGCTTGTTACTTGTTGAATGATGTTTCTGACTAAGTTTGTTGTCTCCACTCCATATAAGTTATGGACTGGACGTAAGCCCTCAATTTCACACCTTCGGGTCTGGGGTTGTCCGGCTTATGTAAAGCATTTAGACTCAGATAAACTTGATCCTAGGTCTGATCGGTGCCTGTTTATTGGGTACCTTAAGGAATTAAAGGGTATTTCTTCTACTTGGAGGATGAACAGAAAGTGTTCGTTGCTTTTAGGGCTATCTTTTTGGAAAAGGAGTTCCTTGGAGAAGGAACTGTAGCCTCTAAGATTGAACTTGGTGAAATTCAACCAGTGGAAGAACTTACACACTCTAAGGATATCATAGAACCGGTTGTGATTGGATCACACTCGAAACCCATTAATAGGAGATCCGGTAGAGTACTGCATCAACCGGATAGATACTATGATTTCTTGGTCCGGGATGGTGATCCCATTGAGCTCGACAAGAATGATGAGGATCCGATTACCTATTTGGATGCACTTCAAAGATCTAACTCTGAGGCATGGCTTGGAGCCATGCGATACGAGATGGAGTCCATGGAGATCAACAATGTACGGACATTTGTTGATCTACTTGAAGGGATAAAACCCATCGGGTGCAAGTGAATTTTCAAGAGAAAAAGGGGCATAGATGGGAAGGTGGAGACTTATAAAGCCCGTCTGGTAGCCAAGGGATATCGTCAGCGATATGGTATCAATTATGATGAGACGTTCTTCCCTGTGACAATGCTCAAGTCTATTCGGATCATGCTTGCTTTGGAAGCACATTTTGACTATGAGATCTGACAGATGGATGTCTGAACCACTTTCCTAAATGGGGAGCTGGATGAGGAGGTATATATGATACAACCTGAAGGGTTCACATCCATAGACGAGTCAAAAGTATACAAATTACAGAGGTCCATTTATGGACTCAAGCAGCATTTCGAAGTTGGAACATGTGATTTGATAAGTGTATCAAATCATGGCATCATTAGGAATGGAGAGGAATCCTGCATCTATAAGTGGGTTAATGGTTCTGTGATTGTATTCCTGGTACTGTTTGTTGATGGCATTCTCTTAATCGGAAATGACATCGCAGCATTGCAAGGAATAAAGGTCTAGTTGTCATCTCAGTTCTCCATGAAGGACTTGGGTGAAGCTTCTTACATACTGGGTATGAAGATTATAGAGATAAATCTAAAGGCTTTTGGGATTGTTCTAGTCTATGTACATTGATACATGCTGAAATGGTTCAGCAAGGAGAATTCCAAGAAAGGCTATCTCCCGATAGGTTCTGGAATCACTCTTTCCAAGAAAGATTATGCGACAACTCCTGAGGAAAGAGAGCGCATGAGTAGAGTTCCTTATGCTTCTGTAATGGGATCTATCTTGTATGCTATGATATGTACTAGACTAGACGTGGCATACTCACTAGGAGTGGTATTTGAGAAACTAAAGATCAATGGCTGATTTATGGAGAACCTGACTTGAAACTTATGGGATATACTAACTCTAGTTTCCAGTCAGATAGAGATGATAGCAAGAGTGTGTCAGGGTTTTTGTTTACCCTGAATAAAGGAGCGATCTACTCGAAGAGTTCCAAGCAGGCAATAATTGCAAACTCGGTATGCAAAGCAGAGTACATTGCAGCATCAGATGCAGTAAAAGAAGCCATGTGGTTGCGGAAGTTCCTTGGAGAGCTAGGGGTGGCACCTTCCCTAGATGGTCTTGTTCTAGTGTATTGTTATAGCACAAGAGCCATTGCTCAAGCTAAGAGCCAAAGTCTCATCACCATACTAAGCACATTCTACTATGCTATCACCTCATGCGAGAGATCATGGATCGAGGTGACATCAATCTTATGAAGAAAGATGGAAAGGAGAATCTGGCCAACCCCTTCACTAAAGCCCTCGGAATCAAAGAGTTCGACTATTATAAAAGGGAAATGGGTATTACATACTATTCTGATTCACTTTAGTACAAGTGGGAGTTGTTGAAAATTGTGTCCCAAAGCCAATCACCTAGGCTATAGACGGTTGTGCTCAGTATTGTAATTTGTATATGAATTAATAAAACTTTATTTTTGCAGCTCATCACATTATTCATTTCCTTGTAATGAACTCTATTTATGTGATGAAGTCCTTAGGATTGCACTGACTTTGATATAAAGAGGATATATCGAGTGGTCCTTTAAAAAGGTTCATAACCAAAGGATACATTGTACAGGACGGCAATGTATCAAGTATAGGTTATTATGGTTCACATCATTTGGTTGTCCTCTTTACCAAAGGAGTGTGGTGAAACTGATGTGATCTACAAGTGGGATGTGTGACATCTCATTGAACGTGACTCCGTGGAGCTCCTTTCTGCCAAAGGAATGCTTACAATTGGATATGGGTATATGTGTCCCTCCGACCTGAGGTCAGCATGATAGCTTGCAAGCAACTCCCTGTGCTTTGGTGCCGGACTACTCGGATTTCTAATCCGGTGATGGAAGGTTTCTGGGTACAGGCAAGTACTTGTGCAGCAGTGGTGGACCAAGATGGAATTAACCTGTCCAAATTGTTTAGATTGAATGTCTCGCAGTGTCTCAATTTAGCAAATCCTCGGCCAGGGTAGTCCTAGTGAGGAGTCACTGAACTTGCGAGGTTGAGACATGTTGTGGATTGACTCAATTAGGGTTGGTACTCTAACCCTAGTCATCTTAAGCATTAGAGGTCAAAGGGATGAATAATACAGTAACCATATGCCAGAGGTTCGATAGATTGCTCTCGCATCTTCGGCCTATCCGGACATCGAGACCCATTGGTATATGGTATCTTGTGCTGGTACTGGAAGTGTTCCAATGCTATCATTTAGGTTCGAACCTATGAGGTCACACACCATAGAGGATTTCTTCCTGATCCGAGAGCCGATCAACGATTGGGAATCATTTCGATATTAAGGTCAAACAGTCTGATTGAGCACACATTGGATTTTTTCTGATCAACCTGGTCTGATTTGGATCGACCAGGATTGGTTTGGGTCAACCAGGAATTGTTCCTGGTAGACCAGGACTGGACCCATTTTTCTTATTGATCGGGTTTGGTCGGACCAGGGTTTTTTTTTTATTGAATCAATATAATTCTTGGTTTGAAATGCTAGTAGATCGGATGCCGCATGGGATAAGATCAGCTAGAGATCATAACCTGCTTAGGATTTGATCATTAGCACAACAATCTGGATAAGTTCTCTCAGTGTTTTTCTCTCACTTTGCATTCCCTTTTCTCTCGGTCCCTGTTTTCATTGTGTTCTCCCAGCATATTAAACTGATCCCAGCCTATCCAAAAGAGTTTGGATTTTATATGGTTTCTCTCATGATGTCTTCATGTGATTCACATGTTTTCTCTGCTATTTTTTTTCCTGGTTGAAGGTCGTGAGAGACGAAGAGAGGTAGCCCTCCAGATTGCTGTAGGCGACGACCCCAATAGCGGTTGGGGTGAGGTGCCGAGCGGTGGAGGCTTGGAACGGAAGCCTACCGAGGGAGAGTCCACCAACTCCTCTCCTGGTGGGCCCGTTGGGGGTGAGAAGCAGCCTGCTTGGGTGCTTGTGGTGGGTGAGAGAAGGGGAAGAACAGGGGGGTCCATGAAATCCTTCCCTGACTTTTATTTTGTGTGCTCTTGGTGGAGTAAAGGCAGTCTTGGAGAAGACTGTCCATGAAGATCCTTTTGGTTTTCCCTGCTTCACACGTCTGTGACCTTTTGATTGATTCCAGGAGGACTAGCATCCTTCTGGGAGTTAGATGAGTGAGAGCCCGCATGTGGATACTCTAGAGGGTGGACATTTGGACATCTTGAGAGATTGGATCGATCTCTTCCAGATCTGATTTGCTGTTGAAGGAGTTCACCGGCTACCTTGATTTGTTGTTACAGGAAGCTCTATAAGGTTTGTTATTTATTTTTTGTTATCATGCATGTTTAGATCTAGAAATTGTCATATTATTTATAATTATTGCACTTGCCTTTACATGCCTGTATATCTGTTTCATGCATAATGTTTATGTTAGATCCTGTGTATGAGTAGGTTTTTTCGTTTGTATGTTAAATATTTTAATTATGCAATACCTACTTCCTAGTGTAGCATGCCTAGGGTAGGCATCCAATGCACTAGTTTTCCTTTCACGCTCGATGTTGGAGAAGTTGCCAAGAGGTTCTCCATGGTTGTCAACACCACCAAGAGACCCATTTTTTGATCGACCATGGTCGCTCATCGATTCCTCTTCCTCCTCCATCCACTGCCACCTCTCATCACCGTTCGGACATCTGGCACCGGTCAAAGATGCTATTAAGCATCCCTCTCATCACCTGTCATCTTCCTGAGTGGCCGGTCAGCACCAACCCACTAGAGAAGCCCATCAATCATCCACCCCTATGTTTTATCATCCCGCCACCATCACTATCAAACCACAGTGCCACCAGCCATCCACCTGCCTCTACCCTCTTTCTCCCATCATTGCTAGCCACTTCTCCTATTATCGAGGATTTGTTATTGGCTGGAAAGGCCAAGATTGACCGTTCCCAAGCCCATGTCTTTATTTCATCATTGTTTGCCACCGTGCCCACCGTCGAGCATTACCACTGTTCACTGAGCACCATCATAATTCATTAGTTTTGCCATCACCATGGAGTGTGAGAAGAGTTTGAGTCCAATTGGCAGTAGGATCAGGGATCCAGGATTCGATCCAACGAGAGTCCGGATCAGACTCTGGGTAGCCAAAGAAAAAAGAAGAGAGTCGATCAATACATCATGACGCACATTGAATGGCCAAGAATTCTCCTCACGATATATTGCCAATCTAAAGCCCGATTGAGTCCAAATTTGACAAGGATGAAGCCCTGGTTGAGCTTTATTTAAAGGACCCCTATGCTATGTCAAAATTATCTTGCAGAGAGGAGTATGATACAAGGTAGGAGGTCTAGTTTTGGGTTAGGAGTTGACCTCTAAGAGTGAGATTTCTTAGAGGAGAAGCTGCACCATCTATGCCATCTTTTTACCTATACCGATCTCTAGATCAAGATCTAAGGAGGAAGAAGAAAAGGAAGCCCAGTTTGCTCCATGGAGTATGATAGAAGAAGGGGATGTGACATCAACTGACTTCCCAACGAGGCTGTGCCAATCGACTTTAGATACTTTGTTCCTGCTTCCTTAGATATTTAATTATTATTTCTAATGCTTTGTAGATTCTTATTTTAATTAATGCAGAATTTATTTTCATTTAAATTCCTATCTTTTACTTTCTCACAAGTAGATGCTAAGATCTGACTAACTGATCAAACATACCAAGTTTTGATTTTCTTTCATGCATTTATTTTTTTGTATTCTCAACTTCGAACTATTTTTTTTTCTTTTGTAAAAATCAAAGATTTCAAATCATTTTAAGCAATGCCTTCTCTGTGGATTCAACCAATTTGCTACTATCTATTTATTTTTAATTTATTAGAAGTGGTTAATTAAACTGATAGCAACGGTGTCTTAGCAATAACATCACAGTCTATCATACACATAGATGTATGTGGTCCTATAACAACCCAATCCAAAGGAGGATACTCTTATTTCATCAATTTTACTGATAATTTTCGAGGTTCGGGTTGTGTATCTTATGAAACTCAAGTTCGAAGCCTTTGATAAATTTAAAGAGTATCAAAGTAAGGTTAAGAAATAAACTGGGCATAGTATTAAAATCCTTCGATCTGATCGAGGAGAAGAATACTTGTCTAGTAAATTTCTCGATCATCTTAAAGATAATGGCATTCTCTCTGAATGGACCCCTCCACACACACCACAGTTAAATAATGTTGCAGAAAGGAGGAATTGTATCTTGTTGGACATGGTATGATCCATGATGTGCTTCATAATCTTCCAATTTACTTTTGGGATTATGTCCTAGAGACTGCTGCCTATATACTAAACAGGGTACCATCAAAGGCAGTTAATAACACCCCATATGAATTATGAAAAAGGAAAAGGCAAAGTCTTAAGTGTTTTAAGACTTGAGATTGCTCTGTTTATGTCAGGAATGTTTTTAGACATAAGCTAAGTGCTAGGGTCGATAAGTGTAGGTTTATAGGATATCCTAAAGAAGGTATGTGATACCTTTTCTACCACCCTACTGAGTAAAAAGTCTTTGTCAGTAGGCATGCCACATTCTTAGAAAAGGAGTTTATCCAAGAAGGGGATAGTGGGAGGATATTTGAACCTGAAAAAATTCAACCTACACTTGAAGCAATTTCTCGACTAGATATTCCTAAGGTTCAAGAACAACCACAACACATATCTTCTCTCCGTAGGTTAGAGAGAGTACGGAGGGCACCTCTCAAATATGGCTTTATCATTGGAAATGATAATGAAGCTAGTATCACACAGGATGATGATCCTATGACCTATGCAGAAGCTGTCACGAGTAGACTCTGACAAATAGCTAGAAGCCATGAAATCCGAGATGGACTTCATGTACTCTAATCAAAATTGGACATTATTTGATCCACCTGAGGGAGTAAACCCAATTGGGTGTAAATGGGTCTTTAAGAGGAAGATTAGAGTAGATGGTCAAGTAGAGATCGACAAGGCCAAGCTAGTGGCAAAAGGTTTTAGACAAAGATATATTATTAACTATGATGAAACTTTTTCACCAATAGCCATGCTTAAGTCCATTCAGATATTGCTTGCCATAGCTGCATACTGTGACTATGAGATCTGGCAGATGGATATAAAGACTACTTTCCTTGATGGATATCTTGAGGAAGAAGTCTATATGTCACAGCTAGAGGGGTTTGTTTCAAGTGAGAGACCAAACCAAGTATGCAAGCTTAAGAAATCCATTTATGGATTGAAACAAGCATCGAGGAATTGGAACATCAACTTTGATGAGATGATCAAAGAGTTCGATTTCATCAAGAATGTGGATGAACTGTATGTGTATAAGAAGACAAGTGGGAGTGCCCTTGTTTTCCTGGTTTTATATGTTGATGACATACTCATCATTGGGAATGATATACCAATATTGCAATCGATCAAGTCATAGCTATCAAAGTAGTTTTCCATGAAGGATTTGGGAGAGGCGTCCTATATACTGGGTATAAAAATCTATAGAGATGGATCTAAGATGATGCTAGGCTTATCCCAATCTAGGTATATTGACTTAGTATTGAAGAGATCCAACATGGAGGAAAGTAAGAGAGGTTACTTGCCTATGAGTCAAGGCATACAGCTCTCCAAGAAGATGTCTCCTAAGACACCAGAAGATAGAGAGAGGATGAGTATGATTTTTTATGCTTCGACTGTAGGATCAATTATATTGCCATGTTATGTACCAGGCCTGATGTTGCTTATACCTTGGACTTAGTAAGCAGGTTCTAGATTGATCCAGGAGAGGATCATTGAAAAACTATGAAAAACATTCTTAAGTATCTGAGAAGGACTAAAGATGTTTTTCTAATATATGGTGGATTAGAGTTGAAACTAGAAGGGTATACGGATTCTAGTTTTTAATCAGATCCAGATAATAGCAAATCTATATCAGGGTATGTCTTCACCCTATATGGTGGTAAGTGAGTTGGAAAAGTACAAAGCAGCAAACTGTAGCTGACTCAATTACTGAGGTAAAGTACATAGCTACAAGTGAAGCCATAACGAAAGCTGTGTGGATGAGGAAACTCATCATGGAATTGGACGTGGTTCCTGCTATACAACAACTAGTACCACTTTATTATGATAACACTGGAGCTATTGTGCAAGCTAAGGAACCATGGTCTCATGAAAAGTCTAAGCAATTCTTAAGATGTTTCCATCTTGTTCGAGAGATAATAGAAAGACAAGATGTTTTCATCGAATGAGTAGATATAAAGAACAATATATCAGACCCATTTACTAAAGCACTACCACAGCAGCATTATGATCACCACTTAGATTGTATGGGTGTAACATACAAGGATGACTGGCTTTAGTGCAAGTGGGAGATTGAAAGAATTGTGCCATAAAAGCCAATCTTTTTATGGACATTTCTATAATTTTCCAACTCATGTATGATATTACTTATTAATAAAAAGTAATTGTTGATTTCTTATATTGCTGCATCTTATCAAGATTATGATGAACCCTATACGTTAGGACAATTGAATTAAGGTTTTGATGGAGATCATAATGACAAGACTAAGTTTCTATAAATCCTAATCTAAAATATTCCTAGTTGTTAGATCATAAATTTAGGGATTGATATTTCTGGAAAGATTAGCACATCCTATGTATGCTCGATGGAGAGGGTGGTTGGTCTCATAGCCTTATGTAGGGACAATAATACATGGATGTCGGTTCTCATTAGGGTATGAGTTCATTGAACTGATCTGCCTTGAGAACATCTTATGGAGGTCTTACTACTTATCAAAAGATTATTCTTATAGTGGAAGTTCTGCAAGTGATCCTTAAACCTGAGATCACCATGGTTCCTTATACACATAAAGCCATGTTTTGGTTCATATTCATTCATGACAAAGAGTCATGTACAAGTGTTCTTAGATATGGTGGATTGTGCATGAAGGATATAAGTAAATCAACAAGAAATCGATCAGTCCTAGTAAGAGAAGGACTTATCCCATGTAATCTCTTTAATTGTTGACTCAAGAAGTCTTTGATCAAAGCAGGAGAGATTAGAAAGGGTTTCTAATCTTTCATCGATTGAGTCTTCATTATTGAATTGAGATTTAAAAGGATTAATAGCTAGGGTTTGATAATTCTCCATACCCATCATTTATTCGGGATAAAGGGAGATCGAAGGATTGACTTGTACGGTAACTTTCCACTAAAGGATATTTTGATAATTTCTATCAAATTTCTCATCTTTTGGATAGGCATGACATGTTGCTAGACATCAATCATGTCTTACAAGTTTTCATGAATCAAATTGGTTGGATTTATGAGTCAATTTGGAAGTTGGTTCAAATGGCAACATAGGTCAACTCGATTTGACCTAGTTAGGTCAATTAATTTTGTTCAGATTGAAATAGCTTGGACATGGACCTATTGCTAGCTAGATGTGGATCCAAAAAGATCACACACACTAGAAAATTGGCCAAGGAAGTCAATTGAATTTTGGTTAGGGTCATTGGATCCTAATAGGCTAGCTAATTTGCATACTAGCATATGCATGCTAACCTAATCCTAACCCAATTAGATTGGATCAGTTTGGTTGTTATTTGGGCTAACTAATTTAAGTGAGACTTAGATTAGGTTGAGTCCTAATTGGGATATCATTTATCTATATTTATCTAGAATTTACTGGACATTATCCTTGTATTATGGAAGAGTCCAAAGGGAATTAGACTCTTGGTGCCATATTAGCATGCACCAAGATTAAGGGGTGCAGAAGGACCAATAATCCTTCTGCCACTTAATCACCTATTCCAGATAAGTGTTAGTCCTCTTTCCCTTATCCCCATACCCATTTGAGTTGGATTGATTGGTCAAAAGGTTGGTTATGGCATGGAGAAGTGTGGTGTTGACTTTGTTATTGATTTTGATGATAAACAAAATACTTAAGTATAAGTTGAGTACTAACTGTTCTTTGAAGTGTATTAAATAGAAAAAGATACTCTTCAATTCAACAAAAATGGAATGCCTGTCAAATGATGAAGAAGTCCCTTCTTTGAATGAAAGATCAGTTATAAATGGACTTAAGTACTTGAAGATTGCTTGAAAGGACATAAAGAGTTCAGCACAAAAGGCTTCAGCAGAGCTTTAGTGATTTTTGAAGAATTTTCAGTAGGTGTCGACTCAAAGTGTCGACTCACTAATCAAGTATCGACTCATGGCGGTGCAAGTGTCGATTCAAGCCGGCACGCATAAAAAGTTTCAGATGGCATGATTGAAGTATCAACTCATGGCCTACAAATGTCGACTCATGTGTTGACTCAAGGATCGACTCATCGCCTGAGAAAGATTTCTTACAAGCTTCAAAAAGATATTTACTTTTATTAAGAAAGCTTTTCTTGTTGCTTCACTTTAACTCTATCTTTGTTGTAAAGGTTTTTGATTAGCCTATTAAAAAATCAAGGAAGTTTTTGGTTAGCCTTTGAAAACCAAGGAGGTTATTGGTTAGCCTTTGGAAACCAAAGAGATTATTGGTTAGCCTTTGAAAACCAAGGAGGTTTTTGGTAAGCCTAGTTGAAAACCAAGGAGGTTATTGGTTAGCCTTTGAAAACCAAGAGGTTTCTTTTGATGAGCCTTGTAAAAATCAAAAGGGGTTTTGATTAGTGAGCCCAGAAAACTAATCGACTGTAACCATCGGAGATTATAGTGAATTCCCAAGTGGACCTTAGGGAGTGGATGTAGGTGCATTGGAAAGCACTGAACCACTATACTTGGATTATATTTGTGATTGTTTGTCTCTCTCGCTCTTATATTTATTGCATTTAGATTTTCGCTACATACTCTTTAAGAGCATATTACTCTTGCATCTCATTGCATTTAAATTATTTATTGAATTGGTTCACACACTTGCAATTAATTTTTAGAAACCTAATTCACCCTCCCTCTTGGGTTGCTTACTGGACAACAAATGGTATCAGAGCCATGTTCTCAGTACATAGGTCTAACTACCTTGAGTAAAGATTTATGGCAACCCCCCTTGGTACTATTGTAGTTGAGGGACAAGCCTCAAACAGACCTCCATACTTTAATGGAATTAATTATACTTATTGAAAAACTAGAATGAGAATTTACATGCATTCTATAGATTATAATTTATGAAAAGTTGTTGATAAAGGTCCACATATTCTTCGGTTGTGGTTAATGGTGTTTCCATCCCAAAGCTCGAAGAGGATTGGGATGAAAATGACATTAAGCAATCCGAGATCACTGCGAAAGCAATGAATCTCCTTTATTATGCATTGGATCCTAGTGAATTTAATAGAAGTTCTACATGCACATCAGCCAAAGAAATATGGGACACACTTGAAGTTACCAATGAAGGTACTAATCAAGTGAAGAACACCAAAGTTAACATGTTAGTGCACACTTATAAGATGTTCCACATGGAATCAAATGAATCTATCACTGACATGTACACTAGATTCACAAACATTATAAATGGCATGAGAAGTTTAGGTAAAGTTATGTTTAATGCCGATCTTGTGAACAAAATTCTCAGATCTCTTTTAATATCTTGGGATCCAAAGGTGACTGCCATACAAGCCAAAGATGTTGACAAACTATCTTTGGAGTAGCTAGTAGGATGGCTCATGACTTATGAGCTAAATTTGAAACAAAAATCTATGGATTTGGATAAGAAGAAAAAGGGGATATCCTTCAAGTCTACAACACAAGAAGTATCCTCAACCGAAGAATCAGAAAGAAGAAAAAGATGAGAGTGAGGAAGCTCTTCTAACTATAAAATTCAAAAGATTCATGAAAAGAAGAAAACTCCCTTACAAGAAATAGTTTCAACCAAGCAAAGAAAAGAAAAAAGACAAGAAGAAGGAGGTACCAACATGCTTCAAATGTAAGAAGCCCGAACATTACAAGTTTGACTGCCCTCTCCTAAAGAAATCAAGGAAAAAGCTTAGAAAGAAGGCAATGATGGCAACTTGGAGTGATAGCGAGGACTCCAGTTCAGATGAAGAACCAACTGAAGTTGCCAATCTATGTTTCATGGCACTACAGGAACAAAAAGAGGTAAATTTTGATCTTAAAGTAAATTTTACTTTTGATGAATTGAGAACTGAATTTGATGAATTAATGCATGATTATAACTTAATGATTTTTGAAAATAAAAATTGAAAAAGCATGCAAACTCTTTTTCACATAAAAATACTACTCTTTTAAATAAAGTTAATGATTTGAAAAATAAAATTGACATTTTAGAAAAGAAAAACAATGCTTTATCTATAGAAAATAAAGTTTTAAAAAGACTTAAAGCTATTGTTTCAAATAATGAACTTTTGAAGAAAAGTAAAGATCTTGAAATATAAAATAAGCAATATAAAGATGAGCTTGAAAAGATAAAATCTTTTATTGAAAAGTTCACATATAGTTTTGAAAAATTAAATCTTTTTTTAAATAATCAAAGAGCTATTTTTAATAAAGCCAAATTAGGTTATAGACCTCAAAATAATAAAAGTATTTTAAAAAAATTTTTGTACCTACATCATCTAGTATCACATGCTTTTCTTGCAAAAGAGTAGGTTATAAAGCTTTTTAATGTAATTTAAGAAAAATTAATGATTTTAGCAAGATTTGGGTTCCGAAAGGAACCACTTTTAATACTAATCCTAAAGGACCCAAGTTGGCTTGGGTACCTAAAAACAAAACTTAATTTGTTTTGCAGGTGTGTCTTGAAACCAATGAAAGCAAAAGATTATGGTATCTCGATAGTGGTTACTCAAGACACATGATAGGAGATATAAAGGAATCACCTCTCTTAAGGTAATAAATGGAGGGAGTGTAACCTTTAGTGAAAATGGTAAAGGAAAAATCATTGGTATTAGTAAAGTTTGCATCTCCCCTTCTACTTGGATTAATGATGTTCTTTTAGTTGAAGGTTTAAAGCATAATCTTTTAAGTATTAGTCAATTTTGTGATAAGATTTTTCAAGTTGTTTTCAAATCATCTTATTACATGATTGCTAGTCCTATAAAAATGGAGTGAGATTCATTAAGAAAAGGCATGGTAATATTATCTTGTAGATTTAAATAATCTATCTTTGCCTAATGGAGAATGCCTAGTTGCAATGAATTTCATTATTGGTTAGACTAGTTGGCTTTGGCATCGTAGATTAGGTCATGTTAGCATGTATTTATTATCAAAACTTTGCAAAAAGGATTTAGTAAGAGATTTGCCAAAACTTAGTTTTGAAAAGGATAACGTTTGTGAAGCATGACAATTTGGAAAATAAGTAAAACATCTTTTAAACCTAAATGTTTTGTTACAACTTCTAGGCCATTAAAACTACTCCATATGGATCTTTTTGGACCAACTAGGACATCAAGTCTAGGAGGTAAGAGTTATGGATTAGTTATAGTGGATGATTTTTCATGATTTACATGGATTTTATTTCTTGCTCACAAAGACGAATCATTTTCAGCATTTATGAAGCTTTATCGAAAAGTTTTTAATGAAAAATGTACTTTAGTAATTTGCATTCATAGTGATCATGGTTCTGAATTTGAAAATCAAGATTTTGAAAACTTTTGCAATGAAAAAGGAATTGAAGATAATTTTTCTACACCTAGAACACCTCAACTGAATGGGATTATAGAAAGAAAAAATCATACTTTAGAAGAAATGGCATGCACTATGCTTTGTGAAATGATTTGCCAAGATATTTTTGGGTTGAAGTAGTTAATAATGCTTGTTATATTTAAATCATATTTTAATTCATCCTATTTTAAAGAAACTCTATATGACCTTTGGAAACAAAGAAAACCAACTTTAAAATATTTTGTGTTTTTGGTTGTAAATATTTTATCATAAATAATGGTAAAGATAATTTAGAAAAATTTGATGCCAAGTCTGGTGAAGGTATCTTCTTAGGATATTCTACATCAAGTAGGGTATACAGAGTTTTAACAAGAGAACCTTAGTAGTAGAGGAGTCTGTACATGTAGTCTTTGAAGAATCTGCTAACAAATCCTCTAGAAAGAGGATACTTCTGATGCATGTGCAGGTGCTAAAAAGTTAAAGAAGCTGCCATTGGATGATCAACCTTCTCAGCAAAGTGAAGAAGATCAAAATAAAAATGAAAGAGAAGAAGCCATATAATCCATACCAAAGCATCAAGATCTATCGAAGGAGTGGAGGAATGCTCATGGATATCCTAAGAAGTTAATTCTTGGTGATCCATCAAAAGGGGTAAGAACAAGATCTTCAATTAGAAATGAATGTGATTATATTGTTTTTATTTCTCAAGTTGAACCAAAATGTTTTGAAGATGCTGAAAAAGACTCTAATTGGGTTAATGCAATGCAAGAAGAATTAAATCAGTTTGAAAGAAACAATGTTTGGACTCGAATAGAAACACCATCTAATGTTCCAATTATTGGCACAAAATGGATATTTAGGAATAAATGGATGAAAATGGTATTGTTACTAGGAACAAGGCTAGACTGGTTGCTAAAGGTTATATCAAGAGAAGGCATTGATTTTGATGAAACCTTTGCACCTGTTTTTAGACTTGAAGCCATTAGATTACTTCTAGCATTTGCATGTTTTATGAACTTCAAACTTTTTCAAATGGATGTTACAAGTGCTTTTCTGAATGCTTATATAGTAGAAGAAGTATTTGTTGAACAACTACCAGTTTTGAAAATCATGCACATCCTGATCATGTTTTTAAACTACACAAAATACTTTATGGTTTAAAGCAAGCACCCCGAGCATGGTATGAAAGACTCAGCAAGTTCTTGATTGAAAATGATTTCTTTAGAGGCCATGTTGACACTACATTATTTCTAAAAAAGAAAAATGATAATTATTAGTAGTAGAAATTTATGTTGATGATATTATATTCAGTTCTACTAATGAAGTCCTTTGTCAAGAGTTTGCCAAGCTTATAGGTAGAGTTCGAAATGAGCATGATGGGAGAACTCAATTTTTTCCTCAGACTCCAAATCATGTAAACTAAGGATTGAATCTTCATCAACCAAGCTAAGTATACAAGAAAAATCTTAAAGAAATTTGGGATGGAGACTACCAAGTCAATAGGTACACCTATAAGCCCTTCTTGTAAACTTGATAAAGATGAACATGGTAAATCTATTGATCAAATATTATATAAAGGAATGATTTGCTCTTTATTATATTTGACTGCTAGTAGACCAGATATCATATTTAGTATTTGTATGTGTGCTAGATATCAGTCTAATCATAAAGAATCTCATTTGTTGGCTATTAAGCACATATTTAAATACTTATATGGTATAATTGATATTGGTTTGTAGTATTCTAGATATTCATCTATTAATTTAATTGGATATTATGATGTTGATTTTGATGGGTGTAAACTTGATAGAAAAAGTACTAGTAGAACTTGCCAATTTCTTGGAGTTAACTTAATCTCCTAGTTTAGCAAGAAACAAACTTAAGTTGCACTATCCATAGCTGAGGCTGAGTATATTGCAGCAGGAAGTTGTTGTGCTTAATTCTTGTAGATTAAGCAATAACTTGAAGATTTTGGAATCAAACTAATTAAGACACCCATAAGATGTGAAAATACTAGTACTATAAATTAACTAAAAATCTTGTTCAGCACTCTAGAAGTAAGCATATTGAAATTAGGCATCTTTTATTAGAAATCATGTTGAAAATAATGATATTATGCTTGAATTTATTTATACCGAAATATAACTAGCTGACATATTGACTAAGCCTCTCCAAGAAGATCGGTTCAGTATGATTGGAGAGAACTTGGGGTCATCAACCCTTTTGATTGAAAACTTCCATCTCTTCACATCTTGAACTCTTATTTGATCAAAGTTACATGTTAGTCATGCTTATTTTTCTTAATTCTATTGAAATTCTATTCATTTTGATCAATGCTCTTTTTTCTTTTTTTTTTTGGTTTTAAGTCGAAGTGTCGACACTTGGAAGTGTCGACACTTGGAAATGTTGACAATTGACTCTGTGTCGTGAGTCGACACTTGAACGGTGATAGACCAAGATAAAACAGGAAAACAAAGTGTTTTTCTTCATCTTTCCTTCCAATTGAGCTGACTCATCCTTAACTCATTTCCAACAAATTCGTCTCTCTAGATTTCAACTCCAAATTGATTGAGTCTTTGTTTGGGATGTTTTGTGTTCGTTTCTGCAATTCTTCACCCTATTTTCATTATTTTGGACCGTAGGAACCCTAGCTTTTGCTCCCTTTTGCCTTATTCCTTTGATTCTCAGCTATGGGGCCTAAGAAGCAAGTTGTCCGGCACCCTAGATAGTCAGATCATGAAGAAGAAAGAAGAACCAAGGCAAGGCATGAGGCCAGAGCAGCTGTTGAGCCCGATATCCCTACTAAACCCCTATTCCTATAGCTAGCATAATGGGATCGAAGACCATCAGCGGAGGACATCGTGTAGACTTTGATTTTATAGTTCAGCAGTAGTTCAGGATAGGCCAGTGGCTTAGGGATGCACGATTGGCACCATTTTGCTCCTTGATAGAGAGATTCTACCCAGGATTGATCAGAGAGTTCTATGGTTCACTTGCCCAAGGTAGTGAAGGATGGATTGCTCAGGTCCGAGGCAGAGATGTTCCAATATCCGTCGAGATTCTGAGTAGAGTATGGAACATTCCCATGAGAGGATCAGTTATGGATGCTCTAGTTGATAAAGTCAGTGGTCTCCGATGCATTTTCGAAACAGATGATATTCCTGAGGGAGCTGTTGCTATAGCCTCGAGGCTGACGCCTGAGATGAGGTTGCTGCATCATATAGTAGCCTGGATTCTTTTATCGAAGACCGGCCATTTTGACTTCAACATAGAGCGGAAGCTTTTAGTGATGGTTTCTTTGGTATAGCACACATCAGTATGCCTCCCGATACTTATGGTACATCAGCTAACTAAGGCATCGATCAGCTAGAGATTATATTTGCCCTATGGGATGGGGTTGACTCTATTGTTTAAGGCTTATGGAGTAGTTATAGATGATGAGCCCTACCGACAGCTACTACACACGAATGTTTATGACATCAGATCTCTTCACTGGATGGGGTATCAACTTGTCAGAGGCCTGTGGAGATGATGCATATCTGGACAGATCATTGATGAAGATGAGGATATAGCGGAGGAGGAGCAAATCTTTTCTAGATAGGCAGGGCCATCTAAGGTTCATAGAGAGACATCTAAGACATTGCCCAAGCCTTCAGCACATCCAGAGCCAGCTCCTCAGCCTGAGCCAGCACAGATAGATATCCCTGGAGTTTTAGAGAGTCTAGAGGACAGGGTCGCTCGCATTGAGACTGAGGTGATGATCATTCATCATTGAGTCGACAGGATTCATACAAAGATGAGGGAGAGCCATTGAGGACTGAGTGATGGGATCTTTGCCATTTTGTCTACCTTGGGTAGACCTTCTTCAGGCAGAGCTCCTGCTCCTTCTACTCCTGCTAATTCAGCTCTAGCATCACCTGCTCTAGGACCTGATATGGATGTTGATGAGATAGTTGATCAGTCTAACTCTGGAGAGTTTGACTTGGCAGATCTAATGACAGAGCCAGTGCCTAAGGTAGCAGCTGACCTTCCTAGGAGTCCTATTCTTGATCCATCTAGTTCATCATTCCAGACTCCTATTCTACCCAATCCTCTCTCCAGACCTGATGATCACACTTCCATTCCTGCACCTACTCCTGTCATACCTTTAGCTTCTGATATACCTATCATTCATTCTTCCCATTGCATATATATTTTCTTATCAAGAAACTAGGATTTTATATCTCTAGTTTCCATCAACTTGACTCTGGTCCTATCTTTGACCATACTCCCCTTCCTATTATTTTTAATATAGCCACTTCGATCCATTCTTCTCCTGCTATTGATGTAGCTTCTACCTCTTCTGCACTAGCTAAAGGCAGAGCCTATTTCAGATGTAGAGGACGAGATCGTCATGATGTATCGAGATCGACCAGGACTCGACTATCTGATCTTTGACCTATGTGGCCTTGATCTCGCTCTTTTACTGATACCAACCCAATCAAGTTTGGATCCTCGAATGATGAGGAATCTGCTTAGGATACTCTTTATGTTTAGATAGTTTATATTTCAGCCTTTTTTTCTAGTTATTTACTTTTTCTTGTATCAAACTTGTTTCCTGTATGAAATGTAAATTTTCATGAATGAATGAAACTTCACTTCAATGTTTTATCTTTGGATATTATCTCTTGTGAATGAATGATTGACATATTTGAAATGTTTTATTATTTTTGCTATTTATCCTTCATTCCCTTCCTTCCTCTCTCTTTTAATGATGACAAGAAGGGCGAGAGATAAGTAAAAGATAAAGGGGGAGATAAATATGTAAGAGATAAGTTTGAGTGAAGAAGATAAAAGAGATAAGTATGAGAAGAAAATGAAAATCAGTTTGTTTATGTTAGAGAAAAATGAGAGTCAAAAGAAAGAGCTATAAGTGAGGGGAGTAATCCTTTTGATAAATTCTCTTGCAAATCTTTAAATTCAGCTTTTTGCTTATGAAAGATCTTTATAAATCAATTTTTCGAATCACCTTTTGAGGGGTAGTATCTATACTCTTCAATCTATTATTCTCAGATTCCTTTTTATTACATTCTCTATATGTTATATGCTGAATTTCCTTTTCTTGAAACATATTTAATCTCTAATTCACATTTGAAGTATCTTGTTTCATAAAATTTTTAGCTCTCATATTCCTCATAACTCTGATACACATTTAGTTTTAAATGTCTATCTTTCTTTACTCTAATGCAAATGGCATAAGCTTTATACCAGTTGAAAATTTTTTTAAGAGCTTATTATATGAATTATACTTAAAGGTTTTGTCATCATCAAAAAGAGGGAGATTGTAACTCCGTTATTGATTTTGATGATAACAAAATACTTAAGTATAGTTGAGTACTAACTATTCTTTGAAGTGTGTAAATAGAAAAAGGTACTCTTCAATTCAATAAAAATGGATTGCCTATCAAATGATGAAGAAGCTCCTTCTTTGAACGAAAGATCGGTTATAAAAGGACTCAAGTACTTGAAGATTGCTTGAAAGGACATAAAGAGTTCAACACAAAAAAGCTTTAGCAGAGCTTCAGTGATTTTTGAAGAATTCTCAATAAATATCGACTCAAAGTGTCAACTCACTGATCAAGTGTCGACTCATGGCAGTGCAAGTATTGACTCAAGCCGGCACACAGAAAAAGTTTCAGATGGCACGACTGAAGTGTCGACTCATGTGTTGACTCAAGGATCGCTCATCGCCTGAGAAAAATTTCTTACAGAGCATGCTAAAGTTGAAGATTTGCCTGGGGTGTCAACTCATGGATGTCAAGTGTCGACTCAAGTATCTACTCACCTGAAGAAATGATGACTAACCTGAGATTTCCAGAGAGTCTCAATGCAAAATTTTGAACTATGTGTTGACTCATGGGACTTAATTTGACCCTATGTATCGACTCATAGCTTGAAGTGTCGACACTTGGAGTTCTGGGAACAGTAACGGCTTATTTTTCAAATGCAGAACTTGGCCCTCTTGGCTCCCAACCACTAGTTTTTCATGTCTAACAGTCATAAACTAACTTTGAGGCCTTAGGATGGTATTTAAGTGATTCAAATCAATTAAAATACAAGAGAATGAAAAGAGAATAAAAAAAGAGAGAAAGCAAGAGCATTCATTCATATTCATTAAGAGCAACTACCTTAAGCAAGAAGAAGTCTCAAGCATTCA
This sequence comes from Areca catechu, assembly GCA_021397845.1. NCBI lineage: Eukaryota > Viridiplantae > Streptophyta > Magnoliopsida > Arecales > Arecaceae > Areca > Areca catechu. Next base: position 138,682,405 of record CM038052.1, on the reverse strand, counting down.
AAGCCTTCAAGAGCATTCAAGTCCAATATCCTTGAGCATTGATTGAGGCTTCATCAAGACAAGCAATTCCTCCAAGCTTCAAAAAGATATCTACTTTTATTAGAAAGCTTTTCTTATTGCTTTATTTTAACTCTTTTTTTCTTGTAAAAGTTTTTGGTTAGTGTATTGAAAAACCAAGAAGGTTTTTGGTTAGCCTTTGAAAACCAATGAGATTATTGTTTAGCCTTTGAAAACCAAGAGGTTTCTTTGGTGAGCCTTATAAAAATCAAAGGGATTTTGATTAGTGAGCCCAAAATCTAATCGGCTATAATCGGTGAAGAATATAGTGAATTTCTAAGTGGACCTTGGAGAGTAGATGTAGGTGCATTGGAAAGTACCGAACCACTATACTTGGATTTGTTTGTGATTGTTTATCTCTCTCTCTCAGTCTTACATTTATTGCATTTAAATTTTCGCTGCATACTCTTTAAGAGCACATTACTCTTGCATCTCATTGCACTTAAATTATTTATTGAATTGGTTCACACACTTGCAATTAATTTTTAGAAATCCAATTCACCCCCCCTCTTGGGTTGCTTACTGGGCAACATGTGGCGCACAAAGTGAAGGGTTGCATCCCTTCATGTTTGGCATGCAATCATAATCCAAAAGTCCTTTTATTTGAAGGCTTCTGGTTCTCTGATATGACCTCAAATCCCATATCCCTTAGCCAAATTTTGACCAATTACTTGCCACATGGAAAGTGGAAAAATTGCTGGAAAATTGAAGAGATACATATATGTATCTTGGCACAGTGATATGGCATATAAAGATAAAACCTTTCACCTTAGGGGCTCCTTCTGCTTGAAGGGTCCTATCTGATCATTAGAAAATCAGATCAAGGGTTGAGACAAATGTTTATCAGGACCCCCTCACTCAGAATAAAAAGGCATTGGTATTCTAATGCAAAGAAGATCCGTAAGAAATTTTTCTATCTCTCTTCCTTCTCTTAGGACAAAAAGTCTTCTTTAAGACAAAGCTTATCATTTTAAGACATGAGTCTAATAATAGATATAGGAGGGATAATTAGACTCTAAGAGAGGATTCAGTGAGGTCTCTAAGTGCCCTACAAGAGTATAGGGGTTCCAACAAATTGAGAAAGGCTATTGAAGGAAGAAAGGCTACCAGGAAGAGTCCTGGTCAAATAAGCAAGCTCGATAGAGTGCCTCCTTGGTCCGGTTCCTATGTGGATCACCTTTAGAGGGCATACACTTGTGTACCTTGTACACATTAAAGAGTATAGCACTCCAGGTATTCCTTTAAAATTCTAAAGTTATGATTTATTAGTTGTTATGGTCAAGTCATCCTTGGTCTAGGTTCCAATTGATTAGGATTTCAATAATGAAGATTTTTGAAATCCAGTCTTCCACTGGTCCGCTTGAACCCAACAAGGCCATGCCACCTAAGAAGATTGCCTCTCACCACACCAATAACGCGGCCTCTCGGATGGTGGAAAGGGCAATAAAAAGTTGGGTGAATGATCCATCCTGCCCCGTATTAGCAAGAGCCTCATCACCACCACAAGTAACAATGGTAGGCCTGGATCGATTCAACTTGCTTTCAAATAAGTCCAAAACTTGTAGCAACCATCCAAGCTATTCAAGCTACCCCTACACCTCCTCCAATGACACCATTTCCACTAATTATGCCATGCATGGCCTTTCAACCTCCGACATTACCTACATTTATGCTACTACCAGTAATGCAACATCCAATGGCCGAAGTGGCACTACCACCATCGAAGCAATCGCATGTCTCTTCAAAGGATCCTAGGGGGATGGCTCACCACTGTCGCCACCATCATAGAAGCTCGAGGGCAAGGAAACTATATCCTAGAAGTTTCTAGTCAGAGCATGATTCTACTCCTGATCGCTGTTGCCCAATTGGCCTACCAAAGAGGGAGGGGTGAATTGGGTATAAAAGCTTTTTCACAAATATGTGCTCTTTTGAAATCTTAGTGTGGTGAGTGAAGTGAGTTAGGTGTTAAATGCGGAAGCAAGTAAATGAGTATAAACATAAGTAAGCACAAACACCATAAATTTTATAGTAGTTCGGAGCAACTCAGCTCTTATATCCACTACCCAAGACACCACTAAGGATTTCCACTATATTCACCATGGAATACAGCTGGTTTGTTTTATACCAGGTTCACAAACCAAAACCCAATCTTGGTTTTACACTGGGATCACCAAGAACCCAATACAATGTTAGTTTTTTTGGGCTCCCTAACAACCTAAACATAGTTTCAAAGGCTCACCAAAAATTTTAAACAATATCCAAGATACAGCCCCTCCTGTACTTGGAACAATTCAAAACAAAGTTAAATGAAGCAACATTAAAGAAAACCAAACTTTGTCGAATGGTTGTAGTTTGAAGCTCTTTGAGAAGCCTTCTTGATTGCTCCTTTAATGCTCTTTAAGCCTTTCAAACTTCTTCAATAAATGACTCAAGAAATTGATAGGAGTTTGGTGAAGTCTTGAGCTCTAGCTTGAATGCTACTTTGAATATTCAATGCCATCAAAAAGTTGTTCAAAACATATTCAAATCTATCATTTATAGCTTTCCTAACTATTTCCAGCTAAAAATAGCCATTAGAGTGCCTTAGGAGTCAAAATCTAGCCATTGGAGCACTTTTTGGATTCAAAAAATCAATTCTAGAACTAGCCGTTACACTTTAGAAACTAGGATTCGAGTCGGCTCAGTTGGATCGAGTAAGCTCGAATTCTTAGACATGAAGAAACTGAACTCTGATCGAGTCGGCTCTTCTCAGTCGAGTCGGCTCACCTGACTAGCTTTCCCAGAACTAAAAATCACTCACTCTAGAGGAGTTGGCTCGGTTGCTCATCGAGTTGGCTTGAATGACTAATTTCAAAAAATTGAACTTCAGCTACTCAAAATGAGTCAGCTCTAATTTCATCAAGTCAACTCGGTTGGTAGAGTATCAGAAATGCCTGTACCATGCCAGAATAATGAGTCAGCTCTATTTTTGAGTCCGCTCGAGTGATCTTTGTCCAAAAGGCTTCCAAACTTTCTCAAACTTCTTCAAACAACTTCCAAACACTCTCAAACTTCTTTTAAACTTAATCTAAGAAACTTAAACTATAAAATTACATAAAATTGCCCCTTTTTACAGGAATATACATTTAGATTTTCTTGGACTCTTCAGTACATGATCATTTTCTATGAGAAACTTGATTCATTATAATGATTTCAGAATTGTAGGATGAATGATTGTTCATTTGAAGCATCCTACAAAACTTCTTAAACACTTGAAAATAGTTAGTGTCAAATTCATTCTCCAATATTTTGTTATCATCAAAATCATTTCAGGGATCAACAATCTCTCCCTTTTGATGATGACAAAATACTGGGCATGGAAAACTTTACAATTATGTATATATGAACACTTTGAAGAATCAAAGTGACTTGTATATAGTTTAGATTGACATGTGTCAGTAAGTATCAACATGTATCAAGTATGTATCAAGAAAGTCAAAATGTATTAGAGCAATCAAATATCAAAATCTATCAGAGCCAATATTTATCAAAATGTACTTTGCTTTAGAACGTATCAGAGCTAAGTTCTATTAAATTCCATGCATAAATAACTTACTACTCCCATAAAATGTTTTCCATAAGTTGTATTTTCCATGCACATCATTATTACTACTCCCCCTTTTTGTCATCAACAAAAATATTTTTCATATATAAACATGTTCTTATGAGAATACCAAACAATGATTTTTGAAATAGTACAAGAATATAAGATGTTTTGAGATAATTTCACCTTCTCTTTATTTTTCTTCATATTCTTGTTAACATTTTCTCTTTTTCTTAATATCAATTGTTTGATATCAATTGTTGAGTCCAAGTTTTAGATACATCACACAAAATGAATGACAATCATTAGACATTGAGTGGAAAATGTATATATATATCATTACTTCAAAAGACACATTACTCATTAGATGTACAAGGTCATAAAAAGATACAAAAGTGATACAACAAAATGCATAACATTAACCAAAAAGATTCTACATCATTGGTTACTTTCATCACTACTAGAACCTACATCTATGGTTTCGGTAGCATAAGTTCTAGATCTCCTAATAGGTGAGGGAGGTCCTTTAGAAGTTCTAGTCCTAAATGCTGGTCCAGTCCTAGGTGATGGAGGTGGCTGTCTAGCATGTGGTAGAGGCTATCTAGGTGTGGGTGAAGGCTATGGAGGTGGCTGTCTGGAAGTAGAAGCTCCAGATCTAGATTGCACTCCAATGACTAGAAGTAGAACTGTCCTGAGCTCTATCCCCATCCTGTGTACCTCCTGCTGAATATCATGCAATGCTATAGCCCAGTCTCTAGCAAAGGAATTCGCCACTCCCCAAAGCCTGCTGAAGTCAGAATGCAGCTGTGTAAGATTTGTCCGGTAGTCATCCTACCTACATCCTCTGACTTATCGCCACTATCTCCATCCCCAGTGTAAGCTCTCTCATCTCAATGTGAAACTCCTGTAAGCCTCTCTTAAGTGTCTGGCGAAGATTGCCAAACATTGATCTGAATGTGATGCGGCAAGCATATGATTAATGTTTAGATTATGGTTTGTAGAGCATGAGACATACTTTGATCTGAAATTTAGTACCTGTTAATAGGCCTCATTGCTCTCATTTCTAAATCCATCATTTAGATTGCATTCTCTCTTCATCGTGCCGCGTCAGAATGTGCCAGTCAGGGTCTTGATAAACTAAGAAAGCTGCTCAACTGAAATAATGGTATGAGTAGCAGTAGCTGAAGTGGAAGGTGCTAATGGTATTGCAGATGCTTTGGGTGGAGTCCTTAGACTGCCATGCTATCCATCCAACTCATCCTGAGCTCCAGCCTTCCAATCAGCAGAGCCATCATGATTATTAGAGCCGTCATCAGACTCAGTGCTTGCCTCCTCATCTGAGTCCTCCTCTCTAGAGTAGCAGTGGCAGTAGTATCAGGCTTAGCCTCCTCATCATCAGAAGAGTGATACACAATCCTTTGTTTCAAAGTCTTCTTCACCCACTGACCTTCGATGTTATGGTAACCCATATGGTGAAGAGACTTATAAATATACCTATCTGTGTGCAGCAATGGTCTGGCATCCTCATTCATCGAGTCCACTCCAAACTCTTTGAATTCCAAGGTAAATTCCATTCCATGTGGAAGGCACACCCTGGCATTTCTTGCAGCATTCTTCATTTGAGACAACATAAATGGAAGGTTTATTTGCTCCCCCACAATTAGATAACTCAAAAATACCATGTCTCTTTCACTTACCCAGTCAAATCGACCAATTCTGGGCATGTAGATTTTGCTGATAAAGTTATGAAGTAGCCTCATTTCTAAGATAGTTGGTTGGCTTGCAGATTCACAATTCCACTAACATTATCTTTTCTAAAATGTTCTTAGGGTAGCCTATTTATCCTTCAAAACTAGATGGCATTTTCCAGCAATAGGGAGATGGAGTACTCTGGTCAAAACATGTTCATCAACAATTATATTTACCCTTTTGATAGTTGATGTGATTTGGTCAGCTCCTAGGGTCAGATTCTCGAAGAAAGATCTTACAAGATTCAGGTAAGAAGGTAATTCCATAGAACTAAAGAACTCCTAGCCCTATACTTCAATCTAATCACCTATCCTAAAACTCTGATTCTTAAGAAATGTGAAATTAATCTGTCTACCAGAGGTTACAGGATGGTTACCCATCGAAATAATCTATCTAGGTGGAGAAATGGGTTGATCTCTTGGAGTCGTCTCTTCATGACGAGCTTTTGTTGATGTGGGACTAAGATGATGCAGGACTATACTAATGATGAGATGGATATGCAAATGATTTTTCTTTTGAGTTTTAGATTTTAAGAGATGTATTGATTCCTGAAGTCAAGTTAAGAATGGAACTAGAGATTCTATAAGGACAAGAACTTTTTAGCAAGCAAAGATAGTCCCTAAACAAAGATAACAAGAGGACCCTGGGATTTAGATACCCCATAGAACTTAGCTCTAGATCAATACCTACTTAGGAGATTAGGGGTGCAAACCATGAAGACTCTGATGTGCCTAATGCTGAGTTCACACTCACTCTCATAGATGTAGCCTGGAGGATCAAGACTTCAACCTTGTAGATTCGTCAACTTTCTATCTGATGGTCACGGGGGCAAGGAAGACCGACTCCGTTGTCCATGGCACTTGAGGACCTACGAGCACCCAAGAGAAGGGTTAGAAAATATCAAGAGGAAGGAATAAGCAAGTAAGAAGGGATGGGAAAGAGTTGAGAATGGAGGTCGAGGAGGCTCTTCTTGCTAGGCTTCCAGGTGGAGTTTCTAGGGGCGTCGAAGCTTGAAGTTGGTGGGCGGCTTGCAAAGAAAGAAGGGAACTTAGGGCCTCTCACCCCTCGATGTCCTGAAGGACAAAGGCACTATCTCACAGAGTTCCTAGTCTAAGAAGACAAGGAATATAATGAAGTAGTAACTTCTCAAAATTTTCATTCATCAAAAACTAGTTTTGTACAAGAGGAGTAGGGCCCTTTATATAGGCTCCTAAGTCCTATTTAATATTCAAATAAAATGGCTACAAGTCTTCATCATGGGTACCCAAAAATCTGAATTTTGACTCTTGAAATCCTCCTTTGGTTGGCCTTGATTTGGTGGAAAACTTGATTCGGGGAGGGAAGAGAGGAGGTTGTCCCCATTCAAAATTTGAACTCCTTTCATGAGTCTTGGCCGACCATGGCTCTTTGGAAAGAAGGCTTAATGTGGGGGAGGTTGTCTTCAAGGATCAAGGGATGCTCTATTCTTTCCTTGGCCGGTCAAGCTTCTTTGGAGAAAGGCTTGATGTGAGGGAATGAAGAAAGGATCTTATCTTCAAGAATCATGAGATGCTTCATTGACTTGAAGAACATTCCTTGGCTAACCATGCTTCTTTGGAAAAGAAATTGATATGGGGAGTGGGATGGGGAGGTTGTGGGCTTAGACCAAGGGGAGAATAAATGTGGCATCCAATATGCATTGACTTTGAAGTCCTCCATTTTCTTTTAGCCGTCCAAGTGTCTTGGTGATGGGCGCATCCTTCCACCAGTGGCACCTATGAGGTGGCACTCCAAAAGCTGAGGTGGCATTCTTTCATGGCGTGGGGAAAATGGCTTGATCCATTAACCACTGGGCTTGACTCAAATGTCCACTCCATCTTCAGACAAGCTTGAGCCCAATCTTCAAGTAGACTTAGGCTTGGACCAATATAGCTAAATACAGGACCCAATGATCCAACTTGACCAAATTGGCCAAGGTACATGATCAAAACAAAAATTGAGACTAAATACATGACTCCAAAGTAAAATGCTCAGGCTTGAAGCCTTATTACATGACCCAAAAGATGAAACCCTAGTCAGAGATCCATAGATGGTTGAGGAGCCTCTGTCTGATCCTGGTGCCCATACCAGTTCTCCCAGGGTGGGAGGAACTCGACCCTGTCGAGTAAGGGTTGATTTGGCTTTGATATTTCTCCAAAAGGTCAGGATCAAGGTGCTGCAAGTCCTCCCGGGTAATCCATAAATCGTTGGACTCCGGTCGACCTTGCCATCGGACCAAGTAATGCTAATAGCCTTTGCCCCAGGTGGTGATAGCTTGATCATCCAGGACACGCTCGATCTGCTCTCCTCTCTCAGGTAAAATTGAGGGTGGACACTTTAGGTCAGGTTCGCTCTCAAATGAAAGGTCAGGCCCAAATGGCTCACTGGGTATGTTTGCTAGTTTCATATACTCGACTAAGTCCGAGATATTTAAAGTTAAGCTAATGCCATAATCCGGGGGTAGCTCAAGCACATAGGCATTAGGGCCAACTCTCCTTATCACTCTAAAGGGACCAGCTCCACGAGCATGAAGTTTCTTAACGGTTCCTGATGGAAGCCATTTAGGCCTAAGCCTAATCATTGCAAAATCTCCTATTTCAAACTCTTTGGCTCATTTCCGAGAATCAACCATCTTTTATATGCATTATTACTTAGACTAATTTTCTGGCTAATTTCCTTATTCATGTCCCAAATATGTTGTGCAATGATTCGGCAAACTCTGAGACTCGTGCATGGATGGGTAGGGGAATTAAATTGAGAGGGCGATTAGGTTTGTACCCATTGACAACCTCGAAAGGACTTTTCTTGGTGGTTCTATTCATTGAACTATTATAGGCAAACTCAGCTCGAGATAAGTAAAGATCTCATTTTCTAGTATGTTCACCTATCAAACATCTTAATAGGTTTTCTAGGCTACGGTTGACTACCTCGGTTTGGCCATCGGTATGTGGGTGGTAGGCAGTGGAAAACTTGAGCTTGGTTCCTAGTAAGTGCCAAAGGGTCTTCCAAAAATAACTAGTGAAGTGGACATCCCTATTGGACACTATGGTTTTGGGAAGGCCATGCAACTTAACCACATGCTCAAGGAAGAGCTTGGCCACTTTGGAGGCATCTAGGGTCTGGGAGCAGGGTATGAAGTGGGCCATTTTGGAGAATCTATCAACCACTATGCAGACGGAGTCATGTTTCCTCACGGTCTTTGGTAATCCTACCACAAAGTCCATGTTAAGGTCCTACCAAGGGCGACTAAATACAGGTAGAGGGGTGTACAAACCAGTGTTCTGCTTCTGCTGTTTAGCAACAGCACAATTTCAGCACCTGGAAATATTGTTCGCTACATCCCTCTTTAGGCTTGGCCAAAAGAACTGATCTTCTACTGGTAAGATGGTCTTTTCTTTACTAAAGTGACCAGCTAGGCCTCTTGCATGGGTTTCCCAAACTAAGAATTCTCTAAGTGAAGTCTTGGGAATGCATAACCTATTTCCTTTGAAGAGGTAACCATCCTAGAGGGTGTGCTCACTATGGGCACTAGATGGTTCTTGTTTTATGGACTAGAAGATTTCACCAAAGTCAGGATAGGATTCGTATTGCTCCTTTAATTGGTCAAATCCTATAACCTCAGTTCTAATTGTATTCAATAACAGGGCATGATGGCTAAGGGCATCAGCCACCTTATTTTTAGTACTGGCATGATGTTTTAGCACGAAGGTATAGGCTTTGATGTATTCTACCCACTTAGCATGCCTAGGGTTCAATCTTTTTGGGGTGTTTAGGTACCGCAGTGCTTCATGGTCAGAATAAAGGATGAATTCTTGGGATAGCAAGTAATGTCTCTAGTACCTAAGGGCTTGAACGACTGCATAAAACTTCTTATCGTAGGTAGTACTTAACTTTGGCCTCATTGAGTTTCTCGCTAAAGAAGGCCACGGGGTGATTTTCCTGACTAAGTACTCATCCAATGCCTACTCCCGAAGAATCACAAGCAACCTCAAAAATCTTAGAAAAATCAAGCAATCTTAGGACAGGTGCTTGTATCATTTTGTCCTTGATTTCTAGGAAGGCTTTATCTATAGCTTTGGGTCCATTGAAAGTTTTCCTTCCTAATGCAGTCGGTGATGGTGATATGATAGAATTGAATCCCCGAATAATATCCTATAAAAGGTGGCTAAGCCATGGAAACTATGCATGTCGTGGACACTAGTAGGGACTAGCCACTCAACTATGGATTTAACCTTCTCAGGGTCAGCTAAGACTCCTTCAAGGTGACTACAAAACCTAGGAAGACAACCCTATTTGTCATGAACTTGCACTTCTTAAGATTAGCATAAAGGCCCCTAAGGGTTTGACAGACTAACTTAAGGTGGTTAAGGTGGTCTTCCTTAGTTCTGCTATATATCAAAATGTCATCGAAGTATACCACCAAGAATGTTCTAGTGAACTTTTTCAGGACTGGGTCATGACCCTCATAAAGGTGCTAGGTGCATTTGATAGTTCGAAAGGCATCATTGCCCATTCAAAAAGGCCATCCTTAGTCTTAAACGCGGGCTTCCATTCATCCCTGGGCCTAATCCTAATCTGATGGTAGCCACTCTTAAGGTCTATCTTGGAAAAGATTGTGGCACCAGCCATCATGTCAAACATGTAATCCAAAAGGGGGATGGGAAACCTATATTTCACCATGATTTTTTTGATGGCTCTGCTATCGACACACATTCTCTAGGTTCCATCTTTCTTAGGGGTCAAAAGTGCAGGGACAACACAAGGACTCAAGCTCTCCCTAAGGAAACCCATCCTAAGCAACTCTCCCACTTATTTTTGAAGTTCTTAGTGTTCAGTGGGATTCATCCTATAGTAAGGAAGGTTGGGTAAAGTGGCTCCTGGGACCAAGTCTATAGCATGCTGGATGTCCCTAAGAGATGGTAGTTGATTAGGTAGTTCATTAAGGAAAACATCCTCAAACTCTTTTAAAGCCTCAACTACTTCTTGGGGGTGCTCTCTTTGGGTTGGTTCATGATTCTCTTTGGTGGCCAAGATCTAAACAGGGGCTCCCTCAACAATCCCTTTATCTAACTCCTTGGCCTGGATCAAGTTAACTCTAGGTTTCTTTTTGTTTAGGCTACTCGATCTTCTTTTAACCTGGTCCTTAGGTGGAGATGGTTTGATTACAAATTTTTTCCCATGGTGATTGAAGGCACAGGTATTGGTCCAACCAAAAAGGGTGGCATCATGATCATAAAGCCAAGGTCAACCTAGGATAATGCTACTAACTCCCATGGAAAAGACATCACACCAAATCATCTCTTCATATGATTCTAGTTTGATCAAGACTTGGCATCTAGATTTGATAGGTATGGAAGTCGAATCTATCCATGAGACCTTATAACGGTTGGGGTGAGGAACTGGGGTCAATCCTAGGGATTTGACAGTACTTAAAGAGATGGCATTGACACAGCTCTCATTATCCACTATGATCTTGCACACCTTATCCCCTAACTTGACAAAGGTTTGTAGGATGTTAATCCTACACCAATCTTCTTGCACTATGTTCTGAGTTAGGATGCAGCTAACTACTCCTAATAGGTCTTCAGACTTGAATAATTCTTTCTCTCCCTCATATTCTTCCAATAATTGATCTTCTGCTTCATACGCCTCTCCTTCTGGTTCAGCAATGGGTTCTAACTCATTCTCAGCTAGCTCTTCTATAAGTAGGGCTTTGGAGGTGCACTGGCTAGCGTAATGCCCTGGTTTATGACATCTAAAAAATGTGTTATGAGGATTGGGGCTTCTCTGGACTTCTATTGACTTACCTTTCTCTTCTCTACTGAAACTAGGTCGGCTCAAGTTGGGTTGGCTCAGACTGGGTCAACTCGGATAGACTTGACTATACCCTTGGCTAGATCCTGGGGTTCAGCTAGGGTTCCTAAAGGGTCAGGTCTATGATAGGTGGGTGTCCTTTGGAACGCTCACAATTCCTCGCAATTTGGTAAGCTGCTCCAATCAAGTCATTGATCTCTCTAAAATAAAGCTCCCTTTGAATATCCGGATGTAGGCTAGCCCTAAATTTAGATAGGGTCACATATTCATATTCATCAACGTTACATCACATGATATACTCATCAAACTTTGCGATGTACTCGGCCATGCTCTTGTTTCCTTGATTCAGATTTTTCCATTGGCCCAATAACTTCTGGGTGTAAGATAGTGGTAGGTACTTCTCTTTAAGCCTAGCTTTTATGTCCCCCTAGGTTGCTATGGATTCTTCTCCTCTTTGCCCTATCAACCTCTCAACACTATTCCAATATAACCTAGCTTGGCGAACCAACCTAAGTTTTGCAAATTTGAACTTCATTCTTTCTGACATAGTGTACCACTCAAAGTATTGTTCCATGTCTTCCTCCCAATCTATGTACACTTTGGGATCTTGACTGCCATCGAAGGTAGGTGCTTCTAGCTTAATCTTTCTAATGGCTCTCTCTTCTTGGTCCATGATCTCCTGATTAGGTCTCCTAGGGTGAACCTCTTGGGCTGGGTTAGGATGTGGGACTCTCCTGGGTTCAGCCTCTACGGAGGGATCATGTTGAAAGGGTTCCCTAGGGTGGGGACGTGAAACAGACTCAGGTTCAGTGGGTGGACCCTTTCCCTTTTCCAGAGTTCCTAACCTAGTTTCCAAACTCATCAAATCTTTGGGTCAACATGGTAAGCTGTTCTATGAGGAGACTCATTTGATTCTCAAGGTGGTTCTCCATGGATTTACCTGATTGAGAGTGGTGTGGGTGATATGGGACTCTTGACCTAGTCGACATGCAACACACAAAGATGGTTCTACAGTTTTGCTAGACCTAGGAGTTCAAATAGAATGGGTCAACTTAGTTGACACAGAGCACAACAACTAGCCCTTTCACTGGCTAGGTAAAAGGTGAGTGTGGGAGGCCCCCCTTGCTTTCGCAAGGACCCAATTAAGGAACCACAACACCGCTTAGGTCGTTTGATGCATAACCCCTTGCCTTAGACACCAACTTCCCGGTACTAATTGAAGGGTTGCATGAACTAGCTTCCCCACAATGGTTAAACCGAACTCGTTGATGTCCCTAAGCTATTAGTTTGCTACCAGATTTTAAGTTAGGCTTAGGTTTGAAATGCAAGTTGGTGGTTTTCGAGCCAAGGAAAGGTAATGACCTCCTTCCCTTATCTTATAATATTGTCACCCTTAAGTCAATTATGTAGATGATGGCATACACATGACCTAATGAGATGTATTTAAGTTCTTTTTTTGATGTTTTGATGTATATTAAAAGAAATATAAGATGCTGAAATTAAATAATATGAACCTAAAGTGCAATATTAAACTATATAGAAATGAAAGTACGATGAAATGTACTTGCTGAAATTTAGAGTAGATTTGTTCTCAGGGAGTATTCAAACATGTAGAAAATCTACAGACTAAAATAAAATTTGAAAAAATTTGAATAATACTCATTATGTGGAATCCAGAAAAATAAAAATCAGCAAAATCAAAAATTCCTAAAGCAGAAACAACTAAAATAGCAGACCATGTACTGGTTAAAAAAATGCAAAATTTAAAGATGTTGAAATCTAATGATGCAAAACTTTTCTTTAGGATCTCAAAACTATCTCATTTTCTCTTTTAAGGGTCAATCACATCGGCACCCCTACATGCCATAAAAATCCCCTTTGAATAGGATGTGAGGGTCTTGCAGCCCTACTTTTTTCTATGACCGGATGACCATGGTGAAGCACCCGATCCAAGTAGTTGAAGAGAACTAAGTCCTAACCATGCTCTGATACCAGAAATTGATGTGGGACTAATGATGAGCGGGACTATCTAATGATGAGATGGATATGCAAATGATTTTTCTTTTGAGTTATAGGTTTTAAGAGATGTACGATTCCCGATGTCAAGTTAAGAATAGAACTAGAGATTCTATAAGGACAAGAACATTCTAGCAAGCAAAGATAGTCCCTAAACAAAGATAATGAGAGGACCTCGGGATTGAGAAACTCCGTAGGACTTAGCTTTAGATCAATACCTACTTAGGAGATTAGGGGTGCAAACATGAAGACTTTGATGCGCCCGATGCTGAGTTCACTCACTCTCACGGATGCGGCCTGGAGGATCAAGCCTTCAACCCTACGGATTCGTCGGCTTTTCGTTCGATGGTTGCGAGGGCAAGGAAGACCCACTCCATTGTCCGTGGCACCTGGAGGACCTGCGAGCACCCAAGGGAAGGGTTAGAAAACATCAAAAGGAAGGAATAAGCAAGTAAGAAGGGATGGAAAAGAGTTGAGAATGGTGGTCGAGGAGGCTCTTCTTGCTAAGCATCTAGGTAGAGTTTCTAGGGCGTCCAAGCTTGAAGATTAGTGGGTGGCTTGCAAAGAAGGAAGGGACTTAGGGCCTCTTAACCCTCAATGTCCCGAAGGACAAAGCACTATCTCATAGAGTTCCTAGTCTAAGAAGATAAGGGCTATAATGAAGTAGAAACTTCTCAAAATTTTCATTCATCAAAAACTAGTTTTGTACAAGAGGAGTAGGGCCCTTTATATAGGCTCCTAAGTCGTATTTAAAATTCAAATAAAATGGCTACAAGTCTTCATATGGGCACCCAAAAATCTGAATTTGACTCTTGAAATCCTCCTTTGGTTGGCCTTGATTCGATGGAAAACTTGATTCGAGGAGGGAAGAGAGGAGGTTGTCCCATTCAAAATTTGAAACTCCTTTCATGAGTCTTAGCCAACCATGCCTCTTTGGGAGAAAGGCTTGATGTGGGGAGGTTGTCTTTAAGGATCAAGGATGCTCCAATCTTTCCTTGGCCGGTCAAGCTTCTTTGGAGAAAGGCTTGATGTGGGGGACTGAAGAAAGGATCTTGTCATCAAGAATCATGGGATGCTTCATTGACTTGAAGAACTTTCTTGGCCGACCATGCTTCTTTGGAAAAGAGCTTGATGTGGGGAGTGGAATGGGGAGGTTATGGGCTTGGACCAAGGAGAGAATAAATGGGGCATCCAACATGTATTGACTTTGAAGTCCTCCATTTTCTCTTGGCTGCCCAAGTGTCTTAGTGATATGGCGCATCCTTCTACCAAGTGGCATCGATGAGGGGCACTCCAAGAGCTGAGGTGGCGTTGTTTCATGGCATGGGGAAGATGGCTTGATCCATTAACAACTGGGCTTGACTCAAATGTCCACTCCATCTTCAGACAAGCTTGAGCCCAATCTTCAAGTAGACTTAGGCTTGGACCAATATAGCTAAATATAGAACCCAATGACCCAACTTGACCAAATTAGCCAAGGTACATGACCAAACAAAATTAAGACTAAATAATTACTCCATAGTAAAATGCTCAGGCTTGAAGCCTTATTACATGACCCAAAAGATGAAACCCTAATCAAAGATCCATAGAGGGTTGAGGAGCCTCTATTTGATCATGGTGCCCACACCATTTGTTCTTCTTTTCACAGTAACTGAGCTCGGAGCCTTTTGTTTTTCCTTGATGAGTGGATGCCTTCTCTGGTGCCACTGATCAAGGATCTAGTGGAGAGATAGTGAGAAGGTGTGGTCCCAAGGGTTTGAAAGGTGTTTTTTTGGTTGTTTGGCTAGGGTTCAACAAGAAGACAGTGACCTAGGTTAGGGTCCTATTCGTTTTATAAAAATATATATATATTACCCCGACAGCTGAGTCGGCTCGGCAAAACTTTATCTGCTCGAGTCCGCTCGAGCAAGGATCGAAGAAAAAGGTTCAAAAGTTCAGCAAAAAGGTTTCTAACCCTAGATTTACACTAGATAAAGTGGTTCTACCTTAGATTGGGATGGAGGTTTTCTAGATAATTTTTCATTAATTTGAAGAAATTAGGTCAACAATTTTAAAAGGGTCACACAGGCCTAATTCTCTTCTAATCAACTTAATATATCCTCATTAAGTGGCTTAGTAAAGATGTCAGCTAATTAATTTTCAGTTGGAGCAAATTCAAGTTCAATATTACCATTTGTATATGATCTCTAATAAATGATGTCTAATTTCTATATGTTTAGTTCTAGAATGCTGAATAGGATTCTTTGTCAAATTAATAGCACTTGTGTTATCATATTTGATAGAAATTTTAGTTGAATACACCATAGTCTTCTAGTTGTTGCTTAATCCAAAGTACTTGAGCATAACAACTCCCTGTAGCCACATACTCTACCTCAGCAGTAGATAGTACCATGGAGTTTTGTTCTTACAGTGCCATGAGATAAGTTCAATCCTAGAAATTGACATGTACCACTAGTACTTTTTCTATTAATTTTACATCTACCATAATCAGCATGAGAAAACTAATTAACTTCAATGAAGATTATTTAGAATACCGTAGACCTAGATTACTTGTTCCTTTTAGATATTTATATATTCTTTTAAGAGCATCTTATGTGATTCCTTTGGATTAGATTAAAATCTAGCACATATACAAATATTAAATAAGATATCAAGTCTACTAGTTGTTAAATACAACAATGATCCAATCATACCTCGATAAACTTTTGATTAATGTTATTTCATCTTCATCCTTATCAAGTCAGTAGGTAGGGCTCATGGGTGTGCCAATTCTTGACAGACTCCATACCAAACTTCTTAATGATCTCCTTGATGTTACTTAGCTTGGTTGATAAATATTCCTTCCTTCGTTTGCTTAATTAGAGTCCAAGGAAGTAGATGTTCACCCATTAAGCTCATTTCAAATTCGCCCTGCATAAGCTCAGCAAATTCTCTACACAAATTTCATTAGTTGCACCAAAATTATATTATCTACATAAACCTGTACAACTAATATATCATTTTATTTTTTTTAATGAATATAGTGGTATCTACATTGCCTCTAATAAAATTATTTTCAAGTAAGAATTTACTTAATCTATCATACCATGCTCTAGGTGCTTGTTTTAATCATATAATGCTTTATTAAGTTTGAAAACATGATTAGAAAAAGCATGGTTTTCAAATTTAGGTGGTTGTTCTACAAAAACTTCTTCAGAAATATATATTTAAAAATGCACTTTTTACATCCATTTGAAATAATTTGAAACCATGTAGTAAGCAAATGCAAGTAATAATCTAATAGCTTTTAGTCTTGCTACAGGTGTATAGGTTTCATCAAAATCTATTCCTTCTTCCTGATATATCCTTTGGATACTAGTCTAGCTTTATTTCTAATTACATTGCCTTTTTTATCTAATTTATTTCTATAAATCCATTAAGTTCCAATAACAGGATGATTAGAGGGTCTATTTGCTAAGGTCCAAACATTATTTCTTTCAAATTGATTAAGTTCTTCATGCATGGCCATCATCCAATTCAGGTCATTTTCAGCTTCTTTTATACTATTTGGTTCTACTTGTGAAACAAATGCTAGGTATTCATGTGCATCTCTAAGTAATGACCTAGTCCTAACTCCTTGTGAGGAATCACCTATAATAAATCTTTAGGATATGATGTTACATACTCCATTCTTTAGGTAAATCACCATGATCTTTGCTTACCATTTCATCTCCTTCTTCAACTTGTTTGTCTTTTAAGCTCATGCCCTTCATAGCTTTGTCAGTTGTACCTACATCATTATCAATGCACTCTTCTTTTCTAGAAGGAGAGGGATTAGTTTCATCAAATATAACATGGATAGATTCTTCAATAGTTAATGTCTCTTATTGAATGCCCTATATGCTTTGCTAGAAGTTGAATAACCAAAAAATATTACTTTATCAGATTTAGCATCAAGTTTTTCAAGGTTATCCTTTCCATTATTTGTGCAAAGCATTTGCAACCAAAAATATGAAAATAATGAATACTAGGTTTTCTATCATTCCAAAGTTTATAGGGGATTTTCTTTAAAATAGGTCTAATCAAAACATGGTTCAATATATAACATGCAATATTCATAGCTTCTGTCCAAAAAGTACCTTGGAAGATTGCCTTCACATACATAGTTCGGGCCATCTCTTCCAATGTCCTATTTTTTTCTCTACACACACCATTTTGTTATGGTGTTCTAGGAGCTGAGAAGTTGGATCAATGCCATGCTCAGTGTAATACTCTTCAAATATTGGTTTTCAAATTTAGTTTTGTGATCACTTCTAATTGAAATAACTGAAAAATTTTTCTGATTTGAAACTTTCTTGTAAAATTTTTGAAATACTTTAAAAGCTTCAACTTTATGTGCAATAAACAAAAACCATGTAATCTTGAAAAATCATCTACTATCACAAGTCCATATTTCATACCTCCTATGCTTGTAGTCCTAGTTGGTCCAAATAAGTCCATGTGAAGTAGCTCTAAAGGTCTAAAGTTGAAACAATATTTTTCGATTTAAAACTTTGCCTAGTTTGTTTACCAAATTGGCATCATCATCACAAACATGTTCAAAATCAACTTTAAATTAGGTAAACCTCTAACTAGATCTTTGGAAATTAATTTAGCTAAAGTATGCATGCTAGCATGACCTAATCTTCTATGCCAAAGTAAGCTAGATTCCTTGGTATTAACATTCATTGCTTCTAAACTTGTACTACTCGACATAGCTAGATCATTTAAGTCAACTATGTATATGTTTCAAATTCTATGATCAATAAACTTAGTGCTAGAATCAAGTGAGCTAGTTACTATACACATTGAAGATTCAAAGATAACTTTGAAGTGATGTGGGAAAGAACGATGGGGAGGATCGCTGGCGAGCGTAGAAGTCACCAGAAGATTAGGGCTTGTACTCAAGCCAGGAACCCGAGCGTCACACCCACTCCAATCCGGAAAAACTCAAAACTCGGACAAATACATTTTAAGTTGTATTCATGAGAAGATATGTTTAATACAAGAGGGGAGGGGCGGTATTTATTAGATTCACCCCAGGGTACATTACTTGAGGGCTAAGAAATCCTAACTTATGGGCCAAGAAACCCTGGTGGACCGGTCAATAGTGGGCCTGTCTTGGGCTGGAGCTCTCTCTTGCGAGCTTGGTGGCATGAAAGGGTCCAGGTGCATGAAGGCTGGCTCTAGTTGGAGGGGTTTGATGAATCTCCTGGCTGCTAATGACTCTTCTCTTGACTTAACAACTTACTGGACTCTTGATTGACTGAACTAAAATGACTGGACCTGACTAAGTGGACTCAACTGACTCAGTTGTCCCACTTAATTATAGGACTCAAGTGGCTCACTTAGACTCAAGTGATACAGGACTAATGGACTCAAATAAAATAAATAAAATGGGTCTTCGGGTCCCCATCATTTTCCTACGGTGGGAGAACTCGACTTCGTCGAGTCAGGTTCAACGGGGGTTTTATATGGAACCAAAAACTAATCAAAAAGGACTCTAGGTTCACCCTTTTTTTTTCAACTTCTTTTCTTTCTTTTTTTTTTTTTTCTTTTTCTCTCTGATTTTTTTTTTTATTGGCTGCACTGAGATTACATGGCTTTCCAAGCCGTGCAGCTATGAAAGACGTGCAGCTTTGATATTTGTGCTACCCTGAGGAGCGTGCAATATAGAAGTCGGCAACCATGAAGGCTTTTGCCTTCACGTTCGTGCGGTCTCCTTCCATCCCACGGGCGACTGATGTAGACCGAATTGGGGGAGGCTTCCGGTGGGCATCGCTGGGGCGGGGCGGTGGCAGCACGGGAAGAAGATTGCTGGATGGCAGTCGGCATGGCTCGATAGTGCAAGGGGACTCCGTTCCTAGGCCCTGTTGTAGGGCTCGGCTTGCCATGGGAGGGCGCACAAGCGAAGAGGGAGGAGGTGGAGCTGGCATCTCCAATGGCGAGGCATCGCGACTCCAGCGGAGAACAGGGAGGATTTGGTGGGAAGAGGGGGGCGAACACGCTCCAGGGGCTGAGGACGATGAAGCACGATTGTCCTCCCGCACCGCGATCGATCCGAGATGTGTCGTCGATGGACAGAGGGCATCGGTGGTGTCGATCAGCAGGGTTGGGGGGCATCCTGGGCCTCGACGGTGGTGACACGATGAAGGGCCCGGGCGGCACCCCTGGCCTGGTGGTGACTTGCATGCGGGCCGCAGGAGGGCGGGCGCCCATGGGAGCTGGGGGGAAGCCCGGAATCTGTAGGGACAGACGACCCATGGCGGGATGCCGCAGTCGACTGCGCGCCGTGACGGGCAAGGCGGGTGTCGTGGTCGGCGGTGGGTGGCGGTGGTGGCCATGGTGCAGGACTCATAGGGTGGAGGGGGAGGGATATGGTGAGGGTCATGAGATCCTGCTTGGGGGGTTGTTTGGGGCATCGGCTACTGACGATGAGCGGGAACAGGGGCTGTGGGAGGCTTCATGCGATAGAGCGGAGGGGAATACTTTGATCGAGGCGTATTGGAGACGGGCTTCACGGCGATGGAGAGGAGATCTAGTGCTTGGGTTGATGGACCTCGATGGCTGACCGAGGTTCGAGCTTGCACAGGGAGATCTGGATAGGAGGATGATGGGAAGCTGAGGAAAAAGTGAAAACCCTAATCAGCTGGGCTCTGATACCAAGTTGATGTGGAATAGAACTGCAGGGATGATCGCTGGGGAGTGTAGAAGTCACCAGAAGATTAGGGCTTGTACTCAAGAACCCGGAACCCGAGCGTCACAAACCCACCTCCAATCTGGAAGAAACACTCAAAACTCAACAAATAACTTTTTAAGTTGTATTCATGAGAAGAAGATTTTAATACAAGAGGGGAGGCGGTATTTATAGATTAACCCCAGGGTACATTACTTGAGGGCTAAGAAACCCTAACTTGTGGGCCAAGAAACCCTGGTGGATAGGTCAACAGTGGGCCTTGGCTAGAGCTCTCTCTTTCTTGCGGGCTTGGCAGCATGAATGGGTCCAGGTGCACGAAGGGCCGGCTCTGGTTGGAGGGGTCTGGTGAATCTCCTGGCTGCTGATGACTCTCCTCTTGACTTAACAACTTAACTGGACTCTTGACTGAACTAAAATGACTGGACCTAACTAAGTGGACTCAACTGACTTAGTTGTCCCACTTATTACAGGACTCAAGTGGCTCACTTAGACTCAAGTGACACAGATAATAGACTCAAATAAAATAAATAATATAGGTCTTCTTCGGGTCCCGTCATGAAGCTTTATCGCATAATTAACTTATACTTAATAAAGTATGCTTCAACTTGTCTACTAGCAATATGTTTTCTATAAAAGTAGAAGGGGATGATTCTGATCTTACCAATACCATTGATCTTCCCCTTCATTGTCACTAAAAGTGACCATTCCTCCATCTTTCATTTCAAGGGTGATAAATTATTCTTTGTCAACGATTATATGTCTTGAATAGCCGCTTCTAGATACTATCTTTCTTTGAATTCTGGGCTGCAAGACATTCCTGCAAAATAATCAAGTAATACTTTTAGGTACCCAAGCTTTCTTGGATCTTAAGGTTAGTAGGAGAGGTTCCTTTAGGAATCAAAATCTTTTTCACTCTATTTTTATTTTTCTTTCTTAAATTACATTCAAAGCTTTATGACCAACCCCATTGCAGTTATAGCAAACTATTTTTGATTTTTGATATGAAACATGTACTGAGAATTTTGATGCAAAACTTTATAGTTAAAACTCTATTTATATGCATTGAATTATAGCCAATCCCAGCTTTACTATTTGAATCTCTTTGATTTTCAATTCAGCTCAAGCTTATTTGAACTAAAAGTTAATTTGTTAACTAAGGGCTTGAGTCAACTCATTTCATTTTGTAAACTTTTATTCTTTTCATGACATTCATTCTTTTCAGCTTGCAAAACATTGTATTTTTTATAAATACAACTTAATTCTTTTTGTAAAATGCTATTCTTTTCTGAAATCTCATCCTTTTCTTTTATCAAAGCATCATAATTATTTTTCAGAGTTTTAATTTTTAAACCTGCCTTTTTGTATTCTGACAAAAGCTCATAAAATATAGTATTTAACTCTTTATATATAAATTCATCATTGGGTTAAGGAGATATTACCTCATCTTTGAGATCCATTAAACATATGTTTGCTATTTTGGATGTCTCTTTCTCTTCATTTGATGTGGATTCGTCGCTATCGCTCCATGTAGCAACCATCACTTTTTTCTTTTTCTTCTTCTTATATCCTTTCTTTAATGTGGGACACTCAGAACGATAGTGCCCTAGCTTTTTACACTCGTAGCATATCAGCTATTACTCCTTATCTTTTTCTTTGTCCTTCTTTTCTTTGCTAAGTTATCCCTTTCTAAGGTTTTTCTTCCAATACCTTGACTTTTTCTTGCCCATAAATCTTTTGAATCTTCTCATGACTAGAGCAATATCATCATCTTCAAGTTCTTCATCAGTGGAGGGCTTTCTTCTTCTATCTCTTCTTCTTACTTCTTTAATTCAACTACAGCTTTAAAGGCTATTGATTTTTTCTTTTTGATATCATCCTTGCTATGGTGTTGCATTGTAAGTTCATGTGTGATTAAGGAACCCAGAAGCTCATCCAATGGTAGTGTGTTCAGATCCTTAGCTTCTTGAATTGCAGTAACCTTTGGATCCCATTTGTTTGGTAATGATCTTAGAATTTTTTGCACAAGGTCTACATTTAAGTATATCCTGCCAAGACTTTTTAGACCGTTAATAGTATCTGTAAATCTTGAAAACATGGTAGATATTATTTTATTCGGTTCTATTTTAAATAATTCATAACTATGCACAATAATGTTGATTTTTGATATCTTTAATTGAGAGGTTCCTTCATGGGTAACTTCAAGTTTATCCCAAATTTTTTTTGTAGAAATGCAAGTAGAAATCCGGTTAAACTCATTGGTGTCCAAAGCATGATACAAAAGATTCATTGCTTTGGCATTCAGTTCACCCATCTTCATGTCATGTTCATCCCATTCCTCTTCAAGTTTTGGGATGTCTATGCCATCAACCTTTTTAGTGGATATGTGAGGTCCTTTTAAAATCATTTTCCATAGTTGAAAATCTATTGCCAAAATATAAATCTTCATTCATGCTTTCTAGTATGTATAATTGGTGCCTGTAAAAAGTAGAGGTCAATTTGTAGATTAGCCTTTGGCCAAAGAGGTACTCATGAGATTTGCCATAAATCTTTTCTCTAAGTAGTTGGATTATAGAGACACTACTCTGATGCCAGTTGTTACCCAATTGGCCTACCCAAGAGTGGAGGGTGAATTGGGTATAAAAACTTTTTCACAAATATGTGCTCTTTTGAAATCTTAGTATGGTGAGTGAAGTGAGTTAGGTGTTAAATATGGAAGCAAGTAAATGAGCACAAACACAAGCAAGCATAAACACCATAAATTTTATAGCGGTTCAGAGCAACTCAGCTCCTATGTCCACTATCCAAGATACCACTTGGGATTTTCACTATATTCACCATGGAATACGGTCGATTTGTTTTACACTGGCTCATAAACCAAAACCCAATCTTGGTTTTACACCGGGATCACCAAGAACCCAATACAATGTTAGTTTTCCTAGGCTCACTAACAACCCAAACTTTGTTTAAAAGGCTTACCAAAAATCTTAAATAATACCCAAGCTATAGCCCCCGCTGTACTTGGAATAATTCAAAACAAAGTTACAAATAAAGCAACATTAAAGACAAACCAAACTTTGTCAGATAGTTGTAGTTGAAGCTCTTTGAGAAGCTTTCTTGATTGCTCCTTTAATGCTCTTTAAGGCTTTCAAACATCTTCAGTAAATGACTCAAGAATTGATAGGAGTTTGGTAAAGTCTTGAGCTCTAGCTTGAATGCTCCTTTAAATATTCAATGCCCTCAAAAAGTTATTCAAAACTTATTCAAATCCATCATTTATATCTCCCCTAACTATTCCCATCTAAAAATAGCTGTTGGAGTGCCTTGAGAGTTGAAATCTAGCCATTAGAGTACTTTTTGGATTCAAAAAATCATTATGGAACTAGCCGTTACTTCAGAAACTGGGATTCGAGTTGGCTCGATTTCTTAGACATGTTGAAACTAAACTCTGGTCAAGTCAGCTCTTCTCAGTCGAGTCGGCTTGCCTGACTAGCTTTCCCAGAATTGAAAATCATTCACTTTGGAGTAGTCGGCTCAGTTGCTCATCGGGTCGGCTCAGATGACTGATTTCAAAAAACTAAACTTTAGCTACTCTAGACGAGTCGACTCTAATTTCATCAAGTCGGCTCGTTGGTAGAGTATCAGAAATGCTTGTACCTTGCCAAAATAATGAGTCGGCTTGAGTGATCTTTGTCCAAAAGGCTTCCAAACTTTCTCAAACTTCTTCAAACAACTTCCAAACACTTTCAAACTTCTTTTAAACTTAATCTAAGAAATTTAAACTATAAAATTACATAAAATTGCCCCTTTTTATAGGAATATATATTTAAATTTTCTTGGGCTCTTCAGTATATGATCAATTTCTATGAGAAACTTGATTCATTATAATGATTTCAAAATTGTAGGATGAATGATTTTTCATTTGAAGCATCCTACAAAATCTTCTTAAATACTTGAAAAAAGTTAATATCAAATTTATACTCCAATATTTTATTATCATCAAAATCATTCCAGGGGTCAACAACTGCTAGTCTCTATAGCAGTCAAAAGCATTGGCCGATCGAGACCTTAAGATCGATCAGAGGCTTAGAGAGATGGATCACCGAATCAAGGTGATTCATAATCTCCCTTTAGTACAAAACAATGGGGTCAACAACAAGCTACCATCCAATGATAAGATCATGCAAGCATCACTTCCCTAACATTTCAAAATTTTGTAGCTAGAAAGCAACGATGAGACCACCGACCTCGATGATCACCTGGCAAGTTTTAGAGCAACAATGCTCCTCCAAGGAGCTCCTGACCCCATCCTCTATCGAGCCTTCCCCTCCACTTTAAAGGGAGTGGCTCGACCTGTACTCTAGTCTAAAGCCAGGATTGGTGCACACTTTTGAACAACTAGGTCGAGCATTCATCGACTACTTTATTAGCAATCGGAGACCAAAATAGTGCATGGATTATCTCCATATCCTTAAACAAAAGGAGGGAAAGACAATTCAAACCTTTGTGAGTCATTATAATGCTGCCACTTTGGAGATCTACAACCTAGACTAATCAGTTGCCATGTCAGCCCTAGCAAAAGGATTTTTGGTAAACAATCTTAAAAAGTCATTGGACAAGACATATCCTAAAGATTTTGTAGGAATGCTGGTCTAAGTCGAGAAGTATACTCAAATGAAAGAAAATCTCATGCTAGAAAGTCCACCCACTTCTACATTGCGGGGTAGGAAGGAAACACAGGGTTGCAAACTCTCATCGAGGCATGAGAAAAAACTCAGCCTCGCTCCAGGTCCCTATAAGAGAGAAACAAATTCTTCAAAGATCACTAACCCAAGGAGGCCCCTTAAGCACCACCATCAGGAAAGTTCTATGCTTACACTCTTCTAAATGCACCAAGAGAAAAAGTATTAATGGAGATAAAGAGGCACATCCCAGATCCAAAAGAATGCAGATGCCATTGATAAGGAGAAATCAAACTAAATATATTTATATTACCAGGACCATGGCCATGACACCAAAGAGTGTATCTAGTAGCAAGATGAGATTGAAAAACTAATTAGGTGGGGTCATCTCAATCGATTCATTCGGCAACAAAGAATGTCAAGAGAGTGGCTAAGATCACCATAACTAGTTAAACAACCATAGCCACTTCCACCTCCTCCTGAAGAGGATGATCCCACACCATCGAGGAACATGAAGATGATAACTATGGAGTACTATCGACCCTTCCAACCAGCAAAAAGGGCATAATGCCAATAGTTTTTTTCTAAAAGAGATGACGATGGCATTTAGTTTTTTGTTCAATGATTTGGTAGTCATCACTCTAAATGCTAAAAATTATAATGAATATTGTATCCTTATTGATAATGAAAGCTTAGCAAATATTCTATACTTTGATGCACTTTTAAAATGGGGATATCACCAGAATAGCTTGTTCGGGTGAACTCCCCTCTAGTAGAATTTATAAGAGATGAGATCCAAGTAAGGGAATGATCACCCTGACCATGGAATAGGGCACTACCATCTATGATCCATTGCTCGGGTAGACTTCCTGGTTGTTTGGGTGCCCTTAGCCCATAATGCCATTCTCAGATGACCAGGTCTTAATGCCTTCAGAGCAGTCATCTCTACTTATTAGCTAAAGGTGAAGTTCTCAACATACGAGGTAGGAGAGGTCCTGGAGATCAAAGCCAAGTGCAACACTGTTATCTTAACAAGCTTCAAAAAAAAAACCCCAAGGATAATTCAGTCAAAGATCTTGACACTCGAGATGATCTAACCGAATAGCAAGGAGAGCCGGTCAAGGAGATCATTCCCATACCCCTAACCAATGGCAATCCTACACATACGATTAGGATCGGCTCCAACCTTGATTAATAACTAGAGACTAGCTAATCTCATTATTTTAGGAGAATGCTGATGTTTTCGCTTAAACATCCATGGACATGCTTGGCATCGACCCCTCGATGATGGTAAATCGATTAAAGGTGGATCCCACACACTGACCTGTTAAGCAAAAGAAATGAAACTTTGTGCCCGAGCACCAGAAAGCTATCATCAAGAAGGTCGACAAGTTGCTCAATACTTGCTTCATCTAGGAGACTACCTCCCTGGAATGGATCACCAACTCGATCATGGTGAAAAAGGCTAATGGTAAATGGTAGATTAGCTTCATGGGCATCTTCTTCAAATACAACTAAATCTAGATGGCCCCAGAAGATGAGGATATAACTACTTTTATATATGGATGGATCATCCAACACCGAAGGATCTAGAGCAGGAGTGGTCATCACCAGCCTAGAAGGAGTCATCATTGAGCACGGCTTATGCCTTGCAACTAATAATGAGGCCAAATATGAGGCCCTAATAGTAAGACTCAATATCTCCAAGGAGTTGGGAGTGCAAGATCTAAGAGTCTATAGCGATTCTCAATTAGTTGTTATCTACGCCAAAGGTGACATCGAGACACAAGAGGAAAACATGACTAAATATCTTCAAAAAATCAAGGAGTAGATTAGTGGCTTCTGAAGTTTTGAGATCAGATAGATTCTAAGGAAAGATAACTCCTGAGCAGACTTGTTAGCCAAAGCGATAACTACTACACCTATGGCACTTCCCCGAGGAGTCTATTTTTAGCAAATCAAAAAGTCAATCATCGAAGAGTTATTAGAAATCATGCAGCTTGATAATGAGCCATACTAGATTGACTCACTGATTGACTTCTTAAGGGACGATCGACTCCCTGTAGATTGCAAGGTGGCCTGCAAGATCAAGTATAACTCCTCCAAGTACTTAGTGCATGAATAGAAGCTCTAAAAGCAGTCATTTTCTTTGCCCCTCCTCAGACACCTATGGTCGTTGGAGGTAGCATTCATACTAAGAGAGATTCATGAAGGAATCTATGGGCATCACTTCGGGTAGAGAAACCTAGCATACAAGTTACTCCGACAGGGGTACTATTAGTCGACATGTAGTAACATGCCAAGAGGCTTATAATGAAATGTGATGCCTGTCAAAGAAATGCTAACATTCAACATCTCTTGGCAGCACCGATCACTCCCATATATACCCTATGGCCTTTTGCATAATGAAGGATGGACATCCTTTTTCCATTCCATCCAGCCTTCGAACAATGCAAGTTCTTGATTATTGTTGTCGATTACTTTATAAGATGGGTAGAAGATGAGCCACTAGCCCACATCACCAAATCTAAAGTGATAGATTTCATGTGGAGAGTCATTATCTATCACTTTGGCATCCTTTGGTACTAATCATCGATAATGGATAGCAATTGTTAGAGCCCATTCAAGGAATTCTATGAAGATCAAGGAATCTCACATCCCCTCTCCTTAGTGGCACACCCTCAAGTCAATGGACAAATTGAGGTCACAAATTGGGTCATCCTAAAAGCAATCAAGAAGAGGCTCGACAAGGCTAAAGGGTCATGGACCGATGAGCTCCACCATGTACTTTGAGTATACCGAACCACATAGAGGGTTCCAATAGGAGAGACACCCTTTAGTCTGGCTTTTGGGACTGATGCTGTGATACCTGTCAAAATCAGAATACCCTTGGCATGAGTCACAAATTATAATGAGCAAACTAACCCAAAAAGGAGACTTGTAGACCTAAACATGATAGACAAGGTTCAAGAGAAGGTGCACATCAAGATGGTAAAATATCGACATAGGGCCGCTCATTACTTCAATGTTAAGGTCCGGGGCAAAGTTTTCAAGATTGGCAACCTAGTGCTTTGCCAAGCAAAAGTTTTCCAACTGAGTGAAAGAGGCTAGCTCTCACCAAACTGGGAGGGGCCCTACTAGGTGGGAAAGATTGTCAAGCCAGGGACCTATCGATTGAAGCAATTGGATGAAACCCCTTTGCTTCGACCATGGAGCTTTACAAATCTGTGGATCTATTATCAGTAATATATCCCTTTTATTAAATAAATATTTTTCTTTCTTGTTAATATCTATGGTCAAAAGGGTCATTTTGATGAAAGTCCCCTGAGCACGAATCCCTTAGGCCAAATGGGGCTCAAAAATTCATCTAAAACCACATTTGGCTATGAGATAAGCCACTCACAAGATCTAGATCCCATGTTGGGAGGCATAGAAACCTATTGGCCTAAGAGATTTGTCCTTAAAAATTGATGCAAAGGATTCTTAACTAAAAATAGAATCGCTAGTAGCGATCAGAAGCATATGAGCTCTAGTGATTGGAATATAAGAAATCGAAAGCCCATAGGCTCCAATGATCAAAATATAAGTGATCAGAAATCCATAGATTTTTATGATTGGAAAGAAGATTATCGAAAACTCATAGGCTCCAGCGATCATAATGTAAACGATCTGAAGTCCATAGGCTCCTATGATAAAAAAGTAAGTGATCAAAAGCCCTTAGGCTCTAGCTATTGGAATGTAAGTGATTGGAAGTCCATAATCTCCTACATTTGAAAAGAAAGCAATCGAAAGCCCATAGGCTCCTATAATCAAAAAGAAGATGAGAGGAAGATTATAGGCTGCAACATCGGAATGTAAGCGATCAAAAGCCCATAGGGTCTAGTGATTGGAATGTAAGCGATCGGAAGCTCGTAGGCTCTTGTGATTGGGAAGAAGATGATTGGAAGCCTATAGGCTCTAGTATTCGGAAGCCCATAGGCTCCGTGATCGTAATGTAAACGATCAAAAGCCGATAGGCTCATGCGATTGGAAGCCCTTAGGCTCCAACAATTGGAATGTAAGTGATCGGAAGCCCATAGGCTTTAGTGATCAGAATATAAGCAATATGAAGCCCATAGGCTCCCACGATTGGAAAGAAGATGATCAAAAGCTCATAGGCTTCTATGATTGGAAAAAGATGATTAGAAGCTTGTAGGCTTCAGCGATCGGGTAGATGGCCAGAATCCCATAGCCTCAAGGAATTGGTTTTTCTATAGCTTAATGAGGTTGAAGGAGTCACGATCAGAGATACTATGACTAACCACCTAAACCTCTGACCAAAATACACTCTACAATTGCACAACATAAAGTGAATGTAACTCAAAAGATAATGGGTGCAAAAAACCATGAAAATGTTAAAGAGTTTTTCATTACTAAAGAAAGGGTTATACACTTGTGACCTTGTAGCCGAATTACATGGATTTAGAGCCTCTTAGCTAATAATGTTGTTTTATAGACTTCTAAAGTATAGGATAATAGCAATACCTGCTAGACTAGATGTCTCTTGGAATTTCAAGCTTTTTCATAAAGTTGGAATTGCCTTCTAAGCAATCAAGTGCACCAACACCCTTGGTAGGATGACTAGGAAACAGGAAGTGCTTGAGGACAAAGGCACACCTCCACTTTCGGAAGATAGCCATGTGATGAAGAGCACACTTAGCAATGCCAGCGAGGAGGATGAAGTGAAAGCAAGGCTGTGCAACAGCATTTGGCAAAGTAGCCTGCCACCAAAAGGAGGAAGCTCATGGATGGGTGTAGTTTAGCCGAAGAGTTGGAAGCCATCGCCAATTTGTCCTCATGCTGCTCTTACCATCCATTACCTTTGGTGAGAGCTTTCAATCTACCTCCCTAGTGAAGCAAAGTGACCCCCAAAGGAAGGCTTGGATGAAGAGGAGTGGAGCCCTCCAGCTCGCATTAAGTCTGTCGATTAGCTGTAGCTGCAATGATGAGCTTGACAGGTGGCCATTAAGTCCGCTAACCAACTACAATGGTGGTGCTTCAGTAATAGTGCCAAATGCCCATAACATCTTCCTTTTAGAGAGAATTCTTCTTTCACGAAGAGTGGCCTGGCAACTCTGGCACCTCCACTAAAGGTCGGCCATAATAGTTTTCAGAAAGTCTTAGGTTGCATTCTGGTAGGGGAGAGATGGCAAAGGCCTAGAGCCCCATCAGTCATCCTTTTATAGTAAGCCTAGTAGGGAGCTCACCACCCATATGCTTGATCAAAACCTAGCAAATGTCAACCCCTCAAAAATCGAGTGTCACCAAGAAAGGGCGATGGGCAATGATGGTTCTCCCATCACCCCCTCATGAATTATGTCTAAAAGGTCCTTCCTGATTGGAGCACGACTAGTCAAAGCTCTTGAAAATCAACTGTTGCACCAAGTGGCACTTCTTGATAAAGGAAGAATTCTCGAAGGATGAGAAAATCAAGGTGTTCCTTAGGTAATCAGCATCCATTGGCTTTAAATTATTCTTAGATTGGTTAGAGCCCAAGGCCAACATAGCACTCATTGGCTCAAGGTGACCGAGTAGCACTCGATCAGAGTCCTCAAGCAATAAGTGCCTATTGGCTCAATTAACCTTAGATCAGTCAAAGCCCCAAGGCTAATAGAGCTTCCATTAACTCCAAGTGACCAAGTAGTGTTCAGTTAGAGCCCTCAAGAAATCATCGCCCATTAGCTCTAATTGACCTCAGATTGATCAGAGCCCTAAGGTCTACATAGCACCATTGGCTCTAAGTGACCAAGTAGTCCTCGGTCAGAGCCCTCAGGTATCAATACCTATTAACTCCAATTGATCTTAGATTGGTTAGAGTCCTAAGGATAAACATAGTGCCCATTGGCTCCAAGTGATCGAGTAGTGCTCGGTCATAGCCCTCAAGAAGTCAATGTCCATTGACTCTAATTGATCTTAGATTGATCAGAGTCTTAAGGCCAACATAGAGCCCATTGGCTCTAAGTGACTGAATAGAGCTCGATCATAGCCCTTAAGTAATCAACATCCACTACTCCAATTAATCTTAGATCGGTCAAGCCCTAAGTGATCGAGTAGCAATCGGTTAGAGCCCTTAGGTGATCAGTGTCCAATTTTCCTATTGACCTTAGATTGGTTAGAGCCCCAAGGCCAACACAGCACCCATTTATTCCATGTGATCAAGTAGTGCTCGATTAGAGCCCTTAGGTGATCAGCACCCATTGGCTCCAATTGATCTTAGATAGTCCAAGCCCCAAGGCTAACACAGTGCCCATTGGCTCAAGTGATCAAGTAGTGCTTGATCAAAGTCCATAAATGATCAGTGCCCATTGGCTCCAAATGATCTTAGTTTGATCTGAAATCTAAGGCCAACACAGTATCCATTAGCTCCAAGTGACTGAGTAGTACTCGATTAGAGCCCTTAAGTGATCAGTGCCCATTGGCTCCAATTGACCTTAGATCGGTTAGAGTCCAAAGACCAACACAGCATCTATTGGCTCCAAGTGACCAAGTAGCATTTGATCAAAGCCCTCAAGCGATCAGTGCCTATTGGCTCCAAGTAACCGAGTAACACTTGATCAGAGCCCTTAGGTGATCAACGTCTATTGGCTCCAAGTGATCGAGTAGTGCTTACAAAGCCCCAAGGCCAACACGTGCCCATCGGATCCAAGTAACCAAGTAGCACTCGGTCAGAATCCTCAAGCAATCAATGCCCATTGGCTCTAAGTGATCGAGTAGTGCTCAGTCAAAGTTCTCTAGTGAATAATGCCTATTAGCTCCAAGTGAATGAATAGTGCTCGATCAAAGATCTTGGATGATCAATGCTCATTGGCTCCAATTGACCTTAGATCAATCAAAATCCCAAGGCCAACACAGCATCCATTATCTCCAAGTGATCGAGTAGCACTTGATTAGACCCCTTAGGTGATCAACGCCTATTGGCTTTAAGTGACCGAGTAGTGCTCGAGAGTCCTCAGGTGATCGGTGCCCATGGGCTCTAAGTGATCGAATAGCACTAGATCAGAGCCCTTAGGCGATCAGTGCCCATTGACTATAATTGACCTTAGATCATCATAGTCTCCTAATGATTAATTTCCAAGTTTAAACCTATAAGGTTATGATTACGAAGCAAAAGAATGGATTTAAAAATAAATAAATCTTAAAATCCTAGTCAACCTAAATCCTAGACCTAGGATCCCTTGATTATATCAACTAACAAGACAATACATTAGGATATAGAAGAAGAATACCTATAATGCTAATATCCTTTATTCCATTAGGGACACAAGTGTATACTTCTAGAGATGATCTACATAGAAACTAGATCAAGGAAAACACTCATATTTCTTGCTTGCTTGATTAGAGAAACTCCTCCCAGTAACCTTTTCTTCCTTCGGCAGCCTTCCTCTCTTGCTAGGACCTTACCCTCCTGAAGAGTATTTTAAGACCTTTTCAAGACTTCTCTTACTATCCTATTATTCTTTCTAATTCTCTCCTAAGTCCTTATCTTAAAATAGCAAACTTATCTTAAAATAATAGACTTGTCCTAATAAAGGAAAGAAGAGAGTTATTAGGATAAATTTGGATGCATTTGCTTCAATCACCAAAGCCTTAAATAGTCAGAGAGGAGGCACCAAAAGCATCCTTTCCTTAGCCTTAATCTAATATTTAATATATCAGATAAGACCCTTCAAGCAGAAAGAGTCTCTAGGTAGAAAGGTGCTATGTGAAACTGTAAACATATGACATTTCATGACATATTGTGCCAAGAGTTGCTTATTACAACTCTTCAAAAAAAACCAACATTTTTTAATCCTTCCACATAGCTTAGGACCTGGTCAAAGCATCCCATAGTAATATAATCAAGAGAGGCTTATCTGGAGAAGGGATTAATAATCAAAAGGACTCTTGTCCATTCCATGCACCATATATTCCAAGTATCATAACCTTTCATTCACCCCATGATTCATGTCCAAAATTTCCACTTGACTGATCAAATCCAA
This sequence comes from Areca catechu, assembly GCA_021397845.1. Lineage (NCBI taxonomy): Eukaryota > Viridiplantae > Streptophyta > Magnoliopsida > Arecales > Arecaceae > Areca > Areca catechu. The sequence goes on along the minus strand of CM038052.1, from coordinate 138,649,756 downwards.
TCCAAATGAAGATGGATAAGAGAGGATAGGGGTTAGGCTTTATCAATAAAAAGGTAATTTAATTATAGAAGGACTCTTGGTCCTTTGTGCCCCTTATATTGTGCACATGCCAATATTGGTGGTGGAGACACAAGGGCCAGAAAAAAAATGATAGTTGTAACCCACATCCTTGTGGATCACCTATGAAATGAAGCCCTAAGCCCAAACCCCATATCACTTGTAAATAGTTATCTTCAATTCTATATTTTAGCTTAGTTGGGTTTAGCCCCAATCACCAAAATGAGTCATCGGTAAAAACCCTTGGACCCAAAATTAAGTCTGTATAAAACTCCAATTTCAATTGGATCATAAATTATGTTATAATGGTCCAGTGTTATTTAGCCCTTTTTACCAACTTTAATTAGGGTTTTGTATTTGCAAGCCTAATTAAGTATGGTATGGTTAATTATGAGTCAGTATGCCTTTTGACCAATGGGGTTTCAATTGATCAAGTAGGCTTGAAATTAGTTATATTGAGTCTTTATAATTGTTAGTGGTTGAGTCTTGTAATTATTAGTTGAGTCCTGTAATACAAGAGGGGACCCAATTAAAGATCCCATGTGACCCATGTGCCAAACCCAAGTCAACCAATTCTTGGCGCCACATGACAACCACCTCTTGGTGCCACCTCTTCAAGTTTTGGACATCACTTGCCACATCATCAGTCTACATTACTTGTCACCTCATTGGGACAACTTCACATGCCATGTCACTTACCTGGTCGGCCACATGAAAAAGAAACTTAGTGCCAACCATTCTTGTTGCCCAACTCAAAACAAAGTGTTGCCACTTTTTAAGATGAGTAAATGAGAAGGAGTCCAAGCCATATTACCACCTCATCTCTTCTCATTTTGTCGCCACATGAAGATTCAAGGAGCGCCTATCTACTTCAAAGGAGTCCAACCTTATCTAACTTGTGTGGATTATTTTCATCCAATTTGAAATACAAGAAGATGCCAAGATGGGAAAATGGATTGACGCCAATCAAGAAAAAGGGAGGTCACCTGGTAGGGACACCAGAGCCAGAAAGAAGCATCCATGCCACCTTATCTCTATTGGGTCACTACTAGTTGATCTAATCTGGTTTAATGAGTCATTAAGTTCAGTTAGGATTTGATTTGGTTTAATTTGAGTATGTTTGAATTTCAATTTGAGTCTATGGAGTCCAATAAAATTGTATTTGGGATTATGAGGAAGTTTTTTCATTAAGTTGTAATTGGTCCAATTGGGTCTCAATTGGGTCTAAATTGTTGCTTAGGTCTAGTAATTAGTCTTTGGGTCCATTTTGGGTTTAATGAGACCTAAGTTATTTTTGTATGGAGTTGACTAAGTCTACATAACATGAAGGAAGTTAAGAGGGGTCCACATCCACATTTATTTAGTTGGCTACTTGAAGAAAGGAAGCTCCATGCATATCTTTCCTCCAAAAAAACCTTTCACATATTTTTTACCAAAACAACGAGTTAAAAATTGATGGAAGGAGCTTTATGAAGGTAGCAATTAAGGAGCTTTAAAGGTGTAGGGAGTTTCTTGTAGAAAGCTTTTTAAAGGCAACAATTAAGGAGTCTTAAATGAAGAATTAAATGGCACAAGCTTTAAAGGCATTTAAGAGAGTTGGCTAAAGCTTTTCTACCTTTCACAAATTATTTTCCTTCTTCACGAATTCTCTCTCTTGGAGGTATTTTAGGTGGGCTCCACTCCCATTTAAATGCAGCAATCTAACTTCAATCAGCCAAGGAAAGAAAGGGAGAAGACAAATTGAAGGATGGAGGATCAAGTTAAGATAACCATCTTTATGAAGCATTGGCACTCATTCCAAAACCTCAATTTAAATTTAAAAATTGTAATTCTCTCTTCTTTTATTTTGAATTTGAATTTCAACCATCTTTCTACTTGTAATGAGGCTATAAAAAGAGCCCAAAACCTTTCTTTGTAAGGATATATTTTTGAGTATGAAAAGACAAAGTGTTGTTGCATATTTTCCAATTCCTCCATAGCTAGTTTGCTTGAAGGTGCTAGGTGAGATGTCGAGAACAACTTGGGTGCGACATCCAAGTTTTGTAGGGTGTGATGCTCTATTTATCGGTTCCGGTTTTATCAAATTTGTCATTTGAAGACTCTTTAAGGTCTACATCCAATCCTTTGAAGAGATTCTGAAGCAAGTCAAGAAGAACACCCCGGGAGCACAATCAACTTTGATGCCAACCTTCCTCCCCAACTTTAAACTTATTTTTGAGTTCTTGGCATTCTTAGCACATTTCTAGTGATAAATCTGATTTTTTTTGTAGATCTTTTTGAGACCCAACTCTTGAAGATCAGAGTCCTTGCTTTGGAACCGGTGTAATTGGAGTCCAAATGCCGGATCATCGATTTTGTAGTCAGGTTTGTCAACTCTAGAGTGTTACGATCTAGATCTTCAACCGAGGGAATTCAAAGTGTATTGGTAAATTTAAACCCATTCCCTTCCTCTAGGATCTGAAACTCAAAAGTAGGTAACCTAATCTAGGGTGATTTCTCAATCATTGTGATCCTCCCTTACAGTTATTTGACAAGATCTGCATGCGGGTAGGTAATTTCGATAACTAGTTGTCACTTTATTTTCTTTAGGTCTTCCTTTATTTTGCTGTTAGGATATCAGTATTGCTCTCAAAATACAAATATATATATATATAGATATATATATTATATATATATGATATATAATTATTAATATATATATATCAAGATAAGCATGGCACATCACTCATCACCATTCCATCCCGCATCATCACCAACTTCTCATTTTTTGTTTTGCCCAAATTTAAGAGAAACCATGAAAGAAGGACTCAACATCATTAGAGCCTCCTCTTATTTTGTCGCACACTTTAATTCAAGAAATGATGTCACCCATGAAAGAAAGAGGTGCAGGTGGAAAGACATAAACCTACACTAGGCATGCAAAACAGGGCCGGAGCACGGGATTTTAAAAAACAATTTTAAATCCGCGTAGCGGAAAACTGCTCTGCCCAGAAATCTAATCTATTCAAGTTGCATGTATTAAAAAAAATAGGCATGTAACAAGGCATATAATATTGGTAAATTATAAATAATTACAAGTATTTATGCATGATTAAAATAAAATTTTTCATACCTTTATCCACTAGAATAGCCCTGGAATAAAGCTGGAATAGGCTGGAATAAGTGGGATAAACTTATTCCGGTCATCTTCAAGCTTGAGATGTTGGGAGCTCTGTTTTTGGTCTTCAAAACAGTGATGAAATGCTATCTTCCGGAGCTCCGTTTGCTCCCGAATCGTAGCAGCAGCAAGGAAGAAAAGTCTTCTTCGACCACCGATCGAAATCTGCAAGAAAAACACAATGTATAGGGTGTACAAAATCCACCCAAGTTGCTGCCAGAAAAATTCTGCAGCAGAACAAACAGCAGCCTTCTTCTTGTGTTGGGAAAACAGCAACAAATCGGCTCGACCCTCTTGCTCCCAGGAGTAAAGGGATACTCTCTTAGAGAGGAGACACGCCGGGGGATCCCTGAACCTCCCTCACGAGCGGTGCTAGCCGCTGGAAGAGGACACGTCACAGGTAAGTTGCAGCAACTTCTCTTGCTGCAGAGTAGATTTTAAGCACTTCAAAAGAGAGGGATATGGCCTAGTTCTCTCCCTCACACATTCCAAATCCCAGCCCCAGAACTCTCAAAAATGGAGAACTCTCTCAAAGGAAAAATCGCCCAGAAAATCCTTTTGTTTACTGTTGCACGGTGTAAAAAGCTTATGGCTGAAACAGGGGTGCAGAGCTATATAGGCAGCATTGAGAGGGAGTAGAGAGGCTGGGAAAGGGTGAGGCATGGGTTGTGGATCTTCCAATAAACCAGCAGTAAATAGGAGTAAAGATGACGGGTGGAGAGGAGGAGAAAAGACGGGACGCCCCAGCGACGTTGGTTTGGCCTCTTTTTGATGCTTGGAGTCCAATCCAGCGTAAAGAAAAAATTGCAAACGTTAAAACCGTGTAAATGGTCACATGGGAGAATAAATCAACCGGTTCAAACAAATCCGGTCCATTCCATTTAAACCAAGTGGTTCAATCCAATTGAACCGAATCAAAATTTGGTTCAAGGGAAAATTTGGTTCACAAACCAATTGAAGGCCAAAATGAACTCCGAATCAGTTCAAAACTGATTCAATAAAATCCTGGTCAGTCCTGGTCAGCCCGGGACAATTTCTGGTTGACATAAACCAAGGGCAAGATGGGGAAAAGAGTGCTCAAAAATAAATACTGTGACCATAAAAATCGAGACGATTCCAATCGTAATCGGTATCCAGATCAGAGAGTAATCCTCTATGGCGTGTGATCTCATAGGTTTGAACCTAAATGGTAGCACTAGAACAATTCTAGTATCAGCATAGGAAACCATCTAGCAATGGGTCTCGGCGTCCGGATAGGTCGAAGATGCGGGAGCAAACTATCGAACCTCTGGCATATGGTTACCATATAATTCATTCCTTTGACCTCTAATGCTCAGGACGACTGAGATTGGGTTGCCAACCCAGATAGAGTCAGTCCAATACGTGTCTCAACCTCGCAAGCCCAGTGACTCTTCACTAGGGCTACCCCGACCGAGGATTTGCTAAATTGAGATACTGCGAGACATTCAATCCAAACTGTTTGGACAGGTCAATTCTATCTTGGTCCATCACTGCTCCACAAGTACTTGCCTATACCCAGAAACCTTCCATCACCGGATTAAAAATCGGGGTAGTCCGACACCAAAGCAGAGGGAGTTGCTTGAAAGCTACCATGATGACCTCAAGTCAGAGGGACACATATACCCATATCCAATCATGAGTTTCCCTTTGGCAGAAAAGGGGCTGCACGGAGTCACGTTCAATGAGATATCACATATCCCACTTGCAGATCACATCAGTGTCACCACACTCATTTGGTCAAGAGGACAACCAAACGATATGAACTGCAACAACCTATACTTGATATATGCCATCCAGTACAATATATCCTTTGGTTGTGAACAGGGTTTAAGGACCAGTCGATACATCCTCTCTGTATCAAAGTCAGTGTAGTCCTAAGGACTTCATCACATGGAAAGAGCTCATTTCAGGGAAATACAATATGTGATGAACCGCCTACAACCCAGGCGATTGGCTTTGGGGCACAATTCCCAACAACCAAGCATGGATGAAGTCCAAGGAAGATCAAACTCAAGAGTCATGACACTAGAAGAAGGAATTCAAGGAGTTGCTGCCCAAAAAGAATTAACTCTACTCTTTGTAACCCAGACTTCTCATGTGGTGGTCTAAAATACCACCATTAATCCCTCTTGTAAATGTAATTGTTATTGATGAAAAAAAGCTGACATTCTTTCAATTCCTTTGCTGTGTGCATTGCAGGGTGTGAGGCCCTACATATCCAACAATTAGAAAACCTAGCCGTCATCTTTCAACTCTCTTTCCCTTCTCTTTCACCTTTTTTTCCTCTTTCTATAACCATCAAACCTGAGTGTTGAAATTGATTGCAGGTGATAGAGAATGGACGTGACGGTGGTTCTTGCCTTGGAACTAGTAGAGCTAAAGATCGGAGCCCGAAGATCGAAATCTGGAAGTCCTTCCGCAAGATCCTAAAGAGTCCAGTCAGATCCACAACAAAAAGGAAAATGATCTTCATTGGTAAAGTATAAACCTTCTCTAACTCTTTATTTTCTAATCCATTGAAAGGTAGAACCTTAGTTTAAGGTAATTTCTTAATCACTAGGTCATTTTTTCTAACTAGATTTGTTAATCTATATTACGGTATTGCAACTAGTTGACTAGTTTCATTCATTTAATTATTTGAGTCTTTTTCCTATTAAATTCTTGAAAAAATTAATCTCTGATTACTATCTGAAATTAGATTTAAAATCAGTAATTTATTTTTGCATCTTGTCCCATATCAATTGGTGCCAAGAGTCCCAAGCCCTTAGGACTCTTGGTTCAAGACATGGATAAGGGCTATAAAATAATGATAAATCCCAATTTGGTTGCCCCACTTAAGGCTTAACTCAATTTAAGTTCTAATCAAATTAGTTAGTCCAAATAACAAGCATTTAAATCCAATCTAATTAGGTAGGAGTTAGGCTAGCCAATATATTTTAGTATGTTAATTAACTAGCCAATTAGGATCCTGTTACCTTAATAAAAATATATTATCTTCCTTGATAATTCCTTAGTATATGTGACCCTTTAAGCTCCACATCTAAGTGCAGTAGGTCTAGGTTTATGTCGATTTAGTTCAATTAGAAATCAACTAATCAAATTAAAATCAAACTAACTCTAGTCCCAATTTGAACCATCTTTCAAACTGATTCATGAATTCAATTAATTTAATTCATGAAAACCTGTAAGACATGATTGACATCTAGCAATGTATCATGCCTATCTTGAAGATAAGAGATTTGATAGAAATTATCAAAATATACTTCAGTGGCAAGTTATCATATAATTCAATCATTTGATCTTCCTTTATCTTGAATAAGCAATAGATATGAAAAATTATCAAACCTATCACTTTATTTTTTCGAACCTCGAATCATTAATGAAGACTCAACCAATGAAAGATTAGAAACCTTTTTATAATTTCATCTTGCTTTGATCAAAGACTTCTTTAGTCATCATTTGATGAGATTACATGGAATAAATACTCCGGTACTAGGAGTGATCGATTCCTTGTTAACCTACTCATAACCTTCATACACAATTCACCAAATCCATGAACATCCAGTACATAACTAAGTTATGAATGAATATAAATCAAAATAAAGATACATGTATACAAGATTTCATGGTGATCTCAGAACTAAGGATCACTAGCATAACTCCTACTAAGAGAATCATCTTTTGACAAGTAAGATTTTTATAAGATGTTCTCATGATGAATCAATTTAGTGAACTCATACCTTGATGAGCATCTACATGCTTGTATTAGTATCCATACACAAGTGGTCATGAGACCAACCACTCTCTCCATCGAGCATACATAGAATGTGCCGGTCTTTCTGGAAACATTGATCCCTGACTCGATGATACTTCAACTAGGAATATTCTAGATTAGGATTTATAAGATTTTAGGTCTCACTATTATGAACATCATCATAATCCTGAATTCATTATCCTAATCTATAGGAATCATCATAATCATAAAATAAAAAAGATATAAAGCATAGCATATGATGAATCAAAATACCTTTTATTAATATAACATCATCAATGAGTTGGAAGAACTTTATAGAAATGTCCATGCTACATAAAAAATATGATTGGCTTTCAGGGTGCTATTCTTTCAATCTCTCACTTACACTGAAGCCAATCTTCCTTGTATTTAATTCCCATATAATCTAAATGGTGATCAAACTGCTATTGAGGAAGGGTCTTAGTAAATTGGTTTGCTATGTTGTTCTTTGTATCTACTCGTTCTATAACCACATCTTGTCTTTCAATGATTTTATGAATGAGACTGAAGCATCTTAGGATGTGCTTGGACTTTAACTTGTATAATAGCTCCAGTATTATCATAATAAAGTGTCATCGATTATCGTATCACAGAAACTACACCTAATTCCAAGATAAACTTTTTCATCTAGATAGTTTCCTTAGCTTCTTCACTAGTAGCTATGTACTCAATCTTTGTAACCGAGTCAGCTATAATTTACTGCTTGGTACTTTTTCAACTCACTATACCTCCATACAAAATAAAGACATACCTTGATATGGATTTACTATCATTTAGATTTGATTAAAAACTAGAGTTAGTATAGCCTTCTAGTTTTAAATCTGATCTTCTATATATTAGAAAAATATCTTTAGTCCTTTTAACTTACTTAAGAATGTTTTTCATAGCTTTCCAATGATCCTCCCCTGGATCAGCCTGAATTTTGCTTGCTATGCCAAGGCATAAGCAACATCATGCCTGGTACATAAGATGGCATATATGATTGATCCTACAACTGAAGTATAAAGAATCTTACTCATTCTTTGTCTCTCTTCAGGTATCTTAAGGGCCATCTTCTTAGAAAGAGTATGCCTTGACTCATGGGCAAGTAACCCCTTTTACCTTCATCCATATTGAATCTTTTTAATACTAAGTCAATATACCTAGATTGGAATAAGCCGAGCATCCTCTTAGATCTATCTCTATATATTTTTATACCTAGTATATAGGATGCTTCTCCTAAATCCTTCATGGAAAGCCATTTAGATAGCCAAGCTTTTACTGATTGCCACATTGGAATATCATTCCTAATGATAAGTATGTCATCAACATATAATATTAAGAAGTCAATGGCATTCCCACTTCTTATACATACATGGTTCATCCACATTTTTTATGAAACCAAATTCCTTAATTTTATTGAAGTAGATGTTTCAACTCTTCAATGCTTGTTTTAGACCATAAATGCATTTCTTAAGCTTGCATACTTGGTTCAGTCTTCCACTTGAGACAAAACTTTCTGGCTATGACATATGAAATTCTTTTCCAAGACACCCATTGAGGAAGGCAATCTTTATATCTATTTGCCATATTTCATAATTGTAGTATGTGGCTATAGCAAGCAAAATCCTAATGGGCTTGAGCATAGCTATTGACAAAAATATTTCATCATAGTCGATTCCATATCTTTGTTTGAAACCTTTTGCCACTAGCTTAGCCTTGTAGGTTTCTACTTGGCCATCTACTCCAATCTTCTTTTGAAGACCTATTTGTATCCTATTAGATTTACTCCCTCAGGTAGATCAACCAAGGTCCAAACCTGGTTAGAATACATAGGGTTCATTTTAGATTTCATTGCATCAAGCCATTTATCATCTTTACTCTTGACAGCTTCCATATAGATCACAAGATCATCATCTAAAATGATGTTGGCTTTATTATTATTTTTAATAACAAAGCCATATCTAAAAGGTACATCCCGTACTCTCTCTAACCTACGAAGAGGAGGTGTATGTTGTGGTGGTACCTGGTTAATAGGTACCCATGTTTGAGAAATTTGAGATTGATTGTTTATAAGAGTATGTTGTTGGTCTTGAACTTCACTAAGTTCAAGTATCCTCCCATTGCCTCCTTCTTGGATAAGTTCCTTCTCCAAGAAAGTGGCATGCCTACTAATAAAAATCTTTTATTCAGTAAGATGATAAAAAGGGTATCCAATACCCTCTCAGTGATAATCTATGAACCAACATTTATCAGCCCTAGCACTTAGCTTATGTCCAAACAATTTTTTAACATAAGTAGGGCTAGTGGCCTTTTGCCTTTTCATAATTATATAAAGTGCTAGCTACTGATTTTGATGGTAACTAATTTAGTATATAGGCAACAATCTCTAGGACACGATCTCAGAAGGATATAAGAAGATTGGTGAAGCTCATCATGGACCTTACCATATCTAACAAGGTATGATTCCTCCTTTCTGCTACACTATTCAATTGTAGTATATATGGAGCTATCCATTTTGAGACAATGCCTTTGTCCTTAAGATGATTAAGAAATTCACTAGATAAGTATTTTCCTACCAGATTTGATCGAAGGAGTTTAATACTTTTTCTAGTTTAACCATATTTTGATTCTCTTTAAATTTATCGAAGCTTCAGATTTATGTTTCATAAGATACACATATCCAAACCTAGATAAATCATCAGTAAAGGTGATGAAATAAGAGTATCCTCCTCTAGCTTGAGTTAACATTGGTCCATATATATCTATATGTATTAGCCCTAATAACTCAGTTTCCTTATCTCTATGACCAGTGAATGGAGATTTGGTCATTTTATCCATGAGATAGGATTCACAAGTTTCTAATGATTGATAATCATAATGATCAAAGAATTTATTTTTCTATAACTTGTTTATCCTAGACTCACTAATTGACATAATCGACAATGCCAGAGAAAAGTGCATTAACATCATCTCTCTTTCTTTTCGTGTTTTCAACAAGTAAAACTTTATCACTGAATGAAAGAACTAAAAGACCATTAATAAATAAACTACCTCCAAAGAAATTATTAGAATGAAAAATAAAGCATCCACTGCTCTTTATATTAATTTCAAAATCTTGTTGTAATAACAAGGGTATAAAAATAATATTTCTAATAATATTTAGAATATAGTAACAATCATTCAATTCTAAAATTTTGTCCGAAGGCAATAATAATAGATAGGTGCCCACAGCTTCCGCTTGAATGGCTTCACCACCACTTACACTGTGTTGCCCAAGTGGCTACCCAAGAGGGGGTGAATTAGGAATTTAAAAATTTAAGGCAAGTAATATGTAATTAAAATTTCTTAGAAGGTGTTAGGTGCTGTGACAGATTTATAAATTGTAGAAGCTAAAAAGGAGTAAAGAAGCATAACATAAACACATCAAATTTATAGTGGTTCGGAGCAACCTAGCTCCTACGTCCACTATCCAAGATACCACTTGGGATTTCCACTATATTCACACCCAAATACAGTAGGATTGTTTTATAGGATCATAATCCAAAACCTCTACACTTTGGTTTTATGGGATCACCAAGAAAACCCAACATCCTTTGGTTTTAACAGGCTCACCAAAGAAACCTAACTTGGTTTTACCAGGATCACCAAGAACCCAACACTTGGTTTTTATCAAGGCTCACCAAGAACCTATTTGGTTTTTCAACCGGGCTCACCAATAACCCAACAATTCAAAAATGAATTGAAAGAAATGCAACAAAAATGATAAACTCAATTTGTCGAATAGTTGCCGGTGTAGCTTGATGCAAGTCCACTTAAATGCATTTGAATAAGCTTTAATTGCTTTAGTGGCTTCTTCCCAAAGTTGCTTCAAACTTCAAAACAGAGTTGGTGAAGTCTTGAAGTCTAGCTTTGAAAGAAAACAGGTGCTAGTGGTTTGACATGATTCTATACTAGGCATGCAAACACTGCGCGGGAGCAGATTGGATTTTAAAATAATTTTAAAAATCCGCATAGCGGAAATCTACTCCACCCAGAAACTAATCTAATTCTAGTTGTAAATAGGCATATAAATGATATAAAATATTATAAAATATTTGAATTAAAAATTCAATTCATGCATGATGAAAAAATAATTTTTTTTCATACCTTATTCCGGCTGGAATAACCCTGGGATAAAACTGGAATAGGCTGGAATAAGTGGGATAAACTTATTCCAGTCTTCTTCTTCCTTGGATTGCAGAAAACTCTGTTTTGGGGTGGAAAACATCGCCGAAAAGATGGCTTCCAGACCTCCGTTTGCTCCCAATTTTGGCAGCGGCAAGGGGGACAAGTGGTCTTCGATCTCCAATCGAAATCTGCAAGAAAAAGTCAGCCAAAAGGGTGTAGAAATTCACCCAAAATCTGCTGCCAGAAGTTTGGAGCAGAACAGGACAGCAGCTTCTTCCTTTGCGTTTGGAGCAACAGCAGTGATCCCGGCTCGCCTCGCTTGCTCCCAGGAGTAGAAGGGTACTCCCTCTAGAGGGGAGACACACCCGGGGCTCTCGAATCCGCCTTCACGCGTGGTGCTAGCCGCTGGAAGGAGCAACATCACGGTGGATAGCAGCAACCGTTGTTTGCTGTAGTCCTGGTTTGAGCACAACAAAGAGGGGTGAAAAGGCCCTTGTAACACTCCTTCACACTCGCCAAAACCCAACCCAAGAACACTCGATGGAAGAAGAGATCAAGTTTGAATGAGGCTCCCAAAGAATAGCACCCAAATTCCTATTGTTGGCTGTTGCACGGTGATAAAAAATATTGCTGAAACAGGGCAATAGCTGGTATTTAAAGGCAGCAAGGAGGAGGGAGATGGAGAGGCTGGGAAACTAAAAGACACCGATAGCCGTCCACCCATTAAACCATCCATTAAACAGGGTTAAAGCCAGCGGGTGAAGGAGAGGAAGAGAGACCAGCAACGTTCGGATGAATGGGCTTCGGTCGTTTTGGCCATTGGGTTTCTCCCAACGTTAAGAAAAAAAATCCAACGATAAAATACCATGTAAACGGTCACATGGGAGAATAAAACACCGGTTCAAACAAAACTGGTCCATTCCCATTTTAACCAAGTGGTTCAATCTAATTGAACCGGTTCAAAATTTGGTTCAAGGGAAAAATTGGTTCACAACCAATTGGAGGCCGAAACGAGCTCCGAATCAGTTCAAAACTGACTCAGAAAATCCTGGCATAGTCCTGGTCAACCCGAAACAATTTCTGGTTGACACAGATAAGGGAAAGACGGGAAAAAGAGTGCTCAAAAATACTGTGACCATAAAATCGAGATGATTCTCAATCATAATCGGTATCTGGATCAGAGAGTTTCCTCTGTGGCGTGTGACCTCATAGGTTCGAACCTAAACGGTAGCACTGGAACAATTCCAGTACCAGCACAGGAAACCATCTAGCAATGGGTCCCGGCGTCCGGATAGGTCGAAGATGCAGGAGCAAACTATTGAACCTCTGGCATATGGTTACTGTATAATTCATCCCTTTGACCTCTAATGCTCAGGACGACTGAGATTGGGCTGCCAACCCAGACAGAGTCAGTCCACTACGTGTCTCAACCTCGCAAGCCCAGTGACTCTTCACTAGGGCTACCCCGGCCGAGGATTTGCTAATTTGAGATACTGCAAGACATTCAATCCAAACTGTTTGGACAGGTCAATTCCATCTTGGTCCATCACTGCTCCATAAGTACTTGCCTGTACCCAGAAACCTTCCATCACCGGATTAAAAATCTGGGTAGTCCGGCACCAAAGCACAGGGAGTTCTTGCAAGCTACCGTGATGACCTCAGGTCAGAGGGACACATATACCCATATCCAATCGTGAGTTTTCCTTGGCAGAAAGGGGCTGCACGGAGTCACGTTCAATGAGATACCACATTTCCCACTTGTAGATCACATCAGTGTCACCACACTCATTTGGTCAAGAGGACAACCAAACGATGTGAACTACAACAACCTATACTTGATATATTGACGTCCAGTATAATATATCCTTTGGTTGTGAACAGGGTTTAAGGACCAGTCGATACATCCTCTCTATATCGAAGTCAGTGTAGTCCTAAGGACTTCATCACATGGAAAGAGTTCATTTCAGGGAAATACAATATGTGATGAGCTACCAAAAAATATTTTATTAATTCAAAGAAAGAGTACAATATTTAGCTCAACCGCCTACAACCCAGGCGATTGGCTTTGGGACACTATTCCCAACAACTCTCACTTGTACTAAAGCCAATCAGAAGAGTATCTAATACCCATTTTCCTTTTACAATAGTCGAACTCTTTTATTCCGAGGGCTTTAGTGAAGGGGTCGGCCAGATTTTTTTTCCATTGATCTTCAGAAGATTGATGTCGCCTCGTTCCACGATCTCTCGTACGAGGTGGCAGCACCGCAGAATGTGCTTGGTGCGATGATGAGCTTTAGGCTCCTTAGCTTGAGCAATGGCTCCAGTGCTGTCGCAGTACACCGGAACAGGACCATCTAGGGAAGGTGCCACCCCTAGCTCTCCAAGGAACTTCCGCAACCACACAGCTTCCTTTGCTGCATCTAATGCTGCAATGTATTCTGCTTCGCATACCGAGTCTGCAACAGTTGCCTACTTGGAACTTTTCCAACAGATCGCTCCTCCATTCAGGGTAAATACAAACCTTGACACACTCTTGCTATCATCTCTATTCGACTGGAAACTGGAGTCAGAGTACCCCACAAGTTTCAAGTCAGGTTCTCCATAAATCAGCCATTGATCTTTAGTATTTCTTAAATACTTAAGGATGGACTTAACCACCTTCCAATGCACCTCACCTAGGTCAGACTGGATGTGCTCACTACTCCTAGTGAGTATGCCACGTCTGGTCTAGTACAAGTCATAGCATACATGATAGAGCCTACTATAGAAGCATAAGGTACTCTACTCATGCACTCTCTTTCCTCAGGAGTTGTCGCACAATCCTTCTTGGAAAGAGTAATTCCAGAACCTATCGGGAGATAGCCTTTCTTGGAATTTTTCATGCTGAACCGTTTCAGCACGGTGTCAATGTACGTAGACTGGGACAATCCCAAAAGCTTCTTAGATCTATCTCTATAGATCTTCATACCTAGTATGTAAGAAGCTTCACCCAAGTCCTTCATGGAGAACTGAGATGATAACCAGACCTTTATTCCTTGTAATGCTGCGACATCATTCCCGATTAAGAGAATGTCGTCAACATACAGTACTAGGAATGCAATCACAGAACCATTAACCCATTTATAGATGCACGATTCTTCTCCGTTCCTAACGAAGCCGTACAATTTGATACACCTATCAAACCGTAAGTTCCAACTTTGAGATGCTTGCTTGAGTCCATAGATGGACCTCTACAACTTGCATACTTTTGATTCATCTGTGGATGTGAAACCTTCAGGCTGTATCATATACACCTCCTCTTCCAGCTCCCCATTTAGGAAAGCGGTTCGGACATCCATCTGCCAGATCTCGTAATCAAAAATGCTGCCAAAGAAAGCATGATCCGAATGGACTTGAGCATTGCCACAGGGGAGAAAGTCTCATCATAATCGATACCATATCACTGACGATACCCCTGGCAACCAGACAGGCTTTATAGGTCTCTACCATCCCATCTGCGCCCCTTTTCCTCTTGAAGATCCATTTACACCCGATGGGTTTTATCTTCAGGCGGATCAACCAATGTCCAAACATTGTTGATTTCCATGGACTCCATTTCGGATCGCATGGCTCCAAGCCATGCCTCAGAGTCAGATCTCTGAAGTGCATCCATATAGGTGATCGGATCCTCATTGTTCTCATCGAGCTCAATGGGATCGCCGTCCGGACCAAGAAACCATAGTATCTGTCCGGCTGACACGGTATTCTACCGGATCTCCTAATGGGTTCTGGGTGTGATTCAATCACAACTGGTTCTAGGATGTCCTTAGAGTGTGCAGGTTCTTTTATTGGCTAAACTTCATCAAGTTCAATCTTAGAGGCTATAGTTCCTTCTCCAAGGAACTCCTTTTCCAAAAAGATAGCTCTAAGAGCAACGAACACCTTTTGTTCATTCTCCAAGTAGAAGAAATACCCTTTGGTTTCCTTAGGATAACCAATGAATAAACACTGATCAGACCTAGGACCAAGTTTGTCTGAGTCTAAACGCTTTACGTAAGCCGGACAACCCCAGACCCGAAGGTGTGAGATTGAGGGTTTACATCCAGTCCACATCTCATACGGAGTGGAGACAACAGACTTACTTGGAACATCATTTAATAAGTAACAGGCTGTCTGAAGCGCATATCCCCAAAAGGATAGCGATAAAGTTGCAAAGCCCATCATGGATCGAACCATGTCCAACAAGGTTCGATTCCTCCTTTCGGACACACCATTTAACTGTGGTGTTCCTGGAGGAGTCCACTGAGAGAGAATTCCATTCTCCTCAAGATATGTCAAAAATCACCAGATAAGTATTCACCACCTCGATCAGATCGAAGGGTTTTAATACTTTTTCTAGTTTGCTTTTCTACTTCATTACGGTATCGTTTGAACATTTCAAATGACTCAGACTTATGTCTCATTAAAAAGACATAACCAAACCTTGAAAAGTCATCTGTAAAAGTAATGAAATATTTGTATCCTCCTCTGGCACTAACTATCATCGGTCCATATACATCAGTATGTATTAGACTTAGAAGTTCTGTAGCTCGTTCACCTTTTCTAGTAAAAGGTGACTTGGTCATTTTACCAAGTAAACAGGATTCACGTGGGCAGTGATTCAGAATCACTGACCTCGAGGAGTCCATCTCCTCGCATCTTGTTTATCCTATTTTGGTTAATATGACCTAGCCTACAGTGCCAAAGATACAAATCGTTGACATTATCTAACCTTTGGTGTTTGCTAGAAGTGTACATTACACTAACAGGCCTTGATAGTATGTATATGCCAATATTTAATCTAGCTTTCATTATAACAGAGTTATTCAAAATAACATTGCAAAAATCTCCTTTTATTGATAGTTCAAAATCACAATTGGCCAAAAGGCCTACAGAGATTATGCTCATAATGAAACTAGGACAATAGTGACAGTCGACTAGTTCGACAGTACAAGACTCAAAGACAAGATGCAAGACTCCGACCGCCAGTACTGGAACACGATTTTCATTCCCGACGCTCAGAAATTGTTCTCCATCTTCAAATCTTCTGCTAACTTAAAGTCCCTGTAACGAATTACAAATATGAATTGGACTACTAGTATCCAATACCCAGTTAGCAATATCAACAATTGAGTAATTACAAGGTTTTATCATATAAATACCTTGTTCAGCAGACTTCTGCTTCCTCGGCCTGTTCGGATCAAGGGACGCAATATAAAGAGGACAGTTCCTCTTCCAGTGTCCCTTCTTCTTGCAGTAGAAAGTCTCTGCAGAAGACTGATCAGCCTTATACTTCCTGGTCTGACTAGGGCCAGGAGCATTCTCTTACCTTTTCCTTCTTATTTGTTTTCTTCTTCCCTTTCTTAAAGGGACGACGACCTCTACTTCCTCCCACTAAATTCACCCCCCCTTATTCAGTTGGTGGTCTTTCTCGAAAGTCTGCAGCAACCCCAAAAGACCATGGTAGTTGACTGCAGGCTTATTCATTCTATAATGATCAAGAAATCAAGATAGGAGGAGGGAAGAGAAATCAGGATCGCATCCTTGCCGAGCTGCTCGTGCAAGGGGCATCCGAGTTTGCCCAGTTTTCAATCAGCTCGATCATGTACAATACATAATCAGTGACTGAACCACCATTCGGCATCTTGGAGTTGTAGATGGCACAAGACACTTTGTACCGTTCTACATCATCCGGGGTGCCGAAGGATTCCTTCAACTTTTGAAGGATTTCATCAGGTTGGGCCTCCTCGAACTTGCGACTGAACTCGTCGTTCATCACCGCTAACATAATGCACGGACAGTAGTCCGATCAGAGACCCAATTCAGATAAGCGTCTCTGACCGCACCATGCATTTGCAGGAGGGATTTCAGGTGCCAGATCCGTTATCACATAAGGATCCGTTCATGCTCTAGAACGATTCTCAACCTTCGATACCAACTATCGAAGTTGTGACCCTTTAACTTCTCGTTATCGAGAAATGATGACGGAGCGATAAATTAGAAGACATCTGAAAAGAAAATAAGACCAAATTAGTGTATGAATTAATAATTTAACTAAAAGACTTGGACTTTAGTCTAAAGGTTCTCCCACTAATTTTTCAGATTGGTAGCCTCTAACTCCAATTTGTGAAAATACCTTTTCAAGTGGGTACTGAAATCCAATAGGCCTCGCATGAGCCCGACTTTGGCCGGCTCACCCATACGAGCCTAAAGGTAGGTTCGTAAACCAATTGTTTCCCTAAACAATTTTCAGTATTTTATTTTGCCCCTGAGAATACCCCAATCGGCCTTGGGGCCTCCTATTGCGGGTCTCTAGTTAGGTCCAATAATTAAAATGACAAATCCAATGCTTCCAGCTAACTAAAGACCAAGCCCGACTTTGGCAGGCCCATCTAGTCCCGTTAAGAGGTTGCACTGAACCATCATCGATCAGATAGAAATTCCAATCGCCGGATGTACACCCGTTCTTTGGAACTGCCGATGCACACCAAGCTAGTGGACACATTTCTAACCGACTTAATGGGAGGCTAAGACACTGTCAACTCCTTGACTTAGTCTTTTTGAGGACCTAATAATTTTAGAGGATTTTTAGTTATGACAGAAGAAAAGATAAGGACATGGATCATCCTCCCACTGAATCAATCAGATTCCAGGAGGGTTGATATAAATCAACAAATTGATCCATGGGCACCTATAGATCAGTCAGACCGATCAACCTGGGTGACATGGGTTAACTCGAGTCTTTGAGCTTTTCCAATCAGTTCTGGTCGACTCGACTAGCCAGGTAGGTGAGATCATGGGTGAGTATCCGCCATTAACCATCTTTCCTAGACACCAACCAAGTTTGCCAGGAAAGATGTAGCCTCATACAACCATGATCACAATGCCAAACCTACCTTGACACCAGTCGGTTTACCAGACTCGATCAGACTAGCCTAAAGACTCGGGCGTCCACTGAGCCACTAATTGGATCCATTTTAGATGAACGGATCAACTAATCTAACTATTAGATAGTTCTAAAGAAGGGCCTTAAACAACTTTTGTTTAATCTTCTTGAAATCCAGTTCAACTAAACTTAGGTCTAACCAGTTATGGACCCAACTAGTCAGCTAACCCAATTAACCCAAAATGGCTTATGCAAATTTGATTAGATTTCATAAACCTAAAAAAAAAATTTAATAAGCCAAACACTTAATTAAAAATTTTTTAATTAAGTCTCTATGTAAATAATTTTACATAACAAAAAAATCATGCATCAAGATATTTACACATATTTTATATTAAACATGCCTAAAATCATGTATCACCAAATTAAAATAATTTTTAATTTTAATATTCTTTAAGGATCCTTCTGAAGAGGCCAACACAGACGATCCGCATCGTGTCAAAGACACACGGTCTGGTGAAGGTCTCAACTAGGTACCAAAAAGAAATCAGGATACATTTTAGATTAAACCAATTTTAATCTATTAAACATGCATACTAGATTAGATTACATATACAACCTGGCTCTGATACCAATGAAAGAAAACAGGTGCTAGTGTTTGACATGATTCTACACTAGGCATGCAAACAACTGCGGGAGCAGATTGGATTTTAAAAACAATTTTAAAAATCCACACAGCGAAAATCTGCTCCGCCCAGTAACTAATCTAATTCTAGTTGCAAACAGGCATGTAAAATGATATAAAATATTTATAAATATTGAATAAAAATTCAATTCATGCATGATTAAAAAAATAATTTTTGTCATACCATATTCTAGCTGGAATAACCTGAGATAAAACTGGAATAGCTGGAATAAGTGGGATAAACTTATTCCAGTCTTCTTCTTCCTTGGACTGCAGAAAACTCTGTTTTGGGGTGGAAAAATGTCACCGGAACGATGGCTTCCAGACCTCCGTTTGCTCCCAAATTTGGCAGTGTCAAGGGAGACAAGCGGTCTTCGATCTTAATCAAAATCTACAAGAAAAAGTCAGCCAAAAGGGTGTAGAAATACATCCAAAATCTGCTGCTAGAAGTTTGGTGCAGAACAGGACAGTAGCTTCTTCCTTCATGTTTGGAGCAACAGCAGCGAACCCGGCTCGCCTCGCTTGCTCCCAGGAGTAGAAGGGTACTCCCTCTAGAGGGGAGACACACCCGGGGCTCTCAGATCCGCCTTCACGTGCGGTTCTAGCCACTGGAAGGAGCAATGTCACGGTGGATAGCAGCAATCATTGTTTGCTGCAGTCCTGGTTTGAGCACAACAAAAGGGGGTGAAAAGGCCCTTGTAACACTCCTTCACACTCTCCAAAACCCAACCCCAAGAACACTCGATGGAAGAAGAGATTAAGTTTGAATGAGGCTCCCAAAGAACAGCACCCAAATTCCTATTGCTGGCTTTTGCACGGTGATAAAAAACATTGCTGAAACAGGGCAATAGCTGGTATTTAAAGGCAGAAGGAGGAGGGAGATGGAGAGGCTAGGAAACTAAAAGACACCGGCAGCCATCCACCCATTAAACCATCCATTAAACAGGGTTTAAAGCCAGCGGGTGTGAGGAGAGGAAGAGATGCCAGCAACGTTCTGACGAATGGGCTTCGGTCGTTTTGGCTTGGGTTTCTCCCAGCGTTAAGAAAAAAAATCCAACGATAAAATAATGTGTAAACGGTCACATGGGAGAATAAATCACGGTTCAAACAAAACCGGTCCATTCCCATTTAAACCAATGGTTCAATCCAATTGAACCGGTTCAAAATTTGGTTCAAGGAAAAAATTGGTTCATAACCAATTGGAGACCGAAACGAGCTCCGAATCAGTTCAAAATTGATTCATAAAAATCCTGGCGCAGTCCTGGTCAACCCGGAACAATTTTCGGTTGACACAGACAAGGGCAAGATGGGAAAAAAAGTGCTCAAAAATACTGTGACCATAAAACCGAGATGATTCCAATCATAATCGGTATCCGGATCAGAGAGTATCCTCTGTGGCGTGTGACCTCATAGGTTCGAACCTAAACGGTAGCACTGGAACAATTCCAGTACCAGCACAGGAAACCATCTAGCAATGGGTCCCGACGTCCGGATAGGTCGAAGATGCAGGAGCAAACTATCAAACCTCTGGCATATGGTTACTGTATAATTCATCCCTTTGACCTTTAATGCTCAGGACGACTGAGATTGGGCTGCCAACCCAGACAGAGTCAGTCCACTACGTGTCTCAACCTCGCAAGCCCAGTGACTCTTCACTAGGGCTACCCCGGCTGAGGATTTGCTAAATTGAGATACTACGAGACATTCAATCCAAACTATTTGGACAGGTCAATTCCATGTTGGTCCATCACTGCTCCAAAAGTACTTGCCTGTACCCAGAAACCTTCCATCACCGGATTAAAAATTCGGGTAGTCCGGCACCAAAGCACAGGGAGTTGCTTGCAAGCTACCGTGATGACCACAGGTCAGAGGGACACATATACCCATATCCAATCGTGAGATTCCCTTTTGTAGAAAGGGGCTGCACGGAGTCACGTTCAATGAGATACCACATATCCCACTTGTAGATCACATCAGTGTCACCACACTCATTTGGTCAAGAGGACAACCAAACGATGTGAACTACAACAACCTATACTTGATATATTGCCATCCAGTATAATATATCCTTTGGTTGTGAACAGGGTTAAGGACCACTCGATACATCCTCTCTATATCGAATTCAGTGTAGTCGTAAGGACTTCATCACATGGAAAGAGTTCATTTCAGGGAAATACAATATGTGATGAGCTGCCAAAAAATATTTTATTAATTCAAAGAAAGAGTACAATATTTAGCTCAACCGCCTACAACCCAGGCGATTGGCTTTGGGACACTATTCCTAACAAGCTTGAATGCTCTTGTGCTCTTTAGCTGTTGGTAGTAGGATATTCAATGAAGCTCTCTTAACTTTTAAGAACTCTCTAATTCATTGCTTCAAGGAAGTTCAAATCCTTCAAATATAAAGTCTTCCATCACTCTAAGGTAGTTAGAGACATTTTTGAGCATTGGGATGTGACTTGTGACCGTTGGAGTACCATTTGGCATTTAAAAACAAATTCTGGAACTAGCCGTTAGATACCTGTAAATGATTTTCGAGTCGGCTTGGATTCCTTCGAGTCGGCTTGGATCCTTCGAGTCGATAGGTCGAGTCGCCAAATCTTCAGTGTAGTCGGCTCTTTGTCTCATGACACAAAACATCACTCTTGATGAGTCGGCTCTTGATAGCTCGAGTCGGCTCGAAAACTTGAACTCGAGGAGTCAGCTCTTTTCAGCTTGAGTCGACTCTTCTTCTCAGGTTCGGAAATCCTCACTTTGGAAGAGCCGGCTCGATGCATTTTGGGTTGGCTCGCTTTCTCAGGCTTTTAGAATTAGGTCTAACAGAGTCGGCTCTTTCTGGTTCAGGTTGGCTTGCCTGGCTATTCTCAAAAATCTTCAAAAATGGGACTCTGGAAGAGTCGGCTCGGACTGATTCCAATCAACTTGGATTAATTGGAGTCAGCTTGGTTACCTTCAAGTCGGCTCAGATTGTTGCATTCCAGAATCCTTGTTACGTGCAAGTAAGCGGAGTCGGCTCTTCAATAAGTTGGGTCGGCTCGAGTATTTTCTTCAGGATTTTTACACTCGAACTTAAAGAGAAACTCTTACCAACTCTTTACATTTTCAAACATACCAACTCAAAACTAATTTCAAGGCACACACACATAGAAGTAACCCTTTTCACATTATTTTTTCTTAGCTTTTTCATTGGGTCTTCTTTACAAAAAACAACTTAAACAAGAAAACAGAGGTGTAGGAGTAGAAGTTTGAACATTTAATCCATCCTACAAAAACTTGTAAAACACTTGAATAGTTGTCAGAAATAAATATACATGATCTAATGTTTGGTTATCATCAAAATCACTTATGGGATCAACATACTGTAAAGCTCGAAGTCATCCTTCTTCAAACTCCTAATTTTTTGAAGTTTCTATAAAGACTTGCACATATGAGACCCACATGTGGTATCCAATACCCATGAATCAGAAGCCAAAAATCAATAACAAGTTAGTTTGTATGATGTACAAACCTTTTGATGTTCCACTAACATCAGGCTTTAGAATTGCAAGATATAACTTGCAATTCTTCATCTAGTGTCCCTGCTTGCTGTAGTGAAAATAGGTTCCATCAATAGAGGGCTTCTTTGCCTTCTTCCTCTTTGGAGGCTTTACTTAGGATTCCACTTTCTCTTTGAACCCTTCTTCATTATTATTTTCTTCTTCCCAACAATTAGAAGAAGATGAGCCTTATCTTCCATAAAATAGCTCTCAGCTATTTTAAGCATATTAAGCACCTCAGGTAATGAAATGTTCAGTTTATTCATGTGATAGTTTAAGAAAAATTGAGAGAAGGAATTAGGGAGTGATTGCTAGATCAAGTCCTGATTAACCTCTCCATCAATAACAAATCCTAATTAACCTAATCGAGTGATTAAGTCAATCATCTTAAGTACATGAGCTTGAACAGATGATCCCTCACTCATACGTACTTGGAACAACTACTTTGATAATTTTTTTCGGGTAGCCCTACTTTGCTCTCCATAAAGCTCTTTAAGATGAGCAATATGGATTGAGGTTCTTTCTTCATATTGCCTCTATAATTCATTGCTCATAGAGGCCAACATAATGTACTGATAGTTAAACTATCATTCTGCCACATTTTATATGTGGCCTTTTCCTCCACCAAAGCATCATCTTTGATCGGATCTAGATCAGAAGAAATTGAGGATGTAGGAAACCTTCTCCTTACTTAAGATAATTCTCAGGTTCTTAACCAATCAACATTATTAGGACCGATCAACTTATTGACATCTAAAATGTGGGGACATCAAACCCATCAGGTTTTTTCTTTTCTCCTAGATTTTTTATTTTATTTTATATTTTCTTATTCTAGCTATTCTATCTATTTCTGCTATTCCCATTTTATTCCAAACTTTACCCTGACTTATCCCTAGGTTATCCCTATCATCTTCTTCCTCCATCCATCACCAGATCTGCCATTTTTTCATCCTCCACCTTGCTGCTGATGACAGGCCACCGTCTTCCCACAGATCTTCCCCTCCACTTCTCCATAACTGCTAGAGACCTATTTTTGCCATCTGATCTTCATGATCCGCACCTTCTGTTTCCCGGTCATAGAGAAGGAATTTTTTGCATAGATCTCAGAGTAGCGACATAACGTTGACGGATCTCCAAGCTACATGCTTCTTAGAGCAGGGTCTTTTGCATAGATTTCAGAGCCACTCAGCGCTGATTGATACAAATATTTCGGCATGGATCTTGAGAATTTAGATTATATTTTATTTTTTAATTTTTTTTTTTAATTTGGATGTAGGATTAGTTTGAAGTTGTTTTAATTTCAAATTGATTTAGATTAGACTATTAGTTTGAGAGTTTGTTAGGATTGGATAGGTTTCATATTCATCTTGTAAAGGGTTGGAAGTCTATAAATACCACCCTCAGTCATTATTAAAAATTAGAGGAAAAAGATGAGTGTTTAGAAAAGAGTGTTCTTTTCGTTCGTCCAAATGGGGAGCGTATGAGGTCCATTTTTCCTTAGCCATTGGGCGTTGTGGGGTGTGAGACCCTATTCTTTCGCTTTCGAGCATTGCGAGGTGTGAGGCCCTTTTCCTTGGTTCTTCGGAACATCATGATGTGTTAGGCCCTTTTCCTTTGTTCTTCGAAATATCGCGGGGTGTGAGGCCCTAGTTATCCCCTTCTTGATCCTAATTCCAGGAGACTTCTTAGCTCTCCAACGATCCTCCTAGCCTTGTCCCCCATCAATTTGGTATCAGAGCAGGAGAGGATTAGAATTGGAGGAAAAAAAGAAAAGAAAAAAAAGAGAGAGTTGCAGCATCGAGCCTGACTCGATGGAGTCGAGTTTTTCCCATCCCAGGGGAATGAGGGGGACATCAAAATCCATCAGGATTTTTTCTTTTTTCTCCTAGATTTTTTTATTTTATTTTATATTTTCTTATTCAAGCTATTCCATCTATTCCTGCTATTCCAATTTTATTTTAGACTTATCCCTGACTTATCCCTAGGTTATCCCTGTCATCTTCTTCCTCCATCCATCGCCCAGATCTGTCATTTTTTCATCCTCCGCCTCCCTGACGATGACAAGGCCATTGTCTTCCCACCGGATCTTTCCCTCCACCATCTCCACAGCCACTAGAGACCTATTTTGCTATCCAATCTCCGTGATCCATGCCTTCTGTTCCACGATCATAGAGAGAAATTTTTTGCACATATCTCAGAGCAGCAAAATAGCGTTGCATGGATCTCAAAGTTGCATGCTTCTCAGAGTAGGGTCTTTTGCATAGATTTTAGAGCCACTCAGCATGGATCCTGATATGAATTTTTTTGGCATGGATCTTGATGAATTTAGATTATATTTTATTTATTTTAAATTTTTAAATATGGATGTATTGATTAGTTTGAAGTTGTTTTAATTTCAAATTTGTTTTAGATTAGACTCTTAGTTTGAAGTTTGTTAGGATTGGGATAGGTTTCTTCTTCATCTTGTAAAGGGTTGGAAAGTCTATAAATACCACCCTCAGTCATTTGTAAAACTTGGAGAAAAAAGATGAGTGTTTAGAAAAGAGTGTTCTTTTCGTTCACCCCGCATGGGGAGGGTGTGAGGCCTATTTTTCCTTCGCCATTGGGTGTCGCCGTGTGTGAGACCCTATTCCTTCACTTTCGAGTATCGCGGGTGTGAGGCCCTTTTTCTTTGTTCTTCGGAACATCGCGGGGTGTGAAGCCATTTTTCTTTGTTCTTTGGAACATCGCGAGGTGTGAGGCCCTAGTTATCCCCTTATTGATCCTAATTCTAGGAGACTTCTTAGCTCACCAACGATCCTCCTAGCCTTGTCCCCCATCATAAAATGCCTCGTAGTGATAAAGTAGAAGCCATAATATTAATCTACATAAAAATAAAAAATAAATTATAAGCAAACTGATGCGAAACTAAAATGCATGCTTAATTATTTTTGTATTTTTTATATTAAGTTATGTATTTAACTCCCAAAAATAAGGCTAAGAAACTAAATAGAGAGTTCTATGCAAAATAAGAAGCAACAACATGTAAAATAGAACATAAAAAGCAATAGAAAAGAGGATCGCCGAGGCTGAGAAGTCTCGGGTGGGCTAGTTTCCCTTCAATAATGCTACTGGCAAGCAGAGGGGATATACCTGATAACGGTTGAAGTGCCTGATGAAGATCGTATTTGAAGATATCACTCTCGCTCTTGGATGCGGCCTGGATGATCTAGCCGAAGACCCACGGATTCTTGGATTTCAACCCGGTGATCTGATCACTGCCCGGCTGGAATCAATGGATTCGTAGGCTTCGAGGGACCTGCAAATCACCTATCAATGGTTAGAAAACAAAGCAATGATGAAGAAATAAATTTAAAATAGCAAGGAAAAGAGAGTTTTGATGTGGGTGGCCAAGGCTTCGAGAAGAGGCTTCTAGGGTTTAATGGCGGCTGGAGACTGGGCGCAGGACACAAGGAGGAAGGAGGGGCTCACACAGAATCCCCTTAGCACACAGCAAAAACACATAACAAATATGAAAACTCAATAATATTCATTAAAAGTGTCTCATACAAGAGAGGAGGGCTTCTTTTATAAACTCATAAGCTTGCCCCCAAGTAAGGATAGAAAGGTCTTTACATAATAATTTTATTCCAACCCAAACCTTAGCTAGAAAACATGGAAACTCCTTAGCCCTTTTTCCCTCAAACTTCTCCTCTCTTTCTTGCCTTGGTCGGCCCAAGGAGGTGACCTTAAGTGGCTGACCAAGGGGTGGTAAGCATAAAAAAGTGGCGCCCCTTGGTTTCTCTTATGGGCTTTGCCTGGCCCATTTTGTTTCAGGCTGCGGTCCAGGGATCCGAGCTGCTCCAGGGTTCCAAGGCTTTGAATTTTTCCTGCTGGGCCTTCCATGGTCTTCATAACTTCAAGCTAGGTTGGTCTTCACTTTTACTGGCTTGGAATTGAGTCTTCACTGGACTTAGGCTAACATATACAGGACTCAGAAAGAAAACTAGCTCAACATGAGCTGACTGGTACACGACTCAAATAATGAAAATGACAACTCAAATAGGCTAAGCCCTTATTACAAATTGGACTCAAATACTATTAAGTAATCCACAGAGGGTTTAGAATCCTCTGTCTTATTCTGGTGCCTCGTGTGTCCGCACCAATTCTCTCAGGATGGATGGAACTCGATCCTGTCGAGTAAGGATCACACTAGCTCACATATCTCTTGAGAAGGTCTGGGTCGAGGCACTGCAAGTCCTCTCGAGAAATTCATGAATCATTCAATTCTAGCTAGCCTTGCCATCAGACTAGGTAGCGTTGATATCTGTGACCCCGGGTCGTGATAGCTTGATCGTTCAGGATACGCTCGATCCATTCTACTCTCTCAGGTCAATTAATTGGTGGACACTCTAGGCTAGGGTAACTCATAAGGAAGGAGTAGGTCCAAAGGCCTCACTGGGTATCGCTGTCGGTTCCCTATACTCAACCAGGTCTGTGATATTGAAGGTAGAACTAATACCAAAATCCAGAGGTAAATATAACACATAGGCATTTGGTCCAACCTTCATTTTCACTTTAAAAGATTTGGCTCAGCGAGCATGAAGCTTCTTAATGGTCCCGGGTGGGAACCGCTTAGGCCTAAGCCTAATCATGATAGAATCCACTATATTTAATTTCTTGGCCATTTTTTGGGAATTAGCCAGTTTGTTTCAAAATAGTGCAGGTAGTGAACATGCTGGGTACATGCAGACTCCTAACAGGTGACACAAAGGACTTATACTAACACCTAACAAAGTGTAGACTATGCATTCCTATTGAAAGATGTTTATTAGGTCTTAACTACAACTTGGGCTGGGGTATGAGTCATGGTTGATGAATGATATGCAGAAGAAAATTTGATAGGAACTCCTAATAGATGCTAGAGGGTCTTCCAAAAGTTGGTAGCAAATGGGATGGGCTCTATGGATTCTTGCAACCTGGTAACCTCAACAAAATGTGACCCAATGGTTCTAGAAATATGAGACGACTCAGGGAAGGGTAAGAAATAGGAAGGGGATTCAAGGACTGGTTCTGGGCTAAAGAGACTGACTGGTGCGGGCACCAGACTCAGAAGAAGACTTCAGGGCTCCATCTGGATCTCTGATTGACATTGCCCGAAGAGTTAGGGTTTTCTGGTTTTGTAATAAGGGTTGACTTGGTCAACTCAATTTTTTGAGTCTGTATTTCCCTACAATTTAAATTTTATTGAGTCATGTTGACTCAGTACAAGTCCTAGTAAGTGGTCTAGGTCTTCTCCAGGGTGCCACATTTTCTCCCAAGCCCAAGCAAGTGGGCGCCACACTCCCAGCCACACGCCAGAGTCCAGGAGGTGCCACATCTCCATCCCAGTGTCTTGGTCCCCACACCCAAGGGAGCAAGAATTTTTCTTGAAGCCAAAATCAAGGAGGCGCCCCATATATACCTTAAAAGGCCAAGCTAAAGGAGGAAAGAGGCATTTCTTGGGGAGCACTTCAAGGGGGCGCCCAATCCATGCCTAAAAAGACCAAAGCAAAGTTGGGAAGAGCCATGACTTGGGGAGAAAGAAAAGGAGGTGTCCAAAAGAGTTGAGCCATGGAAGAAAAAAAAAATTTATTGAAGAGCAAGGCTAGGAGGCGCCACCTACATACCATTTGGAGCCACCAATCAACACTTATGGAAGCTCTTGGCCAGCCATATGGGAAGGATTTGATTCTACAAGCCTAATTTGAAGATCCATCCTATTAGTCCCACATGAGAAGATGTAAACCCCTGACCTCTTGTAAAGACCTATAAAATAAACCCCTATTGTATGTTTTAGAAGAGAACTGATGAATGAATCCAATTTATGTGTGAGCAAACTTTGTGTTTCTCTCTTCCGCACTTGCATCCAGGTGTTGAGCTCCGTGAGGGAGTAATCCGAGTTCCCCAGGAACCTTGAGGAGGTGTGAGATCACTAACCCCAAAACCCTAGGTTAGCCACTTCAACTCCAAACCCTAGCCGCCCATCATCCTTTTCTTTCAACCAAACCCTAGCCTACCCCCCATCTCTCATGGCCCCTCTCTCCAAGTAGTGGCCAACCACCAGCATCCATGTCCAGTTCAGCTGCTTCAAATACGGAGCAAATCCCAGAGGAAGCCAGATCAGCATCCAGGAGAATCAGGACTTCAACAACATCAACTTTCAAGTTCTTCTATCTGGTAAATCCTTCCTTGATTATCTGGTTCCATAAATTGTTCTTCTTCTTTCCTAGATCTTGAGTTCAGGAGAAGCCAACTCTGCCAAAGGACCAGTATTGAAGGATCCATTGTGAAGATATCTGAATCCGGGGATCCAACAATCTGCTCAAGAGAGTCCTTCCACTAAACTCTGTGAAGATCATTGCCTGGTCTGTAACCCTTCTCTTCTCTTTACTTCTGTCCTGTTGAAAGTTCAGAGCGAAACCCTAGGTCTGGGAGTTTCTCAACCCCCAGCGATCCTTTACTTCTGAACTACTCTGATAACCTAGTTTCTTTAAATCATGCTTTCAATTATTACATAGTTTCTTTCAATTTAGTTTAACTTTCCTTTGAGTCAAAGCCGACTTCTGAAAAATATAAAAAAAAAATTAATCTTAATTTACTTCCACATCGCATCATCTCTTCTTTCGTTTTGTATCAATTTTGGTATCAGAGCATTCGTTCTGCATCAATTTTAGTATCAGAGCCCTGTCTAGGGTTTCTGACTTGCTTGCATGTTTTGAGTGTCTCTCTTTTTTACTTTGTCTGCTCGAAGTAGACTCCCCAGGACGTCCGGTCCAAGGAACGAAGCGAGGTGCAAGCCACCTCTTCCCATTCCACGGGGTGTTCCTAGGGCATGTAGGGGATCCGCTGGGTTACAACTTCGTAGCAGGAATTGTAAACGGGGGAAGCATTCTATTTTCAGTCTATAACTATCCTATTGCAGAAATTGTTTCTCATTTCAGGTAACTCCAAATTATGTGATTTTTATTTTTCTGGAACCATTATAATTGAAACTATTTTACATAATTTTACTGTAATTTATTGGTTTCTGTGCAATTTCTGAGAGTTAAATTACAGTAATTCTGTTTCTGTGTTTCTGCAATTCAATTTTTTTTTGAGTGATCATCTCCTAATTCATCTTAAGGGCAATTGAGCATCTAAGATAAGGGGAGGAGTTGATAACCTCTCCTTAGACCAAACCACCACCCATTCATTCGAACCTAAGCCTAATTTTAAAATTTATTAGACTTAATTTGCCCTAGTGGGCTAGGAACACCAACTGGTCAGGTCCAGCCTAGGGTTTAGTCAGTTTGTCTGGTTACTCTGTGTGTGCTTTGTACTCAGTGTCTAGAATGGTGATTCAGGGACTACGTCCCGAAGGGCTTGTGTGCTGGTCCGCCTACCTGGCCAATCACTGATTGGTGTCTAGGATTGGCAATTAGGGACCTAACACTCTCCTTACACCTGCCTGGCTGAGTCCCGAGTTACTACAGGCTAGCTTGCCACTCTGATTGGGCATCTAGTTTGGGCTCTAGGTCTAGTTAGCCCGTAGTCATTTCAGTCGAGTCTCATTTGGTATGCTTGCTTGCATCATCATGTCCACCCGGAACGGAGTACCCTACCAACCTGGTCAAACCCAACCTGATTTAGAGGCCATGATTAGAACTCTTACCGAAAGTATGACCAAATTGAGTCAGGATATGAATGAGGGTTTTGCCCAGTTTAGAGACCGAGCCCAGGGACTTGAGAAATGTAGACATCAAAATTAGACCCCTGATCCAAAATTTAATAGGCCCTAACATCACCCATGCCAGGAGCCTCGGAGGACCTTATACCGTGATCCCGAGAATAACCCTAGGAGCCTATACCCATACTTGGTTGACTCAGAGAAGGGACCCGTTAGGAACACCGAACCTTATGCACCCACTTTTGATGGAAGACAAGAGACATATATTAAGTGGGAAGAACAAATGGATCGGTATTTGAGTGCACTAACATATCGGAATTAGGACAAGTTAGGTTGGCCAAAACCAAGTTCACCAAACATGCTAGGTCGCATTGGTATGCTATTGAGCGTGAGTGTTATCAAAGAAAAGAGGAAATATATACTTTGAGAGATATGAGAAGTAAGTTAAGAGATAGGTACCTAGGTAGATCCTATGAGAAAAGACTTTTAGACCACTGGTACCAATTGCGACAAGGTAATAGGCCTGTTGATGGGGGACCCGAAACCTATCCGGGTTTCACCTTTTATTTTTTTTTAAAAAAAAATTAGAATTTTTGTATTTTAGTTATTCCCGCTATTCCACCTATTCCCTTTATTCCCGTGTTATCCCGATGTTATTCCAACATTATTCCAAGCTATTCCTATCTCCTTCAACCTCCAGGAAAAATCGCAGAGGTCATTTTTTTTCTGATTTTTGCCCCACCGGTCCGCGATCTGCCATGCTCGACCCCCCCGCCACTGCCGCCCGCCCGCCGGCGCTCCGCCGACCCGCCGCCCTGGCGTCCCGCCGGCATCCCTAGGCCTCAAGCCCGTGGGAAGTCCAGCAGATCGTGGAAGACCAACGGTTGCCCACGGTCGCCGCCGCCGTTTCGCCACCTGGCCGCCGTGCCACCCCGCCGCTGCCCGCCCGCCCGCCGTGCTCCGCCGATCCACCGCCCTGCCGCCCCGCCGGCAGCCCTGGGGCCTCACGCCCGTGGGAAGTCCAGCGCTCGTGGAAGACCAACGGTCGCCCACGGCCCCGCCGCCATTTCGCCGCCTGGCCGCCGTGCCACCCCCCGCTGCCGCCCGCCCGCCGCCGCCGCGTGCCGCCGATCCGCCGCCTTGCCGCCCCACCGGCAGCCCTGGGGCCTCATGCCCGTGGGAAGACCAGCGGTCCGTGGAAGACCAACGGTCGCCCACGGCCGCCGCAACTGTTTCGCCGCCGCCGTTGTGCCACCTCGCCGCCGCCGTCCGCCCGTCGGCGCGCCACCATGCCCCCGCCGCCGCCCGCTAGGCCGGGTGCCGAAGGTCCAGGTGCCCCTGTTGCTCGACCGTGAAGGAGCTTCCGCATGCTTTTCAGAGCAACCAAATGAAGCTTCTGCACGCTTCTCAAAGCGATAGAAGAAGAGTTGTTTTGCATGATTTTTGGAGTAGCACGAGTTTCAGAGCGAAGGGGATTTCAAATTCAAATAAACGGGATTTATTTGGTAATTTTTTTTAATGAATGTAATTTGGGAATTTGGGGATTTTGATTTTGAATTTGATTTCAAAATCAATGGAGGATTTCAGGGGATTTTATTTTTGAATTTAAATGGGATATGGGCATCTATAAATACCCATACTCCTCTTGTAATAAAATAGTTGAATGAAATTTTTGAGTGTTCTTCCGGTGTGTGGTTCTGGGCTGAGGCCTTTTTCCTTCGTCCTTCGGACGTCGAGGGGTGTGAAGCCCCAGTATCTCCTTTCTCCCTCTCACCTTCGTGTCTTCCCCTCGTGGCTTGAGAACCATCCTAGCGCCTCTAAGTACTGAGGAGGGCGTAATGCCTTAGAGGTGGACGATCTCTTCGTTAGGGTGAGTCCCAAGATCCATGAGTTCTCCCCCACCCCCGTCCTTCGTGACCTTGAGATCCATCCTAGCGCCTCTAAGTATTGAGGAGGGCGTAATGCCTTGGAGGTGGATGGTCTCTTCGTTAGGATGAGTCCCAAGGTCTAGGAGTTCTCCCCACCCCCGTCCTTCGTGACCTTGAGATCCATCCTAGCACCTCTAAGTATTGAGGAGGGCGTAATGCCTTAGAGGTGGACGGTCTCTTCGTTAGGATGAGTCCCAAGGTCTAGGAGTTCCCGTCCCAGCCTCCCATCCCCATCGTTCCTTCGCCATCTCCGCCAAGAAAATTTAAAAAAAAACCAAAAGAGCCCAGTCGTTTTAGGATTTTCAGGGGTCGTTCTATCCTAGTCCCGGAGGCTTCTTAGCCCTCCCATGATCCTTGGTTTGCTTTAGGTGTTTTTCCTCTTTTCAAAATAACAATAGGTTTTCTTCGTGTCCTTCGTTCTACATCACCTGTGTCTAAATATATTGAGGACTTCCAGTGGTATGACATGAAATGCAATACCATTGAGACCGAAGCTTAGATCACATCGAGGTTTAGGGTTGGGTTACACCCAGACATTTATAGGAAGCTATGCCTTGAAAAGACCAATAAGTTAGACCGAGCCTACTAAGAAGCCCAAGACTATGAGTGGTCTTTAAGATATAACCAATCAAGTACTTTGAACTTAAAGCCAACCTCTACCAACTTGAGTCAAGTTCCGATTGATCCGATACCCGTAGTGATCCAGACTTTTGTTTGTCAATTCCCACTTGTGTCACCTCTTGACCAAAAGGATACCAATGAGGAAGAAGGGTTAGGTATGACAAGCCCAGAATCAGTTGACCCGATTACCACTGACCCGAAACCCATTGAAGATGGCATCGAGGAAGTATATGATGCTGGCTTGAGTCTAGTTGATGAATATGAGGGAGAAGAACTTGAAGAATGTGACATCGATACTATTGGTTCCTTACCTGAGGAGACCTTGGAAAGCAACCAACTGGTAGGACCTAGTTCAGAAATTCAAGAGATTTGTGAGAACCAGGTTCCTTTAGTCAAATACCCCCAGGAAAACTCATAGTGTTAGCCCGAGCTATTAGTTCGTACCCTCTAATGATAGTCATTTCCCAAGTACCAATTGAAGATCTTTGCACTGAACTGTTAAAGTTTGCCCACCCTATGGTAGATCCTCTCCTTAGGATGACTGAATCAAGCCTCTTACAATTGGACCTTGTCCCATGCCCAGCCACTAAGGTCTCTCCCGTAATCTTAGTTGAACATCCTTTTCTAGAGCGGATTGATTCACCCAGTCCTGTAGAAGTCCTCCTTATGGCCCCAGACCCCTTCTTTCGCATGACTGAGCTACCCTTCTATAGAGTATACCTTTCCCTCACCCATAGGTCAAATTTCAAGTCTTGAGTCATCATCCATAGGCCCTTCCATGAATCATTCTTTAATCCAGTTCTTGAGAAAATGGATCATTATTTGCTTAGAGAACAAACCTTAACTGTTGCAATCACATGTCCTAAGCTACTTCCCGAACCATCTCTTGATCCATTCCTGGGAGTAGCAAACTTTTCCTTTCGTAAGGATGACTAGTTGACACTCATAGATCACCATTCAAACCTTCAGGTCACCACCTTTAGTCAACAGGTAATTCGAGACTCCACTCATATTTCCTCCCTTTCTCTAGGACTTCCAATGCTTCTTACACCATCCAAGCATACTTTGTCGAAGTCTTTTGAGTGAACCACGTGTCAGAACCTATTAGGTTTGCCACCTACTTCTGGAAGACCTTATGGCACCTACTAGGCACCCATGATAAGTTTTCATGCTCTGCATGCCATCCTCCGACCCAAGGTCAAACCTAGAGAGCCATAGTTTGTTAGGTTTAGACCTAGGGTTCCTTTGGAATAAAGTCCATTCTTTAGGAATGCGTCGTCAGTCTAGTTTAGTTTTTCTTGACCCTTTACTAGGCTTTGGCTCAGATTTTGGTTTGATTGAGAGCACCAGGACTTGGATTTGTTTTTGTTTAGGGCTGAAATTGCATACAATGACTCGGTCAATAGGTCTACAGGTAAGAGTCCATTTGAAATTGTGCATGGTTACAAACCTCACATACCTCTTGACCTAGCTCCTTTACCAGTCCACACACGAGTCTCTGAGTCTGCTGAAGTTTTTGCACAGCATATAAAAGACTTGCATAAAGAAATTCATGCCAAAATAAATTTAAGTAATGAAACTTATAAGAAGTTGGCTGATTCTCAAAGGCGAGTCAAAACTTTTGTTGAGGGAAACTATGTAATGATTAGGTTAAGGCCTGAATGGTTTCCTCCTGGAACCGTTAGAAAGTTACATGCTAGAGGAGCTGGACCATTTAGAGTGGTGAAGAGAGTAGGGTCCAATGCCTATGTGCTCGAGTTGCCTTCAGAATTAGGCATTAGCTCCACTTTCAACATTACAGACCTAGTAGAGTATAGAGAGCCAGCTATGATTCCCAATGAGCCTTTTGAGCCTAATCCTGCTCTTGAGAGTGAACCCAACCCTGTGTGTCCACCAACAAACTGGCCTGCGAGGAAAAAGCAGATTGAAAAGATCTTGGATGATCAGGTTATCTCTACTTGTAATCGAGGATACCAAAGACACCTGGTCCGCTGGCAAGGAAGGCCAGATTCTGATGACTCTTGGATCTCCCGAGAAGAATTACAAGAATTGGACCCAGACCTCTTGGAGAGATACCAGAGCTAACTTGATCCATACTCGACAGGGTCGAGTTCCTCCTATCCCGGGAGAATTGGTGCGGGCACCAGACTCAGAAGAATACTTCAGGGCTCCATCTGGATCTCTGATTGACCTTGCCCGAAGAATTAGGGTTTTCTGGTTTTGTAATAAGGGTTGACTTGGTCAACTCAATTTTTTTGAGTCTGTATTTACCTGTAATTTAAATTTTGTTAAGTCATGTTGACTCAGTACAAGTCCTAGTAAGTGGTCTAGGTCTTCTCCAGGGTGCCACATTTTCTCTCAAGCCCAAGCAAGTGGGCGCCACACTCCCAGCCACATGCTAGAGTCCAGGAGGCGCCACATCTCCATCCCAGTGTCTTGGTCCCCACACCCAAGGGAGCAAGAATTTTTCTTGAAGCCAAAATCAAGGAGGCGCCCCATATATACCTTAAAAGGCCAAGCTAAAGGAGGAAAGAGGCATTTCTTGGGGAGCACTTCAAGGGGGCGCCCAATCCATGCCTAAAAAGACCAAAGCAAAGTTGGAAAGAGCCATGACTTGGGGAGAAAGAAAAGGAGGTGTCCAAAAGAGTTGAGCCATGGAAGGAAAAAAATTTTTCTTGAAGAGCAAGGCTAGGAGGCGCCACCTACTTACCATTTGGAGCCACCAATCAACACTTATGGAAGCTCTTGGCCGGCCATATGGGAAGGATTTGATTCCACAAGCCTAATTTGAAGATCCATCCTATTAGTCCACATAGGAAGATGTAAAACCCTGACCTCTTGTAAAGACCTATAAAATAAACCCCTCTTGTAAGTTTTAGAAGAGAACTGATGAATGAATCCAATTTATGTGTGAGAAAACTTTGTGTTTCTCTCTTTCGCACTTGCATCCAGGTGTTGAGCTCCGTGAGGGAGTAAATCCGGTTCCCAGGAACCTTGAGGAGGTGTGAGATCTCCAACCCCAAACACCCTAGTTAGCCACTTCAACTCCAAACCTTAGCCGCCCATCATCCTTTTCTTTCCACCAAACCCTAGCCTACCCCCCATCTCTCACGGCCCCTCTCTCCAAGTAGTGGCCGACCACCAGCATCTAGGTCCAGTTCGGCTGCTTCGAATACGGAGCAAATTACAGAGGAAGCCAGATCAGCATCCTGGAGAATCAGGACTTCAACAACATCAACTTTCAAGTTCTTCTATCTGGTAAATCCTTCCTTAAGTATCTGGTTCCATAAATTGTTCTTCTTCTTTCCCAGATCTTGAGTTCAGGAGAAGCCAACTCTGCCAAAGGACCAGTATTGGAGGATCCATTATGAAGATATCTGAATCTGGGGATCCAACAATCTGCTCAAGAGAGTCCTTCCACTAAACTCTGTGAAGATCACTGCCTGGTCTGTAACCCTTCTCTTCTCTTTACTTCTGTCATGTTGAAAGTTCAGAGCGAAACCCCAGGTCTGGGAGTTTCTCAACCCCCAGTGATCATTTACTTCTGAACTACTCTGATAACCTAGTTTCTCATCTCTTCTTTCATTCTGCATCAATTTTGGTATCAGAGCATTCGTTCTGCATCACTGACCTTAATGTATGAGCATTGGGTTGTCTCTAGGCAAAAAAAATTCCATGCTATGGAAGGATGGGTCAACAATTTCTAGGAAGAGGTCCTCAATGGAAATTATGGGAGGGGGCTCATCCTGGGGGTACTGATTCAAAGAGATCAGGTCCTTAATAAATTCTTCTGGTTCTTGTATTTTAGGACTATACTCTATAATTTGGCTCTCCTCCATGATTTCCTCAGGTAAGGTTCTAGCAGCAGTATCTAAGTTCTCCTCCTCTAATTGTTCTTCCACTACAGCTTCCTCTACTAGACTTAACTCATAGGTGGCCTTTTAAGATTTCTTAGTGGGCTCAGAAGTTTCTTTCTCTAAATTTTCAAGGGGTTCATCCTCTTCAAAGTCTTCTCCTTCGTATTCATCTACTAAACTAGGATCAGCCTCATACACTTCTACCTCAGGCTCATTAATGGGTTTTGAGGTCTTTTCCTTGCAAACTAAGGGATAGGAGTAGTAGGCTAGTCTAAAGGAAGTCAGCTAGGTTTGGACTTAGGTTCAAGGGAATTAACCTTGTTGGACTTAGATTGACTGATTATGAGTTCTCTCTAATATAACTCGAATTCCCTAGCTAGGTGATAGGCTTCCTCTAGGTCCTAAATTTGCCAATGAAATAACTCCCACTGGATATCCCTACGCAGGCCATCTCAAAATCTAGCCATGATCTTAGACTCAGGTTTGACTATGTTACATCTCCTACTAAACTCATTAAATTGGTCAATGTACTCAGACACAATCATGTTCCCTTGTTTCAATTTGTACCATTGGTCTAAAAGTTGGTACTTATAAGATCTACCTAGGTACTTCTCTCTCTCAATTTACTTCTCATGGTTTTCCAGGTACGAATTTCATCTCCTCTTTGATAACATTCATCCTCAATGTCTTCCCAGTATCGCCTAGCATGTCGGATTAGCTTACGTGTAGACAATCTAACTTTTCCTAACTCCATCACCTGAGTGTACTCAAAATACTGATCCATTCTTTCTTCCTAATCAATATACACCTCAGGATCTAGGCTTCCATCAAAAGTGGGTGCATAAGGTTGGGTGTGTCTAACAGGTCTTTCCTCTGGGTCCACTAAGTATGGGTATGGGCTTCTAGGGTTACTCAAGGGCAAGATCATGATGATAAGCTCATGGATCAAAAGTACTGGGCCTAGGGGATCTGAATTCAGCATGGGTCCTATGGGCTCCTTCATAGGTCAAAGAATGTTCTCCTATTCAATCAGGCCTATGGAGTTTAAGAGAGTCAGGTCTAATATGGGCCTTAGGGGGTCTAAGGGACATGGTTGATGGGCTAATGGGCTCCTAATCTAGTGGACATGCAAGACAAGACAATGGACTTCTGCCCTAGTGCACATGCAAGACACAAGACAAATCGACTAGGGCTACCTAGACCTAGAGTCCAAATAGAATGGGTTGACTCAACTTACACACAATGCAACTCCTAGTCCCTCAACTAGCCATGTAAGAGGTTGGATGGTGGGAGGCCCCCTGCTCTCGTAGGGACACAATTAAGGAACCACCGATCCACTTAGGTTGTTTGACACTATACCTCTAGCCTAGACACCAGCGTCTAGTAATAGGAGATGAATTGGGTGCACTAGTCATCCCATAATGGTTGAACCCGACCTGTTGATATCCCTAGCCCTCTAGGGCAAATTAGGTCTACTCGATTTAATTAGGGTTGGATTCAGATGCAACGATTATGATTTTGGGCTAAGGAGTGGTGATCAAATCCTCCTCCCATCTGACATAGTAAAATTGCCCTTAAAGTAGTTTATGCTCATGATGGCAGGTAGATAAAAATGCAAATTAGGGTTTCAAGTATTTTTTTATATTTTATGAGTATACATTTTTTTTTATTTTGGTATTTTTCAAAATAGAAATAATTTGCATATAATGTCCTAATATGTAGGAAACATGCTAAAAATTTAAGATATACAAAAATTATACTAAAAAACCCTAAACTTGCTGAAATTGGCTTTGCTGAGAAAACAGGGCAGAACTATTCTCAGGCGGTATTCTGGCTGGCAGAAAATACACAGACTAAAATAATTCTTGATAAAATTTTGAAAAATAATTTCAATTACATTGAATCCAAAAAAACAAATTAGATTCTTCTGAGTTCTCTATTGGTAGAAACAATTGAAAGAGTAGGTAATGTACTGAGAAGGCCGAGATGCAAAATTACCCTAATGAATTCTTTGTTTTCTTCTTCAAGGGTCAAATCATAGTGGCACCCCTACATACCATAGGAGATCCCTTCGATTGGGATAGAGGGTCTTGCAGCCCTACTTGTCTTCTATGACAGGATGGCCATGGTGAAGCACCCAATCTGAATATTCAAAGAGAAACTGAGCATTAACAGGCTCTGATACCAAAATGATGTGGAACTAAAATGCATTCATAATTATTTTTATATTTTTTTATATTAATTTATGTATTTAACTCCCAAAATAAGGCCATGAATCTAAATAGAGAGCTCTATGCAAAATAAGAAGCAATAGTATGCAAAATAGAACCTAAAAAGCAATAGAAAAGAGGATCTCCGAGGCTGAAAAGTCTTGGTTGGGCTAGTTTCCCTTCAATAACGCTACTGGCAAGTAGAGAGGGTATACCTGACAATGGTTGAAGTGCCTGATAAAGATCATATTCAAAGAGATCACTCTTGCTCTCGGATGCAGCTTGGATGATAAGTCAAAGACCCGCTGATTCTTGGCTTTCAACCCGGTGATCCGATCGCTGCCCGGCTAGAATCAATGGATTCATAGGCTTTGAGGGACCTGCAAATCACCTATCAAGGGTTAGAAAACAAAGCAAGGATGAAGAAATAAATTTAAAATAGCAAGGGAAAGAGAGGTTTTGATATGGGCAGCCAAGGCTTGGAGAAGAGGTTTCTAGGGTTTGATAGTGACTGGAGACTGGGTGTAGGAGACAAGGGGGAAGGAGGGGCTCACAGAATCCCCTTAGCACACAGTAAAAGCATACAACAGATATAAAAACTCAATAATATTCATTAAAAGTATCTCATACAAGAGAGGAGGGCATCTTTTATAAACTCATAAGCCTGCCCGCCAAGTTAGATAGAAAGTCTTTACATAACAATTTCATTCCCACCCAAACCCTAGCTAGAAAACATGGAAACTCCTTCGCCCTTTTTCCCTCAAATTTCTGCTCTCTTTCTTGCCTTGGTCGGCCAAAGGAGGTGACCCTAAGTGGCTGACCAAGGGGTGGTAAGCATAAGAAAGTGGCGCCCCTTCATTTCTCTCATTGGCTTTAGCTAGCCCATTTTGTTTCAGGCTCTACAGTTCAAGGCTCCAAGCTGCTCCAGGGTTCCAGGGCTTTGAATTTTTCTTGCTAGGCCTTCCATGGTCTTTATAACTTCAAGCTAGGTTGGTCTTCACTTGTACTTTCTTGGTATTGAGTCTTCATTAGACTTGGGCTAACATATACAAGACTCAAAAAGAAAACTAGCTCAACATGAGCTGACTGGTACAAGACTCAAATAATAAAAATGACAACTCAAATAGTCTAAGCTCTTATTACAAATTAGAATCAAACACTATTAAGTAATATATATAGGGTTTAGAATCCTCTATCTTATTATGGTGCCTCTGGTTTCCGCACCACAAACCACTCAAGATGATATACACAACTAGATAAGGACTTATCAATCAAATAATGTCTCCCACTATTTTACTACAATACCATAGCCCTCACCTATGGTAAGCGAGAAACTCTAACAAGATTTCTTTAATGGATTGAGATCCCAATTCCTCATAAATTCCATGTATTATACAACAAATATTTATGTGTTCAAGGATAGGAAATTCCCTTTTCCAATTACAATCCATGCAATTCTCAATATGACAGTTATCTCTAAGATACTTATAGCCTTGTATTACATAATGAACTATAATATCTTAGTTTAGTTAGACCCTTCATTTCTATATAGTCCCTTTATTTTATACAATAAAGCAATACCATCAATCATGCTATAAAGCATTAGATGTACTAAGCCAAATTTCACATCAAATCTTAAAGTAGGCCTTGTGTTACACAGCAAACCTACTATAGTTTTTGACATGAATTTGGCTCATAAAGGAAGGTATTTAGTAGTGTTTTTAATCATTCAACATTTCCAATTCAAGGTTTAAATTAGTCAAATTGGCTAGGTAAGTGAGAGAGAGGTGAGAGACCCCCTACATTTGTCTTAGACACCAAAAATTTGGCCAAGTAACGGATCCAATTAAAAATCACATTTTCTTTACCTTCATAGAACTACTTTTTTAAACACCAATTGATCAATCAAACCCTAAATAGATTTGCATTATGATTTTATAATACTATAACTAATATAATTTTAAGAGAGCTTTCATAGTCTCATGCACATCCTAATACTACAAACTATTTAATTGGCATATTACAGCACAACATAATATATGTCAAATGTGTCATCATTCTAGGACAACCTTACAATATAGCAGACATCCATCGCTATGTTAGGACAACCTTATTTCAGAAGATGACTGAACAAACTAAACATTTCTAGGAAATATATCTTATAGCCATCATCTGAGTTGTAAACAGTTCAGTTTTTTATAATGTGCACATGAATCATTAATAAAATAAATTTATTTTTTTGTAGTTCATCTCTTTTAGTATCTTCCTTTGGACTCTTTTAAGATGAAGTTCTTAGAACTACTTCAATTCGATAAAGGAGGATATATTAGTAGTTCTTAAATATGTTTGTAATTAAATGATATGTTGTTACCTAGGATGATAATGTTTATCAAGCATAAGTCATTATATGCCATATGGTTGGTTGTCCTCATAACCAAGGAGTGTGGAGATATTGGTACGGCATGTAGGTAAGTGTAGATGTATATTGCATTGAACATGACCAATTATGTTGAGTACTTTCTAATTGAGAGTATCTCATAGAAGGATATGAATATAAGTATCCCTCTGACCTAATATTACTCTGGTGATTTGCAAGCAACTCATTATACTTAAGTGCCGGACTACCTGAATTTCTAATCTAGTGATGGAAGGTTACTGGTTAGTCAAGTACTTATTAAGTCAGTGATGAGTCAAGATAGAATGAACACTCCAAGATGTTGGAGACAATGCTCTACTATGTTTCAATTGAGCAAGACCTTGGCCAAGATAATCCTTGTGAAGAGTCATAGGATTTAGCAAGTTAAAATATATTTGGATACATTATTCAGAGTAACTCTAAAATCATTCTGAGCATTAGGGTTAAAAGAATGAATTATATGGAAACCATATGCCTGGATTCTTGAATGTTGCTTCACGAACATTCGACCTATCCGGATGTTGGGCACCATAGATAAATGGTTGCATCGATTAGTTTAGAAATTTGTTCCTATACTACTAGCTTAGTGTTCAAACCTATGGAATCATATATAATAGAAGTTTCTGATCGATCATCATGGCTAACTAATGATTAAGAACCATTTAGTGGCAAAATTATAATATATAATTTAATCTTGTATAAATATTAAAATTAATATTTTTTTAATTATTAATTAATTATAGAAGGATTAATTAATAATTAGATTACTAATTGATATAATTTGATTGAGTGCAGAAATTTAGGTCAAGTCCAATTGAATTTGGTTCAATTAGAATTTACTTGATTAGGTTATTTATGACCTAATCAATAAAATTTTTAATTATGATTTCATTTGGACTTGGGCTCAATTATTTTAGATTTAATTGAGATTTAATTAAGAATAATTAGGAACTAATTAGATCGAG
Source organism: Areca catechu (assembly GCA_021397845.1). Taxonomy (NCBI): domain Eukaryota; kingdom Viridiplantae; phylum Streptophyta; class Magnoliopsida; order Arecales; family Arecaceae; genus Areca; species Areca catechu. Next base: position 138,607,770 of record CM038052.1, on the reverse strand, counting down.
TCCAAGTTGGTTAAATTAGTTATAACCAAATAAGTTTTGGTTCCTAACTAATTTTGATCAAAGCTTGGTCAAATCCTTACCTAGCCCAACTAGGTTTCTTTTAGGATTTCTCTATGCCATTATTTAAATAAATTTATGAAAAACTCTTGCCAAACATGTTTACATACCCTATATTTTATTTTTATCTAATTTGGATTAATTTAGGTTGAGTTTTGAATTTAAAAGGGAGGTGTTTTACTAGGAATCAAACTCTTTGACTTTTCCTACTTTTACCTAGTCTAAAACCCTCAAAACCTTATCAATTCTTGATGCCATTTTTTTTGAAAAATCTAGATAAAATATTTGTTGAAATGAGGGCCCCTTTTAGTAGTGATTTGAGATAAAAATTCATGAAAAATATTTATCTATGAGGCTAGGGCGTGGGATAAGCTAAGGCTAGTCAAACTAGGTTATTTGCTTCTTATCTTATCTAAAAGTCCACATAATCCTATCCTAATCCACATGCCTAATTTCCTAGTATTCTTTTGGATTAGGAAACCAAAGAGGATATAAATTGATGTGAGATCAGATAAGAAAGGTGCTAGAAAAATTCAAAGTGGGCATGAGTTCTTCTTTAGCATGAAAGACCTTTCCTGGTGCTAGGGTTGAAGGAAGAAAAAAAAAAATAAGAGAAAAATAGTAGAAAGGGTTTTTTATTTTTGGTCTTATTCCTCTTAGATCTATACCTCTTCATCCTCTTCTGGATTTCTTAGGAGGCTTAGAAAAGCCCAAAAAATAAATTATTTTTAGCCATCCAGTGGCCTTCAAAGGGAGCTAGTATCCTAGGAGGTTGATCATATTGGAGCTTCATGTGGATGATTCATAGAGACCGGACACCCTATGCAATTGCAAAGTGATACAGAGAGCCCTTACCATGTGCCATCAGTAGCGACGATTATTGACCCACAATCAGGTATGAAATTAGATTTCATATTATTTGTAGATCAGATCTACTGCATGTATTGGGTATATCGATGCATGTTAATTTTATTTTCTATTGCATATCATTACGATCCTACTTAGAGTTTATTAAATTATTGTAAATATATATTTATATTTAAAATAGTTTTAAAATAGATGTACTTTTATTATAAATTATAAAAAGAAATCTAGGCATGAACCTTAGGCATTTTTTCAACAAACATATCTCTATATCGATTAGGATTTAAGTGAAACACCTAATCAGTGGCATACATCAAACAATATATGCTACAATTATTATATTAGATATAATTAAATAGTAGTATAATCATTCAAAAATTTAATTAACTATTAATTGAATGAATCAAGGAGCCTTTGAAACCACTGTAGGGTTACGATTGTTGGAAATCACCTAGGATTTCATGCATGATTTGCTTATAATTTATAGTAGAAGTGAATCTATTTTAAAACTATTTTAAATAGAAAACTTGTATTTAGAACCATTCTAATAAATTCTAAGTAAGATCGTAACCTGATATATAGTATAAAAAATAAATCAACATACATCATTCTACTCGATGCATGCTATATATCTAATCTATAAATAATATAAAATCTAATTTCATACCTGATCATGGATTATGATCACCACTACTGATGGCACATGGTAAGGCTCTCCACATCACTTTACAGCCATATAGGATGTCTAGCCTCTATGAATCATCCACATGAAGCCCCAATATGATAACCTCTCGGATTGCTAGACCATGCCAAAGCCATTGGATGCCTGAAAATAATTTATTGCTTGGACTTTCTTAAGATTTTCAAGAAATCCAAGAAGAGGATGAAGAGGTCTAGATCAAAGAGAAAGAAAAATAAAATATAAGAAACCCTTTTATGCTATTTCTCTTATTTCCTCTCTCCCTTCAACCCTTGCTTCCAAAAGAACCTCTCATGCCCATCCAAAACTCATGCCTCCTTTTTCTCTTATTTTCTTTATAATTTCACCTTAGTTTTACACAATAATAGGTCTCTTAATGTTGCATATATGACAAAAAATTGAAGTATATTTATTGATTAGAGGAGGGATTAGATTAGGATAAGGTGATGTTGTTTGAATAGGAGTGGGTGTTCTATTCCAAATAGAACTCCTCCAATTAAATTCAAATAAATCTAAATTTAATTCAAACCAATCATGATATAAATAGGAATGAGGGAGGATGAAAAAAATGATTTTTTACATAGATAATTCAAAGATGATTCTAGAAAGCCATAATTTTTAGAAAAGAAAATAAGTTGGACTAAGTTAGGGTTTGACCAAGTTTTGACCAAATTTGTTAGGAACCAAACTAATTTGGTTAATAATTTAATCAACTTGGACTAAATCTAATAAGTCTTAATTAGGATTAATTAAATCATAATTAAATCTAAAATTAACTGAGTCCAAGTCTGAATCAAACCATAATCAGAAATCCTTAGCGATTAAGTCATCGAATAACCTAATCGGTGAAATCCATTGAACCAAATTTAGTTAGACTTGACCAAAATCTTTTTTCTTAATCAAAATAAGATAATTAAAAATTAAATTACTAATTAAACCTTTTATAATGAATTAATTATTAATTATAATATTTGTGCTAGGTTAATTGTTCATCATATTTATAATTTTGCCACTGATGATTCTTAATTATTAATCAGCCATCATGATCGATCAAAAATTTCTATTGTATGTGACTCCATAGGTTTAAATTCTAAGCCGGTAGTCCAGGAACTAATTTTTAAACTAATCAATGTGACCATCTAGTAATGGTGCCCGATGTATGGATAGGTCGAATGTTCATGAAGAGCAATATTCAAGAACCTAGGCATATAGTTTCCGTACAATTCATCTCTTTGACCTTGATGCTTAGAATGATTTTAGAGTTAACTGCCAACTTTGAATAATGCATCCAAATATATCTCACCTCTAAATCCCGTGACTCCTCACAAGGATTGCCTTGGCCAAGGTCTTGCTATATTAAAATATAGTAGAGCATTTTCTTCAATACCTTGGAGTGGTCAATCCCATCTCGACTCATCACTAACTTAATAAGTAGTTGACTGCACCCAGTAACCTTCCATCACTTGATTAGAAATCTATGTAATGTGGCACCTAAGTACAATTAATTGCTTGCAAGTCACCATGGTGATCTCGGTTAGAGGGATACTTATATCTACATCCTTCTGTGAGAAACTCTCGATAGCAAAGTACTCAACAGAGTTGGTCATATGCAGTGCAATGTACACCTACACTTACCTACATGCCATACCAGTACATCCACACTTCTTAGTTTTGAGGACAACAACATATCATTTGGTCATGAATATATTTAAGAACTACTCGATAAATCTTTCTTTATCAAATTGAAGTAATTCTAAGGACTTCATCTCAAAAGAGTCCAAAAGAAGATATAAAAAGAGATGAACTACCAAAAATAACTTTTATTTTATTAATGATTCATATACAAATTACAAAGAGCTCAACCATCTACAACCCAGATGACTAGCTATATGATACATTTTCTAACAACTCCCACTTGGACTGAGCCAATCGAAGTAGTATCGAATACCCATCTTTCACTTGTGGTCATTGAACTCTTTGATTCTGAGGGCTTTAGTAAATGGTTCAGCTAAGTTTTCTTTTCCATCGATCTTCTGAAGGTTAATGTCACCTTGATCCACTATTTCTTGGATATGGTGGAACTGATATAGAATGTGCTTGGTCCACTGATAAGCTTTTGGGTACTTCACTTGAGCTATGGTCCCAGTGCTATCATAATATAAGGAAACTAGTCCATCAAATGAGGGTGACATTCCAAGCTCGATGATGAACTTCCATAGCCAAACGACTTCCTTTGCTACATCAAATGCTGCCATATACTCTTCTTTGCATACAGAATCGGCCATAATGTGCTGCTTGAAACTTTTCTAGCAGATAGCTCCTCTATTCAGGATAAAAAAATATCCTGACATACTCTTGCCCTGTTTGATTGAAAACTCAAGTCAGTATAATCAACTAGTTTCAAGTCAAAATCTCCATGAATGAGCCACTGGTACTTAGTATTTCTCAAATACTTAAGGATGGTTTTTATGACCTTCCAATGGTTCTCACATGGATTAGATTGGTATCTACTCACTACTCCTAGTGAGTATGTCACTCTGGTCTAATACATATCATAGCATACATATAGATCTCACTATTAGACATGTGGAATCCTACTCATATGCTCTCTCTTGAGGACTTGTCAAACAATCATTCTTTGAGAAATTAATTCTATGGCCTATCAGAAGATAGCTTTTCTTGGAATTCACGTGCTGAACTGCTTCAACACGTCTCAATATATATGGACTAGGTCAACCCTAACAACCTTTTAGATCTATCCCTGTAGATCTTCATTCCAAGATGTAGGATGCTTCTCCCAAGTTCTTCATGGAGAATTGAGAAGATAGCCATACTTTTATTCTTTTCAATGAAGGAATATCATTCCCGATTAAGAGAATGTCATCCACATACAAAATAAGAAATACTATAACTAAACCATCAGCCCATTTGTATATGCAGGGCTCTTCTTTGTTCTTAACAAAGCTATATGTTTTGATCACCTTATCAAAATGCATGTTCCAACACTCCAGATGCCTGCTTCAATTCATAAATGGATCTCTAAAGCTTGTACACCTTTATTTCATCCATAGATGTGAACCCTTTAGATTGTATCATATATACCTCTTCTTCTAGCTCTCCATTTAGGAAAGCTATTTTCATACCCATTTGCTAGTTTTAATAATCAAGATGTACCGCTATTGCAAGCATGATTCGAATGGATTTGAGTATTGCTACAAGCAAAAATGTTTCATTATAATTAATACTGATGTGTCATGACAACTGATGTGGAGACTGTATCGGATCCAATTTGAGGTTTAGCTATAAAGGTGGCCACCCAGATCCAGATGCTATCATTAGATTGATGCCGAGGTCGAGCTCCCATCCGAGGTCGAGCTCCTATCTGAGGTCAAGCTCCTTGCTGAGATTGAGCTCCTGTCTAAGGTCGAGCTCCCATCTGAGGTCGAGCCCCATCTAAGATCGAGCTCCCTGCCAAGGTTGAGCTCCCATTCGAGGTTGAGCTCCTATTCGAGGTCGAGCTCCCTGTCCAAGGTCAAGCTTCTAGTCAAAGTCAAAGTCAACTTCCCACCTGAAGTCAAGTATGGACAAAGATGGGTGGACTCAGTCTCTCCCTCGAGCAACCTTAGGAGCGGCCAGGATAGTGACTGAGGTGGGTGGTGTCACCATCCTTACCGGAACCCTTATGTTGCTCAGAGAGACTGCCACCTCTATGGAGTGGTGCTCCACTAGGGCACACTACTTGAAACCTCTATAGAGTGGCACTCCACCAGGGCACGCCACTTACAACCTCTATGGAGTGAAACTCTACCAGGGCATGCTGCCTGCAACCTCTATGGAATGGCTCTCTACAAGGGTGTGCTGCCTGTATCCCCTATGGAGGAGCATCACGCCGGAGCCCCAAGCCTCTTAGCTTGCTATCACCACCTTCTATGGAAAGGCACTGTGCCCAGAGCATCGCACCCTTCAACCTACCGCCTATACCACCCAGAAGAGGAAGGTTCTACTAGCAGTCTCATACCCTGTAGCATCTTTTGCCAGGTCAATGCTTTGCCAAGTCCCTAGACATGGTGGCACGATGTCCATAAGAAGAAGTGTCCTGTCAGGGTGTCAGGCTCCCATGGCACGTCACTCGCACTCACCATGGAAGGGACACGCACTTCATAGTACTTCGCTTGCACCCATGGCAAAAACTCCCTACAAGGGCTATGTGCCTTATTCTCCCACTCTCAGGAGGAAAGGGGACAGACCTACACTCCACCCATGGGAGACACTCTCAGAGAGCACTAGACCAGGGCCCTATGCCCTGCTAGATGAATCACACTTCTATAAGAAGCTCAAAGGGGCCACCGACAAAGGTAAGTAAAAGTAGAAAACAAGTGCAAACAAGCAGGAACCAGGGCAAGCGAGAGTAGGCGAGTGAAGCTTAAGGGTAGGAGGAACATCCGGAGACTTCCCCAAGAGCTCCCCCTATTATAGCCGCCACTATCCTAGCTCCCACTACTAAAAACTTCTACTCTATTTCTTCAAAAATCCTCTGAATGTGGAGACCACTCTGGACTCCGTCAAGGAGGATTTATTTCCCTTGATCACCCACTGACTTATTGTTGGAGTGCCCCTACCAGGATATGCAACCCCAGTCTTCTCTCTTTTACAGGACCGATCATGCTTGAAAGCCACCATGTGGGATGCCAACTCACCGGCACCACATAGGAGCTGCAGGCCATGGTGATCTAGGCAGCAATAGATTGGTGCACCGGGAAGGGGGTAGCCAGTTTGAACAAGCCCCTCATTGCTAGAAGAATTTTGTCGATGACATGGTGGTGATGCATGCACGGGAAGCCTTTGTCAACCGCATGGGGGACCCTCTTCACCGCGGTGACCTACACAGCTCAGAGAGAGAGAGCTCCTCACTCCACCACCATCTACTTCGACAAACTCCAGCTTACCACACTCGGCTAGCAGGTCTAGACCTTGGATGTGGTAGTGCCGCAGTTGCACCATCAGCATCAATCTCTAGCGACCGAGCGGCAACCAAGTACTCCTGTAGCTCAAACTGTCGAGCCCCATGGTAGCCTACAGTCCTTCCAAGGAAGACCGTCACATCTATGGGCCATATCCTCTCCCTGGGGGAGACTCCAGACCCCAAGGAAGAGGCAGTGAAGTGGTTTAGCTAGCTAGGAGAGTCAGTCCCTGGTCTCGAGCCATGGTGCCTCATGGCATCGTAAGCTCTACCATGGCAAGGGCCCCCAGTGCGATCTCCTCTAGCCCTTATCCCCCTCTCCCCTGACAGCCTTGGCAGAAGGATCTACCAACGAGGCTATCAGGCATCAAGCTGAGAGGCACCTAGAAAAACAAGAGCACAAGCTGGCCAAGCTATCGCACCAGTTTATCAATCTGTAGGGCTCCTCATGTGAGCTTGTGGGCTACGATGCTCGCCCCCCTTTTTCCCATAGAATCCAAAAAGAATCGATTCCCAACCAATTTCGCATGCCACATGTGGATCCCTATGATGGGACCACCGACCCCCTGGACCACCTTGAGAGCTACAAGGCCCTCATGAGAGTCTAGGGGGCCATGGATGCCCTTCTCTGTATTGTCTTTCTGGCTACGCTCCGGAAGGCCACTCGAGTCTAGTACACCCACCTCAAGCTAAGGAGCATTTACTCCTTTGAGAAGTTGGATAAGAAGTTCGTGGTACACTTTGATGCCTTTAGAATGTGCCACGTGAAGATGATAGCCTCCTCTCCATCTACCAGCAGGACCATGAGTCCTTGCTGGACTACGTGCCCCGTTTCAATGTTGCCACCCTAGAGATCTACAACCTAAACAAGCCCGTCACCATGTTGGGACTAAAGAGGGGGCTCAAGACCTCCCATTTCACTTACTCCCTAGACAAGAAGCCTCCAAAGGCCTATTCCGAGCTCCTCCTCTGGGCCCATAAGTACATCCATGTGGAGGAGGTGGACCGTACCATAAGGAAGCTAGACAAGAGGCCCCTGAAGAAGTAGTCCCGGGGGGAGCCCTCCGGGATGCATGCTCCCAGGGCAACCCCGAACCTCTGAGCAGGCCCGAAGCCAAAGAGCACTCCTGCCCAGGAAGAGTGGTACATCCCTCTCCTTGCCCCAAGATCCAAAATCTTCATGGAGATTGAGGGCGATTGCTATCTGCATTGCCCTCCTCCATTGAGGTTGTCTGATGGTCGTGACAAGTCGAAGTACTGCCAGTTCTACCGTGACCATGATCATGACACCAAGGAATGCCACCACCTCATGAGGGAGATCGAAGACCTAATAAAAAGGGGCTACCTCAAAAAGTTCATGGGGGGAAGACCCCGTTCAAATCCTAGACACTCACAGCCCTTCTTCCTATCAACAACCAGCCCACCAAGAGGCCAGTAGGCATGATCTCCTAGGGGATAGAGCATAGCTCAAAAAGGACTAGGGTGAGGGAAGGGTCTGATGATGTATTCCCCTTCATGAGAAAAAGGAAAACCGGGGTAGAGATGTAAATAATGATGCTGTTGTCGTCGAGATGAGATAGCTAAATATCCTGTAAAATAGATTATGGTCGATAATGGAAGCTCGACTGATGTCCTTCTTTATGATGCTTTCACCAAGATGAATCTATCTCCTACCCTGTTAAAGCTAGTGCACACCCCTTTGGTTGGCCTTATTGGAGATCTAGTAAGGGTGGAGGGAGAGATTTCCCTCCCAGTTGAAAGGAAAGTGCCCAAAAAGCCAATCTTATATAAGGGCATTTTTGTAATCTTCCAACTCCTGTATGGCATTTAATATATTAATAAAAATATATTGTTTCATCATATTACTGTGTCTTGTTTAAAGATTATGATGAACCCCATAGGTTATGGAAAATGGAATTAGGGTTATGATGGATATCATGATAGTGAGACCTAAGTTCCTTTAAACCCTAACCTAAAATGTTCCTAGTCGATGGACCATCAATTCAGGGATCGATAAGTCCGGAAAGACTAGCTTATCATATGTATGTTCTGATAAGAGGGTGGTTGGTCTCACAGCCACTTGTGTAGAGACATTAATACAAGGATAAGGGTGCTCATTAGAGTATGAGTTCACTGAACTAATCTGCACTGGGACTATCTTATGGAAGTCTTACTACTTGTCAAAAGATAGATCTCGAAGTAGGAGTTGTGCATGAGATCTTTAGACCTGAGGTCACCATGGTTCCTTGTGCACACTAAGCCATGTTTTGGTTCATACTCATTCGTGATATTAAGTCATGTACGGGGTATTCTCGGATATGGTGGAAGGTGTATGAAGGATATGAGTGGACCAACAAGGAATCGATCATTCCTAGTAAGAGGAATTGTTATCCCAGTGATCTCTTCAATTTTGACTCAAGGAGTCTTTGATCAAAGCAGGATAAGAGTGGAAGTGGTTTCTAATTAGTTATCAGCTGAGTCTTCATTATTGAATAGAGATTCGAAATGACTAAGTGCTAGGGTTTGACATTTATCCATACCCATCATTTAATCGAGATAATGGAAGATCGAAAGATTAAATTGCACGGTTACTTTCTACTGAGGGTAATTTGGTACTTTCCACTAAATTCCTCATCTTTCGGGTAGGCATGACATGTTGCTAGACATCAATCATATCTTGTAGGTATCATGAATAATTGTATTGGTTTCATGAGTCTATTCGATAGACATATTGAATTGGCAATTTAGGTCAGCTCAATTTGACCTAATTAGGTCAATCGGGTTCGTTTGGTTCGAATCGGCTAAACCTAAACCTACTAATGGCTAGATATGTAACCCAAAGGGTCACACACATTAGGGAGTTGACCAAGGAAGTCATATATAATTTAATTAGGGTCATGGGATCCTAATTGGTTAGCTAGATTGTACACTAGCATGTGTAGGCTAACCTAATTCCTAATCCAAGTCGATTTGGGTCTAGTTGCTTGCTATTTTGATTAACCAATTTAAGAGAGACTTAAATTGGGTTATGTCTAGGTTAAGACAACATTTATCAGGTTTTATCCTAATTTATTTGGACTTGGAATGCCACTTGGACTAGAGTCCAAGTCGGCGTGGACTCTTTGGCACATATTACGCACGCCGAGGAGGAGAGGGTGCAGAAGGACCAAGAGTCCTTCTGTAGATGAAATTCCTTTGTTAATTTCATCTGAACACCTCTTGGCTGACATCCCATGCCTCATTTGAATTTAATTGATCAGTCAAAACATTTGAAATTGGCATGGAAGTTGGGAGAAGTGCGCGGGTGCATGAAGAGTCTCAACTCTTCATGTGGTGCATGGTTCTAAAGCAGGATCCTTCTGCTATCAGAACTCTTCAAGTTCTTCAATGCTTGGAGAGTGAAGAGATGTCCCTTGGCTTCTCAAAGACTGGTACTTGCCATGTGGCAAGTTAAACATCATCCAAAAATGGGAAGGGATGCTGATATGGGCTTTGGTGCATGATAAGACATATTAGATATGATTTTTCAAGCCAGATAACTTTTCTTTGGTCTTGAAAAATCATATCTGATAAGTTGATGGAAGAAAATATCACATGCCCTTCTTAAAACTATAAATAGGGGTGGTGATATGAGTTTCAGATATAAATTCCACCGTAAAGTTATTCTAAGAGTTTATTTTCCCTTCCTCCTCCTTTAAGACAAACCTTGTCTCTTTAAGACAAGATTGTTCTTACTAGGACAAGTCTTAGAATTTAAGATATAAGCCTAGAGTGTTCTAGAGGAGGGCAGTACCAAATCCAAGAGTGGTTTTGGAAGGCATTTAGAGTACCCTACAGGAGGATAGGATGTCCTACAAAGGTCAAAGTCCAGAAGGCTATCAAGAAGAGTCCTAGTCAAGCAAGCAACTAAAGTAGGAGTTCTTCCTTGGGTCAATTCCTGTGTGGATCACCGTTGGAGGGCTTGCACTTGTGATTCTAGTGGAAAGTAGTGGAAAACTGCGTTCTAGTTATTTATCATGAATCATATTAGTGATATATTAGTTGCATATGAATGAGGAGATCTTGGGATTAGGGTTTTTGGTCAATAAGTGTTTTTCTTTGTATAAATTTTTGAAATCTACTGCTTCATAGATGCATGATGACCATTTAGAAACCCAATAGTGGTATCAGAGCCACCCTTAATTCATTCAATTAATTGTCATTTGTATGATCAAATTATTAGATAGCTAGTTTGATCATAGTTTTTGATGCATGCCATTACTTAGGGTTCAGTGGAATGCTATATGGTTATGAAAAATAATCATTGTATGATGTTTTCCATTGGATTAGGGGATAATCCTAATCTATGTATGATAGTATATATTATCATAAAAAGAGCATGTTATTGTTTCAATATGATATTATGCATATTGCTAATCAAATGCATCTTAATGACATGTCTTATCCTAGTAACTGCTTTGGATTGGGTTAGTCACCATGGCTATCCGGTCATAGGGTTGAGTAGGGTTTAAAGACCCTCTCTTCCCATTCAATGGAGTCTCCTATGGCATGTAGGGGTGCCGCTGTGGCCATATCCCATGAATAAGTGAGGTGAACGGACAATTGTAAAATTATGCTATGATTTGCATATTAAGATAAATATGCTTGATGAATAATCATATTTTTGCATATGCTAGATTGATATGCTTGTTATGAACAACGATAACATGATTATTTAGGATGTATATGAGACCTTCAAAGCCCTCATAAAACATATTTAGTCATATTATAAACTCAATCATGATGCAAGACTGAATAGGGTTTGATCAGCCAGTTGGTGTCTAGGCAAGTGGTTCTGGGAAGGTAAAGGGATGAGGTTTTTTAATGGTTCCATTGTCTAACCTGGCTAATTCAATTGGCATCTAAGAAAAGCAATGGGGGGACCCCCTCACCCCTTCCACTTACCTAGCCAATTTGGTCATATCTAAACCTTAACTTGGGAATGCTATTTAATTGAGCATACTAAAATTGGCCTTCCTTCATACTAAGCCAAATTAATATCAAAACTATAGTAGGTTTGTTGTGTAACATAAGGCCTACTCTAGGGTTTGATATAAAATTTGTCTTGGTGCACTTAGTGCTTTATGGCATGATTGGAAATTGTTGCTTTGTTGTGTAACACAAGGACAACATTATTCCATCATGGCTGTATAGAAATGAAGGGTCTGACTAAACTAAGATATTATAGTTTGTTGTGTAACACAAGACTATAAGTGTCTTAGAGACAGTTTATTTGTTAAGAATTGCTTGGCTACAATTGGAAAGGAAGTCCTGCCTTTGAACTCATGAGTGTTTGTTGCATAGCACAAGTGTTGACCCCATAAATGATTTTGATGATAACTAAATATTGGAGCATGTACATTTATTTCTGACAACTCTTCAAGTGTTTAACAAGTTTTTGTAGGATGAATAACATGTTCAAACTTCAACTCCTACACTTCTATTTTCTTGGTTGAGTTGTGTTGTAAATGTTTTTGTAAAGAAGAATCCAATCAAAAATGCTAAGAAAAAATAATTAAAAGGGTTACTTCTGTGAATGTGTGTGCACCAAGAATTTTAGTTTGAGTTGGTTTGTGTGAAATTGTAAAAGAGTTGATGAGAGTTTTCTTTAAGTTCAATTATAAAAATTCTGAAGAAGACACTCAAGCCGACCCCAAGTGATGAAGAGCTGACTCTACTTACTGGTACGTAGCAAGGATTCTGGAACGTAGCAATCCGAGCTGACTCGATGGAAAGCGAGCCGACTCCAATGAATCTGAGTCGACTAGAATCAGTCCGAGCCGACTCCTCCAAAGTCCATTTTCTAAAGATTTCTAAGAATAGCCTAGCGAGCCAACCTGAACCAAAATGAGTCGACTCTGCCATACCTAATTCTGAAAGCTTGAGAAAGTGAGCCAACCCGAACTGCACCAAGCTGACTCTTCCAGAGTAAGGTTTTTCGAACCTAAAAATAAGAGCCGACCCAAGCTAAAAAGAGCCGACTCCTCGAGTTCAAGTTTTTCAAAGAAAGAAGTTCGAGCCGACCCGAGTTATCAAGAGTCAACTCGTCCAGAGTGATGTTTTGCACCCTGAGATAAAGAACCGACTGCATTGAAGATTTGGCGACTCAACCCATCGACTCGAAGGATCCGAGCCATCTCGAAGGAATCCGAGCCGACTCGAACATCGTTTCCAAATATTCAATGGCTAGTTCCAGAATTTGTTTTTGAATGCTAAAAGGTGCTCAAACAGTCACAAATCATTCTCCAATGGTCTACAATGGCTAGAACTACCTTGTGATGATAGAAGACTTTAAATTTGAAGGATTTGAACTTCCTTGAAGCAATGAATTAGAGAGTTCTTCAAAGAAAAGAGAGCTTCATTGAATATCCTACCTACCAACAGCAAAAGAGCACAAGAGCATTCAAGTCAAGCTTTCAAGTCTTCACCAACTCCAATCTAAAGCTTGATGCAACTTTGGGAAGAAGCCACTGAAGTAATTAAAGTCTATTCAAGTGCATTCAAGTGGACTTCCAACAAGCTGCACCGGCAACTATCCAATAAATTGAGTTTGTCATTCTTGTTGCATTTATTTTCAATTCAGTTTTTGAATTGTTGGTTTATTGGTGAGCCCGGTTGAAAAACCAAATAGATTCTTGATGAGCCTTGTTAAAACCAAGGGTTAGGTTCTTGGTGATCCTGTGAAAACCAAGTTGGTTTCTTTGGTGAGCCTGTTAAAATCAAAGGGTGTTGGGCTTTCTTTGGTGATCCCGTAAAACCAAAGTGTAGAGATTTTGGATTATGATCCTGTAAAACAATCCTACTGTATTCAGGTGTGAATATAGTAGAAATCCCGAGTGGTATCTTGGGTAGTGGATGTAGGAGCTGGGTTGCTCCGAACCACTATAAATTTAGTATGTTTGTGTTATGCTTTCTTGACTCTGTTTAGCTTCTGCATTTTATAATTCTATCACAGCACCTACCACTTGCAAAGGATTTTAAATTGCACATTACTAACCTTCAATTTTTTAAAAGACCCAATTCATCCCCCTCTTGGGTAGCCACCTGGGCAATAACTGGTATCAGAGTGGTGTCTCTGATTATCTTAGAGTAAAGATTGATGGCTCATCCTATGAGTACATCTTTGGCCGAAGGCCAGTCAACTAATAGACCTCCACTCTTCACAGGCATAAATTATTCTTATTGGAAAGCACGAATGATAATCTATATTCAAGCTGTTGATTTTCAATTGTGGAAGGTCATTCTCAAAGGGCCACATGTTCCCATGACTAAAATTGATGGCATGGATGTCCCTAAGCCTGAAGAGGATTGGGACGAATATGACATGAAGATGGGAAAATTGAATGCCAAAGTAATGAACTTGCTTTACTGTACTTTGGATTCAAATGAGTTTAATCGAATTTTCATCTGCTCTTCAGCGAAGGAAATTTGGGATAAACTTGAAGTGACCCATGAAGGAACTTCACAAGTGAAAACTTCAAAGATAAATCTTTTAGTGCATAACTATGAATTGTTTAAAATGGAGCCTAATGAAAGTATTTCTGCCATGTATACTAGATTTACATATATTATTAACGGTTTAAAAGTCTTGGCAGGGTATACTCTAATGCTGATTTAGTACAGAAGATTTTGAGATCACTTCCTAATAAATGGGATCCTAAAGTCACTGCCATCCAGGAAGCTAAAGATTTGAGCATTCTATCAATGGATGAATTAATGGGATCTCTCATCACACACGAACTAGCCATGCAGCATTGAATGGATGATGACCAGAAAAAGAAGAAAATAATTGCATTCAAAGCTGCATCAAAATCAAAAGATGATGAAGAGACGGAAGATGACTCTACCTCCTCCGAAGATGATCTTGAAGAAGAAGACATTGCAATAATCGTAAGACGATTCAAAAAGTTTATGGAAAAGAAGAAAGGAAGATATAACAGAAAATTTCATAAACAAGGAGAACAATCAAAAGAAAAGGATAAGGACAAAGACAAGGATAAGGAACAAGTCCCCACCTGCTATGAATGTAAGAAACCGGGACACATTCATCCAGAATATCCTCAATTAAAACAAATTTTTAGAAAGAAGAAAAAGAAAGCAGGTTGCCACGTGGAACGATAGTGAAGACTCCACTTCAACTGAAGAAGAAAAGACCATGAAAATAGCAAATTTATGTCTATTGGATCTCGAGGATGAGGTAAATTCTCCTAACACACAAATTGAATTTCTTTTTAAGGAATTAAATTCTGCATTCCATGATCTATTATCTGAATTTAAAAGGCAGGAGTAAAGATTAGATCATTAAAGCATATCAATAATTCTTTCTCAAAGAAAAGATGAGATTTCAAAAAGAATAATTTATTGCAAAAAGAAATTCATACCTTTTCTGAAAAATGTAATGCCTTGAAAACTGAGAATAGAGAATTTCATGACAAAAACAATATTTTGATGATGAAAGAAATAATGAGCTGAAAAAGGAGGTTGAAAAACTCAAGCCACTTGTTGAAAAATTAACTTTATTTTTCTAATAAGCTTGAGTTAATTCTTAAAGATCAAAGAATTTTTAGAAATAAAGTTGGAATAGGTTTTAATGCTTCAAATTCAAATTACGTTTTAGCTATTACATTGCGAAACAAAAAATTTTGTTCCCAAGTTTACTTCTCAAAATATTTATTACAAAAGACTCTATTTCCATTTCAAAACCTACTTTATATGTTCCTAAGAATTTAAATACAAAACTTGCTATTTTTGCACTTCATGCATATAGAACTTCAAAGTCTAAATTATTTCAAAATTCTAGAATCAAATATTTGCTTGCAAAATATTAGGACATAAAGCTTTCAATTGCAATATTATTAAAATGTCCATTGAACATCAAGAAAATCTGGGTTCCCAAGGGACCACCTCAGCTAACCTGAAAGGACCCAAGTTAGCTTGGTACCTAAAAGCACTCCTTGACTTTCATGTAGGAATGTCTTGTAGCCCAGAAATCAAAGAAAAGATGGTATCTCGATAGTGGCTATTTAAGGCATATAACAGGTGACAAGGATAAATTTATCACCCTAAAAATGAAAGAAGGAGATATGGTTACTTTTGGAGACATGGTAAAGAAAAATAATCGAAATTGGTAAGATCAAAATAACCCCTGTACTTTAATTGAAAATGTATTGCTAGTAGATAAGTTGAAGCACAATCTATTAGTATTAGTCAATTATGTGATAAGGGCTTCAAAGTTATCTTCGAATCATCTATGTGTATAGTAACAAACTCTCTTGACTCTAGCAGTAAATTCATTGGACAAAGACTAGGAAATATTTATGTGGTAGATCTAAATAATCTTGCCATATCAAGTAGCTCCAGTTTGGTTGCATTGAATGCTAAGATCAAGGAGTCTTGCTTACTATGGCATATATGATTGGATCATGCTAGCATGCATACTATTGCCAAGTTGATTTCCAAAAATCTTGTCAGAGGCATGCCTAAGTTTAAAGTTGATTTTGATCATATGTGTGATGCATGCCAAATGGATAAACAAACTAGGGGGAGATTTAAATCCAAATCTGATTTCAACTTCTAGACCTTTAGAACTACTTCACATGGATTTATTTGGACCAACTAGGACCACAAGCCTAGGAGGTATGAAATATGTCCTTGTGATTGTAGATAATTTTTCTAGATTTACATGGATTTTTTTTATTGCACATAAAGATGAAACTTTCAAAATGTTTAGAAAATTTCACAAAAAGTTTTCAAATCAAAAAATTCTTTCTATAATTTCAATTAGGAGTAATCATGGGATTGAATTTGAAAATCAATTTTTTGATGATTATGTACTAAAAATGACATTGATCACAACTCTTCTTCGCTCCTAGAACACCACAACAAAATGGTGTTGTAGAGAGAAAAAATAGGACTTTGGAAGAAATGGCCTGAACAATATTGTGTGAAGATAATCTTCCAGGTACTTTGGACAGAAGCGGTGAACACTGCATGTTATATTTTAAACTGCATTTTGATCCGTCCTATTTTGAAGAAAACCCCCTATGACTTTGGAATGAAAAGAAACCCAGTATAAATTATTTTCATGTGTTTGGATGAAAATGCTTTGTACTTGACAATGGTAAGGATAATTTAGAAAAGTTTGATGCTAAATCTGATGAAGTTATTTTCCTTGGTTATTCACTACATAGCAAAGCATATAGGTTTTTAATAAAAGGACTCTTACTGTTGAAGAGTCGATGCATGTCATTTTTGATAAAACTAACCCATCACATCTAGGAAGATGAGTGTATTGATAATGTTGCATGTACCATTCAAAAGGAGATGGAAGACATGAGTATTTAAGAAACCAATTGAAGAAGGAGAAGAAATGGTAAGTAAGGATCATACCGATCTACCAACTGATGGAGGTACGCTACTTCCTATCCTCAAGAATTAATTATTGGTGATCCTTCTCAAGGTATAAGGACTAGATCTGTACATAGGACTGCACATGATTATCTAGCCTTTGTATCTCAAATAGAGCCTCACACCTTAGAAGAAGCAGAAAATGACCCAAAATGGATGTTAGCCATGCATGAAGAACTGAACTAGTTTGAAAGAAACAAGTTTGGACACTAGTTGATAGACCTAAAGACCACCTAATTATAGGAACTAAATGTGTCTATAAGAATAAATTAGATGAACAAGGAAATGTCATTAGAAACAAAGCTAGATTAGTGGCTAAGGGATATAGTCAAGAAGAAGGTATAGATTTTGATGAAACTTATGCACCTGTCGCAAGATTAGAAGCCATTAGATTACTTCTTGCATTTCCTTTTTACATGAATTTTAAACTTTTTCAAATGGATGTGAAAAGTACTTTTTTAAATGGTTTTATCATTGAACAAGTTTTTGTAGAACAACCACCGGGTTTTGAAAATCATGCTTTTCCAAACCATGTGTTTAAACTCAATAAAGCTTTATATGGTTTGAAACAAACAAGCTACTAGAGCCTAGTATGATATACTTAGCACCTTTCTTAATTGAAAAAGTTTTTTAAAGAGGAAATATTGATAAAACTCTTTTCATTAAAAAAGAAAAATACTGATATATTAGTTATAAAAATTTGTTGATGATATTATTTTTGGTGTAACTAATGAAGTTTTTGTGAAGATTTACTAGCTAATGTAGGAGAATTGAAATGAGCCTAATGAGTGAACTGAATTACTTTCTCGGACTTCAAGTAAAACAGTCAAAGGAAGGGATCTTCATTAACCAATCCAAATATACTAAAGAAATCATCAAGAAGTTTGGTATGGAGACGAGCAAATAAATGAACACCCCATGAGCCCAAATTGCAAATTGGATAAAGATGAAAGTGGATCTAATGTTGACCAAAAGCTATATCGAGATATGATTGGATCCTTATTATATTTAACTGCAAGTAGACCAGATATCTTGTATAGTGTATGTGTATGTGCTAGATTTCAATGTAATCCCAAAGAAATACATATGCTTGCTGTTAAAAGAATATTAAAATACTTGAAAGGTACAAGTAATCTGTGTCTTTGGTTTTAAAAGAATCATCTTTAAATTTAATCAAATTTTTTGATGCTGATTATGCTAGTTGTAAAGTAGATAGAAAAAGCAATAGTGGCACCTGTCAATTTCTAGGATTGAATTTAATCTCATGGTATTGCGAGAAACAAAACTCATAGCACTTTCTATTACTGAAGTAGAGTATGTTGTGCAGGGAGTTGTTGTGTGCAAGTGTTGTGGATTAAACAACAACCAAAGATTTTGGTGTTTCTCAATGCAAAATTCCTATTAAGTGTGATAATACAAGTACTATAAATTTATCTAAAAATCTTATTCAGCATTTCTTGGACTAAGCACATAGAGATTAGACATCATTTCATTAGAGACCATGTTCTGAATGGTGACATAGAACTAGAATTTATCCCAACAGAAAAACAACTAGCTGACATCTTTACCATGCCACTAAATCAGGATAGATTTGAGTGCTTAGAGAGAATTAGGGCTATGTTATCCTTTCTAGACTTAGTAAACTATTTCCTTCAAGAACTAAGAAAAAATTATCTAGAAAACCTCTTATAATTACTTATGATTTTTTGAACAACTTTCCTTGAATTATCAATATATCGAATTCAATCTCTAGACCATTTGATTTCATGTGAAAAAGTTTATGTTCGAGTTGACTCGAGCAATTTTGCTCTGGTCGAGCCGGCTCGAATATCTGAGTCTCGTACTCTTGCTCTTGGTTGAGAGCCGACTAAGTAGTTGCTTAGTTGACTCGTGTGTCTGATTATTCTGCTGTTCGCTGGTCGAGTTGACTCGGATATTTTTAGGGCTAAGCGAGCCGACTCGAAAGTCAAAAAATCGCTATTTTGGAAGTTCTGAACTATCTTTTCTAAGTACTTCACTCTTTTACTTTAATTTGAACTCACTCCACTTCCCTCGGAAACTTTACCATTCTCCCAAAAATCATTTCCTAGAGCCTAAAATTCTTTAATCTCTCTGCAATGGCTACTCAAAGATCTGCGAAGAAGGTTCTTCAAATCGATGAATCAAGCATTCGGAGTATAGATGCAAGAGGAAGAAGGGAAAAGAGAAAAAGGTCTGCTCCAGTCCAGCAAGATGATGAAACTCCTCCTCCCGGACAGCAGGTCTCAATGATCCATCATCCTATCACTTGTGCAAGAAGGATCGACTTTGCATTCCTAGAAGAAATGGGAATGAAAATCAAAAACTGGATAGAGAGTCAAGGGTGGAAGCATTTTTGTTCTTTGGATATATTGACCTACTCTTCACTAGTACGGATGTTTTATGAAAACATTATCATTAAAGAATTTCATTTGGAATCTACAGTCAAGGGGAAGATAGTTATAGTAGATGAAGAAAGATTGGGCAGATTGCTGCAAATGCCAACGAACGGTGCTACTGAGCTTCTTCTACCAGACAAGGAACACATTCTAAATTAATTTTGGAGAAGAAGATGTGAGCACAGTCCAACATGTACAAGCCAATCTACTATCTAAGGAAATGATGCTGCTACACAATATGATCAGCAGGATATTTCTTCCAAGAACTGGCTACTTTGATTGGGTCAGTGAGAAGGATATGACAGTTATGGGACACTTAATTGAAGAAAAGCCTCTTAACCTTCCCTACATAATCATGATCCAAATGACTGAAGCCAAGAAAGGTCAAAGCCTGTCTACCCTACGGTATGGTCTTCACTTTGTTATTTGAAGAAGCAGGGAATGACTTATCAAATGAAATAGGCAAGCCATTACACCACTTTGATATCTACTCCTTCAATTCACTAAAGAATGGGATACAAGTTGCAAGAAGGAGAATGGATAAAGAAGATGCCTAGTCAGGTTGCTGCTACCATTTCTAAAGAAGATGAAGCTATGGATGAAGAAGGGACTGAAGAAGCAATGGTTACTCCATCTGACCTAAAAATTTGATACTTCAAAAGATGGAAACTATCTCCAACTCTTTGACTGATCATATAGATTCTTCAATTGAGGAAATCAAAAGTCAGTTGACATTAGATTGCATAAATTAAGATCTGAACAAGAGCTTCACCAGCAAAAAGTGGATAAGGAAATGGAGGACTTCAAGGAAGAGATCAGAAGCATCCAAATGCAATCACAAAAGGAAACTGTTCCCACTGAAGATGCTCCTGAACAGATAATCAAGGAATCACTTGACATTCCTACTTCTGTTCCTTTATCTGATCTACCTAAACCTACTAAGACCAAAAAAGAACCCAAAACCAAGAAGACTAAAGTTCTTAGAGCCCCTGTTAGAACTAGATTCAAGGATTTAAGGTTTAAATCCCTGAAAACTAAGACCTCTGATAGAGTTATAGAGGTAGGCTCCTCCTCTTCTAATGAAAAGAAGAAGAATAGATCTTTTAGTTAGTCTTTTGGTTGTTTCTGATTTATCAATGTTATACTTTTTATATTCTGCAATATGAAAGTACTTCCATTTTGAACTTGTATGAAAATCTTATCAATGAAGTATCTTTTGATTTTCTTTACTGTCATGTACAATGATTCAAACATTGCACTTATTATAATACAACTAATGAAACTTAATTAGAATTTCCAAGTTGAGAAAGTGAAATTATCTCAAACAAATATAAAAGCTTTCTCAATCTATTTTAAAATCTAAGCTTTATTTGAAATCACCTTTTGATTGATTGACAAAAAGGGGGAGAATTATGAAAAATGAGAGTTATGAAAAATGTGAAAAGGAAGATGGGAGAAATATGAAAAGAAAGGGAAATTAGTATATATGTTGATCTTCCTACCAACTACTCTTAAAGTGCATAAAAACAGTGAAAAAGGGGGAGCACAAAAATGATAGCAATGCTTAAACTACTTTAAAATCTAGAGAAAGGGGGAGATTCTCTTGAAATGATATTGCTCTAATTATTTTCTTAATTCTCTGATTACTATTGCATGCTCTGATTTATAAATTGATGCTAATTCTGTCAATTTCTTTTTGGAACTCTGATACTCCATGTTTTGTACTAACTATAATATCATGAAGCATGAGAAGTTCAATACTTTGATGATATACTATGATATCATCTTTGAGCTCTGATACTTATTTACTAATTCTATTAGCTCTGATACATGTGAAGATTTAATTCTCAAATAAAATTATACATGTAAAGTGTAAAGAATTTTTCATACCCAGTATTTTGTCATCATCAAAAAGGGAGAGATTGTTGACCCCATAAGTGATTTTGATGATAACCAAACATTGGAGCATGTACATTTATTTCTGAAAACTCTTCAAGTGTTTGACAAGTTTTTGTAGGATGAATAACATGTTCAAACTTCAACTCCTACACTTCTGTTTTCTTGGTTGAGTTTGTGTTATAAATGTTTTTGTAAAGAAGAACCCAATAAAAAATGCTAAGAAAAATCAATTAAAAGGGTTACTTCTGTGGTGTGTGTGCCATGAATTTAGTTTGAGTTGGTTTGTGTGAAATTGTAAAAGAATTTGTGAGAGTTTTCTTTAAGTTCAATTGTAAAAATCCTGAAGAAGACACTCAGTCAACCCCAAGTGATGAAGAGCCAACTCTGCTTACTGGCACGCAGCAAGGATTCTGAAATGCAGTAATCCGAGCTGACTCGATGGAAAGTGAGCCGACTCCAGTGAATCCGAGTCATCTAGAATCAGTCCGAGCTGACTCCTCCAGAGTCCATTTTCTGAAGATTTCTTACAACAGCCAGGTGAGCCAACCCGAACCAAAAAGAGCTGACTCTGCCAGACCTAATTCTGAAAGCCTGAGAAAGCGAGCCGACTCGAACTGCACCGAGCTGACTCTTCCAGAGTAAGGTTTTTTGAACCTGAGAAGAAGATCCAACCCAAGCTGAAAAGAGCCGACTCCTCGAGTTCAAGTTTTTCAAAGAAAGAAGTTCGAGCCGACCCAAGCTATCAAGAGCCGACTTGTCCAGAGTTAAGTTTTGCACCCTAAGACAAAGAGCCAACTGCATTGAAGATTTGGTGACTTGCCCCATCGACTCGAAGGATCTGAGCCAACTCAAAGGAATCCGAGCTGACTCGAATGTTGTTTCCAGGTATTCAACGACTAGTTCTAGAATTTGTTTTCGAATGCTAAAAGGTGCTCCAACAGTCACAAATCATTCCCCAATGATCTACAATAGCTAGAACTACCTTGGGATGATAGAAGACTTTAAATTTGAAGGATTGAACTTCCTTGAAGCAATGAATTAGAGAGTTCTTCAAAGAAAAGAGAGCTTCATTGAATATCCTACCTACCAACAGCAAAAGAGCACAAGAGCATTCAAGTCAAGCTTTCAAGTCTTCACCAACTCCAATCTGAAGCTTGAAGCAACTTTGGGAAGAAGCCACTGAAGTAATTAAAGTCCATTCAAGTGCATTCAAGTGGACTTCCAACAAGCTGCACCGGCAACTGTCCGACAAATTAAGTTTGTCATTCTTGTTGCATTTGTTTCAATTCAATTTTTGAATTGTTTGGTTATTGGTGATTTTGGTTGAAAAACCAAATAGATTCTTGGTAAGCCTTGTTAAAACCAAGGGTTAGGTTCTTTGTGATCCTGTGAAAACCAAGTTGGGTTTCTTTGGTGAGCCTGTTAAAATCAAAGGGTGTGGGGTTTTCTTTTGTGATCCCGTAAAACCAAAGTGTAGAGGTTTTGGATTGTGATACTGTAAAACAATCCTACTTTATTCGGGTGTGAATATAGTGGAAATCCCAAGTGCAATCTTGGGTAGTGGACGTAGGAGCTGGGTTGCTCTGAATCACTATAAATTTGGTGTGTTTGTGTTATGCTTTCTTGACTCTGTTTAGCTTCTGTATTTTATAATTCTATCACAGCACCTACCACTTGAAAAGGATTTTAAATTGTACATTACTTGCCTTCAATTTTTTAAAAGTCCCAATTCACCCCCCTCTTGGGTAGCCACTTGGGCAACAACAAGGCACTCGTGAGGAATTGGGATCTCAACCCCATTAAAGAAACCAATAAGGTTTTTCACTTACCATAAATTGAGGGTTATGGTATTCAAATAAAATAGTGGGAGACATTTTAAATATAAAGTTCTTATCTAGTTATGAATATTATCTTGAGTAGTCTACTATATTGTTCTTATTTAAATGTAGGATTTTTATAATGGCTTCAAATTCATCACTGCGGGGCATTTTAGATGCCAACAAGTTAACTGATCCCAATTATGTAGACTGGTTGAGGAACCTGAGAATAGTTCTTACTCAAAAAAACTTTCTTATATTCTGGATTTTTCGGACCCTAAGCTGATGGAGAAGATGCATCAGAGGAGGAAATTGCCACACACAAAATGTGGAAGAATGAAAGTACAACTGTCAGGTGCATCATGTTAGCCTCGATGAGCAACAAGCTCCAGAGACAACATGAAGGTATGGAACCTCAGTCCATATTGCTCAACTTAAAAGAGCTATAAGGAGAGCAAAGTAGGGATGCTCGATATGAGATATTGAAGCAGTTATTCCATGCATGGATGAGTGAGGGTTCATCTGTACAAACCCATGTATTAAAAATGATTAACTTAATCACCCGATTAGGTCAATTAGGATTTGTGATGGATGGTGAACTCAATTAGGATTTAATCCTACAATCACTTCTATATTCCTTCTCTCAGTTTGTCCTTAATTATCACATAAACAAACTAAATATATCATTGCTTGAACTGCTGAATATGTTAAAAATAGCAGAGAGCCACTCAAAAGGTGATAAGGCTCATCTTCTTCTTATTGATGGGAAAAAGAAGCATGCAAGTAGAAAGGGTTTGAAAAGAAAGTTCAACCCTAAAAGGAGCATCCAGAAGAGAAGAAAGTCAAGAAGGCAGTTAATGATGGAGCCTGTTTCCATTGCGACAAGCAAGGGCATTGGAAAAAGAATTGCAAGACATATCTTGCAAATGTGAAGCCAAATGCAAGTGGAGCATCTAAAGGTTTGTACATGATACAAACTAATTTATCATTGGGTGCTTCCATTTCTAATTCATGGGTATTGGATACCACATGTGGATCTCATATCTATAAATCTTTACAAGAACTCCAGAGAATTAGAGAATTGAAGAAAGGAGACTTCAAACTATATGATGCAAGTGGAGAAGCCATGTATGCTAAAGCTGTGGGCACCTATCTTCTATTATTACCTACGGATAATATTTTAAAGTTAGAAGAATGCTACTATGTACCAGACATTGTAAGAAACATTATATCAATATCCTTGTTGCTACAACAAGGATTTGAGATAAATGTAAAGAGCAATGGCTGCTCTATTCTTCATTGCAATAAAATATTCAGACATGGTTATTTTATAAATGGTCTTCTGGCATTAGAACTCAATGATGAAATATTACTTGTTGATAACAAGAAAAGAAAGAGAGATAATGTCAATGTCATATTTCTCTGGCATTGTCGGTTAGGTCATATTAGTGAGTCAAGAATAAACAAGTTAGTCAAAGATAATCACTTTGACCCTTATGATTTTCAATCATTAGGAACTTGTGAATCTTGTCTCAAAGGAAAAATGACCAAGTCTCTATTCACTGGACATGGGAACAGGGCAACTGAGTTATTAGGTCTTGTGCATACTAATGTGTGTGGACCTATGACAACTCAAGCCAGAGGTGGATATTCTTACTTCATCACTTTTATTGATGACTTGTCTAGGTTTGGTCATGTGTGTCTAATGAAACACAAGTCTGAAGCCTTTGATAAGTTTAAAGAATATCAAAGCATGGTTGAAAAACAAACTGGACATAGTATTAAAACACTTCATTCTGATCGAGGAGGTGAATACTTGTATAGTGAGTTTCTAAACCATCCTAAGGATAAAGGCATAATCTCTGAATGGACCCCTCCTTATACACCCCAATTAAATGGTGTGGAAGAAAGGAGAAATCGCACTTTGTTAGACATAGTGAGGTCCATGATGAGCTTCACAGATCTTTCCATTTCTTTTTGGGGACATGCCCTGGAGACTGCTGCCTTTATTTTGAACAGGGTACCATCTAAGTCAATGATTAGCACTCCATATGAATTATGGAATGGCAAAAAGACCAAATCTTAAGTACTTAAAGATTTGGGATTGCTATGCTTATGTCAAGAATAATTTTGGACATAAATTAAGTGCTAGGGCTAACAAATATAGGTTCGTTGGTTATCCTAAAGAGGGTGTTGGATACTTCTTTTATAATATTACTGAATAAAAGGTTTTTGTCAATAGGCATGCTACATTCTTGGAGCAAGAATTCATCCAAGAAAGAAGTAGTAATTCTACACTTGAATTATGTGAAGAATAGAACCAACAACCTGATAAGTCTTCAAGTAAAATTCCTTAACAAGAAGTTCTTGTAAATCAAGAACAGCCACAATACACACCTCCTCTTCGAAGGTCAGAGAAAGTGCGAGGAGCACCTCTTAGATATGGCTTTGTCATCGAGGATGACAATGAAGCCAAAATCATTTAGGATGATGATCCTGTGACCTATTCAGAAGCTGTCGAAAGAAAAGACTCCGCCAAATGGCTAAGTTCCATGAAGTCTGAGATGGACTCCATGTATTTCAATCAGGTATGGACCTTGGTAGATCCACATGAAGGAATTAATCCAATAGGGTGTAATGGATCTTCAAGAAGAAGATAGGAGCTGATGGTCAAGTAGAAACCTACAAGGCTAGGCTGGTAGCAAAAGGTTTTAGACAAAAACATAGCATTGACTATGATGAAATCTCTTCACCAGTAGCCATGCTCAAGTCCATTCGAATATTGCTTGCAATAGCAGCATACCATGATTATAAAATTTGATAGATGGATGTCAAGACTACTTTCCTTAATGGAAATCTTGAGGAAGAAGTCTATATAACATAACCAGAGGGTTTTGTCTCAAGTGGGAGACCAAACCAAGTATGCAAGCTAAAGAAGTCCATTTATGGACTAAAACAAGCATCGAGGAGTTGGAACATCCGCTTTGATAAAATAATCAAGGAATTTGGTTTTATCAAAAATGTGGATGAACCATGTGTGTATAAGAAGACAAGTGGGAGAGCACTTATTTTCTTGGTATTGTATGTGATGACATACTGATCATTAGGAATGATGTTCCAATGTTACAATCAGTTAAAACTTGGCTATCATTAAAGTTTTCCATGAAGGATTTGGGAGATGCATCCTACATACTAGGTATAAGGATCTATAGAGATAAATCTAAGAGGATGCTAGACTTATCCCAGTCTAGGTACATTGACTTAGTGTTGAAGAGATTCAACATGGATGGAAGTAAAAGGGGTTACTTACTTATGAGTCAAGGCATACATCTCTCTAAGAAAATGTCTCCTAAGACATCAAAAGAAAGAGAAAGAATGGCTATGATTTCTTATGTTTCAACTATAGGATCAATTATGTATGCTATGTTATGTACCAGGCCTGATTTTGCCTATGCCTTAGGCATAGTAAATAGATCCCAGGCAGATCCAGATGAAGATCATTAGAAAGCTGTGAAAAATATTCTTAAATATCTTAGAAGGACTAAAGATATTTTTCTTATTTATGGAGGATTAGAGTTGAAACTAGAAGGATATATGGATTCTAGTTTTCAATCAGATCCTGATGATAGCAAATCATATCAGGATATGTCCTCACCCTATATGGTGGTGCAATAAGTTCGAAGAGTACAAAGCAGCCAACCGTAGTCGACTCAATTACTGAGACAAAATACATGCTGCAAGTGAATCCATGAAGGAAGCTATCTGGATGATGAAATTCATCATTGAATTGGGCGTGGTTCCTGAAATACAACAGCCAGTGCCACTATACTGTGATAATACTGGAGCTATTGGACAAGCAAAGAAACCAAGGTCTCATCATAAATCCAAGCACATCCTAAGACATTTCCACCTCGTTTAAGAAATCATGGAAAGACAAGATGTTATTATTGAACGAGTTGATACTAAGAACAATATAGCAGACCCATTCACTAAAGCATTACCTCAGCCACAATTTGATCATCACTTAGATTGTATGGGTATAAAGTACAAAGGCGATTGGCTTTAGTGCAAGTGGGAGATTGAAAGAAAAGTGCCCTAAAAGCCAATCTTATGTAAGGGCATTTTTGTAATCTTCTAACTCCTGTATGATATTTTATATATTAATAAAGGCATATTGTGTCATCATATTGCAGTGTCTTGTTTAAAGATTATGATGAACTCCATAGGTTATAGCAAATGAAATTAGGGTTATGATGGATATCATGATAGTGAGACCTAAGTTCCTTTAAACCCTAATCTAAAATGTTACTAGTCGATGGACCATCGGTTCAGGGATCGATAAGTCTGGAAAGACTAGCTTATCCTATGTATACTCTGATAAGAGAGTGGTTGGTCTCATAGCCACTTGTATAGAGATACTAATATAAGGATAAGCGTACTCATTAGAGTATGAGTTCACTGAACTGATCTATACTGGAACTATCTTATAGAAATCTTACTACTTGTCAAAAGATAGATCTCGAAGTAGAAGTTATGCATGTGATCTCTAGACCTGAGGTCACCATGGTTCCTTATGCACACTAAGCCATGTTTTGGTTCATACTCATTCATGATATTAAGTCAATGTATGGGGTGTTCTCGGATATGGTGAAAGGTGTATGAAGGATATGAGTG
This sequence comes from Areca catechu, assembly GCA_021397845.1. Taxonomy (NCBI): domain Eukaryota; kingdom Viridiplantae; phylum Streptophyta; class Magnoliopsida; order Arecales; family Arecaceae; genus Areca; species Areca catechu. The sequence continues at coordinate 138,579,936 of CM038052.1, read as the reverse complement.
GACCAACAAGGATCGATCATTCCTAGTAAGAGGAATTGTTATACCAAGTGATCTCTTCGATGATGCCTTAAGGAGTCTTTGATCAAAGCAGGATGAGATTGGAAGTGGTTTCTAATCAGTCATCAGCTGAGTCTTCATTATCAAATAGAGGTTTGAAATGACTAAGTACTAGGGTTTGACATTTATCCATACCCATCACATAATCGGGATAATGGGAGATCAAAAGATTGAATTGCACGGTAACTTTCTACTGAAGGGTAATTTGGTACTTTTCACCAAACTTTTCATCTTCCGGGTAGGCATGACACATTGCTAGACATCAATCATATATTATAGGTATTCATGAACCAATTGGATTGGTTTCATGAGTCTATTCGATGGACAGATCGAATTGGCAATTTAGGTCAGCTCAATTTGACCTAATTAGGTCATTCAGGTTCGATTGGTTCGAATCGGCTAAACCTTAACCTACTGTTGGCTAGATGTGGAACCCAAAGGTCACACATGTTAGGGAGTTGACCAAGGAAGTCATACATAATTTAATTAGGGCCATGGGATCCTAATTGGTTAGCTAGATTGCACACTAGCATATGTAGGCTAACCTAATTCCTAACCCAAGTCGATTTGGGTCTAGTTGCTTGATATTTTGATTAACCAATTTAAGAGAGACTTAAATTGGGTTATGTCTGGGTTAAGACAATATTTATCAGATTTTATCCTGATTTATTTTGATGCAGGATGACTCTAAGATTGCTAATCATGTTGGAAAAGTAGTAAACTAATTTTTTTGTGATTTTTATAATTTAGGTTTGTAGGCTAAATTCTCAAACTAAAGAAAGAACTAGCAAAAAGAGTAGCAATACAAAGAATCACCATGATCGCAAAATAACTCTGCAAGATAATGAAAGTCAGGACCTGGGAATTGAGAAACTCCTAGTTTAGGATAGCTTATCTTCAACAAATCAGATATCAAGAGGAGGGAAGAATGTTACCAGTCAGAGATTTGAAGAACTTCTGATGAAGAGATCATACAGCACTCTGATTGGAGCCTGGATGATGAAACACGATTTCCTTGAATTTAATAACTGATTTAGGCAGTCTTGGAGGCAAGGAAAGCCTCCTCTGAGGAGGTGAAACACCTCGGGGATCCTACAAGCATCAGGGGTCAATCAAAATAGCAACAACAAAATAATAAAAGGAGATTAGGTTTTGTAGAAATATGAAATCTGGGTTTGTATGTGGCGGCTTGAAGAAGGATGTTGTTCTTTGCTTTGGGCAGCCTAGGGCACTCTTCCTTTGGGCATGTGATGGCTTGGATGGCAGCAAGCTAGGGCATGGAAGGATGCTAGGGCAGCAAGGATGATTAGGGCACACAAAGTAACCATTGAAACACAAAAAACTCCAACACCCACACAAGAACACAAGTTCTTAAACCAAAATTTCAGCAAAGATTTAATTTATGAGATAAAAGTTGCTTACAAGAGGGGGAGGGGTGGGGTATTTATAGATGTTCCCCAATTCCTCTCCTAGTTAGGATAGGATTATAAAGTTGAGAGGGAGAGGGATTACAAGTTTGCTCAAGACTAGGAGAATACACTTTGAATGCAAATAAAACTAGTTCTTCTTATTCCACTTGGATTTCTCTCCTCATTTGACTTGGTCCAGGGCTCTCTTTGGACTTGGACACCAATAAGGAGTTGGGCTTGGCTTTAGGGTAGCAAGGGGCATCCTCCTTTGGATTGGTGCATGGGCTTTGGGCCCTGGAAGCTGGGGTGCCCTAGTATCAGCATATTCCTTGGAATCTTGGTTCTGGGGCTCATGGGCTTTACTCCTGGGCTTGGAATCTCTTAGCCTGAGGTGATGGCATATTCTTGGAATCATGGGACACCTGGCATCTAGCATATTCCAGAGCATATGGAGAAAATCTGGCATCTAGAATGGCATCTGGAGGGAATCAGGGCATTTGGAGAGCATCTGGAGGGTATCTAGGGCTCTAAGGTGTCAAACAAGATCCCATAAGCTGATGTAAATGCCTCTGGCTCCCAGGTGAGGCCTGGTGAAACTTCAAAATAGGGTATCCTCTCCTCTTGTACAAAAACTAAACTCTCACTAGACTCATACTTAAATACAGGACTCAATGGACTGGACTAGGTTGAGACAAATCAACTAGTCTCAACTTATTACATGACTCAATATTACTTGCTTACAAACCTTTCAAAACTTTGATACATGACTAAGTAAACTATATGGGATCCAGTGTTCTGTGTCTGATCCTGGTGTCCCCACCATATTTGGACTTGGAACACCACTTGGACTAGAGTCCAAGTCGGCATGGACTCTTGGGCGCAATATTATGCATGCCAAGGAGGAGAGGGCGCAGAAGGACCAAGAGTCCTTCTGCAGATGAAATTCCTTTGTTAATTTCATTTGGACTCTTCTTGGCTGACATCCCATGCCACATTTGAATTTAATTGATCAGTCAAAACATTTGAAATTGGCATGGAAGTTAGGAGAAGTACGCGGGGTGCATGAAGAGTCGCAACTCTTCATGTGGTGCATGATTCTAACGTAGTATCCTTCTGCTATCAAGACTCTTCAAGTTCTCCGATGCTTAGAGAGTGAAGAGGCATCCCTTGGCTTTCTAGAGACCAGTACTTGCCATGTGCTAAGTGAAAAATCATCCAGAAATGGGAAGGGATGCTAATATGGGCTTTGGTGCATGATAAGACATATTAGATATGATTTTTCAAGCCAAATAACTTTTCTTTGGTCTTGAAAAATCATATCTAATAAGTTGATGGGAGGACATATCGCACACCCCTCTAAAAACTATAAATAGGGGTGGTGATATGAGTTTCAGATATATATTCCACCATAAAGTTATTCTGAGAGTTTATTTTCCCTCCCTCCTCCTTTAAGACAAACCTTGTCTCTTTAAGACAAGGTTGTTCTTACTAGGACAAGTTTTAGAATTTAAGACATAAGCTTAGAGTGTTCTAGAGGAGGGCAATACCAAATCCAAGAGTGGTTTGGGAAGGCATTCAAAGTACCCTACAAGAGGATAGGGTGTCTTACAAAGGTCAAAGTCCAGAAGGCTGTCAAGAAGAGTCTTAGTCAAGCAAGCAACTGAAGTAGGAATTCTTCCTTGGGTCAATTCCTATGTGGATCACCATTGGAGGGCTTGCACTTGTGAGTCTAGTGGAAAAGAGTGTATAACAGCATTCCAGGTATTTATCATGAACCATATTAGTAATATCTTAGTTGCATATGAATGAGGAGATCTTGGGATTAGGGTTTCTGGTTAATAAGGATATTTCTTTGTATAAATTTTTGAAATCTAATGCTTCATAGATGCATGATGACACTTTAAACCCAACACCAGTCACCACCAGGATGCCTCCCTGGTAAAGCACTGTTATGATGACTTTCACAGTTGTCAGGCTCCCTTCAGCCTACAATGTGATCCTTGGCCGTCATAGGCTTAATCTGCTTGACGCAGTCAAATCTACAAAGCAGTTCCTAGTCTAGTTCCCTACCCCCTATGGAGTAAGGGAGATGAGGGGGACCCCGTAGCTGATTCAACACTACCTATAGGCCATCCCTGGGGCCAGGAGTGTCAAGGAGGACCCGATCCCGACCAGCTTGACCAAAGAACATAGGATGCCAAGGGTGGCCCAGTCAAGTGCCTATTATTACACCCCCTTAGGACAAACCCCTTGAAGATGGTGCAAGTGGGAGCCCAGCTATAGGAGGATGAAAGGGTTCACCTCCTGATTTTCTTCTAGGTAAATGCTGATGTTTTTGCCTAGACCATGGCAAATATGCCTGGGATTCCTTCCAACGCTATCACCCACAGGCTAAATGTCGACCTGAAATGTCGCCCGGTCCGGTAGAAGAAGAGAAGCTTTGCCCCTGAGAAACAGAAAGCAATCAATGAAAAGGTGGAAAAGCTCCTCACTATGAGCTTCATCCGAGAAGTCCAGTGCCCTAGCTAGCTAGCGAACATAGTCATGGCCAAGAAGGTCAATGAAAAATGAAGGATCTGTGTAGACTACATCAATCTCAATTGAGCCTGCCTAAAAGATAGCTTCCCCCTTCCCAATATTGACCAACTGGTGGACGCCACCTCGAGGCACCACTTACTTAATTTCATGGATGCATTCTTCGAGTATAACATGATTTGGATGCAACTAGAAGATAAGAAGCACGCTGCCTGCATTACAGATCGAGGAACCTACTTCTATAAGATGATGCCATTCAGTCTGAAAAATGCTAGGGCCACGAACCAGCATCTAGTCAATAAAGTCTTCAAAGACCAAATCGACCATAACATGCAAGTCTACATGGACAACATGCTCGTTATGAGCGACTAGGAGTCGGACCATGTTGTGGACCTTGCAGAAGCCTTCCAAAACCTCCGTCTCTACTAAATGAAACTAAATCTTGCCAAGTGCACCTTCGACATTGCCGTTAGAAAATTCTTAGGCTTTATGGTCACCCAAAGGGGGATCGAGGCCAACCCCGAGAAGGTCGAGGTGATCGTCTACATCGAGCACCCTACCTCAAAGAAGCAGATCCAGTACCTGACTAGCCAGATCATGGCTTAGAGTCGGTTCGTCCCATGCTCCGCCGATCATTGCTTGCCCTTCTTCAAGGCACTATGCAAGATGTCATAGTTCACCTAGATGGAGGAGTGTCAAGAAGCCTTTGAGGAGCTAAAGAGGTTCCTCTCATCTCCACCACTACTCTCTAGGCCAGAGGTCGAGGAGGAACTCCTCATGTATCTAGCAGTCTCCCCAGGGGCTGTCAGCTTGGTGCTTATTCACATAGATGGAGATGGAGTCCAGAGACTAGTATACTATGCTAGTAAGTTACTCCGAGATGCAGAGACCAGGTACACCCACTTTGAAAAAATATTTTTTACACTCATTATGTCTGTTTAATATCTCAGGCCGTACTTCCAGGCATACCCGATTGCGGTCTTTATTGACCAACCTCTAAGGGCCATTCTTTGCCGACCAGACACATCCAGACATCTGGCTAAATGGGTGGTGAAGCTCAGCAAGTTTCATATCACTTACCGCCCAAGGCCATCTCAAAAGGTAGAGGTGCTGGTTGACTTTCTGGTGGAATGTGCCTGGACAAGTGAAGATCTAGAAAAGGCCTCCCCCGAGTATCCCATGGATTCGCTGGCCGTTGAGATGACATGGATCCTCCATGTGGATGATGCATCCAACATGGGAAGAAGTGGAGCTGGCCTCATCCTCACCAATTTCGATGGGGTCGTGGCCGAGTGCGTGTTTCACTTATTGTTCCAAGCTACAAATAACCAGGCTGAGTATGAAGCACTCCTCGCAAGGTTGAAAGTATCCCATGAGCTGGTCATGTCAAGCCTGAGAGTCTTCACTAACTCGTAGCTAGCATGGGTCAAGTCTTGGAAGAGTTCAAAACCCAAGATCCTCAGATGGCAAGATATCTGAGTAGGTGCATCGAGCACTGTAGGCTTCCAGCATTTCAGCATCTCCCACATCCCTCATGGAGGAAAATGCCCTTATCGATGCCTCTCTAGACTTGCAACCCTATTGGACTCATCACTGGGGCATAACTACATCAAATATTTGGAGACACCTAGCTATGAGGTCCCAGGCGAGGTCTAGCAGGTCATCCCCAAGGCCATCTAGATGGACCGCTATATCAAGTACATCATCGATGGCACCCTACCTAAGAACCGCATGGAGGTCGATCTCCTCAAGAAGAAGGTTGCATGATTCATACTGATGGATGGGCAGCTCTACTGGAGGTCCCACTCCTATCCCCTATTAAAATGCCTAAGACCCTTAAAGGTAGCATACGTGCTTCAGGAGATACATAAAGGCCTCTGTGAGAACCACATGGGAGCATGATGCTGTCATATAAAGCCCTCTGGCAAGGATACTACTGGGAGACCATGAGGGAAGATATGGCTGACTTCATAAGAAAGTGCGATCGCTACCAATGACATGCTGACATACAACAGCAGCTGGCCACACCATTCTCCAAACTCTCTCCTCCATGGTCATTCGCCCAATGAGGGATGGACATCTTAGGTCCCTTTTCCGCAGTGTCCAATCAATGGAAGTACCTGATTATGGCCATCGACTACTTCACCAAATGGATTGAGGCCAAGCCTCTGGCATAGATCACTGAGGCCAAGGCTAGATCTTTCCTCTAGAAGTCGGTCATCTACCATTTCGATCTTCCCCACTCAATTATTACCAATAATAAATGGCAATTCGATAACCAAGCATTTGAGGGGTTCTACACCGATCTCAACATTTACCACTGATTCACTTCAGTGACTCACCCTTAGACCAACGATGAGACTGAGGTGACCAATCACACCATCCTCCAAGGGCTCCATACTAGATTAGACAAGGTAAGGGTCGATGGGCCGAGGAGCGCCCCCAGTGTATGTTGGCCTACCACACCATGCCTCAGATGGCTACAGGTGAGACACCTTTCAATCTCATCTTTAGTTTCGAGGCTGTGATTCTGGTGGAGGTGGTCTGCCCACACTATGGGTAGAGCAATATAATGAAGCTGAGAATTCAGCCCACCTCCTGCAAAACCTGGACCTGTTGGAAGAAATAAGGGATAAGGATTGGTTTCGCATGGTAGCCTACAAGCAATGGGTGGCACCATACTATAATTCTTGCATGAAGCCGAAGGCCTTTTGCCCGAGTGACTTAGTCCTACAACGAGCAGAAGTCTCACAGTCAAGGGAATGTGGCAAACTCTCCCCAAACAAGGAGGGACCCTACAAGGTGGTCGAGTTCCTGCCGCATGTTACCTACTACCTCACTAGACTCAATAATGCCCAATTCCCCCGAACTTGGAATATCAGCAACTTGAGGATGTACTACCAATAACGTAAGACTCTCACTCTTAATAATAAATGTTCCTTTTTAGTGCAACACTATTTCCCACCTATGCAAGAGCTTTATTCATCAGACTCCAAGTTTGGCGATGCAAGCCAAGAAACTCCAAAAGCCCCGCACTCTATCCATAGGACTCCAAGTGATGCAGAACAAAAGAGAGAGATGATGCGATGCGGAAGTAAATTAAGACTATTTCTTTTTTTGTTGTTTTTTTTTTTTTATATTTCAGAAGTCGGTTTTGACTCAAAGGAAAGTTAAACTAATTGAAAGAAACTAGGTAATATTGAAAGCACAATTTAAATAAAACTGGGTTATCAGAGTAGTTCAGAAGTCACGGATCATTGGGGGTTGAGAAACTCCCAGACCTAGGGTTTCGCTCTGAACTTTCACAGGACAGAAATAAAGAGAAGAGATGGGTTACAACCAGATAGTGATCTTCATAAAGTTTGGTGGAAGAACTCTCTCGAGCAGATGTTGGATCCTCGGATTCGGATACCTTCATAATGGATCCTCCAATACTGGTCCTGTGGCTGAGTCGGCTTCTCCTGGACTCAAGATCTAGGAAAGAAGAAGAACAAGTGATGGAATCAGACACTCAGGGAAGGATTTACCAGATTGAAGAACTTGAAAGCTGATGTTGCTAAAGTCTTGATTCTCCTGGAGGTGGATCTGGCTCCCTCTGAAATTTGCTCTGAAGCTGAAGTATCCGGACTGGACCCGGATGCTGGTGGTCGGCCTGGACTTGAAGAGAGTGGCCGTGTGAGAGGTGGAATAGGCTAGGGCTTGTGGAAAGAGAAGGATGATGGGCGGCTAGGGTTTGGGAGTGAAGTGGATACCTAGGGTTTGGGGTTTTGGGTTGGAGATCTCACACCTCCTCAAGGTTCCTAGGGAACCCGGATTTACTCCCTCACGGAGCTCAACACCTGAACACAAGTACGGAAGAGAGAAACACAAAGTTGCTCACAAAGAAATTGATTTCATTCATCAGATTACTTTCATTTACAAGAAGGGTTTAATTTATAGGACTTTACAGAGAGTAGGGTTTTACATCTTCCCATGTGGGACTAAAGGAGGGGATCTTCAAATTAGAATTGTAGGATCACTCCCTATACATATGGTCGGCCAAAAGTTCCAAAAAATTTGATTTGGTTTTTAAAAGGAAGGTAGATGGCGCCTCCCAGCTTGGTTTTTCAAGAAAGGATTTCTTTCCTTCCATGGCTCCTCTCTTTGGACTCCTCCTTTTCTTTCTCCCTAAGTCATGGTCCTTCCCATCTTTGTTTTGGGTATTTTGGTAGGGAATGGGCACCTCCTTGAAGTTCTCTCCAAGAAGAATTTCTTCCCTTTCATAGCTTGGCTCTTATAGAAGGTCTTGGGCCGCCCCCTTGATTTGTGGATCCTTGGTTGCTTTCTCCTCAAATGGCGCATGAGAGAAGGGAGCTGCTATCTGTGGTGTGGGGACCAGAGTATACTGGATGGAGATGTGGTGCCCCTGGACTCAGGCGTGTGGCTGGGAGTGTGGCGCCCACTTGCTTGGCCTGGGAGAAAATGTGACACCCCAGGTGAAGTCCTAGACCACTACTGAGTCACATGACTCAACAAAAATAAATTACAGGGAGTACAGACTTAAGCTAAAATTGAGTTGATCAAGTCAACCCTTATTACAAGCCAGAAAACCCTAATTCTTCGGGCAAGGTCAATCAGAGATCCAGATGGAGCTCTGAAGTCTTCTTCTGAGTCTGTTGCCCACACCACCAATTTAGTGAAGGCAAGTCGAGAAACTCTAGAATCTTCCTATATCCATCAGACTCCACTTTGGTGATGCAAGCTGGAAACTCTAAAAGCCTCATACTTATCTATTACTCCAAGTTTGGCGATGCAAGTCAAGAAACTCTAGAAGCCTCATACTCTATCTATCGAACTCCAAGTTCGGTGAAGGCAAGTCGAGAAACTCGAGAAGCCTTGCACTCTATCCGTCAAACTCCATGTTCAATGAAGGCAAGTTGGAAAACTCAGAAGCCCTGCACTCTATCTGTCGGACTCCAAGTTTGCAAAGGCAAGCCAGGAAACTCCAGAAGCCCCACACTCTATCCATTGGACTCCAAGCTTGGTGAAGGCAAGCCAGGAAACTCTAGAAGCCCCACACTTTATCCATCTGACTCCAAGTTTGGTGAAGGCAAGTTGGTAACTCTAGAAGCCCCACACTCTAATCTGCATGATTCTCAATCTGGCAAGGAGGGCTAGAGGAGCTCCAAATTCCCCTTAGCCATCTACCAGCTTCTAAACTTAGCAAAGAGGGCCAAGACTTTAGGAACCCTACACTTAACTACTATGTGATGTTCATGTGGTTCATATCTGTACCATGCTAAAAAAAGAGAGAGAGAAAGAAAAGAGATGAAATGAAGTTCATTGCATAACAAAAACTTTGTTGAGGGAGAAAAGATGAACGAAGAAGAAGGAAGAGACAATGTAGTCTAAAGTCTATCTTTCATTAATATGAAAAGGAATTTACAATAAAGGGGACCTCTTAACAGGCCAGAAGGTCCTCCAAAATGTCTAAGTACAAGAAAAAAGAAAAAAAAGCAAAATCATGGAGACACCATTGGTGCCTTGCCAAGCCAATGGGGCACCTCATCGATCCCTATGGAGCTTCGGCTGGAGGGGTGGCTAGATTGGTGACCTCACCCACTTCGGCCTCTGGCATGATAGCCACCCCAGTTTTGGCCTTCAAAATAGTAGCCATGGCCTCTGCATCCGGCTCCATGTCCATCCCCGCACAGGCCTTTTCTGGTGGAGCCTCCTCATCGTCGTCGATGCCTGGCAAGTCCGGGATGATGAACTCCATGCCCTTGTAGGAGAAGGCCCGTGCCACCTTCTTTTTGCAGTCACCGAACCCCTGAGGAATGAGTCAAGGACTGCCTCCCAGACCTCTTCGATGATTGCCTCCAAGGCCTTGAACTTTGGCACGGCTTTGACGAACTCCTTCTTGGCAGCCTCCATCAGGGCCACCACCGCTATGGCCATCTCCTCCGCCACTATGGCATGGGCCATCACTGCTTCCAAGTGGGCTTGGAGGGTCTGCACCCGCCCCTCCAGGCATGCTGCCCCTGCGATAGACTCCACCTAGCAGGTAGCCTTCTCCCTCTCCACCACCAAGGCTGTCTCAAGGTCTTTGGCCCACCCCTCCAACTCGGCCACCATAGTCTAGGTGCCAGCCACTTTGGTTTGGATAGCTTTGGTTTGCCCCTCCAATTCCCAAACTCACTTGGTTTGTGCCTGGGGCTCCACTTCTACCACCTCCAAGCATTTTCGGTGACTGACATCTAGCCGGGCCAATGCTAGGCAGGAATCCTGGATTAGCAAGGCATCGGTGGCCACCTGCAGTAACAAAAATGTTAGCCAAATCAACATAAGTAATGGAAAGAAGACTGAGCAAGAGAAAACTTACTGCCAGTAGTTGGGGGAACATGCTAGTGATGGTGGCCACTAGCTGCTTGCCACTCCTTTCTCGATGGTCACACAGTTGGATGATGAAGTTGGCCATCCTCTCCACTAGCATGGGTCAAGGGTCAACCGGGTACGATGTATTCGATGCAATCGACATCGGCACCTGGCCTCCACTTGGTGCCATAAAAGATGTCGCTGGGCCCCGGCATGGTCGACAATGGAGGAATGGAGGCCACTGGTTGGGTGGCGGCTATTTCCATGGTCGCTGGTGGTGTCGGCTCCCTCTTATCACCGCATCAACCGCCAGCTCCACCACCTTCGGTAATGGTGGGACTTCAGCATGAGAAGGGGCTGCCTCGTAGGCCTGTGCTACTTCCTCTCCAACTACAGCACCCCAGTGAGCCTACGGGTCGGGGCTGGGCTACTGCTCCAGATGAGGTTGGGGCTGGCCTGCACCTCCATTCTCCCTGATCGGCCGATAGCTCTGCGGTGGGCCTCCTCCCCAGCTCCTCATGGGCCCTCTTCCATGGTCTTGTTAGGTTACCTAGGCCAGGTGCAGTGGAAGACTGGGTTTCAAAAACTTTATATTTGAAACCCTGACCAGCCGAAACCCTAAACCCTAGGACCATTTAATCATGATAACTAATAAATCTAATCTTTAAGGTTATAGAGGAATACCTAGAATGCTATATTCTTTTATTTCTACTAGATATATAAGTGCATGCCCTCTAGAGGTAATCCACACAGGAATCATACCAAGGAAGCACTCCTATGCAAGTTGCTTATTTGCTTGGGACTCTTCTTGCAGCCCTTCGGACTTCCACCTTTGCTGGATCCCCTATCCTCTTGTAGGGCTCTCAGAAAGCACTCTGAATCTACTCTCAATTTCCTAATACTTTTCCTATTTTTCTCCTTAGGCTCTTGTCTTAATTAGACTAGCCTTGTTTTGAAAGAACAAGTTATGTCTTAAAGAGACAAACTTGTCTTAAGGGAGAGGAAGAGAAAAAGGAGATAGTATTTTGATGGGAGTCTTATCTGCCTTGGCATCAGATTACTAACACCCTTATATAGAGTGGGATGGGGTGCTTGATAAGTCTATCCATCAGCCATTTGATAAGACTCTTCAAATAGGAAGAGTCTTATAAGGATGTAAAACACATATCTAGATAAGACCCTTCATGTGCCAAGAGACAAGACTTTGTCTCTTCGATTTCTAGCACAAAACCTCCTTCTGCCACTTGGCTTTGACTGGTTATGGGAAGGCCAAGAAGTGTGATTTCAGATGTTAGGCATCATAGAAACACAATAGCCTTCAAATAGAAGGACTCTTGGTCTCATAATTAGCGCCAAAATGGAGAGATGCAACTCTTCATTTTGCTCCAATCCCATTCACACCGAACTCCACCCTTTTGACCGATCAACACTCTTCCAAAGTGTTGACTCCATTATTGATTTTGATGATAAGCAAAACGGTTAAGTATAAGTTGAGTACTAATGATTTCCTTGTAGTGTGTTTTTATTAAAAAAGATGCTCATAAATTTGAAAAAGTTTATTTGATCGAAGAAGCCAAGCTTAGATGAAAGATCTACTTAAAAAAGACTTGGACAGTCAAAGTTTGCTTGAATAGATATTTGAGTGAGACATAAATTTGGTTCAGCACAAGTTCAAATATTTTTGTGAAGATCTCAGTGAGGTGTCGACTCAAAGTATCAACACATATACCAAGTATCGACACATGGCAATGAAGTATCGACTCAAGTCGGTACGCAAAGAAAGTTTCAGATGGCACGGCTGAAGTATTAACCATGGACTTGAAGTGTTGACTCAAAGTGTCGACACATGGATCAGCTCATCGCCTGAGATTTTTAAGTCACAGAACTTGCTAAAGATGAAGAACTACAGAAGTGTCGACACATAGATACGAAGTATCGACTCAAAGTATTAACTCACGTGAGGAAGTGTCGACACATCTAAGATTTTTAAAAAGCCAGATTGAAAATATTTGAACTAGGTGTCGATTTAAGAAGTTCAAGTGTCGACTTGAAGTGTCGACTCATAGCCTGAAGTGTCGATATATGAAGTTCTGGGAATAGTAACGGCTAGTTTTTCAAAAGCAGAATATCTCTTTTCATCCCCAACGGCTAGATTTTTTAGTCTAACAACTAGAAACCAGATTTGAGGCCTTGAAAAGGTATTTATATGCTCCAAATCAAATCAAAAGAGATTTTATTGATGAAAATGAAATAGAAATTTCCAAGAGAGAAGAAAAGAGAGCATTCACTCCTATTCATTGAAGTTCAACCACTCTCAAGCAAAAGCAAGCCTCCAAGCATTCAAGAATCTTCAAGAGCATTAAAGATCAACCATTCTTGAGAAATCAAAGAGGCTTCATCAAGTTGAAAGCATCACAACTACCGAGCTTCAAAGAGATACCCACTTTTTATTAGAAAGCTTTTATTCTCTTACTTCAAACTATTATTTGTTGTAAGGGTTCTTGGTTAGCCTATTGCAAAACCAAGGGAGGTTATTGGTGAGCCTTTGAAAATCAATTAGGTTCTTGGTTAGCCCGAAAAACCAAGGGAGGTTGATGGGTAGCCTTAAAACCATTTAGGTTCTCGGTTAGCCCGTAAAACCAAGTGAGGTTTTGAATTGTGAGCCTTGTGAAAACAAGTCGGGTTTTGATTAGTGAGCCTGAAAAACTAATTGACTGTAATCGATTTAGATTATAATGAATTTCCAAGGAAATCTTGGGAAGTGGATGTAGATGCATTGGATAGCACCGAACTATTATACTTCTTTGTCTTTATAGTTGATAGTCTCCTCTTATTGCTCTTACATTTATTGCTCTTTATTTTTGCTGCACATTTACTTAAGAGCATTACATTTGAATTCATGGTACCTTGATTAATTGTTGGATTGGATTACATACTATTGCATTGTATCAAGTAATTATTTTTTAGAGATCCAATTCACCCCCTCTTGGGTTGCTTACTGGGCAACAAGTGGTATCAGAGTCCTGTTCTCAGTTCATAGGCTTACCACCTTGAGCAAATATCTATGACAGCCTTATTGGTACTAGTGTAGTTAAGGGTCAAGCCTCAAATAGATCTTCATTTTTAATGGATCGAATTATACATATTGAAAAACTAGGATGAGAATTTATGTGCATTCTATTGATTATAACTTATGAAGAGTAGTTGATAAAGGTCCTCATATTCCTTCGGTTATGGTTAATGGTGTTTCCATCCAAAGCTCGAAGAGGATTGGGATGAAAATGATATTAAGCAATCCGAGATCAATGCTAAGACAATGAATCTCCTTTATTATGCATTAGATCCTAGTGAATTCAATAGGATATCTACTTGTACTTCAGCCAAAGAAATATGGGACACACTTGAAGTTATCCATGAGGGTACCGATCAAGTGAAAAATACTAAGGTGAACATATTAGTGCATACTTATGAAATGTTCCGAATGGAACCTAATGAGTCTATCACTAACATGTACACTAGATTTACAAATATTGTAAATGGAATGAGAAGTCTAGGAAAAGAATGTCTAATGCTGATCTTGTGAATAAAATTCTCAGGTCACTTCCAACATCGTGGGATCCGAAGGTGACCACCATTCAAGAAGTAAAAGATATTGACAAGCTACCATTAAAGCAGCGGTTGGATCGCTCATGACTTATGAGCTGAATTTGAAGCAAAAATCAATGGACATGGATAAGAAGAAAAAGGGGATTGCATTCAAATTAAATATACAAGAAGAATCCTTAATTATGAGACCAAATAAGAAGATGATGATGAAAATGAAGAAATCTTCTTGCTAAGAAATTTAGAAGATTCATGAAGAGGAGGAAGTTCCTTACAAGAAAAAATTTCAATCAAATAAAGAAAAGGAAAAGAGAAAGAGAAGGAAAAGGAAAAAGAAAAGGAGAAGGAAATTCCTACATGCTTCGAGTGCAAGAAGCCAGGTCACTACAAATTCGACTGCCCTCTCCTAAAGAAGTCAAGGAAGAAGTTAAGAAAGAAAGCAATGATGGCCACCTGGAGTGATAGTGAGGACTCCAATTATGAAGAAGAGTAGACTGAAATTGCAAATCTTTATCTCATGGCACATCAAGAGCAAGATGAGGTAAATTTTGATACAGAAGTTGATTTTACTTTTGATGAGTTAAGAAATTCTTTTGATGAACTTATGCATGATTACAAATTAGTTTTATCTAAAAATAAAAGATTGAAAAAGCATGCAAACAATTTTTTTCATGAAAACAATTCTTTATTAAATGAAGTTAATGATTTGAAAACTAAATTAGATGTTTTGGAAAAGAAAAACAATGCTTTAACAATGGAGAATGAAGTTTTAAGAAGACCCAAAATTATCTTTTCAAATGGTGATCTCTTAAAAAAAAATAAAGAATTAGAATTAGAAAATGCAAAGTACAAAAGTGAACTTGATAAAATGAAGCCTTTGTTAAAAAATTATCTATAGTTCAGAAAAATTAAACTACTTTGAATAGCCAAAGAGCCATTTTCAACAAAGCAGGATTAGGTTATAGACCTCAAAGATAACAAAAATATTTCTAAAACTTTTTTGTACCTGCATCATCTAGCATAATTATTTTTCATGTAAAAAGCAAAGTCATAAATCTTTTCAATGTAATTTGAAAAAAAATAATTATTTTGAAAAAGTTTGGGTTTCAAAAGGAACTTTTTTAAGTGCTAACCCTAAAGGACCCAAGTTGACTTGGGTACCAAAACAAAGCTTGATTTTTATTGCAGGCATATCTTGCAACCAAGTAGAACAAAAGACTTTGATATCTTGATAGTGGTTGCTCAAGGAACATGATGAGAGATGTGAAGCAATTCACTTCTCTTGAAGCAATGAATGGAGGGAGTGTGACCTTCGGGGATAATGGTAAAGAAAAAATCATTGGTATTGATAAGGTTTACATTACTCCTTCTAGTTGTATTAACAATGTACTGTTAGTTAAGGTTAAAAGAATAATCTTTTAAGTATTAGTTAATTTTGCGATAAAGGTTTCAAGTTGTTTTTAAGTCATCTTATTGCATGATTGCTAGTTCGAACAAAAATGGAGTACAATTCATGAAAAAAGGCATAGTAATATTTATTTGATAGATTTAGATGATCTATCTTTATCTAATAGAGAATGCCTTGTTGCAATGAATTCTACTAAAGATGAGACTAGTTGGCTTTGGCATAGAAGATTAGGTCATGCTAGTATGTATCTACTTTCAAAACTTTGTAAAAAGAATTTAGTTAAAGATTTACCTGAACTTTGTTTTGAAAAAGATAGAGTTTGCCAAGCATGTCAGTTTGGAAAACAAGTTAAAACTTCTTTCAAACCTAAAGGTTTTGTAACTACTAATAGGCCTCTAGAACTACTTCATATGGATTTCTTTGGATCAACTAGAACATCCAGTCTAGGAGGACAGAGATATGGATTAGTCATAGTGGATGATTTTTCAAGATTTACTTGGATTTTCTTTCTAGCACATAAAGATGAATTATTTTCTCCATTTATAAAACTTTATTGAAAAGTTTCAAATAAAAAAGGTGTTTCAGTATTTGCATACATAGTGATCATGGATCTGAATTCGAAAATTAAGATTTTGAAAGTTTTTGTAATGAAAAAGGTATAGAACACAACTTTTCTATACCTAGGACACTTTAGCAGAATGGGATAGTAGAAAGAAAAAATTATACTTTAAAGAAATGGCACACATATGCTTTGTGAAAATGATTTACCAAGATATTTTTGGACTGAAGCTATTAATACTGCATGTTATATCTTGAATCAAGTTTTAATCCATCATATTTTGAAGAAAACTCTCTATGAACTTTGGAATCAAAGAAAACCAACCTTAAAGTATTTTCAAGTTTTTGGTTGTAAATGTTTTATCTTAAATAATGGCAAAGACAATCTTGGAAAATTTGATGCCAAGTCTGATGAAGGTATCTTTTAGGATACTCTAGATCAAGCAGGGCATATAGAGTTTTCAATAAAAGAATCTTAGTTGTAGAAGAGTCTGTACATGTTGTCTTTGAAGAATCTACTGACAAATCCTCCAGAACAAAGGATACTTCTGATGCATATGCAAGTGCTGATAAGATTCAAAAGCTGACATTGAATGATCAACCCTCTCAGCCAAGTGAAGAAGATCAAGACAAAAGTGAGAAAGGTGAAGACACTCTAAAGAACCAAGATCTACCTAAGGAGTGGAGGTATGCTCATGGACATCCTAAGGAATTAATCCTAGGTGATCCATCTAAAAGGGTAAGAACTAGAGCCTCAATTAGAAATAAATGTGATTACATATCTTTTGTTTCTCAAGTAGAGCATAAATATTTTGAAGATGTTGAAAAAGATCCTAACTGGATAAATGCTATGCAAGATAAATTAATTCAATTTAAGAGAAATAATGTTTGGACATTAATAGAAAGACCATCTAATGTTTCTATTATTGGCACAAAATGGATATTTAGGAATAAATTAGATGAAAATGGAATTATTGTTAGAAACAAAGCTAGGCCAGTTGCTAAAGGCGACAATCAGGAGGAAAGAATTGATTTTGTGAAACTTTTGCTTCTGTTGCTAGACTTGAAGCAATTATACTACTATTAGCATTTGCTTGTTTTATGAATTTTAAACTCTTTCAAATGTATGTTAAAAGTGCTTTTCTAAGTAGTTTTATAACGGAAAAGTTTTTGTTGAACAGCCACCTGGTTTTCAAAATCATGCACATCCTGATCATGTTTTTAAATTGCACAAAGCACTTTATGAATTAAAGCAAGCACCTAGAGCCTGGTATGAAAGACTCAGTAAATTTTTGATTGAAATTAAATTTTCTAGAGGCCATGTTGATAAAACCTGTTTCTAAAGAAGAAAGATAATGGTTTATTAGTAGTACAAAATATGTTGATGATATTATTTTTGGTGCTACTAATGAAATTCTTTGTCAAGAGTTTGCTAAGCAATACAGGGTGAGTTCGAGATGAGCATGATGGGAGAACTCAATTTCTTTCTCGGACTATAGATCAAGCAAACTAAAGATGGAATCTTCATCAACCAAACTAAGTATACAATAGAGATTATAAAGAAATTTGGGATGGAGACAACTAAATCAATAGGTACACCTATGAGCCCCTCTTGTAGACTTGATAAAGATGAGCATAGTAAATCTGTAGATCAAAAATTATACAGAGGTGTGATTGGCTATTCACTGTACTTAACTGCTAGTAGACCAGATATAATGTTCAGTGTATGCATGTATGCTAGATATCAGTCTGAACATAAAGAATCACATCTATTAGCTGTTAAGCACATTATTAGATATCTATTGGTATAATTGATATTGGCTTATGGTATTCTAGAGATTCATCTGCTGAATTAATTGGATATTCTGATGCTGATTTTGCTGGTTGTAAATTGGATAGAAAGAGTACTAGTGGTACTTGCCAATTTCTTGGAGTTAACTTAAATCCTAGTTTAGCAAGAAACAAACTTCAGTTACATTATCCAAGTTGAGAGCTGAGTATATTGTAGTAGGAAGTTATTATGCTCAAATATTATGGATTAAGCAATAACTTGAAGATTTTGGAATCAAGTTGACTAGTATACCTATAAAATGTGATAATACCAGTGCTATTTGCTTGACAAAAAATCCTATGCAATACTCTAAAAGTAAACATATTGAAATTAGACATCATTTATTAGAGATCATGTTAATAATAATAATGTTGTGCTTGAATTTATTTGTATTGAATTTCAATTAACTGATATTTTGACTAAACCACTTCTGGAAGATTGGTTCTATATGATTAGAAAAGAACTCGGGATCATTAATCCTTCTGATTAAAGTCTTCCAATCTTTGACTCAAATAGATCAATTTGACAACAATTGTATTCATTTATCATGAATTTCATTGAATTTCTAGTGTATTTAATCAGATTTTTGTCTCTTAATTTTTGGTTTTTAAGTCAATGTGTCGACACATGAATGGCAGTAGACCGAGGTTAAGGACATTCCAAAGTATTTTTCTTCATTTCTTCTCCCCACTCGAGCCAACACATGCCCTAAGTTTCTCCACACTCCTCCTTCCCTCCAATTTGTGCTCAAAACCCTTCGATTCTTCATTTGGGATGCTTTTTGGCTTTGATTGAATGACTTTTTGCTTCCCATTTCCAATTGAACCCTAGAAACCCTAGGTTTCTCCTCCAAATTTGTTCAATTCTCTATCCTGTACAATCGGACCCCGAAAACAATTGTCCGTCGCTCTTGGCCATCCAATCAGGAAGAAGAGTGAAGAACAAAGGCCAGACATGAAGCTAGAGCTCTAGATCCACCAGTTCGACCACTATTTGCAGCTACTAGCTGGATGAGTTCGAAGACGATTGTCGAAGGATGCCGTGTGGACTTCAGTTTCATTGACCAGCAGCACTTCAAGATCGGTCAGTGGATTCGAGATGCTGGTTTGACATCTTTCTATTCTCTAAGCGAGAGATCCTACCCAGGGCTCATACGAGAGTTCTACGGTCTTTAGCCCTGGAGAGTGATGCTGGTTATCTCAGGTCAGAGGTAGGGATATCCTCGTTAATTTAGAGATATTGAGTAGAGTGTGGGATATTCCTATGACTAGGTCAGTTGTTGACAGTTTGATTGATAGAGTGAGTGGTCTCCAGTGTCTATTCGAGTCAGACATTTTGCTTGAGGGAGCCACCATGCCTGCATCCCATTTGTCTATGGAGATGAGACTTCTACACCACATTGTCGCTCAGATCCTTCTGCCAAAGACCGGACGTTTCGATTACATCACTGAGCGAGAGTTGCTCATGATGGTCTCATTGGTACAGTGCACACCCATCTGCCTTCCAATGCTCATGGTTCATTAGATGATGGAGGCTTCGACGAGTCAGCGACTCTGCTTACCCTATGGGATGGGGTTGACATTTTTGTTCAGAGAGTATGGTGTTAGTTTTGAGGACGAGCCCTTTCGTATGCTGGTACATATAGATGTTTATGATATCATGTCATTACATCATATGGGTTATCTCCTGTTCAGAGGCCAGTAGAGATGCAGCGTATCTGGTCAGGCCAACGATATAGATGATGATGATGCTACAGAGAAGGAGCGCATCCTTTCCGACGAGGCAGGACCTACAGAGGCATCTCTTCCAGAGAGTCAGCCTGAGTGAGCAGCGCAGCCAAAGATTGCTTCTCAATCTGAGCCTACTTCTCAGCCTCAGCCAGTTTAGTTGGAAACTCCAGGAGTTTCAGAGAGCTTGTTGGATAGAGTTAGTCGCATGGAGATAGATATCTTGATCATTAGACAGTGACTTGACAACTTTATCATGGAGATGAGAGATAGCCATAAAGGTTTGAGTGATGGCATCTCAGCTATCTTATCTGCACTGTCTAGATCTTCTACAGTGAGTACTCCGGTTTCTGATCTAGCTCCATATGCTCCAGCACCAGTTGTTGATGATAGTGATGATGAGTGATGTGGAGACTGACTCTAACGATTTTGACTTCCCAGATTTGATTTCAGAGCCAGTGGTAGAGGTGACAACAGACTTGCCTAGGAGTCCCTTTTATCTTCTCCATCCAGATCAGATGATCATGTCCTATTCCTATTCCTTCACCTATTGTTGATTCACCCATTGTCGATACACCCATTGTCGATACACCCATTATTGACACTCCTATTATTGACTCATTGATTGCAGATTCACCCATTCATTCTTAGCTGATACGCCTATCATTGATACACCTATTATTTCATCAGCTAATACACCAATTTTTGACACACCCACTATTGTTACAACTACCATCCATACATCCTCTCTTA
This sequence comes from Areca catechu, assembly GCA_021397845.1. Classification (NCBI taxonomy): domain Eukaryota; kingdom Viridiplantae; phylum Streptophyta; class Magnoliopsida; order Arecales; family Arecaceae; genus Areca; species Areca catechu. The sequence goes on along the minus strand of CM038052.1, from coordinate 138,559,701 downwards.
TCCGAGAGCTAGGTTTTTACACACCTGGCTTTCAGTATCTTGATTTTGGTCCATCTTTTGATCATACACCACATCCGATAGTTGTAGAGACTGTCGCCCCAATCTGTTCTATTCCTGTTGAGGACATAGCCTCTACCTCTTCTGCTCTAGCTAGAGGTCGAACATATGCTCAATGCAGAAGACATGGTCATCATGCTCCTCCATGATCGACCAAGACCTATCTTCGAGATCTCAAATCGATGTGGCCCCAAGCTCGCTCCTTTATTGATACAGGACTGATTGAGATCAGATCTTCTGATGATGATGAGGATGAGGATTAGGATATCTTTATATGATTAGATAGTTTACTTTTATGCATCTTTTGTTTGTTTTATTGTTGTGCAAATTCTGAATTTAAATGAAATATGATGTTGTACATCTTGAATATGACTTCAAATGAATGAAATGCTTTTGTACTTCATTGTCTTGTGTTGAATGAATGAATTGTTATACTATACTTCAATACTATATCTTGAATGACTTGTCTACTCTCTTCCTACCTTTTAATGATAACAAAAAAGGGGAGTAATATAACTAAAGTATAAATGTGCAAGGGAGTAATAGTGTAAATATATGCTTGAAAATTTGTCATGATTGATAATTCCTTTGTAAACTTGAAAATTCTTTTGAAAATTAAATTGAGCTTGAATTGAAAATTCTTGCAAATTCCTTAAGTAAGGGGGAGCAATACCTTCTTTATATTGAAAATCTTTTCTGAATTGAACTTCTTAAATCCTTTCTTTAGATTTTTGAAAAGATGTTTACAAACTCTTTTATGAATCATCAATTCAGGGGGAACCTTGTTTATTGCTAAGTTTTTGCCTCTCCTAAAGCATGTTTTCTTGTAGAGTATCACAATACATGAGTTTATGTCTTATATATCCCAAAGCTCTGATACTCTTAATCATTATAACATGCTTTGACACTCTTAACCATTATATCACACTTGCTCTGATACAACTTGTCAATATTGTAAATTACTTTGATATACTTATTGCATTTAGCTCTTTGCACCTTGAAATTCTTTTAAAAGTTTTTTATGCAATTTATACTTAAAGGTTTTGTCATCATCAAAAAGGGAGAGATTGTTGACTCTGTTAGTAATTTTGATGATAAGCAAATGGTTAAGTATAAGTTGAGTACTTATAATTCCTTGAAGTGTGTTTTTATAGAAAAATGTGCTCATAAATTTGAAAAAGTTTGTTTGATTAAAGAAGCCAAGCTTAGATAAAAGATCTGCTCAAAGAAGACTTGGACAGTCAAAGTTTGCTTGAATTGATACTTGAGTGAGACATAAATTTAGTTCAGCACAAGTTCAAGTATTTTTGTGAAGATCTCATTGAGGTGTCGACTTAAAGTATCGACACATGATACCAAGTATCGACACATGACAGTGAAGTGTCAACTCAAGCCGGTACACAAAGAAAGTTTCAGATGGCATGGCTGAAGTGTCAACACATGGACTTGAAGTGTCGACTCAAAGTGTCGATATATGGATCAGCTCATTGCTTGAGATTTTTAAATCACAGAACTTGTTGAAGATGAAGAACTACAGGAGTGTTGACACATGGATATGAAGTGTTGACTCAAAGTGTCGACTCACCTGAGAAAGTGTCAACACATCTGAGATTTCCAGAAAGCCAGATTGAAGATATTTGAATGGGTGTCGACTCAAGAAGTTCAAGTGTCGACCTGAAGTGTTGACTCACAGCCTGAAGTATCGACACATGAAGTTATGGGAATAGTAACGGCTAGTTTTTCAAATGCAGAACTTGTTTTTTTCATCCCCAATGGCTAGGTTTTCGAGTCTAACAGCTACAAACCGAATTGAGGCCTTAAGAAGGTATTATATGCTCCAATCAAATCAAAAGAGATATTATTGATGAAATGAAATAGAAATATCCAAGAGAGAAGAAAAGAGAGCATTCACTCCTATTCATTGAAGTTCAACCACTCTCAAGCAAAAGCAAGCCTCCAAGCATTCAAGAGTCTTCAAGAGCATTAAAGATCATTCATTCTTGAGCAATCAAAGAGACTCTATCAATTGAAAGTATCACAACTACCGAGCTTCAAAGAGATGCCTACATTTTATTAGAAAGCGTTTATTCTCTTACTTCAAACTATTATTGTTGTAAGGGTTCTTGGTTAGCTATTGCAAAACCAAGGGAGGTTATTGGTGAGCCTTTAAAAACCAATTAGTTTCTTGGTTAGCCAGAAAACCAAGGGAGGTGGTGGTGAGCCTTAAAACCATTTAGGTTCTTGATTAGCCCGTAAAACCAAGTGAGCTTTTGACTTGTAAGTCTTGTGAAAATAAGTCGGTTTTGATTAGTGAGCTCAAAAACTAATCGACTGTAATCGGTTGAGATTATAGTAAATTCCAAGAAAATTTTGGAGAGTGGATGTAGGTGCATTGGATAGCACCGAACCACTATACTTCTTTGTCATTGTGGTTGCTAGTCTCCTCTTATTGCTCTTATATTTATTGCTCTTTATTTTCGCTACACATTTACTTAAGAGCATTACATTTGAATTCATAGTACCTTGATTAATTGTTGGATTGGATTATATACTATTGCATTGCATCAAGTAATTATTTTTTAGAGACCCAATTCATCCCCCCTTTTGGGTTGCTTACTGGGCAACACAAAGTGGCGTGGAGATGAGGATAATGCCTTTACAATTTATCTGGTCTTGGAGATTGACTGGCAAAAGGACTCTTGGTCCTTCTGCGCACATGCATTTTGGCACACATTCATTTTGGCACCAAGAGTCCATGCCTTGTTGGACTCTTCCAGTTGACCAAGACAAATGCCAAATAAATTTAGATAAATACTGAATTAGGCTACCCCACTTAGGACTCAATCCAATTTAAATACCACTTAAATTGGTTAGCCTAATTAGAAAACAAGCTGACCCAATCCAATTGGGTTAGGAGTTGGGCTAGCCAACATATGCTAATATATCAATTAGCTAGCCAATTAAAATCCCATGATCCTAATAAATATACAATTAACTTTCTTGGCCAATTCCCTAATGTGTGTGACCCTTTGGGTTCCATATCTAGCTGGTAGTAGGTCTAGATCCAAGCCAATTCGATCCAATAGAACCCAATTGACCTAATTAGGTCAATTGAGCTGACCTACATTGCCAATTCAAACCAACTTCCTAATTGACTCATGAATCCAATCGAATTGATCCATGAAAATCTACAAGACATGATTAACATCTAGCAATGTATCATGCCTACCCAGAAGCTGAAAAATTTGATAGAAATTATAAAATACCCTTCAGTGAAAAGTTACCATGCAATTCAATTCTTCGATCTCCCTTTATCCTGATTAAGTGATGGGCATGGATAAATGTCAACCCTAGCACTTAATCCTTTCGAATCTCAATTTCATAATAAAGACTCGATTGATGAAAGATTAGAAATCTCATCTAATCTCATCATGCTTTGATCAAAGACTTCTTGAGTCATCATTCAAAGAAATCATGCGGGATAACTTCTCTTACTAGGAGTAATCAATTCCTTGTTGACTTACTCATTACCTTCATATACAATCCACCATATCTAGAAGCATCCAATACATGACTTAATTGCTATAAGTGAGCATGCACCAAAACATGGGTTCATGTGCATAAGATACTATGGCAGTCTCAAGTCTAAGGATCACATGCACAACTTCCACTTTGAGAAATTTTTTTTGACAAGTAAGACTTCCATTTGATGTTCTCTTGTCGGATTAGTTTAGTGAACTCATAACTAAATGAGCACCACATCCTTGTATAATGTCTTTACATAAGTGGTTATTAGACCAACCACCCCTTCATCAAGCAAACATAGGATGTGCTAGTCATTCTGGATTCATCGATCCCCGAATCGAGTATCCAATGACTAAGAATATTTTAGATTAAGGTTTATAGAAACTTTGGTCTCACCATTATGATCTCCATCATAACCCTAATTTCATTAGCCTAACCTGTAGGGTTCATCATAATCTTGATAAGATGCAACAGTATGATGAATCAAATGCCTTTTATTAATAAATAATATACATAGAATGGAAGATCATAATAATGCCCATACAAAGATTGGCTTTTAGGGCCCATTTTTTCAGGTCTTCCCTAGGCTTGGGAGATGCGTACCTCTTCTAGGATATCCCCGATTTGATCCATGGAGAACTTCATGCCTGTAAAGAGAAGAAAATACCAGTTAGATTCGAAGTAGGGAAAAATTCCTATTAAAAAGAAGTTTGGGTTTTGGGCCTTATCCAAGGATCGGATCAGGCGACCCCATCCTCGAACAAATTATGTTCGGTCAGTAGATCCCGAAGCGAAGGAACCTTGGAGGTGATGAGCCGGTCGTACACCTCCCTGTTAGCAGCCCCCACCAGGGCATTACGATTGGGAGTGCGGTCTGGGTCACTCCAACCCAGTCGACTCCCTTAATTGAGGGAAAAATGAACCTATTCTTCCATCCCTTGATGGAAGTAGGTAGATCAAATTGATGGCCCGAGAGGCAGGGGGCCATGAACCACCACCCGTTATTAATTGGGTGGCGTTTCATGGTGAAGAGGACCCTGAACAAAGAAAAATGGGCAATAATTTCATGGAAGTGACAAAGAATAGTGAAACAAGAAAAGCCTTGACAATGTTTAGAGCAAGCTAAGTAGGCATTAGATGGTAGTTGTTGAGAAAAAAAAGAAAGAAGGGATGAAGAGGAAGACAAAGGTCCCTGAGGAAGAATCCTCGTATAGGGCAATATGGCCCGGGTCAATGGAAGTGACCTATTTTTCCAGCCCCAAAGCCGAGAGTCGAACAGAGTCTAGAATCCTGTAAGTACGCATGAGGTCCTCTTGATCATCACCAAAGCAATGCCAAAGGACCAGCCGAATCATGGCTAGCAGAAGGAGCAGAAGGAGGGGGAGGAGAAGGAACCCTAGGGGGACCTATGACTATCCCCATCCGCTGGGGACCCATACGAATTCGAAGGGGGACATCCTCCTCCTCGTTATTTGAGAAAGAAGGCCTTGGCTGGGATGGCCCCGCCTTGCCAGAATGGTCTGGGTGACGGTGCCTCCAGCTAGAAGGATGCATCCTAGAGGTAAGGAAGAAGAAGAATAGGAAGAAAACCTTGAGCCCTGATTGATCCCCTTCAACACAGGCCTAAGGAGAAGAATGAAGCAGGAGAAGGGAGGACTGACCTAAATGCCTCAAGTTAGGGGGTTGAAACTGGATGAAAAAAGCTCTGGCTCTCCCTTCTCCCTCGCTCAAAGGTTCTTAGGAAATGAATAAGGCAAAATAACCTCTTTTCAAATAGCCTAACAGTGCCCCGTTGCATCGTACCAATCAAAACATGCATCCTTTCACCTCTCCGACTGTCGGATGCTTGCCACACATCAAAATCCACTGAGAGTGGCACTTTCATATGCACGAGACCACTTTAGCCCAAGTGCTAACCATTGGATGCTCACCACACATCAAGATCAGCTAGGAACAGTGCTTCGACATGCTGAAAACTACTTCGAGTTGGGTACAATCATCATGCTCCACCTTGCACCAACTAACATAGTGCCTCCTCATTGGTGCTAAGGTACGATCTATGAGTCATCAGGGATCGAGGCATTAAATGACACTGGCTAAATGTCCTTCCATGTCAGCATCACCATAACTCCCATCACCTCGAGTTTTGCATCATGCTCTAGACTCAGGAGTGGAGGGCATTTGATATGGCATGATTGCTAACGTGGAGCATACATTGGATCTAGCTGGAGGCCTAGCTGGTAGAAGGCACCACCTGGATGCTGTCGTTAGATTGATGTCGAGGCCGAGTGCCCGTTCAAGGTTGAGCTCCCATCCGAGGTTGAGCTCCTTGTCGAGGTCGAGCTCCCATTTGAGGTCAAGCTCCCATCCAAGGTCAAGCTCCCATCCGAGGTCAAGCTCCTTGTCGAGGTTGAGCTACCTACCGAGGTTGAGCTCCCAGTCAAGGTTAAGCTCCCGTCCGAGGTTGAGCTCCCCATCCAAGGTCGAGCTTCTAGCTAAAGTCAAAGTCAACTTCCCACCTGAAGTCAAGTATGGACAAAGACGGGTGGACTTAATCTGATACGGGATGATCCTAAGACTACCATGATTGCAAGAAAATAGAAACTAATTTTTTATAATTTTTTTAGAATTTTAATTTGCAGGCTAATGATCCGAAATCAAGTAAAGATAAGCAAGAAAACTAGTAATGAAAATAAACATCATACCTGCAAAGAACTCATACAAAATAATAAAAGAAAGAATCTTGGAGATTGAGAAACATCCTGTTAGGATAGCATACTTTTAGCAAATCAGAAGTTAGGAGGGGGAAGGATTTTAACAAGCACTAATTCAAAAATCTGCTTGAAGCCGGGGTCACACAGTACTCGGGATTGTCACCTGGAAGATAGACTTCAGTTCCTTGGTTTTGGCAGCTATCTGGGATCGGTCCTGAAGGCAAAAAGGGCCTCCTCCTTAGAGGTGAATACCTTAGGGATCCTGCAAGTATCAGAGGTTAGCAAGAGAACAAATAAGAAATCAAAAGAAGACCTAGGGTTTGGGAAAAGAGGAATCAAGGTTTCTATTGCTGGTAGCTGGAGATGGAAGAAGACTCAGGCTGAAGAATAGCTAGGGCTCTCTTCCTTGGGATGGATTAGGGTTTGAATGCTAATGCTTTGGTCGGTCAAGGCTTGGAAGAACTAGGGCACACTTAGTAGCACTCACACACCTCAATCACAAGAACACAATTGAACTAAATTTCAGCAGGGTTTCATTCACGAAAAGAGTTACATACAAGAGAGGGAGGGATGGGGTATTTATAGAGTTTTCCCATGTCTCCTCCTAGTTAGGATAGAATTACAAAGTAGAGTGGGAGAGGGATTACAAAGGGGTTTAGAATTAGGAGTATACACTTTGAATGAAATTAAAACTTGTTCTCTTTATTCTAATTGGATTTCTCTCCTCATTTGACTTGGTCAAAGAGCTTTCTTTGGGCTTGGACTTTAGGCCAGCAAGGGGTGTCCTCCATTGGGCTTGGGCAGCCTCCAAAGGGCTTAGGCGCATGGGCCTCCAGGTGGGCTTGAAATCCTGGGCTAGGGTGCCTAGAATATTCCTGGGTATCTTGGTTCTTGAAATCTTCATATGGGCTTGGGAAAAAGCCTAGGACACCTCCTCTTACTGGACTTCTATGCTTGAGAGACTTTTGGGCTAGGGTGCCTGGTATTCCTAGAATCATGGGATGACTTGGTCCTTGGAATATTCTCTGGGCATCTAGAAGGAACTTGGCATCTGGGGTATCAAAACATCTGGGGTATCAAAACATCTAGGGTGACAAGCAAAGGCCCATTATGGCAAATGTGAGGGCCTCTAACTCCTGGATGAAGCCTGGTAGAACTCCAAAACTGGGTATCCTCTTCTCTTGTACAAAATTGGACCAGTACTGAACTAATACAAATGTACAGGACTCAATGGGACTCAACTGAACTAGACTAGGGTTGAGACAAACCAACTTGGGCATCTTGCCTCAACTTATTACAAGACTCAATCTTACTTGATTACAAAATTTAACACATAGGCAAGGAATCAAAACCCTAATCAGTAAACCATATATGACCCAGTAATCTGTGTCGGATCCTGGTGCCCCCACCATAGTCTCTCCCTTAAGCAACCTTAGGAGTGGCCGGGATAATGACCCAGGTGGGTGGTGTCACCATCCTCACCAGAACCCTTATGTTGCTCAGAGAGATGCCATCTCTTTGGAATGGGCTCCACCAGGGCATGCTGCCTGCAACCTCAATGGAGTGGCACTCCACCAGGGTGCACCGCCTGTAACCTCTATGGAGTGGCACTCCGCCAGGGCACACTGCCTATAACCTCTATGGAGTGACACTCCACTAGGGCATGCTGCCGTATCCCTTATGAAGGAGCATCCCATCAGAGCCCTAGGCCTTTCAGCTTGCTATCGACACCTTCTATGGAAAGGCACTCTGCCCGGAGCATCGCACCCTTCAACCCATGGCCTGTACCACCTAAAAGAGGAAGGTTTTATCAGGAGTCTTGGACCCTGTAGCATCTCCTGCCAGGCCAGTGCTCTACCAGGTCCCCGACATGGTAGCATAATGCTCGTAAGAAGCAATGTCCTATCAGGGTGTCAGGCCCCTGTGGCATGCCACTCGCACTCGCCATGGAAGGGATGTGCACTTCATAGTACTTTGCTTGCACCCATGGTAGAACCTCCCTGTAAGGGCTATGGGCCCTGTCTCCCTCTTCTCAGGAGGAAAGGGGATAGACCTATGCTCCACCCATGGGAGATGCTCTTAGAAAGCACCAAACCAGGGCCCTGCACTCTGCCAGATGAATCACGCTTCTATAAGAAGCTCAAAGGGACCTCCGACAAAGGTAAGTAAAAGTAGAAAATAAGTTCAAATAAGCAGGAACCAAGGCAAGTGAGAGTAGGCAAGTGAAGCTCAAGGATAGGAGGAATGTCCAAAGACTTCCCCAAGAGCTCCCCTTATTATAGCCGCCACTGTCCTAACTCCCACTGCTAAAAACTTCTACTATATTTCTTCAAGAATTTTTTGAATGTGGAGACCACTCTAGACTTCGCTAAGGAGGATCTGTTCCCCTTGATTGCCTATGACTTGATCATTGGAGTGCCCCCACCGAATCCCCAGCCCAGGTCTCCTCTCTTTTGCAGGACCGGTCTACTTGGAAGTCACCATGCTAGAAGCCCACTCATCGATGCCATGTATGAGCTGCAGGCCATGGTGATCTAGGGAGAAACAAATACCATAATGCTGACAATATCCCTTGGCAACCAACTGAGCTTTATAGGTCTCACCTTCTCATCCATGCCCTTTTTTCTTTGAAAATCCACTTACTCCCTATGGGTTTTATCCCTTTAGGTGGGTCAACGAGTGTCCATGCATCGTTGATTTTCGTGGACTCCATTTTAGATTTTATGGCTTCAAGCCATTTCTCAAAGTTGGAACTCTGCATCACATCCATATGGTGATCGGATCCATGTTGTTTTTATTGAGTTCAACAAGACCACCATCTTAGACAAAGAAACTATAGTACCTATCTAGTTGACACGTTACCCTACCAGATCTCCTTAAGGTTGCCTCCATAAGGCTCCAAATTCGATTGAGTTGGTTTAATTAATTGTATCAATTTTTACTTGTCGAACTTCTTCAAGTTCAAAGTTAGATGCACTAGTTCCTTCCTCAAGGAACTCTTTTTCTAAAAAGATTACCTTATTATTTATAAATGCTTTGTATTAATCAGTATGGTAGAAGAAATAACCTTTAGTTTCCTTCAGGTACTCTATAAATGTACACCTATCAGATCTAAACCCAAGCTTTTCTATTTTTAAACATTTGACATAAGCTGGACATCCCCAAATCTTAAGGTGTGAGAGAACTGCTTACACCCTGTCCATATTTCATGTGAAGTTTTGTCTACAGACTTGCTAGGAATTCTATTTAGAATACAATAAGCCAACTTTGATGCATATCTATAGAAGGAGATAGGCATACTCGCAAACCCCATCATGGATCAAACCATGTCTAATAGTATTTGATTCCTCCTTTCAGACACTACATTATGCTAAGGTGTCTCGGGAGGAGTCCATTATGAGAGAATCCTATTCTCTTCCAAATATATCATAAATTCACTGGTAAGATATTCACCTCCTTGATTAGATAGAAGGATTTTAATATACTTATTAGTTTGTTTCTATACTTCATTATGAAATCATTTGAACATCTCAAATGACTCTGAATTATGTCTCATCAAGTAGATGTACCCATACCTCAAAAGGTCATCAGTAAACATGATGAAGTAGTGATATCCATCTATGGCTAAAGTGTTCATGGGTCCACATACATCAGTATATATTAGACTCAAAATCTCAGTGTCCCTTTCACCCTTTCCAGTAAAAGGTGAGTCATCTTTCCAAGAAGTTGGTCGGTAATGATTCAAAAACATTGACCTCGAGGATTCTCTCTTTAGATAACATGTTCATCCTATTCTTATTAATATGACCTATCCTATAATGCCAATGGTAGATATCAGACACATATTCAATCATAGGGCATTTATTAGATGTGTACATTACATTCACAAGCTATAATAAAATATAAATGTCATTCTTCAGTTGTCCATGCATTATAGTAACACCATTCAAAATGATATCATAATAACTATCTTTAATTGATAAATGATAATCATTTTTGACCATAAGGTCTACAAAGATCACATTCATAAAATACTAGGATAATAGTAATAATCACCTCAAACAATGATACTAGAATCAAAAAAAAGCTTGAGTATTCCTAAAGCTAGAACTGGAACAAATTTTCATCTCCAATGTTCAGAAATTTCTTATCATTTTTGAATCTTCTACTGCCCTGAAGTCCTTGCAATGAATTGCAAAAATTAATAGGACTTTCGATATCTAATATCCAAGTAGCAGTATCATAAATAGAAAAAATATTAGGTATTATCATATAAGTACTTTGTCCTGTAATGCCTTGCTAGTTCTTCTTCTTCCTTGGCCTATTCGGGTCCAGCGAGGCAATGTGAAGAGGATAATTCCTCTTTCAGTGTTCCTGCTTCTTATAGTAAAAGCATTCAACTTGAGTTTGATTGGCTTTCAACTTCTTAGTATGACCTGGCTTAGTCACTGGAGTACTTTTCACCTTTTTCTTACTTTTTTCTTTCCTTTCTTAAAGGGATGATGCATGTCGATCCTCCCACTATATTCATCAATCCCTTAAGGAGCTGATGATCCTTCTCATAGGTCTGTAGTAACCCTAATAGACCTTGGTAGTTTACTACAAGCCTTGTCATTCTATAATGATCAAGAAAGTCAATGTAGGATTTCAACAAAGAATTAAGGATCGCATCCTTTCCTAGTTGTTCATGCAAGAAAAATCTAAGTTTGCCTAGGAACTCAATCAATTCTATCATGTACAATACTTGATCAGTGACCAAAGCCCCTTTCCTCATCCTTGTATTGAAAATGGCACAAAAGATGTTTTGTACCTTTCAACATCATTGGGAGTGTCAAAGGATTCCATCTTCAAACTTGTGATTCAATTCATCATTCATCGATGACCATAAATACAATGGATTGTGGTTCAGTCACTAAGCTACTTTTGATAAGTATCTTGGATTGCACCATGAGTATTAAGTAGGCTCCTCAAGTGCTAGATTTGTTAGCATGTATAGAATCCATTTATGCTCTAGGACTATTTTTAATTTTCGATACCAGCTATCAAATTTTGGTCCTATTAATTTTTCATTATCTAGCAATAAACAGAGTGACAAAGTGGTGGCTATTGATAACTACATTATATACATATATAAAAATATTAATTTAATAATCAAATAATTTTATTTATTTAAAATTGATACTTTTATATATCATTTGCAGGAAAGGAAAGCACCAACATGAAGAGCTCGATTTATGGGTTCAAATAAAACAAGTTTGAAGTGAATCAAGCTTGAAATGAATCCAGAATTAATTTTTAAAAGAATTTAACAAGGAAAGGCATGGATTTTAGAGTAGCTGGTCCACCATGACCAGTTGCTCAGTCTACAGCATGCCTGGTGGTCCACAAGCTACCGTGGCTGTAGTCCACGAAACAGAGCCATGGACCGCGAGGCTCAATTTGAGATGAAACTCATCGTAGCTATGTCCCTATCACCGCCCAAGCTGTCGACATGTTCACCATCGACCGAAGAAGCCTCTAATGATTGGAAAACTGGCCAGAAGTTGCTGCTCCTCCTCTCTTTCTCCTTCACTACCATTCCACACTGCCGAACCTCCTGCCCAGTCCACTGTCAGTCGGAGAAGCTGCCGGTGCCCTCTCCCTCACCACCGAGAAGGTTCCTAAGGATTGGAGAAGCAGCCATCTGAACTAACCAAGCTTCTAAACAACATGAGAACCATCTTATTATTCCTCTACTCTTGGTTCTAAGAAAGCCCACATAGTAATCGTGCCACCATCATCCACCCTGTCCCTTCCCTATTGCAGTCGCCATTAAGCTGTAGCTAATTTTTTTCTCCATTATCACCCCAACCACTGGTTTTCAGCCACCATCCATCCAAGATCCGACTTCCCCCAAAGCTCTTCCCTGTTCGGCCCCTGTGTCACCAGCTTGGTCTGAGCCACAGGAATTATGGAGCATCGCCCGGTTCATCCAATCCATAGAGATGGCTTTGCTGGTTTGTTGGATGCAGTAGAGACCATTGGAGCAGTTCGATCAACCGAGGAGTTTAGTTGGATCGAGAATGGAAGTTGTTGGACCAGTTCGAAGGCTAGAGTTTGAAGATCATTGGAGCTTAGGTGAAACCGTGGAAACATATTCAGTTGGGTTGTTGGAACGAGTTCTGTTGGAAAAAACCATAGGTTGTTGGGGTTGTGCCTATAAAACCTTGGACCTCTCGATGAAGTCCACAAGCCCGTAGCCCCCTTCCACTCCTCTCAATTCCTTCTCCACTCCATTCCATTTCTCTCTTCATTTTTCTTTTCCTTGTTTCCACTCTCTTCCATCTTCTTGACCCCCTCCACCCTGACTAGTTTCCATTCCCACTGCATTGGCCTTGTTCCCACTCTCCGCTCTCCTTCACATCACCGGACTGCTCCATCTTCGGATATGTTGCAACTTCATTTTGAAAGCCTATTTGGGAAAAGGAGCATGTTTTAGTATTCATTTGATATACTCTTTATTTTATGAAATGAAAAGGGCTTTTAATTAATTCTTATTTTTCTTTATCTTGTTTGAAGCAGGTTCAAGAGCAGTGAAAAGTTTTAAAGGTAAGTGTCTCTACGTGAATATAATTTTGACCGATCTATACCTAAAAGGGACGGGTCGTGATCTACGAGTACGAGCTATGCTCTTGTTAAGGTAGGTCATATCTTGATTATCTTCACTACAATCTTTCTCTACGTGAATATATAATTCTGATTGATCTATTCTCAAAAGGGACGGACCGTGATCTACGGGTACAAGCCGTGCTCTCACTAAGAAAGATCATATATAGATTATTTTCATTATAATTTTGATTGATCCATTTCCAAAAGGGACAGGCTGTGATCTATGGGTATGGGCCATGCTCTCGCTAAGATAGATCATTCCTGAATAAATTTCACTGCTGATTTCTTGATAATCCCCTTTTCTACTATGCATATTTGGATTATTTTACTTTTGAAATAACTCAAAGGTCCCTATGGATTTAACCCTTACTCTCACTATGCTTCATAAGAATAGTGAAATTAAGGTATTAAATCGGGGCATTGTGATGCGCATCAAATTTTTGGCATCGTTGTCGGGATCTTTTGGCATTATTTTAAAAGAAATAAAAAAAATAAATTAAAAAAAATTGTTTGCTAGTATATTTTCCATAGATTGAACATAAAAAATTTTCCTTGACATCCCCATAACTTGGTAGGAGATTAGAAACTTAACCATCAAATTAAAAAAAAAAATAGTGTAATTTTGTTTGTTGATAATTTCAAGATTTAGACACCTTGCTTACTGCATTCATTTTTCTATAACTAACTTAAGGGCACTTAACATCATTAATCATATAAGGTGGGAACATCATTACCCTTCCTTGGCCCACAAATCATTCCCTTGCATGTACATTGACCCACACCCTAACTCTAAAATTAACTTGATGCCAGCCCTAGAAGAAATTCGAGCTCAATAGGACAAGGGAATACTAGAGTTATACCAGGTTCAGATCATTTAGTTGCTCGGTTCTAAGGCAAGTGTTCCGGGACAAGAGCCCGAAAGAAGGTGATTCTTTAATTGGTTTTGTTTGCTTACCTAGCCAATTTTTATTAGTATCTAAGGTAAGCAACGGAAGGACCCCCACCAACCTTACACTTACCTGATCGGGTCAGTTGATTGATCTTGGGCTTGGAGTGCTCGAAGATAACCTTGGAACAATTAGGAGCTGTCTAGTTCTAGGTTAACCCTAGGATAGAATTGATTTTTGTTTGTGTTACTTGCTTGAAAAAAGAATTAACATAGCTCTCTTTTCTCTTTAGTTTAGGATTCTCTTAGGAGTCTTTCCTTTAGATCTTCTTTCTCTCATTCTTTTAATTTCTTCTTAAAAAAAATTTGAACAACTGTTTGCTTTAGAGTATTACTGTAGGGTGTATGTTAGGTTGCCGGTCTTTAGAACCTAAAAGCATATCCCTAGATCCCAAAATAGACATAACCTGTTAAGTAAACATATCACATACTATGGACCATAATCAAGAAATCGATCCTCCACGATAATTGAGGGAGTACTTCACTCCTTCAAAGTACACTTATTCACCTTGTATCCAAATACCCCTAGTAGAGGCTGTCCGATATGAAATTAAGTCCAGCATAATTCAGATGTTGCCATCTTTCTATGGACTTGCAAATGAAGACCCTTACAAACATTTGGATGAATTCTTGGAAATATGTTCAACTATTAAGATTCAAAATTTTCCAATGATGCCCTTATACTTAAATTATTCCCTTGTTCCCTCAAAGATAGAGCCAAGTACTGGTTGAATTCTCTAGACACTATAGCTATTTAGACTTGGGATCAATTTTAGAGGGAATTTCTTGAGAAATACTTTTCAATAGAAAAAACATATCAAATTAGAAAAGCCATAACCAATTTTTTCCAGTTAGACAGAGAAATGTTTCATGAGACATAGGAGAGGTTGAAAGAGTTGATTAGAAAATATCCACACCATGCCATACATAAATGGCAGTTAGTCCAATGTTTTTATAATGGTTTGTTAGAAAGGCACCGATAGATGGTGGATGCCTCATATGGAGGAACATTCATGCTCAAAAATGAACATGAGGCTTGGCTGCTTTTTGAATTCCTGAGTGAAAATTCCTTGCATCACATATCTGTTGCCTATAGAGATCCTCCCATAAGATCTAAGAGAGGTGGAATATATGAAGTAGGTCATTCTATAGACATCTACAGCAAGATAGATGAACTGTCCCAAAAGTTTGATCAAATCTTACAAAGTGGAAATATTTCCTCCTCACCTCATCAAAACCATGATGTTTGCATTATCTGTTCAAGTCCTACCCATTTGATAGGTGATTGTCTAGTAGCTCATCAATTCCCTGAGCTTGTTCAGGAGCAAGCCCATCAAGAACAAACCCGAATGGATTCTAAACTAGAAAATGATCCATTTTCAAACACCTACAATCCTGACCGGCAAAATCATCCAAATTTCACTTCAAAACCCCAATCTATTATTAATCTAATATCAATTAGGCCCAACTATCAGGAGACCAACTTTAGAAGCATACCATATTCGCAACACTCGAGTGCCCCACAACCTCCATCGAATAATCATGATCCTACCTTCAAGAAAGGATGTGCCAAGTACTAGAAGGGATAGAAAGAAGTAACCAACTCCTTCGCTCCCACACTCAGTCCACTACCAAGCTAGAAGCCCAGATAGGTTAGCTAGCTACAGCTCTCAATAGAAGGGAGGAAAGTAAGTTACCTAGCCAACCCATTAATAACCGAAAGGGCAATACATGGTTGAGAGCTCCTCCAACCTGAAACTTTCCTAGAACATGCAAAATCAGTGTTGCCTAGGTGGCTTTCCTAAGAGGGGGGTGAATTGGAAATTTTAAAAAATTTGAACATATATGTGGTCTTTTAAATCTACTTTAGTGTGGAGGTGCTATGTTTCAAATAATTAAAAGTAGAAGCAAACACAAAGAGAAAAAGCATAATGCAAACATAGCAAATTTGTAGTGGTTCGGAGCACCCTCACTCCTACGTCCACTACTATAGATACTACTTGGGATTTTCACTATATTCATAACCAGAATACAGTCGATTGTTTTACCGGGCTCACAATCCAAAATCCAACTTGATTTTTCAAGCGAGCTCACCAAAAGCCCAACTCTTGGTTTTCAACATGATCACCAAGAACATAACCTTGGTTTTGACTAGGCTCACCAAAAGCCCTTACACTATTAGTTTTAAAATGGGATCACTAACAACCCACACTTGGTTTACAATGAGGCTCACCAAGAACCTAACAACTCACAAAGAGTTAAGAAAAAGTAATCAACTAATGACAAACCCAAGTTATCTGATGGTTGCAGTTACAGCTCAAGAGAAGCCTTCTTAATTGCACTTTAATACACTTCAATGACTTCTTCTTCTTCCTCAATAAGTGCTTCAAGCTTCTGGTTGGAGTTGGGGAAGACTTGAAGGCTGACTTGAATATTTTTTTTGTGCTCTCTTGCTCACAAGCTCATTTAATGTTCAATCATGCATTAGCTTCTTTAAAGGTTGTCCAAATCCCTCATTTATAAAGTCTTGTACTCATCTTGGGTGGATATAGTCGTTGTAGACCATTGAGACTTGACATTTGATCATTGGAGCACTTTTTAATTTCAAAAATGAAGTTCTGGAACTAGCCATTACTTGCCTAGAATCAACATTCGAGTCAGCTCGGATTCTTCAAGTCAGCTCGGATCCTTGAAGAGTTGATTCTTCACTATAGTCGAGTTAGCTCACCATAATCGAGTTAGCTCGAATCCTCAATGTCGATGATTCCTTACTCTGGTTAAGTCGGCTCGCCTCAATTGAGTCGACTCGGATTCTCGATCTTCAAAGTTGTACTATAGAGGAGTTGGCTCACCTTGGTAGAGTCAGCTCTCATGGATGTTCTCTCAGAACTGATTTTCTCTAGACTCTGGAGGAACCAGCTCGGATTACTGAAGGGTCGACTAGGATGTCTGACTGAATGGTTAAGTCAGCTCAGATTGCCTTCGGGTTGGTTCACCTTTCTAATTAAGAAATGAAGCTCTGGAAGAGTCGGCTCCAGTTCCTTCGAGTTTGCTCGGATCTCTGCATGCTAGAATCTTTCAACCGTGCCTTAGATTAAAGTTGGCTCTCTTTGTACGAGTCGGCTCGAGTGAATTTTCAATAAAATCTTCAACACTTCTCCATAATTCATCCAACAATTCTTAGTTATTCAAGACTCTTCCTAATCCAACTAACAACAAATTCTAAAGAATTTTAAGCTTGAAAAACATAGAAGTAACCCATTTTCATGAATATTACATCAATCTTTCTTTGGGTTCTTCTTTACATGAAACTTTTACAACACTACTCATAATATAAAACAAGGTTGTAGGAGTTGCAATTAAGCATTTAAAATCATCCTACAAAACTTGTAATGTACTTGAAAAGTTGTTAGTAAGACAAATGCATGCTCTAATATTTTATTATCATCAAAATCACTCAAGGGGTCAACAATCTCTCCCTTTTTGATGATGACAAAATACCGGGCATGGAAAAACTTTATAATTACATGTATAAATATATTTGAAAGTAAATATTAACATGTATAAGCTGTATACCAAGAATGTATTTGAAAGAATTAAAGCATATTGATAATATATCAGAGCTTTTGAAATAAGTCCAACATGTATCATAATAAACACTTATCAAAAGTTGTTTTTGCCTAAAATGTATTTGTTGGCGCAGAGTCCCTTTTATGACCGGGCAGAGCTACTGGATCGCAGGCCCACTCCCTGGTACACCAGAAAAATAAATTCCTGGCCGGAATTGCTCCAGTGGGGGACACTCCGATGCCTAAGTCAGAGGCGGGCTCCAACCACATAATGGGGAAGATTATGAGAAGGATCATATGGAGAATGGAAAGACTTTAAGATTTTCAAGAGTATCTTGTGCCTTACCTCGAGCATTTCCTCTTACCATTATTTATAAGGAGTTGTCCAGCCTGTGGTTCCGTTCTTCCTCCAGTGGTTATGATGGGGGAGTTAATTTCTTCCCGCAATTTGAAATCGTGGGTAGTTATTAAACGATTCCGCAGCCAGACCGAGGCGTTGCTGCTAGAATTATGCGCCATGATTGCGCTCCTGAAATAATCAATGATAACCGTTGCTTGTCGTGTTCGTAAAGACTTGAGACAGATCGAGGGTCCATCTTCAGACTTTCTTTAGGGAGATTTTCATGATTGAATCAGGGAAAGTCTTCATCCTCGGATCCTTTCTAGACAAATCGGAGATCAAAGATCATGTCTTCGGCATAGATCAAGGATTGATCTTAGACATAGGCCAAAGACTGTCTTTAACATAAACCGAAGACCGTGTCTTCGAGAGTCAGTGAGGGTCACTCCTTGGTCCAGGCTGAGGACCTTGTCTTCAGGGGCCGTAGGACTTGATCTTTGACGTAGGTTGAATACTATGTCTTCAGCATAAACCAAAGACCGTGTCTTCGGGAGGCACTGAAGGTCACTCCTCAGTCCAGGCTAAGGACCTTGTCTTCAGGGGCCATAGGCCCGTTAAGAGTTTGGGCTTGCCTGTAGGTTACTTGGTTTCTTCTGAATATCTTGGTTCAAAGTTTGCAGTTCGGAAGAAATGTCTTTATC
This sequence comes from Areca catechu, assembly GCA_021397845.1. Lineage (NCBI taxonomy): Eukaryota > Viridiplantae > Streptophyta > Magnoliopsida > Arecales > Arecaceae > Areca > Areca catechu. The sequence continues at coordinate 138,541,201 of CM038052.1, read as the reverse complement.
CAGTTGAACCGTTGATGGCTTGTACCTGGACTGACATATCCCAATAGTTGCCCCCCTACTCTCAGTTTTCGAGGTGAAGATTTGCCTTGAAGGGTGAGAGTATTGTTGGTTTGTCATTTTCCTCCTAGGAGGTGGTGTAGTGGATGATTACAAAATCTCTGATTGGACCGTCTACCATAATTGCCGGCTGATTTGAGGATCAGGCGATGGACAGTTATCACTCCCTGATTGAGGGGTGAAAAAGGAGTGGGCGGACCAAGGACTATCTCTCCTTTGTCCATTGCATGATGGTTGAACCAAACTTTTGGTTGGGATTTGAGCGGCGGTTATAGTTCCTCACCGCCCATTGGATGACAAGTGTTCTTCATCTTGGCCATTGATTCATACGGATTATGACCTTTGGTCTATTCCATGTCAAATTAGCTTAGGGTTGCTTTGGGGTTGTGCAGCTATCTTGAGCATCCATGGCGGGTTTATAATGATGGTTCCATTTATCGAGATGTTACCTTGGAGTTTTTCGTCTATTTTTGAGAAGGAGAAAAGGTCCGACTAAGGAAGCTTCTTCAACTTCACACTTTCAGTTTTGGCCTAGCTTTCTCTATTCTTGGCCATCAATCCTTTTCGCAGGTAGAATCTTCCATCCACTTCTTTGCCTCGCTCTTTTATCATGGCTGAGTCCGTAAGAAGTCAAAGGAAAAAAGTCAAGCCCTCCGGGGGCGAAGATGTAGTGAGTCCGGAGTTAGTTCCCAGTTCCATTCCATCAGGAAAGGTTGCTCGTCTTCGAAAATGTTATCACATTCTCGAAGGGTTTCCTCTAATCCTTCTTACATCTAAAGAATGGGTGAACAAACCTCTTGCTGGGGTTTGGGCCATGTACGAAGACCATTTGAAAGCTGGCATTCGATTCCCCCTACATCCTTTCTTCATCAAAATCTTTTGCCTATGCCAAGTAGTGCCTGCACAGTTGACTCCGAATAGCATTCAGAACATCTATGGATTTTTGGTCCGGTGTCACATAGCTAATATGAACCCCGGAACCAATTTGTTTACTGCCCTTTTTGTGCTTAAGAGGGATTTCCATGATAGTGGATCGTGGGTGATCGGCCCTCGACCTGGTCACAAGATCATCAAGGATATACCCAGCGCCATCCATGGATGGAAACCTATCTTCGTTTTTATATTTTTTACCGAATCGTGGGGTTTCAGTAGCGATTGGAAGGAGCTGCGTTTAACCGCCAATGATGGGAAAAAGATTTTGGTGGCTAATTAGTCTGATTATGACTTACTGACTGATTCGGAGGCCGTTCCTATCCGTGTGTTGTTGGAGGAGATGAATCTCCATCTTGCAGGGATTAGTGAGTTTCCTGTGTTAGGTATAAATGGTAGAATTTTTATTCTTCTCTTTCTTTCATCCTGTTGTAGTTCTGTTGACTCAAAGGGGTTTTTCTGTTTGTAGGTGGCGAAATGAAGCCTAATTTGAGCTAGCTCCGCCAATCTTCTGAGAAGAGGCAACTCAGGCCCCTCCTTCAAGGTTGCAGTTCGGAAGAAGTCTGAAGGGATGGTCCTAGAGGGGTAGGAGCACCTTCATCCTCAAGGGACTCCTGGAGGGGATGTGGCGCTAATGATGGAGGCCCCTACAGGGCCTCAACTAGTTGAATCTTCATCGGCGATTATCTCTCCAGTTCATACAAGGGAGAGTCTGCCTCCGGTGGCTGATGTGCCTCCGCCTTGTCCCTCTGCAATAGATAGGGGTGAGGCACCGCAAGTCGAGAGGGAGCCCATTCAGGAGGCTTCTCCAACTTGGAGCCGTCCAGCGAACTCTTCGGAGCTTCCCCTATGGGGGGATTGTTGATCCCCGCCGTGGCTAGGCGGGTGCTAAAGGATACATTGCTGCCTCATGATTTGGTAGTTATCCGAGGTTGAAGCCTCGCCAGAATATCTGACTCTGCCTTTTCTTCCTTGCAACAGGTGAGATCCTCATCGTTTTTCCTTTGTTCGGAGGGTTGTTTGGTCTATAACCTCGCCTTTTCGATGTAGTTGGTCTACGACATCACCTTCATGGAGGAGGGCCTAGGAAATGTCATAGCCTCATTCATGGCCTTAAAGAAGAACTCCATATAGCCAGGGCTGAAAAAGAGGTGGCTGAAGAATTGAAGCAGTCTATGGAGAATCGACTCGTTCATGCGGATGCTAAAATTTGCAACCTGAGGACTGAGCTGAAGAACGCCCATTTGTCAATCTCAGGGCAAGGGGCAGAGTTGAGGAAAAGTAGAAAACATGTCGATTCCTTGGAACAATCCGTCAAGGAGAATCAAGAAAAGATGGAAGACCTGACCAAGGCGGCTGAAGAGGCAACCAAGAGGGCTGAAGAGGCATCCTTAAGAGCTAGAAAGGCATCTTTAAGGGCTGAAGAGGCAGCCTTAGAGTCTGAGGTAGCTAGAAGAGAGTCCGAAGTCCTGAAAGAGCTAGCGAGTAGAGCTGTAGTGGATTTTAAGAAGTCCTCATAGTTCCAATAGGAAATGAATAAGATGACCTTATACAGCTACCAGCATGGTTTTAACGACAGACTCGCTAAGGTCAATGGGATTTTTCCTAATTTTGATCTTTCTGCTATCCCTACTTTCAACATTACGGAAGAGGAAGAGGAGGGAGCCAAGGCCGAAGAGGAGATCAGAAGGATGTCAAGTCCAAGAGAGGATATCCCAATCGTGGTCGAGGCTCCCAGCATAATTTCAGCCCAGGTTGTAGAGGCTGAAGAGGTGCTAGGCTTGGGAGAAAAAAAACTTGTCACAGCCGAAGACTTGAATGTAATTTTGATTCTGACTCAAGAGGGAGTCCGAGCTAAGGAGGGGGTCCAGGTTGAAAGCCCTTTGGACTCAACCCAATTCAAAGAAACTCTTTCTGCACAAATTGATAGACTGCTCCATTCTTGCGATGCTAGTTCTCTTCCAGTCGATGCTTAGATATCTGTGTAGCTTTAGGCATTATATTTCTTCCTTACTTTCCTCTATAAATGATGAATTATTCTGAATTTCCAAGTGACTTTCTCCTTTTGTACATGTTATGTCATGTTCTTGACTATGGTTTAAATAAGGTTGCTAGCTTTGGTGATGATTTGAATTACATTGCTCTTCTTCCTCTTTGGTTGAGGGGCCAATGCCGAAGATTGTTTGGCTCATGGCTGGCATCGAAGATGAGTTCCAAAGCAGAATTGAAATGCCATTGTCGATGACTGACCATGATCAAGCTGGGCTAAATCAGTCTTCCTTCATTATAATCTGTCTGTCCAAGAATGGATGCGACGAACAGGTGTCATTTTCCTATTGACCAATGATTAAGGAACATTGATTATGATTCTCGTTGCCTGCGTTGAGTGTGTCGATATTCGAACGATCGCATCCTCATTCGCCCCGGATGTCGCCATATCCTCCCTTTCCGAAAGGGAGCCATTAATGCCATCGCTATACGATGAAGATTATTCTGGATTTGAAGTGCTGGTGGTTGCCATCCCCAAGAGCAGTTATTGGTGATCAAACCGCTCCCGAGCAGTCACGTGGAGTCTCGAGGTGTCACTCCAACACGTGGCATCCTTTGGTGCACCTGGGAAAGGTCATGGAGCATGTTTCCCTGTGGCCGATCATAGGTGTAAGGTCCCTATAAATAGGGCCCTATCTCCCCCTGTCAAAGGCCATCGCAATTTCAGACTCCCATTTTGGAAGTTTTCCTTCTTTCTCCAGCATCCCAGTGGAATGAAGTTTAGCATTTCCGAACTTAAGAAGGCGGCAATGAAGAGGGCCTCTGAGGCCCTATCTGAGTGGGAGCCCAGCTCTAAGGCTCCTCGGATGGGCGATAATGATGACCCGTAGGAGGTCATTGCTCGCCTAGAGAGGAAAATCTGGATCTTAGAGGCTCGCGTGGTGGAGGCTAAGGCACGGGTTGAGGTCACCGTTGCAGAGGCGAAGGAGTCCATGAAGAAATTGGTGGAGGCCATCTCAGACTTCATGGCTTCTCCCACCTACAAGGATGAAGTTGCAGAGGCGGTCTTGGATTTGTACCATCTGGGTTTCCGGGAGTATCGGGACAAGGCTTTCAAGTTCTTCAATTTGAAGGGCTTGAAAAACATTAGGCCTTCCATCCCTTTCGCGGCTACAAGTTTGATTCTGACTTCAAAGAGGAGTCGGAGTCCGAATTTGAGAAGAACGCCGGAGCCTCTCCATCCTCCTCCTAGGACTTTGATGCCTCCCGTCGGCACGGGAAAGGGCTGGCTGGTGGTCACTGAATCTACTTTTCCCTTTATCTACAATGCTCCTTGTCTTTTTCTTTTTTTTTTTATAAAAATTCAAGAATGAAATGAAGTTTCCAACTTCTTCCACTCTTCTTCTGTGACTTGTTGTAATATGATATGTCGAAGGTATAAATTTTCCAAAACATTTGGGATCTACAAAGAGATGTGAGATCAGCTGGGCCATCCCATCAAGTGTTTTACTGTTGACAGGATGAGTGATATAGGTTCACTCTAGCACATTTTTGGATTTACCATAGGGTAGGGCATCTAAGCCATCCCTGTGCATTCCTGTCATGATCAAGGTAGGCTGTTTAGGCCCGCCCTGGTGCATCTTCAAACTTACCGTAGGGTAGGCTATAAAAACTATCCCTGTGCCTTCTTTGGTGTAAGGTAGGCTGATTAGGCCTGCCCCGGCACGTCTTCGGGTTTTCCATAGGGTAGGTTACGTGAACCGTCCCTGTGCCTTCGATCATTTTGGTAGCCTGATTAGGCTGTCCGTTGCACTCGTCAGGCATACCGATAAGGTGAGCGGATCAAACTCTCCTTTGCGCCATTGGTCGATTCCTTAGATCGTTCCATTCAGGCTATTGTCGTTCAGTCAATGCAACGGGCCATTCAGAGTTGGGCAAATTTGCACGAAAAATTTAGGGGTTTGTTTATTGATAGTATTTGCGAAGGTTTTGTACATTTTATGGCCAGGACAGGATTTTGCCATCCAGGATCCTGAGTCGATATGTTCTTGGACGTATGACTTCTTCGACTTGGTATGGACCTTCCCAGTTGGGAGAAAGCTTACCCTATTCTGTTGGCCTGAATACTTATGCCCTTCGCAGTACCATGTCCCTTGTGCAGAAAATTTGCTCCTTTACTCTGGAATTGTAATACTTGACGACATTTTGCTGGTATGTCACCATTTTCATTTGGACCTGAAGCCTGGTGCTCGGCAGCATATCCAGGTCAACTCTTCTACGATCGAAGTTTTCATACTCTTCGTATTTATCGATTCTTAGAGATTGGAGGGAGACTTCGATAGGAAGAACGGCTTTAGTACCGTATGCCAGGTTGAACGGAGACTCACCGATGGCCGTTCTTGGGATAGTTCTGTATGTCCAGAGGATGGAGGTCAGCTCTTCTACCCAGAGTCCTTTGGCAGTGTTCAACCTCATCTTCAGACCATGGAGAATGGTCCGATTAGTTACTTCAGCTTCTCCGTTGGACTGTGGGTGGGCAACGATGGTGCGGGCACCAGACTCAGAAGAAGACTTCAGAGCTCCATTTGGATCTCTGATTGACATTGCGAGAGAAATTAGGATTTGTAATAAAGGTTGACCTGGTCAACCAGTTTATTTATTTTATTATTGAGTCACCATTTAAATTTTGTTGAGTCATGTTGACTCAGTGCAAGTCCCAATGTGGTTTCAACTTGGTCCAAAATGGTGCCAAATTTGTCTTCCAATCAAATCAAGGTTCAAGCAAGTGGAGGCCACACTCCAAGCCACACGCCCAGCCACACTCCGAGCACACGCCAGAGTCCAGGAGGCACTACAGAGGCATCCCAGTGTCATGGTCCCCACATCCAAAGAAGAAAAAATCAAATGGAGGCTACTTTAAAGGAGGCGCCCATACCTGCCTATTTTACCTAAGCAAAGAAGGAAGAAGACTTCTCTTGGAGAAGAAATCAAAGAAGGACATCCAACCTACTCCTAATTGAAGTTCAAATCAAAATCAAAGAGCTTAACTTGGAGTGGAAGAAAAGAAGAAATACCATAAAAAGAAGAGGACTCCAAATCCAAATCCAACTCCAAAGGAGGCACCAAAAAATTCAAAAAAAAATTCCTTTATGGCCGTCCCAATTTTTTTGAACTCTTGGTCGGCCAAGAGAGAATATTTTCTACCTAATCTAGTGGTTGGAGGAGTTTAGTCCCACATGGGAATTTGTACAGCTTGGAGAAAATTTTAGGTCTATATAATAGACCTCTCTTTGTAACTTTAGAAAATCAATGAAGAAAATTGTTTTTTGCTATTCTCTTGTGTTGAGTGACCTAGGTTTCTCTTCTTCCGCACTATTCTAAGTGTTGAGCTCCGTGAGGGGGTAATCCGGGTTCCATTGGAGCCTTGAGGAGGTGAGAGATCTCCATCTTTATCCAAAACCCTAGGTTAGCCACTTGAATTCCAAACCCTAGCCACCCTTCATTATTTTCAATCCATCAAACCCTAGATCCATCCATCTCCCATGGCCTCTCTCTCTCTACAAGTCCAGGCCGTCCACCTTCATCCAGATCTAGTCCGGCAACTTCAGATCCATAGCAAGTTCAAGGAAAATCACACATCAACATCCATGCAGGTCAGTCAACATCAATCTTTCAGCAATTTCAATCTTCAATCACACTGGTAAATCTTTCCCTTGACTCTCTGATTCCATCAATGTTTTTCTTCTCTTCCAGATCTTGAGTTCAGGAGAAGACAACCCGCCAAAGGACCAGTATTGGAGGATCCATTACGAAGATATCTGAATCCGGGATCCAACAATCTGCTCGGGAGAGTTCCTCCACCAAAATCTGTGAAGATCATTGTCTGGTTAGATAAACCATCTCTTCTCGTTATTCTGTTCTTTTGAAAGTTCGGAGCGAAACCCTAGGTCTGGGAGTTTCTCAACCCCCAGCGATCCGTTGCTTCTGAACTACTCTGATAATTTAGTTTCCTAAAATTGTGCTTTCAATTATCATATTAATATCTTTCAATGTTAGGTTAACTTTTTTGATTTGAAGCCAACTTCTACAAACATATAAAAACAACAAAAAATTAGTTAATCTTAATTACTTCCGCATCGCATCCCTTTATTTGTTCTGCATCATTTTTGGTATCAGAGCTTTCGTTCTGCATCAATTTTGGTATCAAAGCCCAGTCTAGGGTTTTGATTTGCTTGCTTGCTTGTTTGATTGTTCTCTTTTTATTTTGTCTGCTCGAAGTAGACTCCCCAGGACATCCGGTCCTAGGAACTAAGCGAGGCGCAAGCCTCCTCCTCCCATTCCACGGGGGTGTTCCTAGGGCGTGTAGGGGATCCATTGGGTTATAACTTCGTAGCAGGGATTATAAACGGGGAAGACAATCTAGTTGCAGCCCGTAATTGCCCTGTTGTCTGAATTATCTCCCTGCATAAAACTCTGAATTGTATGATTTTTGCTTCGTTGAAACCATTATAATTGAAACTATTTTCCATAATTTTTTTGTGATTTGTTGGTTTCGGTAAAAATTCTGAGAATTAAAATACAGCAACTCTGTTTTTTGTGTTCTGCAATTCAATTCTTTTTGGAGTGATCATCTCATAATTACTTAATGGAAATTGAGCATCTAAGATAAGGGGAGGAGTTGATTACCTCTCCTTAGCCCAAAACACCATCCAATCATTCGAACCTAGACCTAATTTAAAATCAGTTAGACCTAATTTGTCCTAGTGGGCTAGGGACACCAATTGGTCGGGTCTAGGCTAGTGTTGAGTCAGTTTGCCGAGTTATTCTGTGTGTGCTTAGAACTCAGTGTCTAGAACGGTGGTTTAGGGACTACGTCCCGAAGGGCTTGTGTGCTGGTCCGCCTACCTGGCCAATCACTGATTGGTGTCTAGGATTGGCAATCAAGGACCTAACACTCCCCTTACACCTGCCTGGCTGAGTCCTGAGTTACTACAGGCTAGCTTGCCACTCTGATTGGGCATCTAGTTTGGACTCTAGGTCTAGTGATCCAGTAGTCGATTTAGTCTAGTCTCATTTTGTGTGCTTGCTTGAATCATCATGTCTACCAGAAATGGAGTGCCATATCAACCTGGTCAAACCCAACCTGATTTAGAGGCCATGATCAGAACTCTTACTGAAAGTATGGCTAAAATGAATCAGGATATGACAAACACTGTGGCCCAGTTTAGCGCACAAATTCATGAGGATCTTACCCAACTTAGGGACCGAGTCCAAGTACTTGAAGAACCTAGACATCGGAATTGGACTCCTGACCCCGATTTTAATGTGCCTCAACCTCACCCACATCAGGAGCCTAGAAGGCCTTTATATAGAGATCCTGAACCTAATCATAGGAGGCCTGACCCAGAGCCTGAAGATAGAGATGATAGGTTCATCAGGAACATCAAATTAGATGCACCCACTTTGATGGTAGTCTGAACCCTAAGGTGTATTCTGATTGGGAGGGTGAGATGGACCAATACTTTGAGTGGTATGCTATGTCTGAGGAGAGGAAATACAAGTTTGCCAAGATGAAATTAGTGCATCAAGCTAGGTTATACTGGGGGAACATTGAGCTAACCACTAGGAGACGGAATGTTGAGCCCATAACCACTTGGCAGGGTATGAAAGAAAAACTGAGAGATAAATACCTACCCATTTCATACCAGCAAAACCTGTTAGACCAATGGCAAAACCTGAAACAAGGAAACCGATCTGTCTCAGACTACATAACTACTTTTGATGAATACCTAATGAGATGTGATGTGAGTGAAGCCCACAAAGTCACTTTGTCTAGATTTAGGGCTGGACTGAGGGAAGAAATCAAGAGAGAACTATTTCTGAGAGAGGTTACTGATCTAGACCAAGCCTACCAGATTGCACTGAACACTGAGAAATTTCAGAGAGGACCTATACCTTCTAGGGTTAGTGCCCCAATCCCAAGGAATGGACCTAGCCAAGTTATCCCTAGTAAACCTTTTCAGGGTACTTCTACCCCTAGACCCATGGACAAAGGTAAGGCACCTGACACCCAGAGAACCCCTAGTTCAAATATCACCTGTTTAAGTGTCAGAACCAGGTCACATTCCAGTCAGTGTACTGCCATAGCCTGTTTCAAGTGTCATAAGGTAGGTCATGTTGCTAGCCAGTGCCCACGAAGATCCCTTTACATAGAAGAGGGAGAGAATGATAATTCCGAGCCCAGTGAGGAATTTGAAGAAGAAGTTTATGAGGCCGGAATGAATTTGGTTGAGGAGTATGAAGGAGAGGAGGAACCCAATGAATCTGACCAATTAGGAGTTGTAAGATGCATCCTATCCCAGAATCTAGTTCAAGAGGATTGGCGTAGGACTAACATCCTACAGACTTTTCTTAAATTAGGGGATAAGGTATGTAAGATCATCATAGATAGTGGGAGCTGTGTAAATGCCATCTCTACTAGCACTGTCAAGATGTTAGGCTTAATCCCAGTTCCCCATCCCACCCCTATAAGGTTTCTGGGTAGATTCTACCTCCATACCCATCCAGTCTAGATGTCAAGTCCAAATCCAAATGCAATCTTATCACGAAAAGATTTGGTGCGATGTTTTACCCATGGGGGTGAGCAGTATAATTCTCGGAAGACCTTGGTTGTATGATCATGATGCCACCCTCTTAGGAAAATCCAATACCTGTGTCTTTAGTTTCAATGGGAAGAAGATTACGATCCATTCAGTTCCCCCTAAGGACAAGGTAACTAAAGGAGCCGGTAAGGTTAAGGAGATGAAAACTAGAGTGAACCTAATCAGTGCTAAGGATCTAGAACAAGAAATTCATAGTGGTTCACCCATCTGGATGTTGACTGCTAAGGAACTTAGAACTTCGGAACCCTCAGAGCCTCCTCAAGAAGTTAAACCTGTGTTAAAAGAATTTGAGGATGTCTTTCCCGAGGATTTGCCAGACCACCTTCCACCTCTTAGGGATATCCAGCATGCCATAGATCTAATCCCAGGAGCGACTTTGCCCAACTTGCCCCATTACAGGATGATCCATCTGAGCATGAAGAACTGCAAAAGCAGGTTGGAGAATTATTGAGGAAGGGGTTATTAGAGAAAGTCTTAGCCCTTGTGCAGTCCCAGCCTTACTGACCCCAAAGAAAGATGGCACGTGAGGATGTGTGTTGACAGTCGTGCCATCAATAAAATTACAATCAAATATAGGTTTCCCATCCCTAGACTAGATGACATGCTTGATATGATGGCTGGTGCAATGGTTTTTTTCTAAGATTGATCTCAAAAGCGGCTATCATCAGGTTAGGATTAGACCCGGGGATAAATGGAAAACTGCTTTCAAAACTAAGGATGGTCTTTATGAATGGGTTGTTATGCCTTTTGGGTTGTCCAATGCCCCTAGTACCTTCATGAGAATTATGACCCAGGTACTTAGAGCTTTCATAGGAAAATTTGTGGTGGTCTATTTTGATGACATCCTGATCTATAATAAGATCCCAGCAGATCACCTAGGCCACCTTAGAGCAGTCTGCCAAGTTTTGAGGAATGAGAGACTCTACGGTAATCTTAAGAAGTGTGAATTCATGACTAGTAGAGTTATCTTTCTTGGTTTTGTAGTAACCCCTGACGGCGTGGCGGCCGATCCTGAGAAAATTAGGTCCATAGTAGACTGGCCAGAGCCAACCAATGTGCATGAAGTTAGAAGTTTCCACGGCTTGGCTACCTTCTATAGGCGATTCATCAAGGGTTTAGTACTTTAGCTGCTCCTATCACTGATTGTATTAGGAAGGGAGAATTTCATTAGACTAAGTCAGCCCATAAAGCCTTCCTAGATCTTAAGGATAAAATGACCCAGGCACCCATTCTGAGATTACCGATTTTTCTAAAGTATTTGAGGTTGCCTGTGATGCTTCAGGTGTAGGAAGAGGTGGAGTCCTAAACCAAGAGAATCATTCCATAGCATTCTTTAGTGAAAAACTTAATGATGCTAAGCTTAGGTATTCTATCTATGATAAGGAATTTTATGCGGTGGTGCAAGCTTTGCGTTACTGGAGACATTATTTGCTACCGCAGGAATTTGTACTATTTTCGGACCATGAGGCTCTTAGATTTGAACTCCCAAAAGAAGCTTAACCCTAGGCATGCTAAGTGGGTAGAATATATCCAGTCCTATACTTTTGTCCTGAAACATAAGGCTGGAGTTGAGAATAAGGTAGCTGATGCCCTTAGTCGCCGATCTCTGTTATTAACTTCTGTTAGAACTGAGGTCATAGGGTTTGAGCAAATCAAAGAGGAATATGAGTCTTGTCCGGATTTCACAACTGTGTATCAGGATCTAGTTCAAGGACCATCTAGTAATCACCAGGATTATACCCTTGTAGATGGTTTTTTGTTCTTCAAAAATAGGCTTTGCATCCCTAGAACTTCTCTTAGGGAATTTTTGATTTGGGAAATCCATGCTGGAGGTTTAGCCGGCCATTTTGGAAAAGACAAGACCATTCTAGCTATTGAAGACCACTTTTTCTGTCCTAGCTTGAAAAGGGATGTAGCTAATATTGTAGCTAGATGTCGAACCTGCGCTGTTGCCAAACAGCGAAAACAAAACACTGGTCTTTATACCCCACTCCCTGTCCCAGATCGTCCTTGGCAAGATGTGAGTATGGATTTTGTGTTAGGTTTACCTAAGACCCAGAGGAGACATGATTCTATCTGTGTCGTAGTCGACCGATTCTCTAAAATGGCCCACTTCCTGCCTTGTTCCCAAACCTTTGATGCGTCTAAGGTAGCCACGCTTTTCTTCAATGAGATAGTTAGACTCCATGGCCTACCTAAGACAATCGTTTCAGATAGGGATGTCCGGTTCACCAGTTACTTTTGGAAGACCCTTTGGCATAAGTTAGGGACAAAACTTAAGTTTTCAACTGCCTATCATCCCCAAACTGATGGCCAAACTGAAGTAGTGAACCTTAGCCTAGGAAATCTGCTGAGATGTCTTGTTGGTGAAAACACCAGAAATTGGGATTTATACCTACCAAGGGCAGAATTTGCGTACAATGACTCGGTCAATAGGTCTACGGGTAAGAGTCCATTTGAAATTGTACATGGGTACAAACCTCACACACCTCTTGACCTAGTCCCTTTACTTGTCCACACTCGAGTCTCCGAATCTGCTGAGAATTTTGCACAGCATGTAAAAGACTTGCATAAAGAAATTCATGCCAAAATAAATTTAAGTAATGAAACTTATAAGAACTTGATGATGGGATCCATCCAGCTTGGCTCGGCCTCAATTTGGTGCACCTCCATAGCTTCTTCAGCTATTCTTGGGGCTTCAAGGTGTTCAACGAAGGTGTGACCGAGGGATTCTGGGGTTGTAGTGGCAAGTCAAGATAACGCATCTGCCCGAGAGTTCTTCGATCGGGGAACATGAATGATTTCGAAGTATTCCAATTGAGAAGATAAGATTTATACTTTTTCTAGGTACTGCACCATGGTGGGGTCTCTGGCTTTATATTCTCCTTTAACTTGATTTACCACCAACTGGGAGTCCAAAAAAGCCTGGAGTCTCCAAATTCCTAAACTCTTGGCGATCCGAAGTCCTGCAAGTAGGTCTTCGTATTCGGCTTGGTTGTTTGAAGCATGGAAGGAGAACCGAAGTGCATCTTCCATCGTGTGGCCGTCGGGTTTAGCTAGAATTGGAAGCTCCGTCCACATGGAGCACCCAATCGGACTCCATATTCTTCAAATTTCTTTCTTCTACTGGATGCGCTTCGTCTTCGGACTTCCAGGTGCACTTAGCCAGGAAATCTGAAAGCACCTGGGCCTTCATAGCCAATCGAGGTTGGAAGCTAATGTCGAACTTGCTTAGTTTCATAGTCTATTTGGCTATCCTTCTGGAGGTATTGAGGGATCGGAGAATGGCTTTGAGGAGCTGATCGGTCAATACCACGATGGCATAGGCGTGGAAGTAAGGCCGTAGTCACTTTGCCACAATCATCAGAGAGTAGATCAGCTTCTGTATTTTTGAATATCTTATTTCAGCATTATGTAGAACTTTGCTGATGTAGTAGATCGGCTTGTGAGAGCCATCTTCTTCTCTTCAAATAAGGACTGAAATGATCGCTTCGTCCGAGGTGGAAAGGTATAAGTAGAGCACCTCCCCTTCTTGAGGTTTGGAAAGTAAAGGTGGGGTTTCTAAGTACTTCTTCAACTCTTCATAGGCAGTATGGCAGTCTTCGGTTCATTCGAAGCTTTGAGACTATCGAAGTACCTTGAAAAATGGGATACATTTTTTGGCTGAGCGAGAGATAAACCTGCTTAAGGAGGTGATCCTCCCTGTCAGCTGTTGGACTTCATTCTTGCAGGATGGATGCCTCATGTCTTTGAGGACCTAAATTTTCTCAGGGTTTGCTTCAAACCCTCGCTTGGTACAAGGAAACCAGAAACTTGCCCGAAGTAACCCCAAAGGCGCACTTCATCAGGTTTAGCTTCATTCGATGACATCGCAGGGCGCTGAATGATTCCCCCAGGTCCTGGATGTGATCTTTTTAAGGAGGCTATTGACGATCATGTGGACATAGGCCTTCAGGTTTCTCCCTAGCTGCTCCTTGAACACTTTGTTAATCAATCTCTGAAATGTCGCTTCAACATTCTTGATCCCAAATGACATCATTCTTGTAGCAATATAGACCTTTGTCGATGACGAAGGCCGTCTTCTCTTCATCCCGGGAATCCATTCATATCTGATTGTAGCCAGAGAAAGCATCCATGAAACTTAGCAGTTGGTGGCCGGTGGTGGCGTCGACTAGTTGGTCGATCTTTAGGAGAGGAAAGCTGTCCTTTAGGCAAGCCTTATTGAGGTCTGTGTAGTCGATGCAGATCCTCTACTTGCCATTAGCTTTCTTTACCATTACCACATTGGCCAACCACTTGAGGTAGTGGGCTTCCCGGATGAACCTGCCTTGAGGCTCTTGCTCACCTCTTCATCTATTGCTTTTCATCTTTCGGGGGCAAAGCTTCTCTTCTTTTGCCAGGCTGGCTTATACCCAGGAGCAACTTCTAACCGATGAGTGATCACTTCGATGGGAATCCCTGGCATGTCCGAAGCCGACCAGGCGAAGACATCAGCATTATCCCTGAGGAAGCATATCAGCTCCGTTCTAGTTTTTTCATCAAGCATACTTCCAATTTGTACGACCTTGGTGGGGTCCTCTTTAGTTAAGGGTACCGAGATAGTTCATTCCATAAGTTCACCAGAATCTATACCCAAGTCCCTCGAATCAAGATGATCCCAAGTTGTAGGATCATTAAAGTGCTTGTCCTGGATCATCAGGCATTATTGTGCTGTTCTCTGGTCTCCTCTTACTTCTCCAACACCATTTTTGGTGGGAAAGTGCACCAGGAGGTAGTAGGATAACACTACGGTCCAAGATTTGCTCAGGGCAGGCCATCCCAGAATAATGTTATAGGCTGAAGGGGTTCGGACTACCGTGAAATTGATCGGTAGTATCTTTTATCAAGGTTCCGTACCGAGAGTTACAAGCAGTACTATTTCTCCTTCGGCATCAACCTGATTACCTCCTGATGTGGCAAGACCACTGACATGGAGTAGCTGTCGATGCCACGTCATAAGAAACCACCGTGCCACGCACCGCATCGGATTCCTAGCTCAGACTCCTCCACCGAGCTGAGCTCCCCGGGAACAATGGGACTACCCGTCGAAGCCGAGCTCCGTCCTCCACCAAGTCGGGCCCGCGAGCCCGGGATGCCTAGGCCAGAGCTGAACGGCGCCCGCTAGAGCAAGCCCCTTGGAGACCGAGCCCCATGGTCGGAGCCGAGCTCAGTCCCCCTCCACCACGTGGAGCCTCTCCGAGGTCGAGCCCTCTGGACCGGGCCCATGCTTTGCCCTCCAGAGTGAGCCCCTCGAAGATCGAGCCTCGTGGTCAGAGTCAAGCTCAGCCCTCCTCCACCATGTGGAACCTCTTCGAGATCGAGCACTCTGGACCAGGCCGGCACTCTACCCTCCAAACGAGCCCCTTAGAGATCAAGCCCCATGGTCGAAGTCGAGCCCAGCCCTCCTTCGCCACGTGGAGCTTCTTCGAGGTCGAGCCCTCTGGATCGGGCCCGCACTCTGCCCTCCAGGGCGAGCCCCTCGGAGATCGAGCCCCGTGGTCAGAGTCGAGCTCAGCCCTCCTCCGCCACATGGAGCCCCTTTGAGGTCGAGCCCTCTGGACAGGGCCCACGCTCTGCCCTCCTCCACCTAGGCGAGCCCGCGAGCTCGGGACACTTAGGTTAGAGTCGAGCCATGCCTTTCTATCTCAGCCCCCAGCTCAGGCATAAACACCAACGAACCAAGGGACAGCACCGCCATACCAGGACGCCGGTGAGCAGCCCGAGAATTGCACTGGGACACCCACCAGGCTGCAATGACCACCTGCGGCCACTGGAAACACTAGAAAGGGAAGAGGTCCATTGATCGAGGTCCCACGCTCCTCACCAACCACCTGAATCACCTAAAAGAGGAAGTCAACTAGGAGATTCGAATCCCGAGGGTGGCGGCCCACCAATCGAGGTATTACCAGGTTTCCCGGAATGAGGTGACCAGAAGGAATGTCAGAACACATGATAGCTTCTCTTATCATGAATTAGGAAAGGCACCTTGGGACACTGCCACACGTGCCTGACAGCCCAGCAGAGATCCCAAGGCAGGCGCCCAACGATAACCTAGACTACAAAGCTCGAAGGAAGCAAGACAAAGGAGGTAACATGCAATACCATTCAAATACAAGTGCAAGCTCAAACAGAGAGCATGGCACCACAAGCAAGTCCAGGCAAGGGTGGGCAGAAAGGCCACACAGAGAATCCCTCTAGCTAGGCCATTCTTCCGCCGACACACTTGCATCCCACTCTCACACCATTCACTCCTCCTAGCATGGAGTCCATCAATAGGGGCTCAACCAGGAGGATCTGTTCCCCTGGATTGTCACTAACTTGACTGTCGGAGTGCCCCTGCCAGAAACCCCGGTCCGAGTCACTAACCCCTATTTTGTAGGTCCCGGATCACCAGACGGCCAGATAGCGAAGGGAGCGCACTCCGGTGCCAACAGTAGCTATGGGCCATGAAGATCTTGGTGGAAACAGATTAGCGTGCCAGGTAGGGGGGACTGTGAACAGTCTTTGACCTAGCCCCCACCCTTTTTTTTTACAAGCAAGTTCCACAGGAAGATGGTGACAACACGGGTGCAAGAGGCCTCCACCGATCTTGTAGGGGACTCCCCCTCCTGGGGGAACTGCACAACCCAGAGGTGGGGCCATCCGCTCTGGTTCAATTACCTCCGGCGGAGTCTCAGCTGGCTGCACTCGCCCAGTAAATGCAGATCCTTGCCATAGCAGTGTGCCAGCTTCAGCACCAGCATCGGTCCTTGGCTAACCACCAATAGCTAGGGACACCCGCGGCCCATGCCGCGGTCCCCCGTGATAGCTTGCATTCCTTCCATGGAAGGCCTTCACAGTCGTGGGCCATTACTGACAACCTGGGTAGCCATCAAACTCCGGCAAAAAGACAACAAGCCAGGTTTGCTGACAGGGAGAGCCGCTCACCAAACCTCGGACGGACAGTATCCAAGCCCCACCGAGGTAGG
This sequence comes from Areca catechu, assembly GCA_021397845.1. NCBI lineage: Eukaryota > Viridiplantae > Streptophyta > Magnoliopsida > Arecales > Arecaceae > Areca > Areca catechu. The sequence continues at coordinate 138,524,556 of CM038052.1, read as the reverse complement.
AAAAGTAAGACCCCCTGCCATGGGTGCCATGCACCCATGTCACCTTCTCCGTCTCCTTCGGCAGAGGGATCCACTGATGAAGCCATCAGGCGCACGGCAAAGAAGCGCCTGGAGGAGCATGACCACAAGTTGGCGGAGTTATCCCGCTGATTTGCCAATCTACCGAGCTTAGCTAGCAAGCTAGCGGGCTACGATGCCCGTCCCCCTTTCTCCCAAGAAATCCAAGGGGAGCCGATTCTGAGTCGGTTCCATATGCCGCAAGTGGATCCTTATGATAGGACCACCGACCCCTTGGACAACTTGGAAATCTACCGGGCCCTCATGAGGGTCCAGGGGGCTACTAACGCTCTCCTCTGTATCACCTTTCCTGCCACTCTCTAGAAGGCAACCCGGGTGTGGTTCGCCCACTTGGAGCCGTAGAGCATCAACTCTTTCGCCCAGTTAGGGTAGAAGTTTATGGCCCACTTCAACACCTGTCGAAAGTTACCACGAGAGGCAGACAGCCTCTTCTCCATCCGGTAGTAGGACTGCGAGCCGCTGTGGGACTATGTGGCCTGCTTCAAGGCTACCGTGTTGGAGATCTATAACCTTGATGAGCCAGTTGCCATGCTGGCACTAAAGCGAGGGCTCAGGACCTCCCACCTGACCTACTTGCATGATAAGAAGTCCCCTAAGACTTATTTCGAGCTCCTCCTCCAAGCCCAAAAGTACATCCATGTCAAGGAGGCAGATCATACGAGACGGGAGCTCGACGGGAAGCCACTGAAGAAGCCGACCCCCACCGAGATGCCCGGAACCCGGAAGCCAGGATCTCTGGCTTCGAACTCCTAGAGGGGAACGAGATCGTAAGGCATTCCCATTCCCGATGAGAGTTACACCCCCCTCCTCGTCCCGAGGACAAAAAGCCTCATGGAGATCGAAGGCGAGGACAACTTGAGATACCCACCTCTGATGAAGCCCTCCATTGGTCGTGATAAAATGAAGTACTGTCACTTTCACCACGACCACGGCCATAACATCGAGGAATGCCGCAACCTCAAGTGGAAAATCGAAGAACTCATCAAGAGGGACTACCTCAAAAGGTTCGTGGGGGGCAGACCTCAAGTGGAATCCCATACGCTCGCTGCTCTTCTGCCAGCTCCGACAATCGACAACCACCCTACAGAGAAGCTAGTGGATATGATCTCCTGGGGAGCTGTGCACGCGCCCAAGAAGGCCTGAGGGGCAGGGGATCCTGAGAATGTACTCCCCTTTATAAGGGAAGGGGGAGATGGGAGAAAAAATGTAAAAAATGATGCCATGGTCATCAAGATGACGATCATGAAGCACCTTGTAAAATGCATCATGGTTGATAGTGGAAGCTTCATAGATGTGTTTTTTTATGATGCCTTCTCCAGGATGAACCTTTCTCCCGATCAACTCAAACCCGTGCATACTCCCCTTGTTGGTTTCACAGGTGATTCTGTAAGAGTGGAAGGAGAGAGCACTCTCCTGGTCACTACCAGGACCCCACCTCGGTAGAGCACCATTATGATGACTTTCACGATTGTCAGGCTTCCTTCCGCCTACAACGTGATCCTGGGCCAACCGGGCTCAACCTGCTCGACACCGTTGTCTCCACCAAGAGACTACTTGTACAGTTCCCCACTCCCTACAGTGTCGGGGAGATGAGAGGAGTGCCCCAGTCGGTGCAGCACTACTTCCAAACCCTCCCTGGGACCAAGGTCCTCGAGGGTGATCCTAAGGCAGACGATCTCGACCAAATCGCTTAAGACCCCAGGGGAGGCCTGGTCGAGCGCCTACTCTCTTATTTGCTTGGAGATGACCCCACGAGGATGATGATGATTGGAGCCCAGCTACCCGAGGAGGAGAGGGCTCAACTACTGGGGTTCCTTCGGGCAAGCACAGATGTATTTGCCTGGACAGTGGTGGACATGCCAGGTATCCCTCCTGACATCATTACTCATGACTGAGCGTCGACCCGAAGCATAGGCCGGTCCGGCAGAAAAAGGGAATCTTTGCCCTGGAGAGGCAGGCGACTATCAAAGAGGAAGTGGACAAACTCTTAGCCGTTGATTTCATTCGGGAAGTCCAATACCCGAGCTGGCTGGTGAACATGGTGATGGTAAGGAAGAACAATGGCAAGTGGAGGATCTGTGTAGACTACACCGACCTCAACAAGGCATGCCTGAAGGATAGCTTCCCCCTATCGAAGATTGACCAGCTGGAGGAGGCCACCTCTGGGCACAGGCTGCTCTCCTTCATGGATGCATTCTCCATATACAATCAGATCCGCATGCACCCGGAGGACGAGGAGCACACCGCCTTCATCATCGACCAAGGGACATACTGCTACAGGATGATGCCCTTCGGTCTGAAGAATGCAGGAGCCATGTACCCCATCTGGTCAATAAGGTCTTCAAGGACCAAATTGGCCAAAACATGCAAGTGTATGTGGATGACATGCTAGTCATGAGCAAGCCGAGCTCAAACAATATCGCTGACCTCACCGAGTCCTTCCACAACCTGCGACAACATCAGATGAAGCTGAATCCAGCGAAGTGCACTTTTGGAGTGGCGGCAGGAAAGTTCCTCGGTTTCATGGTCATCCAGAGAGGTATCGAAGCAAACCCAAAGAAGGTCCAGGCAATCGTCGACATGGAGCACCCGACCTCCAAGAAGCAGGTCCAGCACCTAACGGGGCGTATTGCCACCCTGAGCCGATTTATCTCATGGTTAGTCGATCATTGCCTTCCATTCTTCAAGGCGCTGCACAAGATGCACGACTTCACCTGGACGGAGGAGTGTAAGACGGCCTTCGAGGAGCTGAAAAAATTTCTTACCTCTCCCCCGTTGCTCTCTAGGCCAGAAGAGGGGGAGGAGCTCTTGCTCTATCTGGTGGTTACACCCAGAGCCGTCAGCTCGGTTCTCGTCCGTGCAGATGAGGACAAATCTCAAAAGCTAGTATACTATACTAGCAAAATCCTCCGTGATGCGGAGATCAGGTATACTCGCTCCGAGAAACTCATTATTGCACTAATAATGTTTGCTGAGCGCCTTAGGCCCTACTTCCAAGCATACCCGATAGTGGTCATGATGGACCAACCACTGAGGATCATACATAGCTGCCCCGAGACTTCTGGGAGATTGGCCAAGTGGTCCCTGCTGCTCAATGAGTTCGACATAGTGTACCGACCGAGATCCTCAAAGAAGGCCCAAGTCCTAGTTGACTTCATAGTCGAGTGCACCGAGCTCACCGAGGAACCAGAGTAGACAATAATGGAGCTTGGACTAGAGGAGGAGCCTTGGATCCTCTACATGGACGGTGCATCCAATTACAGCGGGAGTGGAGCAGGCCTTATCCTCGCCAACAGTGATGGAGTTGTGACAGAATGCATCCTCCGCTTCAAATTTGTCGCGACAAACAACAAGGTGGAGTACGAGTTACTCCTCGCGGGTTTGAGAGTCTTCCGCGAGCTAGGTATGTAGAATTTGAAAGTCTTCACCAACTCCCAACTACTTGCTAGACAAGTCTCCGAAGAGTATGAAGCCAGGGACCCCAAGATGATGAAGTACTTGGAGCTGGTCTACTCGAGCATGATAGGCTTCTGGCGCTTCAGCATCTTCCACATCCCCCATGGGGAGAATGCACGCACGAATGCGTTATCTAGACTCGCGACCCTGCCGGACTCATCACTGGGACACGCATACGTCGAGTACCTCGAAAGTCCAAGCTACGAGGGTTCAGAGGAGTTGCATTAAGTCACCCCCGAGCTAAGCTGGATGGACAGGCATGTCAGGTACATTACCGACGGCTCCCAACCTGAGGATCACTTGGAAGCAGCCCTCGTCAAGAAGAAGGCCTCCCGGTTCGTTCTGATGGAGGGCCAGCTCTACCGCCGATCTTACTCCTACCCACTCCTAAAGTGCCTCAAGCCCACAAAGGCAACCTTCATGCTCCAGGAGATACACGAAGGCCTCTGCGGGAACCATGTGGGAGGGAGAAAGCTGGCTTATAAAGCCCTTCGCTAGGGATACTTTTGGAAGACTATGAGGGAGGACGCCGCTGACTTCATTAAAAGGTACGACAAATGCCAGTGCCATGCTCACATACAGTGCGAGCCGGCGGCACCCATCTCCCAGCTCTCAGCCTCTTAGCCTTTTGCCCAGTGGGGGATGGACATCTTGGGGCCGTTTCTCCCTGCACCAGGGCAGGAAGATTCTTGCAGGTGGTGATCGACTACTTTACCAAATGGGTCGAGACGGAGCCACTGGCCCGGATCGCGGAAGCCAATGTCTGCCAATTCTTCTAGAAGTCAATTATTTGCCGCTTAGGGCTACCTCGTTGTATCATCACTGACAATGGACAATAATTCGATAATCGGGAGTTCGACGGTTTCTGTGCTGAACATGGTATTCAAATCGATTCACCTCGGTAGCTCACCCTCAAACAAACGGGGAAGCCGAGGTGACTAATCAGACCATCCTTCAAGGGCTCAGAACCAGGCTGGACCAAGCCAAAGGCAGATGGACGGAAGAACTCCCGAGCATTCTATGGGCCTACCATACAACGCCCAGAACGGCAACTAATGAAACGCCCTTCAACCTTGTTTTCGGTGTCGAGGTGGTCATCCCGGTCGAGCTCGGCATGCCCACGCTATGAGTGCAGCAATACGATGAGGCACGGAACTCGGCAAACTCCTTCTCAACCTGGATCTCCTTGAAGAAACAAAGGATAAAGCATGGCTATGGATGGCGGCATACCAGCAACGAATAGCCCAGTACTACAATGCCCGGGTCAAGCCAAAAGTCTTTAGACCCGGGGACTTGGTGCTACGCCGGGCAAAAGCATCTCAACCCCGGGAGGGTGGCAAGCTCTCACCGATCTGGGAGGGCCCTTACAAGGTGGCCGAGGCTCTCACACAAGGGGCCTATTATCTCGAGGATCTCGATGGTGTCAAGTTCCCTCGACATGAGATGCCAATCTGCGAAGATACTATTAATAATGAATACCTCAAGAAGTCTTCGAGCCTAGCTCTGAGATGCCAAGACCTGAGCCCTAGCTCTCAGGCAACCTTGGACTGGGGCCCAGCTCTCCAGCCAAGGGATCTTCGAGCCAAGCTGCTCTCAAATCATCAACATCTTCGAGCCCAGCTCCAAGATGCTAAGACCTAAGCCCAGCTCTCAGGTGACCAAGACCCGGGGCCCAGCTCTTCGGAAGAAGAAGTCTTCGAGCCTAGCTCTGAGATACCAAGACCTAAGCCCAACTCTCAGGTGACCTTGGACCGGGGCCCAGCTCTCTGCCAAGGGACCTTCGAGCCAAGCTGCTCTCAAATCATCAACGTCTTCGAGCCCAGCTCCAAGACATCAAGACCCGGGGCCCAGCTCTCAGGAAGAAGAAGTCTTCGAGCCTAGCTCTGAGATGCCAAGGCCTGAGCCCAGCTCTCAGGCAACCTTTGACCGGGGCCCGGCTCTTCGGCCAAGGGATCTTCGAGCCAAGCTGCTCTCAAATCATCAACATCTTCGAGCCCAGCTCCAAGACACCAAGACCTGAGCCCAGCTCTCAGGTGACCAAGACCTGGGGCCCAGTTCTTCGGATGGCAAGTCTTTGAGCCTAGCTGATGGGGGACCCAAAACCCACCAGGGTTTTCCTTTTCTTTTTTTAGATTTTTTATTTTAGTTTAAAAATATTTATCCCTGCTATTGCATCTATTCCCGTTATCCTTACTCTATCCCGATGTTATTCCCAACTTATTCCATATCTATCCCTATCTTCTTCAACCTCCAGGAAAGTCACAGAGCGTTCATTTTTCTATTTTTTTGTCCCACCAGTCCCAGATCCGCCGTGCCCGTCCCCCGGCCACCTCCGCTGGCCCGCCACCAGTGCTCGCCTGCCTCGCTCTCGTCGAAAAATCGGCGTCCGCCGTCCGTGCCGTGGGAAGATGAACGGTTCGTGGGAAGACCAACGGTCACCCATGGCCACCGCCACCACCCCGCCATCGTCGCTTGCCTGTCGCCCGCCGCCCCCTAGCCCCGCCTAGCCGGTCGGAGGCTTCGCTAGTGCAGCCACCGTCCATGGCCGTGGAAGGTGAACAGGCACCCGTGAGGCCGTCCGTGCTGTCGCTGTCCGTCGCCCACCGCCGTGACGCCCGTCCATGCCGCCGCCTGCCACCCAGCCGCCCACCGCCCGCGGGCCCCCACCGACCGCCGGAGATCCGGCCCCCTATTGCTCGACCATGAAGAAGTTTTCTGCATGCTTCTAAAAGCAACCCAAAGAAGTTTCTGCATGCTTCTCAGAGCAACTGGAAGAAGACCTGTTCTGCAAAATTTTTAGAGTGGCATAAATTTCAGAGCGAAGGGGGATTTCAAAATTCAAAAAAAAGAGATTTATTTGGTAATTTTCATGATTGTAATTTGGGTTTAAAATAGAAATTTGGGATTTTGGTTTTGAATTTGAATTCAAATTATTTTGAATTTGAATTCAAATCTAGGAAGGATTTCATGGAATTTTATTTTGAATTTCAAGGGGATATGGGAATCTATAAATACCCATACTCCTCTTGTAATAAATCAGTTGATGAAATGAATTTTTTAGGATTTTTCTACTTGTTTGTGGTTCTAGGCTGAGGCCCGTTGGCCTTCGTCCTTCGGGACGTCGAGGGGTGTGAGGCTCCAATGCCTTCGCTCCAGCGAGAGTGTCGAGGAGCCTGAAGCCACTCCAAGCCATCAGTGTCGCCATGCATGATGGCGGAGTGTGATCTCCTAGTCATCAGCACTGCCGTGCATGATGGCAGGATGTGATCCCAAATAAGGTCTTCGCTGCCAAATAGCTGACAAGGGGCTGGAAGCCCTAGGTACCTTTTTCCCCTCCATCTCTATGTTTCCCATCGGATCTAGATCCTAGGTTCGAGTTTCATTCTTGTTCCCCCTCCATATCCCCATCCTTCCTTCACCACCTCCACCAAGAAAAAAATTGAAAACCAAAAGAGTCTAGCCATTTTAGGGTTTTAGTATAAGTTCTATCATAGTCCCGAGAGGCTTCTTAGCCCTCCCACGGTCCGTAGTTGCTTTAGGTGTTTCCCATTTCAGAATAACCATGGGTCCTTCATTTTCCGTCCCACACCATTTTTTGGTATCAGAGCAGGTTAGGACTTAGCACTACTTAAAGTACTTGGATAAGGTGCTTCACCAGGACGTCCGGTCTTAAGAGAAAAGCAAGGTTTCAAGACCCTCTCCTCCCATTCCACGGGGTCTCCTAAGGCTTGTAGGGGTTCCACTGTGATAGGCCTTTGAAGAGGAATACAAGAAAAAAAGATTTCAAAACCCTAAAAAAAATTTTTTGCATCTTAGATCTCATCTTTCAATTTCTGCATTTCTTCATTTTGAATAGTCTGTTATTTTTTATATTTCATTTGTAGGAGTCTCCAATTTGTATGTTTTTTATTTTGTTAGATCACATGTAATTGATAATATTTTGATAATTTTCTCAGATTTTATTGGAACTTGTAAAATTTCTACAAGCCGGAATACTATCTAAGAAGAAGTTTTATTCTAAGAATTTCAGCAATTGCATTTTCTTATGTTTACATTTCTTAGATAGTTTAATTTGCATTTAGCTTCATCTCAAGTCATTTCCATCATCTTATTTCTGTTATCATACATCAAAACTCCAAAACAAAAAAAAAACAAAAAAAAAAAATTAATTAGAGACATCTCATTAGAGCATTTGCTTGAAATCATTCATAAATTGTTTTAAGGGCAGCAATTTAACATAGGGCCAGGATTTCATTACCTGTCCCTAGTCCAAAAATCACGAACCCAAGCTCTAATTAAAATTGAGTAGACACTAATTTTGCTTCAGAGAGATTAGGGACACCAACTGGTCGAGTCAAGACTAGGTGTCTATTCTTGGCGCCAGCCCATTCTGTGTGTGCTGTTCTTGGTGTCTAGGCTTGGTGATTCAGGGCTTGTGAGTTTGGTCCACCTACCTGGCCAATCCCAGATTGGTGTCTAAGGTTGGCGTTCAGGGACCTCCACTCCCTACACCTACCTGGCCAAGCACAGAGTTATTACAGACTAGTTTGCCACCCTGACTTAGGCAATTGGTTGAGATTCTAGGTCTAGTAGATCATAGACGATTTTGCGTGCTTGACTCATGTCAACTAGATCAGGAGTCCCTTATCATCCCCACCATTTCCAATCAAGTGAACCTATGGAGAATGAAAGAGAAGATCAACTCAAGGTTATTCTTGAGCAATTGGCTAGGATAAACAGTAAGCTAGACAAGCTTGATGATAGAGTTGGAGCCATAGAGAAAAATAGTCCTAGGCCATCTGTCGAGCCTGAGTCTGAATCACCTTTTTTCCCTAGGGATTACCCTCGTCATGAACCATCCATAGAGGCTGAACCCAGGAGAATTCCCCATTTTAACCCAGCCCAAGAGATTCACCCTAGGAGACCTAATCAGGAGTTCCTGAACCAGGAAGAACTGCATGAGTCTGATGACCTGTTAGGAGTAATTAGGTGCATCCTTATCCAGGACATAGTGCAAGAAGATTGGCGTAGGATTAACATCCTACAAACCTTTGCCGGACTAGGAAATAAGGTATGCAAGATCATAGTTAATAGTGGGAGCTATGTCAATGCCATTTCTTCAAGTACTGCCAAATCCCTAGGATTGACCCTAGTTCCTCACCCTAACCCTTATAAGGTCTTGTGGATTGATTCAACCTCCATACCCATAAATTATAGGTGCCAAGTCTTGATCAAGTTGCAATCTCATGAAGAGATGATTTGGTGTGATGTCCTTCCCATGGGCATCAGTAGTATTATCTTAGGACGACCTTGGCTGTACAATTATGTGCCACCCTTCATGGTCGGACCAATACCTGTACCTTTAACCACCATGGGAAGAAATTTACAATCAACCCAGTTCAGCCTAAGGATCAGGTTAAAAGAGGATCAAGTAGTCTAAAGGAAAAGAAGCCACAAGTTAACTTGATCAAGGATAATGAGTTAGAAGAAGAGATTACCGGGAAAGGACCTTTTAAAGAATTTCAGGGAGAGAAGGATGAATAATCTGAAAATTTGAAGACAAAAACCCTGAGCCCATTGAAGACTTTAAGGTTGAGCCCACTGAGAATCTAAGTGAAGAAACCCCTGAGCCTATTGAACATCTCTGAATCAAGCCTAGTAGGGAAGTGTGATGTAGATGAACCCAAGGTTGAAGTCATCACGGAATCAAAGGATAATGATCCTGAACCCACCATAGAATTTAAAGAAGAAATGACCAAGTCAGGATTAAACAAAGTCGATGATAGTGAAGGTTCTCAAGTATCGCCCATAAAGAAGGTCCAAGAACAAGAAGAAGACAGTAGTTTAGAGGACTTTCTAGATAAACTTTCCAAAGACCTTCCTAATAACCTTCCACCTTCTAGGAGCACCCAGCCTAACCTAGAACTTGCACCTGTAAATCCTCCTAGTACTAATCATGAGGTTAGGATGAGTGCACCCATAAAACAATGTCCAAATTTTGAGGTTATCCTGAATAACCAAGGTCTGTTTCATGCTGCCCATAGGTTGCCCCAAGACTCCGACTCCTATCTCCTGCCCTTCCTTGAGACTTCTCACATTTCTAGAGCCATGGGATTGCATTTTGTTGAGATTACTAGGCTGCATGACTCCTTAGAACCTATCCCTTTTGCCATTTACTTCTGGCATACTTTATGGCATTAGCTAGGGATCCACTATAAATTTTCATGTGCATAACAGACCAGGGTCAAACTAGAGAGTCATTAGTCTGTTAGGTTTAGACCCTAGAGAGTCCAATAAAATTTTGCTCTATAGGAATGTTTAGTTGAGTCTGCATTTTGCATCATGTTAGGATTCTACATTAAGCACTAATTTTTAAATAATTTGACTGATTTCCGAAAGTGAACCAAAGAGTTTGATCAAAGGGATTCTATAATGATTAGGCTTAGGCCTGAACAGTTTCCACCCGGAACCGTTAAGAAACTTCATGCTCATGGAGCTGGCCCCTTTAGAGTGATAAGGAGAGTTGGTCCTAATGCCTATGTGTTGAGTTACCCCGGATAATGGCATTAGCTCGACTTTCAATATCCTAGACTTAGTCGAGTATAGGGAACCAGCAAACATACTCAGTGAGCCATTTGAGCCTAACCTTTCACCTGAGAGCAAACCCGACCTAGAGTGTCTACCTTCAATTTTACCTGAGAAAGGAGAGCGGATCGAGCGTGTCCTGGATGATCAAGCTATGACCACCCGGGGCAAAGGCTTTCAGCGTTACTTGGTACGATTGCAAGGCCGACCACAATCTGATGATTCATTGGATACCGAGAGGACTTGCAGCACTTTGACCCCGACCTTCTAAAGAAATATCAAAGCGAAATCATCCTTTACTCGACAGGGTCGAGTTCCTCCCACCCTGGGAGAATTGGTATGGGCACCAGACCTCTGATTAGGGTTAAATTTTCAGGACTTGTAATAAGGCTTCAAGTCTAAACCTTGTAATTTTCTTTAGCTTTGAATTGAGTCTCATATGTCTGTGTCTAGTCCTGTACTTTGACCAATTGGGTCAAATTATGTCCTGTACTGAGTCCAGTCCTGTATTGAGTCAATTGTGTCTTGTACTGAGTCTAGTCAGAGTCGGTTTGAAGTATGGGTCCAAGCAAGATTGGTCTTAAAATCTAGTCTCTTTGGAGCCAAGTTGGTGCGGGCACCAGACTCAGAAGAAGACTTCAGAGCTCCATCTGGATCTCTGATTAACCTTGCCCGAAGAATTAGGGTTTTGGTTTGTAATAAGAGTTAACTAGATCAACTCAATTTAGCTTGAGTCTACATTACCTACATTTTATTTGTTGAGTCATGTTGACTCAATAGTGGACTAGGGTTTCAACCTGGGATGTTACATTTTCTTCCAAGACCAGGCAAGTGGACACCACACTCCCAGCCACACTCCCAGTCCAAGGGGCGCCATATCTACATCCAGCAGCCTTTGGTCCCCACTCCACAGATGGCAACTTCCTTCTCTCATGCGCCAGATAAAGAGAAGTCCACCAAGAGACCACAAATCAAGGGGGCGGCCAAGACTTTCCCAAGACATCCAAAGCAAAAATGGGAAGAAATTCTCTTGGAAGAGAACTTCAAGGGGGCGCCCACTACCTGCCAAAAACATCCAAAACAAAGATGGAAAGGACCTTGACTTAGGGAGGAAGAAAAGGAGGAGTCCAAAAGAGTTGATCCAGGGAAGGAAGAAATTTTTTCTTGAAGATCCAAGCAAGGAGGCGCCATCTACCTGCCTTTTATAACCCAAATCCAATTTTTTTGGTACCTTGGCTGACCATATGTGAAGGATTTGTCCTAATTTGTAGATCCCCTCCTTTAGTCCCACATGGGAAGATGTGAAACCCTCCTCCCTTGTAAAGCCTTATAAATTAAACCCCTCTTGTAAGTTTAAATCAATCAGATGAATGAAAGAAATTTTTTTATGAGCAAACTTGTGTTTTCTCTTTTCCGCACTTGCTTCCAAGTGTTGAGCTCCGTGAGGGAGTAAATCTGGGTTCCCCTGGAACCTTGAGGAGGTGAGAGATCTCCAAAAACCCAAACCCTAGGTTAGCCACTCCACTCCCAAACCCTAGCCGCCATCACCCTTCTCTTTCCACCAAGCCCTAGCCTATCTCACTTCTCACGGCCACCCTCTCCAAGTCCAGGCCGACCACCAGCATCCAGCTCCAGTCCAGATACTTCAGGTCTACAGCAATTCTAAGAGGGAGTCAGATCAGCCTCCAAGAGAATCCTGATTTCAGCAACTTCAGCTTTCAAGTTCTTCAACCTGGTAAATCTTTTCTTGAGTATCTGAATTCCATCACTTGTTCTCTTCTTCCCAGATCTTGAGTCCAGGAGAAGCCGACCAAACCACAGGCCAGTATTGGAGGATCCATTGTGAAGATAGCCGAATCCGAGGATCCAACAATTTGCTCGAGAGAGTTCTTCCACCAAAATCCTGAGAAGATCACTGTCGGTTAGTAAACCATCTCTCCTCTCTATTTCTGTTCTATTGAAAGTTCAGAGCGAAACCCTAGGTCTGGGAGTTTCTCAACCCCCAGCGATCCGTTACTTCTGAACTACTCTGATAATTTAGTTCATCTAAATTGTGCTTTCAATCCTTACCTAGTTTTCTTCAACTTAGTTTAGCTTTACTTTGAGTCAAAGCCAATTTCTGAAATAAAAAAAAAAAAAGAATTAATCTTAAATTTACTTCCGCATACGCTTCTTTGTTCTTTGTTCTGCATCATTTTTGGTATCAGAGCTTTCGTACTGCATCATTTTTGGTATCAGAGCTTCCGTTCTGCATCAATTTTGGTATCAGAGCCCTGTCTAGGGTTTCTGTTTCGATTGCTTGTTTGAGTCTCTCTCTTTTTACTTTGTCTGCTCGAAGTAGACTCCCCAGGATGTCCGGTCCTAGGAACGAAGCGAGGTGCAAACCTCCTCTTCCCATTCCACGGGGTGTTCCTAGGGCGTGTAGGGGATCCGTTGGGTTACAACTTCGTAGCAGGAATTGTAAACGGGGAAGTACTCTATTTCAGCCCGTAATTTCTCTGTTGGAGGAATTATTCTCACTGCAGGTAACTCCAAATTTGGTGATTTTTATTTTGCTGAAACCAATATAATTGAATCTATTTTTAATAATTTTCCTGTGATTTATTGTTTCCGTGGGATTTCTGAGAATTAAATTACTGCAACTCTATTTTTGTGTTCTGCAATCCAATATTTTTGAGTGTTCATCTCTTAATTCATCTTAAGGGCATTTGAGCATCTAAGATAAGGGGAGGAGTTGATAACCTCTCCTTAGCCCAAAACCACCACCCACTCATTCGAACCTAAGCCTTTAATCTAAAATTTGATTAGACCTAATTTGCCCTAGTGGGCTAGGGACATCAACAAGTCTGGTCAAGGCTAGTGTTGAGTCAGTTTGTCTGGTTACTCTGTGTGTGCTTTGTACTCAGTGTCTAGAATGGTGGTTCAGGGATTCCATCCCGATGGGCTTGTGTGCTGGTCCGCCTACCTGGCCAATCTCTAATTGGTGTCTAGGATTGGCATCTAGGGACCTACACTCCCTTAACCTGCCTGGCTGAGTCCTGAGTTACTACAGGCTAGCTTGCCACTCTGATTGGGCATCTAGTTTGGGCTCTAGGTTTAGTTAGCCAGTAGTCACTTTAGTCTAGTCACATTCTGTGTGCTTGCTTACATCATCATGTCTACCCGGAATGGAGTACCCTACCAACCTAGTCAAACCCAACCAGATTTAGAGGCCATGGTTGGAAATCTTACCGAAGTATGGCCAAATTGAGTCAGGACATGAATGAGGTTTTTCCCAGTTTAGGGATCGAGTCCAAGTGCTTGAGAAACGTAGACATCAAAATGGATCCCTGATCCAAAATTTAATAGGCCCAACCTCATCCATGCCAGGAGCCTAGGAGGACCTTATACCGTGATCCCGAGCATAACCTTAGGAAGCCTAACCATGATATCTATAGTGTGGATTGTGTCTATGAGAGGTCCTTACAATATTCTAGACCAGTCACTCAACAAACCAAGTCTTCTAGATCAAACCATTTAGATCCACACCCATGCCCAAGTAAGGTCTCTACTAGCTTGAAACCCAGTGTGACCAGGTTCCTATATCGCAAGAATGTTTGTTTTGTGGAGAAAGAGGCCATAAATCTAGTCAGTGCCCATGCATAGGACTGGCTTGTGCACAGCTAAGTGGTAAGAATCCTAAGGATGACATTAATGAGGGAGAACCCAAGCCTAACAATGAGGAAGAATGGTTAGGTATGACAAGCCTAGAATCAGTTGACCCGATTACCACTGACCCGAAACCCATTGAAGATGGCATCGAGGAAGTATATGATGCTGGCTTGAGTCTAGTTGATGAATATGAGGGGAAAGAACTTGAAGAATGTGACATTGATACTTTGGTTCCTTACCTGAGGAGACCTTGGAAAATAACCAACTGGTAGGACCTAGTTTAGAATTCAAGAGATTTGTGAGAACCAGGTTCCTTTAGTCAAATACCCCCAGGAAGAACTTATAGTGTTAGCCCGAGCTATTAGTTCGTACCCTCTAATGACAGTCATCCCCAAGTACCAATTGAAGATCTTTGCACTGAACTGTTTAAGTTTGCCCACCCTATGGTAGATCCTCTCCTTAGGATGACTGAATCAAGCCTCTTACAATTGGACCTTGTCCCATGCTCAGCCACTAAGGTCTCTCCGTAACCTCAGTTGGACATCCTTTTCTTGAGCGGATTGATTCACCCAGTCCTGTAGAAGTCCTCCTTATGACCCCAGATCCCTTCCTTCGCAAGACTGACCTACCCTTCTATAGAGTTTACCTTTCCTCACCCATAGGTCAAATTTCAAGTCTTGAGGTCATCATCCATAGGCCCTTCCATGAATCATTCTCTAATCCATTTCTTGAAAAAGTGGATCATTATTTGCTTAGAGAACAAACCTAACTATTGCAATCACATGTCCTAGGCTACTCCCCGAACCATCTCTTGACCCATTCTTGGGAGTAGCAAACTTTTCCTTTCGTAAGGATGACCAGTTGACATTCATAGATCACCATTCAAACCTTCAGGTCACCACCTTTAGCCAGCAGGTAATTCGAGACTCCACCTCATATTTTCTCCCTTTCTCTAGGACTTCCAATGCTTCTTACACCATCCAAGTACTTTGTCAAAGTCTTTAGAGTGAATCACATGTCAGAATCTATTGGGTTTGCCACCTACTTCTGGAAGACCTTATGGCACCTACTAGGCCCATGATAAGTTTTCATGCTCTGCATGCCATCCTCCGACCCAAGGTCAAAACCAGAGAGCCATAGTTTGTTAGGTTTAGACCTAGGGTTCCTTTGAATAAAAGTCCTTCTTTAGGAATGCATCGTCAGGCGAGTTTAGGACATTGTCTTAGATTTTGATTGAGTGAGAATACCAGGAATTGGGATTTGTATTTACCCAGGGCTAAATTTGCATATAATGACTCGGTCAATAGGTCTACGGGTAAGAGTCCATTTGAAATTGTGCATGGTTACAAACCCCACACACCTCTTGACCTAGCTCCTTTACCAGTCCACACATGGGTCTCTGAGTCTGCCGAAGTTTTTGCACAGCATATAAAAGACTTGCATAAAGAAATTCAAGCCAAAATAAATTTAAGTAACGAAACTTATAAGAAATTGGCTGATTCTCAAAGGCGAGTCAAAACTTTTGACGAAGGAGACTATGTAATGATTAGGTTAAGGCCTGAACGGTTTCCTCCTGGAACCGTTAGAAAGTTACATGCTAGGGGAGCTGGACCATTTAGAGTGGTAAAGAGAGTAGGATCCAATGCCTATGTGCTCGAGTTGCCTCCAGAACTAGGCATTAGCTCCACTTTCAACATTACAGACCTAGTAGAGTATAGGGAGCCAGCTGTGATTCCCAGTGAGGCTTTTGAACCTAATCCTGCTCTTGAGAGTGAACCTGACCCTGTGTGTCCAACAACAAATTGGCCTGTGAGGAAAGAGCAGATTGAAAAGATCCTGGATGATCAGGTTATCTCTACTCGTAATCGAGGATACCAAAGATACCTGGTCCACTAGCTAGGAAGGCCAGATTCTGATGACTCTTGGATCTCCCGAGAAGAGTTACAAGAGCTGGACCCAGACCTCTTGGAGAGATACCAGAGCCAACTTGATCCATACTCGACAGGGTCGAGTTCCTCCCACCCTGGGAGAATTGGTGCGGGCACCAGACTCAGAAGAAGACTTCAGAGCTCCATCTGGATCTCTGATTAACCTTGCCCGAAGAATTAGGGTTTTTGGTTTGTAATAAGAGTTGACTAGATCAACTCAATTTAGCTTGAGTCTACATTACCTGCATTTTATTTTGTTGAGTCATGTTGACTCAATAGTGGACTAGGGTTCAACCTGGGATGTTACATTTTCTCCAAGACCAGGCAAGTGGACACCACACTCCCAGCCACACTCCCAGTCCAAGGGCGCCATATCTACATCCAGCAGCCTTTGGTCCCCACTCCACAGATGGCAACTTCCTTCTCTCATGCGCCAGATAAAGAGAAGTCCACCAAGAGACCACAAATCAAGGGGGCGGCTAAGACTTTCCCAAGACATCCCAAAAAAAATGGGAAGAAATTCTCTTGGAAGAGAACTTCAAGGGGGCGCCCACTACCTGCCAAAAACATCCAAAACAAAGATGGGAAGGACCTTGACTTAGGGAGGAAGAAAAGGAGGAGTCCAAAAGAGTTGATCCAGGGAAGGAAGAAAATTTTTCTTGAAGATCCAAGCAAGGAGGTGCCATCTACCTGCCTTTTATAAACCAAATCCAATTTTTTGGTACCTTGGCCGACCAAATGTGAAGGATTTGCCCTAATTTGTAGATCCCCTCCTTTAGTCCCACATGGGAGATGTGAAACCCTCCTCCCTTATAAAGCCTTATAAATTAAACCCCTCTTGTAAGTTAAATCAATCAGATGAATGAAAGAAATTTTTTTATGAGCAAACTTGTGTTTTCTCTTTTCCGCACTTGCTTCCAGGTGTTGAGCTCCGTGAGGGAGTAAATCCGGGTTCTCCTGGAACCTTGAGGAGGTGAGAGATCTCCAAAACCCTAATCCTAGGTTAGCCACTCCACTCCCAACCCTAGCCGCCATAACCCTTCTCTTTCCACCAAGCCCTAGCCTATCTCACTTCTCACGGCCACCCTCTCCAAGTCCAGCCGACCACTAGCATCCAGCTCCAGTCCAGATACTTCAGGTCTACAGCAATTCTAAGAGGGAGTCAGATCAGCCTTCAGGAGAATCCTGATTTCAGCAACTTCAGCTTTCAAGTTCTTCAACCTGGTAAATCTTTCTTGAGTATCTGAATTCCATCACTTATTCCTCTCTTCCCGATCTTGAGTCAGGAGAAGCCGACCAACCACAGACCAGTATTGGAGGATCCATTGCGAAGATAGCCGAATCGAGGATCCAACAATCTGCTCAAGAGAGTTCTTCCACCAAAATCCTGAGAAGATCACTGTCTGGTAGTAAACCATCTCTCCTCTATTTCTGTTCTGTTGAAAGTTCAGAGCGAAACCCTAGGTCTGGGAGTTTCTCAACCCCCAGCGATCCGTTACTTCTGAACTACTCTGATAATTTAGTTTCATCTAAATTGTGCTTTCAATCCTTACCTAGTTTCCTTCAACTTAGTTTAGCTTTACTTTGAGTCAAAGCCAATTTCTGAAATAAAAAAAAAAAAGAATTAATCTTAAATTTACTTCCGCATACGCTTCTTTGTTCTTTGTTCTGCATCATTTTTGGTATCAGAGCTTTCGTGCTGCATCATTTTTGGTATCAGAGCTTCCGTTCTGCATCACAAGTCAGGAAGGAAGCCAACTCAGCTCAGGGGCCCACCTTTTCATCTTATGTGGCACCATGACAACTTGCCATGTGGGCAGCACACAAGTCAGCTTTGGATGCCCAAAGGGGGGGACATATCACTTGACTCACTCCCTCTTTCCCTCCCCCCTATCAAGCTTGTTTCTACATATGGGTAGCCGGCCAAGAGAAGGTCAAATGGGGGTTGGAGTTTGGAATTTAAATCCCTTACTTCAAGCCCTCCAATCAAGCTTTCTTCCCAATCTACATGAACAACTATGGAAGGAAGGCAAGAATCCATGGGCGCCTCCACCTCCCACTCCCCACATCTTGTCTTGTTCCAAAGATGGATGCACAACGAGGAAAGAAGGAGAACACTTGCCTTGCTACAAGCCTCACTTCTTGTCTTCTTCCAAATAAAGGACCAACATTCAGAGTTCAAGGGCGCCAAGATCCCTCTTCCAAGCCTCACATCAAGCCACGCCCAATCAAGTCCACTTCATGGTCGGCTAAGGAGAGGAAAGTTTCTAAAATTTTGGGTGCCCCTTCAAGAAGACTTGTAACTTTTATTTGAATTTCAAATGGGGTCCTAAGGTGCTTATTTAAAGGACCTTACCCTCCTTTGTAAGGCTAATTTTTATGAATGAAAAACTAAGTTTCTTGAGATCCAATTTCTCTTTAGTTGCCTTCGTTCACTAGGAACGTCGATCTCTATGAGGGAGCGCCTTCGCCTTCAGGCGTCGAGAGGCCTAAGGCCTCAAGTTACCATCCCTTTTGCAACTCCATCCTCTAGCCTCGAATCGGAGCCCATCGGGATCATCCACCCGGGCGCCTAGCAAGAAGACTCCACCTATCATCACACCAACTCTCTTTCCTTCTTCTATTGCTATCTTTTGATCAAAACCTAACTCTTCTTCTTTGAATGTTCGCAGGTCCTCCAGGTGACATGAACACGGAGCCGGTTGCCCTTGCCATCGAGACCTTCGGACAGTGAGTTGGTGCATCCGCGGGTTGAAGGCTCGATCATCTAGGCTGCATCTATGAGAGTGAGTGATCTCGGCATCGGGTGCTTCAGATCTTTGAGATTTGCCTCCTTGAACTCCTAAGTCGATATTGTCCTGAGAGCTAATTCCTACGGGATTTCTCAATCCCGGGGTCCTCTCTTTATCATTGCTTAGGGACTACTTGCTTGCCTGAGGTTCTTATTAGTATAGAATCCTAGATTTACTCTTTCTTGTCTTCGGGAATCCTCAACTGAATTCAAAATCCTAAAAGTCACAAAACAACAAATCACCTGCATCATTTCATCTTGTATTTAGTTAGTCTCCCATCATTTCTGGTATCAGAGCCAGCAGCGAACTAGGATTTGCTTCGTCTTCAAACTCGATGGAGTCGAGTTCTTCGCACTGCAAGAGAATGATGGGGGACCCGAAACCCACCCGGGTTTTCCTTTTCTTTTTTTTAGATTTTTTATTTTTAGTTTAAAAATAGTTATCCCTGCTATTCCATCTATTCCTGTTATCCTTACTATATCTCGATGTTATTCCCAACTTATTCCATATCTATCCCTATCTTCTTCAACCACTAGGAAAGTCATAGAGCATTCATTTTCCAATTTTTTTTGTCCCACCGGTCCCAGATCCACCGTTCCCGTCCCCCCGGCTGCCTCCGCCAGCCCCGCCACCAGTGCTCACCGGCTTCACTCTCGTCAAAAAACTGGCATCCGCCGCCCATGCCGTGGGAACACGAACGGTCCGTGGGAAGACCAATGGTCGCCCACGGCTGCCGCCCCACTACCGCCGCCCGCCTGCCACCCTACCGCTCGCCACCCCTAGCCCGCAACCGGCCGCCAGAGGCCTCGCCGGTGCCCCACCGCCGCCCATGGCCGCGGAAGGTGAACGGGCGCCCATGACGCCCGTCCGCACTGCCGTGCCGCCCCGCCACCGCTTCCCTCTTACCGCCTTGCCACCCGCTGGCCCCCGCCCAGCGGTCGGAGGCTTCATCGGTGCCCAGCCGCTATCCACGGCCGCAGAAGATTAACGGGCACCCGTGATGCCTGTCCGTGCCACCATGCCTTCACCGTCCGCCGCCCACCTACCGTGCCACCCCACCGCCGCCACCCGCCTGTTGCCCTGCCACCCACCGCCCACTGACCCTGCTAGCCGCTGGAGATCCGGCCCCCCTGTTGCTCGGTTGTGAAGAAGTTTTCTGCACACTTCTCAAAGTAGCCTAAAGAAGCTTCTACATGCTTCTCAAAGCAACTAGAAGAAGACCTGTTCTGCACGATTTTTGGAGCGGCTTGAATTTTAGAGCGGAGGGGGATTTCAAAAGTCAAAAAAGGGGTTTATTTGGTAATTTTCATGATTGTAATTTGGATTTAAAATGGAAATTTGGGATTTTGGTTTTGAATTTGAATTCAAATTATTTTGAATTTGAATTCAAATCTAGGGAGGATTTTAGGGGATTTTATTTTGAATTTCAAAGGGGATATGGGAATCTATAAATACCCATACTCCTCTGTGATAAATCAGTTGATGAAATAAATTTTTGAGGGTTTTTCTACTTGTTTGTGGTTCTGGGCTGAGACCCATTTGCCTTCGTCCTTCGGGACGTCGAGGGGTGTGAGGCCCCAATGCCTTCGCTCCAGCAAGAGTGTTGAGAAGCATGAAGCCTCTCCAAGCCATCAGTGTCGCCATGCATGATGGCAGGGTGTGATCTCCAAGTCATCAGCGCCGCCGTGCATGATGGCAGGATGTGATCCCAAATAAGGTCTTCGCTGCCAAACAGCTGATGAGGGGCTGGAAGCCCTAGGTACCTTTTTCCCCTTCATCTCTTTGTTTCCCATCGGATCTAGATCCTGGGTTTGAGTTTCATTCCTGTTCCCCCTCCATATCCAAATCCTTCCTTCACCACCTCAGCAAGAAAAAAACTGAAAACCAAAAGAGTCCAGCCATTTTAGGGTTTTAGTATAAGTTCTATCCTAGTCCCGGGAGGCTTCTTAGCCCTCCCACGGTCCGTAGTTGCTTTAGGTGTTTCCCCTTTCAGAATAACCATGGGTCCTTCGTTTTCCATCCACACCACTAGCTCCAAGACAAGACCTAAGCCCAGCTCTCAGGTGACCCTTGGATCGGGGCCCAGCTCTCCAACCAAGAAGGTCTTCGAGCCAAGCTCCGAGACATCAAGCCCTGAGCCCAACTCTCAGGCACCTTGGACCAGGGCCCAGCTCTCCGGCCAAGAAGACCTCAAGCCTAGCTCCAAGGCATTCAAGCCCTGAGCCCAGCTCTCAGGCACCTTGGACTGGGGCCCAGCTCTCTAGCCAAGAAGTCTTTGAGCCCAGCTGCTCTCAACTACCAAAATCCTGTGCCCAACTTACCAACACTGAAGCTTGGTGACAAATCTCAGACAAGGTGGAACCCTCCTCTCTGATCTCACCACTCATCTCTGAAAAAAAAAAGAAGAAGAAGAGAGGAGAAGGAAAGAAAGAGGGTGAGGGGAAAAGTCAGGTAGTGCTCGGGAACAGGTGGCAGAAAAATTCTCATTTCATTCATAAAAGTTAGTTACAAACATCTTCGGGTCCCCGACATGCCAGGTGACCCAGACCAAGTACAAAAAAGGAAAACAAGGAGGAAAGTTACTCCACTCTAGCTTGCCCACTTGGCTAGGTCGTAAGGCTGTGAGGTCCCATTTCTGGGAACCTTTGGCTGAACGGCTCCGGCCTCGGGTGGACCAATCTCAGCCTCGACTGGTGGGGAAGGTCCAGAGGTAATAGCTTCCTCAACGCCCGACTCCATGTCCGAGGCATGAGGGTAACTGAGGTAGCTACTGCCCTCGTCAGGGATGATTCCCTCAATTCAGCCATGTAGGTACATGAAACCTTTGAAGAAGGAGTCCGACGCCGTTTGATGAATCTCGGTGATGAACTCCTCCAAGGCTCTGTACCTGGCCATAGCCTCTTCAGCATCCCTCCTCACCTCAATGGCTTCTCCTCTGGCCGCCTTCACCAACCTGGCAGACTCCTCTACTGCACTTTCAACCATGGCCAACCGCTCCTTCTTCATCGCTAGCTCGGCCTGAGCAGACTGAGAGGCCTCCTTGTGCCGAATGGCCTCGACATCGTACCACTTCAGCCTCTTCTCAGCAAGGACAAGCTCCTCAGCACTCTTCCTCGAGCGGCTCTGCTCCCGGTCAAGACCCTCCTAGAGCTCTTTCGCTCGTCCCTCAAGGTCGGCGAGCTACTTCTCTAGGTCCTTGACCCTTTGATCGAGCAATCTGTTCACCTCGGTCCTCTCCTTCAGGCCAACCTTCAGTGCCTCGATCTCAGTCATCCACCACTGTTCACTACGCTGCCAATTTTGATAGCAGTCCCTAATCAAGAGGGCCGACACCAATCTGCACCATGTAAAAGGTTAGCAAAAAAAAAAAAAGAGAAAAAAAAGAAGTGGAGCCACTTATCGAGAAGAGCTGGGAAAATATGGTGCTAAGCACATCCCCTAACCGCAGTTCGACCATCTCCTACGGATCGCATGGCTGGAATAAAAATCCATCATGTGCTCAGCCAGTGTGGGGCTCCGAAGAAAAGAGCTCTCCGACCCTAGCTTGAACGGAAGTCAGCATCGCGCCTCCTCCCTCCTGCTCTCTCCGGGGATAGGTGCCCTTGCCCCACTAGTAGCAGGGCCCCCGGGGGCAGGCTGAGGACCTGGCACCTTTGTGGGAAGCACCCCAGTCACGAGCTCGGCCCCAGCTCAGACCTCCCCACCCCCAACCTCGATCATAGCTAGGCACGGGGGACTGGGGAATGCGGCGGTAGCCGCTGCAGCCCTTGCCTAGATAACCACCTCGGGTTCCGTGGCGGAGGTCATTCCCTATTGACCGTGCCACTCTGGGACCTTCTGGATTGCCCGCTGGACTGGCCCCGGCATCACAGACGTCGCCCTTTCCACTGGTGTAGGAGCAGTTTCAGTCACCCCCGAATTCCCGCCAGCCGGTGTGGCAGGAGCAGCTTCAATCACCTCCCGACTCGGGTTGGCCATCGTGGTGGGAGTGGCCGCAGACGCGCTCTCACCTCGGACCCATCTCGACGGAGGCTCCTCGACCAGCTTGGTTGGTGGCCTCTTCCGGGTGATCGCCAACAGGTCACTCTCTGTGAAGATCATGCCTGCATACAAGCCATACAATAGTCAGAGCCCATAGAAAGCAATGTAAGGAGCACAAGAAAAAGGAAAGAGAAGAAAAGTTCAGGTCGAACTCACCCATCCCATTCATTGGGTCGACCCCAGCTTCGGAGAGATTCTGCTCTGACAATAGAATCTCAAGAGAAGGGATCTGGGTGGTGCGGAGCTGCTCGTAGTCATCCCAGTCAGCGGCATCGACCATGGAGTTTTGGTTGGGGGATTGGTCTGGATCACTCCAGACCCAGTCGACCCCCTCAACCATGGCAAAAAAGAACTTGCTCTTCCATCCCTTGACGGAAGAGGGGAGCTCAAACCTAATGACCTTTGGGCGGGAAGACAAGGACCACCACCCATCCTTAGTCACGTGGCGCTTCATGGCAAAGAAAGCCCTGAACAGAGAAAACCGGGCAACAAACCCGTGAAGGTGGCAAAGCATAATAAAAGAAAAGATGACCCTAATGGCATTTGGTACTAGTTGAGCAGGGACCAAACGGTAATTATTTAGCACTGACATGAAGAATGGATGGAAGGGAAAGCGAAGACCCCCAGAAAAGGTCTCCTCATAAAAAGCAATATGGCCCAAGCCACTGGAAGTAACCCGTTCTCCCGGACGAGGGATGAAAAGCTGGACAGAGTGCGGGATGCCATAGACATCCCGGATGGTCCCCAATTCTTTGGTGGTGATCGTCGAGGCGATCTCGCCAGGACCTATGAACCGGATAGACTCAGGAACAAGTTCAGAAGAGAGAGGAGGACGAGAAGGATGAGAATGACTGGACCCCAGTTTCCTGATGAGTACTGGAGCAGGAGGGCACCTCCTACTGAACTTGAAACAAGCCGCATCCTCCTCCTCACTGGAAGAAGGAGATGCTGGCCTCCTCTCAAAAGGACCAGCCTCACCCTGGTTGGTGGTGGGGCAGAAGCTCAGGCCAAAGCGAGACATCCCCAAAGAAGGAAGAAGCAAAGGACTCGAAGAAGAAGAAGAAGGGACGGACTCGACCCAAGGGAAACCCTAGACTCAGAAGAAGGACCCTACTCTAATAAAGGAGGAAGAGAGGAGGAACTAACCTGGTTCCTTAGAAGATCTGAGGCAACTGGGAGAAAGGAGATGACTCAGGTACTGTAGCGGGTGTGAAGAGTTCAAAAAGAACATATATTTTGGATAAGAACTTCTTTTCGTTTCAAAATGACCCAGCGCATCCATACTGTTATGTCATCTCTGCCAACGGATTCATGCCACGTGCCGCCCATCGGTGAAAAAGGCATCCCAGCCACTTTGAATTCTGTGCCAGCATTAACTGCTTCTCGAACGTGATCACGTGGCACCCTCGCACTGGCCTGAAGGAGCGCTGGCATTGATAGCCATCATTGCACCAGATCTTCACCTTCCCACATCAGCATCATAATTACTCCCTTCGACCCAGCGCCATACACTAACGAGCCTCGGGAGTGGGGGGCAAATGATGTGGCAAGATCGCTGATGTGGAGTAGCTATCAGATGCCACATCATAAGAAACCGTCGTGCCAGGCGCCATGTCGGATTCCCAGCTCGGACTCGTCCGTCGGGCTGAGCTCCCCGGGGACAATGGGATCGCCCGTCGAAGCTAAGCTCCGTCCTCCGCCAGGTCAGACCCGCAAGGTCGGGATGCCTAGGCCGGAGCCAAACGGTGCCTTCCAAAGTGAGCCCCTTGGAGATCGAGCCCTGAGGTCGAAGCCGAGCTCAGTCCCCCTCCACCATATGGAGCCTCTCCAAGGCCAAGCCCTCTGGACCGGGCCCGTGCTCTGCCCTCCAGAGTGAGCCCCTCGAAGATCGAGCCTCGTGGTTGGAGTCGAGCTCAGCCCTCCTCCACCACGTGGAGCCTCTTCGAGGTCGAGCCCTCTGGACCGGGCCCACACTCTACCCTCCAGAGCGAGCCATGTAGTTGGAGTCGAGCCCAACACTCCTCTGCCACGTGGAGCCTCTTTGAGGTCAAGCCCTCTGGACTGAGCCCACAATCTGCCCTCCAGAGTGAGCCCCTCGGAGATCGAGCTCTGTGGTTGGAGTCAAGCTCAGCCCTCCTCCGCCACATGGAGCCTCTTCGAGGTCGAGCCCTCTGGACCGGGCCTGCGCTTTGCCCTCCTCCGTCGAGGCGAGCCCACGAGCTCGAGATGCTTAGGTCAGAGTTGAGCCCTGCCTTTCTAGCTTAGCCCCCAGCTCAGGCGTAAACACCGATGAACCAAGGGATAGCACCGCCATCCCAGGACACCACGAGCTGCCGGAGAATTGCACTGGGACACCCACCAGGCCGCAATGACCACCTGTGGCCGTCGGTTACACCAAAAAGGGGAGAGGCCCACTGATCAAGGTGCCACGCTCCTCACCAACCACCTAAAACACCCAAAAGAGAAAGTCAACAAGGAGATTCAAATCCCAGGGGCGACGGCCCACCGATCGAGGTACTGCCGGGTTTCTTGAAATGAGACGACCAGAAGGAATGTCAGAATACATGATAGCTTCCCTTATCATGAATCGGGAAAGGTGCCTTGGGACAATACCGCACATGCCTGACAACCCAACGGAGATCCAAAGGCAGGCACCCAACGATAACCTAGACTACAAAGCTCGAAGGAAGCAAGACAAAGGAGGTAACATGCAATACCATTCAAACACAAGTGTAAGCTCAAACAGAGAGCACGGCACTATAAGCAAGTCCAAGAAAGGGCAGGTGGAAAGGCCACACAAAGAATCCCTCTAGCTAGGCCGCTCTTCCCCTGACACACTTGCATCCCACTCTCACACCATTCACTCCTCCTAGCATGGAGTCCATCAAGAGGGGCTCGACCAGGAGGATCTGTTCCTCTGGATCATCACTGACTTGACCGTCGGAGTGCCTCCATCGAAAACCCTAGTCCAGGTCACTAACCCCTGTTTTGCAGGTCCCGGACCACCGGACGGCCAGACAGTGAAGGGAGCGAACTCCTGTGCCAACAGCAGCTCCGGGCCATGACAATCTTGGAGGCAACACCTCCAAAGTCGGTAAGTGGTATAGGGGACCTCCGTAGTTTGTTTCTAGGCAAACACATCCGAGAGAATGCATCATAGATCAAGACATCGGTCGAACTTTCATTATCAACTAAGATTCGTTGTACATCATAATTGGCCACAACGATCGAGATTACAATAGGGTCGTCATGCAGGAGCTGAACTCCTGCAAGATCATCATCGGAGAAGAGAATGGCGTTATTGTCCTTGAGTCACTTCGGGATGTCATCTTCATCTCTTCTCCAGTAACCGGTTGATGTATCATCCCTATGCTTCCATTGGTGGGCCTTTGATTTGGCAGTTCAACCTCTTCAGGAGCTGATTGAGGGATAGTAGCATATGACCGAGATCCTTGGTGACCAACGTACCACCCCAAATACCCTCTCTTGATGAGATCCTCTATTGCATCTCTCAGTTGAATGCATTCTTTGGTATTATGACCATGGTCCCAGTGGAATTGGCAGTATTTATTATTCCTATTCCTTACAGAGAGGATGCCTTCATGGGGCATGGCCGCTGGAGATAGTTATTTTTTCTTATCTCCGAGAGAATCTTTTCACAAGGGAGGTTGAGGGGGGTATAAGAGTCGAATCTCCTGCTCGATGTTCTGGGCCTGGGAGGACTCCTTCGATGGTCAGCATACTTATTGTTATTGTTGAAAATAGGGAGGCCTTGTCCCCTGTTATTTTTCTTTATTGAAGGGGGATTTCCTTTGATCAATCATCGATTTGCCGCCTGCTCTTCGGCATCGGCATATTTCTAAGCCCTCGACAGGAGTTCGGCATAGCTTTTGGGAAACTTCTTATCCAGGAAAAAGGTGAGCCTGGATGTACAAAGTCGCTTCTTCAATGCAGACATGGCCACGTACTCATTGAGATCGAGGATCTTGAGTATGGCCGCATTAAACCTAGAGATGTAATCTCACAGACTTTCTCCTTCATTCTGGTGGAGGAACAGTGTATCCATATTCTGGGAGGTCTTACTACAAGTCCTAAAATGCAAGACAAACAATTTTTCTAACTCGAAGAAGGAATCGATGGTACCTGGGCATATGCTCGAGTACCACATTTGAGTGGCTTTCTTTAGGGTGGCTGGGAACGCGAGGCAGTATATCACATTCGAAGCTCCCTGGATCATCATATGGGCTTTAAAACTATCCAGGTGGTCAAAAGGATCGGAGGTACCGTCGTAGGGTTCCATCTAAGGAATCCTAAAGTGCCGAGGGATGACTTTGCTATGACGCGATCGGTGTACGGTGGGTGCAGATCATACATCGCCAAATCATTGTGATCTCTCTGCTCCCGCATTCTCACTATCTCTGATTCGATGGCCTTGAGTTTTCCATCATAATCAGGGAGAGCCTGCTTTGGCACTTTCTTTATGGGAGTAGAGTTTTCAGAAGAGGATGAGGAAGTTTGCCTAGGTCTTTTCCCTCTTTGTGGGGAATCAGTGGGCCTAGGCATTCTTGAACTTCGGCCTTCAGAAGAGGGCAAAGAATGGGAGGAGAGATGTGTGGACCCCTCTTGAGGGGCTCTCTTCCTTCGAGATGAGAGCTATGTCTGAAGGTGGTTGGCAAATGCCCTACCTGAAAAGCTCTATTTTGGAAGTCTTGAACCATAGCTATGAGGTTAGTGACCTGGTTCAGGAGGGCTTTGAACTACTGCTATCCCACGATAACTATGGGAGGTGGAATGTCATTCTCTACCGGGGGTGCACCCCCTGAGATGGAGCATGATTTTGACTTGTTGAGGCAACCTGAGTCCTTCCTCTTGCCATCGAAAATTTCTTACTTTCCCTTAGTCAAGGAGGGGAACTTAACAATGCAAATTGCACGTGAACTCCCCCTACCTGGCATGCCAATCTGTTGGTGTAGAGTCCCTTTTCTGACCGGGCAGAGTTACTGGATCGCAGGCCCGCTTCCTGGTTCACTTGCAAAACAAATCCCTGGCCAGAATTGCTCCAGCAGGGCACACTCTAATGCCTAAGTCAAAGGCAGGCTCTAGCCATAGAATGAAAAAGATTCTAAGGAGGATCAGATGGAGAAGGGAAAGACTCCAAGATTTTCAGGGGTATCTTGTGCCTTACCTCGAGCATTCCCTCTTACCATTATTTATAAGGAGTTGTCCAGCCTACAGTTTCGTTCTTCCTCTAGTGGTTATGATGGGGGAGTTAATTTTTTCCTATAATTTGAAATTATGGGTAGTTATTAAATGATTACGGTGGCCAGACTGGAGGTGTTGCCGCTGGAATTACATGCCATGATTGCACTCCAGAAATAGTCGATGATAACCATTGCTTGTCGTGTTCATAGAGACTTGAGACAGATTGAGGGTCCATCTTCAGACTTCCCCAGCCTACGGTTTCGTTCTTCCTCTAGTGGTTACGATGGGGGAGTTAATTTCTTTCCTGTAATTTGAAATTGTGGGTAGTTATTAATGATTCCGGCGGCCAGACCGGAGGTGTTGCCGCTGGAATTACGTGCCATGATTGCACTCCGGAAATAGTCGATGATAACCGTTGCTTGTCGTGTTCATAGAGACTTGGGACAGATCGAGGGTCCATCTTCAGACTTCCCTTTTAGGGAGATTTTCATGATTGAATCAGAGAAAGTCTTCATCCTCGGACCCTTTCGAGATAGATTGAAGATTGGAGATCATGTCTTCGGCATAGATCAAGACTTGATCTTTGACATAGGATGAAGACTATGTCTTTGACATAAACTAAAGACTGTGTCTTCGGGAGTCAGTGAGGGTCACTCCTCGGTCCAGGCTGAGGACCTTGTCTTCAGGGGCTGTAGGACTTGATCTTTGATATAGGCTAAATACTATGTCTTTAGCATAAACCGAAGACCGTGTCTTCAGGAGTCACTGAAGGTCACCCCTTAGTCCAGGCTGAGGACCTTGTCTTCAGGGGCCGTAGGCCGTTAAGAGTTTTGGCTTGCCAGTGGGTTGCTTGGTTTTTTTCTGAATATCTTGGTTCGAAGTTTGCAGTTCGGAAGAAATGTCTTTAGCCGGTTGAACCGTTGGCTGGCTTGTACTTGGACCAACATATCCCAACAGTATCAGAGTTTCAGATTGGCAAAAGTATCAGATCTTGAGCTATCAATAGATGCTTATAGTAAGTTCTAAACAGAGCAAATTTGCAACTTTTGAGAGCCTATTAAAGTAATTGTATTCAAGTCATTCAGTTTCAATAATTTTTCTTCCCTTGATAAGTTTGTGGATGGTGGGGTAGCCCCGGTGGTCCAGAATGAAGAGCTCCGATTGCTCACCATTGACAACTGCCCCACCAAGAAGACGGTGGGGATGATATCCTGGGGACCAGGAAAAACCCCGAAGAGGGTTAGGGGTAGAGAGGAGAGCGATCATGTACTTCCCTGCATGAGGGAAGGGTCAGCTAGGGTGGACAACCCGAATAATGATGCTGTCATCGTAGAAATGACGATAGCCAAACACCCTGTAAAAAGAATTATGGTAGACAGTGGAAGCTCCTCGGACATCCTTTTTTATGATGCTTTTGCATGGATGAATTTGTCCACTGATCAAATAAGACCAGTATTTAAACCCTTAGTGAGCTTCACCGGAGACTTAGTTGGGGTTGAGGGAGAGATTACGCTCCCAATAACTGCTGGGACAATTCCCTAGTAGAGCAATGTGATGGCAACCTTCACCGTGGTAAGGCTCTCCTCACCCTACAATGCTATATTAGGACCCGGGGCTCAATCTGCTTGATGCTACTATCTCCACGAATATCTCCTTGTTCAGTTTCCAACCCCATGGGAGATCGAGGAGATAAGAAGGTCCCGGCAGTCGGTGCAGCACTGTTGGCAAACTGTCCCTGGCCCAAGAGGAGCAGATCCCAGTCCTGCCATGGCCAGCCTAACTCAACGATGCCAGAATTGAAGGGCGGGCTATATGAACTAATGCGGGACAATAATTATACCTAAATTACTGTTATTAAAACCTAATTATCAGAGAATAGTAGAGAATATTTTTTTTGATATTTTTTTCAAATTTTTAAAGAAGACTCAAAATATGCAATTAAGGAAACTGGTTCTAGTTTACTACCCGCACAAGTAAACCTACAAAGTAACTAGAAAATAGGACTTGGTGGTTGAGAAATCACGTAAACTAGGATCTACTTATCAACTATTCAGAAATTAAAAGAAAGGAAATAAGTTTTCAATTTTACCAATGAAGATCGCTCCTCTGAAATAAATTTGGTAGGACTCTCAAGTTTGTCATGGCAGGGTTTCAAGAACTCAATCCAGGGCTTCGATCTTCTGCACGATGCTGGTTTCGAGACAAGAATACCTGACTTCGATTCTTGATCACCTACAAAACACTCAACAACAAAAAATACAAATTAGGAAGCAATAAAGAAAGGAAAAAGAATGGAAGGGAATGGGTTAGAAGTGATGGTTAGGATTTCTTGTCGGCTGGATAGGTAGGATAACTAGGGCCTCATACCTCGTAATGTTCTGAAGAATAAAGGAAAAGGGCCTCACACCCCGCGATGTTCTGAAGAATAAAGGAAAAGGGCCTTACACCTCGCAATTCACATAACAAAGGAAATTCGACAGCATGTCTTTATTGATGAATAATATTATTTACAAGGGAGGGTTGATGGGGTATTTATAGACCCTCAAACAGTGATGTAAGGGATACAATGACTAGACTTGTGTTCCCTTGGACTACAACTCCTAGAATCCTGCTTCTAAGCATTTTGGACTCTTGTCTCTGGGCTAATCTGGACCTTTCTTCAAGTGGGCAATCATCATGGGATTCTCATCCATCTTGGGTGCCAACTATGAGGATTGATGAGGTGTCATGATGTAGGGTCAAGATGGCTCCCTAGGTTGCCTTGATTGCTGGACTCTGGAGTCTGGATGATGTGGGCTCTTGCAGGTAATTGGACTCTTTAGTCTAGATAGAAGAAGACTCAAGAGTTTTGGTGAGACTCTTGAGTTCTAGAAACTTAAGTAGCTTGGAACCTGTTTGATCAAAACTCTTGTAGTAGAGAACCATTGAACCTCTTTCATTTGGGTGATCAAACATTTTGGAACTCCTTAGAAGTTGGCGTGGAAGAAATGCTTGGCCGACTCTTGGAATTTTTGGCATGAAGTTCTTGAGTGAGAGGGTGCCAATTGGAGAACTCCTTCTACTTTACTCTTCTTAAAAAGAAGGGGTGCCAATTCTTGCTTTCATTTAAGACATGGCATGTGGGATGTCCAAACATAAGTGACATGCCAAGTGATAATGTCCTAGGTGATGTGGCGAGTGATATCCAAACAAGTCATGTGATGTTGTCCCGATGAAGCGTTAAGTGATGTTCAAACATAGCATGTGATGTTATCCAAATTCTTGAAAGGGTGGTGCCAGGACTTGGTTACATATGACAAGTGACTTGGGCTAGCACATAGAGTCACATGGCTTGTCTTGAGCTAGAACATGAGTCACATGGAATCTTGATTTAGGTGCCCATGGGTTTTATTTGAGTGCACATGAAGTAACATGGATCTTTAATTAGATCCCCCTTGTTACAAGACTCAATAACTAATTATTACAAGACTCAAAACCAAATAACTAAAGCCCCACTTGATCAATTGGAATCCAATTTGATCAAAGGCTAACCTCATGCAACAAAAAGAATAATTTGGTAAATGGGGTTTGGCCAATAGGGTTTGACACAACCGATAAATGGGATTTGACTCAATGTGGTAAAAAGGGTTTGGCCCAAAAGGCTAAATAACAAAACCCTAATTATAGTTGATAAAAAGGGATAACCCTAACTAAGCCAAAATAATATAATTTAAAATAAAATATTTACATGGTAAAAGGAGTTGGGTTCGGGGCTTTATTCACAGGTGATCCACATAGATTAGGTTCAACCTATCGATATTTTCTGGCCCTGGTTTCCACACCATGAATCCCTATTATCCTTCTCCTTAGGAGAGGATCCCTCAAAGACCATACAGGTGGGACTCTACTGCCGAAGAAGAGAGATCCCGTCTGCTTGGCTTCTACGGGCCAACATAGAGATTTTTGCCTGGATTGCCACCGACATGCCCGGCATCCTGCCGGATGTGATTACCCATAGGCTGAATGTTGACCCTAACCGGCCCAGTTCAGCAGAGAAGAAAAAGCTTCATCCTAGAGTGGTAGTAGAAAGCTATCAATGAAGAGGTTGACAAACTCCCTCGACGGGTTCATTTGAGAGGTACGGTACCCTGACTGGCTTGCTAACATGATGATGGTCAAGAAAGCCTTCGAGAAGTGGGAGATCTGTGTGGACTACACCGACCTCAACAAGGCTTGTGTGAAGGATAGTTCTCCTCCCCAAGATCGATCAGCTGGTAAACATGACCTCAGGTCATAAGTATCTCAGCTTCATGGATGCATTCTCAGGATACAATCAAATCAGTATGCATCTGGAGGATAAGGAACGCACAGCATTGATGACTGACTGAGGCATGTATTGCTATAGGATGATACCCTTCAATCTCAAAAATGCCGGGGCCACCTACCAGTTCTTGGTCAGCACGGTCTTCAGGGACCAGATCAACAGCAATATGCATGTATATGTGGATGACATGCTTGTCATGAGCAACCTAGAGGGAGATCATATCGCCAACCTGGCAGAAGCTTTCGGCAACCTCCATCGCTATCAACTGAAGCTGAATCCCTACAATGTACCTTGGCGTTGCGGCGGGGAAGTTCATAGGGTTCATGGTGAACCAGAGGGGAATAGAGGCTAACCTTGAGAAAATCGGGGCAATCACAGACATAAGGCATCCCACCTCCAAAAAAGAAGTCCAGTGCCTAATTAGGGGAATCACGACTTTGATCCACTTCATCTCACATTTTCCCAAGCACTACCAGCCATTCTTTAAGGTGCTCTGGAAGATAAATGACTTCACCTGGATAGAAGAGTGTCGAGAGGCATTCGAAGGGCTAAAGAAGTTCCTGACCTCCCCGCCAATGTTATCCAGTTCGAAGCCTGGAGAGAGCTCCTTCTGTACCTGGAAGTCTCACCAGAGGCGGTCAGCTCAGCTTGGTTTGTACTGAAGGGATGGCTCTAAACGGTCAGTCTACTACACCAGCAAGCTGCTCCATGATGCTGAAACTAGGTACACTCAATCTGAGAAATTCATTTTTGCACTAAAAATATCTGCTCAGCATCTCAGGCCCTACTTCCAAACATACCCCATCACCGTCCTTATCGATCAGCCTTTGAGGGCTATTCTAAGCTATCCCGATTCTTTCGAGCACTCCATGTGCACTCCACCAAGAAATCAGCCAGAAGAGACGTGGATACTCCATGTGGACAGTGCCTCTAACGTAGGAGGGAGTGGAGCTGGCCTCATCCTTGCCAATTCTGACAGGGTCATTGCGGAATGCGCATTGCATTTCTTCTTCAAGGCAACCAACAACCAGGCTGAATACGAGGTGCTCCTAGTGAGGTTAAAGGTATCTTGTGAGCTGGGCATCGAGAGGCTAAAGGTCTACATAGACTCACAGCTAGTGTGATGTGGGATCGATAAGGGATGGGATCGTTGGTAAGCCTAGAAGTCACCTAGATTAGGGTACCACTCTTTTTTTTTTTTGTAGCTGGATAACTAGGGCCTCACACCCCTCGATGTCCCGAAGGACAAAGGCAAGCTAGGGCCTCATACCCCTCAATGTTCCGCAGAACAAAGGCAATAACGGGTCTCACACCCAGTCCCTCATGGAGGTCGACGCTCTCAAAGAATGAAGGTAACAATATTGGGCCTCTCACCCTTCCCATGTGGGGGCGAATGAAGAATCACTCTTTTAAAAACTCATCTTCATTATTTTTTTCAATACAAGAGAGGGGTCCTTATATAGGGACCAATTACTTAGGAAACAGGTAAAAAAAATATGATGCACCACAATCCTTCCTGGTTTTCTTATTGAAAACATGGAAGGTTTTATACAATTTCCAAAAAGACTTAAAAAAAATAAGGAAAGAAGAGGGGGACCATGTGGGGCACCAAACACCTGCTCTTTTGGGCTTGGGGGGACCATATCTTTCCTTAGTTGCTTGGCATGAATCAAGGGAGTCATGTTTATCCACTTGGCCTTTTTTCTTTGCTTCAGGAGGGGCTTGAAGTGAGGTCCAGCAGCTCTCCTCTTTGACTTGATCAACCAAATAAACTAATGGATGCTCTCGGGCCCCCATCATTCTCCTAGAGTAGGAAGAACTCGACTCCATCGAGTTTGAAGATGACTTGGGTGAAATTGAAACCCATTATTTGAAGTCTATGCAGTGCTTGATGATTTTTTTTTGACTACACCAAGAATCATACAGTTTTGAAATTGGTGCAACTCTGAGATCCGTCTTCACCATTATTGGGCTGCTTTGAGATCCATGCACTTTGAGGAGCGTGAGCTTTGAGGAGCATGTAGCTTTTCATATTCATACGTGTCTCCTTTCTTTGCGGACTGAAGGCTAGATCAGAGTAGGGGAGAAATGACCATCGGTGGCTTTGGAGGGTATCAATCGTGGAAGGAAGTCTGGTGGGAGCACAGTCATCAGATGGTGGTGAAAGGGAGGGGCGGCTCAAACGGTGGAGGCACTAGTTTGGGGCTAGAAGATGGCCTGTCGGGTGGAGGAGGATGGGCAGCAGGAGGATGGAACAGGGGAGGCAGATGACGGGCGGAGGAGGGCAAAAGTAGGATCGTCCGGATCTGGGCGATGGTGTTGTGTGACATCGCATGTGGAGATCTGGACTGGAGGACAGAGGCAAAGCCGAGGAAGGTGGTGCTCGGTTCGGGCGATGCATCGACCATGGTCGATGGCTTTGGAGGTGCCAATCAGAGGAGTGGAGGCGACAATGTTTCCCGTCAGGACGATCGGGTGTTTGCGGCAGCAGGGTCGTCAACGGGGATGAACAAAGGTGTCGGTGAGATGAACAGTGTCAGGGTGTCGGGGGGACGGAGGCAGTTTGGCAGCTTCTTCTTCTGGCTGGTGACTAGGATTGGGGTTAGTGTTATGGTTTGGTTGGGGCTGGGTAGGGGGATCTTGGAGCATGGTGGGATTTGGGGCAAGGGGGGGGTTCTGGGGTGATTCGGGCAGTTTAGGAAGAAGATGATGGGAATAAGATCGAAATAAAGGAGGAATAAGGTCAGGATAGTAGGATTAATGAGAATAGCGAAAAAAGGGAAAGATATAGAATACCTTAATCCTCTAGGCTCTGATACCAAAAATTGATATGGGACCGATAAGGGGTGGATCGTTGGTGACCCTAGAAGTCACCTAGATTAGGGTACCACTCTTCTTTTTTTTTTGATAGCTGGATAACTATGGCCTCATACCCCTCGATGTCCGAAGGACAAAGGCAAACTAGGGCCTCACACCACTCGATGTTCCGCAGAACAAAGGCAATAATGGGTCTCACACCCACTCCCTTACGGAGGTCAACGTTCTCAAATAACGAAGGCAACAATATTGGGCTCTCACCCTCCCCATGTGGGGGCGAACGAAGAATCACTTTTAAAAACTCATCTTCATTATTTTTTTCAATACAAGAGAGGGGTCCTTATATAGGGACCAATTACTTAGGAAGCAAGTAAAGAAAATATGATGCACCACAATCCTTCCTGGTTTGCTGATTGAAAACATGGAAGGTTTTATACAATTTCCAAAAAGACTTAAGAAAAATAAGAAAAGAAGAGGGGGACCATGTGGGGCACCAAACACCTGCTCTTTTGGGCTTGGGGGGACCATATCTTTCCTTAGTTGCTTGGCATAAATCAAGGGATTCATGTTTATCCACTTGACCTTTTTTCTTTGCTTCAGGAGGGGCTTGAAGTGAGGTCCAGCAGCTCTCCTCTTTGACTTGATCAACCAAATAAACTAATGGATGCTCTCGAGCCCCATCATTCCCCTAGAGTAGGGAGAATTCGACTCCATCGAGTTTGAAGATGACTTGGGTGAAATTGAAACCCGTTATTTGAAGTCTATGCAGTGCTTGATGATTTTTTTTTGACTGCACCAAGAATCATGCAGTTTTGAAATTGGTGCAGCTCTGAGATCCGTCTTCACCATTTTTAGGATGCTTTGAGATCCATGCACTTTGAGGAGCATGAGCTTTAAGGAGCATGTAGCTTTTCATGTTCGTACATGTCTCCTTTCTTCGCAAACTGAAGGCCAGATCAGAGCAAGGGAGAAATGACCATCGGTGGCCTTGGGGGGTATCGATCGTCGGAGGGAAGGAAGTCCGGTGGGAGCATGATCATCGGATGGTGGCGAAAGGGAGGGGCAGCTCAAACGGTAGTGGAG
Source organism: Areca catechu (assembly GCA_021397845.1). NCBI lineage: Eukaryota > Viridiplantae > Streptophyta > Magnoliopsida > Arecales > Arecaceae > Areca > Areca catechu. Next base: position 138,488,620 of record CM038052.1, on the reverse strand, counting down.
GCATTGGTTTGGGGCTAGAAGATGACCTATCGGGCAGAGGAGGATGGGCAGTAGGAGGATAGAACAAGGGAGGCAGATGACGGGCAGAGGAGGGAAAAAGTAGGATTGTCCGGATCTAGGCGATGGTGTTGTGCGACATCGCGTGTGGAGATCTAGACTGGAGGACAGAGGCAAAGCCAGGGAAGGTGCTACTCGAGTTTGGGCGATGCGTCGGCCATGGTCGATGGCTTCAAAGGCGCCGATCAGAGGAGTGGAGGTGATGATGTTTCCTGTCAGGACGATCGGGTGTTTGCAGCAGCAGGGTCATCGGCAGGGATGAACAAAGGTGTCAGTGAGATGAACAGAGGTGTCGGGGTGTCCGGGGGTGATGGAGGCAGTTGGAAGCTTCTTCTTCCCCGACGGTGACTAGGATTGGGGTTAGGGTTGTGGTTTTGGTTGGGGCTGGGAGGGGGATCTTGGAGCATGGTGGGATTTGGGGCAAGGCGGGGGTTCTGGGGTGATTCGGGCAGTTTAGGAAGAAGATGATGGGAATAAGATCAGAATAAAGAAGGAATAAGGTCAGGATAGTAGGATTAATGAGAATAGTGAAAAAGGGAAAGATATAGAATATCCTAATCCTCTGGGCTCTAATACCAAAAAATGATATGGGACCGATAAGGGGTGGAATCATTGGTAAGCCTAGAAGTCACCTAAATTAGGGTACCACTCTTCTTTTTTTTTAATAGCTGGATAACTAGGGCCTCACACCCCTCGATGTCTTGAAGGACAAAGGCAAACTAGGGCCTCACACCCCTTAATGTTCCACAGACAAAGGCATAATGGGTCACACATCACTCACTCCCTTACAGAGGTCAACGTTCTCAAAGAACGAAGGCAACAATATTGGCCTCTCACCCTCCCCATGTGGGGGCGAACGAAGAATCACTCTTTTAAAACTCATCTTCATTATTTTTTTCAATACAAGAGAGGGGTCCTTATATAGGGACCAATTACTTAGGAAGCAAGTAAAGAAAATATGATGCACCACAATCATTCTTGGTTTGCTAATTGAGAACATGGAAAGTTTTATACAATTTCCAAAAAAACTCAAGAAAAATAAGGAAAGAAGTGGGGGACCATGTGGGGCACCGAACACCTGTTCTTTGGGCATGGGGGGACCACATCATTCCTTAGTTGCTTGGCATGAATCAAGGGATTCATATTTATCCACTTGACCTTCCTTTTTTACTTCAAGAGGGGCTTGAAGTGAGGTCCAGCGGCTCTCCTTTTTGACTTGATCAACCAAATAAACTAATGGATGCTCTCGAGCCCCCATCATAGTGGTAGGCCAAGTCTCAGGTGAATACGAAGCACGAGACCCCATGATGGCAAAGTACCTAGACAAGATGCACTCTTATACATCGGCCCTCCAGTACTTTGGCATCTCTCATATCCCACGGGCAGAGAATGTCCAGGCTGATATTCTCTCCAGACTGACCACCTTGCCAGAGTCCTCCCTGGGGTGCACCTTTGTCAAATATCTCGAGGCCCTCGGTTACGAGGTTATGGTCGAGGTCCATCAAGTCACCAGCGAGGTCAGCTGGATGGACCCGTATATCAAGTATATCACAACTGGTGCCCTGCCCGAGGATCGAAAGGAGGCTGGCCTACTCAAGAAGAAGGCCGCGCTGATGCGGGACAAAGAGATGGATGAAATGGATTGATGAAGATGTGCCTTGTTTGCTTAGCTACCCATGATGAGCAATGAATTTAAAGCATAAAATTAATCATAAGGGAGACAATTTCATCCAAGCAAGAGACTAGTTCATCAAAATTAAACACCCACATGCTAATCACTTTCAAAATGATATGAAATGGATCTCATGGCTAGGAAACCATTCCTACTAGGTCAAAACACTTTCAAATCTCAGATCTAAAGAGCCAAGAAGAGGTTATCCTACCAACAATGAAGACTAGAAATTATGGTGGAAGGAAAGCTCTCAACACTCAAGGATTGAGGTCCAAACCCTAAAACTAGCTCTCCCTACCTTTAGGACTCACCTTGGTCTTGGTCCATGGCTTAGAGACCTTCATCTTGGACTTGGAAAACCAGAGAAAACCTGCAACAAAATCAAATATTAGGCATGGAAGGGAATTCAAGTTGGAATTTAAACAAAGGGAAGATGAAAGGAAGAAGATGGAAGGAAAGTGGCCGATGCCTTAAAAAACTTGGACTTGGATCTTGGATCAAATAAAGGGCACTCCACCCTTCAAACACACAAGGGTATTCCACCCTTCAAACACAAACCCAAGGGCCTCTTTCCCTCTTCTCAAACTAAACTTCAAACACTCAAACTAAAAAGAACTCATTCACTCCACACAAGAGAACACAAGGAAACTAGAACAAGAAGGAAACCTTTCTTCATTGAATCAAAAATTGAATGACTACAAGAGAGGACTTAGGCCCTATTTATAGGCATCACCAACCAGGGAGTTCGGCCAAGGAGAGAGAAAGAGGGAGGGTTAAGTCTAGCTAACTCTAGTTGAATTTAACAACCTTTAGTTATATGGTTCCAACTAGAATTAGTTTTACAACAACTTATGGGTAGAAGGTTATAACAACTTGACATGTGGCACCTAAGTGGAAATGACTTGGCTTGCTTTTGCTGATGTAGAACCCTAGGTGTCATATGATGTGGCATCCCACATGTCAAGTTGGTTGGAGTGTTGTTGGGGTAGTGGAAAGTGGCATCATGTTCCCCACAAGTTCCTTGATGTAATGTCCTTCATTCTCTCCCAAGGATGCTTGATGAGGTGTCCTCCATGTAAGGAAAAATGGGCTTCAATTAATGGTGAATAGATGGCATCATGGCTTGAATTAGGCTTCAGTAGATGGCTTGAATTGGGCTTGAAGAGGTGGCATTATGTCATATTTGAATTAGAGTTGAGTCAACTCATGAGTAATTGATGCGGGACTAACTAGAGGCTAGGATGAGATGGAATGATGCAAGTGATTTTTCTTTTGTAATTTTTAGGTTTTAATGAGGTTAAGGATTCTCAAAGACGAGCAAGAGTAGATCTATGGTTTCTATAATAACAAGAACTTCAAGCAAGCAAATAAATCCCTAAACAAGGATAAGAAGAGGACCCGGGATTGAGAAACCCCGTAGGACATAGCTCTTGGATCAATACCAACTTATGAGTTCAGGGTTGCAAACCTTGTAAAGCTCTGATGCGCCCGATACCGAGTTCGCTCGCTTTCGCGAATATGGCCTTGAGGATCAAGCCTTCAACCCTGCGGATGCATCGGCTTTCCGTCCAGAGATCGCGAAGGCAAGGGAGATTGACTCCGTGTTCGTGGCACCTGGAGGACTTGCGAGCAATCAAGATCATTGTTAGGGGTCAATAAGAAACAAGAAGCAATGAAGGAACAAAAGTTGAAGATGGTGGTATTGGGGGATCTTCTTGCTAGGCACTCGGATGGATCATCCAGATGGCCTCCGAACTCGAAGATGGAAGATGGCTTGTGTGGAAGAGATGTTAGTTTAGGGCCTCACACCTCTCGATGCCCGAAGGCGAAGGCGCTCCCTCATGGAGATCGACATTCTTAAGGAACAAAGGCAAACTAGAAGAATATCACTCAAACTTTTCTTTTTTCATTCATTCAAAATTCATCCATACAAGGGAGGGGTAAGTCCCTTTATATAGGCACCTTAAAATCCATTCAAATTCAAATGAAAAAAATACAAAGCTTCATGAAGAGGGCTCCCAAATTCATATTTTTTTCTTCTCTTGGCCGACCAAGATTTTGTGGCTTGATTTGGGGCTTGAAAGATGGGAGTTGTCTCCTTGATTTTGGATCAATGCATTTGTTCCATAGCCGACCAAGCTCTTTGGAAAGTAAGCTTGATATGGGGCTTGAAACAAGGATCATGTCTCCATTACCCATTGACCTTCCTTGGCTGCCCATAGCTCCTTTGGAAAGAGGCTTGATAGGTGGAGGGAAGGGAGGAAAGAATCAAGGAATGGCACCCATAAATTCAGCATTTCCTTCTTGCCTTGAACACCTACTTGTCATGGTGATGTGGCACCACATGGGATAAATGAGGTGGTGCTCAAGGGCTGAAGTGGCATCTTTCAAAGATTGGGAGATGGTTTGACCTTTTAATAAATGGACTAGACTCAACGACCACTCCAAGCTTGGGCCTAATCTTCAAGTAGACTTGGACTAGAACCAGCTTAGCTAAATACAGGACCCACTGACCCAACTTGACCAAATTGATCAAGGTACAGGACTAAAACAAAAATACATGACTTAAATTAAAAATTGCTTAGGCTTGAAGCCTTATTACAGAACCCAACAGACTAAACCCTAGTCAGAGATCCATAGAGGGTTGAGGAGCCTCTATTTGATTCTAGTGCCCACACTAGTAATATGGCTTTCCTTCATAAGTCGACTCATGGGCTTGCTTCAAAAAAAATGGAATTGCTTCATAGGCTTAGTGATTGGCTTCATGGGCTCAAGACCTTTATTGGATTTGACTATATTAGTTGCAAAACCAAAGTGAGTTAGTCCGAAATATTTCCTTCTTGTTGATGTCCCCATCATGTGCATTATGTGATTATGGATAGGTAGCTTTACCGGAGGTCCTACTCTTACCCCCTGCTGAAGTGCCTAAAGCCCTTAAAGGCTGCTTATGTGCTCTAAGAAATACACAAAGGTATTTGTGGCAACCACATGGGGGGCAGGACCTTGGCTTACAAGGTGATCTGGCAAGGATACTTCTAGGAGACCATGTAGAAAGACACTACTGACTTTGTGAAGAAATACAACAAGTGTCAGCATCACGCCCACATCCAGCAATAGCCGACGGCCCCTATTTCCCAATTGTCAGCTCCATGGCTGTTTGCCCAATCGGGGATGGATATCCTAGGCCCTTTTTCTATAGCATCCGGCTAATGGAAGTTCCTGATCATGGCCATCGACTACTTCACCAAGAGGGTCGAGGCCGAACCTTTGGCCCGGATAATGGAAGGAAGGTCCAGTCATTCTTCTGGAAGTCCATAAATGCAGATATGGCCTCCCACACATGATCATCACTGACAATGGGAAGCAGTTTGATAATCAAGCCTTCGAAGCATTCTACTCTGATCTCAGCATCCACCATGTTTCACCTCGGTAGCTCATCCACAGACAAATAGAGAGGCTGAAGTGAATAACCAGACCATTTTGCAAGGGCTCCGTACGAGGCTAGACGAAGTCAAAGGTCAATGAGTAGATGAACTGCCCAGTGTACTATGGGCCTACCACACCACAAACAACACGGCCACCGGCGAGACGCCCTTCAACCTCATTTTCAAGATTGAAGCAGTCATCCTAGTGGAACTTGCCTGCCCACGCTTCGAACAGAGCAGTATGATAAAGCTAAGAATCTAGCTCATCTCCTCCTCAATCTGGACCTACTGGAGGAAACAAGGGACAAAGCTCGACTCTGGATGGCGGCCTACCGGTAGCGGGTCGCCTGCTACTATAACTCCTGCATGTAGCCCAAGGTATTTCGCCCAGGGACCTTGTTCTCAGGCAGGAGGCGGAAGTCTTCCAACCAGGGAAGTGTAGGAAACTCTCCCCGAACTGTGAAGGTCCTTACAAGATAATTGAGGCCTTGCTGGGTGGGGCCTATTACCTCATCGAGCTCGATGGAGCTTGCTTCCCATGAACCTAGAACGCCAGCAACTTGAGGATGTACCATCAATAATGTAAGGCTCTTTCACAATAAATTTGAGTTCTTTTTGGTGCAACTCTATTTTTCACCTATGCAGGAACTCATCTATCCGACTTCGAGTCCAGCACTCCAAGCTCAGAAATTTATGAAGCCCGATACTCTAAGCCCGGAAACTTACGAAGCATGGCACTCTAAGCCCGAAAACTTACAAAGCCTGGCACTCTAAGCCCCAAAACTTACAAAGCCCGACACTCTAAGCTTGAAAACATACGAAGCCTGGCACTCTAAGCCCGAAAACTTACAAAGCCAGGCACTCTAAGCTTGGAAACTTACAAAGCCTGGTACTCTAAGCCCGAAAACTTACGAAGCCTAGCACTCTAAGCTTGAAAAATTATGAAGCCCGGCACTTTAAGTCCGAAAACTTACGAAGCTCGGCACTCTAAGCTTGGAAACTTACAAAGACCGGGACTAAGAATAAGGAATCTATCACCTGCTCACAGTTCGGAGATGTCAAAAGAGAACTCCAAGTAGATCCAACCATTTACTGCTTGGCTCATAACCAGGCAATTCAAGAAGATTGGAAGTCTGGCACCTGAAGACTGAAGACAAAGGAACGAGGGCCCCAGGAACCTCTAAAAAGAGAAAAAAGAGAGAGGAAAAAGAGGAAGGAGCAGAGTGATAGCCATAAAAAAGGAATGTTTCATTGATAAAAACTTTTTTTACATCTCCTTGACTTCCAAGTACAAAAAGAAAAGGAGGATCTATGCATCGGCCACCGACTCCTTTCCTGGCCGGTGGACGGTCCCGGCCTCCTGCGAAGCACCGAGGGCGATGTTAGATCTTGTCTTGACCTGGCCTCCTTCGATTCATACTCTCCTCGAGGTCAAGCTCCTCCGCTGCCGGGAATGGAAGAGAAGGCTTGATGTTGTCAAGACCTTTCAGCCCATAAAAATGAAAGGCCTTGCTTTTGAAATCCTTGAATCCCTAGTGAAAGGAATCAAAGAACCCTCGGCGACCTCATCCTGGAAGGCCTAGGATGCCATGAACTTGGGAACGTCCTTAGTGGCTTCCTTTTTGGCCACTTCCATCAACGCAACAGCCTCCACCGCCCTCTCAGCCACCTCCGCACCTCGAGCCTTCTTCTCCTCCAGTTGGGCCTGGATAGTTTGTACTCTCCCTTCCAGGCAGGCCATCTCATGGGCCATCTCCCTGACCCAGATGGCGTTATTGTCCCTCTCTCCGATGATAGCCACCTTAAGTTCATCCACCTTCTTCTCCAACTCTGCTACCCTAGCTTGGGCAGTAGCCAGCTGACCTTCCATCTCCTGTGCCTGGTCGGCCATGTTCCGAGCTTCATCCCTCTCCTAGCGAAAGCAGGCCTCGCACATCAGCAGCACTCGGTTGGCATCCCGTAGGATTTGGATGTCCACAACCACCAGCATGAAAAGAGGCGATCAGTGCCCCTTGAGGAAAAGAAACACAGGAAAGCGGCCTCGAAGAATACCACTGAAATCAATTGAAGAAACAGGCTGGTGGCAAGTTTCAACACCGGCTTCTCAACTCACCCTCGATAATCTGCCCTTTGGACGAAGAGTTTCAGGATACCCTCCACCATCCTCCCATCGCAGGTGATCAAGAACCTCATGGAGGAAGATGGGGAGGGTTCTGCCCCTTTGGCTCGATGCACTGGATAGCTGATCAAGCTAAGTGAGGCACTAGGCATAGGCACTGCTCTAGCCAGGTTATCCCCAGAAATCCTGGCTTTAGTGGGTGGAACAGGTGTTTCGATGGCAGCCACAACTTTCGCTCCCATCGCTCCTTAGGAACCCAGGTCCACAGCACATGAAGAGACCAGAGTGGGAGCGACTTCCTCCATGATCCCAACATCACCCTCTCGCCGACCAGCGAGGTCCTTGGTGGGATACAAGAGGCACCGATAATAAGACAGAGGCTTCTTAACCCTCTATGGATTACTTAGTCGCATTTGAGTCCATTTGTAATAAAGGCTTAGTCCATTTGAGTTGTCTTTTTCTTACTTGAGTCATGTACTAGTCAGCTCATGTTGAGCTAGTTTTCTTTCTGAGTCCTGTATGTAGCATTTGATCCATAAATTAGGATTTTGGATCAGTCGGTCAAGTCAGCTCATGTTGAGCTATCATATTCCGAGTCTTGTAATCATCCCATTATATTGAGCTTGTTTGGGTCAAGCCCAGTCAAAGAAGACTCAAGCATGTGAAGGACACCACCCAGCCATGCATCTCAGTAGCCACATGGAGCCCAGTCACACCCTGGATTATGCCACCTAGGATTACTTGGAGGATCATGAAGTTAGCCCATGCATGAGGAGTTGATGACCACATGCCCGCAGCACCCTTCCACACCGCAAGCACACCTGCTCCACATGCCAGCATGATGAGAGGAAAGTCAAAATGGAAAACATGAATCCCTTGATTCATGCCAGCTTGCTTAGGAAAGAAGTGGTCCCCCCCTTTGGATGTCCACTACCACCTTGTTTGGAGGTTTGTATAGCATGAGAGTATTTTTCTTCCATGTATTTAGCCCCAAACTTTAGGAAGAAAGTGGGAGAGTGGTTTCTTGCATGTATTCCCCCCACACTTTAGGAAGAAGTGGTCACCACATTATTTTCCTTATTTTCTTTTGCTTGGCCCTAAGTCTCATGACTCTATATAAGGGACCCTTGTTAAAAATTTAATAACTTTTATTCATGAAATACAATTGATTACTTCCAATTCCTGTGTGCTACCCTGTGGGCTAAGGGGATTCTGTGTGAGCCCCTCCTTCCTGGTGTTCTGTGCCCTGTCTCCAATCACCATCCAACTCTCCAAACCGTGGCCGCCCAACCTCAAAATCTTCTTCCCCTTATTGTTTTCCCTTTACTACTTCATCCCTCCTGAATGGTTTTTGCAGGTCCCTCGCTTCTACGAATCCACCCCCCCCACCGGGCCGCATCGGATCACCAACGAAAGCCGAGAATCCGTGGTCCCTGGCTTAATTTTTCAGGCTGCATCCAGGAGTGAGAGCGATCCCATCGCATACGATCTGTACTAGTCATCACCATGTCAGGTACACCCCCTCTACCTGCCAGATGCTTTTTTGAGGATGAACTAGCCCAACCGAGACTTCTCAGCCTCGGCGGTCCTTCTTTTCTGTTACTTTTAGGTCCTGTTATGCATGCTTTTAGCCTCTTAAATTCATATAGAACTCTTTACATAGTTCCTTGGTTTGATCTTCGGGATTTAAACATCTAAAAGTATAAAAAAAATCATTTTGCAATATCTAGTTTCGCATCATTTGGTATCAGAGCCTGTTTGGGCTCAGTTCTCTTTGGATATTCAAATCGGTGCTTCACCATGGCCATCCGGTCATAGAGACTAAAGGGGCTACAAAACCCTCTTTCCCAATCGATGAGATATTTTATGATAGTAGGGGTGCTACTGTGAATTGACCCCTGAACGAACATAAGAGTTCTTTAGGATTTTTTTCATTTTTGCCTTTCAGTATATATCCTATTATTTTAATTGTTTTTGCCTACATAAAATTTTAAAAATCTGAATCTATTTTGCTAGATTCCTCATAATTCAGATTAATTTTAAAAATTTGCTCAGGAATTATTTCAATCGGTGGATTTTCTCCCAGCAGAAACACTGCCTGAGAACATTCTGCTCTATTTTGCCACAAAACTGATTTTGAAAAGTTCAGGGTTTTATTTAGATATCTTTGCATATCTTTAATTCTACATGTTCCCTGCATATTAGATCATAATCTAAGTTGTCTTTCTATTTTAGAAATTACCAAAACAAAAAAAAAATTACTATACTCAAAACTCCAAAATAGCAAAACCCTAATTAGCATTTTTCAGATACCTGCCATCATTGCATAAAATACTTTAAGTACTTTGTATCCAAGATAAGGGAAGGAGGTCATTACCTTTCCTTAGCCCAAAACCACATCCCTTGCATTCAATCCCAAGCCTAAACTAAAATTAACTAGACTTAATTTGCCCTAGTGGGCTAGGGACACCCATTAGTCGGGTTCAATCATTGTGGGACGACTAGTGCACCCAATTCATTTCCTATTACTAGATACTGGTGTCTAGGCAAGAGGTACAGTGTCAAATGATCTAAGCGGATCAGTGGTTCCTTAATTGGGTCCCTGCGAGAGCAGGGGGGCCTCCCACCATCCCACCTCTTACCTGGCCGATTGAAGGACTGGGATTTGAGTTGTGTGTAAGTTGAGTCAACCCATTCTGATTGGGCTCTAGGTCTATGCAGCTGTAGTCGAGTCAGTGTTGAGTCTTGCATGAGCACTAGATTAGGAGTCCCATTTCATCCACCATCTCCCTGAGTCCATGGATAAGCTGGAAGCCAAGATTCAAGCCCTTGTAGACCAAATAGCCCAAATGAATACCCAGATGACCCGGTCCAATATCGATAGCCTCAACCCAACTCAACCTATTGAAATCATGAAGCCCAACCATAGGAGAACCCCATACCATGACCCTTATTTGGAGCCCAATCCTAGGAGAGCCCCTAGGTACATTGTGTTGGTAGCACCTAAATTTTGTGATCCTGAGTGTGAGGATTATCTTGCTTGGGAAAGAGATATGGACCTGTATTTTGAACAAAATATGGATTTTGATTCTGAAAGATGTCAGTTCAAGTTTGCTAAAGCTAAGTTAGTTCACCAAGCCAGGTTAGACTGGGATAATGTTAAGAGAATACTTAGGCTAGAAGGCCGCAAACCCATAACTACCTGGAGTGATATGAAACCTGAACTAAGGAGAAAGTACCTATCCAAGTCCTATCAGTCCATGAGACCCACAACCTATAGATCTTATCACTCCAAATCCTATGAACCTAGAACCTATGTACCCAAAACCTATGAACCTAGATCCTATTTACCCACATCCTATAAGCCTAGTATACCCACAACCTATAGACCTTATGACTCCAAATCCTATGACTCTAGAACCTATGAGCCCATATCCTATGAGTCCAATAGACCCAAGACCCATAGAGCTGAACCCAAATCCTATGACCCCAGATCCTATAATCCATGATCCATAGATCTGCACCCTTGTCCTATGAGCCCAGGGAGCCCATAACCCCTAGGTATCAGCCTAGTACTAGTCAGGTTTTCCATAGTCAACTTAAACCCCATAGGATTAGTACCCCTAAATATGAGCCCAACAGTGAGCCACTACCCCTTAGGCAACCTGAACCTACTAGGAGTAGTGCCCATAATCAAAAACCAGGACCTAGCCAATTTTTTCTTAGCCGACCTTCCCCTACCATCCCTTTGATTCACAAGGTTTACATTAAAGTGGAAGTGTATGAAGCTGATGTGAGCTTAGTAGATGAGTATGAGGGAAAGAGGAGACACCTTTAGAAGACCTATAATTAGTTGACCACGTAGGTACCCAGGTAGAAGCCAATCTAGAGTTAGTTGACCCTGACTATACCCAGCCTAAAGCTATAATGGAATAACAATTAGAGGAAGAGAACCCAGAGACTACTGCTAGAACATTACCTGAGGAAACCATAGAGGAGAACCAAATTTTAGAGTCTAGTCCTAAAATACAGGAACCAAAAGAATTTATTAAGGACCTATTCTCTTTGAATCAGCATCCCCAAGATGAGCCCCTCCTATAGTTTTCATTAAGGACCTCATCCATGAGATTAGTAACCCAACCTTCCATTACGAAAATCCTGTAGATATACCTCAACCTCATAAGGTTAGCCTCATTAGTCTAGGATTAGTTCCTGACACCCCTTCTTTTATCCTACTATATCTAACTAATCCTGAACCTTTTTTCCTACCCTACCAGATTAATTTTGAACCCACTTCCTATTTCTGCCTTTCCAGACACCTCCAACATTTCTAGGATCATTAGATTGCATTTAGTTAAGATTAGCATACTGCATGCATTCATTAGGCATGTTAGGTTTGCATTATACTTCTGGCATACCCTATGGAATTTGCCAGGAGCCCATTATAAGTTTTCTTGTGCATGTCAAGCTAGGACCAAACCTAAAGAACCTATGATCTATTAGGTTTAGGTCTAAAGAGTTTAATAAAAATTCCTTCAATAGGAATGCATAGTCAAGTCTGTTAAGTGATAGTTTGAGTCCTTTGCATCACCTGTTAGGAGTCTGCATGTGCCCAGCATGTTCACCACCTGCACTAATTTTGAAAGAAACTTGCTAATTCCCGAAGAAGGGCCAAAGAATTTGATGTAGTGGATTCTGTCTTGATTAGGCTTAGTCCTAAAAGAGAAGTGATGCAGAACAAAAGAGGAAATGATGCGATGCGGAAGAAAATTAAGACTAATTCTTTTTTTTATATATATATATTTCAGAAGTCGGCTTTGACTCAAAGGAAAGTTAAACTGAATTGAAAGAAACTATATAATAATTGAAAGCACAATTTAAAGAAACTAGATTATCAGAGTAGTTCAGAAGTAAAGGATCGCTGGGGGTTGAGAAACTCCCAGACCTAGGGTTTTGCTCTGAACTTTCAACAGGACAGAAGTAAAGAGAAGAGAAGGGTTATGAACCAGACAGTGATCTTCACAGAGATTAGTGGAAGGTCTCTCTTGAGCAGATTATTGGATCCTCGAACTCGGGTATCTTCGCAATGGATCCTCCAATACTGGTCCTTTAGCAGAGTTGGGTTCTCTTGAACTCAGGATCTGGGTAAGAAGAAGAACAAGTTATGGAACCAGATACTCAAGGAAGGATTTACCAGATAGAAGAACTTGAAAGTTGATGTTGCTGAAAGCCTGATTCTCCTGGATGCTGATCTGACTTCCTCTGGGATTTGCTCTGTATTCGAAGTAGCCGAATTGGACCTGGATGCTGGTGGTCGGCCACTACTTGGAGAGAGGGACCGTGAGAGATGGGGTAGGCTAGGATTTGGTGGAAAGAAGAGGATGATGGGTGGCTAGGGTTTGGAGTTGAAGTGGCTAACCTAGGGTTTTGGGGTGGAGATCTCACACCCCTCAAGGTTCCTGGAAAACCCGGATTTACTCCCTCACGGAGCTCAACACCTGAATACAAGTGCGGAAGAGAGAAACACAAAGTTTGCTCACACATAAATTGGATTCATTCATCAGTTATCTTCAAAACTTACAAGAGGGGTTTATTTTATAGGTCTTTACAAGAGGTCAGGGTTTTACATCTTCCCATGTGGGAATAATAGGATGGATCTTCAAATTTGGTTTGTAGAATCAATTCCTTCCCATATGGCCGGCCAAGAGGTTCCATAAATGTTGATTGATGGCTCCAAATGGTAAGTAGGTGGCGCCTCCTAGCCTTGCTCTTCAAGAAAGATTTTCTTCCTTCCATGCCTGGTTTTATCTGGAAATATTTGGGTGCCTCCTAGTCTTGCTCCCCAAGCTTTGCTCCTTTCTTTTCATGGCTTGGCTTTTATGGAAGTATTTTGGGCGCCTCCTTGGATTGAGGATCTTAAATTGATTTCTCCTTAAGTGGCGCATGAAAGAAGGGACCTGCTTTCTTGTGGTGTGGGGACCAAAGCACACTGGATGGAGATGTGGCGCCCCCTGGACTCAGGCGTGTGGCTGGGAGTGTGGCGCCCACTTGCTTGGGCCTGGGAGAAAATGTGGCACCCTGGAGAAGACCTAGACCACTACTAGGACTTGTACTGAGTCAACATGACTCAACAAAATTTAAATTGCAGGGAATACAGACTCAAACTAAAATTGAGTTGACCAAGTTAACCTTATTACAAAACCAGAAAAATTCTAATTCTTCGAGCAAGGTCAATCAGAGATCCAGATGGAGCCCTGAAGTCTTCTTCTAAGTCTGGTGCCCGCACCAATTCTCCCGGGGTGGGAGGAACTCGACCCTGTCGAGTATGGATCAAGTTGGCTCTGGTATCTCTCCAAGAGGTCTGGGTCCAATTCTTGTAATTCTTCTCAGGAGATCCAAGAGTCATCAGAATCTGACCTTCCTTGCCAGCGGACCAGGTATCTTTGGTATCCTCGATTACGAGTTGAGATAACCTGATCAACCAGGATCTTTTTAATCTGCTCTTTCCTCACAGGCCAGTTTGTTGGTGGACACACAGGGTTGGGTTCACTCTCAAGAGCAGGATTAGGCTCAAAAGGCTCACTGGGAATCACAGCTGGCTCTCTATACTCTACTAGGTCTGTAATATTGAAAGTGGAGCTAATGCCTAGTTCTGAAGGCAACTCGAGCACATAGGCATTGGACCCTACTTTCTTCACCACTCTAAATGGTCCAGCTCCTCTAGCATGTAACTTTCTAATGGTTCCAGGAGGAAACCGTTCAGGCCTTAACCTAATCATTACATAGTCTCCCTCAACAAAAGTTTTGACTCACCTTTGAGAATCAGCCAACTTCTTATAAGTTTCATTACTTAAATTTATTTTGGCATGAATTTCTTTATGCAAGTCTTTTATATGCTATGCAAAAACTTCAGCAGACTCTGAGACTCGTGTGTGGACTGGTAAAGGAGCTAGATCAAGAGGTGTGTGAGGTTAGTAACCATGCACAATTTCAAATGGACTCTTGCCTGTAGACCTATTGACCGAGTCATTGTATGCAAATTCAGCCCTAGGTAAGTACAAATCCCAGTTCCTAATGTTTTCACCAACAAGACACCTTAACAGATTGCCTAAACTACGGTTCACTACTTCGGTTTGGCCATCAGTTTGGGGATGATAGGCAGTTGAAAACTTAAGTTTTGTCCCTAACTTATGCCAAAGGGTTTTCCAGAAATAGCTGGTGAACCGGACATCCCTATCTGAAACAATTATCTTAGGTAGGCCATGGAGTCAAACTATCTCATTAAAGAACATGGTGGCTACCTTAGACGCATCAAATGTTTGGGAACAAGACAAGAAATGGGCCATCTTAGAAAATCGGTCGACTACAACATAGATAGAGTCATGCCTCCTCTGGGTCTTAGGCAAACCTAACACAAAGTCCATGCTCACATCTTGCCAAGGACGATCTGGGATAGGGAGTGGGGTATAAAGGTCGGTGTTCTGTTTTCGCTGTTTGGCAACAGCGCAGGTCCGACACCTAGCCATAATATGTGCTACATCTCTTTTAAGCTAGGCCAGAAAAAGTGGTCTTCAATAGCCAGGGTGGTCTTGTCTTTTCCGAAATGGCCAGCTAGACCTCCAGCATGAATTTCCCAAATCAAAAATTCCCTAAGAGAAGTTCTAGGGATGCAAAGCCTATTTTTAAAGAACAAAAACCATCTAAAAGGGTATAATCCTTATGATCACTAGATGGTCCTTGAGCTAGATCCTGGTACACAGTCTTAAAATCTGGACACGACTCATATTCCTCTTTGATCTGCTCAAACCCTACGACTTCAGCCCTAACAGAATTCAATAACAAAGATCGACGACTAAGGGCATCAGCTACCTTATTTTCAGTCCCAGCCTTATGTTTCAAAACAAAAGTATAGGACTGGATATACTCTACCCACTTAGCATGCCTAGGGTTAAGCTTCTTCTTGGAATTCAAGAATCTAAGAGCCTCATGGTCCGAAAATAGCACAAATTCCTGCGGTAGCAAATAATGTCTCCAGTAACGCAAAGTTTGCACTACCGCATAAAATTCTTTATCATAGGTAGAATACCTAAGCTTAGCATCATTAAGTTTTTCACTAAAGAATGCTACGGGATGGTTCTCTTGGCTTAGGACTCCACCTATACCTACTCCTGAAGCATCACAGGCATCCTCAAATACTTTAGAAAAGTCGGGTACCTCAAAATGGGTGCCTGGGTCATCCTATCCTTAAGATCTAGGAAGGCTTTATGGGCTACTTTAGTCCACTGAAATTCTCCCTTCCTAATACAGTCTGTGATAGGAGCAACTACAGTACTAACCCCTTGATGAATAGCCTATAGAAGGTAGCCAAGCCATGGAAACTTCTGACTTCATGCACACTGGTCGGCTCTGGCCATTCTACTATGGACCTAATCTTTTCTAGATCGACAGCCACGCCGTCAGGGGTTACTACAAAACCAAGGAAGATAACTCTACTGGTCATGAATTCACACTTTTTGAGATTACCGTAGAGACTATCATTCCTCAAAACTTGGCAGACTTGTCTAAGGGGCCTAGGTGGTCTGCAGGGGTCTTACTATAAATCAGGATGTCATCAAAATAGACCACTACAAATTCCCTATGAAAGCTCTAAGCACCTGGGTCATAATCCTCATGAAGGTACTAGGGGCATTGGACAACCCAAAAGGCATAACAACCCATTCGTAGAGACCATCCTTAGTTTGAAAGTGGTTTTCCACTCATCCCCTGGTCTAATCCTAACTGATGATAGCCGCTCTTGAGATCAATTTTGGAAAAAATCATTGCACCGGCCATCATATCTAGCATGTCATCTAGTCTAGGGATGGGGAACCTATACTTGATTATGATTTTGTTGATGGCACGACTATCAACACACATCCTCCACGTGCCATCCTTCTTTGGGGTCAGAAGTGCAGGGACTGCACAAGGGCTAAGACTCTCTCTAATGAACCCCTTCCTCAATAATTCTCCAACCTGCTTTTGCAGTTCCTTATGTTCAGATGGATTCATCCTATAATGGGGCAAGTTGGGTAAAGTAGCTCCGGGATTAAATCTTGGAATGCTGGATATCCCTAAGAGGTGGAAGGTGGTCTGGCAGATCCTCGAGAAAAACATCTTCAAATTCTTCTAACAAAGGTCTAACTTCCTGAGGAGGCTCTGAGGGTGTAGGAGTCCTAAGTTCCTTAGCAGTCAACATCCAAATGGGTGAACCACTATGAATTTCTTGATTCTAGATCCTTAGCACTAATAGGTCACTCCAGTCTTCATCTCTCTGACCTTAATGGGTCCTTTAGCTACCTTGTCCTTAGAGGGGACTGAATGGATTGCGATTTTTTTTCCATTAAAACTAAAGACACAGGTATTGGATTTTCCTAAGAGGGTGGCATCATGATCATATAACCAAGGTCTTCCAAGAATTATACTACTCACCCCCATGGGCAAGACATCACACCAAATCTTCTCTTGATAGGATTGAATTTGGATTTGGACCTGACATCTAGACTGGATGGGTATAGAGGTAGAGTCTACCCAAGAAACCTTATAGGGGTTGGGGTGGGGGACTGGGGTTAAGTCTAACATTTTGACAGTGCTAGCAGAAATGGCATTCACACAGCTCCCACTATCTATGATGATCTTACATACCTTATCCCCTAGTTTAAGGAAAGTCTGCAGGATGTTAGTCCTATGCCAATCCTCCTGAACTCTATTCTGGGACAGGATGCATCACACAACCCCTAACTGGTCAGACTCTGTAGACTCCTCCTCTCCTTCATACTCATCAACCAAATTCATTCCAGCCTCATAAACTTCTTCTTCAAATTCTTCATTGGGCCTGGAATTCTCTTCCTCTCCTTCTTCTATGTAAAGGGATCTACGAGGGCACTGGCTAAAAACATGACCTACCCTATGGCACTTAAAACAAGCTATGGCTGTGCACTGGCTGGAGATATGACCGGGCTTCTGGCACTTAAAACATGTGATACTAGGGGTTCTCTGGGTGTCAGGTGCCTTACCTTTGTCCATGGGCCTAGGGGTGGGAATACCCTGACTAGGTTTGCTAAGGGTAACTTGGCTAGGTCCATTTCTTGGGATTGGGGCACTAACCCTAGAAGGCATAGGTCCTCTCTGAAACTTCTCAGTGTTCAGTGCAATCTGATAGGCTTGGTCTAGGTCAGTAACCTCTCTCAGAAACAACTCCCTCTTAATGTCTTCCCTAAGTCCAGCCCTAAACCTAGACAAAGTAACCTCATGGGCTTCACTCACATCACATCTCATCAGGTTCATCAAAGGTGGTTAGTGAGGAGACAGATCGGTTCCCTTGTTTCAAGGTTTGCCATTGGTCTAACAGATTCTGCTGGTATGAAATGGGTAAGTACTTATCTCTAAGCTTCTCTTTCATACCCTGCCAAGTGGTTATGGGCTCAATATTTCATCTTCTAGTGGTTAGCTCAATGTTTCCCCAGTATAACCTAGCTTGACGTACTAACTTCATCTTGGCAAACTTGAACTTCCTTTCTCAGACATGGCATACCACTCAAAGTACTGGTCCATCTCACCTCCCAATCAGAATACACCTTAGGGTTAAGCTACCATCAAAAGTGGGTGCATCAATTTGATTATGAAAATCATCTCTACTCTATCATCTCTATCAGGCTCTGGGTCAGGCCTCCTATGATTAGGTTCAGGATCTATGTATAAAGGTCTTCTAGGCTCCTGGTGTGGGTGAGGTTGAGGCACATTAAAATCTGGGTCAGGAGTCCAATTCTGATGCCTAGGTTCCTCAAGTACTTGGACTCGATCCCTAAGCTGGTTAAAATTCTCATTCATATCCTGACTCAATTTGTTCATACTTTCAGTAAGAGCTCTAACCATGGCCTCTAAATCAGGTTGGGTTTGACCTGGTTGGTAGGGTACTCCATTGGGTAGACATGATGATGCAAGCAAACACACCAAACGAGACTCGTCTGAAACGACTACGGGCTAACTAGACCTAGAGCCCAAACTAGATGCCCAATCAGAGTGGCAAGCTAGCCTGTATTAACTCGAGACTCAGCCAGGCAGGTGTAAGGAGAGTGTTAGGTCCCTAAATGCCAATCCTAGACACCAATCAGATATTGGCCAGGTAGGCGGACCAGCACACAAGCCCTTCAGGATAGAATCCCTGAACCACCGTTCTAGACACTGAGTACAAAGCACACAGAGTAACTAAACAAACTGACTCAACACTAGCCTAGACCCAACTTGTTGGTGTCCCTAGCCCATTAGGGCAAATTAAGTCTAATAAATTTAAATTAGGCTTAGGATCGCGAATGGGTGGTGTTTTGGGCTAAGGAGAGTTGAGGTTATCCCTCCTCCCCTTATCTTAGATGCTCAATTGCCCTTAAGATGAATTAGGAGATGATCACTCAAAAAAAATGAATTGCAGAAACACAGAAATAGAGTTGCTGTAATTTAACTCTCAAAATTTCACGAAAACCAATAAATTACAGTAAGATTATGTAAAATAGTTTCAATTATTCTGGTTCCAGAAAAAAAAAAATCATGCAATTTGGAGTTACCTGCAATGAGAAACAATTCCTGCAACAGGGCAGTTACAGACTGAAAATAGAATGATTCCCCGGTTTACAATTCTTGCTACGAAGTTGTAACCCAGCGGATCCCCTACACGCCCTAGGAACACCCCATGGAATGGAAGAGGAGGCTTGCACCTCACTTCGTTCCTAGGACCGGACGTCCTGGGGAGTCTACTTCGAGCAGACAAAGTAAAAAGAGAGACACTCAAACATGCAAGCAAATCAGAAACCCTAGACTGGGCTCTGATACCAAAATGATGCAGAACAAAAGGGAGATGATGCGATGCGGAAGAAATTAAGACTAATTTTTTTTTTTTTATTTCAGAAGTCGCCTTTGACTTAAAGGAAAGTTAAACTGAATTGAAAGAAACTATATAATAATTGAAAGCACAATTTAAAGAAACTAGATTATCAGAGTAGTTCAGAAGTAAAGGATCGCTGGGGGTTGAGAAACTCCCAGACCTAAAGTTTCGCTCTGAACTTTCAACAGGACAGAAGTAAAGAGAAGATAAGGGTTATGAACCAGACAGTGATCTTCACAGAGTTTAGTGGAAGGACTCTCTTGAGCAGATTGTTGGATCCTCGGACTCGGGTATCTTCGCAATGGATCCTCCAATACTGGTCTTTGGCAGAGTTGGCTTCTCCTGAACTCAGGATCTGGGAAAGAAGAAGAACAGTTATGGAACCAGATACTCAAGGAAGGATTTACTAGATAGAAGAACTTGAAAGTTGATGTTGTTGAAAGCCTGATTCTCCTGGATGCTGATCTGACTTCCTCTGGGATTTGCTCCGTATTCGAAGTAGCCGAGCTGGCTGGATGCTGGTGGTCGGCCACTACTTGGAGAGAGGGACCGTGAGAGATGGGTAGGCTAGGATTTGGTGGAAAGAAGAGGATGATGGGTGGCTAGGGTTTGGAGTTGAAGAGGCTAACCTAGGGTTTTGGGGTGGAGATCTCACACCTCCTCAAGGTTCCTGGGGAACCCGGATTTACTCCCTCACGGAGCTCAACACCTGAATACAAGTGCGGAAGAGAGAAACACAAAGTTTGCTCACACATAAATTGGATTCATTCATCAGTTGTCTTCAAAACTTACAAGAGGGGTTTATTTTATAGGTCTTTACAAGAGGTCAGGGTTTACATCTTCATGTGTGGGACTAATAGGATGGATCTTCAAATTAGGTTTGTAGAATCAATTCCTTCCATATGGCCAGCCAAGAGGTTCCATAAATGTTGATTGATGGCTCCAAATGGTAAGTAGGTGGCGCCTCCTAGCCTGCTCTTCAAGAAAAAATCTTTCTTCCATGCCTGGTTTTATCTGGAAATATTTGGGCGCCTCCTAGTCGTGCTCCCCAAGCTTTGCTCCTTTCTTTTCATAGCTTGGCTTTTATGGAAGTATTTTGGGTGCCTCCTTGGATGGGATCTTAAATTGATTTCTCCTTAAGTGGCGCATGAAAGAAGGGACCTGCTTTCTTGTGGGGTGGGGACCAAGCACACTGGATGGAGATGTGGCGCCCCTGGACTCAGGCGTGTGGCTGGTGGTAGATCCGCGGGGTTTGTCGTTAAAACACCATGGCTATCAGTTTAAAATCCGACTTCTTAAAATATTTAAAAATGCGTAGCAAGAGGAGTCGGGTCAAATCCACAGAGAAGGCGGTGTTTAGGATTGAAATCTTTTTGATCTTGTAAAAAAATATATATATTTGAAGTCGAAAAATATAAAAAAAATTAAAATTCCAGGAAAAGTAAACTTGGAACTAGGATCTATTATTTAGATCCTAGCATCTACGTGCAGACAAGATGAAAGACAGGAGTTAAAAAAAATATTGCATTGATTAAAATTAATGTCTAGATACAATGCAAAAAAAATTAATTAACAAATAAGTAACAAAGATAAGAACAGATCGGCGCAGCCTCATCGGGAAGATAGCTCCTTCCTTCATACTCCATGGAGCGAACTGGGCTTCCTCTGCGTCTTCTTCTTCGGATCCTGATCTCAGAGAGAGAAGGCTGGAAGATGGTGTAGGGACACGCTCTCCTTTGAGAAACCTCACTCCCAAAAGCCAAACCGTAACCCAAGCAATGCCCTTTACCCTGTACCTTGTCTTTTCTCCGGGATCCCTCTATCTTGCACAATGGGGTTCATTTTATAATTGACCGGAGAGGGGAGCTCGTTACACACTAGCGATGTGGGACAAAAAAAACGTTACTGCCATTGTTGCTCCATTGATTACGCCGCGGAGCTTATGGAGAACGCCCAGCTTATGCCGTGACGACCGCTTGGCAACGCCGTGGAGAAGCATGGTCGTTCGCGTGGAGCCATCGTGGAGAACGCCCGCGGACGTGCGCGTGGAGGAGCTCGGCCTGCGCGTGGAGTGCTTGCCCGGCCGTGGACTGCGCCACCGTGGAGAACACCTGTGGACGGCGCGTGGAGGAGCTCGGCCTGCGCGTGGAGGAGCTCGGCAACGCGCTGCTGCCCGTGAAGAATGCCTGTGGGCTGCACGTGGAGGAGGTGGCCGCCGTGGAGGGCGTGCGTGGCTGCGCGTGGAGGAGCTAGCCGCCATGGAGGAGGTGACCGTGCGTGGAGGGCATGCGTGGCTGCGCGTGGAGGAGGTGGGTGGCTACGCGTGGAGGAGGTGGTCGCGTGGAGGAGGTGGCCGTGGGGAACGTGGGCTGCCTCCTCTCTTTTGCCATCGAAAAACACCGCCACCGACCATCAAAGCATCGTCGGAGCTTCTCCTCCGGCCAGGGACACCGCCGGCGTGCTTCCTGGCAAATTTCGGCGCCTCTGGAGGGCCGTGGTCCACGGCCTATTCCGTGGACCGGCAGCCATGGCTGCCGGTGAACCAAATGCAAAATAAAAAACAAGGACCGGCTGCTCCAAAAACCGTGCAGCATCAAAATATGTGCAAAAATCTTAGAAAATTCATAACTTTTCATTTCAAACCTGATTTAAGTACCGTTTGCGTCGTTGGATTCCATAAATCAAGATCTACCTATTGGTGGGTTTCAATCTTATTAATTTTACCAATTCCATGATCATTAATTATAATTATTAAATATTTTATTAATCATTTAAATGGGTGTGTGGTGCTTTGACTTGAAATCTATTTGTCATGAATGTACTCTAATTTCACACTTTTCAAATATATTTTTAAAATAATTAGTTTTGCAAGAAAGTCCAAATTAATTATGAAATTAGATTATTAAAAGAATGTTAGCACCAATAATTAACTAAAATTCTTAAAATAATCGTGTAAATCCAAGATTTATCACACCCCCCAACTTAAATATTGCTAGTCCCTTAGCAATGCAAAAAGTATAACTATGTGACACAAAGATCATCCTTTGCAAAAATAGATCAAGGTTGAAAGTAAAAAGATCTAGCAAGTATCACTAATTAAGTATTGAGTTTTAGAAATAAATTTTGCAGTCAGCATAATTAGAAACTTTCTTAGAGTTCATCTAAAGATCTATAGCACTTGTGTTTGTGATGACTAACTTAACGTTTTGGTACTAGTTTGCAAGAATAAATGTATCTTTGATTAACACTTACTTTGGTTAATTTTCTATACATCCCTAAATTAAGCTTATGAACTGAGTTAGCTTTCAAACTACCTGATTTTTTTTTTTTTTTTTTTTTTTGTGCTGAGCATCCTGGCCTTCCCTTCACCGTTTGACGCGAACCTCCACACTTGACTTAGGTGCAGAGACCCGTTACTAAGTTTAGGGCGATGCACATATACTCTATGTTTTGCACTTTTATTTCAGGTAGGTAGCTCTTTCCTCAATTCAAAAAAAATTTAAATTGGGATATATATCAATTACCAGTTTTCAGTGATAATTAAGTCCTCAATTGTCCTTACAACTAATACTTACTTTGTCTCGTCAGCGTGCATGTGCAATGGAAGTGCTAATAGCCTTTAAGTGATCTAAGTAGGCCCTAAAAGTCTGATACGCTAGTCTACTTCTTGACTCGCTAACAGTCATTAGCAACACTCTCTAACT
Organism: Areca catechu; assembly: GCA_021397845.1. NCBI lineage: Eukaryota > Viridiplantae > Streptophyta > Magnoliopsida > Arecales > Arecaceae > Areca > Areca catechu. Next base: position 138,465,729 of record CM038052.1, on the reverse strand, counting down.
CTTATTACTTTTCCTAGTCTATCATGCTCCAGATTTATTTTTGACACATGAAAACTTTTTTTTTTATTTATTTATTATTTTTATTTTTATTTATTTTTATTTATATTTATTTATTTATTTATTATTATTATTATTATTATTTATTTTTTTTTATTATATTATTATTTTTGTAAATTAAAAAATTAAAAAAAATATTTGTCCTGACCCCCCAACTTAAATACCATTGTCCCTAATGGTATGAAAAGAACTAAAAATGTAAAGGGATACTTGAGAAGAGGAGCTCGTGAACAATGTAGAGGCTGTAATTTTTTTTTTTTTTTTTTTTTAATAAAGAGTACATATTGGGTTGCCTCCCAACGAGCGCTAAGTTTAATGTCTTCAGCCAGACATAATGCAGCTCAGTTTAGTGTGGATCAGTTAATGTTACTTGGTCAATGGTTCGATTTGTTGATATTCCTTCAATATATGGTTTTAAACGTTGACCATTTACCTTAAAGAAGTTTCCTGACCTAGGATCATAAATTTGACAGCACCATGGGGGAAAACTTGGTTAACAATGTAAGGTCCATCCCATCTAGATCTCAATTTCCAGGAAATAATCGAAGCCTTGAATTAAATAACCAGACTTGTTGATTTGGCTTAAAGATTTTCCTAGAAATAAATTGATCATGAAAGGCTTTCATTTTCTCTTTATAAATATGCGAGTTTTCATAAGCCTCTCGCCTCAGTTCATCTAGTTCACTCAGTTGCAACATCCGGTTAGAACCAGCATGCTTTATATCAAAATTTAATTGCTTAATCGCCCAATATGCTCTATGTTCAAGTTCTACCAGAAGATGACATGCTTTTCCAAAGATCAGCCTATAGGGAGACATTCCAATGGGATTCTTGTAAGCTGTCCGATAGGCCCATAATGCATCATCTAATCGATCTGACCAGTTTCTACGATCGGGCCTAATAGTCTTTTGCAAAATGTTCTTGATCTCCCTATTGGATACTTCTACTTGGCCACTTGTTTGCGGGTGATAAGGTGTAGCTACTTTATATGTGACCCCATATTTTTGCAAAAGTATTCGAAATTGGTAGTTTGTGAAATGGGCACCTCTGTCGCTAATGATGGCACGAGGAAATCCGAACCTAGAGAAGATATTCTTTTGAACAAACTTTATGACTACCTTATGATCATTGGTTCGTGTAGCCATTGCCTCAATCCATTTAGAAACATAATCGACAGCCACCAAAAATATTTCAAAACCATTAGAGGGTGGAAAGGGTCCCATAAAATCAATTCCCCAACGTCAAAGATTTCAACTACCAAGATTGGATTTAAAGGCATCATGTCTTTTCTTGAAATATTTCTAAGGCTTGACATTTAAGACATTCTTTGCCAAAAGTATAGGCATAAACAAAGTCGGCCAGTAAAATCCACTTTGCAAAACTTTAGCCGCAGTTTTTCGACCAGAAAAATGTCCTCCGCAGGCAAGGGTGTGGCAAAAATTCAAAATACTCAGATGTTTAGATTCAGGAACACACCTACGGATGATTTGATCAACCACAGTTCGAAAGAGTTCAGGATCTTCCCAAAAGTAGTATTTAATTTGAGCAAAGAATCGATCCTTTTCATTCTTGGACCAGCCATCAGGGATTTGTCCAACCACTAAGTAGTTCACAATATCTGCAAACCAAGGGGCCTTTGCATGTGAAACTGCTAAGAGTTGTTCATCTGGAAAAGATTCTTCAATTGATGCAGGTTCACACTCTTCAACTAAAATCCTAGATAGATGGTCTGCTACAACATTCTCGGATCCTTTCTTGTCTCGAATTTCAATATCAAACTCTTGTAGCAGTAAGTATAGATCCATAAATCAATCATGGTTTAGCATCTTCTTTGAGAGCAGGTATCTCAAAGCCGAGTGATCCGAATAAACCACAATCTTGGAACCTAAAAAGATATGATCTAAACTTTTCCAGGGCAAACACCACGGCTAGCAACTCCTTGTCAGTAGTGGTATAATTTTTTTGGGCATCATTCAAAGTTCTACTAGCATAATAAATCACTATGGGACATTTGTTTACCCTTTGGCCCAAGACAGCTCCTATGGCAAAGTCTGAAGCATCACACATGATTCAAAAGGTAGTGACCAATCTGGGGGTTGGATGGTGGGGCTTGGGTCACAGCTTCCTTTAGAAACTCAAAAGCCTTAAGACAATCTTCATCAAAATTGAAAGGAATGTCCTTGGCGAGCAGATTACACAAAGGACGGGAAATTTTGGAAAAGTCTTTGATGAAGCGACGATAGAATCCTACATGGCCGAGAAAAGATCGAATTTGTTTGATAGAGATGGGTGGAGGAAGTTTAGAGATCAATTCAACCTTTGCTTTATCTACCTCGATCCCTCTCTTAGATACAATATGTCCTAAAACAATCCCTTCTCGAACCATGAAATGGCTCTTCTCCCAGCTCAGAACTAAATTAGCCTCAATACATCATTTTAAAATTTTCTTCAATTATTGAGGCAACTCTCAAAAGATTCTCCAAAGACTGAAAAATCATCCATAAAAATTTCCAAGAAATCTCCTACCATGTCCGAGAAAATTGATATCATGCACCTTTGAAAGGTTGCAGGTGCATTACACAAACCGAAAGGCATTCTACGGAAAGCAAAGGTTCCAAAGGGACATGTGAAGGTGGTCTTTTCCTGGTCTCCTGGATAGATAGCTACCTGGTTGTATCCTGAGTATCCATCTATGAAGCAAAAGTATTGCTGGCCAGCTAATCTTTCTAGGATCTGATCAATAAATGGTAAGGGAAAGTGGTCTTTGCGGGTAGCTGCATTAAGTTTTCTATAATCTACAGACACGCCATCCAGTAGAAAGTCGTGTTGGCACTAAATCCCATGGTCAGTACGGACAACCGTGAGTCTAGATTTCTTTGGAACGACTTGAGTAGGACTCACCCAATGGCTATCAGAAATAGGATAAATAATACCAGCATCTAACATTTAATCACTCTTCTTCTTGACCACTTCTTGCATTAAGTTTTCCTCCTCTCGAGCAAACTTTGAGGCATTAAAAATATTGATTCTCACCTTTTGATCCCCAAAAGAAATGTCCATAGCTCCCATTTTATAATTGATATTAGCATTGGCAGTGGCTAGGAATGGACGACCTAAGATTATGGGATTCTAATTTAGCTCTTGGGATGGTTCCATGTCTAGTATAAGGAAGTCTACTGGGAAATAACATTGGTTCACTCTAACTAAGACATCCTCAATCAAACCACGTGGTGTCTTGACAGATCTATCGGCTAGTTGAAGAATGACTGACGTGGGTTTTAGTTCACCTATCCCAAATTTTTCATAGACCGAGGTTGGAAGAAGGTTCACACTAGCTCCTAGGTCTAACAGGGCTCGGTCAAAGGTAATGCCTCCTATAACACAAGAAATCAAAGGAGCACCGGGGTCTTCATTTTCTGAGGTAATTGATTCAACAAAACTGCACTTACATCCTCAGACAAAATGATTCTCTTTATGGTTCGTGGCTCACACTTTTGGGTGCAGAGTTCTTTGAGAAATTTAGCGTAAGCTGGAACGTGCTGAATTGCATCGAGGAGGGGTAAATTAATATGAACTTGCTTGAATAATTCCATTAGCTCCTCGTTGCGTGCTCCTTGCTTTTACGGGAAAAGCCAGCTTCTAGGGCTGAAGGGAACGGGACTCTAGGTTTATAAGTCTCAGGTAATTCATCTGCTCTCTCTTCCCTTTCTCATTTAAATCGGAACCAGTATAGTACTAGTCCCGGGCTCCAGGCTCTTCTACATGGTAGTCTCATCTTCTAATTCTCAGTCTGCTAGCATCAGTACTAGCCTCTCTCTCATGGTTTGATATGGGGTCCAAGATCCTACAACTTCTAGCTCAGAAATTGCTTAGCTCTCAAATGAGGGTCTTAGGTGGAACATTAGGCTGAAGAATGAGTGGGTTGTTTCTAGGATTCGGTATTGGTTGACTCTGTAGTTGACCTGGTTCTCTCCTCATAGTAGATTCAGCTAACTGTCCTATTGGAACTTCTAACCTGGCGATAGATTGTTGTTGGGTCATGATTAATTGTTGAAGTTGATCAAACCTATCGTCGGCTAGATTGGTCTGTTAAGGAGGTTGATATGATGACTGATGATGATATGGTGGCTGATATGGTGGCTGAGCAGGCTGACTAGGCTGACCTCTATTATAGGCATAGTTTTGGTATGGGGGCCTATTTTGAAAGTTCCGTGCAGGAGGAGTTTGGGTCTGAACCTGAGTCTGTTATGGTTTCCAAGAAAAATTAGGATGGTTTCTCCAACCGGGTTATAAGTATTTGAAAATGGGTCATTACCCGGCTTGGAGCAACCTTGAGCAGCTTGGACTTGTTCTTGGATGAAAGGTGGTAACTGTGCAACCGTAGGACATTCATTCATGTGATGGGCTGGGCTAGCACAGATAGAACAAATCTCCTGATGATTAGAGGGTGATGGGTATTGTGATGGGTGTGATGGGTATTGTGCAGGAGATTGAGATTGTTGACTGAGGGCTAGGACTTGGTCCAACTTTGAGAGAAAGGAGGTCGACTGTATCTTATCTTTGGGATATTAGGTTCAAGTCGACATTGGAATTTGAATGTGTAATTTCATAAATCCCTGCCCGCTTTTGGTGAGGAATCGATCTTTCAAATGAAGTCAAAGAAGCATGGTTGATCGAATTTTCACTTAGGGTTTCAAACAAGGTATAGGCCTCATCCTCACTTCTACTCATGAATGCACCTCCACAAGATGCATCCACCATCTATCTATACTGGTCTCCTAATCCCTCATAAAAAGCTTGGACAATTTGCCACTTAGACAGACCATGATGTGGGCATTTTCTAAGGAGTTCCTTAAGTCTCTCCCATGATTCATGAATTTGTTCACCAGGAAGCTGAGCAAATCCAGTGATGGCTCGCCTCATGGTGTTGGTTCGACCTATAGGATAGAATTTCTTAAGGAACTCGTGCTGCATTTCAGCCCAAGTTCGAATTGGTTTCCTTATTGTGCCAAGCCAGTACTTGGCCTTATCCTTAAGTGAGAAGGGGAACAAGGTTAGCCTAAGGGCATCATCAGTGAAATCTTGGATCTTCACCGTAGAACAGATTTCTAAAAACTCATCTAGATGCTTATAAGGATCTTCATTGGTATTCCCATAAAAGGAAGGGAGCATCTTGATTGTGGCAGACTTGATCTCATATTGTCTAGCAGGTATTTCAGGTAAATGGATACAAGTCGATGGGTTGTAGGTGGAAGGAATAAAGTATTCCTTCATCTGTCTAGGTGGTTCTTCTGGGTTTCCAGCCATTTGATTTTTTGGTGTACTATGGATCAGCCGTTCAATTTCAGGGTTGAAGTCAACTAGGTCTGGAAATAGAGATCTTCTATCATGCATGAAACAGTGCAACCCAAAATTTTTTTTTTTTATTTTATATATACATATGATTTTTTGTTATTTTCAAACACTTATCAAATAGATTTCTATCCTAGGCTCCCTAATTCTAGACAGCTCCTAACTTCCAAGACCGCCTTGGAGCCCTCCAAGTCAAAGACCAATTAGCTAACTGGCTAGGTAAGGGTAAGGTCGGTGGAGTTTCCCTCTTTGCTTGCCTTAGACACCAATTGAAAATTGGCCAGGTAAGCGGATCCAACCACCTTCCTTCGGGACGTAATCCCTGAACCCCTTTCCTAGACACCAGTCAACCAACTAATCTTGACCGGTCCAACTCTTCCGGGTGCCCTGTCCTATTGAGCTCGAGTTCCTTAGGGCTGACGTCTAGTTAATTTATTTAGAAGGCTTAGGTATGCAAAATGAGGGGTGATGGTTTGTGGGCTAAGGAAGGGTATTGAACTTCCCACCTTATCTTGTTTATGGATAAGTTCCCTTAAGATGATTATGAGATTATGAAATGCAATAGGATGTCCAAAATAAAAGTTATAAACACACAAAATTAAATTAAAGCTATATATATTTTTTAATTTTGTGATTAAGTTTCTAATCCTAATAAATTATGAAATGTCTGGGCGATTTTTTTTTGGATTTTACAGAAAAGATAAATTTACCAATGAATCTAAAAATGAAAAATGAAAAAAAAAAAAAATTGTTTGAAATTTGAAATTTGATTTTTTTTAAAAATTTGAAATTTGAAATTTTTTTTTTTTGGAGATAAGAAAATAAACTAAAAAGACAAATAATTAATATGTAAAAGAGGAAAGAAAGTTTATTGATTGGGAGACTTCCTTCCTCTTCTGCTTTTCTCCCCCTTTTTTTTTTAATCTGCAAGAAAAAGAAAAGTTAGCATGGTATAAAAAAATCAAAAAGATCAAAAATTATTATTTTAATGCCCTCCCCGGCAACGGTGCCAAAAACTTGGTAGATCCGCGGGATTGTCGTTAAAACACCATGGCTATCAGTTTAAAATCCGACTTCTTAAAATATTTAAAAATGCGTAGCAAGAGGAGTCGGGTCGAATCCACAGAGAAGGCGGTGTTTAGGATTTGAAATCTTTTTGATCTTGTAAAAAAAATATATATATTTGAAGTCGAAAAATATAAAAAAAAAATTAAAATTCCAGGAAAAGTAAACTTGGCACTAGGATCTATTATTTAGATCCTAGCATCTACGTGCAGACAAGACGAAAGACAGGAGTTAAAAAAAAATATTGCATTGATTGAATTTAATGTCTAGATACAATGCAAAAAATTTTAAATTAACAAAATAAGTAACAAAGATAAGAACAGATCGGCGCAGCCTCGTCGGGAAGATAGCTCCTTCCTTCGTACTCCGTGGAGCGAACTGGGCTTCCTCTGCGTCTTCTTCTTTCGGATCCTGATCTCAGAGAGAGAAGGCTGGAAGATGGTGTAGGGACATGCTCTCCTTTGAGAAACCTCACTCCCAAAAGCCAACCCGTAACCCAAGCAATGCCCTTTACCCTGTACCTTGTCTTTTCTCCGGGATCCCTCTATCTTGCACAATAGGGTTCATTTATAATTGACCGGAGAGGGGAGCTCGTTACACACTAGCGATGTGGGACAAAAAAAACGTGACTGCCATTGTGTGCTCCATTGATTATGCCGCGGAGCTCATGGAGAACGGCCAGCTTATGCCGTGACGACCGCTTGGCAACGCCCGTGGAGAAGCATGGCCGTGCACGTGGAGCCATCGTGGAGAATGCCCGCGGACGTGCGCGTGGAGGAGCTCGGCCTGTGCATGGAGTGCTTGCCCGGCCGTGGACTACGCCACCATGGAGAACACCTGTGGACGGTGCATGGAGGAGCTCGGCCTGCGCGTGGAGGAGCTCGGTAACGCGCTGCTGCCCGTGAAGAATGCCCGTGGGCTGCGCGTGGAGGAGGTGGCCGCCGTGGAGGCGTGCGTGGCTGCACGTGGAGGAGCTGGCCGCCATGGAGGAGGTGGCCGTGCGTGGAGGGCATGCGTGGCTGCGCGTGGAGGAGGTGGGTGGGTGGCTGCATATGGAGGAGGTGGCCGCCGTGGAGGAGGTGGCCATGGGGAACGTGGGCTGCCTCCTCTCTTTTGCCGTCGAAAAACACCGCCACCGACCGTCAAAGCATCGCCAGAGCTTCTCCTCTGGCGAAGGACACGCCGGCGTGCTTCCCGGTGAATTTCGATGCCTCTGGAGGGCCGTGGTCCACGGCCTATTCCATGGACCGGCAGCCATGGCAGCCATGGCTGCGGTGAACCAAATGCAAAATAAAAAAACAAGGACCCGACTGCTCCAAAAACCTGTTTGCAGCATCAAAATGTGTGCAAAAATCTTAGAAATTCATAACTTCTTCATTTCAAACCTGATTTAAGTACCGTTTGCGTCGTTGGATTCCATAAATCAAGCTCTACCTATTGGTGGGTTTCAATCTTATTAATTTTACCAATTCCATGATCATTAATTATAATTATAAATGTTTTATTAATCATTTAAATGGGTGTGTGGTGCTTTGACTTGAAATCTATTTGTCATGAACGTACTCTAATTTCACACTTTTCAAATATTTTAAAATAATTAGTTTGCAAGAAAGTCCAAATTAATTATGAAATTAGGTTATTAAAAGAATGTTAGCACCAATAATTAACTAAAATACTTAAAATAATCGTGTAAATCCAAGATTTATCAACTGGGAGTGTGGCGCCCACTTTCTTGGGCCTGGGAGAAAATGTGGCACCCTGGAGAAGACCTAGACCACTACTAGGACTTGTACTAAGTCAACATGACTCAACAAAATTTAAATTGCAGGGAAATACAGACTCAAACTAAAATTGAGTTGACCAAGTTAACCCTTATTACAAAACCAGAAAAATACTAATTCTTCGAGCAAGGTCAATCAGAGATCCAGATGGAGCCCTGAAGTCTTCTTCTGAGTCTGGTGCCCGCACCAATTCTCCTGGGGTGGGAGAAACTCGACCCTGTCGAGTATGGATCAAGTTGGCTCTGGTATCTCTCCAAGAGGTCTGGGTTCAATTCTTGTAATTCTTCTCGGGAGATCCAAGAGTCATCAGAATCTGACCTTCCTTGCCAGCGGACCAGGTATCTTTGGTATCCTCGATTACAAGTAGAGATAACCTGATCAACTAGGAACTTTTCAATCTGCTCTTTCCTCACAGGCCAGTTTGTTGGTGGACACACAGGGTTGGGTTCACTCTCAAGAGCAAGATTAGGCTCAAAAGGCTCACTGGGAATCACAGCTGGCTCTCTATACTCTACTAGGTCTGTAATGTTGAAAGTGGAGCTAATGCCTAGTTCTGAAGGCAACTCGAGCACATAGGCATTGGACCCTACTTTCTTCACCACTCTAAATGGTCCAGCTCCTCTAGCATGTAACTTTCTAATGGTTCCAGGAGGAAACCATTCAGGCCTTAACCTAATCATTACATAGTCTCCCTCAACAAAAGTTTTGACTCGCCTTTGAGAATCAGCCAACTTCTTATAAGTTTCATTACTTAAATTTATTTTGGCATGAATTTCTTTATGCAAGTCTTTTTATGCTGTGCAAAAACTTCAGCAGACTCTGAGACTCGTGTGTGGACTGGTAAAGGAGCTAGGTCAAGAGGTGTGTGAGGTTTGTAACCATGCACAATTTCAGATGGACTCTTGCCTGTAGACCTATAACCGAGTCATTGTATGCAAATTCAGCCCTAGGTAAGTACAAATACAGTTCCTAATGTTTTCACCAACAAGACACCTTAACAGATTGTCTAAACTACGGTTCACTACTTCGGTTTGGCCATCAGTTTGGGGATGATAGGCAGTTGAAAACTTAAGTTTTGTCCCTAACTTATGCCAAAGGATTTTCCAGAAATAGCTGGTGAACAGGACATCCCTATCTGAAACAATTGTCTTAGGTAGGCCATGGAGTCGAACTATCTCATTAAAGAACAGGGTGGCTACCTTAGACGCATCAAATGTTTGGGAACAAGGCAAGAAATGGGCCATCTTAGAAAATCGGTCGACTACAACACAGATAGAGTCATGCCTCCTCTGGGTCTTAGGCAAACCTAACACAAAGTCCATGCTCACATCTTGCCAAGGACGATCTGGGACAGGGAGTGGGGTATAAAGGTCGGTTCTGTTTTCGCTGTTTGGCAACAGCGCAGGTCCGACACCTAGCCACAATATGTGCTACAACTCTTTTTAAGCTAGGCCAGAAAAAGTGGTCTTCAATAGCCAGGGTGGTCTTGTCTTTTCCGAAATGGCCAGCTAGACCTCCAGCATGATTTCCCAAATCAAAAATTTCCTTAGAGAAGTTCTAGGGATGCAAAGCCTATTTTTAAAGAACAAAAACCATCTAAAAGGGTATAATCCTTATGATCACTAGATGGTCCTTGAGCTAGATCCTGGTACACAGTCTTAAAATTCGGACACGACTCATATTCCTCTTTGATCTGCTCAAACCCTACGACTTCAGCCCTAACAGAATTCAATAACAAAGATCGATGACTAAGGGTATCAGCTACCTTATTTTCAGTCCCAGCCTTATGTTTCAAAACAAAAGTATAGGACTGGATATACTCTACCCACTTAGCATGCTAGGGTTAAGCTTCTTCTGGGAATTCAAGAATCTAAGAGCCTCATGGTCCGAAAATAGCACAAATTCCTGCGGTAGCAAATAAATCTCCAGTAACGCAAAGCTTGCACTACTGCATAAAATTCTTTATCATAGGTAGAATACCTAAGCTTAGCATCATTAAATTTTTCACTAAAGATGCTACGGGATGGTTCTCTTGGCTTAGGACTCCACCTATATACTCCTGAAGCATCACAAGCAACCTCAAATACTTTAGAAAAGTTGGGTAACCTCAAAATGGGTGCCTGGTGGTTCATCCTATCCTTAAGATCTAGGAAGGCTTTATGGGCTACTTTAGTCCACTGAAATTCTCCCTTCCTAATACAGTCTGTGATAGGAGCAAATACAGTACTAAACCCTTGATGAATCGCCTATAGAAGGTAGCCAAGCCGTGGAAACTTCTGACTTCATGCACACTGGTCGGCTCTGGCCATTCTACTATGGACCTAATCTTTTCTGGATCGGCAGCCACGCCGTCAACGGTTATACAAAACCAAGGAAGATAACTCTACTGGTCATGAATTCACACTTTTTGATATTACCGTAGAGACTATCATCCTCAAAACTTGGCAGACTTGTCTAAGGTGGCCTAGGTGGTCTGCAGGGGTCTTACTATAAATCAGGATGTCATCAAAATAGACCACTACAAACTTTCCTATGAAAGCTCTAAGCACTGGGTCATAATCCTCATGAAAGTACTAGGGGCATTGGACAACCCAAAAGGCATAACAACCCATCGTAGAGAGACCATCCTTAGTTTTGAAAGTGGTTTTTCACTCATCCCCTGGTCTAATCCTAACTGATGATAGCCGCTCTTGAGATCAATTTGGAAAAAATCATTGCACCGGCCATCATATCTAGCATGTCATCTAGTCTAGGGATGGGAAACCTATACTTGATTGTGATTTTGTTAATGGCACGACTATCAACACACATCCTCCACGTGCCATCCTTCTTTGGGGTCAGAAGTGCAGGGACTGCACAAGGGCTAAGACTCTCTATAATGAACCCCTTCCTCAATAATTCTTCAACCTGCTTTTGCAGTTCTTATGTTCAGATGGATTCATCCTATAATGGGGCAAGTGGGTAAAGTAGCTCCTGGGATTAAATCTATGGAATGGCTGGATATCCCTAAGAGGTGGAAGGTGGTCTGGCAGATCCTCGAGAAAACATCTTCAAATTCTTCTAACAAAGGTCTAACTTCCTGAGGAGGCTCTTTGGGTGTAGGAGTCCTAAGTTCCTTAGCAGTCAACATCCAAATGGGTGAACCACTATGAATTCTTATTCTAGATCCTTAGCACTAATTAGGTTCACTCAGTCTTCATCTCTCTGACCTTATTGGGTCCTTTAGCTACCTTGTCCTTAGGAGGGACTGAATGGATTACGATTTTTTTTCCATTAAAACTAAAGACACAGGTATGGATTTTTCTAAGAAGGAGGCATCATGATCATATAAACAAGGTCTTCCAAGAATTATACTGCTCACCCCCATGGGCAACACATCACACCAAATCTCTCTTGATAGGATTGCATTTGGATTTGGACCTGACATCTAGACTGGATGGGTATATAGGTAGAGTCTACCAAGAAACCCTTATAGGGTTGGGGTGGGGGACTGGGGTTTAGCCTAACATTTTGACAGTGCTAGCAGAAATGGCATTCACACAGCTCCCACTATCTATGATGATCTTACATACCTTATCCCCTAATTTAAGGAAAGTCTGCAGGATGTTAGTCCTATGCCAATCCTCCTGAACTCTATTCTGGGGACAGGATGCATCACACAACCCCTAACTGGTCAGACTTTGTGGATTCCTCCTCACCTTCATACTCATCAACCTAATTCATTCCAGCCTCATAAATCTTCTTCAAATTCTCATTGGGCCTGGAATTCTCTTCCTCTCCTTCTTCTATGTAAAGGGATCTACGAGGGCACTGGCTAAAAACATGACCTACCCTATGGCACTTAAAACAAGCTATGGCTGTGCATGGCTGGAGATATGACCGGGCTTATGGCACTTAAAACATGTGATACTAGGGGTTCTCTGGGTGTCAGGTGCCTTACCTTTGTCCATGGGCCTAGGGGTGGGAATACCCTGACTAGGTTTGCTAGGGGTAACTTGGCTAGGTCCGTTCTTGGGATTGGGGCACTAACCCTAGAAGGCATAGATCCTCTCTGAAACTTCTCAGTGTTCAGTGCAATCTGATAGGCTTGCTCTAGGTCAGTAACCTCTCTCAGAAACAAATCCCTCTTAATGTCTTCCCTAAGTCCAGCCCTAAACCTAGACAAAGTGACCTAAGGGCTTCACTCACGTCACATCTCATCAGGTATTCATCAAAGGTGGTTTGTAGTCTGAGAAAGATCGGTTCCCTTGTTTCAAGGTTTGCCATTGGTCTAACAGATTCTGCTAGTATGAAATGGGTAGGTACTTATCTCTAAGCTTCTCTTCATACCCTGCCAAGTGGTTATGGGCTCAATATTTCGTCTTCTAGTGGTTAGCTCAATGTTCTCCCAGTATAACCTAGCTTGACGTACTAACTTCATCTTGGCAAACTTGAACTTCCTTTCCTCAGACATGGCATACCACTCAAAGTACTGGTCCATCTCACCCTCCCAATCAGAATACACCTTAGGGTTTAAGCTACCATCAAAAGTGGGTGCATCTAATTTGATGTTCCGAATGAACCTATCATCTCTATCTTCAGGCTCTGGGTCAGCCTCCTATGATTAGGTTCAGGATCTATGTATAAAGGTCTTCTAGGCTCCTGGTGTGGGTGAGGTTGAGGCACATTAAAATCTGGGTCAGGAGTCCAATTATGATGCCAAGCTTCCTCAAGTACTTGGACTCGATCCCTAAGCTGGTTAAAATTCTCATTCATATCCTGACTCAATTTGTTCATACTTTCAGTAAGAGCTCTAACCATGGCCTCTAAATCAGGTTGGGTTTGACCTGGTTGTAGGGTACTCCATTCCGGGTAGACATGATGATGCAAGCAAACACACCAAATGAGACTCGTCTGAAATGACTACGGGCTAACTAGACCTAGAGCCCAAACTAGATGCCTAATCAGAGTGGCAAGCTTGCCTGTAGTAACTCGGGACTCAGCCAGGCAGGTGTAAGGAGAGTGTTAGGTCCCTAAATGCCAATCCTAGACACCATCACAATATTGGCCAGGTAGGCGAACTAGCACACAAGCCCTTCGGGATAGAATCCCTGAACCACCGTTCAAGACACTGAGTACAAAGCACATACAGAGTAACTAAACAAACTGACTCAACACTAGCCTAGACCCAACTGTTGGTGTCCCTAGCCCACTAGGGCAAATTAAGTCTAATAAATTTAAAATTAGGCTTAGGATCGAATGAATGGGTGGTGGTTTTGGGCTAAGGAGAGGTTATCAACTCCTCCCCTTATCTTAGATGCTCAATTGCCCTTAGATGAATTAGGAGATGATCACTCAAAAAAAATTGAATTGCAGAAACACAGAAACAGAGTTGCTGTTTTAACTCTCAGAAATTTCACGGAAACCAATAAATTACAGTAAGATTATATAAAATTTTTCAATTATATGGTTCCAGAAAAATAAAAATCACGCAATTTGGAGTTACCTGCAATGAGAAATAATTCCTGCAACAGGGCAGTTATAGACTGAAAACAGAATGCTTCCCCCGTTTACAATTCCTGCTACGAAGTTGTAACCCAGCGGATCCCCTACACGCCCTAGGAACACCCCATGGAATGGGAAGAGGAGGCTTGCACCTCACTTCATTCCTAGGACCGGACGTCCTGGGGAGTCTACTTCGAGCAGACAAAGTAAAAAGAGAGACACTCAAAACATGCAAGCAAATCAGAAACCCTAGACAGGGCTTTGATACCAAAATGATGCAGAACAAAAGAGGAGATGATGCGATGCGGAAGAAAATTAGACTAATTCTCTTTTTTTTTTTATTTCAGAAGTCGGCTTTGACTCAAAGGAAAGTTAAACTGAATTGAAAGAAACTATATAATAATTGAAAGCATAATTTAAAGAAACTAGATTATCAGAGTAGTTCAGAAGTAAAGGATCGCTGGGGGTTGAGAAACTCCCAGACCTAGAGTTTCGCTCTGAACTTTCAACAGAACAGAAGTAAAGAGAAGAGAAGGGTTATGAACCAGACAGTGATCTTCACAGAGTTTAGTGGAAGGACTCTCTTGAGCAGATTGTTGGATCCTCGGACTCGGGTATCTTCGTAATGGATCCTCCAATACTGGTCCTTTGGCAGAGTTGGCTTCTCCTGAACTCATGATCTGGGAAAGAAGAAGAACAAGTTATGGAACTAGATACTCAAGGAAGGATTTACCAGATAGAAGAACTTGAAAGTTGATGTTGCTGAAAGCCTGATTCTCCTGAATGCTGATCTGACTTCCTCTAGGATTTGCTCCGTATTCGAAGTAGCCGAGCTGGACCTGGATGCTGGTGGTTGGCCACTACTTGGAGAGAGGGACCGTGAGAGATGGGGTAGGCTAGGATTTGGTGGAAAGAAGAGGATGATGGGTGGCTAGGGTTTGGAGTTGAAGTGGCTAACCTAGGGTTTTGGGGTTGGAGATCTCACACCTCCTCAAGGTTCCTGGGGAACCCGGATTTACTCCCTCATGGAGCTCAACACCTGAATACAAGTGCGAAAGAGAGAAACACAAAGTTTGCTCACACATAAATTGGATTCATTCATCAGTTGTCTTCAAAACTTACAAGAGGGGTTTATTTTATAGGTCTTTACAAGAGGTTAGGATTTTACATCTTCCCATGTTGGACTAATAGGATGGATCTTCAAATTAGGTTTGTAGAATCAATTCCTTCCCATATGGCCCGCCAAGAGGTTCCATAAATGTTGATTGATGGCTCCAAATGGTAAGTAGGTGGCGCCTCCTAGCCTTGCTCTTCAAGAAAAATTTCTTCCTTCCATGCCTGGTTTTATCTGGAAATATTTGGGCGCCTCCTAGTCTTGCTCCCCAAGCTTTGCTCCTTTCTTTTCATAGCTTGGCTTTTATGGAAGTATTTTGGGCGCCTCCTTGGATTGAGGATCTTAAATTGATTTCTCCTTAAGTGGCACATGAAAGAAGGGACCTGCTTTCTTGTGGTGTGGGGACCAAAGCACACTGGATGGAGATGTGGCACCCCCTGGACTCAGACGTGTGGCTGGGAGTGTGGCACCCACTTGCTTGGGCCTGGGAGAAAATGTGGCACCCTGGAGAAGACCTAGACCACTACTAGGACTTGTACTGAGTCAACATGACTCAACAAATTTAAATTGCAGGGAAATATAGACTCAAACAAAATTGAGTTGACCAAGTTAACCCTTATTACAAAACCAGAAAAATCCTAATTCTTCGAGCAAGGTCAATCAGAGATCCAGATGGAGCCCTGAAGTCTTCTTCAGAGTCTGGTGCCCGCACCAATTCTCCCGGGGTGGGAGGAACTCGACCCTGTCGAGTATGGATCAAGTTGGCTCTGGTATCTCTCCAAGAGGTCTGGGTCCAATTCTTGTAATTCTTCTCGGGATATCCAAGAGACATCAGAATCTGACCTTCCTTACCAGTGGACCAGGTATCTTTGGTATCCTCGATTACGAGTAGAGATAACCTGATCAACCAGGATCTTTTCAATCTGCTCTTTCCTCACAGGCCAGTTTGTTGGTGGACACACAGGGTTGGGTTCACTCTAAGAGCAAGATTAGGCTCAAAAGGCTCACTGGGAATCACAGCTGGCTCTCTATACTCTACTAGGTCTGTAATGTTGAAAGTGGAGCTAATGCCTAGTTCTGAAGGCAACTCGAGCACATAGGCATTGGACCCTACTTTCTTCACCACTCTAAATGGTCCAGCTCCTCTAGCATGTAACTTTCTAATGGTTCTAGGAGGAAACCATTCAGGCCTTAACCTAATCATTACATAGTCTCCTCAACAAAAGTTTTGACTCGCCTTTGAGAATCAGCCAACTTCTTATAAGTTTCATTACTTAAATTTATTTGGCATGAATTTCTTTATGCAAGTCTTTTATATGCTGTGCAAAAACTTCAGCAGACTCTGAGACTCGTGTGTGGACTGGTAAAGGAGCTAGGTCAAGAGGTGTGTGAGGTTTGTAACCATGCACAATTTCAGATGGACTCTTGCCTGTAGACCTATTGACCGAGTCATTGTATGCAAATTCAGCCCTAGGTAAGTACAAATCCCAGTTCCTAATGTTTTCACCAACAAGACACCTTAACAGATTGTCTAAACTACGGTTCACTACTTCGGTTTGGCCATCAGTTTGGGGATGATAGGCAGTTGAAAACTTAAGTTTTGTCCCTAACTTATGCCAAAGGATTTTCCAGAAATAGCTGGTGAACAGGACATCCCTATCTGAAACAATTGTCTTAGGTAGGCCATGGAGTCGAACTATCTCATTAAAGAACAGGGTGGCTACCTTAGACGCATCAAATGTTTGGGAACAAGGCAAGAAATGGGCCATCTTAGAAAATCGGTCGACTACAACACAGATAGAGTCATGCCTCCTCTGGGTCTTAGGCAAACCTAACACAAAGTCCATGCTCACATCTTGCCAAGGACGATCTGGGACAGGGAGTGGGGTATAAAGGTCGGTGTTCTGTTTTCGCTGTTTGGCAACAGCGCAGGTCCGACACCTAGCCACAATATGTGCTACAACTCTTTTTAAGCTAGGCCAGAAAAAGTGGTCTTCAATATCCAGGGTGGTCTTGTCTTTTCCGAAATGGCCAGCTAGACCTCCAGCATGAATTTCCCAAATCAAAAATTTCCTTAGAGAAGTTCTAGGGATGCAAAGCCTATTTTTAAAGAACAAAAACCATCTAAAAGGGTATAATCCTTATGATCACTAGATGGTCCGTGAGCTAGATCCTGGTACACAGTCTTAAAATTCGGACACGACTCATATTCCTCTTTGATCTGCTCAAACCCTACGACTTCAGCCCTAACAGAATTCAATAACAAAGATCGATGACTAAGGGTATCAGCTACCTTATTTTCAGTCCCAGCCTTATGTTTCAAAATAAAAGTATAGGACTGGATATACTCTACCCACTTAGCATGCCTAGGGTTAAGCTTCTTCTGGGAATTCAAGAATCTAAGAGCCTCATGGTCCGAAAATAGCACAAATTCCTGCGGTAGCAAATATAATCTCCAGTAACGCAAAGCTTGCACTACTGCATAAAATTCTTTATCATAGGTAGAATACCTAAGCTTAGCATCATTAAATTTTTCACTAAAGAATGCTACGGGATGGTTCTCTTGGCTTAGGACTCCACCTATACCTACTCCTGAAGCATCACAGGCAACCTCAAATACTTTAGAAAAGTTGGGTAACCTCAAAATGGGTGCCTGGGTCATCCTATCCTTAAGATCTAGGAAGGCTTTATGGGCTACTTTAGTCCACTGAAATTCTCCCTTCCTAATACAGTCTGTGATAGGAGCAACTACAGTACTAAACCCTTGATGAATCGCCTATAGAAGGTAGCCAAGCCGTGGAAACTTCTGACTTCATGCACACTGGTCGGCTCTGGCCATTCTACTATGGACCTAATCTTTTCTGGATCGGCAGCCACGCCGTCAACGGTTACTACAAAACCAAGGAAGATAACTCTACTGGTCATGAATTCACACTTTTTGATATTACCGTAGAGACTATCATTCCTCAAAACTTGGCAGACTTGTCTAAGGTGGCCTAGGTGGTCTGCAGGGGTCTTACTATAAATCAGGATGTCATCAAAATAGACCACTACAAACTTCCCTATGAAAGCTCTAAGCACCTGGGTCATAATCCTCATGAAAGTACTAGGGGCATTGGACAACCCAAAAGGCATAACAACCCATTCGTAGAGACCATCCTTAGTTTTGAAAGTGGTTTTCCACTCATCCCCTGGTCTAATCCTAACTGATGATAGCCGCTCTTGAGATCAATTTTGGAAAAAATCATTGCACCGGCCATCATATCTAGCATGTCATCTAGTCTAGGGATGGGAAACCTATACATGATTGTGATTTTGTTAATGGCACGACTATCAACACACATCCTCCATGTGCCATCCTTCTTTGGGGTCAGAAGTGCAGGGACTGCACAAGGGCTAAGACTCTCTCTAATGAACCCCTTCCTCAATAATTCTTCAACCTACTTTTGCAGTTCCTTATGTTCAGATGGATTCATCCTATAATGGGGCAAGTTGGGTAAAGTAGCTCCTGGGATTAAATCTATGGAATGCTGGATATCCCTAAGAGGTGGAAGGTGGTCTGGCAGATCCTCGAGAAAAACATCTTCAAATTCTTCTAACAAAGGTCTAACTTCCTGAGGAGGCTCTTTGGGTGTAGGAGTCCTAAGTTCCTTAGCAGTCAACATCCAAATGGGTGAACCACTATGAATTTCTTGTTCTAGATCCTTAGCACTAATTAGGTTCACTCCAGTCTTCATCTCTCTGACCTTATTGGGTCCTTTAGCTACCTTGTCCTTAGGAGGGACTGAATGGATTACGATTTTTTTTCCATTAAAACTAAAGACACAGGTATTGGATTTTTCTAAGAAGGAGGCATCATGATCATATAACCAAGGTCTTCCAAGAATTATACTGCTCACCCCCATGGGCAACACATCACACCAAATCTTCTCTTGATAGGATTGCATTTGGATTTGGACCTGACATCTAGACTGGATGGGTATATAGGTAGAGTCTACCCAAGAAACCTTATAGGGGTTGGGGTGGGGGACTGGGGTTTAGCCTAACATTTTGACAGTGCTAGCAGAAATGGCATTCACACAGCTCCCACTATCTATGATGATCTTACATACCTTATCCCTAATTTAAGGAAAGTCTGCAGGATGTTAGTCCTATGCCAATCCTCCTGAACTCTATTCTGGGACAGGATGCATCACACAACCCCTAACTGGTCAGACTTTGTGGATTCCTCCTCACCTTCATACTCATCAACCTAATTCATTCCAGCCTCATAAACTTCTTCTTCAAATTCTTCATTGGGCCTGGAATTCTCTTCCTCTCCTTCTTCTATGTAAAGGGATCTACGAGGGCACTGGCTAAAAACATGACCTACCCTATGGCACTTAAAACAAGCTATGGCTGTGCACTGGCTGGAGATATGACCGGGCTTCTGGCACTTAAAACATGTGATACTAGGGGTTCTCTGGGTGTCAGGTGCCTTACCTTTGTCCATGGGCCTAGGGGTGGGAATACCCTGACTAGGTTTGCTAGGGGTAACTTGGCTAGGTCCGTTTCTTGGGATTGGGGCACTAACCCTAGAAGGCATAGATCCTCTCTGAAACTTCTCAGTGTTCAGTGCAATCTGATAGGCTTGCTCTAGGTCAGTAACCTCTCTCAGAAACAACTCCCTCTTAATGTCTTCCCTAAGTCCAGCCCTAAACCTAGACAAAGTGACCTCATGGGCTTCACTCACGTCACATCTCATCAGGTATTCATCAAAGGTGGTTATGTAGTCTGAGAAAGATCGGTTCCCTTGTTTCAAGGTTTGCCATTGGTCTAACAGATTCTGCTAGTATGAAATGGGTAGGTACTTATCTCTAAGCTTCTCTTTCATACCCTGCCAAGTGGTTATGGGCTCAATATTTCATCTTCTAGTGGTTAGCTCAATGTTCCCCCAGTATAACCTAGCTTGACGTACTAACTTCATCTTGGCAAACTTGAACTTCCTTTCCTCAGACATGGCATACCACTCAAAGTACTGGTCCATCTCACCCTCCCAATCAGAATACACCTTAGGGTTTAAGCTACCATCAAAAGTGGGTGCATCTAATTTGATGTTACGAATGAACCTATCATCTCTATCTTCAGGCTCTGGGTCAGGCCTCCTATGATTAGGTTCAGGATCTATGTATAAAGGTCTTCTAGGCTCCTGGTGTGGGTGAGGTTGAGGCACATTAAAATCTGGGTCAGGAGTCCACTTATGATGCCAAGCTTCCTCAAGTACTTGGACTCGATCCCTAAGCTGGTTAAAATTCTCATTCATATCCTGACTCAATTTGTTCATACTTTCAGTAAGAGCTCTAACCATGGCCTCTAAATCAGGTTGGGTTTGACCTGGTTGGTAGGGTACTCCATTCCGGGTAGACATGATGATGCAAGCAAACACACCAAATGAGACTCGTCTGAAATGACTACGGGCTAACTAGACCTAGAGCCCAAACTAGATGCCTAATCAGAGTGGCAAGCTAGCCTGTAGTAACTCGGGACTCAGCCAGGCAGGTGTAAGGAGAGTGTTAGGTCCCTAAATGCCAATCCTAGACACCAATCAGATATTGGCCAGGTAGGCGAACACAGCACACAAGCCCTTCGGGATAGAATCCCTGAACCACCGTTCAAGACACTGAGTACAAAGCACATACAGAGTAACTAAACAAACTGACTCAACACTAGCCTAGACCCAACTTGTTGGTGTCCCTAGCCCACTAGGGCAAATTAAGTCTAATAAATTTTAAAATTAGGCTTAGGATCGAATGAATGGGTGGTGGTTTTGGGCTAAGGAGAGGTTATCAACTCCTCCCCTTATCTTAGATGCTCAATTGCCCTTAAGATGAATTAGGAGATGATCACTCAAAAAAATTGAATTGCAGAAACACAGAAACAGAGTTGCTGTAATTTAACTCTCAGAAATTTCACGGAACCAATAAATTACAGTAAGATTATATAAAATAGTTTCAATTATATGGTTCCAGAAAAATAAATCATGCAATTGGAGTTACCTGCAATGAGAAATAATTCCTCCAACAGGGCAGTTATAGACTGAAAATAGAATGCTTCCCCCGTTTACAATTCCTGCTACGAAGTTGTAACCCAGCGGATCCCCTACACGCCCTAGGAACACCCCATGGAATGGGAGGAGGCTTGCACCTCACTTCATTCCTAGGACCGGACGTCCTGGGGAGTCTACTTCGAGCAGACAAAGTAAAAAAGAGAGACACTTAAAACATGCAAGCAAATCAGAACCCTAGACAGGGCTTTGATACCAAAATGATGCAGAACAAAAGAGGAGATGATGCGATGCGGAAGAAAATTAAGTCTAATTCTTTTTTTTTTTTTTATTTCAGAAGTCGGCTTTGACTCAAAGGAAAGTTAAACTGAATTGAAAGAAACTATATAAAATTGAAAGCATAATTTAAAGAAACTAGATTATCAGAGTAGTTCAGAAGTAAAGGATCGCTGGGGTTTGAGAACCCCCAGACCTAGAGTTTCGCTCTGAACTTTCAACAGAACAGAAGTAAAGAGAAGAGAAGGGTTATGAACCAGACAGTGATCTTCACAGAGTTTAGTGGAAGGACTCTCTTGAGCAGATTGTTGGATCCTCGGACTCGGGTATCTTCGCAATGGATCCTCCAATACTGGTCCTTTGGCAGAGTTGGCTTCTCCTGAACTCATGATCTGGGAAAGAAGAAGAACAAGTTATGGAACTAGATACTCAAGGAAGGATTTACCAGATAGAAGAACTTGAAAGTTGATGTTGCTGA
Organism: Areca catechu; assembly: GCA_021397845.1. Lineage (NCBI taxonomy): Eukaryota > Viridiplantae > Streptophyta > Magnoliopsida > Arecales > Arecaceae > Areca > Areca catechu. The sequence continues at coordinate 138,444,079 of CM038052.1, read as the reverse complement.
AAGCCTGATTCTCCTGAATGCTGATCTGACTTCTTCTAGGATTTGCTCCGTATTCGAAGTAGCCAAGCTGGACCTGGATGCTGGTGGTCGGCCACTACTTGGAGAGAGGGACCGTGAGAGATGGGGTAGGCTAGGATTTGGTGGAAAGAAGAGGATGATGGGTGGCTAGGGTTTGGAGTTGAAGTGGCTAACCTAGGGTTTTGGGGTTGGAGATCTCACACCTCCTCAAGGTTCCTGGGGAACCCGGATTTACTCCCTCACGGAGCTCAACACCTGAATACAAGTGCGGAAGAGAGAAACACAAAGTTTGCTCACACATAAATTGGATTCATTCATCAGTTGTCTTCAAAACTTACAAGAGGGGTTTATTTTATAGGTCTTTACAAGAGGTCAGGTTTTACATCTTCCCATGTTGGACTAATAGGATGGATCTTCAAATTAGGTTTGTAGAATCAATTCCTTCCCATATGGCCCACCAAGAGGTTCCATAAATGTTGATTGATGGCTCCAAATGGTAAGTAGGTGGCGCCTCCTAGCCTTGCTCTTCAAGAAAAATTTTCTTCCTTCCATGCCTGGTTTTATCTGGAAATATTTGGGGCCTCCTAGTCTTGCTCCCCAAGCTTTACTCCTTTCTTTTCATAGCTTGGCTTTTTTGGAAGTATTTTGGGCGCCTCCTTGGATTGAGGATCTTAAATTGATTTCTCCTTAAGTGGCGCATGAAAGAAGGACCTGCTTTCTTGTGGTGTGGGGACCAAGCACACTGGATGGAGATGTGGCACCCCCTGGACTCAGACGTGTGGCTGGGAGTGTGGCACCCACTTGCTTGGGCCTGGGAGAAAATGTGGCACCCTGGAGAAGACCTAGACCACTACTAGGACTTGTACTGAGTCAACATGACTCAACAAAATTTAAATTGCAGGGAAATACAGACTCAAACAAAATTGAGTTGACCAAGTTAACCCTTATTACAAACCAAAAAATCCTAATTCTTCGAGCAAGGTCAATCAGAGATCCAGATGGAGCCCTGAAGTCTTCTTTAGAGTCTGGTGCCCGCACCAATTCTCCCGGGGTGGGAGGAACTCGACCCTGTCGAGTATGGATCAAGTTGGCTCTGGTATCTCTCCAAGAGGTCTGGTTCCAATTCTTGTAATTCTTCTCGGGATATCCAAGAGACATCAGAATCTGACCTTCCTTACCAGCGAACCAGGTATCTTTGGTATCCTCGATTACGAGTAGAGATAACCTGATCAACCAGGATCTTTTCAATCTGCTCTTTCCTCACAGGCCAGTTTGTTGGTGGACACACATGGTTGGGTTCACTCTAAGAGCAAGATTAGGCTCAAAAGGCTCACTGGGAATCACAGCTGGCTCTCTATACTCTACTAGGTCTGTAATGTTGAAAGTGGAGCTAATGCCTAGTTCTGAAGGCAACTCGAGCACATAGGCATTGGACCCTACTTTCTTCACCACTCTAAATGGTCCAGCTCCTCTAGCATGTAACTTTCTAATGGTTCCAGGAGGAAACCATTCAGGCCTTAACCTAATCATTACATAGTCTCCCTCAACAAAAGTTTTGACTCGCCTTTGAGAATCAGCCAACTTATAAGTTTCATTACTTAAATTTATTTTGGCATGAATTTCTTTATGCAAGTCTTTTATATGCTGTGCAAAAACTTCAGCAGACTCTGAGACTCGTGTGTGGACTGGTAAAGGAGCTAGGTCAAGAGGTTGTGAGGTTTGTAACCATGCACAATTTCAGATGGACTCTTGCCTGTAGACCTATTGACCGAGTCATTGTATGCAAATTCAGCCCTAGGTAAGTACAAATCCCAGTTCCTAATGTTTTCACCAACAAGACACCTTAACAGATTGTCTAAACTACGGTTCACTACTTCGGTTTGGCCATCAGTTTGGGGATGATAGGCAGTTGAAAACTTAAGTTTTGTCCCTAACTTATGCCAAAGGATTTTCCAGAAATAGCTGGTGAACAGGACATCCCTATCTGAAACAATTATCTTAGGTAGGCCATGGAGTCGAACTATCTCATTAAAGAACAGGATGGCTACCTTAGATGCTTCAAATGTTTGGGAACAAGGCAAGAAATGGGCCATCTTAGAAAATCGGTCGACTACAACACAGATAGAGTCATGCCTCCTCTGGGTCTTAGGCAAACCTTACACAAAGTCCATGCTCACATCTTGCCAAGGATGATCTGGGACAGGGAGTGGGGTATAAAGGTCGGTGTTCTGTTTTCGCTGTTTGGCAACAGTGCAGGTCCGACACCTAGCCACAATATGTGCTACATCTCTTTTTAAGCTAGGCCAGAAAAAGTGGTCTTCAATAGCCAGGGTGGTCTTGTCTTTTCCGAAATGGCCAGCTAGACCTCCAGCATGAATTTCCAAATCAAAAATTCCCTAAGAGAAGTTCTAGGGATGCAAAGCCTATTTTTAAAGAACAAAAACCATCTAAAAGGGTATAATCCTTATGATCACTAGATGGTCCTTGAGCTAGATCCTGGTACACAGTCTTAAAATCCGGACACGACTCATATTCCTTTTTGATCTGCTCAAACCCAACGACTTCAGCCCTAATAGAATTCAATAATAAGATCGACGACTAAGGCATCAGCTACCTTATTTTCAGTCCCAGCCTTATGTTTCAAAACAAAAGTATAGGACTGGATATACTCTACCACTTAGCATGCCTAGGGTTAAGCTTCTTCTGGGAATTCAAGAATCTAAGAGCCTCATGGTCCGAAAATAGCACAAATTCCTGCGGTAGCAAATAATGTCTCCAGTAACGCAAAGCTTGCACTACCGCATAAAATTCTTTATCATAGGTAGAATACCTAAGCTTAGCATCATTAAGTTTTTCACTAAAGAATGCTACGGATGGTTCTCTTGGCTTAGGACTCCACTTATACCTACTCCTGAAGCATCACAGGCAACCTCAAATACTTTAAAAAGTCGGGTAACCTCAAAATGGGTGCCTGGTCATCCTATCCTTAAGATCTAGGAAGGCTTTATGGGCTACTTTAGTCCACTGAATTCTTCCTTCCTAATACAGTCTGTGATAGGAGCAACTACAGTACTAACCCCTTGATGAATCGCCTATAGAAGGTAGCCAAGCCGTGGAAACTTCTGACTTCATGCACACTGGTCGGCTCTGGCCATTCTACTATGGACCTAATCTTTTCTGGAAGATAACTCTACTGGTCTGAATTCACACTTTTTGATATTACCGTAGAGACTATCATCCTCAAAACTGGTAGACTTGTCTAAGGTGGCCTAGGTGGTCTGCAGGGGTCTACTATAAATCAGGATGTCATCAAAATAGACCACTACAAACTTCCCTATGAAAGCTCTAAGCACCTGGGTCATAATCCTCATGAAAGTATTAGGGGCATTGGACAACCCCAAAAGGCATAACAACCCATTCGTAGAGACCATCCTTAGTTTTGAAAGTGGTTTTCCACTCATCCGCTGGTCTAATCCTAACTGATGATAGCCGCTCTTGAGATCAATTTTGGAAAAAATCATTGCACCGGCCATCATATCTAGCATGTCATCTTGTCTAGGGATGGGGAACCTATACTTGATTGTGATTTTGTTGATGGCACGACTATCAACACACATCCTCCACGTGCCATCCTTCTTTGGGGTCAGAAGTGCAGGGACTGCACAAGGGCTAAGACTCTCTCTAATGAACCCCTTCCTCAATAATTCTCCAACCTGCTTTTGCAGTTCCTTATGTTCAGATGGATTCATCCTATAATGGAGCAAGTTGGGTAAAGTAGCTCCTGGGATTAAATCTATGGAATGCTGGATATCCCTAAGAGGTAGAAGGTGGTCTGGCAGATCCTCCGGAAAAATATCTTCAAATTCTTCTAACAAAGGTCTAACTTCCTGAGGAGGCTCTGAGGATGTAGGAGTCCTAAGTTCCTTAGCAGTCAACATCCAAATGGATGAACCACTATGAATTTCTTGTTCTAGATCCTTAGCACTAATTAGGTTCACTCCAGTCTTCATCTCTCTGACCTTATTGGGTCCTTTAGCTACCTTGTCCTTAGGAGGGACTGAATGGATTGCGATTTTTTTCCCATTAAAACTAAAGACACAGGTATTGGATTTTCCTAAGAGGGTGGCATAATGATCATATAACCAAGGTCTTCCAAGAATTATACTGCTCACCCCCATGGGCAACACATCACACCAAATCTTCTCTTGATAGGATTGCATTTGGATTTGGACCTGACATCTAGACTGGATGGGTATAGAGGTAGAGTCTACCCAAGAAACCTTATAGGGGTGGGGTGGGGGGCTGGGGTAAGCCTAACATTTTGACAGTGCTAGCAGAAATGGCATTCACACAGCTCCCACTATCTATGATCTTACATACCTTATCCCCTTGTTTAAGGAAGTCTGCAGGATGTTAGTCCTACGCCAATCCTCCTGAACTCTATTCTGGGACAGGATGCATCACACAACCCCTAACTGGTCAGACTCTGTGGATTCCTCCTCTCCTTCATAGTCAACAACCAAATTCATTCCAGCCTCATAAACTTCTTCTTCAAATTCTTCATTGGGCCTGGAATTCTCTTCCTCTCCTTCTTCTATGTAAAGGGATCTACGAGGGCACTGGCTAAAAACATGACCTACCCTATGACACTTAAAACAAGCTATGGCTGTGCACTGGCTGGAGATATGACCGGGCTTCTGGCACTTAAAACTGTGATACTAGGGTTCTCTAGGTGTCAGGTGCCTTAACTTTGTCCATGGGCCTAGGGGTGGGAATACCCTGACTAGGTTTGCTAGGGATAACTTGGCTAGGTCCATTTCTTGGGATTGGGGCACTAACCCTAGAAGGCATAGATCCTCTCTGAAACTTCTCAGTGTTCAGTGCAATCTGATAGGCTTGTCTAGGTCAGTAACCTCTCTCAGAAACAACTCCCTCTTAATGTCTTCCCTAAGTCCAGCCCTAAACCTAGACAAAGTGACCTCATGGGCTTCACTCACATCACATCTCATCAGGTATTCATCAAAGGTGGTTATGTAGTCTGAGACAGATCGGTTCCCTTGTTTCAAGGTTTGCCATTGGTCTAACAGATTCTGCTGGTATGAATGGGTAGGTACTTATCTCTAAGCTTCTCTTTCTACCCTGCCAAGTGGTTATGGGCTCAATATTTCATCTTCTAGTGGTTAGCTCAATGTTCCCCAGTATAACCTAGCTTGACGTACTAACTTCATCTTGGCAAACTTGAACTTCCTTTCCTCAGACATGGCATACCACTCAAAGTACTGGTCCATCTCACCCTCCCAATCAGAATACACCTTAGGGTTTAAGCTACCATCAAAAGTGGGTGCATCTAATTTGATGTTCCGAATGAACCTATCATCTCTATCTTCAGGCTCTGGGTCAGGCCTCCTATGATTAGGTTCAGGATCTATGTATAAAGGTCTTCTAGGCTCCTGGTGTGGGTGAGGTTGAGGCACATTAAAATCTGGGTCAGGAGTCCAATTCTGATGCCTAGGTTCCTCAAGTACTTGGACTCGATCCCTAAGCTGGTTAAAATTCTCATTCATATCCTGACTCAATTTGTTCGTACTTTTAGTAAGAGCACTAACCATGCCTCTAAATTAGGTTGGGTTTGACCTGGTTGGTAGGGTACTCCATTCCGGGTAGACATGATGATGCAAGCAAACACACCAAATGAGACTCGTCTGAAACGACTACGGGCTAACTAGACCTAGAGCCCAAACTAGATGCTCAATCAGAGTGGCAAGCTAGCCTGTAGTAACTCGGGACTCAGCCAGGCAGGTGTAAGGAGAGTGTTAGGTCCCTAAATGCCAATCCTAGACACCAATCAGATATTGGCCAGGTAGGCGAACCAGCATACAAGCCCTTTGGGATAGAATCCCTGAACCACCATTCTAGACACTGAGTACAAAGCACACACAGAGTAACTAAACAAACTGACTCAACACTAGCCTAGACCCAACTTGTTGTGTCCCTAGCCCACTAGGGCAAATTAAGTCTAATAAATTTTAAAATTAGGCTTAGGATCGAATGAATGGGTGGTGGTTTTGGGCTAAGGAGAGGTTATCAACTCCTCCCCTTATCTTAGATGCTCAATTGCCCTTAAGATGAATTAGGAGATGATCACTCAAAAAAATTTGAATTGCAGAAACACACAAACAGAGTTTTCTGTAATTTAACTCTCAGAAATTTCACGGAAACCAATAAATTACAGTAAGATTATGTAAAATAGTTTCAATTATACTGGTTCTAGAAAATAAAATCACACAATTTGGAGTTACCTGCAATGAGAAAATTCCTGCAACAAGGCAGTTACAGACTGAAAACAGAATGCTTCCCCCGTTTACAATTCCTGCTACGAAGTTGTAACCCAGCGGATCCCCTACACGCCCTAGGAACACCCCATGGATGGGAAGAGGAGGCTTGCACCTCACTTCGTTCCTAGGACCGGACTCCTGGGGAGTCTACTTCGAGCAGACAAAGTAAAAAAAGAGACACTCAAAACATGCAAGCAAATTAGAAACCCTAGACAGGGCTCTGATACCAAAATGATGCAGAACAAAAGAGAGATGATGCGATGCGGAAGAAATTAAGACTAATTCTTTTTTTTTTTTTATTTCAGAAGTCGGCTTTGACTCAAAGGAAAGTTAAACTGAATTGAAAGAAACTATATAATAATTGAAAGCACAATTTAAAGAAACTAGATTATCAGAGTAGTTCAGAAGTAAAGGATCGCTGGGGGTTGAGAAACTCCCAGACCTAGAGTTTCGCTCTGAACTTTCAACAGGACAGAAGTAAGAGAAGAGAAGGGTTATGAACCAGACAGTGATCTTCACAGAGTTTAGTGGAAGACTCTCTTGAGCAGATTGTTGGATCCTCAGACTCGGTATCTTCGCAATGGATCCTCCAATACTGGTCCTTTGGCAGAGTTGGCTCTCCTGAACTCAGGATCTGGGAAAGAAGAAGAACAGTTATGGAACCAGATACTCAGGAAGGATTTACCAGATAGAAGAACTTGAAAGTTGATGTTGCTGAAAGCCTGATTCTCCTGGATGCTGATCTGACTTCCTCTGGGATTGCTCTGTATTCGAAGTAGCCGAGCTGGACCTGGATGCTGGTGGTCGGCCACTACTTGGAGAGAGGGCCCGTGAGAGATGGGATAAGCTAGGATTGGGGAAAGAAGAGGATGATGGGTGGCTAGGGTTTGGAGTTGAAGTGGCTAACCTAGGGTTTTGGGGTTGGAGATCTCACACCTCCTCAAGGTTCCTGGGAACCCGGATTTACTCCCTCACGGAGCTCAACACCTGAATACAAGTGCGAAAGAGAGAAACACAAAGTTTGCTCACACATAATTGGATTCATTCATAAGTTTTCTTCAAAACTTACAAGAGGGGTTTATTTTATAGGTCTTTACAAGAGGTCAGGGTTTTTACATCTTCCCATGTGGGACTAATAGGATGGATCTTCAAATTAGGTTTGTAGAATCAATTGCTTCCCATATGGCCGGCCAAGAGGTTCCATAAATGTTGATTGATGGCTCCAAATGGTAAGTAGGTGGCGCCTCCTAGCCTTGCTCTTCAAGAAAATTTTTTTTCCTTCCATGCCTAGTTTTATCTGGAAATATTTGGCACCTCCTAGTCTTGCTCCCCAAGTTTTGCTCCTTTCTTTTCATAGCTTGGCTTTTATGGAAGTATTTTGGGCGCCTCCTTGGATTGAGGATCTTAAATTGATTTCTCCTTAAGTGGCACATGAAAGAAGGGACCTGCTTTCTTGTGGTGTGGGGACCAAAGCACACTGGATGGAGATGTGGCGCCCCCTGGACTCAGGCGTGTGGCGCCCACTTGCTTGGGCCTGGGAGAAAATGTGGCACCCTGGAAAAGACCTAGACCACTACTAGGACTTGTACTGAGTCAACATGACTCAACAAAATTAAATTGCAGGGAAATACAGACTCAAACTAAAATTGAGTTGACCAAGATAATCCTTATTACAAAACCAGAAAACCCTAATTCTTCGGGCAAGGTCAATCAGAGATCCAGATGGAGCCCTGAAGTCTTCTTCTAAGTCTGGTGCCCGCACCAAGAAGCTTCATTCTCGCAGAGCCAGACCTTTTAAAGTGATAGAGAATGTTGGACCAAATGCCTATGTGTTAGATTTGCCTCTAGATTTGGGCATTAGTTCTACCTTCAATATCACAGACCTGGTTGAGTATAGGGAACCGACAGTGATACCCAGTGAGGCCTTTGGACCTACTCCTTCCATTATGAGTGACCCTAACTCAGAGTGTCCACCAATTAATTAGCTTGAGTGAGGAGAACGAATCGAGCATATCCTGGATGATCAAGCCATAATGAACCAGGGCCGTGGCTATCAACGCTACCTAGTCCGATGGCAAGGCCGGCCAAAGTTGAATGATTCATGGATTTCTTGAAAGTATTTGCAATGCCTCAACCCAGACCTTCTTGAGAGATATGTGAGCCAGCCTGATCTTCACTCAACAGGGTCGAGTTCCTCCCACCTTGGAAGAATTGGTGGGGATACCAAAGGCACCAGAATAAGACAGGCTTCTAAACCCTCTCTGGATTACTTAGTCGTATTTGAGTTCATTTGTAATAAAGGCTTAGTCCATTTAAGTTGTCTTTTTCTTACTTGAGTCCTGTACTAGTCAACTCATATTAAGCTAGTTTTCTTTCTGAGTCCTATATGTAGCATTTGATCCATACCATTAGGGTTTTGGATCAGTCGATCAAATCAGCTCATATTGAGCTAATCATATTTCGAGTCTTGTAATCATGTCAAGTTATATTAGTCTATTTTAGTCAAGCCCAGTCAAAGAAGACTTAGCATTGAAGGAAACCACCCAGCATGCCACCTCAGCAGTCGCATGGAGCCCAGTCATACCCTGGATTGTGCCACCTAGGATTACTTGGAGGATCATGAAGTTGGCCCATGCATGAGGAGTTGATGACCACATGCCAGCACACCCCAAGCACACCTGCTCCACACGCCAGCATGACAGAAGGAAGTCAAAACAGATAACATATCCCTTGATTCATGCCAGCTTGCTTAGGAAAGAAGTGGTCCCCCTCCTTTGGATGTCCACTACCTACCTTGTTGGAGGGATTTTGTATGGCAAAGAGTATTTTCTTCCAAGTATTTAGCCCCACACTTTAGGAAGAAAGTGGGAGAGTATTTTCTTCCATGTATTCAGCCTCACACTTTAGGAAGAAAGTGGTCACTCATTATTTCCTTATTTTCTTTTGCTTGGATCCTAAGTCTCATGACTTTATATAGGGGACCCCTTGTATGAACACTAATACTTTTATTCTGAAATACAATTGATTACTTCCAATTGCTGTGTGCTACCTGCTGTGTGCTAAGGGGATTCTATGTGAGCCCCTCCTTCCTGGTGTTGCGCCCTGTCTCCAACCACCATCCAACTCTCCAAACCTTGGCCGCCCAACCTCAAAATCTTCTTCCCCTTGTTGTTTTTCCTTTACTACTTCATCCTTGCTTTGTTTCCTCACCCCTGAAAGGTTGTTTGTAGGTCCCTCAGCTTCTATGAATCCAATGACTCCAGTCGGGCCATAATCGGTCACTGAGCATAAAGCTGAGAATTCGTGGGTCTCCGGCTTGATTTTCCAGGCCGCATCCGGGAGTGAGAGCGATCCCTTTGCATACGATCTGCACCAGGTGCATCAACCATTGTCAGGTACACCCCCTCTGCCTGCCAGATGCTTTATTGAGGATGAACTAGCCCAACCGAGACTTCTCAACCTCGGTGGTCCTTCTTATCTGTCTTTTTTTAGGTCCTATTATGCATGCCTTTAGCCTCTTAAATTCATATAGAACTCTTTACATAGTTCCTTGGTTTGATCTTCAGGATTCAAACATCTAAAACACAAAAAATATATCTACATGCAATCTAGTTCCATATCAGTCCTGACCCCGCGACTCAGACACCACAGGCGAGACTGTTGGCTCCCTCCATCGGTCCATCATGAGGCTCCTGCCTGGGTTCTTCTCGAGTATTCTTCCTGGGCTCCCTCTCAGACTCTTCGGTGGCAGCCCTCCTCCTTCAAGACATCTCTCCGAGATCCTTAGAGCTGAACTTCATCTTTGAAGCATGAAGCAAATCTGTTAGCCTTGTTTCCAGACCAGGCCTACCGCCAAGAGGAATGAGGCCCGATGTGGAGTTTTACCTCGGGGCTGGGCCTGAATGACCCCGGCTTCAATGAGATTATGCTCGCATAATAAAGCACGAGGAGATGGAACCTGGGAGGAAACAAGCCGGTCAAATACTTCCTGATCGGTCGGCTTGACTGAGGATTGTTGATTGGGAGAAGTGTCTGGTTTGCTCCAGACCCCGTCTGCCCCCTCGAACTGGAGCAAAGAAAAATCAAAATTTCCACCCCTTGATGGAGGTGGGTAGATCAAGCTTGAGACACCCCTTCCGGGGAGACACAGACCACCACACACTATCGAAAGGGTGGCGCTTCAGGGTGAACAAAGTCCTGAAGAGGGGAAAATGAGTGGTAATCATGTTGTGGCTACAAAGGACAATGAAACAAAAAATGGTCCGGATGGTGTTGGGGGTAAGTTGGGCCAATACTAGATGATATTGGCCAAGGAGAGCAGAGAAAAAGGTATGAAAAGGGAGCAAAGGACAACAAAGAAGAAGTCCTCGTATGAGGCTACCTAGCCTGGTCTGCTGGAGATAACCCTATCCTCCGGCCGGGGAACAAAGAGTTGGATGGAGTCAAGGACCCTGAATGACCTCCATACTTGGACTAGATCCCCGTCGGTCATCATCGAAGCAATGCCGGTGGGACCCCCAGACTCCCTGATAGAGGGGACAGACTGGGAAGAGATTATAGGTGATTCAACCACGATCCCCATCCGATGGGGACCCCCATATGATGCTGCCGGACCTTCCTCTTCCCTGCTATCCGAGGAAGGAGGCAGCGGTTAAGAAGCCCTTGCACCACCAATTGGCCCCCGATGGTGGTGCCCCTCACTGGAAGAACTCATTAGAAATGATGGAGATGGAGGAAAAGATGGATGGAGATCTAGAAACCCTAACAAAGGTACTCCTCCCAGCACAGGCCGAAGGAGAAGGAAGAAAGAGTGAAAGAAAGAGGGAAGCCTAACTTGCCGCATCTTCGTGACTTCACCCAAAAAGAGAAAGGAAGGTAGCCCTAAAGAAGAAGCCTTGCCGCTTGAAAAGCCTTCGAGAAATAAAAGGATGGGTCCTCTTTAAGCGGCCCGGAGCCCTATCGCCATGTACTTATTGAAGATGTGCGCTATATCTCGCCGAGCCAGCCAAGAGGTGCCACATGTTGGAGCAATGCTTTGAATCAAGAGCACTCCCTTGGGGATGACGTGGTGATAATGAGCGCTTTTAAAGAAAGGAGACGTGGTATCACCCATATGGTATGGGCACACGATCTTCAGGGTGCCGGTGCATGCGGCCTTGTTACCAGAAAGAGGTGCATCCCCTCCATGCCAGCGCAATCATTACTCCCTTCACCCCGAGTAGCCGCTTTGTCCTTTAGGCTCGAGAGTTGGAGGCATCTAACGTGGCAACATCCGCTGACATGGAGAGCTCGAGTGCCATGATGATAAGAGACCCACCACCTAGATAAGACAACCTGACAAAGAATTGAAGTGGGTCCCCCTGCCGAGGTCAGCTCCCAGTCGAGGCTGGGCTCATTAGATGAGCCCCCCATCTACGATCAGCTCCCGGCCAGGGTCGAGCCCCTCCTTCTAAAGCGGGCCTCCCTGTCGAGGTCAGCTCCCAGCCGAGGCCGGGCTCATTAGGTGAGCCCCCTATCTGAGGTTAGCTCCCGACCAGGGTCGAGCCCCTCCTTCTAAAGCGGGCCTCCCTGTCGAGGTCAGCTCCCATCCAAGGCCACGATCATTGGGCGAGCCCCCCGTCCAAGGTCAACTCTCGGCCAGGGTCGAGCCCCTCCTTTCGAGGCAGGCCTCCCTGCCAAGGTCAGCTCCCAGTTGAGGCCGAGCTCATTGGGCGAGCCCCCCCGTCTGAAGTCAACTCCCGGCAGAGGTCAAGCCCATCCTTCTAAGGCAGGCCTCCATGCCGAAGTTGGGTCTAACAGAGGTTCAAAACTATGACGAGAAAAAGCCGATCACTCACCACCCCTAAGAAGAGGCACGTGCTCTGCCATGAGCACAGGTCCTGCAATGCACCTTGAGCATGACCTACGCAATCTGAGCATCACCAGCCTCATAGCCTTGCAGTGTGCTGCCAAGTCAACAACAGCATGGCTGGGAGACCACGACTTCCACGACAAGATGCCTGGACCTTCCTAAGAAGGACATCCCACTCAGGTCCCAGGGCACGCAGCACTCTAATGGTTCCTCCTAAAATGGCTATATTCCATCACGACTCCAGACTTAACAAAAAGCTGGCCCGATAGAGGGGCGACATCAAATAACAAAAAACTTACCCATAAATCGACAAAATTCTCTCATCCATATAAGACCCGCAAGGGAAGGTAAGTGAAGGTAAGCAACAGACTCGCTTTCAATTGGGTATTATCTTTCTTTCATAGAATTCTTATTACTCCCTCTGGACATAGAGAGCCCCCCAAGCTCTCTATCATAGAGGTTCTGTTCTCCTCGATCGTCCCACTGACTTGATTATCTAAGTGTCCTCGCCAAAAACCCTGGCCCGGGTCTCCTTTATTTTGCAGGACTTTTGGACGAGCGAGCTGGCCACGAAATAGAAGGACAAGCTCCTAGTTGGAACCCAACGCACCAGAGTTACAGGCCACGACGGTCTTGGCTGCAATAGGGAAGAACATGTGCAATAAGCTGATGTTGAAGAAGCAATTGTATAGCCTTCGTATGTAGGAAGGTGGAGATATTCTTCTTCATGTTTAGAGGTTTGACCAAGTTTGCAATGATTTGCTGGCCCTTGGGATGAAGATGGAGGAAGAAGAGAAGTCCCTACTCTTGCTATGCTCATTGTCGAGTTCTTATGATCTGTTTGTCACTACTTTGCTGTATAAGAAGAAGACGCTTATGTATGAGGACATAGTATCAGTGCTAAGGTCCAATGAGCAAAGTGGAAAGATGATGATGGAGGGAGTACCTCAGGAGAGCCTCACAATAGGAGAGAGGATTGGGAAAGGGAATGAAGGCAACAAGCACAAGGGGTGATCCAAGTCCCAGAAGGGAAAGAGAAAATTCAAGTGCTATAGGTATGGTGTAGCAGGGCACTTTAAGCGGGAGTGTCCAATTAGGAAGAAGTGCAGGGATGAAGAAAGGAAAAGCCCGAATTTCTCAGGTTTAGTCACTGGGTCAGAGGAAGAGTTGATGAGATCTTGATTATTTTGGAGGAGCCTACGGGGTGTAATGTATCTAAAAAGGTCTCGGAGGGGTTCGCGGGATGTGAAGGGCCTGAGAAGGTAGCGATGGAGTATGAGGTGCAGCGGTGGCTCAGCAGGGCAGCGTTGAGTGGCTGGCCTCAAGATTTTGTTCTATGGCATCAGGGGGACTTCAGTCTCAGGTGGAGCACCGGGAAGAGGTGGCTTCATGGGTGGAGCAGGATTCGACACGAGATCAGAGCAGAGGGGTGCACAGGAATATAGGGTTTTGTATGGTGCTCCCAAGCTTTGGAGAGATTTGGGTGGCCATGGTAGGGATGTTCGAGAAGATCCATGGGTGCTTAGAGGCATGCCAAGCAGTTTTTGGAGGTGTTCTAGGGTTCATGGAGGTGTTCCAATGATGGGGACTTCAAAATCCATCAAGGTTTTCTTCTTTTTCTCGTAGATTTTTTCTTATTTTATTTTACATTTTATTCTAGCTATTCCACTTATCCCTTCTATTTCTATTTTATTCTAGGTTTATCCCCGAGTTATTCCCTATTATTCCTGTCATCTTCAACCTCAATCCATCGCCCAGATCTCACATTATTCATCTCCCGCCCCGCTGCCAACGATAAGGCCATGTCTTCGCCATTGGATCTTCCTCCCCACCGTCTCCACAGCCACCAGAGATCCAGTTGCCATCCGATCTCCGTGGTCCGTGCCCATGCCGTCATGACCGTCCCCCAGGAGCCGCCCGCCCGTCCATGCTATCGTCTTCCCAGCTGCCACCGTGCCGCCACCGTGCCTTCCACCGCGATGACACCGTGCCGTCGTCCACCACCCGCCAGAAGCCATTGATGGGTTCATGACTTCATCAAGAACATGATTACTGGTACCTCCCAGGCTGATTGTGCTATTCTTATCATTGACTCCACCACTGTTGGTTTTGAAGCTGGTATTTCAAAGGATGCCTTGCTTGCATTCACTCTCAAGGTTAGACAAATGATTTGCTGCTGTAACAAAATGGATGCAACGACCCCCAAATATTCTAAGGCCAACAAGCGGAGAACCTAGGGACACAAGCAGATTTCAAGCAACAAGCTTCCATCACTGGGCGCAATCTATTTGTGGATGGCTAATGCAACAACAAATATTCCATTTCACTATATTCAATCACATAACACCTTTGTAGGCCTCTCAGGAAGGAGAACTCCAGGAGGGATTGAAGGCTTTCAGATCTCCGGCCCTCTTCTCCATCCGCCACCCCTGTTCCATGGTCACAGTGAAAGGTTTTCTTCTGCATGGATCTCAAAGCAGAAGCAACCCACACAAATTTTTGAGAGCATGGAATTTTTCTATGCAGATTTCAGAGCAGAGGAGTAATTTGAATTTGAATTTGAATTCGAGTTATTCATGGAAACACCCACCTTTTCTCCCTTTTTGTGTTATTTTGAATTTCAAAATTTGATTCCAAAATGGCTTGGTGTCTATAAAATAGGCTCTAATCCTTCTTGTAAAAAAATAATTGAGAAATGAGATTTTTATTTTAAAGAAGAGTGATTCTTCTCACTCCACGAGGAGAGGGTGTGAGGCCAACCCCAGGATATGATGTGAGGTCATGCCCAGTTATCCCCTTCCCATTCATCTTCTCTATCCCCTCGTGGTCTTTGAGATCCATCCTAGCGCCTCCAAGTATCGAGGAGGGTGTAATGCCTTAAAGGTGAGAGGTCTCTTCATTAGGGTGAGTCCAAAGTCCATGAGATCTAGATCCCAATCTTCCATCCCATTATTCCTTCGCTATCAATTTTGGATTCCCGTCGAGTCCCCCTCTAGGTCTTAGGAACTTTCCTTTACGGCCCCAGGTAGCGATTTGGGTGGGATGCCCTAAGCTCCGCATGTAGTGAGATGGGTGGGATGCCCTAGGCTACATGTAGTGGGATGGGTGAGATGCCCTAAAGGTGTGAGGTCTCTCCATGAATGTAAATCCCCAGTCATAGAGTGTCCAGTTTTCTTACCCTCCATCTCCATTGTTCTTTCATCAAATTAGAAAATCCAAAAAATTAGAATACCCTAATATAGGTGACTTCTAGGCTCACCATCGATCCTAGCTCCCTAGCCCCCTTTTCCCGCATCAATTTTGGTATCAAAGCGGGAGAAGATTCAGGGTTGAAAAAAGAAGAGAGAAAAAAAAAAGAGAGAAAAAAAAAATTTGCAGCAAGCTTAACTCGACGGAGTCAAGTTTTTCCCACCTCAAGGGAATGATGGGGACATCAAAACCCATCAGGGTTTTTTTTTTCTTCTAGATTTTTTCTTATTTTATTTTACATTTTTATCCCTCTATTCCACCTATCCCTTCTATTCCTATTTTATTCCAGGTTTATCCCAAAGTTATTCCTTGTTATTCCTGTCATCTTCAACCTCAATCCATCACCCAAATCTCCCATTTTTCATCTCCCGCCCTGCTACCGATGATAAGGCCGCGTCTTCGCCACCGGATCTTCCTCCCCATCGTCTCCATAGTTGCCGGAGATCTAGTTGTCGTCCGATTTCTGTGGTCCATTCCCATGCCATCACGGCCATCCATCGGGAGTCGCCCGTCCAAGCCATCATCTTCCCAGCCACCACCGTGCCACAGCCGTGCCTCCTACCACGATGACACCATGCCACCGTCCACCACCTGCCAGAAGCCATTAATGGGTTCATCACTTCATCAAGAACATGATTACTGGTACCTCCCAGGCTGATTATGCTATTCTTATCATTGACTCCACCACTGTTGGTTTTGAAGCTAGTATTTCAAAGGATGCCTTGCTTGCATTCACTCTCAGGGTTAGATAGATGATTTTTTGCCATAACAAATGGATGCAACGACCCCCAAATATTCCAAGGCCAACAAGTGGAGAACCTAGGGATACGAGCATATTTCAAGCAACAAGCTTCCATCGCTGGGCGCAATCTATTTATGGATTGCTGATGCAACAATAAATATTCCATTTCACTATATTCAATCACATAACACCTTTGTAGGACTCTCGGGAACGAGAACTCCAGGAGGGATTGAAGGCTTTCAAATCTCTGGCCTTTTTCTCCATCCATCGCCCCTATTCCACGGTCACAGTGAAGGGTTTTCTTCTGCACAGATCACAGAGAAGAAGCAACCTGCACAAATTTTTGAGAGCAGGGAATTTTTCTATGCAGGTTCAGAGCAAAGGAGGAATTTGAATTCAAATTTGAATTTGAATTATTCATGGAAATGCCCACTATTTTCTCCCTTTATTGTGTTATTTTGAATTTCAAAATGGCTTAGTGTCTATAAAATAGGCTCCAATCCTTCTTGTAAAAAAATAATTGAGAAATGAAATTTTTGTTTTAGAAAAGAGTGATTCTTCTTCACTCGTGAGGAGAGGGTGTGAGGCCCAACCCCAGGACATGATGTGAGGTCATGACCAGTTATCCCCTTCCCATTCCATCTTCTCTATTCCCTCGTGGTCTTTGAGATCTATCTTAGTGCCTCCAAGTATTGAGGAGGGTGTAATGCCTTAGAGGTGAGAGGTTTTTTCGTTAGGGTGAGTCCCAAAGTCCATGATATCCAGATCCCAATCTTCTATCCCATTATTCCTTCACCATCAATTTTGATTTCCTGTCAAGCCCCCTCTAGGTCTTAGGGACTTTCCTTTATGGTCCCAGGTAGCGATTTGAGTGGGATGCCCTGAGCTCCGCATGTAGTGAGATGGGTGGGATACCCTCGGCTATATGTAGTGGGATGGATGAGATGCCCTAGAGGTGTGAGGTCTCTCCATGAATGTAAGTCCCCAGTCCTAGAGTGTTCAATTTTCCTACCCTCCATCCCCATTGTTCTTTCATCAAATTAGAAAATCCAAAAAATTAGAATACCCTAATCTAGGTGACTTCTAAGCTCACCATCGATCCTAGCTCCCTAGCCCCCTTTGTCCCGCATCATCCAAGGAAGGCACACAGGTTTGGGAGCTTAGGTTTATAGGTTCCCAGGGCCCCAGAGTCATGTTGGGTCAGGGGGCTTGACCCAGTGTTGAGAGTTTTCTCATTGACTAGAAGAGAGAAGTTTTTTGAGAGATTGTAACATAGCCTAGTTGGGTTATGAGGTTGGGTCCAGGTATAGCTAGCTACCCCTTTGGTGTAAAAAGGTATTAAGTTAGTTAATTTGTTAGTTGGTTAGCCCAACTACCCAGGATCCTAACCAAATGGTTTGATCTACTTTCAAGATCCATAACTACCAAGTGAACCACCACCCCATGTCATAAGAAAAGATGGGGCGTGCATGCATGGTGGGGGCTTGGTTTTAAGAGGCCGATGGTTCTTGGAAGGACTTGGGGAACGAGCGAGGTTCTTGTTCATGCATGAGAGGCTTGGGACCATGGGGTGTTTCATAGTGGGAGAAGGGGGATGGTGGAAACTTCTAGGTTTCAAAAGAGGTGCCGGGTGTCATCTTGTGTCTTGTAACAAATTCTTCTCCAAGAAATAATACAATCTCTTTTTCTCTTACATCTATCTCTTCTATCACTTCTCCTACTTCTTGGTTTATAAAGAATGCTGCCATCATCACATCAAGACTCTCCCACATTGCTTCTGTGGTATATACTTTAATTTGAGATTATCAACAAGTGGTATCAGAGTGGGTTTGAGCATGGGGAGAGGAGGATTCTACCCTAGGATCCCTTCGAGATTTCTCCAGGATTTTGGAGAAGGGTTTTAGATCTAAGGTTTCCTCAAGGTATTGAAAGGAAGGATAAGATCTGGGGTTGCTGTCCACCCCCCATTACATCAGGTATCTTCTTCAAGTTTTTTAATCTTTCGCTATTTGTGATTGTTGGGATCATGGAAGGTAGCGGAATAAAGATTGGTGTGGAGAAGTTTGATGAGAAGGGAGTAGTTTCACCATGTGGAAGGTTAGGGTGGAGAATTGCTGGTTCAGATGGATTAGGTGGCTTTGGAAGATAGGCCGGAGGTATGAATGACAAGGAGGGATGTCCTTAGAGAAAAGAGCATGTGCCATGATTAGAGCTTGTCTGGCAGATGAGGTTTTGTATGGTGTGTCAGAGGTGAAGACACCCAAGAAATTATGGTCGAGGTTGCATATCATGTACATGGGGAAGAATATGTGTAACAAGTTGGTGCTGAAGAAGCAACTGTACAACCTTCGGATGCAAGAGGGTGAGGATGTTACATAACACATTTAGCAATTTGATTGGATGAGCATGGATTTGCTCAACATTGGAGTGGATTTTGAAGAGGAAGATAAGAGTCTGCTGCTTTTATGTTCACTACCCTGGAGCTTCGATCCGTTCGTGACTACACTACTGTATGGAAAGGAGACACTGGTGTATGAAGAGATTATATCAGTGCTAAGGTCCAATGAGTAGCGAGAATGGATGACGAAGAGGGAGGTCTTCTAGGAGGGTATGGCTGTGTTAGAGGCCAAGGAAATAGAAGAATAAAGGTGAACTGGTAGGACGGGTATAGTCCAAGAAAGGTAGCATGGCGGGCAGTGCTACAGGTATTGTATAGCATGGCATTAAGCAAGAGTGTCTGCTTATGAAAAAGTGTAGGGATAGAGAAAAGGAAAGCCCAGATTTCTCAGGTTTAGTTATTGGGTCAAAGGAAGAGTCGGATGAACTCTTGGTTATTTCGGAGGAGCCTGTGGGGTGTAGTGTATCTGAAACGGTCTCGAAGGGGTTCGTGAGATGCGAAGGGTTCAAGGAGGCAGCGATAGAGTACGAGATGCAGCAGTAGGTTCAGCAGGGCAGCATTGAGTGGCTGGCCTCAGGATTTCATTCTGTGGCATCAGAAGGACTTCAGTCTCAGGTGGAGCACCGGGAAGAGGTGGCTTCACGGGTGAAGCAAGATTCGACACGAGGTCAGAGTAGAGGGGTGCACGAGGAGGAGTCACATCCCAGCACCAGCTCCAGGGGTGCACTAAGGTAAGTGGAGCAGCGTGCACAGGTAATGAGGCGTGGCTCTAAGGATGGTGTCAGGTAGAGCTCCAGTTACAACAAGTGCCGATTCAGGTTCACTGCGATCTCTCTAGGGAAGTCCAAGGAAAAGACTAATGCAGCTACCAGGTAGAAGGAAGGCTATAATGGTGGTGTTAGGATACTGATGGGAACATCAGATCGACATAGACTTCAAGCTCCAATTTGTTCTCTAAGTCTTGTGTTGGTCAATTTTGCTAAGTCTTGTAATAAAGTCCATCAATTGAGTCTTGTAATAAGTTAAGGCAAGAAGTCTAATTGAGTCCAGTGAATCCCTTGTCTCAACATTATAAGTCCCTTAAGTCCTATTATTTGAGTCCATTTGTAAGTTGAGTGAGTCTACTTGTCCCAGTTTAGTGAGTTTACTTGAGTTCTGTAATTTTCAAGTACAAGAGGAAAGGATGCCCAAATCATAAGTTTATCAGGCCTCACCCAGGAGCTGGAGACCTTGCAACTGCACCCTACTCAAACCACCCTGGTCCTTTCATGCCGCCCAAGCCCATGGATCCTACATATTGGAAGATACCAGGCACCTCATAAAATATTCCTTCTCCCAGGAGCCCCAGCCCAGAAGCCCATCAGGAGTTGGCACCCCAGGCCCATTCATGATTAATGCCCTACCCAGTCCAGCAAGGAATGGTGCCCTAGAGTGAGCCCACAAGCCCAGGCACCCCAAGAGAAGACCAGGTCAAAAGAGAATATTCCTTCCCAGTCAATTAGGAAGTGTAGTTTTATTCAAATTTTGTAATCCTCTTCCTAATCAAACATTGTAATCCTTTTCCCAATCAAATTTTGTACTCCAATCTTTACAAGGAGAGGACCTGGGTGAGCCTATAAATACCCACCCCCTCCCCCTTTTGTAAGATAATCTTTTTTCATGAATTAAAACTTTGGTGAATTTTCTTGTGACAATTATGTTCTTTGGAAGCGTGTGTGAGACTTGAGTGCCCTGACTTTACAAACCCTAGCCACCCCCTGCTAATCTCTCTCTTCCCTCTAAGCTAAACTGTCCAGCCTTCTTCTTCAAGCCAAGACACCCTCCTTGTTTCCAGGCCGCCCTCATCCAAGACCAGGCATCCATCTTCTCAAGCAGGCCGCCAGCCTCCCCAACACCCCTCTCTCCCCTCTTCCGTCTTCTTCCAGTTTTATATTTTTCCCATCATCCTTGACACTAACCCTTGACATTTGCAGGATCCCTCCAGTACCACGCCCTCTGGATGATGTTTTTCTTGCCTCCGAACGAAGCTGATAAAAAGCTGATGGATTCATGGAAAAGTGACCGAATCATCCAAGCACCGGTCTGAGCGGAGCGATCTCTTCTACACCAACTAGAATTCATTGTCTAGTATGTTAAACCTAATTTCCATCTCTTTTTGTCTGATTTCTTGAAGGTGAACATGCTCCTAATAGGCCTTCTTAGACCTAGGATCCTGATTTTCTTTCTTTTTGATTGAACTAGCATGTGGGTAAGATGCTAATTGATACAGGATAACCCTAACCTAATCTAGGCTAGTTTCAGGAATCAAACCAAAAAAAAGAAATCAAAAATATTTGCTTGCTTTAATCTGATTTCCTTCATCTTTAACCCTTTCATATCATCTTTCATCATATTAGAATCCTGTCCCTCATCAATTTTGGTATCAGAGCTTAGGATTAGGGCATGTTCTTGCATCATAGTCTAGATTTCTGCATGCTATATCTTGCATAACCAGTCAAACATAGGACTGTTTCTCACATCAAATGTTTCAATTTTTTTCTTATTTTTATGATAAATATCCTATATTTTGTCCTCTATTTTCCTGTTATTTTTTTGGAATTTTTCAGATCTGAAACTAAACAAAAAAATAGTTAAATTAAAACCCTAACAAAAATCTACATCTTGGTCATCTACATTAAGGGTCCGAGTTTAAATCTATTTCATCAACTTAGGCATTTTATTTTTATCTAAAATTTGCATCACATCATCTCTGTTGAGTCCTCTATTTTACTAATATTTTTCTCAGATTTTACAGAACCAAAAATTATAAAAAAATTAGCATCCTAGAAACCCTAACCGAAAATCTATCTTTTCTGTATCCAGTTATAAACCCTAGGTTTGCATCATCAAATCATTTTTTGTTTGCATGAAAGTTGGTAGGAAGCATCCTCACACGTCATTCTCTTTTCTGTAAAATTTTCTAGAATTTCTTTGCATTGAAATCCATGCTAACTTTTACATCAAAGCAAATCCTAATTTCAGTTTCTGTGATTTCTGCATACTTGACTTAATCCAACCTAATCAACTACCAAACCCCTCCCAACCCAAGCCAAATTTTGTTTGATAACTTAACCAACTTGAATTTAATTTGCCGCTTCATAAAAAGATTAAAAAAAAATTATTTTTCTATTCCAACTTGAATTTAATTTGCCACTTCATAAAAAGATAAAAAAATTATTTTTCTATTGTGTTTTAGATTGCATCAGGTTTCATTGTGTGTTCATCATTTTCATTAAACTAATCTTAAAAGCACTTTCTCTATCTTAGATCAAGGCAGGAGGTCATTACCTATCCTGGGCCCAAAACAACCACCTTGTATTCATACCCAAACCTTAATTAAAATCTACTAGCAACCTAATTTGCTCTAGTGAGCTAGGGACACCAACAGGTCGGGTCCAAGTTGTGTGGGTAAACTAGTGCATTCAATTCCTCAACTATTAATGAAAACTGGAGTCTATGGATAGAGGTCCAGAGGAAAACACCCTAAGTGGACTGGTGGTTACTTAATTAGGACCCTGTCACAGGCAGGGGGAGCCTCCCACCACCCCACCTCTTATCTGGCTAGTGGAAGGATTAGTTGTTGAGTTGGGTTTAAGTTGAGTAGATCCATTCAACTTTGGCTGTAGGTCTAGCAACCATAGTACGTGTTAACCTTGTGTGCTTGACTGCATCATAACACCTTATTTGATTGATTGTATGACCACTAGGTTAGGAATCCAACCAACGGTCTAAACCCCAACCCAGCTCAGCCATGGAATCCAATCTTGAAACTCTCATAAAGACCATGGCTGAACAGATGAACCAAATGAATATCCAATCCCAAAATCAGTTGCCCAATTGACCACCCTAATGAATTAATCGACTACCCAAATGAACCAAATAAATGCATAATTAACCACCCAAATGAATCATAGATTTGACCAATTGACCCAATCCTATACCTAAACCCATAATAGGCTTGACCACTTCACCAATAGATTTGACCAGGTAAGGAACTAATTAGGAAACCAAGAGAAAACCCCTAAAACCCATCCCATACCTAAACTCGAGCCCAGCCCTTGGAAAACCCCATACTATGACCCATACTCAGAGCCCAATCCTAGGAGAGCACAATACCTTGACCCATACTCAGAGCCCAATCTTAGGAGCCCAATATCTTGACCCATACTTAGAGCCTAACTCTAGAAGAGCCCAATACCTTGACCCATACTTAGAGCCCAACCCTAGGAGAGCCCCACACCCTGAATCCCGATCTTATGAACCCAGATCCTCTGAACCCATAACCCATAGAACTGAACCTAGGAGATCCACAATCGATAGACCTGATTCCAAATCCCATGAATCTAGTTCCTATGCACCTAAATCCTCTGAACCCAGATCCTATGTACCCCCATCTTATGAGTCCAAGGGACCCATGACCCTTGGTCGACCTGAATCTACTAGAAATAGTATCCCTAGATATGAGTCCAGTACTATGCCAGTTTTCCTTAGCCAACCCGAATCTACTAGGATTAGTACCTATGGGTATAACCCGATTTCTCTTAGTCGACCTGAGCCCCATAGGATTAATATCCCTAGTTATGAGCCTAGTATTAGTCAGGAACCTCTTAGTCCACCCACCCCTGTTATCCCAGTCATTAGTAAATTTTTTCTTAGTCAACCCCCTCTTACCATCCCATTGGCTCACAAGGTTGACATTGAAGAGGAGATATATGAAGCAGATGTGAGCTTGGTGGATGAGTATGAGGAAGAAGAAGAAGAGATACCTATAAAAGACCTAGAATTAGTTGACCCAGTAGAACCAAGGTAGAAGTCAACCTAGAATTAGTTGACCCTGACCATACCCAGATAGAAGCCAACCCAAGGTTAGTTGACCCTGACCCTACCCAAATTAAAGCTATAGTAGAAGAGCAGTTAGAGGAAGAAAACCCAGATCCTGCTACTAGAGCCCCACCTGAGGAGACTTTAGAAGAGAGCCCAATTATAGAGCCCAGTCCTGAGATTCAAGAACCAGAAGAATTTATTAAGGACCTGATCTCTTTAAGCCAGTACCCTTAGGATGAAGTCACTCTTTTGACTCAAATTGATCTCTTCCCCCAGATTAATGACCCATTCTTCCATAATGCAGACCCTGTAGGTATACATCAATCCCATAAGGTCAACCTCATTAGTCTAGGACTCATCCCTGAAGCCCCTTCTTGTCTCCTATTCTATCCAATCGATCCCAAACCCTTTTCTTACTTTCTATCCTACCAAGCTAACCCAGAACCTACCTCTTATTTTCTGTCCTTTTTTGAAGCTTCTCATGTTTCACTAACCACTAGATTGCATTTTGTAGATGTTTGCATACTGCATTCATTCATTGAGCATGTCATGTTTGCTCTTACTTTTGGAGGACCCTATGACACTTAGTAGGAGTCCATGCACCATTTTCATCTGCATGTCACCCTTCTGACAAAGTGTCAAACCCACAATCGTAGCTTAGGGTTTAGACAAATTTGCATATCAATAAATGTTGGCATCAGTCATTTGCTTACATGTCATTAGGTGTTTATTGCCCAGTGATGATGCAACCCAAGAGGAGGGTGAACTGGGTTTTAAAAATTATTTGAACTATTTTAATAGATATAAAACAAGTATGTGCCAATTCAATTAAGTGCTTATATTTTGTCAAAGTGTTTGTCTGCTTAATAAATATGTAACAGAATTAACAAAGTAAATGCAAGAGTAAATAAGTGATGAATAAGAACAATCACAAATACAAGAATATAGTGGTTCGGTGCACTCCAAGGCACCTACATCCACTCTCCAAGTTTTTCTTGGGTATTTCACTATAATTACCAAGATTATAGTTGATTAGTTTTTCGGGCTCACTAATCAAAACCCAACTTATTTTCCCGGGCTCACAAGTCAAAACCCTTTGTTGGTTTTATAACTTAGGCTAACCAATAACCTTCAATGGTTTTACGGGCTCACCAACAACCTAGTTGGTTTTATGGGATCACCAACAACCTATGTTGGTTTTATACAAAGGCTAACTAATAACCTCTTTGGTTTTCCAAGGCTCGCTAAAAATCTTGATACAACAAAGTAAGAATGAAAGTAAAGGATATAATAAAGCTTTCTAAAATAAAGCAAGTATCTCTTTGAAGCCCTTGGATGATGTTGAAGAAGCTCATCTTCAATTTGTTGAAGCCTTTGAATGAAGCTTGATATTGTGGACTTAGATCAACTCTCTTATCTTTGGAAGCTTAAAAGTTGGAACCACTCAACTCTTGAATCCTTGAAGAATATTCAATGATCTCACCAAAGGATTACTTCCCCATTTGATTTTTGATGTTTATATAGCTCTCCAACCCATAAATGACCGTTTATGACCGTTGGGATGAAAAACTAGCCGTTTGAAGCAAGTTGAAATAATTCTGTACTTCTGAAAAACTAGCCATTATTCCAAGTATCGACACTTGAATCTGATGAGTCGATACTTGAGTTCTTCATAAGTCAGCACTTGATTTCTATGAGTCGATGCTTGGATCAGCTCAAGGCAAAAATTTTGGATTGACACAGTTCTATATTTTTCTTGTTCTCAGGCCTTGGGTCGACATTTTGACATCTTCATGAGTCGACACTTGAGTGTGCCAGTATTAAAACTTGCTGAAACTTCTCCAAAATCAAACTTTAAGTCTTTTCAAATCTTTCTTATGTTCCAAAGTCCTTATAACTTGAAATTCCATGAATTTGAAGGACATCTTTAACTAAAATACAAGCATTTCTTCATTCAACATAGATGAGTACTAAGATCTGATAAACATACTTAAAGATATAATTAGTACTCATATATATTTAAGTATTTTGTTAATCATCAAAATCAAGACCAGAGTCAATAATCTCCTCCTTTTTGATGATGATAAAACCTTTAAGTATATAAATAAGATAAGCTTAAAAAGATTAACAATAAGATAAACATGTAGCTCAAAATCAATAAGTATCAAGCTCCCCTTAAAATATGATTTTAAAAATATTTTTAAAAATCATTCAAAATTTTTAAGCATTCTCTCCTTGCTAATTCTTCCCTTAAGATTAAAACTTTTTCTTTCTTCTCCCCCTTTTGCATTTTCTTTCATTTCTCATATAATTTTTCATGTTTATCATATCTTTTCCCTTTTCATACTTAACATTTTTCTCCCCTTTTTGTTATCATGAAAAAGGATGAAAGGCAATACAAAATGGAAATGAAGGTGGAAAGAATAGCAAGTAAATCATCAAAATCAATACATGATACTAATTAAATATGATACCAATTGAACATGATACTACAAAAAATGATGCACATGCAAAACATAAATCTTTATAGCATTTGAATGTAACTTCCCTTAAGGAAAATAGATTTGAATGCAAGGAGAAGGAGTAATAAAGTAATATAAATAAAGCATGATATTAAGAAAACATTGAAAGCATCATATTTGACAACAAATCTTTGCATGCTCCCCCTAAATATTATTTTTCCTTAAATATGTATTCATTGAGGAATAAACATGAAAGCACAAGCATCATAATTTTAGACAATTTGAAAAATGAACATAAATACTAAGTCTAAAATCAAAGATTTAAATTTTCAAGATATACAAGATTTTCAAAATGCAGGAGGTTGACATTTTAAAGATTCAATTAATATGATTTCAAATTCATTTGAAATGATTTGATATCCATACAAATGCTAGAAGTAATATGATATCAAGTCTAGCTATTGGATTAAGGATTTATCAATGTGTATACCTTCTTCTTAAATATAACCCTTAACAACTAGTTTTATACTTGTTCCAAGTTATTTCTAGTCTAAGCATGGACACAAAAATATATACATTTCATTACCATATTTTACTTGAAAATAGTTTAAAACTATATTAATCAAAATCAAGTGAAAGTCTAATAATCACGAGTTTAATCATGAGATCATAAAATCCATCAATATCAAAAAATTCATGATCACAACAAATGACTATTAGTCCAAACTTGATTTTAATTATTAGTTAAAATAACTTTCAAAGTAATATGCAACTTTAAAATATTTTTCATGAAATAATTTAAGATACATTAATCAAAATCAAGTGAAGGTCTTATAATCACAAGTTTAATCATGATAGCATGGAATTCATCAACATCAAAAAGTTCATGATCATGACCAATGACTATAAGTCTAAACTTAATTCTAATTAAACATTTAAAATAATTTTTTGAAGTAATTGATGCAATATTTATAACAAATATTTAACTACATTTTCAATTATGGAAAGAAATGTTTAGAATTTACCAATATGTATAATCATTCCTTTACCATTTGTCCAAAATGTAGCTTGTCCACACTTTTTATGATCTTGTACAACCACTTTTCAACAACTTTCTTTCTTCATGTTGGGCTGCAAGACATTCCTGCAAAATAAACTAGGTGGACAATTTTGGTACCCAAACTTTCTTGAATCCTGTAGGGTTAGTAAATATGGTTCCTTTTAGAATCCAAATCTTTCTTAATTTACAAGGATATGCATTATGTCCAATTTTACAACATCTAAAATAAGTTAGATTGGAAGATGCATCAACAAAAAAAATCTTTTTTTTTCACTCAAGATTTTTGTTTTTCTTTAAAAGCTCATCATTTGATACAAATTCTTGGACCTTGTTAGAATTTTTATTTCATTCAATAAAATATTTTTCTTATTTGAAAACTTATTACATAAATCTTTCAAATCAATATTTTCTTTTTCTAAAATTTTTTTTATTTAGAAAGATTATTCTTATCATTTTTTAAAACATCAATCTTTATATTTAAATCATAATTTTATTGGCAAGATTGGTATTCTCAAGAGAAAAAGATTCTACATATCTTTTTAATTTCATGTACTCAATTTTTAATACTTTGTATTCATGCACAAGATCATTAAATGCATCATGTAATTCATTAAAGGTAAAATCATATTCATTTTCAACACATACCTCTTTCTTATTTGCCATGAAGCAAAGATTGGCAACTTCTTGTTCTTCCTTCGAACTAGAATCTTCACTATCACTCCAAGTTACCATCATTATCTTGAATTTCTTTTTGGTCTTGAGGGCTATTATCTTCTTATTCTCTTGATCAGCAACCACTTCTTTGTGCCATAAATTCAACTCATGGGTCATGAGTGAACCAATAAGCTCCTCCAAAGGCAAGATAATATCCTTGGCTTCTTGGATCGTCGTTATCTTTGGATCCCATGATATTGGCAAAGATCTAAGAATTTTATTAACCAAATCAGCATTAGTATAGACTTTGCCAAGATTTTTCAATTCATTAACAATAGTCATAAATCTAGAATACATATCAATATAAATTCATAATGCAGCATTTTAAATATTTCAAAAGAATGAACAAACATATTAATTTTAGTACGTTTCACTTGAAGAGTACCCTCATGAATAATTTCAAGTATGTCATGTATCTCCTTTATCAATGTGCATGTGGAGATCCTATTGAATTCATTAGAGTCCAATGCACAATAAAGCAAGTTCACTACCTTAGCATTATTTCAGATTGCTTAATGTCATATCCATTCCAATCCTCTTCGAGCTTTGGAATGGAAATGCCATTAACCAAAATGGAAGGAATATGAGGACTATTAACTATAACTTTCCAAAGATAATAACTAATAGATTGAATATAGATGCGCATACAAGTTTTCCAAAAAATGTAATTAGTGCCATTGAAAAATGGTGGTCTATTAGTTGCATGTCCTATAGCAAAACAAGTACCTTTTATGGCTGACATGATCTTTTAACTCAAAACCATTAGATTCTTTGCAAAGCACTAAGTTTAGATACCAATAATTTTGGGTTACGGGCTTTGATGCCAATTGTTGCCTAGTAATGATGCAACCCAAGAGAGAGGGTGAATTAGATTTTTAAAAATTATTTCAACTATTTCAATAGATATAAAATAAGTATGTGTCAATTCAAATAAGGCTTATATTTTGCCAAAGTATTTATGTGATTAATAAAAATATGTAACGAAATTAACAAAGTAAATGCAAGATTAAAAAAGCAATGAATAAGAGCAATCGTAAATACAAGAATATATATTGGTTCAGTGCACTTCAAGGCACCTACATCCCCTCTCCAAGTTCTCCTTGGATATATCACTATAATTACCAAGATTACAGTTGATTAGTTTTTCGGGCTCACTAATCAAAATCCAACTTGTTTTCCCAGGCTCACAAGTCAAAATCCCTTGTTGGTTATATAACTTAGGCTAACCAATAATCTGTGATTGTTTTATGAGCTCACCAACAACCTAGTTGATTTTACGGGATCACCAACAATCTATGTTGATTTTATACAAAGGCTAACCAACAACCTCTTTGGTTTTTCAAGGCTCACCAAAATCTTGATACAATAAAGTAAGAATGGAAGTAAGTAATATAATAAAGCTTTCTAAAATAAAGCAAGTATCTCTCTTTGAAGCCCTTGGATGATGTTGAAGAAGCTTGTCTTCAATTTGTTGAAGCCTTTGAATGAAGCTTGATGTTGTGGACTTGGATCAACTCTCTTATCTTTGGAAGCTTGAAGGCTTGAACCACTCAACTCTTGAATCCTTGAAGGATATTCAATGATCTCACACAAAAGATTACTTTTCCATTTGATTTTTGATGTTTATATAGCTCTCCAACCCATAAATGACTGTTTATGACCGTTGGGGATGAAAAGCTAGCCATTTGAAGCAAGTTGGAATCAATTCTACACTTCTAAAAAACTAGCCATTACTCCAAGTGTCGACACTTGAATCTGGTGAGTCAATACTTGAGTTCTTCATGAGTCGACACTTGATTTCTCTGAGTCGACACTTGGGTCAGCTCAAGGCAAAAATTATGGATTGACACGGTTCTATATTTTTCTTATTCTCAGGCCTTGAGTCAACACTTTGACATCTTCATGAGTCGACACTTGAGTGTGCCAGTGCTGAAACTCCAAAATCAAACTTTAAGTCCTTCCAAGTTTCTTATGTTCCAAAGTCCTTATAACTTATAATTCTATGAATTTGAAGGATTTCTTCAACTGAAATATAAGCATTTCTTCATTCAACATGGATGAGTACTAAGATCTGATAAACACACTTAAAAATATAATTAGTACTCATATATACTTAAGTATTTTATCAATCATTAAAATCAAGACCAGAGTCAACAGTGTTGTTATGAGTTTTGCACTACATGATTAGAGATTTGCATGAGGACTTAATTATAAGATTAATGTAAGCAATGTTTTTATAAAAATATGGTTAATTCTCGAAAAGAGTCTAAGAGTTTGCTAGAAAGATTTTGTAACAATTAGGCTACATACCTGTAAGCTGGATCCATCAAAGTAATAAAGAGAGTTGGACCTAGTGCCTGAGTTACCTAATTAGGAATTAAGCTCAACCTTCAATATCTCAGACTTAGTAGAGTATAGGGAGCCAGCAATGATATCCAATAAGTTTGAGCCTAACCCTTTCTTTGAGAGTGAACCCAACCCTGAGTGTCCACCATCAAATTAGCCTAAGAAAGGAGAAGATTGAGCATTTCCTGGATGACCAAGCCATAGTACCGAAACAAAGGCTACCATATCACTTGGTTTGTTGGCAAGGTCGATCGAGATCTAAGGATTCGTGGATCACTCGAGAGGAGGCCGTAATGCCTCTACCCAGACCCGTCAGAGTAGTACCTAAGCCATATCGACCTTCTTACTCGACAGGGTCGAGTTCCTCCCACCCCGGAGAATTGATAGGGACATCAGATCAGACATAGACTTCAAGCCCCAATTTGTTCTCTAAGTCATGGTTAGTCAATTTTGCTAAGTCCTGTAATAAAGTCCATTAATTGAGTCCTGTAACAAGCTGAGGCAAGAAGTCTAATTAAGTCCAGTGAATCCCTTGTCTCAACCACATAAGTCCCTTGAGTCTTATTATTTGAGTCCATTTATAAGTCGAGTAAGTCTGCTTGTCCCAGTTTAGTGAGTTTACTTGAGTCCTGTGATTTTCAAGTACAAGAGGATAGGATTCGCAGATTAGAATTTATCAGGCCTCACCTAGGAGCTAGAGACCTTGCAACTACACCCTACCCAAACCCCTGGACCTTTCATGCCACCCAAGCCCATGAAACCTACATATTGAAAGATACTAGGTGCCTCATGAAATATTCCTTCTCCCAAGCACACCAGCCTAGATGCCCATCAGGAGTTAGTGCACCAGGCCCATTCATGATTGGCGCCCTACCCAGTCCAGCAAAGAATGGCACCCCAGAGTGAGCCCACAAGCCCAGGCACCCCAAGAGAAGACCAGGTCAAAGGAGAATATTCCTTTTCAAGTCAATTAGGAAGTGTAGTTTTATTCAAATTTTGTAATCCTCTTCCTAATCAAACTTTGTAATCATTTTTCCAATCAAATTTTGTACTCCAATCCTAATAAGGAGAGGACCTGGGTGAGTCTATAAATATCCACCCCCTCCCCCTCTTGTAAGATATCTCTTTTTTCATGAATTAAAACTCTAGTGAATTTTCGTGTGACAATTGTGTTCTTTGGAAGTGTGTGTGAGACTTGAGTGCCCTGACTTTACAAACCCTAGCCACCTTCTACTAATCTCTCTCTTCCCTCTAAGCCAAGCCGTCCAGCCTTCTTCTTCAAGCCAAGATGCTCTCTTTGCTGCCAGGCTGCCCTCATCCAAGACCAGGCACCCATCTTCTCAAGCAGGCTGCTAGCCTCCCCAACAGCCCCTCTCTTCCCCTCTTTTGTCTTCTTCCATTTTATATTTTCCCATCATCATTGACACTAACACCTAACATTTGCTGGATCTCTTTAGTACTACGCCCTCTGGATGATATTTTCCTTGCCTCTGAACAAAGCTGATAAAAAGTCAACGGATTCGCGAGAAAGTGACTGGATCATCCAGGCACCGATCTGAGCAGAGTGATCTCTTCTACAGCAACTAGAAATCATTGTCTGGTATGTTAAACCTAATTTTCATCTCTTTTTGTCTGATTTGTTTAAGGTGAACATGCTCCTAATAGGCCTTCTTAGACCTAGGATCCTGATTTTCTTTTCTTTTTGATTGAACTAGCATGTGGATAGGATGCTAATTGATACAGGATAACCTTAACCTAATCTAGGCTAGTTTCATGAATCAAAACCCAAAAAAAATTCAAAAATATTTGCTTGCTTAATCTGATTTCTTTCATCTTCAATCCTTACATATCATCCTGCATCATATTAGAATCACGTCCCTCATTAGATACAAGCAAGGATCTTCAGCTTTAGAGGCGGTCATCTCAAAGGCCTCCAAGGGAGCTCAATAGCTGAAAAGTATTGGCAGAGGCAAGGAGATCTACACAAGAAGCTGTCAGGACATGCAGTTACAGTGGGGTTGTGCAGGAGGACATTGTTAGGTTTGCCAAAGCTTAGGAAAATCAAGGTGGAGATTGTAGGGTTTGTGTGGTGCTCCCAAGCTATGGAGAGATTTGGAAAACCATGGAAGGGATGTTCGAGGTGATCCATGGGAGCTTGGAGGCGTGCCAAGCCATTTCTGGAGGTGTTCCAGAGGTCCTAGAGGTGTTCCAGGGGATTCTTGATGTATTCATGGGTGTCTAGGACAAGTTTGGGAGCTTAGGTTTATAGGTTCCCAGGATCCCAGAGTCATGTTGGGTTAGGAGGCTTAACCCAGGGTTAAGAGAACATGTGAGACATGGGTGTACATGGACTCGGTTGAGTGTTTTTTCTCACATTGATTTCTTGGGAGAAGTTTTTTGAGAGATTGTAACATAACCCAGTTGGGTTATGGGGTTGGGTCTAAGTCTAGCCGGCTGCCCCTAGGTGTAAATGGGGGTTCAGTTGGTTAGTAGGTAAGCTCAGTTGGTTAGTTGTAACCACTTAGAAAGCCTAACTAACTAAGAGTCCTAACCGGTTTGGTCCATGAAGAAGACTAACCACCCAAGAAGTTGGTTGGCCCAAGAAAAACTATATGCCATATAAAGAGAAAGAAGGGAGGCTGACGGTTTTAAGAGAGAGAGGGGCATGCATGAGGACTTGGCATGCATGGGGGCTTCTGTGTTTGGAGAGGAGGCATCTTGTAAGGGCAGCAAGCAAGGGGCCACAGTTTTTAGGGGATTGGACCATAGGAGCTTCTTCTTGGTTTTGAGAGGGGACGTTATTTCTTGATTGTATCAAGGGTTTTCTTCTCCAAAGGAATAAAAGCAATCTCTCTTTCTCCTATATCTTTCTTCATCTCTTTTACTACATCTCTTCTTCTATCTCCTTTGCATGAAATTGAATCCTAGAAAGGATTGCAATCGGCTGGATTCTTGGTTACTTGGAATCAAGAAGGCTAATTCACATCGCGATCTCTCCCTCATTGCTTCTACGGTATAGGCAATGTGATCCGGATCCCCAACAAGTGGTATAAGAGTGAAAGAATCTCTACATACGAAGCTCGGGATCCCATGATGGCAAAGTACCAGGACAAGGTACACTCATACATGATGAACCTCTAGTACTTTGGCATTTCCCATATCCCACAAGTAGAGAATGCCCATGCTGATGTCCTCTCTAGATTAGCCACCCTGCCAGAGTCATTGTTAGGGCATACCTTCACCAAATATCTCGAGACACCCAGCGACGAGACCATTGCAAAAGTTCAGTAAGTCACCTCTGAAGATAGCTGGATGGATCCCTATATCAAGTATATCACCACCGGTGCCCTACTCGAAGATCGAAAGGAAGCCAGCCTCCTCAAGAGGAAGGCCGCATGGTATGTGATGATGGACAAGCAGCTATACCAAAGGTCTTACTCCTATCCCTTGCTGAAGTGCTTGAAGCCCTCAGAAGCACCTACATGCTCCAAGAAATACAGGCAAGCATCTGCAGTAATCATATGGGGGGCAGGACCCTGGCTTACAAGGCACTCCGACAAGGATACTTCTGGGAGACATGCACGAGGATGCTGTCAATTTTATGAAGAGGTATGATCGCTGCCAACATCATACCAGCATTTAGCAATAGCCAGTGGCCCCACTCTCCCTGCTTTCAGCCCCATGCCCGTTCGCCTAGTGGGGAATGGACATCCTAGGACCTTTTCCTCTTGCGTCCAACCAATGGAGGTTTTTAATTATGGCCATCAACTACTTCATCAAATGGATCGAGGTCAAACCCTTGGCCCAAATAACGGAAGCGAAGGTCAGGTCCTTTTTCTGGAAGTCTGTCGTCTGCCAGTTCAAGCTCCTGCACTCAGTCATCATGGATAATGGATGGCAATTCTATAATCAGGCTTTCGAGGAGTTATGCACTGACCTCAACATCCATCATCATTTCACCTTGGTGGCTCATCCTCGAACCAATGGGGAGGCTAACGTGACTAACCGAACCATCTTACAAAGGCTCCGCATGAGACTAGATGGGGCCAAGGGTCGATGGGCTGAAGAACTACCCAGTGTGCTGTGGGCTTACCACAACCCCTACACAGCCATCGGTGAACTCCCTTCACCTTGTCTTCGGCATTGAAGCTGTGATTCTAGTATAGCTTGGCCTACCCATACTACGGGTGGAGTAGTACGACGAAGCTGAAAATCCAGCCCATCTCCTCCTCATCCTAGATCTACTAGATAAGATGAGAGACAAAGCCCGACTCTTGATGGCAGCCTACTAGCAATGAGTAGTGCGCTACTATAACTCTTGCGTGAGGCCCAAGATGTTCTGACCAAGCCCCCTGGTCCTCAGGCAAGCAGAGGTGTCATAGC
This sequence comes from Areca catechu, assembly GCA_021397845.1. Taxonomy (NCBI): domain Eukaryota; kingdom Viridiplantae; phylum Streptophyta; class Magnoliopsida; order Arecales; family Arecaceae; genus Areca; species Areca catechu. The sequence continues at coordinate 138,409,658 of CM038052.1, read as the reverse complement.
TAGGAGAACACGGCAAACTCTCTCCGAACTAGGAGAGCCCCTACAAGGTGGTCGAGGCCCAACCAAGTGGAGCCTATTACCTTGTCAGGCTTGATGGTGCCCGATTCACATGAACATGGAATGCAAGCAACTTAAGAATGTACTACCAGTGATGTAAGACGTTTTTTCAATCATTAAAGTTCCTTTTTGGTGCAACCTTATCTTTTGCCTGTGCAAGAATGTATTCGTTCGACTCCATGTCCGATGGATAAAGCTGGAAAACTTATGAAGCCCTGCACCTCAAGCCGGGAAACTTACAAAGCCCTACACCTCAAGTCGGAAAACTTACAAAGTTCCGCACTCTCAAGCCGAGAAACTTATGAAGCCCCCACTCTCAAGCCAGAAAACTTACAAAGCCCCATACTTTCAAGCTGAGAAACTTACGAAGCCCTGCACCTCAAGCCGGGAAACTTACGAAGCCCCGCACCACAAGTTAGGAAACTTACGAAGCACCGCACCTAAAGCCAGGAAACTTATGAAGCTCCGTATCTGTTGCCTTACAATCTGGAGATATTAGCCGAGAAACCTTAGAAATCTTGCCATCTACCGCTTGACTCATAGTTTGGCACCTTCAAGTCGAGAGACTTAAGAAGCCCTGTATCTACTGCCTTACTCAGAGTTTGGAGATGTCAACCGGAAAATCTTAGAAATCCCGCCATCTACCGCTTGCCTTACAGTTCGGCACCTTCAGGTCGAGAAGCTTAGGAAGCCCCATGTCTATTGCCTCACTCATAGTCTAGAGATGCCAGCTAGGAGACTCCTGAAATTCCACCATCTACCGCTTGACTCACAGCTTGGCAAGGCAAGAAGATCTAGAGGTCCTGCACCTGGGCTTGCATGATTTCAAGACCGGGAGAATGGGAGCGGAATGTTCTCATAAACCTTCATGCAAGTCTTAAGGCCTCAAAGCCAACCTAAAAGTAACCAAGGCCTGGGAAAGGCCTGCACATGCGGTGACTATGAAACTGCTTGCTCACCATGCAAGAAGATAAAGGAATTGAAGGAAAAAAGAAAGACCATTCCAGGTTCACTGATCGAATTGACCTATCCCTTCATTATAAAGATAAGTCTCTGACACACTTTGAAGGATTTTTTTGGAAGTACTTCATTTAAAAAAAAAGGGGGGAGGAGAAAGAAGAAGAAAGAAAGTAAGTGAGCAACATCAGTTAGAAAAGAAAGATGTTTTCATTAATAAAGTTTTCTTTACATCTTATGAAGGCTTCCGACAGGCCAAGAAGCCTTCCAAAAGCCTAAGTTACAAATAGAAAAAAGAAAAGGCCTACTCTTAAATCACCGGCTCCTTCCCTGGCTGGCGAGTGACTTCAATCGGTTGAGGGGCATCTTGGGCGGCTCTAGATCTGGCCTCGACTCGGCTACCTCCGGCTCCGGCTCTGGTTCTGCCTCGCCAGCAGGTGCACTCGATCGCGAGGGGAATAGAAGTGAGGGCATAATGTTGTCCAACCCCTTCACTCCGAAGAGTGGACGGCTTTGCCCTTGAAGTCGTGGAACCCCTGGTGGTAGAAGTCCAGCAAGGCTTCAACGACCTCATCCTTGAAGGCCTGGGATGCCATGTATTTCGGGACGGCCTCGGTAGCTTCCTTCTTGGCCATCTCCATCAAGGCTACGACTGTCGTAGCCTTCTCTGCCACCGCCGAGGCTCGCACCACTTCCTCCTCTAGTCATACCTGGAGGGTCTGCACCCTCCCCTCCAGGTAGGCCACTTCAGACTTGAAGGATGTCACCTTTTTGGCCCTGCGGGAACTCTCCCCCCTCTCCTCCTTCAAGGCTGCCTTGAGCTTGGCAAACTTCTTCTTTAGCTCCGCCACCCTCGCCCTGGAGTAGTTCAGCTAGCCTTCCAATTCTTGAGCCTGGGTGGCTTGACCCTGGGCTTCATCCCTCTCTTATCGGAGGTGGTCCTCATGCCTCAACAGTGCCCGACAGGAGTCCCGCAGGAGTTGGGTGTCGACTGCCACTTGCATAGAAGATGACAGTTGGCACCTCTTATGGAGGAAGAAGTAAAAGGGGAAATGGCCCTAAAGTTGACTTACTAACATGAGGCTGGGGAACACCCCAGTGGTGAGCTCCACCGGCAGCCTCCAGATCCTGCCCTGGCAATCTGACGATTGGACAAGGGATCTCAAGATTTCCTCCGCCAACTTCCCGTCTTAGATTATCATGACATCCCGGGGGAGGAAGATGGAGAGCTTCTTGATCCTCGGCTTGACGCCCCCAGATAGCTGAGTGGGATCTGATCGGTCACAAGCAAGGGCACTGTGTCGGTCGACCCGGTCACCAGTGGCTCCGACTCCAAGCGACGGAGTTGGCCTTTCGACAGTAGTTGATCCCGCCACCTCGTCCTCTTCTAGTTGTGGCAGGTCTTTAGTGCCTGGAGGGGCCACCAGAGTCGATGGTGGGACCCCCTGTGCGGTTCTGGTCTTGCCCCCAGGCTGACGAGTCAGAGCCTGGGCCCTAATCCAGGTGCTACTGGCATAGCAACTAGTCCCCTCCTCTTCGGCTCTTCGCTGGGCCTCTACCTTGCTCCTCCCGGGCTTTCTTCCCGGACTCTCCTTCTGGCCCCGTAGCAGTGACCCTCTTCTTCGACATTCCCAGGAGTTCTTCAAAGCTGAACCTCATACCAGCAAGATAAGACTGACCAATTAGTCTCATGTCCGAATTGGACCCACTATAGAAAGGAGAAGAGCCCGACATAAAGCCTTACCCTGGGGTTGGGCCTAGCTGACTCTAGAATTAATGAGATTTTGCTCGATCAGCAAATCCCAAAGGGCTTGACCTTAAAGGAGATGAGCCAGTCGAATACTTCCTTATCGACTGGCTCGATCACAGACTGTCGATTGTGGGAAAGGTTTAGGTCACTCCAAACCCAGTCTACCCCCTCAGCCAAGGCAAACAAAAATTTGCCCTTCCATCCCTTGATGGAGATGGGCAGATCGAACTTGAGGGCCGCCTTGCACGGGGACATGAACCCCATCCGCTATCTGATGGGTGGCACTTTAGTGTGAACAATGCCCTGAAGAGGGAGAAAACGGATGACAATCCCGTGGAAATGACAAAGAATAATAAAATAAAATGGTTTGAACAGCATTGGGGGCAAGTTAGGCTGGAACCAGGTGGTAGTTGCTGAGGAAGGAAAAAAAGAAGACATGAAAGGGAAGATGAAGACCCTTGAGGAAGAAGTCTTCATACAGGGCGATTCGGCCCGGGCCATTGGAAGTGACCTGTTCCTCGGGTCCAGTAATAGAGAGATAGATGGAATCAGGGATCCCAAATGACTCCAGAAGCGGGAGGGCAGATGGAGGATGAGCCGCAGGGGGTCCAATGACAATTCCCATTCGGCAGGGACCCTACGGGATGCATTGGGACTTCCTCCTCCTCACTATCTGAGGAAGGAGGCCTTGGTAGAGATGGCCCCGCCCCATCAAAAAAACCCTGGTGGTGGTGCTCTCTGCCGGTAAGACTCATTGGAAGTGGTGGGAAAGAAAGCAAAGAAAAACAGAGACCTAGAGGACCTAACCAAGGTTCTCCCCCAGCTTAGGCTGAAGGAAGAGAGCAAAAGGAAGGAAGAAACAAAGAGAGGGAAAAAAAGGGTCTAACATGCTTAAGACCTCACAACCTGATCAAGAAAACGGAGGGAGGAGAAATGGCTTTGTATGGAAAGCCTCATATTTGCCACTTAAAAATCCTTCAACAACAAAAGCACAAGTCCCTTTCAAATGGCTTGGAGCCCCTGTCGCCTCATACCTATCGAAGGCGTGCGCCATATCTTGTCCTGAACCAGCCGTAGCATGCCACATGTCAGGATCCATTGGGAGTGGTGCTTCGATTCGAAGGCAACTCCTTCGGGCCCAGCGATGGCATTTGTGGCCACTTCCAAAGAGGGCTAACATGGTGTTGCCCCATTGGAGGGGAGCATGATCTCCGGGCATCGGTGCACAAGGCATTGATGGCGTAGGAAGTGCGTCCCTCCACATCAGCATGATCATAACTCTCCTCATCTTGAGCACCGCTTTATTCTCTAGGCTCGAAAGTGGGGGGTATTTGATGTGGCACGTTCGATGACGTGGAGCCCATGCTGGCAGTCGTGCTAGCAAGAGATCTATCACTTGGACATAGTGGCCAAATGAAGAGCCAAGGTGAGTCCTATCGAGGTCAACTCCCAGCCAGGGTTGTGCTCATAGGGAGAGCCCTCCTGTCGAGGTCAGCTCCTAGCCGGGGTCATGCTCATTGGGTGAGGCCTCCGTTTGAGGCCAACTCCCGACCAGGGTTGTGCTCATGCTGCCAAGTTAGCCTCCTGCCGAGGTCAGCTCCCAGCCAGGGTCGTGCTTATAGGGTGAGCCTTCCATCTGAGGCTAGCTTCCGGGCAGGGTCATAAACATAGGGCGAGCCCTCCATCTGAGGCCAGCTCCTAGTCGGGGTCGTGCTCATGCTACCAAGGCAAGCCCTCTTGCCATGGTCAACTCCCAGCTGGGGTCGTGCTCAAGCTACCAAGGTGAGCCCTCCTGCCGAAGTCATCTCCCAGCCGGGGTCGTGCTCATAAGGCGAGCCCTCCGTCCGAGGCCAGCTCTCAGTCGGGATCATGCTCATGTTGCCAAGGTAAGCCCTCCTACCGAAGTCAGCTCCCAGCCGGATCGTGCTCATAGGGTGAGCCCTTCGTTTGAGTCCAACTCCCAGCCGGGGTTATGGCTCATGCTTCCTGAGGTAGGGCTCCCAAAGTGGGGCTAACCTTGCCTTGCATAGGCAAAGTTCCCGCGCTAGCAGCAAAGGAGGGAAGGATCAACAGAAATTCAAACCATAGCAAGGACGTTCCGGTTTACCTACAACCTCTAGGAGGTGGCGCACGCCCCGCCATAAATTCAAACACTGCAACGCACCACCCGCATGCTCAACGCAAGGTGTGCTTCGCCATGCCCCAGGACCTGTAGTGTGTCGCCGCGTCGAGACCATGCAGTCAGGGTCTTCAACCCTCGTGACACAAAACCAGAGCCTCCTCTAAAAGGAGTATTTCATAAAGGCCACAGGCCCTGTGACACAACGACGGTTTCTCTAGAAATAGAAATGTCCCACCATGGCTCGGGGCTCAGCGGCACGGTGCCCCCCTCCCACGGGGAACTGCACCACCAGAGGGACAAGGTCTGTGCCATGCCGGCAAGCACCCCCAATAGGAGAATCTCCTTCAAAGGACCGATCCAATAGGGGAAGGACTACGAGCGATGGAAAGACCCTTTCCAAAGAGGGCGCCAGAAAAAGGACATCTCAGGGAAGTCCCAGACTTGGTTTGGGCTATCATTCCTGTATAAAATAGAAGAAAGAATTCCCGAGAGGGGAGGAAGGCAACTAGTAAGATATAGAGAGCAACGGGCAAAGAACCAGCCATGAGAACTTCCAAAGCTCTCTGATCCTAACTCTACCTTGTGTTTACATCTTAGTTATGTCTTTCATCCTCTACACAGAGAGTCCTCAAGCTCTCCATCATAGAAGTTTTATTCCCCTAGATTGTCCCACTGACTTGACCATTGAAGTGTCCCCGCTGGAATTCTCAGCCTGGGTCTCCTCTGTTTTGCAGGATTGCCAACCAAGGAGTGGACCGGAGTAGAGGACCAAGCATCCTACGGGAGCTCGATGCGTCCGTGACATGTTTGAGCTACAGGCCACGGCGATCCAGGCAACATTATATTTTATATATTCGTTGTATATAAATTTTGTTATACTTGTACAATGTCCTCCAGAAAATGGTAATGATATAATTCAGTTTTCTCTTGCTAATCGTTACTAATATATGTACGTAACATGCAAAATTATAATAGATCATCATAATAACTAATAAATAAAATTAATTTATTTAAGTGATTAAATTAATAAATAAATTGATAAATTATTTTTCTTTATATTTTGGTCAAAGATATTTTTGGAATTTCTATATTATCTATTTCTAATGAAATACAAATTTATTTTAATGTCATTCAAATACCATTTAGAATAACACTGTATTAATTATATTGAAATAAAGTAAAATACCATATTTTAAATTAAACAAAAATTTGAAATAATAAATAGTATTAGTTATTTTTTGAAAATAGCAATCATTATTTTTGAAATAAATTTTAGCCATTCAAATATTATTTGTTGCACTTAATTGGCTTTTTCTGGATTGGACCGACGTAGATGGGCCTCCGCTTGGTCCGGTTGGCCCCCTCTCCCAAAGGTCCGAAGGCTGACCCACTGAAGGCCGACCCACTGAAGGCCGACCTGCTGGAGGCTGACCCACTGAAGGCCTACCCACTGAAGGCCGCTCCACTCAACCAGGAGGCCGACCGTTTTCCTCCCCTTTAAGGCTCGACAAATATTCCCTTTCAGTCTGACCAACTCATTCCCATCTTAGGAACTGCTTGAAGGCTCTAGAAGCCCTTTCCAGCTGGTGCAGGAATTTTGTCACAATGGACTCCGCAACGTGGCCACATCTCCATGCCACCTGGCCACTACTCTGATCCTCCTAGGGGTAAATCGGGACTCTTCAGCCTGTTCCTTAACATAATTTGGCAGCATTCCATGCCTAAAACGGACTCCGCAACATGGCCACATCTCCGCGCCACTTGGCCACCACTTTGATCCTCCTAGGGGTAAATCAAGACTCTTCAGCCTATTTCCTAACAGAATTTGGTAGCATTCCACACCTATTTAAAGTGACCAGGGGACCTTTGCTGAAGGCTAAGTACACTCTCCCCTCTTTGTGTGCTATCTTCTTTGATTTCTCCGTTCTGTTGCCCTAAAACTCTTGCTAACTTAGGCATCGGAGTGTCCCCCATCGGAACACCACTGGCACCCAGGGGACTTTGCTGTAGGTCGACCGAGAGAGGAGCACTCCAGTGTAGCCAATCGAGCCTGGTCCAGGAGAAGAGAGGCAACAGATTGGCACTAGAAGGAGGGCGACTTGAACCTTCATTATGCTCTCTACTCTAAAAGGAGAAATCATTTGAGAAAATTTGAAAATGGCGAGGGGAAGGACTCATAATAGCTCTGCCATGATAAGTCGTTCCCAGTACAGGTCTGAGGCACCTCCCAGGGAAGATGACACCGCCGCTGTTGAGCCCACCATCACTCTGGGACTACAACAGTTCCAGACCCTGCTAAATCGCATGGACACCCTCACCAACGCAGTCCAGCACCTCAAAGAGGTGGCCCATAACCAGCCACAACCGCCCATCAATCATCAGCCGGTCGCTGGTGGAGATCAGCAGTTGGAATCTCCTCCGCCTCCATCGTACGCTGTTCCGGAGCCTCGAAGCTCCCTGGGGGCCCATGCCGATGGGAATAGGGCGAGGTCGGCTTCACCCTCCTTTGCTGACTCCGTCCCCCGTGATGGTCGACGTCCTACTGAAAATTCGAGGGACTATGGCAGCAAAATTATGCGCATGGAAGAGCGCATCGTTGATATTGCTGAGCAGCAGAAGGCTAAGGGGGGGCAGGCGTACGACCCCTGCCCACCTTTCTCTGCAGAAATCTTGGGGGAACCGATCCCTCGTCACTTTAAAATTCCTCAGGTGGATCCCTACGACGGCACCACCGACATACTGAATCATTTAGGCACCTACAAGGCCCACATGATGGTGAAGGGCGCCTCTGACGCCCTTCACTACATTGCCTTCCCAGCAACCCTGAAGAAGGCCACCCGGATGTGGTTTACCGCCATCCGACCATGTACGATCCACTCTTTTTCTCAACTTGAGAGCCTTTTTCTTTTCCATTTCAGGACATGCAGTCAGGCTCCAAGGAACACCGACTGCCTCTTCCTCGTGCTTCAAAATGAGGGAGAGACCTTCCGGGACTACATGGCCCGTTTCAACTCAACGGCCATGGAGGTCCCGGATTTGAATGAGGCGATAGCTATGTCGGCCTTCAAGCGAGGCCTCTGCTCGTCCAGGCTTACCTTCCCCCTAGACAAAAGGTTTCCAACAAGCTACACTGAGCTACTGGCCAGGGCGCAGAAATATGCCCTGGCAGAAGAACAAGCGGATAGCCGGTGCCAAAAGCCTGCTATCTGTGGTGTGGGGACCAAAGCCTGCTGGATGGAGATGTGGCGCCCCCTGGACTCAGGCGTATAGCTGGGAGTGTGGCTGGGAGTGTGGCGCCCACTTGCTTGGCCTTGGGAGAAAATGTAACATCCCAAGTTAAAACCCTAGTCCACTACTGAGTCAACATGACTCAACAAAATAAAATGCAGGTAATATAGACTCAAGCTAAAATTGAGTTGATCCAGTCAACCCTTATTACAAGCCAAAAAACCCTAATTCTTCGGGCAAGGTTAATCAGAGATCCAGATGGAGCTCTGAAGTCTTCTCCTGAGTCTGGTGCCCACACCACTTTGGCTTGAAGAACATGGGTGCCACTTTCCAAAGGCTGATCACCCGGGTCTTCTAAAGGTAGCTTGGAAGGATTATGGAAGTGTCTGTTGATGATATGATTGTCAAGAAACTCCACAGGGCCGACCACATCAAGGACTTGCGGGAATCCTTTGACGTGCCGAGACGTCATCGGATGAAGCTAAACCCTGCCAAGTGCATATTTGGGGTGACCTTCGAGAAGTTCCTTGGTTTCTAGGTCACTCAAAGGGGGATCGAAGTCAACCTTGACAAAATTAAAGCTATCATCGACATGGCGCATCCAACCAATAAGAAGCAAGTCCAGGAGCTCACAGGCCATATAGCTTTCCTCAGCCATTTTATCTCCCAGATGGCGAGAGGTCTCTACCATTCTTCAAGACCTTACGATGGTCGGACCGTTTCCATTGGACCGATGAGTGTTGGTCGGCCTTCAAAGCCCTCAAGGATTATCTGAAGAACCCTCCGCTGTTGGCCAAACCAACGGAGGGAGAAGCGTTGTACTTATACCTGTCGGTGTCGGATGAGGTGGTTAGTTCCATCTTCATGCGGGCAGGGGAGGATGGCCAGCAGAAACTTGTCTACTATATCAGTAAGGTCCTCCATGATGCTGAAACGAGGTACCCTAAAGTGCAGAAACTTGTCTATTCCTTGGTCATAACAGCAAAATGCCTCCGACCTTACTTCCAGGCGCACTCGATCATCGTGCTAACTGATCAGCCCATCAAGGTGATCCTTCGAAGTCTTGACACCTCCAGTCAGCTCGCCAAGTGGGCCATCAAGTTGGGTAAATTCGACATCTCCTTCCAATTCTGGTTAGCTTTGAAGGCTCAGGTAATCACTGATTTCATTACGGAGTGCACCTGAAGGCCGAAAGCGGCCTCATCAGTAGCTGAAGCACCTGAGGCTGATCCCGTGGAAGAGACCGAAGCTACTTAGACCCTTCATGTGGATGGAGCATCCAACCTCATGGGGTGTGGGGCAGGACTGATCCTGGCTGACCCTGACGGGCAGTGCTTGGAGTACGCTTTACACTTTGCATTTCAAGTGTCGAACAACTAGGTGGAGTATGAAGCCTTGCTTGCGAGCCTAAGGATAGCCAATGAGTTAGGCATTGGCAGAGTCCGAGCCTTCTCCGACTCCCAGTTGGTGGTCAATCAAGCAAAAGGTGAATTTGAAGCAAGGGACTCGATCTTGGCCTAGTATTTGGATAAGGCACGAAGCCTTGTATCTCGGCTTAAATTCTTTGAAATTCTTCATATACCTCAACTGTAGAACTCTCGGGCGGATGCTCTATCATGGTTGGCCACCGTCGCCATTAGCACCTCCGACCGAACCTTTGTGGAGCACCTGCAGTGCCCAAGTATTGCCGAAGAGCCGCTCGAGGTCCACCAAGTTGAGCTAGAAACCTCATGGATGGACCCAATCCTTATGTTCCTGGTCAAAGGGGCTCTTCCGGACGATCCGGCCGAAGCTAAGTGCATGCGCTGGATGGTCTCTAAGTACATCATCCTTGACGGTGTCCTCTACAAACGGTCATTCTCACAGCCTCTTCTAAAGTGTTTGGGGGCCGACACGGACTATGCACTCAGAGAGGAACATGAAGGCATCTGCGGTGATCACCTCGGAGGGAGATCCCTGGCTTATAAAGTCATCCGGCAAGGATATTATTGGCCTACAATTCAAAAGGATGCGTCGGACTTCGTTCGGAAGTGCGATGCATGTCAAAGGTACTTTAATATCCAAAGGAGGCCCGCCAGCCAGCTGTCCCCGCTTACGGTGCCTTGGCCATTTGCACAATGGGGCATGGATATCCTGGGACCCATTCCCATGGCATCCGGACAACAAAAATTTCTCCTTGTGACCATCGACTACTTCACCAAATGGGTGGAGGCTGAATCGCTAGTGCAAATAACGGAAGCCAAGTTAGAGAACTTCGTCCGGAATGGCATTATCTTCCGATTCGGCATTCCACAAATGATCATTACTGATAACGAAAGACAGTTCGACAACTCTAAGTTTCGGGACTTCTGTTAATATCGCATCGTCCATTGGCTTACATCGGTCAGCCACCCTCAGTTTAATGGAGAGGCTGAGGTCACCAATCGGATGATCCTGCATGGACTGAAGACCTGGCTGAACGAAGCCAAAGGGCTTTGGACAGAAGAGCTTCATTCAGTGCTCTGGGCATATCGAACTATCGCCCGAATGGCGATTGGGGAGACCCCATTCAACTTGACCTATGGAAGTGAGGCAGCCATCCTCGTGGAAGTCTCTCTGCAATCTCTGTGGATTGATCACTTTGCTGAGCCAACCAACTCAAAGCAACAAAGGGCTGAGTTAGACTTACTTGAAGAAACCAGGCTCCGGACAAGCTTGAAGATGGAGGCCTACCATCAGAAAATGGCCAGATATTATAACAAACGGATCAAAGCATGAACCTTTCAGGTCGGAGATCTGGTTTTGCGAAGGACAGAGATTTCGAGGCCGACCGAGCAAGGAAAACTCTTCCCTAACTGGGAAGGACCCTATCGAGTCATTGAGGTGATTCGAGCCGGAACCTACCGACTCGAACATTTGGACGGGCAGCAAATAGCATGCCCGTGGAATGTTGAAAATCTTCGTAAATATTATCAATAAAGTTCACAACTTCTTCTAGGGTAGCCCACTTCCGAAAGTCCGACCCCGATCGGCAGAGGCTCTAGGGTAGCCCACTTCCGAAAATTCGATCCCGATCGGCAGAGGCTCTAGGGCAGCCCACTTTTGAAAGTCCGACCTCGGTCGGCAGAGGCTCTAGGGCAGCCCACTTCCGAAAGTCCGTCACCCAATTCAATCATCCTTGGGTTCGGACGAGCCGACGGATCAACGCTTGGGAAGAGAATCCTAAGTATATTGGTCTGGCCTGAGCTACGGTCCATCACCTACCTCAACCATCCTTGGGTTCAAACAAGCCGACGGATCAATACTTGGAAGAAAAATTCTAAGTACATTAGTTCGGCCCGAGTTACAGTCTATCCCCCGCCTCAGCCACTTTATAGCTTCTGAGCTAGATGAACAGACAGGCTAACACTTAGGAATTTTCCTAGATGGTCAAGTCTGGATTGAGCTACTGTCTGGCAGCTATCTCAAGGAACTTGCAGTTCTAAAGGGCCGACCGAAAATACTTGAAAGAATTTCAAAAAGGACACATTCCATCTTGTATATGTCAATACAAATAAACGACAAAAGGATTCTTCTATTAAGTCCAAAAAGATTCTTTACAAAAGTAGGTCAGACCTTTACAAACTCCCTAGGTCTGACCCATCGAAGGCGCGGCAAGGACATCAGCTTCGGCCCCGCCCGTTATAGCTGGTGCTTCGGCTGGGACGTCCACCATCCCTACATCAGCTTGGGCCGGGACTCTGGCCCCACCCTCTTCCACACGGCCTTCAGCCTGAGGCTCGGCTTCAGCATCCATCGGGTGCCCTTCTTCCTTCGCTAGCTCTCTTAGCTCGGCGTCAGACAGGTCAAGCTCCGAAAAAAGTCTGGCAACCCTCTTCAAGCAGTCGTCGTAACCTTCTCTGTAGAAGTCTGACACAGCCTCCTCGACTTCTTCGGCGAAGCTGGCGGAAGCTTTATACTTTACTACTACGTCTCGGACCTGTCCCACCGCCAACTCCTTGGTTTCCTCAAGTTGGACCACCAACTTCATTGCAGTCGCCCGCTTGGCCTGGGCCCTCCCGTCGGCCTCGGCAAATCACTCCTCCTCCTCTTTTAGTCAAAGGGAGAGGGAGTTCACTTCTGCCTTCCTCTTCTTCAGCTTAGCCTCCCGATTGGCTAGCTGATTCTGCATCTCTTGCGATGCCTCTTTCGATGATTCGGCCTCCGCCTGGACGGCTGTCAGCCTTTCCTCCACGGACTTCAGAGAGGCTTCCGAGGCTGCCTGAACTACCTCCAGCTCCTGCACCCTCTTGGCCGAGGTCTTGGCCGCATGCAATATCTGACCAATGCCGTCGTCCATCAAGGAGATGCCATGAAGAAGCTGCAAACAAAGGCCAAGTAGTGCTATGCAAGGCAATTGAAAGAGAAGGGAAAACTCAAGAGGGCAGGATGAGTGTTTTACCCTCATAAGGTCGCGGTACGACTTCTTGGCTACGTCACTCAGATTCCTTTGAAAGGATAGCTCCCAGTCGGCATCCATCATTGCTCCCCTGAGCAAACTCCGCACCTTTCTCGAGTCGTTCAAGGCATGCCAATGCTGGAACACCTCCGACGGATCTCTTCCTCAGAACCTTCTCCAGCCGTCTCCACTTCGGCCATCTCTCCTTCGGCCGTCCCCTTTCCCTTGTCTGTAGGGGGAACTGCTTCTTCTGGGTCGGTGGATGCTGGAGCTGATGCTGCCGCCATGCCGAACAGTTCCAGCTGTTCCTGCTCTGGCCGGGTGACCGACCCTCTGACAGGAGCTGAAGACTCCAGCTTTGCCTTCTTTGCCAATACCTCTGTAAGAGGGTTATCATCCTCGTCAGAGTCTACATTCATAATGGACGTCGTCCGTTCCTCCTCTCGCCTCCTCTTTTGCTTCTCCATGGCTGGCGCCGCGGTCCGCTCCGCCACTAGGACAGCCCTCTTCCATATTGCTCGCTGGATGACCTTATTCTTATCGATCTTCATTCCTTTTCCTGCTCCGCACCAAAAAAAAAAAAGGAGAGAGGAAAGGGGAGATTAGGGTAAGCAAAAGATGCGGTAACAGATGGTATAAGTAAGGCAAAGGTGGGAAGAGGTCAGTCAATCCTGATGGCCCCTTTGTTCCTACCTAGGAATCTCTGGCGGCTAATCCCTACCTGGTGAAGGACATCCTCTCCGAGCAGTTCATACGCCATGGTCGGGCCGACTCCACTAATTTCTATAAACTTGGCCTGGTCGGCCATCAGGATCGCCCTCCCCTCACGAAGCCTCGGCCTCGACTCTCTCCATAGTGGCTCAAAGCCCCAGGGATGAAGGCTGTCTACGAAAAAGAACTTGGCCTTCCACCTGTGGATGGCCGACGGGAGGCACTTCAGAATCTTCCGGTTAAGGCGGGGACTGAGCATCCACCACTCTCGGCTCTTGAAGTCTCTTTTCAAAAAGAAGAAGTTGCCAAAGAGAGATAACCTAGGTTCGGTCTCGGCCTTGTAACAGAGCACTATGAAGCAACAGATCACCCGAATACTATTCAGGGTCAGCTGTGCTAGAGTCACCCTGTAGAAGTTAAAGACCTCTACAAAGAAGGGATGCAAGGGAACCTAAGGCCAGCCTTAAGATGGGCCTTGTACATGGGAAGGTTCCCCGGTCCTAGTGGATTGTTAACTCTACCCTCTCGGCTCGGAACGGAGAGATGCAATGTCGACGGGATACCGTACACAACTCTAAGATTTTCGACCCGTTCTCGAGTCATCACTGATTAGATCTCACTTGGCCCTGGTTCCCTACGCCTATGGATCGGACCTTGACTACTGAACACCATTAATGCTAGGAAGAAGAAGGACCGGGGGACTGACCTGAGACTGGGGGCTCTAGAAGGTTGGTCTTGTGGATGAGGAAGAGGATGCTCTCTTTTTCTCTCTCGTGGAGCTCAGTTGTAGCAGGAAATCCTTCCCAGGCGCCTTGCCCTCCTTTTTTATAAGCCCCCGAAGGGGTGTTTACATCCACCGTGCGAGAGTTGTAACTGTCCCTTCAGCAAACATGACCCTCCACGCCTCAAGAATCGAAGTGGCCGGGGGATCGGAACCAGTAGGTAACAATCCGCGTGAAGACTAGATCAACGGTGCAAGGATCGCCCGGGAAGCGACATTGGCCACCCAGATGCTGCCACGTGATGCAGCACGTCCCTCCACTCTTGTCGTCGCACGTGCCAGCCTGGCCCCTCATCATGACACTGTCTTCGCATTAACTACGACCCCTACACTCGCAATGCGAAGGTGACACCTGTCCCTAATGCCGGTCGTGGCAAATTCGAAGCAATCCAACGCGATGATACCGCATCGAGCAGCAGACGGACGCGACGTGTGCAAAATAATGCTCATGTCCTTCGATGCCACGTGTCCCCTCTCAGCCCAAGAGCAAGGGGGCAACTATTGCACTCAACCAGCTTTTTCTGGATTGGACCGACGCAGATGGGCCTCCGCCTGGTCCGGCTAGCCCCCTCTCCTAAAGGTCCGAAAGCCGACCCACTAAAGGCGACCCACTGAAGGCCGCTCCACTCCACCAGGAGGCCGACCGGTCTCCTCCCCTTTAAGGCTCGACGGATATTCCCTTTTAGTCCGACCAACTCATTCCCATCTTAGGAACCGCTCGAAGGCTCCAGAAGCCCTTTCCAGCTGGTGCAGGAATTCTGTCACAACGAACTCCGCAACATGGCCACGTTTCCGCGCCACCGGGCTACCACTTTGATCCTCCTAGGGGTAAATCGGGACTCTTCAGCCTGTTCTCTAACAGAATTTGGCAGCATTCCACGCCTACAACGGACTCTGTAACATGGCCACGTCTCCGCGCCACCTGGCCATCACTCTGATCCTCCTAGGAGTAAATCGGGACTCTTCAGCCTGTTCCCTAACAGAATTTGGCAGCATTCCATGCCTATTTAAGGTGACCGGGGACCTCCACTGAAGGCTAAGTACACTCGTCCTTCTTTGTGTGCTATCTTTTTTGATTTCTCCGTTCTGTTGTCCTAAAACTTTTGTTGACTTAGGTATCAGAGTGTCCCCGTCGAAACAACACCGATATTTAGAAAACTTTATTGCAGGTCTACTAGGAGAGGAGCATTTCAGCATAGTTAATCGAGTCCTGTCTAGAAAAAGAGTGGCAACGTTATCTAAAAGTAAAAATAAATATTAAATAAATTATTAAAAAAAATGCACGCGAGTCAAAAGTCAGTTGCTAGGCGTCAAAACAAAAGCTATCAGCATACTTAAAAAACACACGTTGGAAAGAGCACAATGGCCACAAAACTCATCAGCCGTTATATGTCCTTGGATGGCCTAAGTCAAAACTCAATGATACTCTGTAACGTAAGCAAATTAAGCGACCCATCATTTAAAAACACGTGTCAAAAATTATTTGATCTTTTTATTATTTTGCGTTCAGAACTACGCATAAAGTTTTCAGTTATCATCTTCCCGGCGTCAACTCTGCAGGCACGCACAGCACTCGCACACCGCCCTCTCACGCGGCGCAGGAAAGCCATCGTACGACCCTTTCACTGTGAAACGGGTTAAGGGCGTCATCTGGACCGTTGGTCTTATACTGTGTGATATGAACGGTTGAGATTAAAGGATCTGCTTGATAGGCGACACTGCGACAGCCACGCTGTACGATCTTAATTTAATGAGCATCGTCGAACCCCGCTGATAACAGCGTTGACTGCCAGGGATGGGGAAGAAAAGGAAGCCCGCTTTGACACGTCTTTCTTCCGATAGACTCTCCATCCACCCCCACCTATCTCGCCACTCTTCTTCCATGGGAGGTTCCGGCGTTTCCTCGACCTCCGTTGCCGGAAATTCCCTCCCTCCGCCGCCCCCTGCCTCTCGTGTACGCCAACCGGCTCCCTCCCATCCACTCCTCACCGGCCTTCGCCCTTTCTAGGTTCTCGAATTTCGCTCCCTTTTTTTAATAGAAAATTTAGGGGAAGCTTAGCTTTCGGGCGTGCAAGCATGGTCTCGAAAGGTACCTCTTCTTCGTAGGTTTGTAGTGATACATATAATACAGAAGAAATGAAGAGGCTGAGATCGTACATCGAAGACGCCGACGAGGACGTCAGCGAGAAGGGTGTTTTCAAGGACTGGCAGAGACGGAATCAGGATCCGGAGAGATCGTCCTCGTATCGCCGGTTCTACTCGAAGACTGATAGTTTGCAGAAAAGCTCGTCGTTGTTGTCGTATGATCGAGCTCTGGATGATGATCGGGATTCGTCCAGGTCTCTTCGGAAAAGGTTCGATCATGAAGTGGTCGGATTTGATCGGCGGAAGGGGTTTGATCGATATCGGGACACTGGCGACCGGCCGATGCAGGTCTCTTCCTCGCCGCGGGGGTTGTATGGCAGTGACCGACTGTGCCGCTCAGAGAGCTTCTCCGGGCTGAGGGAGTTTCCGAAGGGGTTCAGGTCGGAGAGGGAGCGCTCACGGCGGGAGGGGACCAGCCGTTCGTCGTGGCGGAGACCGACCAGCTGGAAGGAGAGGGAGGCTGCAGTAGATGAGGAGAGGAGATCGCCAGCTATGGATTCGGATTCAGTGGGGATAGGAGGAAGCCATGCCTCTCTACCTGAAGATCGCGGAGGGAAGACGAGGTCCTCGAGTGGGGAACAGTCTAGGAAAAACGAGATAGCAAAGGCAGAGAAGCCGCGCAGAGAGAGCTGCAGCAGTAGTGAGATGGAAGAAGGAGAGCTTGAACCAGATCCTGAACCAGAAGCTCAGCCTGTAGCTGAATCTTCCCATGTTACAAAGATGCTGGTTCAAATTGAATCGGAAAATTGCAAGGATAGGGAATCTGAATGTACTAGTATACTTGGGGAGAAAGAAATCGAAGATAGTGAAAATAAGAAAGGGTTTGATGGTGGAGTTGATAGTGATGGAAAGGAAGAAGGGAAGGCAACTGATATGCCAATGGATGAGGTAAATGTGGCTGAGGCGTTGAATGAAGTAAATGAAGTAAATGTGGTTAAGGAAGTTGAAGAGAAGAAAAGAGAGGAGGGAGGAGGAGAAGGAAAAGATAACAATGTTGGTGAGCATAAAGTAGAAGGTGGATTCTGTGGGGAAGAACAAAGAGTCCTTCAGGAAGAGAGCATTTCTTTACCTTCCGAGGGCCTGGAAATGGAAGGCTTTGATGAAGAGCGGGTGGGCAAAAAGGAATGGAAAGGAGCAATTTCTTCTATTTGCTCTCCTCCAAGAAACAAAACGGAGGAGGATAAGGGAGAAAGAGAGGGGGTGGTTGCTGAAACTGACGACAGAAAGAAAGAAGAAACAGTTAGAAGCCTTGAGGTTGCACAGAAAGGAAGAGATATCGATCTTGAGGTTGAACCAGGGGGTGTTCTTGGTCTGTTTGATTTGCAGAAGGAAATTGTGGGGAGAGTAACCAGGGGGGTGTAACTCTGGAGCTGATGACAGACAAGCTGAAGGAGACTTACAGGACAAAGGAAAGAGCCTAGCAATTTCTATCTCTAGCAAAGCAAATTCGGTTGAAGATGATGATGCCATTGAGGGTCCCAGCAGAAGGGGCTTTGAGCTGGTCTCCCGTTCTGATGTTATTCGACCAGAGAAAGGACACTGTGGTGGGGTTGTTTTTGGCAAGCATAAAGATGACAAACTCAAAATGGAGCCTCTTGTTGATCTTTCTCTTAGTTTGCCAGATGTTTTGTCAGATCATACATTGAAACATCCAAACCCAAAACCAGATCCTCCCAGCTGTGGAAGAAGCATCCAGTCTTTGCCATCCTCTTTAAGAACAAACTCAGATGGGTTCACAACTTCGATCTCATTCACGTGTTCTCAGCCAGTTGTTCACAATCCTAGTTGTTCGCTCACACAAAATTCAATGGATAATTATGAACAGTCAGTTGATAGCCATCCTAGAGTTCAAGGAACAGATCAGGTTTCTAATGGTAATGTATGCCATGATCGGGCTTCAAATGAGACTAAACGGAAGGGAGGAGCTGTCCCACTCTTCCAGAGAATGCTTCTGAATGGCAATGCTTCACAGAAATCTCTAAGTACTTTGAACAGGCAGCATCAATTGAAGCCGAATGGCCTCTCACATCAGTCAAGTCTTCCAATCGAGTTGTCCGGTATGCATAGTCATGGCTCTCGAGATTCTAGGTCAGAACACGGTAAGGATAACAGGGCCGTCACAAGAGAGAGAAGCAGCAGTAGCCTTTTTAAGAGTGAGCAACAGGAAGGTGAACAGCTTGCCCTTAATGGTTCTGGTGTCATTGAGAGCATTGTCTCCAAAATTGTGAGAGAACCGTTACACCTAATGGGCAGGATGTTTCAAGGAATGACAGAGAACTCCATAGCATACCTAAAGGAAACCATTTGTGAGATGATTACTGGTGTAGATAAAAGTGGGCAGATACATGCATTTCAGGAGGCACTTCTGAGGAGGTCTGACCTGAATATGGAAACACTGTCCAAATGCCCTCGTATCCAGCTAGAGATCTTGGTGGCTATAAAAACAGGTCTTCCAGATTTCATTCGGAGGGCGATTCACATTCCATCATCTGATTTTGTTGAGATCTTTTTGAATATGAAGTGCTGCAATCTTGCTTGCCGGAGTATGTTGCCTGTGGATGATTGTGACTGCATGGTTTGTGTACAGAAGAATGGCTTCTGCAGTGCTTGCATGTGTCTTGTTTGCTTGAAGTTTGACAGTGCATCTAATACTTGTAGCTGGGTGGGCTGTGATATCTGCCTCCACTGGTGCCACACAGAATGTGGGTTGCATGATTCTCATATTAGAAATGGCCGAAGTTCTTCTGGAGCAAAAGAGATGACCGAGATGCAGTTTCACTGTGTTGCTTGTGATCATCGTTCTGAGATGTTTGGATTTGTGAAGGAAGTTTTTAAAACCTGTGCCAAGGACTGGAAAGCTGAAACTCTTGCCAAGGAACTTCAGTATGTAAGGAGGATCTTTTCTGCGAGTAATGATGTGAGGGGTAGAAAATTGCATGATGTTTCTGAGCAGATGCTGGTAAGACTGGAAGACAAGGTCAATTATTCTGACGTTATCAATTATGTAGTGGCATTTCTTTCTGGTAAGCTATTGGGTGGCTGCAACATAAGATCTTGGGCTTGTTGCAATTTACTATATTATTCTATAAATGCTGGACATCTGGACATATACAATGTTTATGTGTTTAGTATGTATTCTCTGATCTTTGCTGTTTTGTTGCCTCTCATCTGGTTATGGCCTTCTAATGCAATATCCTACTTGTACTGTAGTTGTTAAACAAAATGACTATTAGAAGCATGCCCACTATGTCAATATTTCTGGTTGTCTGCTTTGGTAATGATGTGGGGGCTAACTCTCCACCCTCAGGATCCCGATGGTTAGCAAGCCGGTCTTCGTTTCCGGCTGCCATTCCTTATTTCTTGGATACAAGATGATGCCATTGGGTCTTCTTCGACCTAGTCAACCCTAAGCCTAGTTGACTCTCGGCCTGATTGACCCTCAGCCTAGTCAACCCTCGGCCTGGTGAAAGAATAATGTCCTGAAAGCCAACCATATTTCTCATGCAATAGGGACATTTTTGTAAAGTTCTTTTGACTCATGTATGATATTAATAAAAGATATTTTGATTCATCATATGCTGTGTCTTATATCTTTTTATTTTAAAATTATGATGAGTCCCATATATTAAGGCAATGGATTTAGGGTTATGATGAAGTTCATAATAGTGAAACCTAAGTTCTTATAACTCCTAATCTAAAATATTTCATTCGTAGGATCATCGAGTCGGGAATCGATATTTCTGGAAAGACTAGCACATCCTATATATGCTCGATTGAGAGAGTGTTTGGTCTCACAGCCATTTGTGTAGGGACACTAATATAAGAATGTGGGTGCCGATCTGGAAATAGTTCACTGAATTGATCTGTTATGAGAACATCTTATGAAAATTTTATTTATCAAAAGATGATTCTCTTATTGGAAGTTGTGCAAGTAATCTTTAGACCTGATATCATTATGGAATCTTATACACATGAATCTATGTTTTGGTTCATACTCATTCATGACTTAGTTATGTACGGGGTGTTTATAGATATGGTGAATTGTGTATGAAGGTTGTGAGTAGGTCAACATGGAATCAATCATTTCTAGTAAGATAAGTATTTATTCCATATAATCTTATCAAATGATAACTTAGAAAGTCTTGATTAAAGCAGGATGAAATTAGAAATAGTTTCTAAGTTTTCATCGGTTGAGTCTTCGTTATTAGATTGAGATTCAAATGAATAAAGTTTTAGAGTTTGACAAGTTTCCATACTCATTACTTATTTGAGATAAAGGGAGATCGAAGGGTTGAATTATATGGTAACTTGGATATTTTGGTAATTTTACCAAATTCATCATTTCTAAGTAGGCATGACATGTTTCTAGACGTCAATCATATCTTGTAGGTTTTCATAAATTAAATTGATTGAATTCATGAGTTAATTTGAAAGATTGTTTAAATTGGCAACTAGGATTAGCTCGATTTGATATAATTCGATTAGTTGATTTCTAATCGAACTAAATTAACATAAACTTAGATCTATTGTTGGCTAGATATGGAGTCCAAAGGGTCACACACGTAAGGAATTGATCAAGGAAATCAATTATATTTTTATTAGGATGATAGGATCCTAATTGGCTAGGTTAACTCCTAACCTAATTAGATTGGGTTTAATTGCTTGCTAATTGGGCTAACTAATTTGAGTGGAACTTGAGTTAGATTAGGATATTAAGTGGTTCAGCCTAATTAGACTTTAAATAGCCTTATCCATGCCAATTACCAAGAGTTCCAAAGGCTTGGGACTCTTGGCCCCAATTTAAATGGGGCACACAAAATTGGTGTGCAGAAGGACCAAGAGTCCTACAGGTGAATCATAAATTTTTGATAAGGCTAATGTCCCTCTCTCTTCCATGCCCATTTTGGAATAGTTTGACTGGTCAAATAATTTAAAAATGGATGCTAATCCTATCTTGGCATGAAGGGGTGTGTCGCTTGATTTTATGGCACATGGAGAAGGGACCTAGAGTCCTGCTTATTAATTACCTTTTCCAGATAAGATAACTTATTTTATATACTTTTTAGGATGGTTGACCAAGTCTTTAGTTGATAATTAAAGGCTTAATTATCATATTATTCCGAAGAGTTGTGATAAGCAACTTGGTATAAAGTGTTTGTGAAACGCTATATGTTTACGATGCTTCATCGTACCTTTCTATCATGAGATTCTCTTTGCTTGAAGGGTCTTATTTGATATGTTAAATATCAGATTAAGGATTGATGAAAGGGTGCTTTAAGCGCCTCCTCTTTAACTATTTAAAGGCTTCAGTGATTGAAGTCATATCATCCAAAGTTTGTCCTGGCTTCTTCCTTGTTAGGACAACTCTTATTTTAGACAAGTCCGTCATTTTAAGACAAGGACTTAGGAAGAGAATTAGAAAGGATAATAGGATAATAAGAGAGGTTTCAGAGAGGTTTTGAAGTACTCTTTGAAAGAAAAAAGATCTTAAAAGAGGGGAAAGCTTGCTGAAGGAAGAAAGATTGTCGGGAGAAGAATCCAAGTAAGCAAGAAATAAGAGTGTTTCCTTGATCCAGTTCCTATGTGGATGAGAGCATACACTTGTATGCCTAGTGGAATAAAGGATATTGGTATTATAGGTATTCTTCTATATCTTAATATATTACCTTGTTAGTTGATATAATCAAAAGATCCTAAATCTAGGATTTTAGTTGACTAGGATTTCAAGATTTAAAAATTTTTGAAATCCAGTTTTCTGCTGCGCAACTATAACCCTTTACCTGGTTGACCCTCGACTTGGCTGATCTTCGTCCTTGGCGAGGATTCACCTCGCCTTCAGGAGCTAAGCTCCGGCAGCCCTTGGATGGGCAAGAGTAATACCTCAAGATCCATGACCTTGACCTTTGGCCTTGGTGGGAGGATTAGGTCTGATCCAGGATCCTTGTATCCAAGGAAAGTAAAATTTCATAGCAGTGTACTTCTAGGCAACTTATAGAAGAATTATCCGATGCTCATTTGCACACTCAATGGTGTAATCGAAAGGCCATGTCCCGTAATCTTCAGCAAATCCTCTCTGTTAAGGGGGACTCTGCTTTAGGTTATAGTCCCTGTCACCATTAAGAAACATTGCTGGTAATACAAAATAGATCAGATTTCAATTAATGGGAGGCAGACATCCTGAGCAAATGGAATGATCCTTAGCCAGGAAAATTTGACAACTTGTTAGTTCTCACCAATCCTGCTGAGACTCTCTGTATCCCAAAAATGCTTCTATCTCTTGTTATATAAAGGGGCTCTTGGAAGCTCCAATGTATAAAAGGTAACCCATGCACTCTTTCCCTCTCCATTCTATTTTTTTTCTCCTGTTGCCTGCCACTTGACTTGATTGTCAGAGGGCCTTCACTAGAGCAATCTCTGGCCAGGACTTTTCTTGCAGGTACAGTTCACGAGCATTTCTCCTCGAGCGACCTTCGGTGCTCTTACGGGAAGCAGCGTCAATAGATAGAGGAAGAGCCATCTCTTGTATCGTCTGTTTTCAGGAATGACATATTGAGTGGAGTCCTTATGTCACTTAAAGATATGACTAGGCATTTCGGTGCCATTACCTCCCTGCATGCTAGCCAAGTTGTTAGAGGTCTTGTCCTAGAACCTCAAGCTGACATCGCCCAGCAGGTAATTAACTTGATCACCTGGAGCAGCTCTTTCAGCATATTCAGGCATTGGCAGTTGCGGTCCAAGCATTTTAGCGCCAAGGCCTAGTGGTGTCGATAGACCATCGATGGCATTACAGCCGAAGGCAGACCAAGAGGTACCATCTCAGACCCTAACAGCACTAGGAACATTATGACAGGAGTGACGGTGACTCCCCGTCCCATAAAGTTTTGAATGGGAGGATCATACTCATCAACTTGTGCCACAAAGCCCCAGGTAGTCAAGGAACATTCTCCTTTGTCTCGGTCTGACGAGGGGTCGATGCCAGGTTGATCACCCACCAACTTTTCGAGGCACATGCTGCCAGAGATGTGGCGGTAGATTGATGCTTCGGGAGTGGACTAGCATATTAAAACTCTACGAGGTTTGGTCCGGAAGAGATGAGGGTCTCGGTTTCACTATGATCTATCCTTTGGAGCTCTAATCATGAAGGAAAATGCTGAGGTATTTAAGATGTAAGTTGAAAACTATGATGATTCATTGATCTAGTGGATCATTGGGAATTTTTAGGTTCTGATGCTTCTTCATGGGGCCACCAGTTCAATGCCAGGTCTTTCCTTCCACTCTTAGGAAAGTAGCCCGATATTGGTATTCCAGTCTAAAGCGAAACTCCATCACTCTTTCGACCAGTTGAGTTGTTTCTTTATCTCTCATTTTGCCAGCAATAGGAGACTGTGCTAGGATTTCAATTCTATGATCAATATAAAGCAAGGAGAGTGAGGATCCTTTAGATCTTACGTGAGCCTATTTAATGAAGCAGCTCTGGAAGTGTACAATTTAGACCATGTAGTCGTTATGGCTGTCATGAAATATGGTTTTCAATAGTGCCCTTTGTTCTTCTTCCTAGAAAAGAGGTAGACGACAGACTTCTCCAAAATGCTAGTCAGGGCGGAGAAGTATGCACGTGTCGAAGAGGTGTATGGTGCTCATGGTCCACCATCTGCTCTAGTGATTAAGGAGCGGCTCTTGGTTCAGGAGTTTCAATCAAAGAAAGGGGACCTAGGAAAGAGGAGGCGTAGAAGCCGATCTCTTCCATGATGCCGGAGATCTTCCCCTTGGGTCCAATGCTATCAACATCCCCAAAACCAATAGGACATTCTGTCGCCAAGAAGGTTTGAATAATACACTCCTTTGAATGCTCTCCGAGCTCAAGTTTTGATGTAGGTTAGGGGATAGCTGCCTAATGCAAGAAGATTGCGGATGAGGCCAGACTAGCGTAATCTATGCAAGTATTGCAGGTTAGACATGACATAAAGGAGTGCGTCCAGCTCCAGGACGAGATCGAAAAACTCATTCACTGCGATCGACTAGATAAGTTATTCCGGGCTTGAAAGGAGCATGATGCTCCAAAAATCTCGTCGTGCCAACTAGAACCACTGCCAAGACTGGAGGAGCTGGTAGATTGTCCTGCCTCAGGCAAGGTCAACACCATCATTGGTGGGCCAGCAGAAGAAGGTAGTCCCGATAAGAGAGGATTGAATAAGTCGACGAAGCCATCACCTTCACCTGGGCCGATGCCGAAGGAGTGTAGTAGCCACATAATTATGCTGTGGTTGTAACCATGAACATAGCTAACTATGATGTACATTGCGTGCTTGTTGATGATGAAAACTTTATGGATGTCTTGTTCTAAGAGGCTCTCTTAAAAATGAATATTTTTTCAGAGCAACTAGAAGGGACGTATGCATCGATAATAGGTTTCTCTAGAAAGCCGGTCCTTGTTGAAGGAACTATTATGCTGCCCATAATAGCTAGGCAAGCTCCTCAATAATCCCTGGTGCGCATGACTTTTATGGTCGTAAAAACTCTTTTGGCATATAATGTTATACTCGGCTAGCCCAGGTAGAACGCCATTTGCATGATTGTTTCAACATGTTACTTGCTCACGAAGTTTCCAACTGCACTAGGGGTCAGCGAGGTCCACGGGAACTAGGCCTTGGAGAGGTAGTGCTACATGGTGTCCCTTTAGACTAGGCTGCCCTGTGCCATCCTAGTCGAAGGGTTGGATACCAGAAACAAGTTAATAGAAGAACGGGGGAAGCCTGCGAAGATCTCCTGATTGTCCCCTTGCATGATAGAAATTCCCAGCATATATGCTAGGTATCAACCTAGAAGTGATGGTACACTGCTTAGAGGTGGACCTTACCTATCATCCTATAAAATAAAAAAAAAGAGCTTCATCCTTGAGCGACAAAAGGCCATTACTGAAAAATTAGACAAGTTGACCAGTGCTGGGTTTATTAGAAAAGTCAACTATCCTGATTAGCTGGCCAACATCGTATGGATGAAGAAGGCTAATGGGAAGTGGCGGAATGTGTATTGACTTCACCGACTTGAATAAAGCATGTTTGAAAGATAGCTACCTACTTTGCTGAATTGACCAGTTAGTGGATATGATCGCAGGCCATGAGCTCTTGATATTCACGGATGCATTCTCGGGATATAACCAAATTGGTATAACGCCCGAGGACGAAGAAAAAATAGTCTTTATTACTGATCATGTTTTGTTTTGTTACAGAATCATGCCATTTGGCCTGAAGAATGCAAGGGTAACTTGTCAATGATTAGTGAATAAAATTTTTAAAGATCAAATTGGTCGGAACATG
The DNA here is from genome assembly GCA_021397845.1 of Areca catechu. Classification (NCBI taxonomy): domain Eukaryota; kingdom Viridiplantae; phylum Streptophyta; class Magnoliopsida; order Arecales; family Arecaceae; genus Areca; species Areca catechu. The sequence continues at coordinate 138,384,173 of CM038052.1, read as the reverse complement.
GAGGTTTATATGGATGACATACTCGTTAAGAGCCATATTTCGGGAAACCATGCCGATGATCTGAAGGAGGCTTCACCACCTTGTGCAAGTACCAAATGAAGTTGAACTTGATGAAATGTGCATTCGAGATGACCTTCGACAAGTTCCTTGGGTTCATGGTGTCGCATCGAAGAATTGAAGCTAACCCAGAGAAGATATAGGTTGTTTGACAGGTGGGAGCTCCGAAAATAGGGAGCAAAGGCTCACGGGAAGAATTGCCACCCTTAACTTATCTCTAGATCGGCTGAATGATGTCTATCCTTCCTTACTTTAAAGAAGATGAAGGATTTATAGTGGACCAATGAATGCCAGAAGGCATTTGAGGAGCTTAAACCCTATCTCAGTTTCCTCAACTCAGCAAGACCGAAGCAGGCGAAGAGTGTATTTGTACTTGGCAGTTTCACCTTTGTCCATCGGCTCCATGCTAGTTCAGGAGGAAGGCTGAGTCTAGAAGCCAGTTTATTATATCAGTAGAGTACTACAAAATATAAAAACCTGATATACTCGGCTCGAAAAGATGATCTTTGTCCTCATAACTTCGGCTAGAAAGCTCTGGCCTTATTTTCAAGCCCACATCATGGTTCTTCTCACAAACCAACCACTCAAGATGGCCTTGCATAGACCAGACACGATGGGTAGAGTGGCCAAATGGGTTCTCGAATTTCCATAAAGGTGGAGGAAGACCCGGAGAATTAATGGGTGCTGTGTGTGGATGGCTTGTTGAACGGCCAATGGGTGAGGAGCAGGATTGATCCTCGTTAGCCCTAAGGGAGACATATCCCGCAAGCCTTTTACTTTGGGTTCTCCTCTATCAATAAGGAGACCGAATACGAAGCCTTAATTGTTGGCTTCAGAATATCCAAAGAGTTGGGCATGCAAGATCTAAAGGCTTGCAGTGACTCATAACTTGTCGTTAGCCATATATTGAGTGAATAGGAGGCTAGGGAAGAAAACATGAAAAGGTATCTTCTGAAGGCCAAGGACTTGATCCAAACCTTCTACAGTTTCAACATCTAACACATCCTCAAGATGGAGAATGCCCAAGGCAATGCCCTTATAAGGGTCATGACTTGCGCACCACTTGATCTGCATGCCCAAGTTTTCTTTGAAATAATAGAAGAGCCCGGTATCAAGGAGCCTAATCAGTATCACAGCTTGACTTCGAGCCCTATTGGATTGATCCACTAGCTTGCTACCTTCGTGATGGGACTTTTCTTGCTGATCGAAAGGAAGCTCGAAAGATACGGCACCAGGCCTCTCGGCTCGTCCTTTATCAAGACAAGTTATACAAAAGATCCTTTTCCCTACTGCTGTTGATGTGCCTGTGACCCTCAGAGGCAAAATATGCTCTACAAGAGATCTATAAAGTGCTATACGGAAGCCACTTGGGAGGCAGAGCCTTGTCCTACAAGATTCTATAGCAAGGATAATATTAGCTCACCATGCAACAAGATGCTGTGGACATGATCAAGAAGTGCAACTAGTATCAATGATACTCCAATGTGCAATGACAATCGGCTATCCCTAGGGGTGGCAATGGGTCGGGTTATCCAAAATCTATACCCGTCGAACTAAAAAATTTTCCATCCTATACCCATCTTGGGTCGGGTGAAAAAAAGGCATGTCTAGGTCGGGTATACCTAGTTGGGTCGGATCGGTTTGGATCGGATCGAGTCCTTTGCATAATTATACAAGCTTGGATTCAGTTCATCATGAAAAAGGTTGTAAACAAAATAGATTGATGAAGTTGGAAATTATAGGACCTTATTTGTCTAATAATTAAATAATGATGAAAGAATACGTCTACTTTAGTATTAAATAATGTCACTGATGCTTAGATATAGAGTTAATTTATACAATATAAAGAACATGATCAAAATAAAAAAGAAAGTACCTGAACAACAAAATAGAGAATAAAAGAGGCGTGGGGTGGGTTGGGGAAGAAACGAGTTGAAGTATCGAATTAAAATCGGGCATCGGGTGGTGGGGGATTGAGAGAACTTTTGCCTTTATGTAATTAGGTTGGGTTCGGGATGGCGCATACTGATATCCATACCCAATCCAAACTCGAGTCGGGTTTTTCATACAAAACCCATACCCGTCCCTAAATTAAATGGCTTGGGTTTTACCCGCCCCATTTGGGTTGGGTCGGGATCCTTCAAGTTGGCAAAAATTGCCACCCCTAGCCATCCCGCTTTGCCCAGTAGGGGATGGACACGCTTAGTCCTTTTCCTCAAGGTTGGGATAGTGGAAGTTCCTGCTATGGCCATATACTACACAAAATGGGTGAAAGCCAAACCTCTTGCCAGAATTATAGAAGCCGGGATAAAAGATTTCATCTGACAATCTATCATTTGTCGTTTTGACTTTCTGAGAGTTATCATCACAAATAATGGCCAGCAATTCATTGGCTTTTAACTGGCTAAATTTTGCAGGGATTTGGTATTACATACTGTTTTACTTTTGTCGACCTTCACCAAGCTAATGGATAGGTCAAGATTACTAATATAACTCTTTTATGGGATTAAAGACTTGGCTTGATCAAGCGAAATGAGCGTGGCCCGATGAGCTATATCAAGTTCTTTGGGCTTATCGGATCACAGAGTTCTATGGGCAAAACTCCTTTCAACCTTGCTTTCGAGATCGAGGCAGTATTCCTACTGGAGTTGGGAATTCTCTTCGGATGAAGAATTTCAATGAAAATGACAACTTGGAGTAGCTAAGGATGAACCTGGACATGCTAGAGGAGTTTGGGAACGTGCGGTGGTGACAATGGCAGCTTGTTGGTAGAGGGTCGCTCGATATTACGATATGCAGGTTTGAAGCAAGTTCTTCCAGGTTGGAGACCTTGTTTCCATCTCGAACTGAAGTATCTCAGCCAACCAAGGGAAGTTCTCTCCAAATTAGAAAGCCCCATACCGAGTGGAGGAAGTCATCCAGCCTAGGATGAATCGCCTTACACAAGTAGATGGAACGCCCCTGTCTCGTACTTGAAATTCAGAAAATCTCTGAATATACTATCAATAATGTAATCTTTATTTTTAATAAAAATGATTTGTGATTGAGATGGCGTGCATTCATGTTAATCAGTAGGAAGTAGGTGTCTTTGATTGGAATTTAATTCAACGATATTTGATTGGTCCTGGCTCCAAAATTATCTTTGATTGGTCCGAGCCTTAATGATTTACCAATAGCCCATAAAAGGTGCCTTTGATCGGCATTTAATTTAATAGCCTTTGATCGATCCTGGCTCCAAAATGATCTTTGATTGACCTAAGCCTCAACAGTCTATCAATGGCTTGTAGAAGGCATATTTGATCGGCGTTTAATTCAACGGCCTTTATCGGTTCTGGTTCTAAAACATGCTTCGATCGGCCCGAACTTTAATGGCCTACGAATGGTCCATAGAAGGCATCTTTGATCGGCATTGAATTGCAGACTACCAATGGCTCGTAGAAGGTGCCTTTGATCGGCATGTAATTCAACACCCTTTGATTGGCCTTAGCTCCAAAACAGTCTTCGATCGGTCTAAGCCTCAATGGCTACCAATGGCCCATAGAAGGTACTTTTGATTAGCATTTAATTCAGTGGCGTTTGATCAATCCTGGCTCCAAAATGACCTTCAATTGGTCTGAGCCTTAATAGCCTACCAATGGCCCGTAGAAGGTGCCTTTGATTGGCATTTAATTCAACGGTTTTTGATTGGCCTTGGCTCCAAAATAGTCTTTGATCTGTTCAGGTCTCAGCAGCCTATCAATGGCCTGGTGGAAGGTGCCTTCGATCGACATTTAATTCAACAACCATTGATCGGTCCTGGCTATAAAATGGTCTTTGATCAGTACGAGCTAGCAATAGTCCGTATAGAAAGCGTCTTTGATTGGTGTTTAATCAAATGATCTCAAATCAACCCTAAAAGCTTTGGTGGCCTAACTTCGATCGTGGCTCAAAGACACCGGGAGTGGTTGCTATGTCTTTATTCTTTAATAAATAATCAGAATCAGGACCTTCTCTTGGGCATTGCATGAATTGTTCCAAGGTTGCACCATTGGAGTACCGAGAGCTAACCAATAAGTACCTTGTTTTCGCTTAAAAGATTAAGGGTCAAGCAGGTAGGGTCGATGAAGATCCTTTATTAAACAAGGATGAGTAGTGGTCAGCACTTGGCCAAGACTGGCTTAAGTGAAGGCCATCAATGGATAGTGCCTTGCTAGGTTCAACCGGCTAGGGAAGATGCCAGTTTCTTGGTGAATAGATATAGGGACAAAGGGGTCATTCGTCGGGCATGTGATTCCAAGCCACGGAAGAATGCAAAAAGAAAGTATGCAATGAAAATAAAGAACATCCAATCATAGGATGAAAAGAAGAAAATTTTATTATATTTCAAAAAAAGACAAAGGTCATTACAAAATTGTCTACATGCAAGCAGACAAACTATTTACCAAAGATATAGAAATAAAACATGCTTCGGGCGGTCGGTGGCAGATTTGCGTCACCCAAAGGACCAGTGGCGTCCTCATGCGCGGGAGTGGACTCATCACCTAATTCCTCTAACTTCATGTCGAGGAATGTCAGATTGATGCCCGGGAAGCGGATCGCCACCTTAGACTGAATCTTGTTTTTGCCGACGAGGTAGGTTGCGGTGGCATACTGCATTTGGTTGTTATGGCATTTTTTAGTGGTCTTGTAAGCTACCATGCCTTCTTGTGCCATTGTCACCACCGACATCTCGGCCTTGGATAATTTGCTGTGCATGTTAACAAGTGCGCCACTTAGCTCCTCTTTCTCCTCCACCCACAGTCGCTTGTTCTTCTCCGAGGTGAGTGCCTAATTCAAACGATCAACCTTGGTCATAGTAGGAACTTGGTAGCCTTGACGGTGCCAACTTGGGTCTGAAGCATCGCCACCTTCTTCAACTCTTTAGCATGGCTCCACATCTCAAAATAATCATTGACATAGTGGACCATCTGCAAAGGCGAGCATCAGTAAATGATCGAAGAAAATTGGACTGCAATCCAAGGCAAACATAGATCATTATTTGGAGATAAGTTTGAATCGCCTCTTGTTGATGGTGAATGGACCACTCCTTGGTGAGCTTATTAGCATCATCGAGGAGGAGAATATTTTTGAATAACTCGTGGATGGTGCGCTAGTCGTCTATGGTGGCACCATCGCATTGGGCAGTGAAGGAGCCTTGCCCCTTCGAACCCTCGGACTGAGGGGCATGCGAGGAAGTCCCTATCGTAGAAGATGATGCCCTGGTCCTGGGGCATGTGTCAGTGGCTGCCTCGCAATAGTAGCAGCCGGTAGAGCATTTGAGGGCATAGCAATGACTACCCCCTCAGTCCCGGGAGCATTCGTCCTAGGGGGTAGCATCGGTAGGTGGGTGCTGGCGGGTGTTGAACCGGACCTTTTTCAACTTTGAAACCGAAGCAACTTGGACAATTGGCTCATACCTTGCTGCCCGCTTCACCCCCTTCAATATTGAGGGGTTCATATCTGCAAAAAGAAAATCTTTGTTAGAAGTGCGGAAAAAAATTCTTGGAAGAGAAGAAAAGCAAGCATTGGAACCAAGGTCCGCTGAATCGGTACTGGGACCCGTACCGGTCAGCGGGCGGTACGGTATGGTACGATCCATACCGTACCATACCATAAGGTGTACCAGCATGCCAAATTAAATAAAAAAACAATCTTTCTCCCCCCTCTCACTGAACCGACCCTGAACCGAGCTTGAACCGACCCGAACCGGGTGGTTTCGTACCGTACTGTACGGTTTCGGTATGAATTTTTTTTGTTTTGTCAACGGTCCGATTGTTCCGGACCGTTTTTCGGTAGCGAACCGTACCGCTCTTGGCCGGTACGGTACGGAACGCCTTGTACGGGCGGTACGGGACGGTTCCGGGAACCCTGATTGGAACCCTTTCTTCCACCTCCCAGTTGTGACCGGCATATGTTGACTTCAAAGAGGGTCTTGTTAGATAGTAGGACCCTCAATGCAGGAACTTCAAAGTGGAGAAGGGCTTCGTACTGTACTTCCTCCTCTTTGCTTAGGCTGGGGGCTCGGATCGCTGGACGTCGAGGGACCCACATGATTCAAATTTTTAGTCCCTTGATGGGTGCTTCAAAAAAGAAGCGCTCTTTCAGTGATGAACAAAGAAAGGAGTGCCTCAGATAAGAGGATCAACTCCTGGCTTCCTCCAGGGGCAGAGATACTACCACTCGAAGCAACTCCTGGCTTCCTCCAGGGGCAGAGATACTACCACTCGAAGGCACGAGGGTACTTCTTAAAGTTGAAGTTCGACAAAGATTTGTGGTCGGCTTAATACCTGCTAAAAGGCAAATCGCCATGAAGTTGCATATGTTCCGCCAATAGTTTGGTACAATTACACATGGGGATATTCCAAAAAATTAAAGAAATTTGGTAAAGAAGTAAAAATGGGGAACCATACCTCGACCCAAAAGTACTCTTCATAAAGAACGATGTGGCCTAAGGGAGGATTGCAGACTTAGTCAATGGCAAGTGGGACTTTAAGCCCGAACTCGGGCGGCATCTGATATTGATGCCAAAGTCGATCCAAATTCGCTTCTATGAGTTCATGCTAGAAATCACTCGGAGAAAATTCCTTCAAGTCTAAATCCTTGGGCTCTGGAGGAACATCGGAGCTTTGACCAAAATAGGAACTTTGACCGGATCTTGCTCCAAAGCCAAGAACCAGCCGAATTGAAAGATCCACTCATTTTTAAAGATCAAATGAAAATCAGCAAAAATCAGAGAAAACCAGTGCAGAATAAAAGGCTCTTTGCAAATGAATTTTGCATGTTTGAATGCAGACTGAGCACGAGGAAAAGAAAAAGTGAGAGAAAAGGCTACCGAGGTGAAAAAAGGAGGCACTAGGGGACTATGGAACACCTAACAAAGGTGGAGATGGTCGCCGGAGAAGATGATTGGTGGGGATATAGGCCTTCAAGAGAAGGAAGAAGAAAGAGGCAAAGAAAGTAAAATGAGGTGGTGTGAATTGGGTCTGTTATTTACAAAGTCACTTAATGGCCCAGATTCGATGGTAAGAAGATCACGTCTGTCGAATGTCTGACATGTAGCAAGCCAAGAATGGCCAGAACCATACTCTCGTGGATTGTAGGCCGATGCACGTCTGGAGGCAATAATTCCAATGCCTTGTTTTTTGTAGGTGAAGGCGGTCGGTACAATCTCGAGCATGATGCCCTCAATTGCTGCAAAGCATTTAAGGTAATCCCCTTTGCTTTCCGCAAGTTTATGATGAGATGCCTTCTTAAGCACGAAACCTAATTAATGGTGCCACCCTTGTCCCGCTGTACCTTAGCTGAAGTATCTCTCGATCTGCTTGATAAAAAGACCGAGGGCAGACCTACCGAACTTAAGAATGGGTTGGAGTCTAAATCTAATATCGGGTTTTTAATCCTTCAAGACTATTCCAAAGCACATGATACTTTGAAAGAAGCAGAGAATTTTACTCATTCATTACTTGGAGAACAAAACAAGGGAAAAATGTAGATTATGGTGATTACAACCCAGCAAACAGGTAAATGTTGTCAATGTCCTTACCCTCGGCCTCGACTAGTCTGGAGGGTAGCAAAGGCATGGGAGGTTGCTAGTATGAGAATTTGGAGCATGTTTGCTTCAGCCAACGAGAGGATTTGTACTGCTAGAGCTTTGCATTCCTCGAATCCTCTCTCGTAAGCCTTCCTTTCAACATGACAAAGCTGAGTATTGACGACATCTAGGTGTGCCTTGGCCAACCACAGCTTGCTCCGCAGCATCATAACTTCTTGGCCGTTGGTATCGACATCCTGCTTCAGCCTCTTAATAGTATTCTTTGCGGCCCTCAATTGACCCTTTAGGGTCACAGTCTCCCTTGTCTCCGTGGCATGAAGATTATGGGCCCATGCCCTCTCTATAGAATTCCTTCTCCTTTCCACTTCTAGTGCTTGGCAGAGGAATTAAGCTTCAGCCAAGGCCTCATTTCGGGCCTGTTCTGCCTGCTGGACCCTTCCTCGGTCTTGGTTCGAGGGTCCCTCATCACACAACCGATTGTGTGCCTGGTGGAGTTCATCCCATAACCATCTGCTCTCTTAGCCGATGTGAGTTCATTCCACAACCAATGAATCCTGGCATGGGAATCCGCATGTTGGCATTTGGCAAGCTCGGTGTGAAAGCTCTCTTTCAAATTGGCGATTTTCATCTGTGCTTCCATAATGGCTTTAATCTCTCGCTTACGAGCTTCGGTCATTTGCTTGTGCATCGACACAAGCCACTCCACAGCCTCTTTGAGCTTCTTATCCAAGCATATGATTGCGGAGTCATGACATGCTTTCATCTATTGGAATGCTCATTCCACTTTCGATTCTTGCTCTTCAGCCTTATAGACTAGCATTTTGGCTAAAGTGGCCTTGTCTTCAATCACCGCTATCTTCTTTGCTGCCCTTACCAACTCTATGAAGAAATTGAGATGTCGCCCCAACTGCATGATGAATTACCATTAGTAGGTATCGAGGCAAGCTACTTGAAAGGAAGAAATGCATTATCATACTTGGATGACCGATTTGAAGGCCCCATGCCTGTAGGACTCGGGGCCGGTTTCTTGCATCTTTAGAGTATCAGTAGACAAGAAAAGAGATTGTATCAAATTTTAAGTCGATTTGGGACCCTCAGCAAAGCTTGAAGTAGGTGACTCCAAAGTGCACGCCTTCAATTCTTGTTACTTCGGTAGCGATCTCGTGAGTTGGAGTATTGACTCAGGTGGGATGCCAGATCTCCAAAGCTTCTTAGTGGTCCTTCGAAGCTCCTTCAATTTAATTAGATCCATTTGAATGTGAACTTCGGTACCGAGAACCCATCGAGAATTTAGCAGAAATCATCATGGTCACTAGAAGTCGCCTCTCAGTTGTACGAAGTCTCTCCTACCAAAGCTAAAATAGTGCTAAGAAAGGATGCCTTGGATTCCGTAATTAAAGAGGGAGCTAGTCATAAATTCCCCCTTGAGGAATGCCATAAATGCGCTGCATGGTGACCTTTCATTTATTGGCACATCATAACTCTAGGTTGATGCCGGGATCCCTCGGATAAGTAGCCAGATCTACTCTTCATTCTAAGACTCTGCCGCTTAAGCTAAGGAGTGGGGGCAAATGATGTAGGGGTTAACTCCCTACCCTCGGGATCCTGATGGTTAGCAGGCCGAGCTTCATCTCTGGTGGCCATCTCTCATCCCCTGGATGCAGGATCATGCCATCGGGCCCCCCTCGGACTAGTCAACCCTCGACTTAATTGATCTTGGCCTGATTGACTCTCGGCCTAGTTGACCCTCGGCTTGATCGACCTTCGACCTCGACGAGGATTCACCTTTCCTTCAGGAGTTAAGCTCCGACAACCCTTGGATAGGCTATAGTAACATCTCAAGATCCTCGACCTTACTCGATCTTCGGCTTCAATAGTAGTACAAGGTCCGACTCAGGATCCTTGCATCCATGGAAAGTTAAAATTCCATAGCAGCATACTTTCAGGTAACCTAAGGAGGAATCATTTGATGCTTATTTCTACGTACTCAATAAAAATGTGATCCATTTCAGGTCTTGTTTCGTAATCTTTGGCAAATCCTTTTAATTAAGGAAAACATGATTCATTTCAGGTCATAGTTCCTGTCACTATTAAGAAACATGGTTGGCAATGCGAAAGAGACAAGGTTTCAATTAATATAAAGATAGACATTTCCGGCAAATGGAATGATTCTTTGCCAGATTTCCTGATAGGATCTGATGTCTTATCACTTTTTACCAAATCCGCTGAAAATTTCTGTACGAAAATGTCCTTGCCTCTCGTCTATATAAAAGGGCTCCCTGGGATCTTCGAAGGTATGCAAAGCAAAGTCACATTCTCTCTCCTCTCCACTTTACTTTATTCTGCCTGTTGCCTCCAACCTGACTTGATCGTCGGAGGCTTTTGCTGGAGCAACCTTTGGCCAGGATTTTTCTTGCAGGAGCGTCTCTCTTCTAGCGACCTCCGGCACCCAGACGACCTCCGGCACCCAGGCGGGAAGCAGCATCAATAGGTGAAACTTTCTTGTTGGTAATTTTCAGTGCATGCCCACTGATGTTACATTTTAATGACAAGATCCTCTCTTGCGAGAGATGTCTTGGCCATAAATTCAGTATGGTTTAGTAAGGTAAACACTAAGTTAAGTTTCTATGGTGCAAAGTTTCACTTCTATGGAGCTACTTTGATAAGCAAAGCTAACTTGGCTAAGTCTCTGGATTTAAGTTTAAGATAACATCTGAAGTGCTGCAATTTCTTATTATTCATGTTATAGAGTTGACCCCAAGAGAGTCATATTTGTTTATTGTTCAAAATAGTTCATGTTTAGTATATTCCATTCTATCTAAATCCAGGAGTTTTGGAGGCTTGCTTCATGGTTGCATAGCTTGGGCTGCATAGCTGGATAGGTAGGTCTCATACTTATCAAGCCCTTTAGATTTTGTGGGAGAGTCCCTTTCTTGGCTTAATAGTCGTGCATAACTGGATAGGTAGGTCTCATACTTTTCAAGCCCTTTAGATTTTGTGGAGAGTCCTTTCTTGGCTTAATAGTCGTTATGGTTTATCTTAGATACTTTATTTTTTTTTTGCTAGCACTTGAACATGATGGTTTGCTTGTGTGAAAATGATTGTTCCATCCCATGTATAAGAGTATTTCATTTTTGAATAAGTCTGTCCATTTTATGGTTATAGGTGAATCCAAATTTTACATCTATGAAGTTCAATGAAATAAAGTGCACAATTTGTTTTCTTAAATGCAAATATTTTTTAGTAAATATGACTAAACATGGTATAACTTAGGCTTTGATATACTTTCTATTGTTTATTGTATCTTCTTAGCTAATACAATTGAGATCTTTATAAAATATAGATAGTGATGGATATGTGAGAACTTGATCTCTCAATAGTATGGTAGAAGTGTCATTTACCAAATATCTGTAACTTTATTCTCATCCCTCGAAGTATGTATGTAACTTCATTCCTATTCAAAGTTTGTACATAATTCTGAAAGTAGGCTGCAAAGGTGTTCTTACCTATTCATCCACTTTCACCTATTAATCCATTTTACAGCTCTTACCTGTGTTTGTTACGAAGAATGGATTGGAGGTAGGATGGGTAGAGGAGGAAGGATGGATGGGAGAGAAAATGGATGGATCTTCCATCCATCCTTTCATGCATTTGGTGAAACATGGAAGGATGGATGTGAATGATTTTCTGTTTGGTATAGATGGAATGAAAGGAAGAATGGATGATATTTATATGATATTTTTATTAAACCATCCTTTGATTAAAAATATTATTATTTAATTTATAATATTTATTTATACTAAAAAATAAGCAAATTTATAATCTTTATTGATGTGGCGACATCTGCTGACGTGGAGCATGCGGGCAGCCACGACGCAGGAGACCCGCCATCCAAGTGTGGCGGCCTGGGAAAGGCCAAAGCCGGGCTCATTGGGCGAGGCCCTCGTCTGAGATTAGCCTCCCTGCCGAGGTCAAGCTCCTAGCTGAGGTTGGGCTCATTGGGCGAGCCCCCCATTTGAGATCAGCCTCCCTGTCGAGGTCGGGCTCATTGGACGAGCCCCCCGTCTAGGGTTAGCCTCCCTGCCGTGGTCAAGCTCCCAACCGAGGCCGGGCTCACGAGGCACGCCTCTGTCCGAGGTCAGCTCCCGGTCGGGGCCACCCTCGTGCCCCAATGCGGAGTCCCAGGTATGGAGTTCCCACCAGAAAGCAGATGTTCATATCATGCCGCAGCAAAAGCCTGGCCATCCGTAGCCTTTTATAGGCGACACCAACCCCACCAGAGGTACGATACGGGTGCCCCCAGGCCCTAGGCCCGGTGGAGTGCTGCCATGCCCATGGCCGTACCACCAACTGTCGCCCCACCATGGCACGACACCCGTAACCTCCCTAAGAGAGGAGCAGGGGAGGAAAAAAGAAAGGGATGAGAAGGGTTTCCTTCCCGGCGAAGCGGAGGAAAAGAGAGGAGCTTCTTCCCTTCGGGGGGGAGGTCCATAGATTGGCGCATCCAGGGAGCTCCTCTAGGCTCCCTGAGACCCCCTCTCGAAGAGAGTCCACAACCCCTCCTCCGGAGAGAGGAAGGTAAGAAAGGTAAGAATGCAGGGGAAGGCGATGGAGAGGTAAGTCCTCGTTCCCCGCTCTCAATCCTGACTCTTTCCATTTCCTTTACATTCTAGCATCGAGTCACCCACGGGTCCCCCAAGCCCTATGCCGCGGATGTCTTTTCTGTTCTCCTTGATCGTCCCACTGACTTGATCGTCGGAGTGTCCTCGTCGAAATTTCTGATCTGGGTCCTTCCTGTCTTACAGGAAGGGAGGACGTGCGATGTAGACGGAGGAGGAACGTCCTAGCGCGACCGAGCTGCAGGCCACGACGATCTTGGCGGCAACAGATTAGCGCACCAGGTAAGGGGCGAAGTTTCAAGATCCTGACGACCAACAGATTGGCGTGCCAAGTAGGGGGCAAAGTTTCAAGATCCTGGCGATCAATAGATTGACGTGCCGGAAGGGGACGAGTTTCAAGATCTTGGCGACCAACAGATTGGCACGTTAGGTAGGGGGCGAAGTCTCAAGATCCTGGCGACCAATAGATTGGCGCGCTAGGAAGGGGGCGAAGTTTCAAGATCCTGGTAACCAACAGATTGGCGCGCCAGGAAGGGGTAAGTTTCAAGATCCTGGCGACCAACAGATTTGTGCGTCAGGAACAACAGCAACCATCCTCACCCCTGGGGGGTAGATTGGGGAGACAAGAGGGGAAGACGATGGTGTCTTCCCAAACGACAGCCACCTCCCACAGCACCCTCCGGTGCGAGCAGGCTCCATCCATCTCTCCTTAAGACGATGGTTAACGAGTTTGACCTGAGCCCCTAAAAGAGTAGCACACTTCCGTCCATGCGACCAGAGTCTGATGGGTAATTCTTTTCCCATATTACCCTCATAATATGAAGACCTGTGTGACAGGTTTGCAGGAGAAGCTTCAATCTCGCCTTCGACGGCAAGTATTGCAGTCTACACCTGCCGTTGAGCCCACGGTGTAGGGATGTCAGCCGGGAAGCTCGAGGGGCCCCCACCATCTACCACCAGATTTTCAGTTTAGCTCTTGCCTTGCTCACAGTCCGGAGATGTCTGCGGCGACTTAACGAAGTCTCGTCATCTACCGCGAGGCTCACAGTTTGGCAACTGCTGTGCTAATAGTTTGAAGATATCCGTGGAGACTCCAAAAGGTCCCCACCATCTACCGCCTGACTCTCAGTTCAGCTCTTGCCTTGCTCAAAGTCCGGAGATTTCCGCAGCGACTTAACGAAGTCCCATCATCAATCACGAGGCTCACAGCTTGGCATCTGCTGTGCTCACGATCCGGAGATGTTCGCGGGGAACCCTGGCGGTCCCGTTGTCCATCGCTTGGCTTGCAGATTGGCACCTGTTGCACTAACGTTCCAGAAATGTCCGCAGAGATGCTAGAAGCTCTGCCACCTGACTTGCAGCATGGTCAATCGACGAGCCGAGCCCTCTCGACGGGCTCGCATCAAAGCTTTGAACTTGGTGCAGTCCACCACCTTGTCAAGGATGTAAGACTCGTCCTTTGATTATTGAAACTCACTTTTAGTGCAACCTCGTCTTCTGTCTGTGCAGGCACTTGTCCGACCGACCTCAAGCCTTCTAAGGCCGGAAACTTTCGAAGCCCGGCACTCTAAGTCCGGAAATTTCTGAAGCTCGGCACTCTAAGCTCGGAAACTTACGAAGCCCGGCACTCTAAGCTCGGAAACTTAGCCAGCCTCTCGACTTCGGTCGCCTTGCTTACAGTCCGGAGATGTTCGCCGAGAAACTCCAGAAGCCCCGGCCATTTATCGCTTGACTCACAGCTTGGCGCATCAGGCCTCCCGGCCTCCTTCATCAGACCTCCCGGCCCTCCTTCATCAAGCCTCTCGGCCTCCTTCATCAGACCTCCGGCCTCTTCCATCATGCCTTTCGGCTCCCTTCATCAAGTCTCCTGGCTTTGGTCGCCTTGCTCACAGTCCGGAGATGTTCGCGGGAAACTCCAAAAGTCCCAGCCATCCACCGTCTGACTCAGCTTGGCGCATCAGGCCTCTCGACCTCCTCCATCAAGCCTCCCGGCTTTGGCCGCCTTGATCACAATCCGTAGATGTCCGCCGGGAAACTCTAGAAGTCCCGACCATCCACCGCCTGACTCAGCTCCTCCATCAGGCCTCCCGGCCTTCATTCAGTCTCTCGGCTTTGGCCGTCTTGCTCACAGTCCGGAGATGTCCGCCGGGAAACTCCAGAAGTGCCAACCATCACCGCCTGACTCACAGCTTGATGCATTAGGGCTCCTGGCCTCCTCCACCAGGCCTCCCGGCCCCTTCCATTAAGCTTCCTGGCTCCAGTCCCCAGGCCTGATCGCAGTCCGGGGACATGAACTGGAGGAGTTCGAGGTCTCGCTGGTGAATCAAGTTGAGACCCCGGAAGCTTCAGAAGCCAAAGGCCTTCTCATGGGCCCTAAGGCTCCAGCATCATTTTGCAGGAGCTGAAAGTCTAGAACAGACTCAAGATGGCCTTGGAAGTACACCTTATTTTAAAGAAGAGGGATAGAAGATGGAGGCGCATTAGATGATAGAAAAAGATGCCTTCATTAATCAAAAATCTTACATTAAAGGAGATCCCCGACAGGCCGGGGAAGTCTCTCAAAAAAAATCCAATTACAAGCATAAAGGGAAGGAAGCTTGGTCAGCTCCGGCGTTGGTCCTGATCTTAACCTCCGTGATTGGCACAGAAGGCACTAGCAGGATAGGCCGAGCCCATAGGGTCCCTTCCTCAAGTATCCACCGGACCTCTAGAGTTCGGCATCGGGTCCATTGCCTCCCCCTTGGATTTCACCGACCTCGTGATTCCAAGGGCAACTGCAGTAGCCCCTCATTATGCCACCTCTGACAGCATCAGAGGGGTCGTCATCTGTCGCATAACGACCACACCCCGGCTGCCATCTCATTAAGGACCTCCGGTTTTGTAAACTGAGGGAAGGCACGAGTGGCCTCTTTCTCCCTCTTCTATTTTTCCCCAGCTACGCGACCGAAGGCTCTCCCCCTTGTCCTCCTTGGAGGGAGTTTTCAAGCTCAGCGGATTTTTTCTGCAAGCCAGATGTCATTGCCTTAACGACCGGGCGATCCCTCCCGGAGAGTCTTCACTCGACTCCCCGATTCCTTGGCAGAGAATCTGAAGTCCACCAAGAGCTTTCTCCTGGCGTGGCTTGAAGGAGTAAAGGAAGAAAGCATGGGGGAAAAAAATCTAGCCTATTAAAAGCTCTCAACACTCGAGTGGGAGGACCAGAGGGAAAAGGAGCGTGCGGTAGAATATTGTTGGCCAGCGCTCAAGGACTCCTTAAATAGGGAGGATGCAGACCCTTTGCAGTAATGGTCGCCACCCACCGTCTTCTCATCCCGATGTAAGGCACGCGCCCACTCAGTCTTTTGGCCAACCGGAGACTGCCATGTGGCCCAGCCGGACGTTCCAGATACGCCAAACTTGCGGCCGTCGCTTTGATCCAAATGATTTATTCATGGTCCTTCATTGGAAAATTGAGTGGAGAGTCACCTCGTTCGCACCGGGGGCACGATTTTCGGGCCGCAGGCGCCCGAGGCATTAATGGCATAGCTGGCACAGTAGGCACAGCAGGCGCATTCCCCCACGTCAGCGGGACCATTACTCCCTTCGTCCCGAGCGCTACCTCGTCCTCTGGGCTCCGGAGTGGGGGCACTGATGTGGCGACATCCGTTGGCGTGGAGCATGCGGGCGGCCACGACGACAGGAGATCCACCATCCGGGTGTGGCAACCTGGCGAAGGGTCGAAGCCGGGCTCATTGGGTGAGGCTCTGTTTGAGATCAGCCTCCCTGCCGAGGTCAAGCTCCCAGTCGGAATCAAGCTCATTGGGCGAGCCCTCCGTCTGAGATCAGTCTCCCTGTCGAGGTCAAGCTCCCAGCCGAGGCCGGGCTCATTGGGCGAGCTCTCTGTCTGAGATCAGCCTCCCTGTCGAGGTCAAGCTCCCAGCTGAGGCCGGGCTTATTGGGCTAGCCCCCCATCTGGGATCAGTCTCCTTGCCGAGGTCAAACTCCCAGCCGAAGCCGGGCTCACGAGGTGCGCCCCTGTTCGAGGTCAGCTCCCGGCCGGGGCAATGCTTGTGTTCCAACGTGGAGTCCTAGGTATGGAGTTCCCGCCAGAAAGTAGATATTCAAATCATGCCACAGTAAAAGCCTGGCCACTGCAGCCTTTTACAAATGGCACTAGCCCCACTAGCGGTATGATATGGGTGCCCCCAGGCCCCAGGCCCGGTGGCGTGCTGCCACGCCCATGGCCGTACCACCAATGGTCGCCCACCACCATGGCACGACACCCGAAACCTTCCCAAGAGAGGAATCCAGCCAAGGCCCAGGACCTGCAACGCCTGGGTGGTCCCTCCTGAAATAGAAGCGCCCCTCCTATAAGGAGTAGGGGGAAGAAAAAAGAAAGGGAGGAGAAGGGTTTCCTTCGCTGGGAAGCGAAGGAAAAGAGAGGAGCTTCTTCCCTTTGGGGGTGGGAGGTCCATAGATTAGCGCATCCAGGGAGCTCCTCTGGGTTCCCGGAGACCCCTCTCAGAGAGAGTCCACAGCCCCTCCTTTGGAGAGAGGAAGGTAAGAAGGTAAGAACGCGGGAGAAGGCGAGGGAGAGGTAAGTCCTGTTCCCCGCTCTCGATCCCGACTCTTTTCATTTTCTTTACATTCCTGCATCGAGTCACACCCTTCCGGCGGACGGGTCCCCCAAGCCTACGCTGCGGAGGTCTTTTCTGTTCTCCTCGATCGTCCCACTAACTTGATCGTCGAAGTGTCCTTGCCGGAATCCCGGCCCGGGTCTACCCTGTCTTGCAGGAAGGGAGGACGCGCGACGTTGGCGGAGGAATGCCCCGGCGCGACCAAGCTGCAGGCCACGACGATCTTGGCAACAACATTTACCATTTATAAAAAATAAAAAAATATTTAATTTTACTTTAATTTAACTACATAAATGCTTTTATAAATCAATTTATTTCTATATATTAATTATCTAAATAAATAATTATTTATAACTTATTTAAATAGTTAATTAAAAATAGTATATATAAATTAAATAATAGAAGATAATTCTATTATAATTATAAGTATGAAAATTATGTACTAAAATTAAAATAATAGTAATAAAATTTAATAGTATAGGATTAATAGTATAGATAAATAAATATATAAATAATATAAATGAAAAAGTAAAGGAGTGTTATATTTGGTTAAAAATAATAATGAGAAATAATTTTGTCAATATAAAAACTCACCTCTCACATACTCCATCTATCATTAGCATCCATCCTTCCTATAACTTTTTGAAGCAAATGATGGACGAAGGATGGATGGTGGTCATCCATCATTCCAACCTTATCTATTCTCCCTTTCATGATCCCAACCAAGCACATGGTTAGTGTCCAAAGTCCACTTCTGAATATTGTGTCTTATTGATAACAAGCTTCCCCTTGATAAGTACGAAAGAACTCAATATAAGGAATATGAAGAGAAGAGCTCGCTGGACCTGTGCACATCAACATCACCTCTCCATTTTCATCTCTAAGCAATCTGCTATAGGTTCAGTGCTGGATTCCTAAGGAGCTATTAGAATTTAGCTTCAACAATGCAATGCCGATACAGTTATGGAGGCAAAATGTTCTGTTTAAACTGTTGAATACAGCTAAAACTCAACATAAGAAACAACTCAACATAAGAAATATGAAGAGATGAGTTCGATGGACCTGTGCACATCAACATCACCTCCCCATTTTCATCTCTAAGCAATCCACTATGGGTTCAGTGCTGGATTTCTAAGGAGCTATATTAGCATTTAGCTTCAATGATGCAATGCTTATACAGTAGATGGAGGCAAAATGTTCAGTTTTAGCTGTAGAATACACCTTATGCTGAAGATTACACCTAGGTAATCTGATAGAATAAACCTGTGATGGGTAATATATTTTGTATAATTTAGGCATTTTCTCTGGAAGTTAATGAAGTGCCATGTTTGATGGTTTCAAACAATAAAAAGGTGCACGGCTCAAACCATTCTAATCCAAAGGTGAAGGCAAAATCATCATTTTGTTTGGCAATGCCCTAATAGGAATATTCTGATTGTAGTCTTATATTAGTTGCTTGAAGAAGCAAAGGATACCAGTACTGTTTATGTTCTTTATGCACGGACATGACAAAAAAAATTGCAATCTCCATTTGAGCTCCTACAATATTTGACCAAATAACCCATCTTGAAATCTTTAAGTTGTTCTGCTTCAACTTGTTTTGGAATACTATTTTCCAATTCGATACATATTATATGAAATTTATGCCTTGCCTTGCCTTGCTGTTGCTACAAAAATCACCATTTCATGCATTCATCAACCATATGCATTTCTTCAAGTCTTACAGCTAATGCTTTAAAAATCTTTGTTTGATGACTCCTTATGTCGTCTTAGTTTTAGCAACGTGTAGATCTCAATTTGGTGCATGGACACTAGTGGCAGCAGGTTTGTGGTCATTTGAAGTCCTAGGTGTACCTGCCTACATTTGTTGGTTTCATGGACAAAACAGACATGCCATAGAGGAAATTCATCATAAAATACATGGATAACCTATGAAAGTATGTTCTTTATGTCCTATAGCATACCCATGTTTGACCTGATAGACATGTCATACAGGAGGTCTTAATCCATGAAATGCATAAATAAATCTACCTGCAGTTATGTTCTAGATCACGATTTATATTTAAAGTTTGTGAAGTGCCTTTCCTATTCTTTTCTTTGCATATATATATATATCATTCTTCTCATTCTTGGTTATGTTGTGACGTATAAAAATATGGTCATGTCCTGGGAACTTGTTTGTATGAATGCTTGTGTAAACAAATTCTATCTTGACTATTTATATAGCACTATAAATAATTGAAATGATGTTTTGTCACCATTTTATTTTTTAAGCAAGGTCTGGTTTAATTTGTGCTAAGAGGACAAAAGGATGCATCAAATTGACTAATATATTGTAGTATTATACAATTTAAAGGCAGGTGACGATAGAGGATTACTTTGTTAAAGGGTTAAATATGCTAGTGAGAAAAAAAAAAAAGGTTGAAAAAAAGAAGAGACGGAGGATTTAAGGATATATCCAAACATAGAGAATACTTCAGAATCTAGCACCAGCACATGACAAGGAGCTTGGATATAATTATCGAGTGCATGTCTAGGTGTCAGATCGTTTTAATCTTTAGGGATTTCCTCATATAACCCATACCATGAGTCACACCCAAAGTTCAATTATTTTGGTATCAGTAAGGCCTGCTGAATTTTGGTGTAATAGTTTTTTGCTTGAGCTTTGGGTTTTTAGCCAATAAATTAGTAAAAAATTGAAAAAGTCAGGAAAGATGAGAGAAATTTAGGAAGTGAAGGAAACATAAATCAAAAAATTTTAACCTTTGAATTTACAGTGTTGGTGTTTTAGGACAAGATCCTGAAATTTTAAATTATCGCAATCTGGAAAAGTATTAAAAAATTATGATACATTTCAGTTTTTGGTTTATAAGCAATTATCAAACACCTGATAATAAAGTATCTATTTAATTAAAGTTACAATAAAAAACAAATTAATCTGAAATTCTTACCATTATATCAAGTACCAGAAACTAATCTAAGGTATGGAGATCAGATAATATTATCTAAAGCATACCATATTTATGCTGTGCAACTTCAACCTTAAATTCAACACTACTAAAGGGGATCTGTTTACTACATACCTCTTTTCTTCTTTGCACCCTCAAGGAACTTTGTTGACCCTAAGAACTCTTCCATTGATGAATAGCTAACTCTCATTTGAATTTTTAAATCCAATCTCGCACATGCTTTGAGCTTTCTGAAGGATACGTAAGGAAATGTTTAAGCTTGAGAAGATACTCCTCAATGTCTAGATTTACCATCCATGAGTAAGTATTCCTTCTTTAAACTCAAAAATAAATAAAAAATGATCCAAATTATATCTTTTAACTATTATATTTGAAGAAATGTACTAGACCAATTCTGTAAACATGGCATACATGATCAGTTATGGTCAGTTTGGCCAAACTAGGTCAAAACCACCAAAATTATTGGAGCTGGCCCAAACCATGGAAACTGATTGAAACCAAGTGTTCAAGAGTCATTTTGTCCTCAATTCTAGCAAAAACTACTTCTTCTCTGTTGAACAGATTGATTTCATTCGAATGTCAAATCTTGATAATACCACACTTATGATCAAGTGCTGACTGCAGGTGTTTTGTGTTTGATTGAAGGATCTGGTTATTTTAGATAATTGGATGACTGGATAACGGTGGAAGAATTTGTTATTCTTAAGCAAGTCTCTGATGTCCTAGTTAGTCCAGTATTATGATATCAAACATGGGAGGAAGTTGGCTAGGTTCAAAGTGACCAGGTGATATTTTGGGGTTGCCGCACTCAAAAATGGTCCAAGTAGCATTTTCTTACAACTGAATTATTGCCTGACTACAACATCTGCAAAGTACATTTGTGTTCAATCAAACCATCTTTTTCCTTTTAGGATTTTCTGATTCTTAGAATTTAGCAAGGTTGGTTGTAGCAATATGAGGATCTATGCTGGTTGCTCGATGGTACAGTACAGCACCGTGTTGTGCCATTCTGGGGCATACCAACAAAGGAAGAGCCGGTGAGGAAAGGGGGGAGGGAGAATGGAGAGTGAGGAAAGAGAGAGACGGGTGGGTGGAGGCTGCGAGAGATGGAGGGAGAGGTGGAAAACCTTCGTCTTGGTGGGACTTCCCCTGTTTTGTTTCAAAATAGGGGGGGTTTTTTTTTTTACTGTTACCTGCTTGAGCTCTCTCCTCTCTCTCTCCTCCCCTCTCTCACTCTCTCTTTTCCTCTCACCCCTCCTTGATAGGATTTTTTGAATTGATGGGCAAAACCCTGCCAGTCCACCACCGGTACGGTTTGGTATGCTTCATATTGGGCTGCTCAGGAGGTATTGCCTTCCTATTTAGAATCTTTAACCTAGGCTGGTAAACCCACTTTCCAATTTCCTTGGAATGATGCTCTTGCAGAGCATTCTTGGTGCTTCCTTGCTCCAATGTTTTTGCAAAGCTACTTCCTCGGGCCCTTACCTGAATCAGCTTCTGCAGCCTCCCCTTTCTCAATTAGCTAAGGATTCCTTCAAAACATCTTAAATCGAGGGGTGAAAAATAGAATTGCCAAACATGGCATGTTTTTGCTTTCCAATTTATGGAAGCTACCTTTTGTTGCAAAGATGGATGCTTGCTAATTGTGGCTCTTAAAGAAGTTACCGTGCCCTGACATTGAATAAAGTCCTTGTTGTTGTTTACCTTTGAGCTTCACCTTCCTCTGTCCATTATACAGAGTTATGTTAAACTAATTGAGCAACCACTTAATGACTGTAGTCACTCGGTTGGATATTTTATCATGATCTGAGTTAGGAGGCGATCCATATTAAGTTATTCATTTGAACAAGTTTTGTTATTTCATATGGTCTGTCATAGATGGATTTATTATGTTTGCAGGCAGGTGGGCAGGTGGATGGGGGCATGTGTGTCTATGTGTCTGCATGCATGGAGAATTGTGCTTGTCCATGCTTGTGCACATGCATTGCATCTTGTGTGCATGCATGATTAGGTAGATCAACTACTATGTATTGATATAATGTTAGACTTGACCCCTTTTATGTGGTAGTAAGTGCCAATACGGTAAAATTGGAGGGAGGTCATGCTTAAATAATTTTAAGTGTAATTTTGTGCCATGTCTAAGGGTGAAATTTGATAAGAAATCTGAAAGGTGAGTGCTGCCTTTTACTTTTAATTTCAGTTTCACTGATAGGTTAAGTGTCTATTAAGTATGATCATGATCTAATAAAGTAAACCTACTAAATCAGGATTGCACTTTGATCTAAACTTTTTACTCTTTTTCTTTAAACACTGGAGATCTCACGTTCATACAAGTCCATTCATGACTGTACTAAAATGTTGTATTGTTGAAATTGTATTTATGTGAAAAGAAAATAAACCATTAGAGATTTGTTATTTTTATATTTCAGAGAGTGAGTATAATGTCGGCGGTGGTCTTCCTATTCTTCCACAGGAGCAATCCAGAAATAATGCTGAAGGAAGCAATGGGATAGCTGGTTCAAGCAAAGAAAAAACCTGGTTGCCATCCATTCCCCCAGAGAAAGTCCCTCATGTGGAAACTGCAGGTCTTCTTTCTAGTGTAGATCGTGAGCGAGTAGATCAGCAGGCTAGAGATGCGGCATTACAAATAAACATCGACAAGAGGCCAGTTATTGACGAACTGGGGAGTGTTATAAAGTTCAAGCAGGCTGAGGCAAAAATGTACCAAGAACGTGCTGATGATGCAAGAAAAGAAGCTGAGAGCCTTAAACGCATAGCAATAGCCAAGAGTGTTAAAATAGAGGAAGATTATGCTAGTGAAATTGCAAAATTGCGAAAATTGCGATTGGGTGAGGCAGAGGAAAGGCGTAGACAAAAGCTTGAAGAAGTACAAGTTATTGAAAGGGCACACCTTGAGTACTTCAATATGAAGATGCGGATGGAAGCTGATATAAAAGATCTATTGTTGAAAATGGAAGCTATAAAGCACAACTTCAATACATGACGGGGTCTTAAAACAAGTGTTTTCAATGACCGGGCATCGGTAGCATAATTTACTGCATATGTAGGACAGCCACATGAATAGGTACTTCATATTAAAATTTAAAGTTTTACATTTTTCCCTCTGCATGTATGACCCTCTTGAAGTTATTAAATTTGTATTGTGTAAAATTGGCTTCTTAGTGTAGAATTTTCCTATTCAACCTTTTCTTTAGCTAACTGGATTATGTACAGAGAGACATGCTCCACCTATGTGTGTGATCATTGGTTTCCTTTATGATAAATGAAAAGGAAATGGTTCACATTTATCTCGTTTTATCGATCATGTGCTTTCCTTTTTTTACCCAAACGATCGGCTGGCCAGGCTTATTGATGTGTTTGCACCTTTCCACAGGTTGATGTTGATCCGGAGTTTCTTATTTTTTTCAATAGTTTGGTTTTGCTTGTCTGACAATTGCTCTTGATCACTATTCAGTTCATCAACATGTTGAAAATTAATTTGTTATTTACACAACTACTGTTACATTTGTTTGTGTAGTTATACTCGCCTTTCATCAAGCCTAATGTAGTCATCACTTCTGTTGGGATATGTCAGCCTAGGCACGGGTCAGCTGCCGATTCGACCGGCCGAAGACCACTAGTTGAAGACATTCCCTCCGAACCATGAGCATCAGGCCCAGTTTTTCGGAGAAGGCCAAATAATCACGGGCAAACGAAAGCTCTTGACAAGTCCATGGCTCCAGAAGATCAAGTCCTTAGCCTGGACCATAGTACAACCTCCGAAGACACGATCTTCGGATTACACCGAAGACACGATCTTCGGATTATGCTGAAGACACGATCTTCAGCCTACGACAAGGATCAAGTCCATGACCCGCGCTAAAGACACGACATCCGATCTGTCTCAAATCTCTACGAAACATGACGGGCAACGGTTACCCTCGGCTATTTTCGGCATGATCATGGCATGTGATTCCAGCGGTAGCACCCCCGGCCTGGCTGCCGGAACCGTCCCAGTAAACACCCACGATCCCTGATTAAGGGAAAGGAAATAACTCCCCCATCGTAACTGCTGGAGGAAAAAGAAAATCGTAGACGGGACAACTCCTTATAAATAATGGTAAGAGGGAACACTGGAGGTAATGTGCTTGACACCCTTAACCATATCAGAGCTTTTCCCTTCTCCGTCTTTCCCATTCTATGGCTAGAGCCCGCCACTGACTTAGGCATCGGAGTGTCCCCCGCTGGAGCGTCTCCGGCAAGGGATCTATTTTGCAGGTGAACTAGGGAGCGGCCCCGCAATCCAATAGCTCCACCCGGTCGGAAGAAGGGGTTCGACGCCAATAGATTGGCATGCCAGGAAGGGGGGTGAGAGCACAAATTGCACTCCATTGATAAAGGGGAAGAAGGAAATCCTCAATGGCAAGAGGAAAAGCTCAGATCGCCTCAACCAGTCGAAATCGTGCTCCATCTCAGGGAGATGCCCCCTATGGAGAATGAAGTCCTACTTCCCATAATTGTCGTGGGACAGCAACAGTTTGAAGCACTCCTGAACCAGGTTGCCAACCTCACGGCCATGGTTCAAGATTTCCGCAACAGAACCTTTCAGGTGGCTCATCCGCCGGCCACCTCCGGACATAGTTCCAGATCCTGGAGGAAGAGAGCCCCTCGCGAGGGGTCCACACATCTCTCCCTCCGCCCTCGGCCTTCTCCCGAAGGTCGAAGTTCAGGGGAGACTAGGCTTACTGCTTCCCCGCAGAGAGGGCAAATACCTAGGCAAGCTTCCTTAACTTCTTCTGAAAACTCTACTCCCATAGAGAAAGGGCCGAAGCAAGCTCTTCCTGATTATGACGGGAAGTTCAAAGCCATCGAATCAGAGATGGCAAGGATGCGGGAGCAAAGAGGCCACGACGACTTGGCGGTATGCGATCTGCGCCCGCCCTTTACCGACCGCATCATGGTCAAAGTCACTCCTCAGCATTTCAGGGTTCCCCAGATGGAGCCCTATGATGGCATCTCCGATCCTTTTGACCACCTGGGTAGTTTTAAAGCCCATATGATGATCCAGGAGGCTTCGGATGCGATGTACTGCCTCGCATTCCCAGCTACCCTGAAAAAAGCAACTCGGATGTGGTACTCGAGCATACGCGCAGGTACCATCGATTCCTTCTCCGAGTTAGAAAAATTATTTATCTTGCATTTTAGGTCCTGTTGCAAGACCTCCCAGAATACGGACATACTATTCCTCCTTCACCAGAATGAAGGAGAAAGCCCACGAGACTACATCTCCAGGTTTAATACGGCATACTCAAGATCCTGATCTCAATGAGCATGTGGTCATGTCAGCATTGAGAAGGGACTTCACACGTCCAGGCTTACCTTCTTCCTGGACAAGAAGTTCTCTAAAAGCTATGCTGAGCTGCTCGCAAGGGCTCAGAAATATGCCGATGCTAAAGAGCAGGTGGCAAACCGACGACTGATTGAAGGAAAGCCCCTTTTAAAAAAGAAAAATAATAGGGAATAATGTCCCCAACCTCCAACAACAATAACTATACTGACCGCCGAAGGAGTCCCCCAGGTCCAGAGCATCGGGTGGAGATTCGACTCCTACACCCCCTCAACCTCCCTTGAGAAAAATCCTCATGGAGATTTATAAAGAAAACTTTCTCCAGCGGCCCTGTCCCATGAAGGCATCCTCTTCTGTACGGAATAGAAACAAATACTGCTGATTCCACGGGACCACGGCCATAATACTGAAGACTGCATCCAACTAAGAGATGCAATTGAGGATCTTATCAAAAGGGGGTATCTGGGACGGTATATTGGTCGCCAAGGGTCACGATTAGAAGCTGCTGTTCCCCAACCAACTCCCGAAGAAGTCGAACTACCTAATCAAAGGCCTATCAACGGAGGTGTTGGGATGACACATCGACTTACCAGCTGGAGAAGGGATGAAGACGATGTCCCGAAGTGACTCAAGGACAACAACGCCATTCTCTTCTCCAATGACGACCTTGCGGGAGTTCGGCTCCCACATGACGACTGAAAGAAATAGGTGCAGGTGGTTTGACCTGATCCTATACTAGGCATGCAAACAGCTACGGGAGCAAAATGGATTTTAAAACTTTTTTAAAAATTCTCGCAGCGGAAAACTGCTCCGCCCAGAACCTAACCTATGCATGTAGGCATGTAGGCATGTATGATAATATAAAATATTTATAAAATATTAAACAAATAAATCTATTTATGCATGATTAAAAAAAAAATAATTTTCCATACTTTATTCCACCTAGAATAACTCTGGAATAAACCTGGAATAGGCTGGAATAGCTGGAATAAATCTATTCCAGCCTTCTTCCTCCTGGACCGTGGGATATCCTGTTTTGAGCTTTCAAAACGTCGTCCAAATACCACCTTCCGGATCTCCGTTTGCTCCCAAATTATAGCAGCGGCAAGGTGGACAATTGGTCTTCGATTTGCCACCGATATCTGCAATCAAAACAAGCTAAAACAGGTGTATAAAATCCCCAAGTCTGCTGCCAGAAATTCTGCAGCAGAACTGGAACCTGGTTCTTCCTTGCATTTGTAGCAGCAGCAGGTGATCCGGCTCACGTGGCTTGCTCCTAGGAGTAGAAGGGTACTCCCTCTAGAGGGGAGATGCGCCCGGCGCTCTCGGATCCCTCTCCACATGCGGTGCTAGCCGCTGGAAGAAGACACTTGGTCACGATAAGTTTCAGCAACAGGGCTTTACTGAAATGGGAATTTGAGCACAAGAAACAAGGTTTTGTTTCTCTCCCTCACACACTCCAAATCCCAGCTCTACAAAGTACCCAATGGAAGAAAAAAAGACCAAGCTCTTAGCCTCTCAAATGGAAGAACACCCTAGGTGTTTTCTCTCTTCTCACGGTGAAACAACCCACTCCTGAAACAGGGGGGAACTGCTGGTATTATAGGACAGCAGGGAAGAAGATGGAGAGACAGGGAGAGGAAGAGGACTCGGCTGCGTTTCACCCATAAACCAGCAGTAAACAAGGGATTAAACAGCCGGTTGAGGAGAGGAAGAGACGCTAGTGAAAAGGTCGATTGGCCTTCTTCGGATGCATGAAGTTTATTCCAGCGATTTACCGTGTAAAACGGTCAATGGGAGTAAACACCGGTTCAAAGAAAATACCGGTTCAACCAAAACCGGTCAACCCCTTTTTAACCTCTTGGTTCAATCCAATTGAATCGGTTCAAACCCAATTAAAATTGGTTCATAACCAATTGAAGGCCGAAACGAACTCCGAATCAGTTCAAAACTGATTCAGAAAAAATCTGGTGCAGTCCTGGTCAGCCCAGAATAATTTCCGGTTGACACAGACAAGGGTAAGACGGAGAAAAGAGTGCTAAAAAATACTGTGACCATAAAACCGAGATGATTCCAATCGTAATCGGTATCCAGATCAGAGAGCAATCCTCTGTGGCGTGTGACCTCATAGGTGAAAGGGATATGCCCTACAAGCCAATCTATGTTGTATCTCCCAAACCATTGTAATTGACAATATTCTAATAAAGGCATTATTTTTCATCATACGCTGTGATATTATTATATGATGAACCCCATATATTAGGGCTATGATTTTAGGGTTATGATGAGATCATACCAGTGAGACCTAAAGTCTTAAAACCTTAATAAAAAACATTCCTAGTCGAAGGAACCTTGAGTAGGGGATCAGGATTTTTCCGGTAAGACTAGCACATCCTATGTATACTGAATAGGGTGACTGCTCTCACAGTCACTTGTGTATGACACTAATACTAGGATGTGGGTGCTCATTAGAGAATGAGTTCACTGATATGATCCAACTTGAGAACATCTAATGAAATCTTAGCTACATGTTAAT
This sequence comes from Areca catechu, assembly GCA_021397845.1. NCBI lineage: Eukaryota > Viridiplantae > Streptophyta > Magnoliopsida > Arecales > Arecaceae > Areca > Areca catechu. The sequence goes on along the minus strand of CM038052.1, from coordinate 138,356,459 downwards.
AAAAGGTTCTCATAGTGGGAGTGGTACAAGTAATCTTTGACCTGAGACTGCCATAAGTACCTTATGTACATGAACCCATGCTTTGGTTCAATCCTAATCATGACACTGAGTCATGCACAGGATTGATACTGGGAATGGTGAATTGGATATGAAGGTAATGAGTAGGTCAACAAGAAATCGATCACTCTTAGTAAGAGGAGATTGCATCTAGCTAGTTATCAATCGGATGATGATTCAGGGAATCTTTGATCAAAGTAGAGATATTAGAGATGGTTTCTAATATCAAGATAATTGAATCATCAATATAAAATTGATCTAGAAACAAATATAATATTGGATTGACATATATCCATATCCATAATTATATTTTGGGTGCAGGCTGATCGAAGGATTTAATTGTACGGTAACTTTCTACTGAAGGATAATTTTGGTATTTCATCAGAATTTTCATATCTTCCGGGTAGACATGACACGTTGCTAGACGTCAATCTTGTCTTGTGGGTGATTTGAATTAGGAAGAGTTCTAATTGATCAAAATCGGGTAAGCCCGATTTGACCTAAATCGATTAGAAAGAGTTCTAATCAAATTAGGTCAACTTGTATTCGACCCCACTACCGGCTAGATGTGGAACCCAATGGGTCACACACTTAAAAGAATTTATCAAGAGTCATTTGCATGAAGACACTCTAGCAAGTGTTGCAAATCCTAACTCCTATTCGAATCGTAATCGAATTAGGGTTCCGAATTGACTCGATTTGGGTTCTAATTGGATCTAATTAGACCTTAATTGAGAATTTAGGGATTATGGCTAACCCAATTGGCTAACCTATTAGCTATGCCACTTCCCCACCCGCCTCCTTTCCCTTGCACGCCAAACACCAAGAGTCCATGCGCTTATGGACTCTTGGCGCGCCATTTGGAGGAGTCCATGGGCGCATGGACTCTTGGCGTCGCCCCACTTAATTCTCCAATGAATTAAGATGGGGCGGCCTTCTTTCTTAGTATTTGTGCCTCTTTTTTCCACCTTGGATGATAATCTAACGGGTGGAGAGGTTTTTAAGAAAGAAAGAAAGCGCAGTTTCTTTCCGGGAGCGCGAAATCAGATCTCTTCGGAGATTCAAGTTTCGCGACTTTTTTCTCCCAATCATCGTGACTTCTTCTTTTGAGAAAAGTCATGAGGATTGATCTGGAAGGCCATGATAAATAATCTAGAAGGCCATGAGAAAAAGGAAAGAGCGTGGGAAGAAGGGAAAGGGGCGTGGAAAGAAGGGAAATGGCGTGAGAAATTGTTATCGGAGAGTTGTGAGGGCGCCTCTCCGAAAACTATAAAAAGGGGGTAGGAATCAGAACTCCGTGATGTATTTTTTTTTTTTTCTTCCTCTCTTGAAGACTCTTTCTCCCTTCTTGTTTTTGCATTGTTTCCTTTACAGAGTAATATCGAAACTCTGCTACTAAACAAGGTTAAGAGAGAAAGTCTCCGACGGTAAAGGAAAAGAAGAGTTATGATCCAATTATTTTCTTCCTTACATTAAGACATCTTTGTCTTAATTTCTCTACTAATTAAAGACAAGCATTAATCTTCTTAGGACAAGGTCTTACTTTCAAGACAAGGTGTCCTAAAAGTTCTAAGTCTTGGTAGAAGGTGGAGAAGGGGTAAGAAGGAAGAAGGCCACCCTTTGAGTGGAAGATTTCCAGCCATAATCCAAGTATTGAATTCCTGGAAGAAGAATTCAATTGAAGGAACCATTGGAACAAGGAGTTAGGATCTTGGTCATTGCTTTGTGTGGATCACCATCGGAGGGCGGACACCTGGACGCCTAGTGAACTCAAATAGCCCGTTTATCTTCAAGATTAAATCTTCATCAAATTGGAATTAGCGGTTACAGGTTAGTACTCTAATTCTAATTTGCATAAGAATGTTAGTCTTCATACATTTTAGTCTTATTAAGGAGTTCCTGGTTTAGGGTTTTGGTGCATATTTTTCTATATTTTGAAATTAACCTTCCGCTGCGTTGCACCGGATCCCAACAATAGGTTCGAACCTAAACGGTAGCACTAGAACAATTCTAGTACCAGCACAGGAAACCATCTAGCAATGGGTCCCGGCGTCCGGATAGGTCGAAGATGCGGGAGCAAACTATCGAACCTCTGGCATATGGTTCCGTATAATTCATCCCTTTGACCTCTAATGATCGACGACTGAGATTGGGCTGCCAACCCAGACTGAGTCAGTCGACTACGTGTGTCTCAACCTCGCAAGCCCAGTGACTCCTCACTAGACTACCCCGGCCGAGGATTTGCTAAATTGAGATACTGTGAAACATTCAATCAAACTGTTTGGACAGGTCAATTCCATCTTGTCCATCATGCTCCACAAGTACTTGCCTGTACCCAGAAACCTTCCATCACCGATTAGAAATCCGTGTAGTCCGGCACCAAAGCATAGGGAGTTGCTTGCAAGCTACCGTGATGACCTCAGGTCAGAGGGACCATATACCCATATCCAATCATGAGTATCCCTTTGGCAGAAAGGGGCTGCACGGAGTCACGTTCAATAAGATATCACATATCCCACTTGCAGATCATATCAGGTCACCACACTCATTTGGTCAAGAGGAAACCAAACGATGTGAACTACAACAACCTATACTTGATATATTGCCGTCCAGTACAATATACATTTGGTTGTGAATAGGGTTAAGGACCACTCGATACATCCTCTCTGTATCGAAGTCAGTGTAGTCCTAAGGACTTCATCACATGGAAAGAGTTCATTTCAGGGAAATAAAATGTGATGAGCTGCAAAAAAATATATTTTATTATTCAAGAGAGAGTACAATACTGAGCTCAACCGCCTACAACCCAGGCGATTAGCTTTGGGACACAATTCCCAACAACTCCCACTTGTACTAAAGCCAATCAGAAGAGTATCTAATACCCATTTCCATTTACAATAGTCGAACACTTTTATTCCGAGGGCTTTAGTGAAGGGGTCGGCCAGATTTTCTTTTGCATCGATCTTCAGAAGATTGATGTCGCCTCGTTCCACGATTTCTCGTATGAGGTGGTAGCGCCGCAGTATGTGCTTGGTGCGGTGATGAGCTTTAGGCTCCTTAGCTTGAGCAATGGCTCCAGTGCTGTCACAATACATTGGAACAGGACCATCTAGGGAAGGTGCCACCCTTAGCTCTCCAAGGAACTTCCGCAACCATACAGCTTTTTTTGCTGCATCTGATGCTGCAATATATTCTGCTTCGCATAACGAGTCTGCAACAGTTGCCTGCTTGGAACTTTTCCAGCAGATCGCTTCTCCATTCAGGGTAAATACAAATCCTGACACACTTTTGCTATCATCTCTATCCGACTGGAAACTGGAGTCAGAGTACCCACATTTTTCAAGTCAGGTTCTCCATAAATCAGCCATTGATCTTTAGTATTCTCAAATACTTAAGGATGTACTTAACCACCTTCCAATATGCCTCACCTGGGTCAGACTGGTATCTGCTCACTACTCCTATTGAGTATGCCACGTCTGGTGTAGTACAAGTCATAGCATACATGATAGAGCCTACTGCAGAAGCATAAGGTACTCTACTCATGCGCTCTCTTTCCTCAGGAGTTGTCGCACAATCCTTCTTGGAAAGAGTAATTCCAGAACCTATCGGGAGATAGCCTTTCTTGAAATTTCCATGCTGAACCGTTTCAGCACGGTGTCAATGTACGTAGACTGGGACAATTCCAAAAGCTTCTTAGATCTATCTCTATAGATCTTCATACCAGTATGTAAGAAGCTTCACCCAAGTCCTTCATGGAGAACTGAGATGATAACCAGACCTTTATTCCTTGTAATGCTGCGACATCATTCCCGATTAAGAGATATCGTCAACATACAGTACTAGGAATACAATCACAGAACCATTAACCCATTTATAGATGCACGGTTCTTCTCCATCCTAACGAAGCCATACGATTTGATACACCTATCAAACCATAAGTTCCAACTTCGAGAGGCTTGCTTAAGTCCATAAATGGACCTCTGCAACTTGCATACTTTTGATTCATCTGTGGATGTGAACCCTTCAGGCTGTATCATATAACCTCCTCTTCTAGCTCCCCATTTAGGAAAGCGGTTCGGACATCCATCTGCCAGATCTCGTAATCAAAATATGCTGCCAAAGCAAGCATGATCCGAATGGACTTGAGCATTGCCACAGGGGAGAAAGTCTCGTCATAATCGATACCATATCGCTGACGATACCCCTTGGCAACCAGACGGGCTTTATAGGTTTCTACCTTCCTATCTGTGCTCCTTTTCCTCTTGAAGATCCATTTTCACCCGATGGGTTTTATTCCTTCAGGCGGATCAACCAATATCCAAACATTGTTGATTTCCATGGACTCCATTTCGGATCGCATGGCTCCAAGCCATGCCTCAGAGTCAGATCTCTGAAGAGCATCCATATAGGTGATCAGATCCTCATTGTTCTCATCGAGCTCAATGGGATCGCCATCCAGACCAGAACTGTAGTATCTGTCCGGCTGACGCGGTATTCTACCGGATCTCTAATGGGTTATGGGGTGATTCAATCACAGCCGGTTCTACGATGTCCTTAGAGTGTGCAGGTTCTTCTATTGGTGAACTTCATCAAGTTCAATCTTAGAGGCTTTAGTTCCTTTTCCAAGGAACTCCTTTTCCAAAAAGATAGCTCTAAGAGCGACAAACACCTTTTGTTCATTCTCCAAATAGAAGAAATACCCTTTGGTTTCCTTAGGATAACTATGAATAAACATCGATCAGACCTTGGACCAAGTTTGTCTGAGTCTAAACGCTTTACGTAAGCCGGACAACCCCCCGACCGAAGGTGTGAGATTGAGGTTTTTGTCCATTCCACATCTCATACGGAGTGGAGACAACAACTTACTTAGAACATTATTTAACAAGTAACAGGCTGTCTAAAGTACATATCCCCAAAAGGATAGTGGCAGAGTTGCAAAGCCCATCATGGATCGAACCATGTCCAATAAGGTTCGATTCCTCCTTTCGGACACACCATCTTCAACTGTGGTTTTCCTGGAGGAGTCCACTGAGAGAGAATTCCATTCTCCTCAAGATATGTCAAAATTCACCAGATAAGTATTCACCACCTCGATCAGATCGAAGGTTTTAATACTTTTCAGTTTGCTTTTCTACTTCATTACGGTATTATTTGAACATTTCAAACGACTCAGACTTATGTCTCATTAAAAGACATAACCGAACCTTGAAAAGTCATCTGTAAAGTAATAAAATATTTGTATCCTCCTCTGGCACTAACTATCATCGTCCATATACATCAGTATGTATTAGACTTAGAAGTTCTGTAGCTCGTTCACCTTTTCCAGTAAAAGGTGACTTGGTCATTTACCAAGTAACATGATTCACAAGTGGGTAGTGATTCAGAATCACTGACCTCGAGGAGTCCATCTCCTCGCATCTTGTTTATCCTATTTTGGTTAATATGACCCAGCCTACAGTGCCTAAGATACAAATCGTTGACATTATCTAGTCTTGGGCATTGCTAGAAGTGTACATTCACTAACAGGCCTTGATAGTACATATATGCCATTATTTAATCTAGCTTTCATTATAACAGAATTATTCAAATAACATTGCAAAAATCTCCTTTATTGATAGTTTAAAACCATAATTGGCCAAAAGGCCTACAGAGATTATGCTCATAATGAAACTAGGACATAGTGACAGTCGACTATTCGACAGTATAAGACTCAAGACAAGATGCAAGACTCCGACCGCCAGTACTGGAACACGATTTTCATTCCCGACGCTCAGAAATTTTTCTTCATTCTAAATCTTCTGCTAACTAGAAGTCCCTATAACGAATTACAAACGTGAATTGGACTACCAGTATCCAATACCCAGTTAGCATATCAACAATAGAGTAAATACAAGGTTTTATCATATAAATACCTGTTCAGCAGACTTCTGCTTCCTCGGCGGCTGTTTGGATCAAGGGATGCAATATAAAGAGGACAGTTCCTCTTCCAGTGTCCCTTCATCTTGCAGTAGAAATACTCTGCAGAAGACTGATCAGCCTTATACTTCCTGGTCTGACTAGGGCCAGGAGCATTCTGCACCTTCTTTCCCTTTTATTTATTTTCTTCTTCCTCTTCTTAAGGGACGACGACCTCTACTACCTCTCCCACTAAATTCACCATCCCCTTATTTAGTTGGTGGTCTTTCTCGAAAGTCTGCAGTAACCCCAAAAGATCATGGTAGTTGACTGCAGGCTTGTTCATTCTATAATGATCGAGAAAATCAATATAGGAGGAGGGAAGAGAATTCAGGATAGCATCCTTGCCGAGCTGCTTGTGCAAGGGCATCCGAGTTTGCCCAACTTTTCAATCAGCTCGATCATGTACAATACATATCATGACTGAACCGCCCACTCGGCATCTTGGAATTGTAGATGGCACAAGACACTTTGTACCGTTCTACATCTTCGGGGTGCCGAAGGATTCCTTCAACTTTTGAAGATTTCATCTGGTTAGGCCTCCTCGAATTTGTGATTGAACTCGTCGTTCATCGCTCTCTCTAACATAATGCACTGGACAGTAGTCCAATCAGAGACCACACTTCAGATAAGCATCTCTGACCGCACTCCTGTATTAGCGGAGGGATTTCAGGTGCCAGATCCGTTATCACATAGAGGATCCGTTCATGCTCCCATAACGATTCTCATCTTCGATACCAACTATCGAAGTTGTGACCCTTTAACTTCTCGTTATTGAGAAGTGACCGGAGCGATAAATTTGAAGACATCTGAAAAGAAAATAGACCAAATTAGTGTATGAATTATAATTTAACCAAAAGACTGGACTTTAGTCTAAAGTTTCTCCCACTAATTTTTCAGATGGTAGCCTCTAACTCCAATCCGTGAAAACACTTTTCAAGTGGGTACTGAAATCCAATAGGCCTCGCATGAGCTCGACTATGGCCAGCTCACCCATACGAGCCTAAAGGTAGGTTCGTAAACCAATTATTTCCCTAAACAAATTTCAGTATTCATTTTGTCCCAGAGAACACACCCCAATCGGCTCTAGGGGCCTCCTATTGCGGGTCTCTGGTTAGTCCAACCATTAAAATGACAAATCCAATGCTTTCAGCTAACTAAAGACCAAGCCCGACTATGGCCGGCCCACCTGGTCCCGTTAAGGAGTTGTACTGAACCATCATCGATCAGATAGAAATTCCAGTCACCGGATGTACACCCGTTCTATGGAACTGCCGATGCAACACCCAAACTAGTGGACACATTTCTATCCAACTTAATGGGAGCGCTAAGACACTGTCACTCTTTGACTTAGTCTTTTTAATGACCTAATAATTTTAGAGGATTTTTAGTTGTGACAGAGAAAAAGCAATGACATGGATCATCCTCCCACTGAATCAATCAGATTCCAGGAGGGTTGAAATAAATCAACAAATTGATCCATGGACACCTATAGATCAGTCAGACCGATCAACCTGGGTGACATGGGTTACTCGAGTCATTAAGCTTTTCCAATCAGTTCTGGTCGACTCGACTACTAGCCAGGTAGGTAGATCATGGGTGAGTATCTGTCATTAACCATCTTTCCTAGACACCAACCAAGTTGGCCAGGAAAGAGGTAGCCTCATACAACCATGATCACCAATGCCAAACCTACCTCGACACCAGTCGGTTTACCCAAACTCGATCAGACTAGCCTAAAGACTCGACAGTCCACTGAGCCACTAATTGGATCCATTTTAGATGAACGGATCACTAATCTAACTATTAGATAGTTCTAAAGAAGGGCCTTAAACAACTTTTGTTTATCTTCTTGTTATCCGGTTCAACTAAACTTAGGTCTAACCCATTGAAGGACCCAACTAGTCAGCTACCCAATTTAACCCAAAAGGCTTATGCAAATTGATTAGATTTCATAAATCTAAAATTTTTTTAATAAGCCAAACACTTAATTAAAATAATTTTTAATTAAGTCACTATGTAAAATAATTTTTACATAAACCGATCATGCATCTAGATTCAAATATTTTACAAATATTTCATATAAAACATGCCCAAAACCATGTATCAACAAATTAAAATTTGTTTAATTTTATATTCTTTAAGGATCCTTCTGAAGAGGCCAACATAGATGATCCTCATCGTGTCAAAGATACACGGTCATGGTGAAGGTCTCAACTAGGTTTCAAAAAGAAATCAGGATACATTTTTAGATTAAATATTTTTAATCTAAAAACATGCATACAGGAATAGGTTACACATGCAACCTGGCTCTGATACCACTGAAAGAAATAGGTGCAGGTGGTTTGACATGATCCTATACTAGGCATGCAAATAGCTACGGGAGCAGAATGGATTTTAAAACTTTTTTAAAAATTCTTGCAGGGGAAAACTGCTCCGCCCATAACCTAACCTATGCATGTAGGCATGTATGATAATATAAAATATTTGCAAAATATTAAACAAATAAATCTATTTATGCATGATTAAAAAAAAATAATTTCCATACCTTTATTCCGTCTGGAATAACTCTGGAATAAACCTGGAATAGGCTGGAATAGCTGGAATAAATCTATTCCAGCCTTTCCTCTTTGGACCGTGGGATACCCTGTTTTGAGCTTTCAAAACGTCATCCAAATACCACCTTCCGGACCTCCGTTTGCTCCCAAATTGTAGCAGCGGCAAGGTGGACAATTGGTCTTCGATTTGCCACCAATATGCAATCAAAACAAGCTAAAACAGGTGTATAAAATCCCCAAAGTCTGCTGCCATAAATTCTACAGCAGAACTGGAACAGCTGGTTCTTCCTTGCGTTTGTAGCAGTAGCAGGTGATCCGGCTCACGTGGCTTGCTCCCAGGAGTAGAAGGGTACTTCCTCTAGAGGGGAGACACGCCCGGGGCTCTCGGATCCATCTCCACACGCGGTGCTAGCTGCTGGAAGAAGACACTTAGTCACGGTAAGTTTTAGCAACAGGGCTTTACTGAAATGGGAATTTGAGCACAAGAAACAAGGTTTTGTATCTCTCCCTCACATACTCCAAATCCCAGCTCTATAAAGTACCCAATGGAAGAAAAAGGACCAAGCTCTTAGCCTCTCAAATGGAAGAACACCCTAGGTGTTTTCTCTCTTCTCACGGTGAAACAACCCACTCCTGAAATAGGGGGAACTGTTAGTATTTATAGGACAGCAGGGAAGAAGACAGAGAGACAGGGAGAGGAAGACGACTCGGCTGCGTTTCACTCATTAAACCAGCAGTAAACAAGGGATTAAACTAGCTGGTGGAGAGGAAGAGACGCCAGCGATGAAAGGTCGATTGGCCTTCTTCGGATGCATGAAGTTTATTCTAGCGATTTACCGTGTAAAACGGTCAATGGGAGTAAACACCGATTCAAAGAAAATACCGGTCAACCAAACCGGTCAACCCCTTTTTAAACCTCTTGGTTCAATCCAATTGAACCGGTTCAAACCAATTAAAATTGGTTCAAGGGATTAAAATTGGTTCACAACCAATTGAAGGCCGAAACGAACTCCGAATCAGTTCAAAACTGATTCAGAAAAAATCTGGTGCAGTCCTGGTCAGCCCGGAACAATTTTCGGTTGATACAGACAAGGGTAAGACGGAGAAAAGAGTGCTAAAAAATATCGTGACCATAAAATCGAGACGATTCCCAATCGTAATCGGTATCCGGATCAGAGAGTAATCCTCTGTGGCGTGTGACCTCATAGGTTCGAACCTAAACGGTAGCACTAGAATAATTCTAGTACCAGCACAGGAAACCATCTAGCAATGGGTCCCGGCATCCGGATAGGTCGAAGATGCGGGAGCAAACTATCGAACCTCTAGCATATGGTTACCATATAATTCATCCCTTTGACCTCTAATGCTCAGGACGACTGAGATTGGGCTGCCAACCCAGACCGAGTCAGTCGACTACGTGTCTCAACCTCGCAAGCCCAGTAACTCCTCACTAGGACTACCCCGGCCGAGGATTTGCTAAATTGAGATACTGCGAGACATTCAATCCAAACTGTTTGGACAGGTCAATTCCATCTTGGTCCATCACTGCTCCACAAGTACTTGCCTGTACCCAGAAACCTTCCGTCACCGGATTAGAAATCCGGGTAGTCCGGCCCCAAAGCACAGGGAGTTGCTTGCAAGCTACCATGATGACCTCAGTTCAGAGGGACACATATACCCATATCCAATCGTGAGTATCCTTTTGGCAGAAAGGGGTTGCACGGAGTCACGTTCAATAAGATATCACATATCCCACTTGCAGATCACATCAGTGTCACCACACTCATTTGGTCAAGAGGACAACCAAACGATGTGAACTACAACAACCTATACTTGATATATTATCGTCCAGTACAATATATCCTTTGGTTGTGAACATGGTTTAAGGACTACTCGATACATCCTCTCTATATCGAAGTCAATGTAGTCCTAAGGACTTCATCACATGGAAAGAGTTCATTTCAGGAAAATATAAAATGTGATGAGCTGCCAAAAAATATATTTTATTAATTCAAAGAGAGAGTACAATACTGAGCTCAACGCTTATAACCCAGGCGATTAGCTTCGGGACACAATTCCCAACAACGACCCCATTGTAATCTCGGCCGTTGTGGCCAACTATGATGTACAACGAGTCTTGGTTGTTAATGAAAGTTCAACTGATGTCTTGATCTATGATGCATTCTCTAAGATGTGTTTGCCTAGACATCAACTGTGGAGATCCCCCATTCCACTTACTGGCTTTGGGGGTAATCAGGTTGATGCCGAGGGGGAGATAGTTTTACTTGTAACTCTTGGCACTGAACCTCGATAGAAGACACTACCGATCAACTTCACGGTAGTCCAAACCCCCTCGGCCTACAAGATTATTATGGGGCGGCCTGCCTTGAACATGTTTTGGACCGTGGTGTCTTCTTATTATCTCCTAGTGCACTTCCCCACCAGGAATGGTGTTGGAGAAGTTAGAGGATACCAGAGAGCGGCATGACAGTGCCTGATGATTCAAGACAAGCATTCCAATGATTCTGCAACCCTGGATCAGCTGGATCCAAGGGATCCCACCGCAGACTCTGGTGAACCCACGGAAAGAACTGTCCTAGTACCCTTGATGAAAGAGGATCCCACCAAAGTTGTACAGATCGGAAGTATGCTTGATGAACGGCAAACTTGCCCCAATAGGACCTTATCCAGATTTCTTGTGCAAACTTGCCCAACTCTGAACGGCCTATTATGTCAACAAAATGACAACGACTTGAATGGCACGATCTAAGGAATCTACCAATGGTGCAAAGGAGAGTCTGATCCACTCACCTTATCAGCATGACCAACGAGTGCAATGGATGGCCCTATCGGACTACCAAGAAGATCAAAGGTACAGGGATGGTTCAAGTGACCTACCCTACAGAAAACCCAAAGACGTGTCGGGGCGGGCCTGAACAGCCTACCTTATACTAAAGAAGGTGCAGGGATGGTTTTCATAGCCTACCCTATGGAAAATCCGAAGACGCACCGAGGCGGGCCTGAACAGCCTACCTTGATCATGAAGAAATTCACAGGAACGGCGTAGACGCCCTACCCAACGGTAAATCCGAAAACATGCTTGAACGGACCTATGTCATCTTTCCTGTCAGCAACAAACACTCATGAGACGGCCCAGCCGATCTCATCTCTTCTTCACAGATCACAAGTGGTATGAGAAATCTACACTCTTGGCATACCATAATTCAACAAATCATAGAGGGATCAATGGTCGGGATGAAGCACGTTCACCATCCAACAGGCAGGAAGGAACCATGGCAACCATTCAAATCCTAACCAAAAGATTGGTTGGATCGCCACGCAGTGCAAAAAGAAAGGACGGTCCCCGAGTCGCCTATTCCTTTCTCCCTCAATCAGGAAATGACAACTATCCACCGCTGCACCAAATCGACTGGCAGTTATGATGGACAGTCCAATCAGAGATCTTTATGATCATCCACTACACCTTTTAGGAGGAAAACGATAAATACTCTCTCTTCGAGGCAAATCTTTGCTTCGAGACTAAGAGTAGGGGGCAACTGTTGGGATATGTCAGCCTAGGCACCGGCCGGCCACCGATTCAACCGGCCGAAGACATTCCTTCTGAACCATGAGCACCAGGCCTAGATATTCGGAGAAGGCCGAATAACCACGGGCAAACGAAAGCTCTTGACAAGTCCATAGCTCCAGAAGACCAAGTCCTCAGCCTGGACCAGAGTATGACCTCTAAAGACACGATCTTCGGATTATGCCAAAGACACAGTCTTCGTACTACGTAGTTCATGACCCGTGCCAAAGACACGACATCCGATCTGTCTCAAATCTCTACGAAACATGACGGGCAACGGTTATCCTCGACTATCTTCGGCATGATCATGGTGCGTGATTCCAGCGGCAGCGCCCCCGGCCTGGCCGCTAGAACTGTCCCAATAACCACCCACGATCCCTGATTAAGGTAAAGGAAATAACTCCCCCATCGTAACTGCTTGGGGGAGAAAGAAAACCGTAGGTAGGACAACTCCTTATAAATAATGGTAAGAAGGAACACTGGAGGTAAGGCGCTTGACACCCCTTAACTATATCAGAGCTTTTCCCTTCTCCGTCTTCCCATTCTATGGCTAGAGCCCGCCACTGACTTAGGCATCGGAGTGTCCCCCGTCGGAGCGTCTCTGGCAAGGGATCTGTTTTGCAGGTGAACCACGGAGTGGCCCCGCAATCCAGTAGCTCCACCCGATCAGAAGAAGGGGTTCGATGCCAACAACTTCTTTTCTTTGTTATTCATGCCTAAAATTTCAATTCTATCAAGGATTATGATAGTTTGTCAGGGTCAACTATCTGTTTCCAATCTTGTTAAAAATTGACCTCCTACTTGTATGATGTTGATACAAATTTTGGCAAGAGATTGGAGAATAAGTGGTAACCTCCTGTAACATGATCTTGGTATGAATTTAGTTTACAATTTTAATCATTTTATGGGTTGTTATTTGTCATTAACTTTTCTCTCCTTTCTCTTCTTTTGATTAAAATTTTGTCTCGTCCTGAAGTCTTTTACAGTCTTTAGTAGGCTCTACATTTGTTCAAGTAGCATATATTGAACCTATTTTCTCCGAGAACTGAAGTGATAAAGAATGCACTTTGTGGTTATATTATAAAAGAAAAATTTTGGAAAAGTACAAGTAGAGCATTCTGAGCAGCTTAGAAAATCTTGAACGTGCACGCATGAATGGATATTTTTTTCATTTGAGTTTTTGGAATTTTATGTTTATTTTCCCTCTAAATCAATGGAAGCATAGAAATGCCCCTCCTTAACTCTGATTATAATAATGTTTCTATCAGGTGATTTTTATTGCCATCAAATCATTCTTCAATGGAATCACAGTGATGCATGGGGATCTCTCGACCTTCTTTGACAAGATAAGGAGGTATCACTCTCGATATTTCTTGGACGGAGACCTGCAAGAATAGTTTCTTAATCGATGATAACTGTTGAAAGACCAACCAATGTTCAAGTCAGTGAGAGAATGAGATGGGCCACGATAGCCAGAGCTGAAAGCGATGCTAGGTTGAATGAGCATGTAAGAGAGGGATGTCCAAATGTACTTTTGCAAGGTCTCTTCTTACCAATTTATAGAATTCCATGGGATAACAGAATATTATTGGAAAGGTGATCTCTTTTGACATGGATAACAAATTTCAGGTAGGATGCTAGGATTTTGTTCGTTGGAATCTTTTCTACTAGTATCTTCTTGTTAAGATGGTAGGTTCTATTAAGATCTTGTTTGCCATAACCTTGTCTGTTACGATATCTGCAGTGATAGCTATGATTAGTTGGCTTCTGTCACTTATTCAGGTGTCATGGACTCTAAGTATCAAGATAGCTTAAGGTTGCCGGAAGAGAGGGCCTTGACATTTTATCCCAGCACACCGGATTAAGGCTATGCTGGTAGTTAGTCAGGCCCGAGTAAGTATTTGATGGAACTGAATAAGTCCTTAGTGAACGTGCATAGAGGGATATCATGTCACTTGGGCTCAGCTATTTATAGCTCTTGATGTAGGTGTTACAGTTACTTAGTGGCATGTTCAGTCATCTCCTCTATAGTCGTCTTCTTAGTCGATAACCTGATCATTTCTAGATAAATATCCTTGTCGTCTCCTCCTTAGTTGGTGGTGTAGTTGGTGATCTATTCCTTGGTGTTGTAGTCGGTGATCCATCTCCTTCTTAGTCAGTGGTCTAGATGGTCTTCAAGGCCGAGTAAATAGTTGCTACAATAGTTGCCCCCCTCACTCCCAAGTCTAGAGCATTGCTGAATAACTCCTTCGGGCTTTATTCCTTCGAGCTTTCTTGCTCTATTAGTCTCGAGAGTCAGATAGATCTTTTTATCATTTGGACATTCATTGGCACCTTGGAAACCATTGCCAGATGATTTATCACCTTGACTGCTAGAGAAGAAAATTATTAGTGCAATGCTCGAAAGTAGTATGCAATAATTCCTCATGCAGTTGGCAATTTGTTCGATTTCCTTCAATCAACAGGGTGATGCTACATGGCATGGCAACTATAGCCTTTAAATGATTTGCACGGAACTTGAAGTCAAGAGTTAACTGATCAGTTGAAATTTTGAAATGTGTGATATTATTGACTAGGAGGCATACGTGTCAAGATCTTGGGCTTTCAGCTTGATTAAGGTTTCAATCCTATTTGCTAGGGCTTGCATAAATAGGGCCTTTTGTCCAGAAATGGATCCCAAGAGGGGGGATGAATGGATCTTTTAAAAATTAAAGCAATAATGTGCAAGCCTTGTGGTGTTTGTGAGTTATGAATTGATGCACTAAATTATATGCAGCGGAAAGTAATAAATAGAGTGCAATAAGTAAAGAGGAAGAGATAGAAAAGACAATACACACAAACACAAAGTTTATAGTGGTTTGGTGCAAACCTAGCACCTACATCCACTCCCCAAGCCATCCTTGGGAATTCCACTATAATCTCTCCAAGACCAACTTGTTTTTCAAAAGGCTTACAAGTCAAAACCTATGTTGTTTTATCACATAGGCTCACCAACAAACCTTTACACTTGTTTTGTTTTCGGGCTCACAAGTTAACCCTAGTGGTTTATCACCTTGGCTTACCAACAAACCAAAACAACCTTCTTTCAAGACACCCTTGAAAGCAAGGTCAAAAACAAAGGAGAATTTCAAATATACAATTTAAAATAACAAGACAAACTCTCTTCAAGAGTAGAATGAAACTTTGAGGCACTAATTGATGCTTCTTGTCATCTTCTCCTTGGAATATTCTTCAAGCTCTTTTTAGAATGTTGAAATGATAGGCTTGTAAGCTTTTTCAGGGAATCATTCTTTAAATGGCTCTTTGAGATGAAGTTCTTGAGAGAATCTTGGCTTTTGGCTTTCAATGGACTTCAATACCTCAAGAATGAAGTTGGTAAAGCTTAATACAAGAAAAACTTTCAAAAATGGTTTGTGGACCGTTGAGCATCGAATCTAGCCATTGGGAGCTTGAAAAGATATTTTTGTAAGTCAGAAAAATAGATCCGTTAGGGCTGTCAGAACCCGAGTGTCGATACTTGGCTTGTCAGGTGTCGATACTTGGCTGTCAGGTGTCGACACTTGACTTTCCAGGTGTCGACACTTGAACTTTCAAGTGTCGACCTTGATTCACAGGTATCGACACTTGATACAAAAACACTCCATTATCCAAGTTCTATATTTTCAAAAATCTCAGGCCTTGAGTCGATACTTGGAAACTTAAGTGTCGACACTTGAGTTACAGGTATCGATACTTGAATTCTGGGTGTCGACACTTGGCATGCCAAGGAGTTTTTCTACGTGCCAAGCGCTGAAGTATCGATACTTGACTTTCCAGGTGTCGATACTGGGTTGAAAAAATCATAATTAAGTGCAAATAAATCCAAAAACACAAGTGTTTAATGTAAAACTAAAAACCAATGTAAAAAAAAAATAATGAACTCTTTTAAGCCCGTTTTGCATGGAGAAGCTCCTCAAATCATGAAATATTGCTTCGTGCTACAACATGCCACGATACTTTAATTTGAGAATTTGAGGTGCTTGATCTTGAAAACTCTAACTATAAATAAACATTAGTACACAATATGTACTCAACATTTTGTATTCATCAAAATCACTAATGGAGCCAACATCTCCCCATTTTGATGATGACAAAATCTTGAGTATCTCAACATTAATTTAAATTTCAGATTTGATAATTCATGAATTGATTTCATGCTAATACATCCAAACTTGCATAGTTAAAAGGGATGAATCTCCCCTTAGTTAGACAATTCTAATCAGAATAAGTAGAATATTGGTATCAAATCTATACATTATTGTCATTAGATCAAATTGAAATTCATAGATTTACTCCCCCTTTTTGTCAATCATTAGAAAAAGGGGTACACTCCCCCCAAACGAGCATGGAGACAAAAAGTAGTAGAGTAGTAGAGTTGATTCAAGAGTTAACAGGTATCAGAGCCAAAATGTATATTTATGAAGGAAATGTAACCAATCAAATTGTCAAAAGCAATCAAGTGATTCACAAATTGTAACATCAAATGGAATATATATATATATATATATCTGTCAAGTAATATTTTCAGTACAAAATTTGGACTCATCAGCAACACTAAAATAAAATACATCATGAGTCATAATCATAAGTGACAAGAGTCATAATAGCATAAACATAATAAACATATGTGAGGCTAATCCTCATTAGATGGAATCTCAAAAGAAATAGGACCTGTAATCCTAGACCTATGGGCTAGACCACTAGGAGTCTTCAAAATACATGACTCTGAGTCCTAGT
Organism: Areca catechu; assembly: GCA_021397845.1. NCBI lineage: Eukaryota > Viridiplantae > Streptophyta > Magnoliopsida > Arecales > Arecaceae > Areca > Areca catechu. The sequence continues at coordinate 138,339,527 of CM038052.1, read as the reverse complement.
TGAAGGTCCAAAACAGGGTACAACCCTAGAAACTCTAGTAGAGGGAGGGGAGAGTCTCAGCTGGAGTGACAAAGACTGGATCAGTGGAGACAGGTGTGCCAGTTGCATCAGCGGGAGGAACAATAGAGACTGCAGCTCTCGGCTGACTACCTCATATCCATCCGCGCCATCGCCACTATCATGTCGCTGTCATCATCAAGAACATTAGTATCTCTGTCCTCAGTCCCATCAGCATGGTCACCACCATCAATAGTGTCATCAGGGTCATCCTAGTGGTCGTCGTCATCATCACCAGCAGGTGGATCAGCAGGAGCAATAGGAGGAAGGAGGGATCTAAGCATATCCTCAATGCGAGTAAATCCTGCCTCCATAGTCTGACGAATCTCAGCATGCTCTGAAGCTATATGAACTCTAAGGCTCTCTATCTCTATCTGTAGCTAAGTCATCCATACTCCAAGACCAATGAGCTCACTCCGTACCTCCGTGAACTGCTGACGAGAATGCTCCTCAAAAGATAATCCAGTAGATGCTGGAGAAGCAGCTGAAGGAGTGGTAGTAGGTGTCATAGGCTCTGTCTCAGATGCATGAGTAGCTTGAGCAGGTGAACTAATTGGCCCTGATGGCCCTGCCTCTACCTCTCGTATCTCGTCCTCCTCATCTGGCTCTTGGTCAGACTCTCTCCGAACCCATCGACCTGCGACCAGTCTGTATCCCATACGATGTAGCGACCTCTTGTCGTAGACGTCTATATGCAGAATCTCCTTGGGGATCTCCCCCTCCAAGGATACTCCACAAGCTCTAAATAGTCTGGTCAGCCCTATACCATAGGGTAAATAGTGTCAATGCTGGCTTGCAGCATCTCTCATCTGTACTAGCATCATGGATGGAATATCGACTTGAGTCCTCTGAGTCAAGCATACCATGAGCATCAGCTCTCTCTCGGTGATGAAGTTGAAGTGACCAGTCTTCAGAAGCAATATCCGAGCAGTGATATGGTGTAGAAGGCGCATCTCCACTGAAAGCTGGTTCACGGTGACCACCGTCACTCTGTGAACATCCTCACACTCAAGAATACACCTATAGGCAGCCTCTCTATCCTCTATAGAGAAAATACTGATACCATGATGCGGAATCTGCCAAACCTGCTCAGAAGCTCCTCAGTCAGAAGAATCTCAACACCTCGGATAGAAGTCCTCCACAGCAAGCGACGACAGTCCTTGGCACCATAAAACTCACGCACTAGGTGGGGATAATACCTCTCCTGCATGGTGCAGAAGGGTACCAGTCCCGCATCAGTGAGGGTCTGACGGATCTAAAAATGCTATATATCAAAGAACTCGAGGTCAATCCATCATCCTGAAGCTATAGCCTTCCCTGCCATCCTCTCTGCAGGGGAACCTGGGGCAACTGAGCTACTGGACTCTCATGTATCATGTCTAGTCTTGGTCCTCCTCTCTGATCTCTGACTAGGTCTTCTAATAGCTAATCTCTTTCTTGGACCCATCTCAATCACACTGAACAAGAAAGGAAAAGATAAATAAACTAGGGAAGTATAGGTGAACTTAGGCTAGAGGATGCTATGTCTTCCTAAAAGAAGAATACAGGCTCTTAGGAGAAGCTAGAATATGTTTTGAAAACTAGGATTTACACAGAAATCGAGGTTGAAAAAAAAATCTTTACATAAGAAATTGGGGGTAAAATGCCTTTAAATACACGAAATCGAGGGTTATAAGGACATTTTAGGGTTACAAAACTAATCCCAATATGTATAAGATGTATATAAAATATATTCAGGTTGCTAAAAATACATTTTATAAGGCTAGTGAACTAAGTTTAGCTAAAAATGTGAGATTTGGGTTAAAATAAATTAGGGTTTTAGTTTAAATAACACAATAGAGAAATGAGGGTAAAATGCTATGAAAACATCACAAATACTCTTTCCAAAATAATGAAAATACGAGAAATAGTTTAGAAAACCAGATTTTAGATGAAAACCATGATTATTTCAGCCAAAAATCAATAAAACAGTGATTTTCTGAAAAACAGATGGATTGAGTGGGAAATCGGCCAAAAATCTGTGAGAAAATCAAGAGGAATGAATTCAAGTATGATTCCTTCTAAATGGAATCTTCCAAATGACTGAAAACATCGAAAAATCTGATAAAAAATCATTGAAAATGGACGGAAAAACCTAAACCTAGGTTACACGGTTCCAAAATAACAAAAAATGAGTGGGGAAATACTTGATTTTGGTTGGGGCAAATGGGAAATGGGTGATTTGGATGGAGTGGAGCTTGGGAACCACTGGAGCTCAAGATAAAGCAAGGGAAATCAAAATACAAACCCTCGGTCAGCCCTAAAAAGATAGATTTTTCTCGCAAGTGTTGACACTTGGGATTTCTCAAGTGTCGACACTTAGTCAGGTGTCGACACTTCACAAAATCCAAGTGTCGACACTTGGCCAAGAAAATCGCCAAAAAATCTATAAAAATCTTCAAAAAATTCAAGGTTGTTTTTAAAAGCTTTTGGGACTAAACACAAGTAATTTTTGAGTAAAATAACTTAGGTAAGATGAAATTTGAGAGAGTTCTAGGAGAATGGATCAATGATACCTAACTCTCTTCTAATCAGACAAAATCTCTCTTCACTCAATGGTTTGGTAAATACGTCGGCTAGTTGATTATCAGTACACACAAATTCAAGTACTATATTAGAGTTTTATACATGATCTCTTATAAAATGATCTTATTTCAATGTGTTTACTTCTTGAATGTTGCACATGATTCTTAGTTAGATTGATTGCACTAGTATTGTCACATTTTATGGGTGTCTTAATTAGTTTGATGCCAAAATCTTCGAGTTATTGTTTGATCCATAGAATTTGAGCACAATAGCTTCCAGCTGCTATATATTTGGCTTCAGCCAAAGATAGAGCAACTGAATTCTGTTTCTTGCTACTCCATGAGATCAAATTTACTCCAAGAAACTGACAAGTTCCACTAGTACTTTTATGATCAAGTTTACATCCAGCAAAGTTAGCATTAGAATAAGCAATCAATTCAAATGAAGAATCTTTAGAGTACCAAAGACTAATTTCAATTGAGCCAGATAGATATCTAAGTATGCGTTTAATAGCCAAAAGATGAGACTCTTTAGGATTAGACTGATATCTAGCACACATACAAACACTAAACATGATATCTGGCCTACTGGTAGTAAGATATAATAATGAACCAATCATGCCATGATTGAGTTTTTGGTCTACAGATTTACCTGATTTATCCTTGTCAAGTCTACAAGAGGAGCTCATAGGGGTACCTAATGGCTTGGTGTTCTCCATCCCAAACTTCTTGAGTATTTCTTTTGTGTACTTGGCTTGGTTGATGAAGATCCCCTCTTTGGTTTACTTTATTTGGAGTTCGAGGAAGAAATTTAGTTCTCCTATCATGCTCATCTCAAACTCACCCTGCATTAACTTTGCAAACTCTTGACAAAGTGATTCGTTAGTAGCACCAAATATGATATCATCTACATATATTTGTACTATTAAGAGATCATCATTCTTTTTCTTCAAAAATAAAGTTCTATCAACATTACCTTTAGTATAATCATTTTTGAGCAAAAAAGAATTTAAACAATCATACCAAGCTCTAGGAGCTTGTTTCAAACCATACAAGGTTTTATGAAGTTTGAAAACATGGTTTGGAAATTCAGGGTTTTCAAAACCTAGCGGTTGTTCAACATAAACCTCTTCTTCGATAAAACTATTCAAAAAGGTACTTTTAACATTCATTTGAAACATTTTAAAATCCATAAAATAAGCAAAAGCCAACAATAGCCTAATTGCCTCAAGTCTAGCCACAAGAGCAAAGGTTTCATCAAAATCAATCCCTTCCTCCTAATTGTATCCTTTGGCAACTAGTCTAGCATTATTTCTTGTAACAATATTATTTTCATCAAGTTTGTTTCTAAAAACCCATTTAGTGCCAATAACTAAAATATTTGAAGGCCTATCTACTAAAGTGCAAACATTGTTTCTTTTAAATTGGTTAAGTTCGTCTTGCATAGCATTTATTCATTACTATTATTTTCAGCTTCTTCAATAGTCTTAGGTTCAATTTGAGATACAAATGCTAAATAATCACATATATTTCTAAGGGATAATCGAGTACTTACACCTTTAGATGGATCACCAATGATAAGTTCTTTGGGGTGTTCATGAGCATACCTCCATTCTTTAGATAAAGGATCAATAGTAGATATGTTTTCATCACCTTGCTTGATTTCCTTCATTGTTTTGATCACCTTCTTGTTCCTTGGTAGGCTCGTCATTGTTATTCACTTCTTCAATTCTTTTAGTACCTATTTCATCAGAATGTACATCTTCTTTTCTGGAAGATTTCTGGTCAGACTCATCAAATACTACATGTATGGATTATTCAACAACAAATGTTGTTCTATTGAAAATCCTATATGCCTTGCTAGATGTAGAGTAGCCTAGAAAGACACCTCATCTGACTTGGCATCAAATTACTCAAATTATCTTTACCATTGTTTAAGATGAAACAACGGCATCCAAAATATGAAAATAATGAATTGAAAGTTTTCTACCCTTCTAAAGCTCATACGATATTTTCTTTAAAATTGGTCGGATTAAAACCTGGTTTAAAACATAGCATGCAGTGTTTATTGCTTCCGCCCAAAAATATCTAGGTAGGTTATTTTCATAAAGCATGGTCCATGCCATTTCTTCAAGAGTTCTATTTTTCCTTTCTACCATCCCATTTTGTTGAGGTGTCCTAGGTGCTGAAAAATTATGATGAATACCATTTTCAATACATAATTTGTCAAAATCAAAATTTTCAAATTTGGTTCCATGGTCACTTCTCAAAGATACAATTGAAACACCTATTTCATTTGAAACTCTTTTATGAAATCTAATGAATTCAGAAAACGTTACATCTTTGTGTGCTAAAAACATGATCCAAGTAAAATATGAGAAATCATCTATAGTGACTAGATCATACTTCTTCCTCCCAAACTAGATATTCTAGTCAGCCCCCAAGCTGACATGCACTACAAATCCTGTCCTTTTCAAAACTGAGTTTTGGCAAATCTTTTATCAAATTCTTTTTGCTTAGTTTTGAAATCAAATGCATACTGGCATGTCCTAGTCTACGATGCCAAAGCCAACTAGTTTCATTGATCTTGGCTTCCATTGCCACTAGGCATTGATCATTTTGAACAAGAAGATTATCAAGATCGACCATATAGATATTGCCATGCCTTTGACCAATGAACTTGATGCCATTGTCATCTAAACTAGAAACCATGCACAAAGAAGATTCAAAAGTAACTTTGAAATTCTTGTCACAAAACTGACTAATGCTAAGCAAGTTATGTTTCAATCCATCAACATACAAAACATTATCAATATAAGTAGAAGGGATGATATGGACTTTACCAATTCCGATAATTTTGCCCTTACCATTATCACCAAATATCACATTACCACCATTTTGATATACGAGTGATGAGAACTGCTCCACATCTCTGGTCATATGCCTTGAGCAACCGCTATCGAGGTACCACTTTCTTTTCTTATTGGTTGCAAGGCATACCTACAAAAAGAATCAAGTAGAGGCTTTAGGTACCCAAGTCATCTTGGGTCCTTTCAGGTTAGTGGTATTGGTTCCTTTGGAACCTAGATTTTCTTAACATTACTCAATCTTCTCTTATTGCACATGTAAGATTTATACCCTATAGTACCACAAGCATAACAAGTAATGAATGATGATGCAGGAACAAAGAAATTTTTGAAAAACTTTTGTTTCTTTTGAGTTCTAAAACCTAAACTGGCTTTATCAAAAATAGCTCTTTGATTGTTCAAAAGTATATTTAATTTTTCAGAACTGTATATAAATTTGTCAACAAAAGTTTTAACTTATCAATTTTTTCTTTATATTTTTTATTTTCATTCAAAATTTTCTTGTTTTGATTTGAAAAACATTCATTTGAAACAGTAACATTCTTCTTTTTCAAAATTTCCTTTTCTTTTTCAAGAACAATAATCTTATCATTTAACTTTTATTTTGAAGAAGTAAGCAATCATTTTCATTTGAAAACTTGTCATTAGCTTTGACTAAAACTAGATTTTGCCTTTTTAGTTCTTTATGTTTTGATTTTAGTTTTTGAAATTCTAAAACTAACTCATCAAAAACTTCATGCAGTTCATCAAATGTAAATTCATTTTCAGTTTCAGATAGTACCTCATCATGATCAGCCATCAGATAAAAGTTTGCAACTTCTTGCTGTTCTTCTTCAGAGCTGGAGTCTTCGCTATCACTCCAGGTTGCCATCATGGCTTTCTTTCTTAGTTTTCTCCTGCTTTTTTAAAGTAAGGGGCAGTCTACCTTGAAGTGGCCCAGTTTTTTGCATTCAAAGCACGTGGACTGCTTCTTGTCTTTCTCCTTTTCTTTTTCCTTACTTGGCTCACCTTTCAAAGGTTTCTTCTTGAAATTATACTTCTTCTTCTTCATAAACCTTCTAAACTTTCTTGGCATAAGAGCGATCTCATCATCTTCATCTTCTTCTTCGGATTCATCGCTTGACTCTTCTTTTGCGGTGGATTTGAAAGCGATGACCTTCTTCTTCTTTTCTACATCTACATTCTTCTGTTTTAGGAAGAGCTCATAAGTCATCAATGAGCCTAATAGTTGCTCGAGGGGTAGAGTGTTGACATCCTTGGCTTCCTCTATGGTCGTCACCTTGGCATCCCATGAAGCCGGAAGAGACCTGAGAAGTTTATTTACAAGCTCACCATTAGATACAATTTTTCTAAGCTTCTCATGCCATTCACAATATTTGTGAACCTAGTATATATCTCACTAATAGATTCAGTATGTTCCATCTTGAACATTTCATATATATGAATGAGCATGTTAACCTTAGTAGTTTTCACTTGGTGTGTACTCTCATGGGTAATCTCAAGTGTGTCCCAAATCTCCTTAGCAGAGAGACAATTTGATATTCTATTGAATTCACTCAGATCAAGAGAGCAAAATAATAGATTCATAGCCTTCGTATTAAGCTCTATTTGCTTAATGTCATTCTCATCCTAATAATCTTCCATTTTGGAGTGAGAATGCTATTAACCATCATAGTAGGCTGATGAGGACCTTTTATGATTGTCCTCCAAAGATTATAATCCATGGCTTGAATGAATATGCACATGCGAGTTTTCCAATAGGTGTAATTTGTGCCATTAAAAAGTGGGAGATGATTTGAAGCTTGACCTTCAACAATACCCATTCCAATTGGGTCTGCCATGATCTTTAACTCAAGATCCTTGGACCTACAAGAGAGTACCAGTGCTCTGATACCACTTGTTGCCCAGAAATGGAGTCCAAGAGGGGAGGTGAATTGGATCTTTTAAAAATTTAAAGCAATAATGTGCAAGCCTTGTTGTGTTTGTGAGTTATGAAATTGATGCACTAAATTATATGCAGCGGAAAGTAATAAATAGAGTGCAATAAGTAAAGAGGAAGAGATAGAAGAGACAATCACACACAAACACAAAGTTTAAGTGGTTCGGTGCAAACCTAGCACCTACATCCACTTCGCAAGTCACCCTTGAAAATTTCACTATAATCTCTCCAAGATTATAGCTAACTTATTTTTCAAAAGGCTCACAAGTCAAAACCTATATTAGTTTTATCACCTAGGCTTACCAACAAACCTTTATACTTATTTTGTCTTCGGGCTCACAAGTTAACTATAGTTGGTTTTATCACCTTGGCTTACCAACAAACTATAACAACCTTCTTTCAAGACACCCTTGAAAGCAAGGTCAAAACAAAGGAGAATTTCAGATATATAATTTAAAAAAAATAAGACAAACTCTCTTCAAGAGTAGAATGAAAGCTTTGAGGCACTAATTGATGCTTCTTGTCTTCTTCTCCTTGGAATATTCTTCAATATCTTCTTTTGGAATGTTGAAATGATAGGCTTGTAGGCTTTTTCAGGGAATCACTCTTTAAATGGCTCTTTGAGATGAAGTTCTTGAGAGAATCTTAGCTTTTTGGCTTTCAATGGACTTCAATACCTCAAGAATGAAGTTAGTGAATCTTAAATACAAAGAAAAACTTTCAAAAAATGGTTTGTGACCATTTGAGCATCGAATCTAGTCATTGGGAGCTTGAAAAGATGTTTATGCAAGTCAGAAAAATAGATCCGTTAGGTCTGTCAGAACCCGAGTGTCGATACCTGGTTTGTTAGGTGTCGACACTTGGTTGTCAGGTCGATACTTTTGACTTCCAGTGTCGACACTTGAACTTTTTAAGTATCGATACTTGATTCACAGGTGTTGACACTTGACACAAAAATACTCCATTGGCCAATTTCTGTATTTTCAAAAAATCATAGGCCTTGAGTTGATACTTGGAAACTTAAGTGTCGACACTTGAGTTACAGGTATCGACACTTGAATTCTGGGTGTCGACACTTGGCATGCCAAGAAGTTTTTCTGCATGCCAAGCGCTGAAGTGTCGATACTTGACTTTCCAGGTGTCTACACTTGGTTCTGAAAAATTCATAATTAAGTGCAAATAAACCCAAAAACATGAGTGTTTAATGTAAAACTTAAAACCAATGTAAATAACAAATAAATGAACTCTTTTAATCCCTTTTTGCATGGAGAAGACTCCTCAAATCATGAAATATGCTTCGTGCCACAACATGCCACGATACTTTAATTTTGAAAATTTGAGGTGCTTGATTCCTGAAAAATCATTACTATAAATAAATATTAGTACACAATATGTACTCAACATTTTGTTATTCATCAAAATCACTAGGTGGAGCCAACAGACTCCTTGCTACCATGGTAGGGATTCCAAACTTGCAGAGGAAAGGTAAGGAAGAAGAAAATTTGGCTCCAGCTTTCCAAAGGCTCTATCTCCAGGTTGGTTCTCTTCGCTTCCTTTGTCTTCTTCTTAGCTTCTCTTCCTTGCTCCTCTTTGCTCTCCTTTGAAGATTTTAGAGGTCCTATAGGGCATTCACAGGTGCTCCTCCTTTCTATCCTTTATTGTTCGAGTCTTTTCTTTCTTGCCTTCATCTAGTTCTTGGGTCGACTTTTCTTTTAAATTTCTTTCAATTTTCTAGCTTTCCTTGATCTTTTCTCACCTTTTCAAAAAATCATTTGAGAATGAAAGTCATAGGTTCTCACCTTTTCATGAAGTCTGTCAGCTCGATGGCTGAAGTTCCCATAATAACTGAAGCCAAGATTTTCTTGATATGTGATAAGTACGACTTCTCGAGTACTTTCATGTTCATGCTCTGAAATCAAAGGACTGAGTAACCTCCTGTCTAGTTATCGAATAGCCATGTACAAAGAATTCTTTTATACCGATCTTCAATTTTCTCTTCATCTCTTGTAAATATTTTTGAAATTTATTAAGTTGTTTTGGCCTAGTTGGCATTGAATTCCTTCCGAATCTTTTACTCTTTTATCATCTATTGTCACTTTTAGATATCCAGCTCTAAATGTCTTTGTTTTGAGCCCTCTTTATGTTAAAAAAAATTCCAAAGCTAGGGGCTGGTGGTTCATCACTCGTTACCATAGGCAGGCTTTCATCTCCGGTCTTCCCTTTTCCATTCATAACTAGAAGGGGATATTTTTTTGTATTCTCTGACTAACTTTAGGGGAGGAGTTGGGTCTGGGTGGAGCCCCCAAATAAGAATGATTGCTCCTCAAAAGGGACGAGGACTTCTGGAATTTATGCAACAAGAAGCTTCCCTCTTCATGAGAATTTCTAACCAAGCAGAACCTCCTGGGTTGAGTCTAAGTACTTCTCTTAGTAAGCCTCTCTTGGACACTTCCATTTTTTTCTTGTACTTTTGAAAAATTTTTACTAGTTCATTTTGCAGACATAAAAAAGATTTCTACTTAGCGCTTTCAGGAGACTATGAAGAAGAGATCAGCTCCCAAGGTAAACACCAGAAGCAGGCCATAAGGAAATGACCTTGCCTGGGACTATCTATTGGAGGCCCCTTCGCCATTACAAGGGCTCCACCATCCAATCTATGGGACACTCCAGTTGCTTCCCAAGGCAATGATGAAGTGGAGGTCGTCGTTGTCCCCCCAACAACTCCCGGGCATCATCTTCAAGGCATCCGGCCACATCTTCCTAGGCATCGATGCTGGTAGCGGCTTCAACTGTGAGGGTGGAGGATCCTTTTGCCCCCTCGACCTTAGCAGCAAGACCCTTCTCTCGGATGGTCTCCCCAACTCCACCGAGACGAGTATTCGCATCACTAGCAGTAGGGAAGGTGATGAGTACATCTCAAGGCCCACGTCAGGGTGGATGACTAGGTCTTGCACAACTTCCATACCATGTAGGAGTTGTCCGAGATTCTGCTTCTTCCCCAGGATGTGGAGTGGCAATCCCACTCCAAGGAGGAGGTCGTGTATGGTCTCTTTCCAGTATTAGTTGGGGTGAGTTTGTTTTACTCTTCTTCCTTTAGTTTGTTGGACAATTGGATTCTCGATTAACTAACTTGGTATTTTTTTAGCGTGCAGCTTCTCCATAATGTGTTTGTTATTTGTGGGGAATTTAATACCCTCATTGAATTCCATTGCTCCTTAACTGCATAGTTGAAGGAGGTGGAGTCCTGAGTGGAGGGCTATGACCGACTCCTTGAGATCGGTCAGGAGTGGGAGTGCAATTTGAGAGAGAAGGTGGTTGCCCTCCGGAACTCTCAAGAAATTGCTATTTGAGAGTTGGAGGCTCGAATAGAGGAGAAAGTGGCAGTGCTTGCCAAAGAGCAAGTACACAGTGCCAAGTTTGATGCTCGGCATGCCTAGACTGAAGCTCAACTTGCCCAGACCGAAGACCTTGCCTAGCTAATAAGAAGGTCAAGGCGACTGAGGAATAAGCTATGTTTGCTATTGCTCGGGTGGTGGAGGAATACAAAAAGTCAAAGGACTTCGAGAATGATGCTACCGAGGTCAGAACAGATGCCTATGCATTTTGCTTTATCAATTGCAAGAATATGGTCACTTAAGCCTTCCCAGAGTTGGACTTGTGTGGCATTTTTGTAGAGGGTGCCATGCTTGAGAGAGGAGAAGGAGTGGAAGAAGGGGCAGTTGAGGAAGGGACTGTTGGTGCTGATGAAGTAGTTATTGAGGTGCTTGGACTAGAGGTTGCTGCAAATGAGAACCCTGAGGAGTCAGCCAATGTTCCTGAAGTAGAGACTTAGAAAATTTTTCAGTCCGAGCCCTGTAAAAACTTTATCATCAATGAAAGTTTAACTTTTCCTTCAAGTGCATATTTGTGAATGCTTGCTGCGTAGCTATCTGTGGTTAGAATGAATTAGCAAAGTAACTTAGTAAGATTTCAATTGGGCAGGGCAAACTTCCTAGGCTTAGTCATACAAACGACTCCATCGTGACATAGAACTAGTTAAGTCCTTTAGTTAGGGAACATCTTTGTTTGAGTAGGTAACCATGTTAGCTCCAACCGTAGCATAGGTTCATGGCTAAGCAAGCAATGTAGACGAAGAAGCAAATTCGATCGAGTAAGAACCTCACTATCTCATAGCGGAGTAAGTTACTCGATAGGGCTTGGAGTTATAGCTGACTATAGAAAGTCAGCTATTATCTAATAGAATCCGAGAATCTTAATCAACTATAGAAAGTCAGCCATTACTTAAAACCTGATTGTCGGAAGTCAGTTGCTACTTGCAACTGGACTATAAAAAGTTGGTTGTTATTTGGTCATATCAATGCCCATTTCAATTTAGTAATCACCTTGAGGTTATTTAGCTGGTGAAGTCTCGACCAGGTGCTGGCCCAATTATTTGGCCATTCCTTGTGTTGATTGAGCAAGTTGACCATTGTCCTTGAGCTTGCTATCTTGTTGGGAAATAAACTACAATCAAAAGCATAATTCATTTATTACTTTAATGATCGCCTTTCTTTGCTAGTCAGGCCATGCTACATGGTGGATAATGTTTGACTTCCAACCACCTGAACTGGTCCTGGAGGTTGGAGTTTTAGGTCGACATTTCCAAGCAACCGCCTAGTCCCTCCTCCCAGGTTGCACACGTGTTAGGGTTTGGTAGCTTGGGATAGGGTATAAATAGGAACCACCCTCTACCATTTTTGTAGGAGCTATAGTTTTGGCAATTCAACGTAGTGCTATGGTTTGACCCCTTAGGTTCTAAATCAATCATCCTTAACCAAGCAAAGTCATAATGCAACTTGCTGGAGTGTTTGAAGAAGGCATGAAATTCGATGAGGAAGAGGTAGATGGTGCAGAGGAAGCATTGGGTGGGAACCAAAGGTTTTATTGGAGAAAGAAGAAGGAATCAAAGGTATCCTTGGAAATAGTTCTACCAAAGCATGGTTGGTGGACGTTCTCTTCAAATTTTCTTGGTGAGCTGCTCAATCTTCTTCTCTAGATGGGTTCCTCCCTTGAAGGATAAGCCTTAAGCTTGCTCCCTTGAAAGGCAAGCATTGAGCTTGTTAATCATGAGAAGCTACTAGCTATGAAGAATGGGCATCAAACTTGGAAAGCTATCTACAATGATGAGACTTGTATCTTTTTGTTTCTTTATTTGTAACTTCTGTTTATTTGGGCTTGGTCTGGTTTTTGTAAGAATCATTCCAAATTAATGAAAATATCTTTTTTCAATACTTGTCTTCAACTGCTTGTCTACAATTGTGAACGAGTTTTTACAAAGTTTCTTAATCAGAAGAGTAGCTTTAGCCAAATGTCCTTACTTTCCAAGTCTGCTCGAGTAAGTAATCTAGCCATGAAAGAGTTAAGTCTCTTAGTCAATCAAGAAGTTGATTGTGATAGCTTGTATACTAACTTTCTGAATATTGAAATGAGACCCCCGATGTTAGGACATAGCACATTCTCCTTTAACTTCTAAGAGTTAGTTGCCATTCAAATGTGTTAGCATTTTTTCTGGGATGAATGAGTATTAGTTAGTTGCTACTCGAAACCAGAATATAGGAAGTCATTGTTGCTCAAGATTGTTATGATGGTTAACTGGCAGGTATCCCCATGATCCTAGTAACCTTGTGGCTAGGGATCGAGCATTAATTGATTGTCGAGAACTTTGTTACCGTGTATCCATTGGTCATCATCATAGGTTAGCCGAGTACGAGTCAACTAACTTGACAGTTGTTTTTCTTTGTTGGCCAGTAGTTAAGCAACCAAAGAGAGGAGATAGAGGTATGAAAATATAGCCATCTTCATCATCGACCATGTGTTAAGTGGTCAGAGGGGAGTGAGACCTTGAATGAGATGGAGCTATGAGAATGCAACTGTTGTTGATCAGTTGTTAAGCAACCAAAGGAAAGTTAAACCCTGAATGAGATGGAGATATGAGAACATAGTCATCCATCAAACTGGTTACTAAGTGGCTAGAGGAGAGTGAGACCCTGAATAAGATTGAGGAATGAGAATGCAGCCATTCATCGACCAGTTGTTAAGTGGCTGGAGGGGAGTGAGACCCCGAATTGAAAGATTGTGCCCTGAAAGCCAATTGAAATATTGTATTTCGATCCCAAAATCAATGAATTGACATTATTATAATAAAGGCATTTTTTTTCATCATACGCTGTGTCTTTATGATTATATGATGAACCCCATAGATTAGGGCTATGGTTCTAGGGTTATGATGAGATCATACCAGTGAGACCTAAAGCCTTAAAACCCTAATCTAAAATATTCCTGGTCGATGGGACATTGAGTTGGGGATCAATGTTTCCGGCAAGATCAGCACATCCTATATATGCTTTGTGATGAGGGTGACTGATCTCACAGTCACTTGTGTTTGACACTAATACTAGGATGTGAGTGTTCATTAGAGAATGAGTTCACTGAATTGATCCAGATTGAGAATATCTAATGGAATCTTATCTGTTTGTCAATAGATAATTCTCATAGTGGGAGAGTGCATGTGGTCCTTTGACCTGAGACTACCATGGTACCTTATATATATGAATCCATACTTTGGTTCGCAATCAATCATGACACCGAGTCATGCACGAGGTGATACTGGGTATGGTGGATTGTATATGGAGGTTGTGAGTAGGTCAACAAGGAATTGATCAGCCCTAGTAAGAGGAATTGCATCCAGCTAATTTCGATCAAATGATGGATTAAGGAAATCTTTGATCAAAGTATGAACATTAGAGTTAATTTCTAATGGTTCATTAATGAATCATCATTATAAAAATTAAGCTAGGGATGAATATGAAATTGGATTTGACAAGTATCCATATTCATAATCATATTCGGGATGCAAGTTGATCAAAGGACTGAATTGCCCGGTAACTCACCACTAAAGGGTATTTTGGTAATTCCACCAAAATTCCACATCTTCTGGGTATGCATGATATGTTGCTAGATGTCAATCTTGTCTTGTAGGTATATGATTGAATTATGGTAATTCAAATCAGTTAATTAGAATTAGATTCTAATTGACCGAGTTGAGCTAGTTTGAGTTGACCTAAATCGGCTTAGTTGAGATCTAACCGAATTAAGTCAAATAGCACTCGGATCTACTGCTGGCTAGGTGTGGAACCCGATGGGTCACACACAAAGAGAATTGATGAAGGATTTAATTTGGAATTAAATCATGTTTGCAGGATAAACACACTAGCATGTGTTGCAGATGCAATTTCTATTCGAATCAGATTCGAATTTGTTTCTGAATTGGGCTTAATTAGGTTCTAATTGAACCAGATTAAGGTCTAATTAAATTTTAGGACATTGGGCTAACCCATGGCTGAACCCAAGTAAATCAAGTGCACTGAGACTCTCTCTCCAAGTCGCCCACACCCTTCCTCACCCGCGCGCGCCAAGAAGAAGAGTCCACACGCATGTGGACTCCTCTTCACGCGCATGGGAAGGAAATTCCAGAAAAAAATCAAGAAAAGGGTGATTTGGATCCTTTTCTGACATCCTTGGATCTAGATCTGATGGCCAGAAAAATTAAGAAAAAGATCCGTCATTTTTTGGTCGCAAGTCCGTCTTCAAAAGTCTCGATTCTTCTTGAAGTTTTTCCGAGAGTACTCCTCGTCGGAAAAACAAAATTAAATCAAAGAATCATGATTTTAGGTTGAGGGGACGTGTGAGAAATGAGGGATCGTGATTCCTGGGGTTTCAGAGGGTTGCGATGTTTTGAGAAATTGCCCCTCTGAAATCTATAAAAGGGTTTGTGTTCTCGGGGGTTTCTTTTAGATAATCAAATACAGAGATCATATTCCTCTCCTCCTCTCCAGAATACTCCTTCCCTTTATACTTGTTGGGTATTGTTTCCCTTACAGAGATAATCTCTGTCGAAACTCTGACCCTAAACAAGAATAAGAGGAAGGTCTTGAACGGTAAAGAAAGGGAAAAGGAAGGGTCTGTTCTTCTTCTTTTCTTTCTTGAATTAAGACTTTACTTGTCTTAATTTCTTCTTCCATTCAATTCAAGAAAAGGAATTCAAGAAAGGGAATTCAGGAAAAGAATTCAAGAAGAGGAAAGAAGGAAGAAAAGAAATTTTCAAGAAAGAAAATTTTAGCCTAAAAGTCCAAGAATTGAATTCTTGAAAAAGAATTCAAGAAGAAGAGCCAAGAACAAGAAATTGTAGTCTTCATCTTTTTCTGTGTGGATCACCATTGGAGGGTGAACATTTGGGGACCTGGTGGAGATTTAAAGTTTGGATTTTAGCAATACAGGTTAGTACTTTAATATGAGTTTAAATCTTATATATACATGTTATATGTTTTAATTCCTTTTAGGAGATCTTGAGTTAAGGGTTTGGTGAAGATTTCATAAAGATAAAAATTTTGAAATCTGTGTTTTCACCTTGCCACCGAACCCTACAGTGGTATCAGAGCCTCCTTATTATGATTAAAATATATATGCTGATTTTTAGATGCATATGTATATAAGTAACATATGATATTGTATATGTTTGATGTAATGTCACCAATTAGGGTTTTCACTCAAACCCTAATTGTGGTAGAGATATGTTTAGACATCTAGTCATCATACTGAAATAAGGTTGCTTTGGTATAATGGTGGATCCATTATGTGGTAAATGGTTATCCTAGTATGATGATACACTAATCACATATTTGTGTTAATTATGCATATATGTTTGATGTATGCCACTAATTAAGGTTTTCACTTAAACCTTAATTTATATAGAGATATGTTTAGCCTTCTAGTCATCATACTGAAATAAGGTTGCCCTGGCATAATGGTGGATCCATTATGTGGTAAACGGTTGTCCTAGTATGATGGCACACTATGGCACATATTTGCTAAGTTATATAAAGAATGTGCTTTGTTTTAATAAAGCCCTCTTTAAAAACATATTAAGTTGTAGTGTCATATACCAAAAGCAAAAATAATCAATATGATTAGTTTATCATTCGGTGTCTAGGAAAAGTGGTTCATGATCGGTAAAGAGGACATGGTTTTTAATTGGTTCCGGTGACTGACCTGGCCAATTCTTATTGGTGTCTAAGGAAAGCAACGGGGGACTCCCACCACTCTCCCACTTACCTGGCCGATAAGATTAACTTAATTATTGATTGATATGCTTAGTGTAATATTCACTACATGTGGCATTCCTTCATGCCAAGTCATTATTATGTTATGATCCATATTAGGTTTGTTGTGTACACACAAGGCCTTTTATGGTGACTAACATAATTTTGGCTTGGTACATTTGATATTTATGGCATGATTTAATATAATACTTTGTTGTGTACACACAAGGGTATTATAATTAATATCATAACTATATAGCAATGAAGGGTCTAACTTAACTAAAATATTATAGTTTGTTGTGTACACACAAGGCTATTAATATTTTAGAGGCCAAGATAAGTTGAGAATTGTATGAGTTACAATTGGAAAGAGTTTTCCTACCTTTGAACTTATATAAGATTTGTTGTGTACACACAAGATCTTTTGTAAGGAATTAAGATCTCAACCCCACTAAGAGAACCAATTAGGGTTTTCTCGATCATCATATGGAGGGTTATGATGCTTGATAAAATAGTGGGAGACATAATTAAGTTAAAGTCCTAATTTAATTATGTTTTGTCAACATTGGTTGTTTGCTTATGTAATATTCTTTGTTAATGTAGATTAAATGGCCTCTTCACTCTCACTCCATAGCATTCTTGATGCAAATAATTGACTGGACCAAACTATGTTGATTGGTTGAGAAACCTGAAGATAGTACTCAGCTAGAAAGAATTTCTTATATTCTTGATACCCCAACCTTGGAACCATTAGGGAAGATGCCTTGTAAAAGGATAAGACCACATATAACATGTGGCAAAATGACTCACTTACTGTCAAGTGTAAATGCTTGCCTCTATGACCAATGAGTTACAGAGGTAACATGAAAGCATGGACACAAACTCCATATTGCTCATCTAAAAGAACTTTATGGAGAACATAGTCGAACTGCAAGATATGAATATCTAAGCAGTTATTCCGTGCAAGGATGATAGAAGACATCCGTACAAGATCATGTATTAAAGGTTATTGACCTAATCACCCGATTGGGTCAATTGGGTTTTGTTATGGATGGGGAGTTGAATCAGGTTTTAATCCTGCAGTCACTCCCAGAGTCATTTTCATAGTTTGTTCTTAATATCATATGAACAAACTTAACACTTCCTTGCCTGAGCTGTTGAATATGTTAAAAATAGCAGAGAGCCATTTAAAGAAAAATAGGCTCCACTTCTTCTTGTGGATGGTGTAAACAAGAAGAAAATAGTCAAAAGGGTTTCAAGAGGAGGTTGAACCCAAAAGGGGGCATCAAGAAAAAGAAAGAAAGAATGCCTTCGGATAAATGACCTGCTTTCATTGTGGCAAGCCGGTCACTGGAAAGAAACTGCAAGGTTTACCTTGCAAGTGTGAAGCCTGGTGCTAGTGATGCACCAAAAGGTATGTATGAGATACATACAATTTTGTCATTAGACTCTTCTAATTCAAACTCTTGGGTATTGGATACTGCTTGTGGTCATCATATCTGCAAATCATTGCAGGGACTACAGAACATTAAAGTTTTGAAGGAAGGCGATTTCGAGCTCTACGGTGCTGGAGGAGATTCCATCCAAGCAGAAGCTGTAGGGACTTATAATTGAAGCTGCCTTCTGGGAAGATTTTATCATTAAAAATTATTATTTTATGCCTAGAATCATTAGAAACATCATATCTGTACCCTTGTTATTTAAACAAGGATATATATGAATGTAATGAGCAGTGGCTGCTCAATCAGTTTTTCTAATGAAATAATATTTAATGGCATATTTTGCAATGGTCTCTTAACTCTATCTTCTGATGACAATATACTACATGTTAGTAATAAACGAAAAAGAGATGAAGTAAACAATACTTTACTTTGGCACAGTCGTCTTGGACATATTAGTGAGCAAAGGATTAACAAGTTATACAAGGAAAAATCCTTAATCCTTATGACTATGATCATTAGGAACTTGTGAATCATGTCTCTGGGTAAAATGACCAAGACTCCATTTAGTGGACATAATGAAAGGATAACTGAGTTATTAGGACTCATACACACTGATGTATGTGGACCTATGATAACTCAGGCCAAGGGTGGA
This sequence comes from Areca catechu, assembly GCA_021397845.1. NCBI lineage: Eukaryota > Viridiplantae > Streptophyta > Magnoliopsida > Arecales > Arecaceae > Areca > Areca catechu. The sequence goes on along the minus strand of CM038052.1, from coordinate 138,320,869 downwards.
TACTCATATTTCATCACATTCACTGATGATTTTTCAGGTAGGATTTGTGTATCTAATGAAACATAAGTCCGAAGCTTTTGAAAAATTGTAGAGTATCAAAGTATGGTAAACGGGAAAAAGTTTTAAGATCCTTCGATGAAATAGAGGAGGTGAATACTTATCCCCGAGTTTCTTGATCACCTTAAAGGAAAGGGAATCATCTCTGAATGGACTCCTCCTTACACACCACAATTAAATGGTGTTGCTGAAAGAGAAATTGTACTTTATTAGATATGGTACGGTCCATGATGTGCTTCACAGACTTACCTGTTTCTTTTTGGGATATGCCTTGAAACCAGCGGTAATATTTTAAATAGAGTACCATCCAAATCTGTATCTAAAACTCCATATGAGTTATGGAGAGGAAAGAACCCAATCTTAAGTACCTTATGATATGGGGATGTCCAGCCTATGTCAAAGAAATTTTGGACATAAGCTTGATGTTAGAGCAGAAAAGTGTCTATTTGTTGATATCCTAAAGATAGTATAGGATATCTGTTCTACCACCCTACTGAACAAAAGTTTTTAGTCAGTAGGCATGCCACTTTTATGGAGAAAGAGTTCATCCTACAAAAAGGCAGTGGGAGAAATATTGAACTTGAAGAAGTTCAACAAGTAGATACATCTCAACCAATCATAACATAGTTAGTATAGAACCTGAACACACCACTCCTATCCATAGGTCTGATAGGGTGCGACATGCACCTGAGAGGTATGGGTTCGTTATTGAAAATAATGAAGCCCGAATCATTGATAATGATGAGCCTCTAATATATACGGATGCTGTCATGAGTAGTGACTCAGACAGAAGGCTGGAAGCCATGAGATCCGAAATGGACTCCATGTATGTCAACCAAGTCTGGACTTTGGTTGATGCACCAAAGGGTGTTTAACCCTATTGATGCAAATGGGTCTATAAGAAAAAGATTGGGGTAGATGGCCAAGTTGAAACTTATAAAGCCGATTAGTGGCTAAGTGTTTCAGACAAAAACAGGGAATAGATTATGATGAAACATTTTCTCCTATTGCCATGCTCAAATCTATTCAGATCATGATTGCTATAGCAGCATATCATGATTATGAAATCTGGCAGATGGATGTGAAAACCACATTCCTCAATGGTTTCCTTGAGGAAGAGTTTATGTCACAGCCAGAAGGTTTTGTCTTGGAGACTAAACCTAATCAGGTATGTAGGCTGAAGAAATCTATTTATGGATTAAAGCAAGCATCTAGGAGTTGGAACATCCGATTTGATAAGACAGTCAAAGAATTTGACTTTATCAAAATGAGGATGAACCTTGTGTGTACAAGAAACTAGTGGGAGTGCCATAGTTTTTCTTGGTTCTGTATGTAGATGACATACTCCTCATTGGGATGATATCCCAATGTTACAATCAGTCAAGGTTATGGTTATCTAAACAGTTTTCCATGAAAGACTTGGGAGAAGCATCTTATATACTAGGCATCAAGATCTATAGAGATGATCTAGGAGGATGCTAGGTTTATCCCAGTCTAGGTAATTGAACCAAGTGCTAAAAAGATTTATCATGGAGGAAAGTAAAAGAGTTACTTACCTATTGGTCATTGTATACATCTTTCTAAAAAGATGTCTCCTAAGATACCTGAAGAAGAAATAGAATGAATTCTATACCTTATCTTCGCAGTATGGTCTATTATGTATTCTATGTTATGTACTAGGCCTGATGTGCATATGCCTTAGGTATAGCCAGCAGGTTTCAGGCTAATCTAGGAGAGGATCATTGGAAGGCTGTGAAAAATATTCTTAAGTACTTAAGAAGAACTAAGGATATTTTTCTAATATATGGAGGATCTGATCTTAAACTAGAAGCTTATTCATATTCTAGTTTTCAATCAGATCCAGATGATAGCAAATCTATATCTGGGTATGTTTTATCCTAAATGAAAGAGCTGTAAGCTGGAAGAGTTCTAAACAGCAAACTGTAGCTGACTCAACAACTGAGGCAGAGTACATTGCTGTTAATGAAGCTGCCAAGAAAGCTGTCTGGATGAAGAAGTTCATATCTGAGTTGGGCGTAGTTCCTGAGATTGAAGGTACAGTATCACTTTACTGTGATAATACGGGGGCTGTTGCTCAAGCAAAGTAACCAAGAGCTCATCACAAATCAAAGTACATTCTGAGACGCTTCCATCTCGTTCGAGAGATTGTTGAAAGACAAGAAGTCTGCATTAAAAGGGTAGTAGCAAAGAACAACATAGCAGACCCGTTCACTAAGGCTCTATCACAGTGAGAGTTTGATCGCCACCTTGATTGTATGGGGTTAAGATTTAAAGGTGATTGGCTTTAGTGCAAGTGGGAGATTGAAAGATTGTGCCCTGAAAGCCAATTGAAATATTGTATTTCGATCCCAAAATCAATGAATTGACATTATTATAATAAAGGTATTTTTTTCATCATACGCTGTGTCTTTATGATTATATGATGAACCCCATAGATTAGGGCTATGGTTCTAGGGTTATGATGAGATCATACCAGTGAGTCCTAAAGCCTTAAAATCCTAATCTAAAATATTCCTGGTCGATGGGACATTGAGTTGGGATCAATGTTTCTGGCAAGACCAGCACATCCTATATATGCTTTGTGATGAGGGTGACTGATCTCACAGTCACTTGTGTTTGACACTAATACTAGGATGTGAGTGTTCATTAGAGAATGAGTTCACTGAATTGATCCAGATTGAGAATATCTAATGGAACCTTATCTGTTTGTCAATAGATAATTCTCATAGTGGGAGTAGTGCATGTGGTCCTTTGACCTGAGACTACCATGGTACATTATATATATGAATCCATACTTTGGTTCGCAATCAATCATGACACTGAGTCATGCACGAGGCGATACTGGGTATGGTGGATTGTATATGGAGGTTGTGAGTAGGTCAACAAGGAATTGATCAGCCCTAGTAAGAGGGAATTGCATCCAGCTAATTTCAATCAAATGATGGATTTAGGAAATCTTTGATCAAAGTATGAACATTAGAGTTATTTCTAATGGTTCATTAATGAATCATCATTATAAAGATTGAGCTAGGGATGAATATGAAATTGGATTTGACAAGTATCCATATTCATAATCATATTCGGGATGCAAGTTGATCAAAGGACTGAATTGCCCGGTAACTCACCACTGAAGGGTATTTTGGTAATTCTACCAAAATTCCACATCTTCCGGGTAGACATGATACGTTGCTAGATGTCAATCTTGTCTTGTAGGTATATGATTGAATTATGGAAATTCAAATCAGTTAATTAGAATTAGATTCTAATTGACCGAGTCGAGCTAGTTTGAGTTGACCTAAATCAGCTTAGTTGAGATCTAACCGAATTAAGTCAAATAGCACTCAGACCTACTGCTGGCTAGGTGTGGAACCCAATGGGTCACACACAAAAGAGAATTGATGAAGGATTTAATTTGGAATTAAATCATGTTTGCAGGATAAACACACTAGCATGTGTTGCAGACCCAATTTCTATTCAAATCAAATTCGAATTTGGTTCCGAATTGGGCTTAATTGGGTTCTAATTGAACCAGATTAAGGTCTAATTTAAATTTTAGGATATTGGGCTAACCCATGGCTGAACCCAAGTGAATCAAGTGCACTGAGACTCTCTCTCCAAGCCACCCACACCCTTCCTCACCCGCGCGTGCCAAGAAGAAGAGTCCACGCGCGTGTGGACTCCTCTTCACGCGCGTGGGAAGGAATTCCATCGGAGAAAAATCAAGAAAAGGGGGCAATTTTGATCCTTGTCTGACGTCCTTGGATCTGGATCTGATGGCCAGAAAAATTAAGAAAAAGACCCATCATTTTTTGGTCACAAGTCCATCTTCAAAAGTCGCGATTCTTCCTGAAGTTTTTCCGAGAGTCCTCCTCGTCGAAAAAAGAAAATTAAATCAGAGAATCATGATTTTTGGTTGAGGGGATGCGTGAGGAATGAGGGATCATGATTCTTGGGGTTTCAGAGGGTTGCGATGTTTTGAGAAAACGCCCCTCTGAAATCTATAAAAGGGTTTGGGTTCTCGGGGGTTTATTTTAGATAATCAAATACAGAGATCATATTCCTCTCCTCCTCTCTAGAATACTCCTTCCCTTTATACTTGTTGGGTATTGTTTCCTTACAGAGATAATCTCTGTCGAAACTCTGACCCTAAACAAGAATAGAGGTCTTGAACAGTAAAGGAAAGGGAAAGGAAGGGTTTGTTCTTCTTCTTTTCTTTCTTGAATTAAGACTTTACTTGTCTTAATTTCTTCTTCCAATTCAATTCAAGAAAAGGAATTCAAGAAAGGGAATTCAAGAAAAGAATTCAAGAAGAGAAAAAAGGAAGAAAAGAAATTTTCAAGAAAGAAAATTTCAGCCTAAAAGTCCAAGAATTGAATTCTTGAAAAAGAATTCAAGAAGAGGAGCCACGAACAAGAAATTGTAGTCTTCATCTTTTTCTGTGTGGATCACCATTGGAGGGTGAACATTTGGGCACCTGGTGGAGATTTAAAGTTTGGATTTTAGCAATACAGGTTAGTACTTTAATATGAGTTTAAATCTTATATATACATGTTATATGTTTTAATTCTTTTAAGGAGATCTTGGGTTAAGGGTTTGGTGAAGATTTCATAAAGATAAAAATTTTGAAATCTATGTTTCCGCCTTGCCACCGAACCCTACACGAATGGGATGGAAGTGTGAGAATATTGCCATCTCTATCGACAACTGGGTGTTATGCAGTCAGTGGGCTTAGGGAGCCCATTGATGAAGATGGGGGTGTGGAAATATAGCCCTCTTTGTCGACGACTGGATGTTAAGTTGTTGGAGGGCTTGGGAAGCCCGTTGATGAAGATGGGGATGTGGAAATGAAGCCATCTCTATTGGTGTCCATGTATTAAGTGGTTGGAGGGCTCAGTAGACTTCATTTGGCTTGATGCTAAATGACTATGTTAGTTAATCAAGACGAGACCTTCTAGAAACATTGTTGAGATAAAGTTTCTTTGTATTACTGAATAAGTGTTACATCATTGGTAATACATTCATAGACTTTTGGCATTCCAAGTATGAAGAATTAGTGTTCCAACCAGATCTTCGATCTTGTAAGCTCATTGTTGAAAGGCTTTAGTCATTCGATAAGGTCCTTTCCAATTTGGAGATAGCTTACTTTGCATAGTGTGTCTTGAGACTTTATATGTCATAGCACAAGATCTCCTAGACTGAAAGTCTTTGACCTCACTCAGGAGTTGTAGTACCAAGTAATTCATTGTCAGTAGATTGCCATTTGTAGATGGGTTTGATTTTAAGTTTCTTCCTGCAAGTCAAAGTTTGCTCTTAGTAGCTTGAGTTGCTTGACTCATTATAGCACTCAATTCACATAGTTGGTAATCTGATCTTGACTGGAATCATGACTTCGATACTGAAAGTCAAGTTGAAGGGAGACTCGTTAGTTGGTATTCGAGAAGTTGTTCGGTATGCCCATAGCACTTCAGTAGGTTTTCAGCTCATCTATCTTTGACTTCATCCAGCTTTGTCTTGAGCCTTTATAGGATCATCTGGTTTGTGACTTTCACTTTTCCATTTGATTGAGGATGCTCGATAGATATATTCCAGTGTTGAATTTGGAGTTTGATATGAAGTCCTTGAATGCTCGTTATCAAATTATCGACCATTATCGGTGATGATGGTGTGGGAAAGTCTGAATTGGTATATGATAGATTTCAAGAAGAAATTCTTGACTTTATTTTTGGTGATGTGTGTTAAGGATTTTGTCTCCACTTATTTGGTAAAGTAGTCAATAGTAACAATTAGAACTTTAATTAACTGGCTACTAGGCGAGATGAATTGAATATGTCCGTATCCCATTAGGCAAATGGCTAGAGAGAAGTGAGCTAAGTCATTTAGCTTACTGGTTGCCACTGGATTTTGACATATCACTATTATCGGTTGCACCTTCGAACAAGATCCATGGTGTCTTCTCATAGGGTGGGCCAATAGTGTCCCTACCTAAGTGCTTTGTAGGCTAAGGACCTACCCTGTAAATGGTTCTTGCAGATTCCTTCATGGATCTCCCGAAGTATGTAGTCGGTATTAGTGGGTCATAAGCACTTAAGTAGAGGAAAAGAGAAAGACCACTTGTAAAGTTGTCCAACCAGTAGTATGAATTGAGAAGCTTTTTACTTGAACTTCTTTCCCTCCGAAGGATTGTTAGGTAGGATGCCTTTTTCAGGAACTTGATGAATGGATCCATCCAGCTTGGTTCATGAACGACCTATTAGACTTCCTCGGTTTCATCAATGCTAAGAGCCTCGGGTATTCAATGTAAGTCCACTCGAGGAAGTTATCTGTTAATATTGCTAGTTGGGAAAGTGCATCTACTTGAGCATTCTCATGCCAGGGAATGTTGTATATGTGAAAGTACTTGAGTGTTGACGTAAGGGTCTGCACTTTGGTAAGATACTTGTCTATAGTCGGGTCTCGAGCCTTGTACTTACTAGTGATATTCTAGCTACGAACTGGAGTCAGTGAAGACCCTAAGGTTCATCGCTCTGAGCTCCTTAGCAAGCTTTAGTCCAGCCAGCAAGGCTTCGTACTTGGCTTGGTCATCAGTCTCCTTGAATGAGAAGTGCAATGCATTCTCAGCAATCACATCATTCGAATTAGTTAGGATTAGTCCAGGTCCTCTTCCTTGAAATTTTGAAGCTCCATCCATATGAAGAATCTAGGTCATCCTTGGGTGAAGCTACTCGGCAAGTCTCTCTTTAGGCATGTGCACTCGACTAGAAAGTTGGCTAAGACTTGGACCTTCATGGATGACCTTTTATGGTAAGAGATATCAAACTTATTGAGTTTGATTGCCCATTTGGTTATTCTCTAGAAGGTGTATGGCTATTATAAGATAGCCTTGAGCGGTTGGTCGATTAGGATGTTTATTGAATATGCTTGGAAATATGGCTTGAGATACTACACATGGATGATTAGTACATAAACAATCTTCTTAAGTTTGGAATAATGGTCTCAATGTCATAGAGTATTCATCCACTCGAATAAGCATGGAGCTGACTGCTTCTGGAGCTATTGCCATTCCTCTGTCCAAGTGAAGTTATATATTTAGTGTGGAATCTTGAAGAATAATAGGCACCACTTAGTTGATCTTGAGATGAACCGACTGAGTGTGGCGATTTGTCCAGTAAGTTGTTATACTTCTTGGAGGTTGGATGCCGCATGTCAAGGATTTCCTGGATCTTTTTAGATTTACCTCGACACCCTACTTCGTGATTAGGAATTCAAGAAATTTGTGGTGGTGATGCCAAAGATGTACTTACTCAGATTCAGCTTCATTTGGTATTGGTAGAGGGAGTTGAAGGCTTTTCTAGGTCTTTATTGTGGTTGGGTTTTTCAAGACTCTTGACGAGCATGTTGTCGACATTGACTTTCATGTTTCGATCAATCTAGTCCTTGAAAATTTTGTTGACCAATCGTTGATAGGTGGTTTATACATTTTTAAATCAAAAGGCATTACTTTGTAACAATAAATACATTTGTCAGTTATAAAGATAGTGTTTCTTATCTTTGGGAGCCACCCTAATCTGGTTGTAACTTGAGAAGGTATCCATAAAATTGAGTAATTTATATCCAGAAGTAGTATCGACTAGTTGATCGATCTTGGTAATGAAAATCTATCTTTCAAGCATACCTTATTCAGATTGGTGTAGTTGATGTAGATTGTTCACTCCTTGTTAGCTTTCTTGACCATGACAACATTGGCCAACTAGTTAGGGTAGTGGGTCTTTGATGAATCTAGCAGCAAGAGCTTGTCAACCTCCTTTTCGATGGCCTTTTATCTTTTAGAGGCAAAACTCCTCTTCTTCTATCGAACTAGCTCACACTTCGGGTCGACATTCATCTTTTGGGATATAACTTCAAGAATAATCCTGGGCATCTTTGATGTTGACTAAGCAAAAATATCAGAGTTGAGCCACAGGAATTCTAGTAGTTGGTTCTGCTCCTTTGATAAAAGAGCTCCAATTGCACAAACTTTGAGGGATTGTTCTTTAATAGAAAATAAAGAATCTATTTGGCTGGTTCTCCCCTTTTCTTTGGATCTCTCTGGTCTTATTGTCGGTAGTCAGTAATTTGTTGGCCTTTTGTACTTTAGTTGCTATTAAAAAGTACATTAGGCCAATTATTGGTCTCCATGCATCTCATCAACTCCATTCCTTACTGAAAATTGGATAAAAAGGCATTTGGTTAAGATGACAATGTCTAGCCAATTTAGTCCTGGCTGTTCGAGAATGATGTTGTACTTCGAGGGCACCTGAACATCATGAATGTGAGAAAGATAGTGCTTTATCGAGGTGGAGTTCTTGTAGTGATAGAAAGAGTGATCTCGCCTTATAGGATGATTCGGTTGGTAAGCTCCATCTCTCTATTTATTTGTAGATGTACGATGGAGGTAAACTAGTGGATAATCTGCAAGTCCTCGTAGAAGTCTTCAAAGGATACACTATTGAACTGCTGGGAGTTATCGGTGATGATCATTCAAGACAAGCCAAACTGATAGATAATGAACTTTCTAATGAAACTGCAAGCTTCATTCTTAATGATTTGGGCTAGGGGTTCTACCTCCATCCATTTCATGATGTAGTTGATAATGATGATGAGGAACTTTCTCTGCCTGGAGGCTAGAGGGAATGAACCAAGGATGTCTATCTTCCATTGCACAAGTGGCCAGGGTGAGGGATAGAAGCAAGAGATTTTTATAGGGGCAAATTTGGTGCTCCAAGTCTTCAAAGTCCACACAGGTTTGGGAGTTGGTTTATAAGTTTCTAAGGTTCTTTGAGTTCTATTGGATCAGGGGGGCTTGACATAGGGTTGAGAGCTCATGATGTATTCCTGGATGTCTAGGACAGGTTTGGATCCTAGGTCTAGGATGGGTTTGGTCCTAGGGTGGAGTTCGGCACTCCACGGGCTTGAGACCCAGGTTTGGGGATCTTGAGGTTGGAGTTGGCTCGAGATATCACGTGGGTGCGATATCCTGCATGGTTGGAGATGGGGCTCAAGAGATGGATATCTCAGGAATATCGGAGCACATCAGTAGAGGCGATCCCAGAGGTAGCTCAAGGAAACAGGAGATAGTCTCAGGGAGTGCCAGGGGTATCGAGCAGTCAGGAATGTCCTGGTATGGCAGTATTGGCCTAGGAACAGAGACTGGAGTTGATGGAGATGGTAGCTTAGGGAGACCGTTGATAGATCTCTGGGAGCTCTAGGAATATCATGCAGCTGGGAGATAGGCTGGGACATGATGGAGCAGCCAGGTGGAGATGGTTGCTGGGTTCAGTCACTGGGATAGGGGAGTTAGGATGAACTTTTGGGTTTTGGAGGTTCTTGCGAGATTGCAGAGTATCCGAAATAGTCTCGGAGGGATCCGTGGTGATGCGGAGGGTCCGAGGAGGCAGCGATTGGATACGAGGTTTAAGGTGTAGGGATATACCCCAGTAGTGCAGCATTGGGATGTTGACCTCAATGAGACTTCTACGGCATCAGGTGGATTTTAGTTTCAAGTGGAGCACTGGTTGGAGGTTTCTTAATGTTTGGAGAGAGAGCTTTGGCACGAGATCAGAGTGGGAGGTGCAAGGATACTGGCCAGATCCTAGCATGAGCGCTAGGGTGCACTTAGCCAGGTGGAGCGGAGTGTGCAGAGATTAGCGTGGCTTTGTGAAGACTGTGTCAGGTGGAGCTCTGGGTGCAGTGAGTGCCGATTCAGGATCGTTGCGGTCTCTCTAGGAAGTTCGGGGTGAGTGATGTAGCTGCTTAGCAGAAGGAAGCCTAGAACAGAAATATCCTGGTGGTGCTTTGAGGCAGGAACAGGTTTGCACAGTTGGCTAGGTGTACTGCATAAGATATCAGTTCGAGGTTAGGAGTGCAGTGGAGCATGAGTCTCATGAGCTGTGGAGCACGGGTCGATGTTCTAGCTGGGGAGACGAGGTGGCTTCGACGAGAAGATGTTAGCTCAGGAGACAACAGGGAGTGTGCAGATGGTCACGCGGAGCTTGTCAAGACTTATAGAACCAAGGTGGAGATTATTGGGGCAAATGTGGTGCTCCAAGTCTTCATAGTCCACACAGGTTTGGGAGCTGGTTTATAAGTTTCCAAGGTTCTTTGTGTTCTATTTGGTCAGGGTGCTTGACCCAGGGTTGAGAGCTCATGATGTATTCCTAGATGTCTAGGACAGGTTTGGGTCCTAGGTCTTGGACGGGTTTGGTCCTAGGGTGGAGTTCGGCACTCCACGGGCTTGAGATCCGAGTTTAGGAATCTTGAGGGTTGGAGTCAGCTTGGGCTCTATAGGAGTCGACTCGGATTGGTCGAGTCGGCTTGGTTATTGCAAGAGTCGACTCCTGCAGGTTGATAGAAAGAGGATGTTCTAGACGAGTCGACAAGTGTTTGAGTCGACTTGGATGTCAACGAGTCGACTCATGACTTGGACGAGTCGACTCGCTTGACAAGATTCAGACTTTCATTAGTTGGCCTAGGAGGAGTTTTGAGTAGGGTTTGACCTATTCGTGTATGGGTGTATATACATGTATTAGGGTTTATTGAATGGAATGAGAAAATACAGGGCTCTTTCTCCCTAGCCGTCATTCTTCCTTCTCCCTCTCCTTGGTTCTCTCTCATGTGTTCAGCCCCATGGGGGCACACCTTCGTGATGGGAGCGGATGGTGTGCCCCATCTCTTCCCTAATTGTGAGTTATCTTTTTGCCATGGCAGCATCAAGGAGGATCCCGGGTTTTCGCGAAGCGATCTTGCTCCAATAGTTTTGATGGTCGATGTTGGATGTTGGCATGCCATTGGCAATGATAGTAGTGCTGCACAAATTCGATGGTGTCCTTGTGGATGTCAAGCTAGTAATATCCTTATTGAAAGATCTTATACGCTAAGGCCTGGCCTCCGAGATGGCTTTTGTAGATGCCTTCATGAACCTCGCACGTGGTGTAGTTGGCCTTTATAGGTCGGAGGCAGCAGAAAAGTGGCATCGAGTAGGATCCCGTATATGGCTTCTCCTCAACCACCATGTACTGGACCGAACAACTCTTAATTCTTTAGGCCTTGGCCAAATCCTCTGATAGCTGTCCATCCTTCAGGTACCGTATTAACGGGTCGATCTAGCATCACTCATAGTCTATCTGTATCACTAGAGCTGGCTCATCCTCGATGCTAGGCTTTTCCAGGTTCTCCACATACGCTCCTTTATGGATTTTTGGGCACTTCATGATATCCAATCTTGATAGCAGGTCCACTTGAGAGTTCTCTATCCTAGGTATTTGTACTATCTCAAAAGAGAGAAAAAAAAGGTTATTTCCTTTACCTTCTCTAGGTACTTCTCCATGGTGAGAGTCTTGGCTTTGTACTCCTCGTGAACTTGGCCAACAATCAATTAGGAGTTGCTAAGAGCTTTGAGGTGCTATACCCCAAGCTTGCAGGCCAATCTTAGCCTTGCTAGAAGTGCTTCATACATTGCCTTATTGTTAGAGGTCATGAAGTTGAAATGGAGGGCTTGCTCGACGATGAGACCATATAGACTAGCAAGGATCATCCCTACTGTGGAGTGTCTTGTATTGTTGGATGCCCCTTCGACATGAAGCATCCAGATGTCGGTTGCTAGGATGGAGGTTGCTGCTTCTGCTTTTGCTTCTTCAAGGAGCATATATTCCATAAGGAAGTTAACCAATGCTTGGGCTTTGATGGAGGGCTGTAGGCTAAGTGGATGCCAAACTCTTTGAGCTCCACTATCTACTTGGCGATTCTCTTGGAGGTGTCCAGCTTTTGTAGGACTGACCTCAGGGACTAGTCTGTTAGGACAATAATGGAGCGTGCCTGGAAGTAGGGCCAGGCTATCGAGTCAAGATCAAGAGCGCATTTATGATCTTCTTCATCTTTGGATAGTGGGTCTTCATGTTCTTCAGCAACTTATTGGTATAGTATACCGGCTTTTGCATTCCTTCTTCTTTCCTAATAAGAACAAAACTTATCATAATTAGGGATATGGCCAGGTATAGGTACATCATTTCTAGCTCTCCTAGCCTGGTCAAAAGGGGAGCATCGACCAAGTATGTACGAAGCTGCTCGAAGGCGGTTTGACACTCTATTTAATAGAAGTTCTAGATTTATCTAAGGGCTTTGAAGAAAGGTAGGCACTTTTTGCCTGACTTGGTAATGAACATGCTCAATGCGACTTTTGCCATGCTAAGCATTAAATTTTTGATGGGGTGAATTTGATGAAATAGGTGTGTGGAGATGTGATTCACTTACCTAGAAACAAAATACTAGCATTAGAGCTCCAGATATGGCCGAATTCATGGGTGGAAGGGATGATGAATTTCGAGCTAGGAACTAGGTGAGCAGAAAATCTGACACCCTTGTGCAAGCTTTCTTTCAAAAAAAATAAAAGAGAGAATCTAAGGGCATAGAAACCCTCAAACTAGGCTAAGCAACTTTTAAGAACCTCAAATCTAAGGATCAAGAGGGTCTTTTCCTAACAATGAAGAGAAATCAAAGCTTAAGTGGAAGGGAATCACTCACCACTCAAAAATTGAAGGCTAAAGACAAGATCTACACTCCCTTCTTGGATTCACAATTGGAGCTTTGATCCATGGCGTGGAGCCTTCATGATCATCTTCAAATCACCAAGAAGAACCTGCAAAGAGTCAAGGTAAGTCAAAATTTAAAGAAATAAGAGAAAAAAAGGAAGGAATCAACAAGAGAGGTGAAGAGAGTTGCTGGAATTTTTGGACAGCACTTCCTCTTCTTCTTGGTTACTTGGATCTTATGTAGAAAAACTTGAAAATGGAACTATGGCCTCCAAACTCAAAGAACTCACTCAAATTCAAGATCAAACTCAACACTCTAACTCAAACTTAAAGAAAACACTCAAAATTCTAGGAAGAACTCAAGAGAACTTGGCAAGATGGAAGAGAACTCAAACAAAGAAACTTTCATTCAACTCAAATCATTCATTGCTTTATAAGAGGAGGCCTTGGTCCTATTTATAGGCAAAGGGCAGCCATAATGGATGGGTTAAGGAGCCAACTAATTTAGATTTAGTTGATAATTAATTACATGATTAGTTCCTAGTCTAACTAATCCTAACAAGATAAAGTCCTAGAAGCTCCATGTGGTGCCATCTCCTTGCAACACTTGTCTTCATCTAATCCTTCCACATGTTCTTTAAAGTTTGGTCTTTCAATTAGGCTTCAAGGTAGAAGATTTCTTCATAGCTTGGCCGGCCCATGGGCTTGGAAAAAGAATCTTCACTTGATTTTGCTTTAAACAATTCAATCTTGCTTCATGGAATTAGGAGTCTTCAAGAGGTGCTTATACATTTATGGGAACCTGAAAAAAAGAAAAGATTGGACTATAACCAAAGATTATTAGTTTGTAATTTCTTCCTCTTGCCAATGTCCTCATTAATTTTCTTCTGGATCCTTGATGGTGACATTTCTAGGACTACTTGGAGCTTCTCTAAATTGGCTTCAATTTTATAGTGCAAGACCATAAAATCCAAGAACTTTCTAGAGGATACGTCAAATGTTTACTTGGCTGGTTGAATCTCATGCGGTACTTTCTTAAGATTTGGAAGGTTTCCTTACGTTCATGATGCTCCACTACCGACCTTTTACCAGTATAATCATCAATGTACACTTCGATGTTGCGGCTGATCTAGTCTTTAAAGAACTCCATGATAAGAAGTCAATACGTGGCTCCTGCATTCTTCAGGCTAAAGGGATGTATGTTATAATAGTAAAGCCCTGGGTCATTGATAAAAGATATTTTTTCCTCATCTCTAGGGCCATCTGGATTTAATTATATCTGGAAAAAGCATCTAAAGTTAAGCAGCTCATGCCCGACATAAAATCAACTAATTGGTTTATTCAGGATAGAGGGAAGCTATTTTTTGGGTAGATTTTATTTTAATCAATGAAATCAATACATACCTGCTATTTGCCACTTGCCTTTTTGATGAGTATGATGTTCACTAGCCAATTTGGTTAGCTGACCTCATGAATGAACTTGGCATCATGCAGTTTGTCCACTTATTTGATGGCTTGTTGGCATTCTGGGGCAAAGCTATGCTTCTTCTACGTCATTAGCTTGTGTGAAGGGTCGACATTCAGTCAGTGCTCCATGACCTTTGAATCCATGCGGAGCATATTAGAGGTAGTCCAAGAGAAGAAATCTACATTCAATCATAGAAAAGCGAGGAGTCAGTCACGTGAGGCCTCTCCTAATTAAGACCTGATTTGGAAGACCTGATTTGGACCTTCTGGGTTGAGTCGTGGTCATCCAAGGGAATTTAGAGAAGCTCTTTTGCTAGTTGACCTTGCTATTGGTTCTGCTTATCCCTTAGATTGAGGCTGTTGATAGGTAGTGCTTCTTGGGGCCTTTTGCCTTTAAGAGCAGCCATGTAGCATTGTTTGGCCAAGGCTTGGTCACCTCGGACTTCACCCCCTCTTCGGGTGATAGAGAACTTCATTAGCAAGTGGTAGATTGGAGGCAATGGCTTGTAGAGCGTTAAAGCCCAGTCTTTCTAAGATAACATTATAGGCTAATGGGACTTTCACCAATAGGAGGTTCAGCATGACCGTTGCTTATCTTGGCACTTGACCTATGATTACAGGTAGGACAATCATGCCTTCTATAAGATGGTGTCTCCTGAGAATCCTACAAAGGGGAACTCAATTTTTGTAGATGGTCCCTTGATGCGGGATGACTCTAGGGATGATATGTAAGCAGAAAATAATAGTAAACTATTTTTTTTGGATTTTTTTATAATTTAAATCAGAGGCTAAAATCTCGAAAAAGTATGAAGATCAGCAGGAAAGTATGTAACGACAAGTCTACTGTACCCGTAGTTATAATCATGCAGAGTAATAAAAGATAGGATCTCGAGGGTTTAGAAACCCTCGGTTAGGATAGCATACCTTCAAAAATCAAAACTTAGGAGAGGGTCTGGGTGTTTACTAGCAACGATGATTGATCCTGCCATAGACGAGGTCGCTCAACGCTTTGGATTATTGCCTAAATGATCAGCCCTCTATCCTGCAAATCAGCTGGCTTTTCTTCAATTGGTCCCGAAGGCAAGAAGGCCTCTTCCTTGGAAGTGTTCACCAGAAGGATCCTACATACATCAGGGTAAGATAAATAGAAGATAAAAAAATATGAAATAAGGGGTGGAAGTGAAAGAGGGTTGGAAGCAGTTATTGCTGAAGGCTAGCAGCTTGATGTAGGAGAAGATACCTGGGCTGTTGTTGGCGGCCTGGTGATTGGAGGGGATGCTGGGGCTGAAGCACTTGGCAGCCAGGAGGGCTAGGGAATGCTTGGAAGAGGGGTGAAGATGGTGGCCAAGGGTTGGAAGGTAAGGTATTGGTGGGTTGTTGGGAAGATGGAAGAGGTATGGGCTGCTTGGGCTTTGAGTGCTTGGCATGTTAGGGTTTGGTGATGGGGGGGCTAGGATGGCTAGGGTTTGAGTGAAGAGAGAGAGTAGCATGGGCTGTTAGGGTTTGCACACAAGAATAGGCACTCGTGTCTCACACCCACTCCAAAAGGAGGCAACAATTTCAACAAGAAATCACTTAGTTTTATTTCATGAAAGATATGATTACAAGAGGGGAAGGGGTGGGTATTTATAGATCCACCAAGGTCGCTGGACTCCAACACAAACTGGGATACATGACTTATGGTCCAAGATACCCTGGTGGGCTCAATCAACTGCAGGCTTTTTCTCTTGGGCTGGGTCGCCAGCTTTGGAGGGCTCGGGCTGGGGTGCCAATCTGGTGCGGGCACCAGACTCAGAAGAAGACTTCAGAGCTCCATCTGGATCTCTGATTAACCTTGCCCGAAAAAAATTAGGGGTTTTGGTTTGTAATAAGAGTGACTAGATCAACTCAATTAGCTTGAGTCTACATTACCTGCATTTTATTTTGTTGAGTCATGTTGACTCAGTAGTGGACTAGGGTTTCAACCTGGGGTGTTACATTTTCTCCCAAGACCAAGCAAGTGGATACCACACTCCCACCACACTCTAGCCATACGCCTGAGTCCAGGGGGTGCCATATCTACATCCAGTAGCCTTTGGTCCCCACTCCACAGATAGCAGCTTCCTTCTCTCATGCGCCAGATGAGGAGAAATCCACCAAGAGTCCACAATCAAGGGGGCGGCCAAGACTTTCCCAAGAGAACCAAAGTAAAGATGGGAAGAAATTCTCTTGGAGAGAACTTCAAGGAGGCGCCCACTACCTGCCAAAAAATCCAAAACAAAGATGGAAGGACCTTGACTTAGGGAGGAAGAAAAGGAGGAGTCCAAAGAGTTGATCCATGGAAGGAAAAAAAAGATGAATGAAACCAAATTTTTTTGTGAGCAACTTTGTGTTTTCTCTCTTCCGCACTTGCATCCAGGTGTTGAGCTCCGTGAGGGAGTAAATCCGGGTTCCCCAGGAACCTTGAGGAGGTGTGAGATCTCCAAAACCCAAACCTAGGTTAGCCACTCCACTCCCAAACCCTAGCCGCCCATCATTCTTTTCTTTCCACCAATCCCTAGCCTATCCCACTTCTCACAGCCTCTCTCTCAAGTCCAGGCTGACCACCAGCATCCAGCTACAGTCCGGATACTTCAGATCCAAAGCTCTTTCCAGAGGGAGTTGAATCAGCCTTCAAGAGAATCCGGATCTCAGTGACATCAGCCTTCAAGTTCTTCGAACTGGTAAATCCTTCCCCGAGTCTCTGAATCCATCACTTGTTTTTTCTTCTTCCCAGATCTTGAGTCCAGGAGAAGCCGACCCAGCCACGAGACCAGTATTGGAGGATCCATTGCGAAGATAGCCGAATCCGAGGATCCAACAATCTGCCCGATAGAGTTCTTCCACCCAAATTCTATGAAGATCACTGTCTGGTTGGTAACCCATCTCTCCTCTCTATTTCTGTCATGTTGAAAGTTCAGAGCGAAACCCTAGGTCTGGGAGTTTCTCAACCCCCAGCGATCCGTTACTTTTGAACTACTCTGATAACCTAGTTTTTTTCTAAATTGTGCTTTCAATCATTACCTAGTTTCCTTCAACTTAGTTTAACTTTACTTTGAGTCAAAGCCAATTTCTGAAATATAAAAAAAAAAAAAAAAAAAAATCAATCTTAATTTTTACTTCTGCATACGCTTCTTTGTTCTTTGTTCTGCATCATTTTTGGTATCAGAGCTTCCGTTCTGCATCACAATCATGAGCATCAAGGGTGCCAAAGGCCTGGAGTAGGGGCCTGGAGCAGGGGCCCAACCTTGATGATCCTGGGGCATTGATGGTCTTGAGGGTGCCTACTAGTATGGAATGGAAGGGGTGCTGGGCTAGGGAATGGCACCAACTGGAAGGGGTGCTGTGCTGGGGAATGGTGCCAACTGGAAGGGCACTGGGCTGGGGAATGGCGCCAACTGGAAGGGTCACCCATCCTTTAAGCTTGGTGGCATGAAGGCCCATCTCTTGGGCGGCATTGCTAGGAGCGGCTTGAGTAGGGACCCAGGTACTTGAACTCTACTCTAGTGGGGTGGCATGGTGAATCATCTGGTCTGGTGATCCTCCTCTTGTACAAGACTTGACCCAAACTTACAAGACTCATGAGATTGAGACAAGGGACTTACTAGACTAAACTTGCCTCAACTTATTACAGGACTCAATTGGTGGACTAACTTTATTACAGGACTTGGTTCACTTTAATTCAAGTGACTCATTACTAAGGACTACAGGACTCAAAAATCCTAATCATTAAACTAGATTGGGCCCAGCAATCTCTATCTGATCTTGGTGCCCGCACCAATTCTCCCAGATTAGAGGAACTCGACCCTATCGAGTAAGGGTCATTTCTGCTCTTGTACTGCTCTAGTATGTCTGGTTGAGGAGCTGCTGATCCTCTAGGATAAACCATGAGTCCTCGAATTTCGGTCGACCTTGCCATCAGACCAAATACCATTGGTAGCCTTTGTTCCAGGTACTGATGGCTTGATCATCCATGATATGCTCAATCCTTTCCTCTCTTATAGGCCAATTTATGGGTGGACACTTTGGGATGAGCTCACTCTCAAGAAAAGGGTTAGGTCCAAAGGGCTCACTGGGTATCGTTGCTGGTTCCCTATACTTCTTAAGGTCTAAAATATTAAAGGTTGAACTAATACCTAACTCGGGTGGTAACTCGAGCACATAGGCATTTAGTCCAACTCTCTTTATGACTCTGAAGGGTCCAGCTCCACAAGCATGTAGTTTCTTTACAGTCCCTGGAAGGAACCTCTCAAGCCTAAGCCTGATCATTACATAATCCCCTCCAGAAAATTCGTTAGCACTTTTTTGGGAATTAGCCAAATTCTTTTAGAGTTCATTGATGGGTTTTCTTAGGGTCATCATGCATGTATGATGCATTGGATTTCAAAAATTTGCACAAAGAAAACACTTATTGGTTAGAAACCCTAATCCCAAGATCCCCTCATTCATATACAACAAATATATCAATAATATAATTCATGATAAATACCTGGAACATTGTTTTCCACTCCTTTCCACTAGTCTCACAAGTGCAAGCCCTCTAACGATGATCCACACAGGAATTGACCCAAGGAAGAACTCTTACTTCAGTTGCTTACTTGACTAGGACTCTTCTTGATAGCCTTCTGGACATTGATCTTTGTAGGACACCCTACCCTCTTATAGGGTACTTTGATGCTTTCCAAAAACACTTTTGGATTTGGGATTGCCCTCATATAGGATACTGGTGCGGGCACCAGACTCAGAAAAGACTTCAAGCTCCATCTGGATCTCTGATTGACCTTGCTCGAGAATTAGGATTTTCTGTTTTGTAATAAGGGTTGACTTGGTCAACTCAATTTTTTTGAGTCTGTATTTCCCTACAATTTAAATTTTGTTGAGTCATGTTGACTCAGTACAGTCCTAGTAAGTGGTCTAGGTCTTCTCCATGTGGCACATTTTCTCCCAAGCCCAAGCAGTGGCGCCACACTCCCAGCCACACGCTAGAGCCAGGAGGCGCCACATCTCCATCCCAGTGTCTTGGTCCCCACACCCAAGGGAGCAAGAATTTTCTTGAAGCCAAAATCAGGAGGCGCCCCATATATACCTTAAAAGGCCAAGCTAAAGGAGGAAAGAGGCATTTCTTGGGGAGCACTTCAAGGGGGCACCCAATCCATGCCTTAAAAGACCAAAGCAAAGTTGGGAAGAGCCATGACTTGGGGAGAAAGAAAAGGAGGTGTCCAAAAGAGTTGAGCCATGGAGGAAAAAAATTTCTTGAAGAGCAAGGCTAGGAGGCGCCACCTACTTACCATTTGGAGCCACCAATCAACACTTATGGAAGCTCTGGCCGCCATATGAGAAGAATTTGATTCTACAAGCCTAATTTGATGATCTATCCTATTAGTCCCACATGGAAAAATGTAAAACCCTGACCTCTTGTAAAGACCTATAAAATAACCCCTCTTGTAAGTTTTAAAAACAAATGATGAATGAAATCAATTTCTGTGTGAGCAACTTTGTGTTTCTCTCTTCCGCACTTGTATTCAGGTGTTGAGCTCCATGAGGGAGTAAATCCGGGTTCCCTAGGAAACTTGAGGAGGTTGAGATCTCCAACCCCAAAACGCTACCAAAACCCTAGAGGCCGACCACCAGCATCCAGGTCCAGATCGCTACTTCGAATACAGAGCAAATCCCAGAGAAAGTCAGATCAGCATCCAGGAGATCAGGATTTCAGCAACGTCAATTTTCAAGTTCTTCTTATCTGGTAAATCCTTCCTTTGAGTATCTGGTTCCATAACTTGTTCTTCTTCTTTCCCAGATCCTGAGTTCAGGAGAAGCCAACTCTGCCAAGCCAGTATTGGAGGATCCATTGCGAAGATATCCAAATCCGAGGATCTAACAATCTGCTCAAGAGAGTCCTTCCACTAACTCTGTGAAGATCACTGTCTGGTACATAACCCTTCTCTTCTCTTTACTTCTGTCCTGTTGAAAGTTCAGAGAGAAACCCTAGGTCTGGAAGTTTCTCAACCCCCAGCGATCCTTTACTTTTGAACTACTCTGATAATCTAGTTTCTTTGAATTGTGCTTTCAATTATTATATAGTTTCTTTCAACTTAGTTTAACTTTCCTTTGAGTCAAAGCCGACTTCTGAAAAAAAAAAAATAGTCTTAATTTACTTCCGCATCGCATCTCTTCTTTTGTTCTGCATCATTTTTGGTATCAGAGCTTTCGTTCTGCATCAACTTTTGGTATCAGAGCTTTCGTCCTGCATCAATTTTGGTATCAGAGCCCTGTCTAGGGTTTCTTGCTTTGCTTGCGTTTTGAGTGTCTCTCTTTTTTACTTTGTCTGCTCGAAGTAGACTCCCCAAGACATCCGGTCCTAGGAACGAAGCGAGGTGCAAACCTCCTCTTCCCATTCCATGGATATTCCAGGGCGTGTAGGGGATCCGCTGGGTTACAACTTCGTAGCAGGAATTGTAAACGGGGGAAGCATTCTCTATTTTCAGTCTGTAACTGCCCTGTTGCAAGAGTTGTTTCTCATTGCAGGTAACTCCAAATTATGTGATTTTGTTTTTTGTGGAACCAATATAATTGAAACTATTTTACCTATTTTTCTGTAATTTATTGGTTTCCGTGAAATTCTGAGAGTTAAATTACAGAAACTCTATTTCTGTGCTTCTGCAATTCAATTTTTTTTGAGTGATCATCTCCTAATTCATCTTAAGGGAAATTGAGCATCTAAGATAAGGGGAGGAGTTGATAACCTCTCCTTAGCCCAAACCCCACCCATTCATTCAATCCTAAGCCTAATTTTAAAATTTATTAGACTTAATTTGCCCTAGTGGCTAGGGACACCACAAGCGGGTCTGGCTAATGTTGTTGAGTTTGTCTAGTTACTCTGTGTGTGCTTTGTACTCAGTGTCTAGAATGGTGGTTCAAGGATTCTATCCTGAAGGGCTTGTGTGCTGGTCCGCCTACCTGGCCAATCTCTGATTGGTGTCTAGGATTGGCAGTTAGGGACCTAACATTCTCCTTACACCTACCTGGCTGAGTTCCGAGTTACTACAGGCTAGCTTGCCACTCTGATTGGGCATCTAGTTTGGGCTCTAGGTCTAGTTAGCCCATAGTCATTTCAGTCGAGTCTCATTTGGTGTGCTTGCTTGCATCATCATGTCCACCCGGAATGGAGTACCCTACCAACCTGGTCAAACCCAACCTGATTTAGAGGCCATGATTAGAACTCTTACTGAAAGTATGACCAAATTAGTCAGGATATGAATGAGGTTTTGCCCAGTTTAGAGACTGAGCCCAGGGACTTAGAAAACGTAGACATCAAAATTGGACCCCTGATCCAAAATTTAATGGTCCCAACCTCACCATGCCAGGAGCCTAGGAGGACCTTATACCGTGATCCCGCATATAACCGTAGGAGCCATACCCATACTTGGTTGACTCAGAGAGGGACCCGTTAGGAACCGAACCTTATGCACCCACTTTTGATGGAAGACAAGAGACATATATTAAGTGGTAGAACATGGATCATCGGTTTCTGAGTGCACTAACATTTTCGAATTAGGACAAGTTAGGTGGCCAAAACCAAGTTCACCAAACATGCTAGGTCGCATTGGTATGCTATTGAGTATGAGTGTTATCAAAGAAAAGAGGAAATATATACTTGGAGAGATATGAGAAGTAAGTTGAGAGATAGGTACCTAGGTAGATCCTATGAGAAAAGACTTTTAGACCAATGGTACCAATTGCGACAAGGTAATAGGCCAGTGTCTAAATATATCAAGGACTTCCAGTGGTATGACATGAAATGCAATACCATTGAGACCGAAGCTCAGATCACATCGAGGATTAGGGTTGGGTTACACCCAGACATTTATAGGAAGCTATGCCTTGAAAAGACCAATAAGATAGACCGAGCCTACCAAGAAGCCCAAGAATGAGTTGGTCTGTTAAGATACCCAATAACTTTGGACTTAAAGCCAACCTCTACCAACATGAGTCAAGTTCCGATTGATCTCCATCCATCCATAGTGAACCAGACTTTTTGTGTTTGTCAATTCACCTGTGTCACCTCTTGACCAGAAGGATAACATTGAGGAGGAGTTAGTATGAGGCATGGCCATCCCCAAATTGTTGACCGACCAAGCCGTAACCTAGAGGAATCAAAGGAGAATAGGAGAACCTTCAGTAAGTTGAGAAGGAACCTGACATAAGTTTGATAGATGAATAGAAGAAGAATTTGAGGATATCTTTCCCGATAATTCAATTAACCAACTCCTACCTATGGGGTTGAGGGGACCCCTGCCACTCAAGGAATTCAGGAGCTAACCCTAAGAGAAGACCCTTTTGAGGAAGTTCAGGAAGAGGAAATTACACCAAATGAAAGTTTAAGTGAGAATACCCATGAACTCATTGAGGAATCCAAAGAAGACACCCCTGAGTCAAATCTGGTAGAGAGTGTGAAGAAGGAAGGGGTTCATAAGAATTGCCCATTGAAAAGGTCCAAGAACAAAAGATAGTAGCTTAGAGGCCTTTCTAGATAAACCTTCCAAACCTTCCTGATAACCTTCCACCTTCTAGGAGCACCCAGCCTATCCTAGAACTTGCACTTGTAGACCCTCCTAGAGCAAATCATGAGGTTTGGATGAGTGCACCTATAGAACAATGTCCTCATTTTAAGGTCATCCTAAATAACCAAGGTTCGTTTCTTGTTTCCTATAAGCCACCTCAAAACTCTGATTCTTATTTCCTACCCTTCCCTGAATCTTTTTATGTTTCTAGAGCTATGGGATTACACTTTACTGAGATTTCTAGGTTGCAGACTCCTTAGAACCTATAGGTTTGCCACCTACTTCTGGAAGACCTTATGGCACCTACTAGGCACCCATGATAAGTTTTCATGCGCTGCATGCCATTCTCCGACCCAAGGTCAACCTAGAGAGCCTTAGTTTATTAGGTTTAGACCTAGGATTCCTTTGAATAAAGTCCATTCTTTAGGAATGCGTCGTCAGCCGAGTTTAGGACATTGACTCAGATTTTGGTTTGATTGAGAGCACCAGGAATTGGGATTTGTATTTTGTCCAGGGCTGAAATTGCATTCAATGTTTCGATCAATAGGTCTATAGGCTAGAGTCCCTTTGAAATTGTTCATGGATACAAGCCTCACACACCACTTGATCTGATTTCACTATTAGCCCACACACACAAGTCTCTTGATGCACTTGCATAGCATGTAAGGACTTGCATAAAGAAATTCATGCCAAAATAACTTTAAGTAATGAAACTTATAAGAAGTTGGCTGATTCTCAAAGATGAGTCAAACTTTTGTTGAGAGAGACTATGTAATGATTAGGTTAAGGCTTGAGCGGTTTTTTTCCTGGAACTGTTAGAAAGTTACATGCTAAAGGAGCTGGACCATTTAGAGTAGTGAAGAGAGTAGGATCCAATGCCTATGTGCTCGAGTTGCCTCTAGAACTAGGCAATAGCTCTACTTCAACATACAGACTTAGTAGAGTATAGGGAGCCAGCTATGATTCCTAGTAAGCCTTTGAAACCTAATCCTGTTATTGAGAGTGATCCCGACCCTGTGTGTCTACCAACAAACTGGCCTGTGAGGAAAGAGCAGATTGAAAGATCCTGGATGATCAGGTTATCTCTACTCGTAATCGAGGATACCAAAGATAGTTGGTCCGCTGGCAAGGAAGGCCAGATTCTTGATGACTCTTGGATCCTCCGAGAAGAATTACAAGAATTGACCCCTTACTTGGAGAGACACAGGAGCCAACTGAGTCCATACCTCTCGAGCTCAAGTTCCCAGTACTCGAGGCAGACTCAGAATGTACTCAAGTTCCCTGGACTCCCTGGGAGAATTGCTGCGAAGGAGGCATCCAGGACTCAGCATCTCAAGGATCTGACTGATCGGAACTCTGATGAGTGACTGGAGCTAGGATTGAGTTTTTGAATTAGAGTGTACTTGTCCTACATTTTTTTGAGTCTGATTCACTACAATACAAATTTATAGTCATGTTGAGTCGGTCACAGTCTTCCTCCCAAGGCCCCACAGAGTGCCAAATTTTCTTGCCACACAAGTGGCGCCATCTCTTCCAGTCAACAGCCCATAGCCAGTCCCAGGAGCCCAGCCACGTCCCATCCGTGGTCTCAGGTCACCAACGTCCCGAGCAAGAATTCCCAGAAGCACGCTAAGTCCAGAGGCGCATCCCATATGTCTTGTCCCCAAAAGGGAGCAGATTTTTCTTGAAGCCAAAATCAGGAGGCGCCCCATTATACCTTAAGCCAGCTAAAGGAGGACTTTCTTGGGGAGCACTTCAAGGGGCACCCATCCATGCCTAAAAAGACCAAAGCAAAGTTGGGAAGAGCCATGACTTGGGGAGAAAGAAAAGGAGGTATCCAAAAGAGTTGATCCATGGAAGGAAAAAATTTTTTCTTGAAGAGCAAGGCTAGGAGGCGCCACTTACTTACCATTTGGAGCCACCAATCAACACTTATGGAAGCTCTTGGCCGGCTATGAGAAGAATTTGATTCTACAAGCCTAATTTGAAGATCCATCCTATTAGTCCCACATGGAAAAATGTAAAACCCTGACCTCTTGTAAAGACCTATAAAATAAACCCCTCTTGTAAGTTTAAAAAATAAATGATGAATGAAATCAATTTCTGTGTGAGCAACTTTGTGTTTCTCTCTTCCGCACTTGTATTCAGGGTTGAGCTCCGTGAGGGAGTAAATCCGGGTTCCCTAGGAACCTTGAGGAGGTGTGTGAGATCTCCAACCCCAAAACCCTACCAAAACCCTAGAGGCCGACCACCAGCATCCAGGTCCAGATCGGCTACTTCGAATACAGAGCAAATCCCAGAGGAAGTCAGATCAGCATCCAGGAGAATTAGGATTTCAGCAACATCAATTTTCAATTCTTCTTGTCTGGTAAATCCTTCCTTTGAGTATCTGGTTCCATAACTTGTTCTTCTTCTTTTTCCAGATCCTGAGTTCAGAGGAAGCCAACTCTGCCAAAGGACCAGTATTGGAGGATCCATTGCGAAGACATTCGAATCCGAGGATCCAACAATCTGCTCAAGAGAGTCCTTCCACTAAACTCTGTGAAGATCACTGTCTGGTACATAACCCTTCTCTTCTCTTTACTTCTGTCCTGTTGAAAGTTCAGAGAGAAACCCTAAGTCTGGGAGTTTTTCAACCCCCAGCGATCCTTTACTTCTGAACTACTCTGATAATCTAGTTTCTTTGAATTGTGCTCTCAATATTATATAGTTTCTTTCAACTTAGTTTAACTTTCCTTTGAGTCAAAGCCGACTTCTGAAAAAAAAAAAAAAGTCTTAATTTACTTCCGCATCGCATCATCTCTTTCGTTCTGCATCAGACACTCTAGGCTTATGTCTTAAATCCTAAGACTTATCCTTGTAAGAACAACCTTGTCTTTAGGAGACAAGGTTTGTCTTAAGGAGGAAGGAGGGAGAAAAACACACTCAGAATAATCTATGGTGGGAATCTCTGATTGAAACTCAGAACATTGCCCCTATTTATAGATTTAAAAGGAGCATGTGATATGCCCAGTCACTATCTTATCATAGTTTTTTTTAAGACCGAAGAGTAGTGATCCGGTTGAAAAAACTCATCTTGATAAAACTCTTCATGCGCCTAGGCGCATATTTGCGTCCCCTTCATTTCCAGACTTAATCCCCACTTGCCACATGGCAAGTGCCAGTCACTGGGAAGCCAAGAGACTTCTCTTCATTTTCCAAGCATCGGAGAATTTGAAGAGTCCTCGTAGCAAAAGGATTCTGCTTCAGACCGCGTGCCAAATGAAGGGACGCATCCCTTCATGCATGTGTTATCCTTCCATGCATTTTCATGCCAATTCAATATATGTTGACCAATCAAAAATGATCCTAGGAGGTGTGGGGATATGTGACAAGAGAGTCCCAGATGAATCAGCCAGAGTGATTCATCTGCAGAAGGAATCTTGGTCCTTTCTGCGATCCCTTTCCTTGGCACGCGCACATATGCACCCAAGGAGTCCAACCGACTTTGACTCTAGTCCAAGTGGCGTTCCATGTCCAATTAAATCGGGATAAAACCTGATATAGGTTATCTTAATCAAGACATAATCCAATTTAAGTCTCTCTTAAATTGGTTAATCAAATTAGCAAGCAACTGGACCCAAATCAACTTAGGTTAGGAATTAGGTTAGCCTACACATGCTAGTATGCAATCTAGCTAACCAATTAGGATCCCATGATCCTAATTAAATTATGAATGACTTCTTTGGTCAACTCTCTAACATGTGTGACACTTTGGGTTTCATATTTAGCCAGCAGTAGGTTTTGGTTTAAGCTGATTCGAACCAATCGAACTCGATTGACCTAATTAGGTCAAATTGAGCTGACCTAAATTGCCAATTTGATCTGTCCATCGAATTGACTCATGAAACCAATCCAATTGGTTTATGAATACCTACAAGACATGATTGACATCTAGTAATGTATTATGCCTACTCGGAATATGAGAAATTTGATAGAAAGTACCAAAATACCCTTCAGTAGAAAGTTACCATGCATTTCAATCTTTCGATCTTCCATTATCCTGATTAAGTGATGGGTATGGATAAATGTTAAACTGTAGCACTTAGTCATTTCAAATCTCTATTCGATAATGAAGACTCTGCTGATGACTGATTAGAAACCACTTCTAATCTTATCCTGCTTTGATCAAAGACTTTTTAAGTCATCAATCAAAGATATCACTTAGGATAACAATTCCTTTTACTAGGAATGATCGATTCCTTGTTGGTCCACTCATATCCTTCATACACCTTTCACCATATCCGAGAACATCCTGTAAATGACTTAATGTCATGAATGAGTATGAACCAAAACATGGCTTTGTGTGCACAAGGAACCATGGTGACCTCAGGTCTAAAGACCACATGCACAACTCCTACTTTGAGATCTATCTTTTGACAAGTAGTAAGACTTCCATAAGATAGTCCCGGTATGGATCAGTTTAGTGAACTCATACCCTAATGAGCACCCTTATCCTTGTATTCGTATATCTAAACAAGTGCTGTGAGACCAACCACCCTCTTAACAGAGCATACATAGGATAAGCTAGTCTTTTTGGACTCATCGATCCCCGAACTGATGGTCCATCGACTAGGAACATTTTAGGTTAGGGTTTATAGAAACTTAGGTCTCACTATCATGATTTCCATCATAACCCTAATTTCATTTGGCATAACCTATGGGGTTCATCATAATCTTTAAATAAGACACAGCAATATGATGAAATAATATGCCTTATTAATATATTAATATCATATAGGAGTTGGAAGATTACAAAAATGCCCTTATATAAGGTTGGCTTTTAGGACACTTTCCTTTCAATCTTCCACTTGCACTAAAGCCAATTGCCCTTGTACTTTATGTTAGATATATGCCCTGAAAGCAATATTGGCTTAACACATTTTAATTTTAGGGCATGAACTTTGTATTTTATTTTTCTTGTTAATAAAAAGGCATTAGTTTCATTCATATTGTTGTGTCTATGAATCTTCTATGGAGTTAATGGACCAATGACACATATTCTCAAGAGTTGAGAATCTGAGGCATGTGTCGTTATAGATTAACTCCTAAAAGCTCCCGATTGTTGGAATATCATGAGGACAGTGATTCATCCGTTAAAATCGATGTACTGATCACTTCCCTTTCTGGGTAGATGAGTCTCTGATCTACAGTGTGGTGACACTGGAGTAAGAGTACAGGTAGTTAATAGAGATCAACGTATAGCTGAGAACGACTGTATGATATATAATAGACAGATGACTATACATAGGTTCCTTGACCTAGAGTGTCTCAACTACTCACAATAAGGTTGCTATAGTTTGACAGCACAATCACATGGTTCCTATCCATACAGGACCTTGTGGTGTTTGTTGGTTGTAGTAAGTTTATTATAAGAGT
The DNA here is from genome assembly GCA_021397845.1 of Areca catechu. Taxonomy (NCBI): domain Eukaryota; kingdom Viridiplantae; phylum Streptophyta; class Magnoliopsida; order Arecales; family Arecaceae; genus Areca; species Areca catechu. Next base: position 138,292,764 of record CM038052.1, on the reverse strand, counting down.
AGGGTGTTCACTTATAGGGATCTATCAGCCTTAGTAGTAAGGAATAATCCTATACAAGCTTAATGAGACTAAGTCCAGAAATCTATGGCCATAGTAGGGTGATAATGAAAAGGTGTTTTCATTAGTATCACAATTGGACTTGAGTCGATTAGGTTAAGCATATGACTGATGGTTTGACGAGTATCCATATCCAACATCATGTCAGGATTTTGATAGGGGAATCGAATCACATGGTAACTACACCTAGGGATTCCAATCTTATTCTACTGGGTTGCCACTACATACTGCTAGGTATCACTAGTGGATTATGAGAGCGTGTTAGGATCATTTTCGGATCGATGATCCTAATAGGGTTGAGCTAAAATTATTTCAGTCCATCGAAAGGAGTTTCGATGATGTATAATGGAGATTATAGTATGTCTCATTACCAGAGATGATAGGACCTGAGGGATCACACACATTAGGAGCTCAAGTAACCAATCAGCAAATGAATTTGACCTAATTATAAATGTTACAATTAATTAGTTATGGATTAATTGCTAATTAAATTAAATTAGATTAATTTAATTGAGTTAGACTCAATTAATTAATCCTAGTTGAGTTGGATCAATATCTTCTTCGAAATGGTTCGATCGGATTTAAAATCACTTCAGTTTGATTATAAAATCATTACATTTGGACCAAGACCAAGAGTTCATTTAGACTGGGACTCTCTTTCTTTGTCTCCCCTTCGCTCCCATGCCTAAGTGGGCCCAACTTATTTTGTGCGACAAAAGAAAAGAGGGGCATGAATAGGTGGGCGCTAATATGATTTGGCATGAAGAAACTAAGAGAGGGAAGAGTCCTCTTCCACTCCTATTAATTTTCAACCAGTTGAAACTTAAACACCGGTGTTTTGGCATGGAGGACCTGGAGAGTTTTACCGTGAGAAAAATAAGGGGGAGGGGTTGGCCAAACTTAATACTTCTCTTTTGGCATGAATTATTTTGGCATCATCTCTCTTGGGCATCTTTTCTCCTGAGAGTCTCTCTCCTCATGCATGGTATTCTTCTCCCTTCTAGTTTATTTCTTCCTTGAGATATTCAAGAGTGTTGAGAGGTCTTCTACATAAAAGAAAGAAGAGGAAAAAGGGAAAAAGGTCATACAGATCTAAGATTGCAGATAGAAGCCGAAAGCCGATCTTGATTCGAATTGGCACAGTTTTTAAAGCAGGTAATTTGCTGAAAGAGGAGAGGGTTGCAAGGATCTAGCAGTCCGGTGCTCTCTATGACTCAGTTGTGAGAGCTTTGTATGGATACCAGCAGAGATCGGACGATTGCGCGGCTCTGACAGAATCCCGGTTTTTTAGTAGCGGATCTGCATGCTTTTCAGAGTAGCCCAGATAGCGATCCAAGTAAGTATTTTATGCTTAAATAATTTTTATTTTAGATCTGATATTTTTCTTATATGTTGCAGCATGTTAGAAATTTATGATAAATAAATTAGATTTATTATGAATTGCATGATTAGATATAAATTATTTTATATCTGCTTCCACTGCGACAGGCTGTTGATGCCTATTCGATTGCAATTTTTTCTGTTCCTGGGAGAACTCCAATACTTTATGCCCATACAATCTAAGTGGCGATCAAATTACTGCTGAGGTAATGCTTTAGTGAATGGGTCTGCTATATTGTTCTTAGTATCAACTCGTTCGATAATAATATCTTGTCTTTCTATGATTTCTCGAACGAGATAGAAACATCTCTTAGGATGTGCTTGGACTTATGATGAGACCTCGATTCCTTTGCTTGTGCAACAGCTCCGTGTTATCACAGTATAATGGCACTGGCTATTGTATTTCAGAACCATGCCCAATTCCATGTTGAATTTCTTCATCCAGACAGCTTCCTTCGTGGCTTCACTTCTAGCTATGTATTCTACCTCAGTGGCTGAGTCAGCTACGATTGGCTGCTTTGTACTCTTCCAACTTACTGCACCATCATATAGGATGAAGACATACCCTGATCTTGATTTGCTATCATCTGGATCTGATTGAAAACTAGAATCCGTATATCCTTCTAATTTCAACTCTGATCCTCCATAAATAAGAAAAATATCTTTAGTCCTTCTAAGGTACTTAATAATATTTTTCATAGCTTTCCAATGATCCTCACCTGGATCTGCCTGGAACCTACTTACTATGCCTAAGCATAGCAACATCAGGCCTGGTATATAGCGCATACATAATTGATCCTATAGTCGAAGCATAAGGAATCATAGCCATCCTTTCTCTTTCTTCTAATGTCTTAGGAGAGACATTTTCTTAGAGAGATGTATGCCTTGACTCATAGGTAAATAACCCCTTTTACTTCCATCCATGTTGAATCTCTTCAACACCAAGTCAATGTACCTAGACTGGGTGGGATAAGCCTAGCTTCCTCTTAGATCTATCTCTATAGATCCTTATACCTAGTATATAGGATGCTTCTCCCAAATCCTTCATGGAAAACTTTGATGATAGCTAAGTTTTAATCAATTGTAATATTGGGATATCATTCCCAATGATCAGTATATCATCAACATACAAAACCAAGAAAACAAGTGCACTCCCACTTGTCATCTTATACACACATGGTTCATCCACATTTTTGACAAAACCAAATTCCTTGATTATTTAATCAAAGTGGATGTTCCAACTCCTTGATGCTTGTTTTAGTCCATAAATGGACTTCTTTAGCTTGCATATTTTGTTTGGTCTCCCACTTGAGAGAAAACCCTCTAGCTGTGTCATATAGACTTCTTCCTCAAGATATTCATTAAGGAAAGCAGTCTTGACATCCATCTGCCAGATTTCATAATCATGGTATGCTACTATTGCATGCAATATCCAAATGGACTTGAGTATGGCTACTGGTGAAAAGGTTTTATCATAGTCAATGCTATGTTTTTGCTTAAACGTTTCGCTACCAGCCTGGCCTTGTAGGTTTCTACTTGACCATTTGCTCCTATCTTCTTCTTGAAGACCCATTTACACCCTATTGGGTTAATTCCTTCAGGTAGATCTACCAAGGTCCATACCTGATTGGAATACATGGAGTCCATCTTAGACTTCATGGCACTTAGCCATTTGTTAGAGTCTTTTCTCTTAACAGCTTCCGATAGGTCATAGGATCATCATCCTGAATGATACTGGCTTCATTGTCATCCTCGATGACAAAGCCATATCTAAGAGGTGCTCCCCGTACCCTTTCTGACCTTCGAAGAGGAGGTGTGTATTGTGGCTATTCTTGATCTACAAGAACTTCTGGTTTAGAAATTTCACTTGAAGACTCATTAGGTTGTTAAATCTGTTCTTCACTTAATTCAAGTGCAGAATTACTACTTCTTTCTTGATAATTCTTGCTCCAAGAATGTAGCATGTTTACTGACAATATACTTTTGTTCAGTAGTATATAAAGGTGTATCCAACACTCTTTTAGGATAACCAACGAACCTATATTTATCAGCCCTAGCACTTAATTTATGTCCAAAATTATTCTTGACATAAGATAGCAACCCTAAATCTTTAAGTACTTAAGATTTGGTCTTTTACCATTCCATAACTAATATTGAGTGCTAATCACTGACTTAGATGGTATCCTGTTCAAAATATAGGTAGCAGTCTCCAGGGCATGTCCCTAGAAGGAAATGAGAAGATGTGTGAAGCTCATCATCCACCTTACCATGTCTAACAAAGTGCGATTTCTCCTTTCTGCCACACCATTTAATTGAGGTGTATAAGGTGGGGCCCATTCGAGATTATGCCTTTATCCTTGAGATGGTTTAGAAACTCACCAGACAAGTATTCACCTCCTCTATCAGAACGAAGAGTTTTAATACTATATCCAGTTTATTTTTCAACCATGCATTGATATTCTTTAAACTTATCAAAGGCTTTAGACTTGTGTTTCATTAGATACACATGACCAAACCTAGACAAGTCATCAATAAAAATGATAAAGTAAGAATATCCACCTCTAGCTTGAGTTGTCATAGGTCCACACACATTAGTATGCACAAGACCTAATAACTCAATTGCCCTGTCCCCATGTCCAGTGAGTGGAGACTTGGTCATTTTTCCTTTGAGGCATGACTCACAAGTTCCTAATGATTGAAAATCATAAGGGTCAAAGTAATTATCTTTGACCAACTTGTTTATTCTTGACTCACTAATATGACCTAATTGGCAATGCCAGAGAAATGTGACATTGACATTATCTTTCTTTCTCTTCTTGTTATCAACAAGTAGTATTTCATCATTGAGTTCTAATGTCTGAAGACCAATTATAAAATAACCATGTCCGAATATTTTATTGCAATGAAGAATAGAGCAGCCACTACTCTTTATATTTATCTCAAATCCTTGTTGTAACAACAAGGGTATTGATACAATGTTTCTTACAATATCCAGTACATAATAGCATTCTTGTAATTTTAAAATATTATCCGAAAGTAATAATAGAAGATAGGTACCCACAACTTTAGCATACATGGCTTTTCCACTAGCGCCATATAGTTTGAAGTCACCTTTCTTCAATCCTCTAATTCTATGGAGTCCTTGTAAAGATTTACAGATATGAGACCCACATGCGGTATCCAATACCCATGAATAGTTTGTATCATGTACAAACCTTTAGATGCTCTACTTGCATTTGGCTTCACACTTGCAAGATATGTCTTACAATTTTTTTTTCCATGCCCCTGCTTGCCGCAGTGGAAATATGCTCCATCATTAACTGCCTTCTTGACTTTCTTCTTCTTCTAGATGCTGTTTTTAGGGTTGAACTTTCTTTCCAAACCCTTTCTATTTGCCTGTTTCTTCTTCCCATCAATGAGAAGAAGATGAGCCTTATCACCTTTTGAGTGGCTCTCTGCTATCTTTAACATATTCAATAGTTCAGGCAAAGATATATTTAGTTTATTCATGTGATAATTAAGAAAAACTAAGAGTAGGAATCTGGAAGTGGTTGCAGGATTAAATCCTGTTTGAGTTCACCATCCATCACAAGCCCTAATTGACCTAATCAGGTGATTAAGTCAATCATTTTTAATACATGGGTTTGTACAGATGAACTCTCACTCATCCGTGCATGAAACAACTACTTCGATATCTCGTATCGAGCAGCCCTACTTTGCTCTCCATATAGCTCCTTTAAGTTGAGCAATATGGACTGAGGTTCCATACCTTCATGTTGCCTCTGAAGCTCGTTGCTCATCGAGGCTAACATGATGCACCTGACAGTTGTACTGTCATTTTGTCACATTTTGTGTGTGGCAATTTCCTCCTCTGATGCATCTTTTCCGATCGGCTTAGGGTCTGGAGAATCCAGAATATAAGAAAGTTTTTCCTGAGTAAGAACTATTCTCAGGGTTTCTCAACCAATCCACATAATTGGGACCGTTTAACATGTTGGCATCTAAGATGCCCCGCAGTGACAAATTTGAAGTCATTATATAAATATCCTACATTTAATTAAGAACAATATCAGCAGACCACTCAGATGACATTCATAACTAGATAAGGACTTTATATCTAATTATGTCTCCCACTATTTTATTCAAATACCATAACCCTCAATCTATGGTAAGCGAGAACCTTACTGGTTTCTTTAGTAGGGTTGAGATCCCAATTCCTCATTAGTGCCTTGTGTTACACAACAAACAGTCATGAGTTCAAAGGTAGGACTTCCTTTCCAATTGCAACCCATGCATTTCTCAACAAATAAACTGCCTCTAAGACGCTTATAGTCTTGTGTTATACAATAAACTATAATGTTTTAGTTTAGTCAGACCCTTCATTTTTATATAGCCATGATGAAATAATGTTGCCCTTGTGTTACACAACAAAGCAACAATTTCCAACCATGCCATAAAGCACTAAGTGCATCAAGACGAATTTTATATCAAACCCTTGAGTAGGCCTTGTGTTACACAACAAACCTACTATAGTTTTAATATTAATTTGCTTAGCATGAAGGAAGGCCAATTATAGTATACTTAATCAATTAGCATTCCCAAGTTAAGGTTTAGATATGACCAAATTGGCCAGGTAAGTGGAAGGGGTGAGGGGCTCCCCCCGTTGCTTTCCTTGGACACCAATTGATTTGGCAAGGTTAGACAACGAAACCAATTAAAAATCTCATTCCCTTTACCTTCCCAGAACCACTTGCCAAGACATCAACTGGATGATCAAATCCTAATCAGTTTTGCATCATGATTGAGTTATACTATGACTAAATATATTTTTATGAGGGCTTTGATGGTCTCATACACATCCTAAATAATCATGTTATCATTGTTCATAACAACAAGTATAAACAAAAGCATATCAATCCAGCATATGCAAAAATATGATTATCCATTAGGTATATTTATCTTAATACGCAAATCATAGCATGATTTTACAATTCTCTATTCACCTTACTTATTCATGGGATATGGCCATAGGGACATCCCTATATGCCATAGGAGACCCCATTGAATGGGAAGAGAGGGTCTTTAAATCCTACTTAACCCTTATGACCAGACGGCCATGGTGACTAACTCAATCCAAAGAAGTTACTAGGATAAGACATGTTACTAAGATGCATTTGATTTGCAATATGCATAATATCCTATTGAAACAATAACATGCTCTTTTCATGATAATATTTGCTATCATACATAGATTAGGGTTTAAGAATAACAGCCCCTAATCCAATGGCAAACATCATACTATGATTAATTTTCATAACCATACAGCATTCCACTGAACCCTAAGTAATGGCATGCATCAAAAACCTATCATCAAACTAGCTATCTAATAAGCATTTGATCATACAAATGACAATTAATTGAATGAATTAAGGTTGCTCTGATACCACTGATGGGTTTCTTAAGGGTCATAATGCATGTATGATGCATTGGATATCAAAAATTTGCACAAAGAAAAACCCTTATTGGCTAGAAACCCTAATCCCAAGATCCCCTCAATTATATACAACTAATATATCACTAATATGGTTCATGATAAATACCTGGAATGCTGTTTTCTACTCCTTTTTATTAGGCTCACAAGTGCAAGCCCTCCAACGGTGATCCACATAGGAATTAACCCAAGGAAGAACTCCAACTTTAGTTGCTTGCTTGACTAGGACTCTTCTTGATAGCTTTTTGTACTTTGACCTTTGTAGGACACCCTACCCTCTTGTAGGGTACTCTGAATGCTTTGCAAAACCACTCTTAGATTTGGGATTACCTTCTTATAGGACACTCTAGGCTTATGTCTTAAATCCTAAGACTTGTCCTAGTAAGAACACCTTGTCTTAAGGAGACAAGGTTTGCCTTAAGGAAAGGGGAGGGAGAAAAAACACTCAGAATAAATTATAGTGGAAATCTCTGATTGAAAACTCAGAACACACCCCTATTTATAGATTTAAGAGGGGCATTATGATATGCCCAGTCACTGTCTTATCAGATAAGTTTTTTCAAGACCGAAGAGTAGTGATATGGTTGAAAAAACTTATCTTGATAAAACTCTTCATGCGCCTAGGCACATATCTGCGTCCCCTCCATTTCCAGAATTAATCCCCACTTGTCACATGGCAAGTACCAGTCACTGTTGGGAATTGTGTCCCAAAGCCAATCACCTAGGTTGTAGGTGGTTGAGCTAAGTATTGTACTCTTTCTTTGTGAATTAATAAAATATTTTTTGGCAGCTCATCACATATTGTATTTCCCTGAAATGAACTCTTTCCATGTGATGAAGTCCTTAGGACTACACTGACTTCGATACAGAGAGGATGTATCGAGTGGTCCTTAAACCTTGTTCACAACCAAAGGATATATTGTACTGGACGGCAATATATCAAGTATAGGTTGTTGTAGTTCACATCGTTTGTTTGTCCTCTTAACCAAATGAGTGTGGTGACACTGATGTGATCTACAAGTGGGATATGTGATATCTCATTGAACGTGACTCCGTGCAGCCCCTTTCTGCCAAAGGGATACTCACGATTGGATATGGGTATATGTGTCCCTCTGACCTGAGGTCATCACGGTAGCTTGCAAGCAACTCCTTGTGCTTTGGTGCCGGACTACCGGGATTTCTAATCCAGTGACGGAAGGTTTCTGGGTACAAGCAAGTACTTATGGAGCAGTGATGGACCAAGATGGAATTGACCTGTCCAAACAGTTTGGATTGAATGTCTCGTAGTATCTCAATTTAGCAAATCCTCGGCCGAGGTCGTCCTAGTGAGGAGTCACTGGGCTTGCAAGGTTGAGACACGTAGTCGACTGACTCAGTCTGTGTTGGCAGCCCAATCTCAATCGCCTTGAGCATTAGAGGTCAAAGGAATGAATTATACGGTAACCATATGCCAGAGGTTCGATAGTTTGCTCCCGCATCTTCGACCTATCCGGACATCGGGACCTATTGCTAGATGGTTTCCTGTGCTGGTACTAGAATTGTTCTAGTGCTATCGTTTAGGTTCGAACCTATGAGGTCACACGCCATAGAGGATTACTCTCTGATCCGGATACCGATTACGATTGGGAATCGTCTTGGTTTTATGGTCACGGTATTTTTTGAGCACTCTTTTCCCCATCTTACCCTTGTCTGTGTCAACTGAAAATTGTTCCGGGTTGACCAAGTCTGCACCAGGATTTTTTTGAATTAGTTTTGAACTGATTCAGAGTTCGTTTCGGCCTCCAATTGGTTGTGAACCAATTGAACCAATTTTTTTGGTCTTGAACCAAATCAATTGGATTGATCCGCCGTTTGGTTTAAATGGGTTTGAACCATTTTGCTTGGATCGGTGAATTGAACTGGTGTTCCTCTCCATTGACCATTTTACACGGTAAAACGTTGGTTGGAACTCCTTTCGAAGAATACCAAACGCTGGATGAAACGAAGAGGCCAAATGTCCGTTGAAGGCCAAACGACGTCTCTTCTCCTCCCTCCACTCGCGGGCTTTACCCTCATGTTTATTGCTGGTTAAGGCTGTAACGAAGCCATCTGCCTCCTCCTTTCCCAGCCTCTCCAACTCCCTCTCCCTGCTGTTCTATTTAAACAGCTTCCTATGCCCTATTTCAGCCCAGTTTTTCCAGCGTGTGAGAACCGAGAGAAAGCAACAACAAAATCTAGGTGTTCTTCTTCTTTGAGAGGCTCATTTAGAGTGCAGTTGGGGCTAGGTTTTGGAGTGTGTGAGGGAGAGAACCGTTTGTTTCTTATGCTCAAACTCGAACTGCAGCAAATGTGTGCTGCTGCCATTAACCAGTGACCGTGTCTCCTTCCAACGGCTAGCACCGCGTGTGAAGGTGGATCGGAGAGCCCCCCGGCGCATCTCCCCTCTAGAGGGAGTACCCTTTTAAGTGTTTGGCTTATTAAAAAATTTTAGGTTTATGAAATCTAATCAAATTTGCATAAGCCATTTTGGGTTAATTGGGTTAGCTGACTAGTTGGGTCCATAACTGGGTTAGACCTAAGTTTAGTTGAACCGGATTACAAGAAGATTAAACAAAAGTTGTTTAAGGCCCTTCTTTAGAACTATCTAATAGTTAGATTAGTTGATCCGTTCATCTAAAATGGATTCAATTAGTGGCTCAGTGGATGCCCGAGTCTTTAGGCTAGTCTGATCGAGTCTGGTAAACCGACTGTTGTCGAGGTAGGTTTGGCATTGTGATCATGGTTGTATGAGGCTACCTCTTTCCTAGCCAACTTGGTTGGTGTCTAGGAAAGATGGTTAATGGTGGTTACTCACCCATGATCTCACCTACCTGGCTAGTCGAGTCGACCAGAACTGTTTGGAAAAGCTCAATGACTCGAGTTAACCCATGTCACCCAGGTTGATCGGTCTGACTGATCTATAGGTGCCCATGGATCATTTGTTAATTTATTTCAACCCTCCTGAAATCTGATTGATTCAGTGGGAGGATGATCCATGTCCTTGTCTTTTTCTTCTGTCACAACTAAAAAATCCTCTAAAATTATTAGGTCCTTAAAAAGACTAAGTCAAAGAGTTGACAGTGTCTTAGCCTCCCATTAAGTTGGATAGAAATGTGTCAACTAGCTTGGTGTGCATCGGTAGTTCCATAGAACGGGTGTACATCCGGCGACTGGAATTTCTATCTGATCGATGATGGTTCAGTGTAACCTCCTTAACAGACCTGGTGGGCCGGCCATAGTCGGGCTTGGTCTTTAGTTAGCTGGAAGCATTGGATTTGTCATTTTAATGGTTGGACCTAACCAGAGACCCGTAATAGGAGGCCCCTAGGTCGATTGGGGTGTTCTCTAGGGCAAAATGAAATACTGAAAATTGTTTAGGGAAACAATTGGTTTATGAACCTACCTTTAGGCTCGTATGGGTGAGCTGGCCATAGTTGGGCTCATGCGTGGCCTATTGGATTTCAGTACCCACTTGAAAAAGTGTTTTCACGGATTGGAGTTAGAGGCTACCAATCTGAAATATTAGTGGGAGAAACCTTTAGACTAAAGTCCAAGTCTTTTGGTTAAATTATTAATTCATACACTAATTTGGTCTTATTTTCTTTTTAGATGTCTTCCAATTTATCGCTCTGGTCACTTCTCGACAACGAGAAGTTAAAGGGTCACAACTTCGATAGTTGGTATCGAAGATTGAGAATCGTTCTGGAGCATGAACGGATCCTCTATGTGATAACGGATCCGGCACCTGAAATCCCTCCCGCTAATGCATGGAGTGCGGTCAGAGACGCTTATCTGAAGTGGGTCTCTGATTGGACTACTGTCCGATGCATTATGTTAGCGGCGATGAACGACGAGTTCAGTCACAAATTCGAGGAGGCCCAAGCTGATGAAATCCTTCAAAAGTTGAAGGAATCCTTCGGCACCCCAGATGATGTAGAACAGTACAAAGTGTCTTGTGCCATCTACAATTCCAAGATGCCGAATGGCGGTTCAGTCACTGATCATGTATTGTACATGATCGAGCTGATTGAAAAGTTGGGCAAACTCGGATGCCCCTTGCACGAGCAGCTCGGCAAGGATGCGATCTTGAATTCTCTTCCCTCCACCTATCTTGATTTTCTCGATCATTATAGAATGAACAAGCCTGCAGTCAACTACCATGGTCTGTTGGGGTTGCTGCAGACTTTCGAGAAAGACCACCAACTATATAAAGGGGTGGTGAATTTAGTGGGAGGTAGTAGAGGTCGTCGTCCTTTTAAGAAAGGGAAGAAGAAAACAAATAAAAAGGGAAAGAAGGTGCAGAATGCTACTGGCCCTAGTCAGACCAGGAAGTATAAGGCTGATTAGTCTTCTGCAGAGTGTTTCTACTGTAACAAGAAGGGACACTGGAAGAGGAACTGCCCTCTTTATATTGCGTCCCTTGATCCGAACAGGCCGAGAAAGCTGAAGTCTGCTAAACAAGATATTTATATGTTAAAACCTTGTAATTACTCTATTGTTGATACTGCTAACTGGGTATTGGATATTGGTAGTCCAATTCACGTTTATAATTCGTTACAGGGACTTCAAGTTAGCAGAAGATTTGAAGATGGAGAACAGTTTCTGAGTGTCGGGAATGAAATCGTGTTCCAGTACTGGCGGTCGGAGTCCTGCATCTTGTCTTTGAGTCTTGTACTGTCGAACTAGTCGACTGTCACTATTGTCCTAGTTTCATTATGAGCATAATCTCTGTAGGCCTTTTGGCCATTGTGGTTTTGAACTATCAATAAAAGAGATTTTTGCAATATTTTTTTGAATAACTCTGTTATAATGAAAGCTAGATTAAATAATGGCATATATGTACTATCAAGGCCTGTTAGTGTAATGTACACTTCTAGCAAACGTCCAAGATTAGATAATGTCAACGATTTGTATCTTTGGCACTGTAGGCTAGGTCATATTAACCAAAATAGGATAAACAAGATGCGAGGAGATGGACTCCTCGAGGTCAGTGATTCTGAATCACTGCCCACTTGTGAATCCTGTTTACTTGGTAAAATGACCAAGTCACCTTTTACTGGAAAGGTGAACGAGCTATAGAACTTCTAAGTCTAATAAATACTGATGTATGTGGACCGATGACAGTTAGTGCCAGAGGAGGATACAAATATTTTATTACTTTTACAGATGACTTTTCAAGGTTCGTTATGTCTTCTTAGTGAGACATAAGTCTGGGTCGTTTGAAATGTTCAAACGATATTGTAATGAAGTAGAAAGCAAACTGGAAAAAGTATTAAAACCCTTTGATCTGATCGAGGTGGTGAATACTTATCTGGTGAATTTTGACATATCTGGAGGAGAATGGAATTCTCTCTCAGTGGACTCCTCCAGGAACACCATAGTTGAATGGTGTGTCCGAAAGGAGGAATCGAACCTTGTTGGACATGGTTCGATCCATGATGGGCTTTGCAACTCTGCCGCTATTCTTTTGGGGATATGCGCTTCAGACAGCCTGTTACTTATTAAATAACGTTCCAAGTAAGTCTGTTGTCTCCACTCCGTATGAGATGTGGAATGGACGTAAACCCTCAATCTCATACCTTCGGGTCTGGGGTTGTCCGGCTTACGTAAAGCGTTTAAACTCAGACAAACTTGGTCCAAGGTCTGATCATAGTTTTTTCATTGGTTATCCTAAGGAAACCAAAGGGTATTTCTTCTATTTTGAGAATGAACAAAAGGTGTTCGTTGCTCTTAGAGCTATCTTTTTGGAAAAGGAGTTCCTTGGAGAAGGAACTATAGCCTCTAAGATTGAACTTGATAAAGTTCAGCCAATAGAAGAACCTGCACACTCTGAGGACATCGTAGAACCGGCTGTGATTGAATCACACCCATAACCCATTAGGAGATCCGGTAGAATACCGCGTCAGCCAGACAGATACTACAGTTTCTTGGTCCGGGACGGTGATCCCATTGAGCTCGATGAGAACAATGAGGATCCGATCACCTATATGGATGCACTTCAGAGATCTGACTCTGAGTCATGTCTTGGAGCCATGTGATCCGAAATGGAGTCCATGGAAATAAACAATGTTTGGACATTGGTTGATCCGCTTGAAGGAATAAAACCCATCGGGTGTAAATGGATCTTCAAGAGAAAAAGGGGCGGAGATGGGAAGGTAGAGACCTATAAAGCCCGTCTGGTTGCCAAGGGGTATCGTCAGCGATATGGTATCGATTATGACGAGACTTTCTCTACTGTGGCAATGCTCAAGTCCATTCGGATCATGCTTGCTTTGGCAGCATATTTTGATTTCGAGATCTGGCAGATGGATGTTCGAACACTTTCCTAAATGGGGAGCTGGAAGAGGAGGTGTATATGATACAGCCTGAAGGGTTCACATCCACAGATGAATCAAAAGTATGCAAGTTGCAGAGGTCCATCTATGGACTCAAGCAAGCATCTCGAAGTTGGAACTTACGTTTTGATAGGTGTATCAAATCGTATGGCTTCATTAAGAATGGGGAAGAACCATGCATCTATAAATGGGTTAATGGTTATGTGATTGTATTCCTAGTACTGTATGTTGACGACATTCTCTTAATCGGGAATGATGTCGCAGCATTATAAGGAATAAAGGTCTGGTATCTTCTCAGTTCTCCATAAAGGACTTGGGTGAAGCTTCTTACATACTAGGTATGAAGATCTATAGAGATAGATCTAAGAAGCTTTTGGGATTGTCCCAGTCTACGTACATTGACACCGTGCTGAAACGATTCAGCATGAAAAATTCCAAGAAAGGCCATGTAACCTAACCACATGATCAAGAAAGTGTCGGGCTACCTTGGAGGCATCGAAGGTCTGAGAGCAGGGTATGAAATGGGCTATTTTCAAAAATCTATCGACCACTACATAGATGGAGTCATGTTTCCTTAAGGTCTTAGGTAGTCCTAGTACAAAGTCCATGCTAAGATCTTGCCATGGGCGATCAGGTAAAGGTAAAGGGTGTATAAACTATTGTTTTGCTTTTGCTGCTTGGCAACAGCAGAAGTTCAATACCTGGACACTATGTGAGCAACATCCCTTTTCAAACTAGGCCAAAAGAACTAGTCCTCTATAGCTAAAATGGTCTTATTTCTACCAAAGTGACTAGCTAGACCTCTTGTATGGGTTTCCCAATTAAGAAATCTCTAAGTGAGGTCCTGGGAATACACAATCTATTATTTCTAAAGGGTAACCATCTTGGAGGGTGTACTCGCTATGAAAACTAGATGTTCCTTGGCTGATGGTTTGGAAAATTTCATCGAAGTCGGACATGTTTCATATTCTTCCTTCAATTGGTCAAATCCAAATACTTCAGTCCTAATAGAGTTCAAAAGCAAGGAACGGTGGCTAAGGGCATCAGCTACCTTATTTTCAGTTCCAGCCTGATATTTTAGCACAATGGTATAGTTAGATATACTCTACCCACTTGGCATGCCTAGGGTTCAACTTTTTCTGGGAGTTTAGGATCGGAGTACTTCATGTTCAGAGTAAAGGACAAATTCCTGGGGTAGTAGATAATGTCTCCAGTATCTAAGGGCTTATACTACTGCATAGAATTCCTTGTCATAGGTTGAGTACTTAAGTTTAGCCTTATTGAGTTTTTAACTAAAGAAGGCTACTGGGTGACTCTCTTGGCTCAAAACTCCTCCTATGCCTACTCCTGAAGCATCACAAGCTACCTCAAAAACTTTGAAAAAATCAGGTAACCTCAGGATTAGTGCTTGTATCATCTTATCCTTAATCTCTAGGAAAGCTCTATCAGTAGCTTTGGTCTATTCAAAATTTTCCTTTCTAATATAGTCAGTGATGGGTGCAACAATGATGCTAAATCCTCGAATAAATCTCCTATAGAAGGTGGCTAGACCATGGAAACTATGCACATCATGGACACTAGTAGGCACTGGCTACTCAATTATGGATCTAACCTTCTCAGGGTCAGCTGACACTCCTTCGGGGGTCACACCAATCCTAGAAGATGACCCTATGGGTTAAGAAATCACACTTCTTCAGATTGGCATAGAGATTCTCCTTCCTGAGGGTTTAACATACTTGTCTCAAATAATCTAGGTGGTCTTCCTTAGTCCTACTGTAGATCAAGATGTCATCAAAATAAACCACTACAAATTTTTCTATGAACATCCTTAGGACTTGGGTCATGATTCTCATAAAGGTGCTAGGGGTATTGGACAACCCAAATGGTATGACTACCCACCCATAAAGACCATCCTTAGTTTTGAATGCAGTTTTTTATTCATCCCCTGTTCTGATCCTAACCCGATGATAGCCTTTCTTAAGGTCAATCTTTGAGAAGATGGTTGCACTGGCCATCATATCTAACATATCATCCAAGCGGGGATCGAAAACCTATATTTCATAGTAATTTTTTTATGGCACGACTGTTAACACACATTCTCCATGTGCCATCTTTCTTAGGGTTAATAGGGCTGGTACAGCACATGGACTTAAGCTCTCCCTAATAAATCCTTTTCTAAGGAGTTCTCCTATCTATTTCTGCAGCTCTAGATGTTTAGTTGGGTTCATCTTATAGTGGAGCAGGTTGGGTAGGGTGGCTCTTGGGACTAAGTCTATGGCATGCTAGATGTCCCTTAGTGGTGGTAACTGGTCAAGCAAATCTTTAGGAAATACATCCTCAAATTCACTTAAGATTTTCTCAACCTCCTGAGGGTGCTCTTTATGGGTTTGATCAGGTACTTTCTTAGCAGCTAACATCCAAACTATAGTTCCCTCAGAAATCTCTTTCTCTAGCTCCTTAATAGTAATTAAATTGACTCCAGATTTTTTTTCCTTCAATGAGCTAGATCCTCTCTTAACTTTGTCCTTAGGTGGGGTTGGGTTAATCATAATCTTCATCCCATTGAAATTAAATGAGCATGAATTGGATCGGCTATATAGGGTAGCATCATGGTCATAAAGCCAGGGTCTATCTAGAATTATGCTACTAACTTTTATGGGTACAACATCACACCACACCTTATCTTGGTAAGACTGAAGCTGGATTTGGACTTGGCATCTAGACTTAATGGGTATGGATATGGAGTCGATCCAAGAAATCTTATAGGGGCTGGGATGGGGAACTGGGTTCAAGCCTAAGGTTTTGACTGCCTTAAGTGAGATGGCATTCACATAGCTCCCACTATCTGTAATGATTTTGCATACCTTATCTCCTAATTTTACAAAGTTTTGTAGGATGTTGGTCTTACACCAATCCTCTTGTATCTTAGTATGGGCTAGGATGCACCTAACTACCCCTAACAGGTCAAACTGGTCAAGAACCTCCTCATCTTTTTAATATTCATATATCAGGTTCTCCTCAGCTTCATAGATCTCCTCTCCAATTTCATCATTGGGTTTAGACTCTTCTTCCTCTACTTCACCTATGTGCAAGGATCTGGTTGGGCATTGGCTAGCAAAGTGTCCTATCTGATGATATCCAAACAGGCATTTGGGTTGGGACTCGGATTCCTCTAGGTTTCAGGTGCCTTACCCTTATCATCTTTAAAGGGTATTGAGTTGCTAGAACTAAGTCGACTTGGGCTAGGGTTGGGACGATGTGGGTTAGGGCTGGGATGATTTGGATTAGGGTTAGGTCAATTTGGGTTAGGGTTTGGTCGGCCTGGGTATGATGGGTTAGGGTTTGGCCTAGAACTAAGGGCATTAGGCCTAGTGGACTCAGGTTGACGGGCTATAGGTGCTTTCTGGAATCTCTCATAATTTTCAGCTATCTGGTAGGCTTGATAGAGAGCGTAGACTCCCCTCAAATACAGTTCTCTCTGGATGTCTTCTTGAAGGCTAGCCCTAAACCTAGATAGGGTCACTGATTCAGGTTTGTCTAGGCAAACGTTATAGCATACTCATCGAACTTGGCTATATATTCTGACACAGACCTACTTCCTCGGCTAAACCTTTGCCATTGGTCTAGAAGTCTCTGTTGGTAGGATGGTAAAACATATTTCTCCCTAAGTTTCAGCTTCATGGCCATCCAGGTATCTATGGGGGCTTCATTTTTTTTTGTCTGATTAGGCACTCTATGTTTTCCCAATATACCTAGTATGGCTGGTTAACCTTAGTTTGGCAAATTTATACCTCCTTTCCTTACTCAACTCATACCATTCAAAATATTGTTCCATGCCTCATTCCCAATCTATGTAGGTCTTGGGATCTGGGGTGCCATCAAAGGTGGGAGTGTCTATCCTGATTCTCCTTATAATTCTTTCATTCTGGTCTTGGAGTTCATGATTGGGCCTCCTAGGGTGGGGCTTTTGGAATGGGTCATGGCGTGGGCTCTCCTAGGATTGGGCTCCAAAAAAGGGTCATGGGGTTGGGCTCTCTTAGGATTATATTGCATGGAAAGAGGTGACTTAGGCTCGGGTTCAGTGTTGGATTCTTGGGTTCTCCTCTAGGGTTCCTAAACGATCTTCCACTTGGTCAAACCTATGGGTCATTCGATCAAACTTGTGGTCCATTTGGTCAAACTATTCAGTTATGGTTTTCATTAAAGCCTCAAAGGTGGGTTCTATGGTTGAACTGGGTTGGGATTTAGACTGATGATACTGGACTCCTGACCTAGTGGTCAGGCACTCAATCAAACATGGGATTATGATGCAGTCAAGCACATAAGGGTTAACACGTTCTAGAGTTTGCTAGACCTAGAGCCAAAATCAGGTGAGTTAACTCAACTTACACCCAACTCAACACTTAGTCCTTCTACTGGCTAGGTAAGAGGTGGGGTCATGGGAGGCTCTCCCTACTTGACACAGGGTCCTAATTAAAAACCACCAGTCCACTTAGGGCATTTGCCTCAGGACCTCTAGCCTTAATACCAGTTTCCAGTGATAAGTGGAGGGTTGAGTGCACTAATTCCCTCACTAAACTCGGGCCCGACCTATTGGTGTCCCTAAATCAATTAAGTTGCTAGTTAATTTTAATTAGGTTTGGGTACGTATGCAAGGTGGTTGTTTTTGGCTCAAGACAGGTGATGAAATCTTGCCCTGATCTGACAGAGAAAATTGCCCTTAAATTAGGTTTGATGCAAATGATGCTCACTCAATGAAACCCTAATGCAATCTAATAACAGAAAACAGAGAATAAAATATTTTTTTTATCTTTTTATGAGATGGCAATTTAATGTCAAGTTGGTTAAGTGATCGATCAAAACTGGCTTGGGTTGGGTGGGGTTTGGTAGTTGATAGGTTTAGTCAAGCCAAGTATGCAGTAATAGCAAAAATTGAGATTTTTGGTTATGTTCTAATGCAGAGGTTAGCACAGATTTCAGAGCAAAAAAATTCTAAAAATTTGCAAAACAGAGGGTTATGTGTGAGATGATTCCTACCAAATTTCGTGTAAAGTAAAAATAGTATGATATTGCAAACCTAGGGTTTCTAGCTGGGTACAGGAAAAACAAATTTCTGGTTAGGGTTTCTAGGATGCAGATTTTTTTTTATTTTTTGGTTCTGTAAAATATGAAAAAAAACATGGTAATTAAGGAAACTATCATATATTAATCAGTGCAAATTTCAGAAAAAAACAGTATGACTAAGTTGGCAAATAGATCTAATCTCGGACCCCTAGTGCAAATGACAGGATGTAAATTCAGTGGTTTGATATTTTTTTGGTGTTTTGAAGATGCAAGGCTATCCTAAACCGCTCTAATACCAGACTGATGCAAGATGACTCTAGGGATGATATGTAAGTAGAAAATAATAGTAAAATATTTTTTTTGGATTTTTTTTAGAATTTAATTGGAGGATAAAATCTTGAAAATGTGTGAAGATTAGTAGGAAGTATGTAACAACAAGTCTACTGTACCATAGTTAGAATCATGTAGAGTAATAAAAGATAGGACCTCGAGGATTGAGAAGCCTTCGGTTAGGACAGTGTACCTTCAAAAATTAGAACTTAGGAGAGGGTCTGGGTGTTTACCTAGCAACGATGATTGTTCCTGCCATAGACGGGGTCGCTTAATGCTCTGGATTGTCGCCTGGATGATCAGCCCTCTGTCCCATGGATCAACTGTCTTTTCTTCAGTTGGTCTCGAAGGCAAGAAGGGCCTCTTCCTTGGAAGTGTTCACCAGAAGGATCCTGCACATGTTAGGAGTAAGATAAACAAAAGATAAAAATAAGAAATAAGGGGTGGAAGTGAAAGAGGGTTGGAAGCAATTGTTGCTGATGGCTGGAGCTTGATGTAGGAGAAGATGCCTGGGCTATTGTTGGTAGCCTGGTGATTGGAGTGGAAGCTGGGGCTGAAGCACCTGGGGGCCAGGAGGGCCTGGGAATGCTTGGAAGAGGGGTTAAGATGGTGGCCAAGGGTTGGAAGGTAAGGTGATGGTGGGTTGTTGGGAAGATGGAAGAGTTATGGGTGGCTTGAGCTCTAAGGGCTTGGCATGTTAGGGTTTGGTGATGGGGTCTAGGATGGCTAGGGTTTGAGGGAAGAGAGAGAGAGTAGCAGGGGCGGCTAGGGTTTGCACATAGGAATAGGCACTCGGGTCTCACACCCACTCTAAAAGGAGGCAACAATTTCAACAAGAAATCAAGTAGTTTTATTTCATGAAAAGATCTGATTACAAGAGGTGGAGGGGTGGGTATTTATAGATCTACCCAGGTCCCTGGACTCCAACACAAACTGGGAATACATGACTTATGGGCCAAGAAACCTTGGTGGGTTCAATCAACTGCAGGCTTCTTCTCTTGGGCTAGGGTGCCAGCTTTGGAGGGCTTGGGCTAGGGCACCAATCATGAGCATCTGGGGCACCAAGGGCCTGGAGCAGGGGTGCCAACCTTGATGGGCCTGGGGCACTGATGGACTTGAGGGTGCCTGCTAGTGTGGACTGGAAAGGGTGATGAGCTAGGGAATTGCACCAACTAGAAGGGGCGCTAGGTTGGGGAATCGGGCCAACTGGAAGGGGCGCCCATCCTTTGGGCTTGGCGGCATGAAGGCCCATCTCTTGGGCGGCATTGCAAGGAGGGGCCTGAGTAGGGACCCAAGTACTTGAACTCTGCTTTGGTGGGGTGGCCTGGTGAATCCTCTGGTCTGGTGATCCTCCTCTTGTACAAGACTTGACCCAAACTTACAGGACTCATGATATTGAGACAAGGGACTCACTGGACTCAACTTGCCTCAACTTATTACAGGACTCAATTGGTGGACCAACTTTATTACAGGACTTGTCTCACTTTAATATAAGTAACTCATTACTAAGGACTACAGGACTCAAAAATCATAATCAGTAAACCAGATTGGGCCCAGCAATCTCTGTCTGATCCTGGTGCTCGCACCATCCCTAGAGAGGTTCATTTTGCTAAAGATAATGTAAAACAAGATATATGTAGAGATTTCATTATCAATCAAAACATGCCTTACATCATAGTTTGTAATGGTAAGGAAAACTATAATGGCATCATCATGGAAGATTTGGACCTTTGGCATCGACATTTGAGAAGATAATGACCTCATCCTGCCTATGCTACTTGGCTTGGGAGGCTTCGAGAACTACTTGAGCAAGGGAACCCCAACTAGGAGGCTGTCCCCTTAGAAAATCCTCCACTGATGGTGTTTACCAAGTCACAGGTTGGACAATTATCCATAGGAGGCTCTATGGTGAGCTGGGACAGAAGACTAGGGGCTTTGTCATCCTTGGGCTAGTGGATGTAGGCCCGTATGTAACCTCGGTGAACCAGAACTTCAATCTAATTCTTCAAGGTGAAGTAGTCATTCATATCATACTCGTACTCTCGATGAAAATGGCAGTATTTTGATCAATCCTTCTTAGTCTTACTCATTTTTTTGAGCTAGTAGATGATATCCTGGTTCTTTATCTCTATCAAGATCTATCTTTGAAAAGTGTTTAGTGACTTGAACTCAGCACAGTGGTGGGGTGGGCTCCTAGAGCGATGGAGTCTAGCTTCATCACTATGCTTCTTGGGTTAAGGAGGAGGGAGAGGGCTACTCTTAAGGGTGGTTGCACTCCCCTCTCTCCTTTCTCTTCTCTGTTATACCTTTTTCGGTGTTGATATATTTCTCGAAGTAAGATAGAAGCTCCAGAAGGTCATGAGGGAATCTTTTGGAGAAGGGGATTTTTTGGAGAAGGGGTGAAAAATTCTAAGCCTTCAAAACCGAGTGATAAACTTTCGGCCAAATGCTTCAAAAGAGATGATGAAGTCTGGTAAAAGCCTAGTATACCAAGCTCAGGCTGTATTATCAAATATGGCAGAAAAGGACTTGCACATCAAGACATCGGACATCTCTTGTAGCATCATGAGAGCCTTCAAACTCTCGAGATGGTCACAGATGTCGGTGGAGCCATCTAGGCCTCCATGAATGGCACCTTGAAGCAATAAGGAATGGACTCCTCCATAATTGCTCAGGAGCAGGGTGTTCACATGGTGAAGAGTGGCTTGCTTGCTAGTGATGTCTATTACCATTTAAAGGCCTTTAGATAACCATCCACCTCATGAAGTTTTTGATCTATCTCATCCCATTGCTGGGTGCACTTTTCTGAATGTCGGTATGATGGTCCCTCCATCGAAGAATCCTGCGAAGAAGACGAGGAAAGTGAAATAGGAGAGTTGCATTTTTGATTCCTACCTCAATGACCCATTTGGCAATGGGTGTGAGATACACCAAATGCCCCTCAGGGGTTAGATGGTCATGAAAGGTGATGATGAAGAGCTTGTTCAGGATGCCTACTTGTTGGAGCTATCAGGGGAACTTCTATTTTAGCAGGATGGGATAAACCACCTTGCTTTGCCCCCCTCACCGAAGGAGGGACACCTTATGATGGGTGCCCATTCAAAAACAAGGAAGGCTGAGCCGGAGATTGCTACAAGTCCTACACTACAGTGGTCAATGATTGAACATGAAGTTGGAGCTAGTGGAACTACTTGGGTGTGATAAAAGGAGCGGATAGGGGCTCACCAATGTTTTGGTCTGGGGGACCTCGGGGATGATTTGCCAGGATGGTCAGTTCATCTATAGGAGCAGGAGTGGTGGTTTCTGCCACTACTATCTTCTTCACCATAGCTGCACAAAAGAAAGGAAGGTTACAAGCCCTCTCAATAATTGTTTAGACCAAAGGTCCTTCCTTTAGCATCAATTTATTGCAGTTCCATTGAAGGCCTACTGATGTGACTGGATGCAGCTGCTATATCAGACAACTCTAGGTTTCCCTCTATCGATGCATGGACATTCTATAACCTACAAAAATAATAAAAACATGGAAGCCCAGCCATGATGGGGGTTTCTTGGTGGTGGACCCTTCGATGCTTAAGTCAGTCTTCCATGGAAGCAAATAGAAGAGAGGGGTCTATAGCTTCTAGGTAGATGATGTGGTATCAAGATAGATAGAAAGTGGGCAAAATGTTGGGGGTGGCAGATGGATGTGATGGAAAGTGGGTGAATGGATGTGGCAAAAAGTGGGTAAAGCATAGGAGAGGATGAGCGAGGCTTACGTGAGACGGTTGAGGTAGTCCCTGACTTTACCTTAGCTCCGTCCTAGGGCTTTGGATGGCTCCGAGAGAGCTTTGGAGACTCTTAAAGGGCTTCTTTCAAAAGCTGAGAAGGCTTGGAAAATGTTTACCCTTTCAGAGGAACTTACCTATAGGAACTTACTTGGAGGATCTCGGAGAATGATTTTTATAGGTGGGTATATAAAGTACCTAATACCTAAGAGACATTTTGCAGTGCAAGGAGTGGTGGCTGGCACATCTTTGTAGAGTGCATACCTCTGGAGGCATAACTTGGAGTGGTTGAGGATGGTGCAAAGCTTGCCCTCACGACAGGTATGCTTCCATAATGTGGCATTCGCAGGAGTGATCAGTGTCAAAGAGTCACTATAGTAAAACTGTCTTTCCTAATAGTTTTTCTTGATGCTAAGGGCAAGCATCGTCAGCCTCCGTTGACCCACCGATACTTTTGAGAAGCATCATTACAATCGCACATTATCAATGCATTTTATCATTTTCGATCCCCCTTTTCCCCCTAGCCTGAGCCCTAGATCCTATTTGCTCGATCCATCGCAACCTTCTCTCCTCCTCCTCCGATCCCCCTCCTCTCATTCAATCGGCCAGTAGCTCCTCTTTCAATCCCTCCCTCCATCTCTTCCATCGACCGAGCCCTATAGATCCCATTCGCTCAATCCATCGCAACCTCCTCCTCCTCCTCCAATCCCTCCCTCCTCCTCTGTTCCCTCCATCCTCTCATTTGATCGGCGGGTAGCTCCTCCTCCGATTCCTCCCTCCTTCTCCATCTCTTCCATCGACATTGGGTTTATCCTCGCCGTCCAAAGGATTGAACCGCCATCGCGTAGACCTGAGTTGAGCTGCCACCGCACTGGCCACCTCCTCTGTTTCATCCTCTGATCCCTCTTTGTTCATCAAATCTGTATGCATATTTCAGTAGCCTTTCACTATGTTTTAGTTTTGAAGATGTTGATTGTTATGAACGTATTTATTTTAGTATAATATAAAATATCTGAGTTACTAAAAATAGTAAGAGTGATGATGGGATTTTTTTTTTTTTAATGTCTAGGGCTGGCCATGAGCCTGCGTGTTACAATAATTTTTTGTTCATGATGGTAGTGACAGTTCAAAGAGTCCTAACCATCCATACTCATTGTTCTTCTGTGCTTTGTGTGTATGTTTCAGGGGAGAGATTGAAGGTGCATTAAATCATGCTTGACATTATAACAATGTAATTATAAAACAAGTTTTTTTTTTTTTTTACATAGATAGATGATCATATTATTCTTGTACAAGTAAAGCCCATAATATCAAAGTATAAATATGTTTGTGTTGCACGCTTTGGCGAAGGAATGGCTTTGTATTTCCTTTGCCATTCTAGTTTTAGAATTTATAACCATCTAGAAACTCCATCTTAGGTGGAATCCAAATGTTAAGGTGAGGGCTGCTTTAACTGAGGGCCCAAGAAGTTATCCCCATGGTTGGCCCAAATTTATAAGTTATATGGATAATTAGAACCTAAGTTTAGTTTGGCAAGCGAATAAATAGTTGTGCTGGTTTTAGCAATGTTATAGTGGCATAAAGGGAATTGGAGTAATTCTTGTCAAAGAAAAAAAAAAATACTTGTTTCTATTCAAATCCTTCACAAAGGCCTTTTGCCCCAAGATTTATATTAAAAAGTAGTTTATATGCATTAACAAAATTGTTAGTCCATAGTTTTATTTTGTGTCTACAATTTGACATATACTAAGTGTTTCAGATTCAGAATATGCACAATGTCTATATGAAGAGATTACATTTATCTCATATCATTTTTAAAAATGAAATTTAATATATACAAATAATTTTTGGTGCCGTAATTGTTATATTATAGGGAGGAAGAGAGAGAGAAGTCCACGGCCATGCAAACCCTAGCAAGCCTATGCATGCAGCTTTGATGCATGGGACCACTCCCTACCCTAAAAATCTTCCTCTCTTCCATGGCACACTTGAGCGCCACCTCCAACTGGCCTTTGATCCTTCATTTTCTTGGGTCTCACATAGCCATGGCAATTACTATACAATCCCTCATCTGTCCTACTAAAACAAGGCAGCAGCATATCTGCACCAACTTCAAGATGGGCAACATACATAATTTCAAATTTTGAGAGGACTCTTTTGTACCTCAAATTTTATATTAATTTTTTAGGGAGACAATACTTAACCTATCTAACCCATTTCACTTGATTCAATTCATTATAAATTGAGCTAGGTTACATGTTTAATAAAATAATTAGATCCAAATCCAGATTTTTAACTGCTTAATAAAAAGGTCCAATCAAACTTTTTCCATGCTAAGCCTTGTGCAGATAAAAAATTACCTGGATCCATTAACGTTGACTCAATAACTCCATATTTAACTTTATTATATTAGTTTTTGAAGGACACACCATCATCTAGGATTACATGGCAGGAGGAACTTTCAAATGAATGAAACTGGCACTCATAGCATTACTCGTGAATACATTTGAACAGGTACCATCTAAGAGAGTGTCTAAATTCTAAATTGCCTTCATTTATATAAGAAAGGTTTATCTGCTATACATTTATTTGAGAAAGGATCAACAAAGAAGTTTAACCTGACCATATATTTTGCCAAACTGGAAACTATATGTACATGCATGAAAATAGTACGTGCTTTATATATTAGTTTGTCAGATAGTATGTAAGGTTTATCCCCATTCATAGCCCTACTAGATCGCATGCGAACAAAGTAGCACATTACAAGTTTTGTACTTCACTATGTTATTCTGTTCTTAATTCAGGTTTGAGTTTAGGTCTTCAAAAAGTTATCTTGATTCTTCTAAAGTCATATATTATATTAGTCCAAGTAGAAGAGTCAGGGTTCAGGCTTAAATAACTTGGTAATTGCATACCACTAAGAAAAATATGCTTTACCTGTTGTGTTGTCTTGTTGTTATCAGGTGCTTGATTGCTTCGAGGGTAAAGAAGCTTTCTAACCTATTTTGAAATTGGTTTAAGATTTGTATATGGAGGCTATAATGATTTTGGATGTATGTTTTGCTGATTCAACTATTTCTAATGGCAGCAATCATGGATGTGCTTTTGTTGTAGGCAATCGATTATAGTTGTTTTGATTTAGTTGTAGATTAAATGGTAGATCTGAGCCTCCTCATTATTTTTCTTTATTTATTGTTCTTTTTCTTAGTAGATTATTTTTGTTTCTTACTCAACATGTTATGCTTTAAGATTTGTTTATTATTGCAAATCCTTTATTTCAATACCATATATAGTTTTGCTATGATCAATAATAGTTTTTTAAATATTTTTTATAAAACTTGCATTACATAGAAAAATAGACCCGTCAATTGAGTAATGTACATATTCTATAGCATCCGTATATTTATTTTATTTTATATGGATGGAAGAAATATGTACAGTGGTCATTGATTGTCCATGTCAAACTGTTCAAAAATTATATTAATTATATGTTATCAATACAGTATTCAAACGATGTGCAACAGGGGTTGAAAGCAAATTCAGACTATATTTTCTTTAGTTCTTCTCACATATAAATATTATGTGGAGAGAACTAAGGAAAAATGCTGTGTCAAAATTTTTTCCGATCCCTATTGCATAACGTTTGATTATTGTATTGATAACATATAATTAATATAATTTTTGAATGGGATATGATCTATCTTTACCTACTAGTTGATCATAGATGCATTTAATAATACTGTAATTGATCTATGAAAAAACTCTTTTTTAATTTATTTGTTTTTATAAATATTTATTTATTTCAGTTAATTTTATCTTACAGTGGATAAGGTTGGATAACTAATCGAGGTATAGCAAAGAATATCTGGATGGAGATCAGAATTTTATTAATTTGGTATGGAGAGAAGAAGTATCAATGAAAAGATTCCATGCCCATGACAAAAATGTATAAATTCCAATTCTCTATATCCAATACTGTTGAAGAATATTTAGTATGGAATGATTTTTTAAGAGGTTATATAGAGTGCTTTTTTCATGGAGAGTCAATGTTACCATCTATATATAACCCAACCTCTAACATGGAACATATACTTGGTTTTGGATCCAGTAACCAACAGAAAATCTTGTAAGAGATGATGATATGAGGAGTTTGCTTAGAGATGCTTTTGAATATGGTGCTCAAAATCCTGGAAATTTCAATAGAGGACAAGTAGCAGCTAGGCTACCTGAGGGTCTTATATTTACTAAATCTATACATAATAGGGAGCCGATATTCCCAACTAATGTTAAAACAGATCATTATCAGAAGTTGATAAGAGATGTAGATCAAGAATTATATGCTAATTGCAAGAACTTTTCAAATTTTTTTTTTTTTTGTACATTTATTTCATATAAAATATTTGAATGGATGGTCTAGCAAGAGTTTTACTATCTTGCTCAAGTTATTAAAGGATGCATTTCCTGAGGTACTAGTTTACCAACATCTTGTTATGAAACCAAAAAATTAGTAAAGGAATTGGATCTTGGATACGAAAATATTCATAGCTATCCAAATGTATATTATATCAAGGAGAACATGCCGACAAGAGTCGTGACATGTGTGTGGATGTTCACGATGGATGAAGCAAAAGAAAATGAGAGTGAGGGATTAAATGAATAGATGCAACATAAATTAAACAAAAACTAGCCAAGGTATTACATTATTTCCCTCTTGTACCTAGATTAAAAAGGATCTATGCATCATCAAAGATAGCTTCATCAATGAGATGGCATGATAAAGGATGTACAAAAGATAGAATGCTGAGATATCCAACGGATAGTTTAGCATGGAAAGTATTTGATGATAGACATCCTAATTTTGCCTGTGCTCGTAATGTCAGGCTAGGTTTAGCCAGTGATGGGTTCAATCCATTTTGGACCATAAGTTCTATCTATAGTACTTGGCCAGTTGTTCTGATTCCTTATAATTTGCCACCATGGATATGCATGAAACAGTTTTCACTTATTTTATCAATGGTCATTTCAGGTGATAAGGGTTCAGACAATGATATTGATATTTTTTACAACCTTTAATAGATGAATTTAAATAATTATGGGAGGGTATCAGTGCAACTGATGCTTCGAATGACTAAACATTTAAATACGGGCAGCTTTATTATGGACTATTAATGATTTTCTTGCATATGCTAATTTATCTGGCTGGAGCACTAAGGGATGAGTTACATGTCCTTCTTGTGGTGAATCAACCCATTCAATTTGATTAAAACATGGAGAAAAATTTTGTTATATGGGACATTGTCGATGGTTGGAAGCAAATCATCCATTTCGATTTTAGAAGGATTTATTTGATAGTACTATAGAGTTGGGATGTACTCCAATTCCACCTTCTAGTTCTGATTTCATAGACAAATGCTTGGTATCAGACATAGTTATAGTTAGATGACAAAGTTCTCTAAAAAGCGAGAAAGAGATGATGTTAAGACTTTAGCACAAGAAGAAGTATCAGAGGAAGTCAATACTTGCACTTTAGATATAGCAGTGTTCGAGGATTCGGAACTTTTTTGAAGTTGAAAATGATGATGTATAATGACAGCATCTACCCATCAGCATACTAAACAATTATGAAGAAATGAAGCATATTCTTTGACTTATCTTATTGGGAGCATAATATACTCTAGCATAATCTTGATGTTATGCATATAAAAAAATGTTTATGATAATTTGATTGGAACAATACTAAATCTTGATGGAAACATTAAATATAACATGAAGGCACATCTTGATTAAAAGAAATGGGCATCTGACATCAACTTCATTCACAAGGTCTTGCAAATGATAAAACTTATATCCGTCATGCATGTTATACAATGTCTAGTCGAGAAAAAAGATCTTTTCCTGATAGTTTTAAAGAATATCAAGGTTCTTGATGGATATGCATCCATATTTCATTGATGTGTAAATAAAAAAAGAAAAAAAAATAAATCTTAAAAGTCATGATGGACTATACTAATACAAGATATTCTTCTATTAGCTTTAATATCGTCAATGCTGAAATAAGTTGTTACAGTTGTTTTTAGTTATCATCATTCTTCAAGGCATTATGTTATAAGGTTCTTGATTCTCAGGAGCTGATCAGTTGTAGTCTCAAGTCATACTTACGTTATGTCAGATGGGAAAGATTTTCTCCTGGATTTTTTATGATTATGGTCATCTTCATTTACTTGCTTCGGAAGCTAAACTTGGTGGACTGGTACAGTACAGATGGATGTATCCTATCGAGAGATGATGCTGTTAAACTAAGATTTCATAATTAGATATCTTTATTAATTTGATATTAATATTAAAATTATAATAAATATCATACTTTTGAAGGTATCTTATATGTTTGAAAGATTATGTATGAAACAAAGCCCATCTGAGGGCTCAATAGCATAGGGATATATGTTGAAGAGTGTTAACATTTTGTTTAAGATATCTTGAAGGTATAGAGACTGTATTCAATTGACCTCAACATCATGGCGATACCATGCAAAATACAAATCTATACAAGTTTGCATATTCTGGAAGATTTATAGAAAAGCTGAAAATATTATTCTTGACCCAATCCTTATCACAAGCACACGTATATATTGCTACATAGTAACATAATATCTGACTATCGTAGGTTAATCTATTTACATAGATAATACTAAATATTAGACATATTGTTGTAAAATATATTTGATTATCATGTAGTGAATTTTTAGCTGTACAACGACAAGCCAACTATTCCACTCATCCTAATCCAAGGATTGAACAAAGATGGTGGTTGAGTTATTCCCTAATTGGCTTTACAATTAGGTTAGTATATATAAGTCGTATAATAATTTTATATACATTTAACATTGAATAAGTGATCGATAATTGATATTATATTTTCTAGGTACCGGTACTGTTAGAGAAAAATTATTCAGCAGAACTAATAGCACTTGCCAGAGGTTCTAATTATGTTGTGAACAAATATAATGGTTTTATTATAAATGGCTTTAAATTTCATACCAAGGAGCGCAAGAAATTTAAAAAAACTCAGAACAGTGGAGTTATGGTAGAAGCAGATATAAAATCTTATTATGGTATACATAAAGATATTTTTGAGATGAAATTATTAGGAAATTTTAAGTTGTTATATTATTTCAATCTGATTGGATGGATATAATACACCAAGGTTTGAAAAGACTCAAACAGATTTACTTATCAATTTTTCAAGTTGATACATATAGGTATGTATTGAAGGATGATCCATTTATCTTTTAATCTCAAGCTTGACAAGTTTTTATGTACCAGACTCGAAAGATAAAGAATGGGCTACTGTTATTAAGACAAAACCTAGAAACTTGTATGACATAGGATAAAGGGTGGAAGAAGATAATGATGGTGATACTTTACTTAGTGTATGCCTTATAATATTGTGCCGATGATCATATAAATGATACAACCATTTTGGTTAGGTTGGATTCTGAAGAAGGTACAACTGGTTGATTATGACAAGTAGTTTATAAAATGGTTTACATTTTTGCATGAATAATATCCTATCTTTTAAACAACAATTCATTTTATTATAATTTGATTATAATGTTGATTGACTTGATTTTTAATAATGCATGTTAGGTACACCATGCCTCGAAGGAAGCGCC
Source organism: Areca catechu (assembly GCA_021397845.1). NCBI lineage: Eukaryota > Viridiplantae > Streptophyta > Magnoliopsida > Arecales > Arecaceae > Areca > Areca catechu. The sequence continues at coordinate 138,262,649 of CM038052.1, read as the reverse complement.
TATCAGATGTGCATTTTCAGTTTTCTTAGATCAAGGCTGGTACTTCTTCATCACAGTAGCCCAAGGACAGTCAATTATTTTACGTCGATCTGATGCCAATCCCTCCATTCTGCACATCCGGTCGAGGCCAGTACCTCTCATACACATCAGGCCGAGGCCATTCCCTCCAATTTAGCATATCACGATCCTCCTATGGATCATCCAGATGATGAGCCTATCATCGATGATATACATATATAGAATAATTTAATAATTTCATCTCATTGAATTCATACATATGCAATAGTTTTGATATATAATTTTTGTATTTTTTTTGTAGATGGATCCGGAGACTTAGGCGAAGGCGAGGACCCCACACTAGTCTATGATGTATGGTAGTTACCTGAGGGTGAGAGGATAGTCATTGAGTGCAACAAGCTAGGTCAGCCTATTAAGAAATTTGTTATCTTATTGACCAGTTTTTTGGGGAGTAGCACGCCAGGGTTAGTTAGTTATGTCTCCTAAATTATCCAAAGTGGAATGACATGCTTCTTGCCTATAAAGTAGAGATGTACAACTTGTGCAGGTAAAAAAATTGATATATTATTTTAATCTTAAGTTTTTAACAATTTCATTGCTTATTTCATTTAATACTTATTTTATTGTTTATTTACATTATAGAGGAGTTTGTACTCCCTTCAGATTGTAATGATTGTGTGCTTAAGTCTCTCAATTGCAAGTGGAAAGAGTATAGGGCAAAGATGAAGGAAGACTATAAGATAGAGGGTAAGATAGAGGAGCAGTTTGCAGCTACTGTCCTCCTGATATACATCCTCATCAGTGGAGGGAGTTAGTTCACTATTGGTTCTCTGAGAGGGCACAGGTTGTGTAGCATCATCAAACTTATAAACTTATTAATTTTTATAATAAATTATATTTATATATATATCATAGTTTAATTTTATTTTGTAGACATATTCTGCTATTGGTAGAGCTGCACGAGCAACTCAGTCTATTCCTCACACAGCGGGGTCCAAGAGTTATGCACGGCTCAGGCATGAGTTTGTATATTTTTCATCCTATAATTTTTAGTACACTTATAGTTCTAACATCATGTATTATCATGTATCATGCATGTGCCATGTATCATGGTACGAGAGTATAAGATGTGTCATTTTGGATTTTTTTGTAACATTTATTCTTTTATAAGCTGATCAGCAAGGGAGGGATCCTGGTGAGGTGGAGTTCTATCGGATGACTCATGTTCACCAAGATGGTAGTTTTATTCTAAAGGAGTCCAGAGATCTATTTGTATTTTCTTATTTATATTATATAATGATTTATAATTTTATTTTTATTAAGTAATAATATATGATTTTTTTATAAAACATAGGAGAGGGCTACCTCTATGATTGCCGAGCATGGTGTGGCGAGGCTAAATCATCTATACAGAGCAGTCGTGTCGAGGCCGAGGTATTCTTGGAGTTGATGGAACCAGAGCATTATGGACGAGTGAGGGGTTATGGGATTAGAGTTACCCCTACTCAATTATCTTAGATGAGTAGATTTACTCAGGATACTAGAAATAGTCATAATGATTCATGTGTTCGTAGACTTGAGGATGAGATAGCAGCACTCAGATAGACACGTGATTCAGACAGAGTAGAGATGCAGACTATGAGGGCTCAGCTTGAGCAGTTACATCTATATTGCATATGTTCATATCATCTCAGGTAAGTAATTGTTTATAACTACATATCTATATCTTATATGTATGTAATAATTTAGAATATATGTATATCTTGTAGGTTCCTGATGCATTGCCAGTCGCAGACAGGATGATGACCAGCCTCCCGTGGATCATTGATGCCAGTCGATTTATTATTATTATTATTATTATGCTATATATTTGATGTATTTGAACTTGGATCGAGCTTGAACATCTGTTGATATTTTTATATATATAAAACATATTTTATATTGATTTCATGTATATTTGGTGTTTGGAGTATGAATGTTGAGTTTGTGTGATACAGGTTTCAATGAAATGATGTTTGATTCCCATTTGTATGTCTTTGGCTTTGTATGATACAGGTTTGAATGAAATGATATTTGATTTTGGTGATAATGTATACATGTTTCATTGTACGGATTTGTGTTGATGTAGGTTTATTGTACATATTTGTATTTGGCTTTGCATCATACAGGTATATTTTATAAAAAAAACCTGCCAAAGCTTTAATACATCGCTAGGTTTTAAACTTGTTGATGCTTCAAAGTATCGCTATCATACCGATTGCCGATGCTTTAAAGCGTCGCTAGGTTTAAAACCTAACGATGCTTTAAAAAAGTGTCATTACGTTAAAACCTACTGATGCTATAAAGCATTACTAGTTTTACCCTAGCGACACTTTAAAGTGTCGCTAAACTACCGATGCTTTTTAAAAGTGTCGGCAGGTTACGTCCTCATGCTTATATACCCGACGTTTTTTGACACTTTTAAAAGTGTCAGGAGATTTCTTGCCAATGCTAAAAGCATCGGAAATTGTCTTTAATAGCATTGGCAATGAGGGTATTTCCTGTAGTGAGTCATGGTTTTGAATTACCTTCTCCCTTTTGGAAGAAGGGCATGCCTAGCATGACTTTCGAGCACCATGTAGCTAGATCTATGTAGTCTACTTCTGATACTGAGTGGCGGAGGATGATGTGGCAAGCCATGTAGAAGTTTATGTAGGCTTGACTTTTTCTAGCTATATTACAAAATACTATAACTCTTATTTTAGTTAGAAAATAAATCAACTCAAAGCCTTACTCTCTTATTTATAAAGGTAGAAGATCTCTAATTAAATAAAAAATATAGTAACCCTTAGTTAGGAAATACATGGGCTTAAAAATGGGCTTGCACCTTTAAGCTGAGTCAATAACCTAATAGGAAGTGAGTCTAGCTTGATGGACATCAGGCCAAGCTGACTTTGGGTCAATTACAAGCTAGGCCTGAGTAGTTTAGAGCAGATTTGGACTTAAATTGGGGCCTATAGATATTGGAGCTAGGATGAGGTAGGTATTTGGCCCATTTGGGCCCATCCTAAGCCAAAACTAGGAACCCAGGTCATGACTATATCCTGCTCGGTATCCTACCCGATGTTTAGCCTAGCAAAATAAAGTCAAGGGATACACATTTAACCTCTATTTCCTAGTTATTATAACCCAAGAGGGGGTAGGGGATGAATTGGGTTACTTTAAAAATTTGGTAAGTATGTATAGTAAAAATAGAATTTAGGTGATGATTTATGAAATGATGTACACCTTAGGTATAAAGCAAGATAGAAGGAAAGCTAAACACTAATAAATGCAAACATATCAGTTTATAGTGGTTTGGTGCTTCTCTCAACACTACATCCATCTTCAGGCTCTGACTTGGGAATTTAAATCCATTAATCGTATTACAGTGATTATATGTCAGACCCTTAACAACAACCCTAGCTCTCCCAACTAGTGTCTCATTTCCTAGGCATGAGGGAGCCTTATAAACACGGATTCAAGGTTCTTATGTTTCATCCCAGCTAACTCCATTTTATAAGGGCAAGTACAATAAGTTAAAGAACAAACTCATTAAATGAGCATATAGAAAAATAACGGACTTTACAAACTTTTGATGAGAACCCTCTTGAATTTACTTCTTTTCTTAGAAAGTTGGTGGCTAGAGTTGCTGAAGAAGTAGTTTGATGGAGGCACCAGGATCAGACATAGATTACTGGGCCCTATTTGGTTTACCTAGCCATGTGTCAAATTTTGTAATCAATTATGATTGAGTCCTGTAATAAGTTGTCGTTAGTTGATTTGCCTCAACGCTCAACCTAGTCATTATTTTGAGTCCTGTACATCAGTTATGAGTCCAGTATGAGCTCAATTTTTGTACAAGAGAGGAGGTTACTTATTTTAGAGTTCCACCAGGCCACATCTAGGAGTCAGAGGTCACTACATCAGCCTAGTAGATTTTATGTGACAACCTGGATCTAAGATGCTTTCAGAAATCCTGATTCCTTTCAGATGCCCTCCAGATGCCGATTCTATTCCAGATGCCAGAGCATATTCCCAAACCAGGGCATCCATGATTCCAAAGGTCCCTTTACATCTTAGCCCAAGAAATCAAGTCAAAGTGCCAAGCTCAGCCCTAAAGAAGCAAGATTCCATGGAATATTCTTGCTACCAGGCTACCAGCCACCCCGCTTCCAGAGGCCCAAACCCATGCACCCAAGCCCCTTTGGGCCGGTCCCTTGCTGCCCCTAGAAGCCCAACACGCTCTCCTAGGCATCCTTGAAGTGTTGACCAAGTCCAAGAGGTATCCTTAAGTGGAATAGTCAAAGCATGAAGGAAAAAGGAGAAGACTAGGTCAATTCCTAACCTAATGGGGATTTGTTTTTCTAACCAGCTAGGAAAAGACTTGTATTCCAATTTGGAAGAGGACTTGTAACCCAAGTGTAGCCATGGTTAGTGAGAGCATGGGAACTCTATAAATACCCCACCCCTACCCCTCTTGTAATCATCTTTTTCTTATAAATACAAACAAAAAATTATTTTGATCTGAGTTTTGAGTTTTCTCCGGATTGGAGTGGGTGTGACATCCTGGTTCCTATTCTTGAGTGCAAGCCCTAATCCCTTGGTGACTTCTACACTCACTAGCAATCCTCCCCTGCTCTGTTCTGCATCAGTTTGGAATAAGAGTGGGTTTAGGATAGTTTTTTATTTGCATTGCATCACAAACCCTAATTCTGCATTCTATCCACTGCATTAGGTGTCTAGGTGTTCATCTGATTTTGGCATCATAAACATTTTATTTTTCTATGAAATTTGGACTGCATGTCCTCTATTTTGTCCTTGTAATTATCAAAATTTCTAATTATTGTTACTGAAACCCTAAATTTCTAAAATTTGGCATAATAGAAACCCTAACAGAATCCTGATAATTTCTATAGCAGTCCAGAAAACCTAGGTTTGCATTATCAAAATGATTTTTTTCTGTATGAAATTTGGTAGATTTCATCATTACTATCCATCCTCTATTTTAATTTTTTTTGATTTTTTTCTGCATCAGGATCTATGTCAAACTCTACAACCACCAAAACTTAATTCATTGATTTCTGCTACATTCTACATCTGACTCAACCTAACCTAATCACCTACCAAACCCCCAAATCAAAGCCAAACTTTATTTGATAACCCCAGTTAACTTAAACCTAACTTGACACATCATATATCATTAAAAATATTTTATTTTCTGATTGTTTTAGATTGCATCAGGCCATCGACTGCCATCATTCTTAAACCTAATCTTAAGGGCAACTCCCTATCTCAGATCAAGGCAGGATTTCATCACCTGTCCTGGGCCCAAAACAACCACCATCATACTAACCCAAGCCTAATTAAAATCAATTAGACCTAATTTGCCCTAGTGGGCTAGGAGGCATCAACAGGGTGGATCCGAGCTGTGTGGGCCAACTAGTGCATTTAACCTTTTAACTATTACTGAAAGCTGGTGTCTAAGGCTGGGGGTCTAGAGTCAAACGACCTAAGTGGTGTTGTGGTTTTTAAGTGAGGTCCCTATGAAAGCAGGGGTCCTCCCACACTCCCACCCCCTACCTGGCCAGCGGAAGGACTAGCTATTGGGTTAGGTGTAAGTTGAGCTGACCCACCCAGTTTCTGGCTCTAGGTCTTGGAAACCCTAGATTATACTAGCTTTTCTCTCTCTCTTTTATGCTTGGTTGCAATCATTCATTTTGATTATTGATTTGTTGCATGACCACTAGATTAGGAACCCAATATCAAAAGTCCAAACAATAACCCAGTTCAACCATGGAGTCCAGTCTTGAAGCACACATAAGAACCATGAATGAACAATTGAACAATAAACTTGACCAAACCAATACCCAGATGAACCAATTGACCCAATCCCAAAATCAAATGAACCATAGATTTGACCAAATAAATCAAGATTTGACCAAATAACCCAAACAAAAACCAGGCAACCCATAGGATTGACCAATTAATTGATAGGTTAGACCAGGTAGAAAATAGATTAGGGACCATAGAACGCTCCCAGGGGTCTAATGCTGAACCTCAATTGACCCATCTTGTTCTACCTCTCAAAACCCTAGGGGAGCCCAAAATCCAGACACTTTATGGAGCCCAACCTAGGAGAACCCAGACTCAAGAACCATTGTAGAGCCTAATCATAGGGGAGTTCAATCTCAGGAACCATACCAAGAGCCTAACCATAGGAGAGTCCAGAACCCTGACCTATCCAAGAACCAACCGTAGAAGGCCCCAACATGAAGTCCATGATCAAGACAAAAGGGCCATGAGAAATATTAGGGTAAAAGCACCCACCTTTGATGGAAGTCTTGAACCAAAGGATGTAGATTAGGTAGGAGATATGGATTATTATTTTGAATGGTATGAAATGAGTGAAGGGATGAAATATAATTCAGCAAGATGAAGTTGATTCATCAAGCTAGATTACATTGGGCTAATCTTGAGCATACTAGGGGACAACGCGCCCTTCCACCTATAACTACTTGGCAAGAGATGAAATTGCAACTCAAAGAGAAATACCTATTAGAAATCTGAACCTATTAAGAACAATACCCAATTCCTAGATCAAACCCAAACCAGGTATACCAGGATAGACCAAATCCTAACACCCAACCTAGGTCAATTAAACTCCAACCCAGTTAGGCCGAACCATAACCCAGTTCGACCCAACTTAACCCAACCAATTCAATCCCAACCCAAATCATCCCAACTCTAACCCATCTTGAACCTAACTCAAGTCCAAGTCCATCTAGTTCAAGTAAATTTGCACCTGCTAGGATCGAAAAGGGTAAGGAACTCATGTTTCAGAAAGCCCAAGCCCCAGCTCCATTCCTCTTAGGTGTATAAGGTAGGTCACTATGCTAGGCAATGTCCTACTAGGTCATTACACATTGGGAGCTTGAAGAACAAGTGACTGAACCAATGTCGATGACCTAGAAGAAGAAGTTTATGAGGCTGAAACAGAGTTGATAGCGGAATATGAAGGAGATGAGGAGGAATTTGATCAAGTAGGGGTAATTAGATGTAATTTAACCAAACCAACCTGAGGAAGATTGGCGTAGGACTAACATCCTATAGACTTTTGTTAAGTCTGGGAATAAAGTATGTAAGATTATAATTGATAATGATAGTTGTGTCAATGCCATTGCTATTGAGACAGCTAAATCTTTAGGCTTGACCCTAGTTCCACATCCCAAACCCTATAAAGTATCATGGGTAGATTCCACCTCTATGCTAATCAAGTCTAGGTGCCAAATCTTAACTAAATTGTAATCATATGAAGAAAAGATTTTGTGTGATGTCCTTCCCATGAAGGTTAGTAGTGTATTCTAGGTCGACCATGGCTATATGATCATGATGCTGTCCTATCTAGTCGAACCAACACCTGTACCTTTTATCACCATGAAAAAAGATTTGTGATTTATCCCACTCAGCCGAGGAGTTCAAGAATTTCTAGTAGCCTTAGAGCAAAACCAGGAGTTAATCTGATTAAGGCTAAAGAATTAAAGGTAGACCCTTTTGAACCCACTAAGGAATTCATGAGAATTGATCCTAAACCACTTATAATTGAAGAAGTAATTAAGCCAGAATCAAATTTCATGGGTGAAACTAATAATTTATAAGAGTTGTTCATAGAGGAAGCCCAGGATCAAATCCCTGAAGAACAACCAAAAGAATAGGTGTATGTAATGAAACAACATCTAAATGTGAGTCCACAAATCCAATCTATATGCTTGCACCTACACTAGCCTAGCTGCTGCACAACATATGTATCATGAAATTATTCAAGAGCTGAACATAAGTAATGAACTATATAAGAACTTGGCTAATTCTTGAAAGAGAGTTAAAGAATTTTTTACAGGGGATTTTGTGATGATCAGGCTTAGGCCTGAACGGTTCCCTCCAGAGACCGTAAAGAAACTTCATGCTCGCGGAGTTGGCCCATTTAACATAATCAAGAGAGTTGGACCCAATGCCTATGTGCTTGAGTTACCACCCGACTCAGGAATTAGTTCCACCTTCAACATCTCAGATCTTGTAGAGTATGGGACCCAGCAGAGATACCCGGCAAGCCTTTTGAGCCACTCCCTTTCTTTGTGAGTGAACCTACCCCAAAGTGTCCACATACAATTTGGCATTTTAATGAGAAAAAGATTGAGAGAATCCTGGATGATCAAGCTATCGGTACCCAAGATAGAGGCTATCAAAGGTACTTGGTATGGTGGCAAGGTCAGCCAAAATCTGAGGACTCGTGGATCACCCGTGAGGATCTGTAGCGCCTCAACCCAGACCTACTCGAGCACTATGAGAGCCATGTTATCCCACACTCGATGGGGTCGAGTTCCTCCCACCCTGGGAGAATTGGTGGGGGCACCAGGATCAGACACAGATTACTGGGCCCTATTCGGTTTACCTAGCCATGTGTCAAATTTTGTAATCAATTAAGATTGAGTCCAATAATAAGTTGAGGTTAGTTGATTTGCCTCAACCCTCAACCTAGTCATTATTTTGAGTCCTGTACATCAGTTATGAGTCTAGTATGAGCTAAATTTTTGTATAAGAGAGGAGGTTACCCTATTTTGAAGTTCCACCAGGCCACATCCAGGAGTCAGAGGCCACTACTTCAACCTAGTGGATTTTGTATGACAACCCAGGATCCAAGATGCTTCCAGAAATCCTGATTCCTTTCAGATGCCCAGATTCCAGTCCAGATGCTAGAGCATATTCCCAAACCAGGGCATCCATGATTCTAGAGGTCCCTCTACATCCTAGCCCAAAGAAGTCAAGTCCAAGTGCCAAGCCCAAGTCCTAAAGAAGCAAGATTCCATGAAATATTCCTGCTACCAGGCTACCAGGCCACCCTAGCTTCCAGAGGCCCAAACCCATGCACCCAAGCCCCTTTGGGCCGGCCCCTTGCTGCCCCTAGAAGCCTAACACACCCTCCTAGGCATCCTTGAAGTGTTGACCAAGTCCAAGAGGTGTCCTTGAGTGGAATAGTCAAAGTATGAAGGAAAAAGGAGAAGACTAGGTCAATTCCTAACCTAATGGGGATTTCTTTTTCTAACCTAGCTATTGAAGGACTTGTATTCCAATTTGGAAGAGGACTTGTAACCCAAGTGTAACCTTGGTTAGTGAGGGCATGGGAACCTTATAAATACCCCACCCTTCCCCCTCTTGTAATCATCTTTTTTCTTTTGAATACAAATAAAAAATTATTTGATCCGAGTTTTGAGTTTTCTCTGGATTAGAGTGGGTGTGATGCCCTGGTTCCCTGTTCTTGAGTGCAAGCCCTAATCTCGTGGTGACTTCTACGCTTGCCGGTGATCCTCCCCCGCTTTGTCTTGCATCATAGTTGAGTGAGTAAATGAGAGTCTCTTAAATTCTTTTCTTTCTTGAATGCTTATCCTTAAGTTGAACTTCAACTTAGTTTTCTTTTGGTTTTCTTGATTTTCTTGGATTGTCTCTTATTGATTTCCACCCTTTTGGAGATGTTGACCCCTGGGTTGATTTTGATGATTACAAAACATTAAAACATGTATTTATGACTAACTTTTTCAATTATTCAAGAAGTTTTTGTAGGAAGCATTTATCAATGAGTTACTTTATTTCCTATTTAGCTGAAGTTTATCCCAGTATAATTGTATTAATTAATAAAGTGTATTGAATTGAAGACCTCAAAGTTATAAAGCCCTAATTTTCATTCTTGTAATCTTGTAAAAAGGTCTATAAATTAGTAAAAATGAGTTTGATTATGTTAGATATCTTTTGTAACCTATTTTGAAGTTTTGGAAGAATTGTATTGGTTGGAGATTCAATTGGCTAAAATTTTGAAGAAGTTTTGCTTGAGTTGACTTATGGACCAAGTGCCGACTTCTATTCTGGCATGGCATGAAGAGTTTCAGAGTTTCAGAAATCTGAGCTGAATCAAAGATATTGAGCCGACTCGACCAAAAGTTCCAAATCTCAAGTTGTAGAAACTCAGAGCCTCGAGCTGACTCGACCCAGAAGAGCCGACTCATCCAGAGTTTGTGTTTATCTTGACTAAGACTTTGAGCTGACTCAACCCAAAAGATCCACTTGTATAGATTTTGATTTCTATTGTTTGAGACTTCGAGCCGACTCAACCATCTTGGGCCGACTCGAGTGTCGGGTTCAGACTTGCAACGACTAGTCCCAGAATTGAATTTTTGAATTCCAAGAAAGCTCCAACGGCTCTATTTTGACTCCCTAGGCCCTACAATGGAAAGATCTATTTGAAAACTATAAAAAGGAGGTATTTATGATGGATTAACAGAATTCATTGCTTATTCATTGAAAATTAAAAGAGCATTCAAGTGAATTTTAAGTCTTTCATCAATAACTTCAAGTTAGCATTCAAGAAAGGATTCAAAGCTTCACAAATCATCTTCAATCATTGAATCCAATCTTTGAGAAAGTCAAGAAGTAGCTTTATGAGCATTCAAGCACATCTAAAGCAAGGCTTCAATTTGAGCTTCATCAGCAACTACTAAACAACTTGGGTTTGTTGTAAAGTTGCTTGTTTCCTTTTTAAATATCTTGTATCTTCTCCAAGAGTAGCAAGGGGATACATCTTATGAGTATTGAAAGGTTATTAGGTGAGCCTTTTAAAATCTAAGTTGGTTTCTTTGGTGAGCACGGTGTAAAAATCAAAGGGATACTTGGGTTTCTTTGGTAAGCCCGGTGTAAAAACCAAAGGGATACTTGGGTTTCTTTGGTGATCCCAGTTTAAAATCCAAAGGGAGTTGGGTTTGGATTGTGATCCCGATAAAACAATCCAACTGTATTCTAGGAAGAATATAGTGGAAATCCCAAGTGGTGTTAGGTAGTGGACGTAGGAGAGGGTTACTCCGAACCACTCTATTTTCTTTGTATTTGTGATTGTGTTTGCTAGATTCCTTTGTGATTGTTATGTTACTTGCTTCCGTTGCATAATCTATCACAACACCAACACTAAAAGAGTTTTAAAGTGCACATACTTGAAAGTTTTTATTATCCCAATTCACCCCCTCTTGGAAAGCCACCTGGGCAACAAGTGGTATCAGAGCAGAGTCTTTGAAATTCCTTAGTAAAGATTGATGGCACATCTCATGAGTACCTCTTTGATCGAAGGCCAATCCATAAATCGACCTTCACTTTTCATTGGAACTAATTACACATATTGGAAGGCTAGGATGAAAATATACATTCAAGCCATAGACTTTCAATTATGGAAAATAATTCTAGGAGGACCTCACACACCTATTATTAAAGTTAATGATGTTGAGGTTCCCAAACCTGAAGAGGAATGGGACGAGAATGATATGAAAAAGATCGAGTTAAATACCAAAGCCATGAATTTACTTTATTGTGCTTTGGACCCAAACAAATTTAACAGAATTTCTATGTGTAATCTACTAAAGAAATTTGGGATAAGATTGAAATCACACACGAGGGCACATCACAAGTAAAGACTTCTAAAATTAACCTTCTTGTATATTATGAGTTATTCAAAATGGAGCCAAATGAAACTATACCTGCTATGTTTTCACATTTTACTGACATTATAAATGGTCTTAAAGTCTTAGTAGGACCTATACTAATGCTGATTTAGTACAGAAAGTTTTAAAATCTTTACCAGAAAAATGAGAAGCAAAGGTTACAGCTATTCAGGAGGCAAAGGATCTGAACACACTACCATTGGATGAGCTGCTAGGGTCATTGATCACACATGAGTTAGCCATGCAAAAGAGAACTGAAAAAGATTCAAAAAATAAAAAGACCATTGCATTTAAAGCAATTGAAGAGGATAAGGATCAAAATTTAGATACCTCTGATGATGATGATATGGAGGATGATGAAATTGCCTTGGTAATGAGAAAACTCAAAAGATTTATGGGAAGAAGAAGAACCAATAGATGGAGAAAGCAATTCAAAAAGGAAGATCATGGAAAGGATAAAGAAAAAGACAAGGAGAAGGATAAGGACAAGATCAATTTCCAATCTATTATGAATGCAAGAAACCAGGACACATACATCCTAATTGTCCAGAAATCAAGGAAAATTATTTAAGAGGAAGAAAAAGAAAGCAATGCTTGTGGCATGGAGTGACAGTGATGAGTCTACATCAACTAAAGAAGAAGAAGATACAACAAAAATAGCTCAGATTTATCTTATGGGCTTGGAGGATGAGGTAACAACTTCTGAACCAAATTTAGATTTTACCTATGATGAGCTTCATAATGCTTTTTATGAATTATTGATTGAATACAAAAAGGCTGGTTTGAAAACGAATAGTTTAAAAAATAACTGTGATACATTTGAAAAAGTTAAAAAAAAGTTTATGAAAGAAATAAAATTTTGCAAAGAGAATTATGCATGACTTGTGAAAGACTTAAAACCATCCAATTTGAAAAGGAAGAACTTGCTAAAAAGAATAAAATTTTATAAAATAAAAATACAAATTTGCAAAAGGAAGTCCAAAAGTTAAAACCCTTAGTTGAAAAGTTAACCTTAAGTTCTAACAAACTTAAATTGATTTTGAAAAATCAAAAAGATTCTAATAATAAATTTGGAATTGGTTATAAAGGTATAAGTACAAATAAGTTTTCTGCATCCATTTCTATTCTAATGCTCCAAAGCTCATTGCATCAAAACAATATGGACCTAAGTTTACATCGTATGCTTCTTATCCAAAGTCAAGAATTATTTTCTATGCATGTAATACTATAGGTCACAAAGCTTTTGAGTGTCATTTGAAATATAATGATAAAAAGAAAATCAAGAAAATTTGGGTTCCAAAAGGAACCAATCCTACTAACTTGCAAGGATCCAAGAAAGCTTGGATACTTAAATCCATTGCTTGATTGTTTTACAAGGATGTCTTGCATCCATGAACACAAAGAAAAGATGGTATCTTGATAGCGACTGTTCAAGACACATGACGGGAGTTATAGATCAATTCATCATCCTTGAAGAAAAAGATGGTGGCATGGTAACTTTTGGTGACAACCCTAAATGAAGGATAATTGTTATTGGTAAAATTAAAATTACTCCTTCCACCTTTATTGAGAATGTACTGCTAGTAAAAAAGTTAAAGCATAATCTGTTAAGTATCAGTCAACTGTGTGATATTGGCTTTAATGTTTTCTTCAAAGTTTCAATGTGTATAGTAGTTGATCCTCTTAACTCTAGCACAAAGTTCATTAGACATAGACTTGAAAATATATATGTGGTAGATCTTAATGATCTAGCTATGTCAAGTAACACAAGTCTTGTAGCAATGTATGATAAGAGCAAGGAATCAAGTCTACTATGGCATAGATGACTTGGACATACTAGCATGCATACCATTGCAAAACTTATTTCAAAAGATTTAGTCAAAGGTTTGCCAAAGTTTAAAGTAGATTTTGATTATGTATTTGATGCATGCCAATTAGGAAACAAGTTAGGAGGAGTTTTAAAACCAAAAATATTGTTACTACCACTAGACCTTTAGTGCTACTTCACATGGATCTATTCGGACCCACTAGGACAACAAGCCTAGGTGGTATGAAGTACAATCTTGAGATTGTAGAAGATTTTTCAAGATACACTTGGATTTTATTTATTACACATAAAGATGAAACTTTTAAAGCTTTTAAGAAATTTTACAAAAGAGTTTCAAATTTGAAAAATCTTTTTGTTATTTCTATTCATAATGATCATGGTACAGAATTTGAAAATCAATATTTTGATCACTTTTGCATAAAGCACGGTATTGACCATAACTTTTGTGCTCATAGAAATCACAGCAAAATGGTGTTGTAGAGAGAAAGAACAGGACTGATATGGGACTAATTATGCATGCCAATTATTTTTTGTGGATTAGGCATTAAGTTAAGAGTTTTTATCCTAAATTTAAAGCCAAGTTATTAAGTAGAGAATTCTATAGAATTTTTGGAAGCATAGGCATGCAGAACTAAACCCTAAAAATGAAGAAACAGACCGCCAAGGCCAAGAAGCCCTAGTTAGGACTAGCTCTTCTACAATACTGCTACCAGAGAAGTCTAGGGGATGTACTTGGCAGAGATTTGGAGATTGATCCATGAAGAGTTCGCTCTACGCTCTCAGATGCGGCCTAAAAAAATAAGCCGGAGGCCCTACGGATTTGTGACTTTCAATCCGGTGGCCCAAAAGCTTGCCGATTGGAATCCTGGATTCGTGAACTCTGAGGGACCTGTAAATCACCTAACAAGGGTTAGAAATCAGAGAAGAAACAAGTCCGAAGGCTAAAGAAAGCAAAGGAAAGGAAGGCTTCAAAGTGGGCGGCCAAGAGATGAAGAGGCAGGCGGCTTGGAGGCAGGCACAGGGATCACATATATACCCTGAGGGATCACATAGATATCCTTAATCACATAAATTAACTCAGAATTCACACCAAGAGTTGAGAAGAATTCAAGAAAGTTTTCATATTCATTAACATCCAATATACATGAGAGGGGGGGCCTTTAAATAAGCTGACAAACTTGGGCTCTTAGTAAGGGCATACAAGAGAATTCCCACTAGCATACAAGAGAATTCTCACTAATCCTTTTCCTACTCAAATACATAGAGATCTCCTCTTCAAATAGTTCAAACTCCCTCTTCTCACTAGGATTACTCCTCTCCTTCTCTTGACTTGGTCCAAGGGAGGTGACCATAAGTGGGACGCCAACATGAGAGTGACCATAAGGAGGGCGCTGAATTTGAGGATGTCCAGCGCTTTGGCGGCCCTTTCAGTACTGGCCAGGCTCTAGGGTTCTCCTGGTATCCCTCTCTCCTGGTGGGCAGATGTACTGTCCTCCAGGTCTTCAATGATAGCTCCAAGACTCTTTCCATGCTTCCCAAGTGGCACAATTATGTGGATGATTGGATTCCTTGCAATGGTTGGAGTATTATGCTGATTGGCTTCATAAGTGACTTGAGTCTTCTTACAAAATTGGTCTGGACTCAATATAAGACTTATAAAATTGGACTGGACTCATAAAACTCAAAACTTATAGGACTCATAAGGCTCACTAAGCATCCAAAACTTGACTCTACTCTAATTACAGGACTCAAATATAAAAAGGTCCATAATGAGTTTCAAAGGCCAAGATACAGACTCAAGTGTAACAAAGCCTATAAATCAAAACTCATGGACCAAATATAGAACTCAAACGGCTAACACAGCCAAATTATTGGACTCAAAGATAAAATTGGAATCATGGCTAAAGGACTCAAAACTTAGGGACCCATAGTAAACTAGGGTTGACCTGATGTCCCCAACAAGGACCTTAGAAGAGATGGCCCATACAATTCTTTGTGAAGGCAATCTTCTAAGATACTTTTGGGCAGAAGCTATAAATACCGCTTGCTACATTTTAAACAGAGTTTTAGTCAGACCTATTATAAGAAAAACCTCCTATGAATTATGGAACAATAGAAAGCCAAATATTGATTATTTTCATATTTTTGGTTGCAAAATATTGAACAGAATAGTCATATATAGCGGAGTGAAACTTTTAAGCCATATGTTTTAACAATTTTGAAAATAAATTAGAGCATTAAATAGATGTTTGCATAAGGTTTTGATAACAATTTTTGCATAAATAATTCAAATACTATTTTTTCAAACATTGCTTCCTCCCCCTTTCTTGGTGATTATTTCCAGTAGGCAATTCTGCTAAATTCTTTGCTAATCTCTCCCCTTTTTGACATTATTAAAAATATTCTTTTTGGAAAGATAAATACAGACTTCAGTCCACAAGAGATACATAAGTAAACATTCAAGTTTATTTGTTAAACAAGCATTCACTTGTAGAGAAGCATTCATTCATAAGGTAAGATAATATTCATTGCACCAAAAAGAGTTTGAGTACTAAAGGGAAGATTACATGTACATACTAATTAAGAGTTTCATAAATTTAAAAGTCATCCAAAGTCGTAACCATAAAATTCCAAAAAGTGAGACATAAATCAAAACATACAAAATATAGACAATGTGCTAAAATAAAATCCTTATCCTTGTCAGAAGAATAAGAGGTGTTATGAAGAATAGTGGATCTAAATGGGGCACCAACTTGATGACTATTGCCCAGCTAGATAATCCAAGAGAGGGGTGGTGAAATGGATTTTTTAAAAATTTAATTCAAATATGTATTGCCTTTGAAAACTTGTAGAGTGATGGTGAGCAGAAAAATAAGCTAAAGCAATTTATAATGAAATATTAAGAGTAAGAGAAGTAAGTAAGAAAGAACACACAAACATACAGGATTTTTATAATGGTTCGGTGTATCCAATATCTATATCTACTTTCCAAGCCTTCCATTAAAAACTTTTACTATAAATCTAAGATTATAGCTGGATCATTTTACCAGGCTTACAACCCAAAATCCTTTTCGGCAATCACCGCTAAACACATAACTACAATCTCCAATTGAAATTAGAAAATAAAGAAACCAAGAAATGAGAATATGAATACAAAGCTCCTTGAAGTAAGCAAAACAAAGTAATAATGTACTAAAAGGGCACTTCTAGGAATTCATGTAATCTTCAAAGCTTGTCTCCTTACTAAGAAGCTAATGTTTGGTTGACCTTTCAGGTGATTTGGAGTGGAAGCTCTCAAATCAATATTCTTGACTTTTTCTCTTTGTTCTTGATGGTACTTGAAATACTCTAAGTTTATTATTGATCATCAATAGTTTGGTATGTTTTGAACATGTTTCTAGAGTCAAAATGATTATTTCTAGCCATTGAAGGATAAAATAAAGCTGTTGGATTCAAATCTAGGTTATTTTAAACTTTCTATAAAACTAGCCATTATACTTATTATCTGTCCTTGAGTTTACTTGGATCACTATCAAGTCGACTCAGATTCTATCTATGTTGGCTTGATTCTTAAATGAGTGACTTGATCTCAATTCATCAAAATTTATTTTTCTATATTTCACTAATGAGTCGGCTCAGGTTATTGGAGTCTACTCAATTCCATTCCATCAAATAATCAACCTTCTATAGAGCACTATTGAGCCAACTCAAGTATTTGAAGTCAATTTGGTTTTCATCTGAGTCAGTTTATTACCATTTGGGTCGACTTGATTGTTAGTCTCCAAAATATAGTTTATGTATTTTTAGCCTTCTTATCGAGTCGACTTGGTTTTTATTCGAGTCAGCTTGGCAGCATACTAGGTAAAAATCTTTATGCCAAGCTGAAACTCTTTTATATCATGCTGAAACTTTGATCCTTTAAAATTTTTTTTAACTCCATATCCTAATACACTATTTTACTTGAATTTTACTAGCTTTTTCTTTTTTTAGATCTTCAATATATTTTTTACATAAAAAATTATTACCCTTAATCCTTCTTTAGTACTCTAACATTTTTTGAAATATGAACTTATTCAATTTATTAGTTATATTATATATTCAAATATTTATTATTTATCAAAATCAATTCTTGGGACCAATAATCTTTCTTTTTTTAATGGTGATGATAAAACTTTGAGTATATAAGCAAATGATATCAAAATAGACATAACACTTGAAAATTTTAGAATAACTCAAATAGCTTAAGGAGTGTTAATTTTATAAGAATTCATAATATCATTTATCTTATAGATTTTTATTACTTAGGTATTAGAGCATTTGAAGTTATTGGAGCTATCTTTAAGGAATTTTATATAGAATATCAATGTATATAAATTATAGATTGAGTATTAGAGTATATTATATGAGTTATAGATTGAGTATTAGAGCATATTACAATATTTATCAGAACATCACTGATATACTTAAGGAGTATCGAGCATAGTATCAAAGATAATATCAGAGTATCAGTGCATGATATCAAAGTATCATAATATAATCATAGTATCGAGATGTTTTACAAGATATAATTATCAATGTATTAAAGTATCAAAACATGTTATAAGTATCAAAATATTAAAATATAAGCATCAGAGCAATTTCAAAAATATCGAAGTATTAAAATATCAGATCATGTTATAATTATTAAAATATCAAAATATAAGCATCAGTACAAGAAATATCAAGAATCTCTAATATTATAACATTTGCCCTATCATTTTCCTTATTATATTTTTTTTTTCCCTTTTTTGTCATCATCATTCAAAATCATAAGGGAAATAGCTCCTCCTATGTAAAATTATTAGGAAAAACTAGGATGGATGTGGCAAATGTGAGATACTAGTTATAAAGCAATCATAGATCATTCAAAATATCATGGATATCATTCACAATTAGCAAAAATATCATGGAATAGTAAGAAGTTTTGTATTACAAATATGCGTCTTCATACAAAAGTGATACAATCCAAAAGTGCACTTAAAAAAGTAGTGCCCGGCATAGAATATGAATCTAGAAATCATCCTAGAACAAATCTAAGAGATCCTAAACATCTAGCTCTAGTCATTAGAGTGGGTTTTTAAGGTGGCTATGGAGCTTGCTCTAGAAAAGGAAGGATGAGTTATCTAGTTCCTAGTCCTAGTCGCTAGTACTATGGCAGGAGGTGGTCACCTTGCAGAGGAGGATGCCAGAGATGTTGCTGGAGTTGCCGGTACTGCTCATGCTGCCTTCTCTCAATATCTTATTGCTGCAAGATAGAGTATAAGAAAGAGAAAGTAATCCCACATGTTGAGACATATCAAGGCAATCTATGGTAGTCTAAATATCAAAAAAATCTAGTATCAAGCCTATATCAGAGTATATTAGTGTCTGTAGGTATTGTAGAGCCTTTGGACTGTTGCTCAAAATATCATCTCATCTCTGTCTGGAGCTCGTTGACTATATCAGATAATGCCGAATCTTAGTGCTAATAGATTGACTCATAATTTCAATAATCCTCTGCACCATCTAATCACGAAGTCTACTCTAGTAGCAAGGAGTACCAGGGGTCTTATGGGATGAGACTGGAACTGTAGAAGGTGCTAGTGCTGCATCGGGTGCTCTAGGTGGAGAGGATGGCTCGACTCTCCAAGCAACTTTAGTCTCCCTATCTCTCCTAACAAGATATCCTCCAAATCCAATAGCCACTAATCTTTCGGTAACCCATCCTATGGAGGGTTCAATCACAATACTCCTCATGGCTTAATAATTTCATGAAGGACTCTCCTTCAACAGAAATATCGAATACCTTAAACACCCTAGCAAGCATCATACCATAAGGAAAACATGCCTTCACTCTCTTTGTAGCCTTCCTCATCTAGATCAGCATCATGCAGGTAAGCTCATTGAAGTACCCTATAACAAATGGTAAATAAGGGCCAGCTCCCTCTCTGAAATAAAATCAAATCAGCCAGTCTTCGAAAAAAAAGTCCTCTCAATGATGTAATGTAGAAGCTTCATATCGATGGACAAAGTGTTAGCCATAAGTTCTTTGATCCAATCTACATCATCATGGTTAAGCACACAGCTTAATCCAATCTTTTCTTAGCTAGTCTCTTAGGTAAATTGCCCTGAGAAGAGATACCAAGAATCTATCCTAGGATAGAATCGGTGAGTAAAATCTTAATCCCTTTGATAGATGATGTAATACCTCTAAAAACTCTTTTCAAATTACCATAGAACTCCCTTACTAGCCTAGGATAGGTCAAAATATTGGTCTTATAAAACTCCTCCCAACCTTGGACTCTAATTCACTATTCATACAAAAATCCACTATCATTTAAAAACTTAAAGTTTACCCACCTTCCCATTGTAATGGCTCTTTCAGTCATCTGTTCAATCGGGGCTCAGGAAGGAGAAGCTACTGGTATAGTCGGCTCAGCTGGTGGAGTGGTTGCTTCTCTCTTTTGCCTTTCATGCTCTCTAGTTGCTTGCACTATTTCCATCCAAGGGCACTTCAATCTTCGAGCAAGTTGCTTCCTAGTACCCATTCATTGTAGAAATGAAAGGGACTCAAGGAAAATCAAGGGAAATAGTGCTAAATCAATGGAGATTTTGATAGATGGAAGGATAGGATGCAAGATGGTTAATGTTGTAAGATAAGAAGATGACAATTTGACCAACAATATGAGCTTGCAGGTCCTTTTAAAACAATAACCCATTCTTAAGTCGACTCAAATGGGTTGTTGAGTTGGCTCGAACTTGAGTCAACTCAGATCTAAATTAGAGAAAAAAATTTAAAATTAGTCAAAAATAAATTTTAAAAGATTTCAAAAGGATTTTTGAGAATTCTAAGAGGGTCTGACGTATAAGAATTCTCCTAGATAAGGAAAGTTGGTCCAAAGAAGAGAAAAAAAATATTTGATCAAAAGGATAATAAATATCTAATTCTCTTCCAAGCATACTAAACCTATCCTTACTTAAGAACTTGGTAAAAATGCCAGCTAAATACCTATCGGTACTAACAAAATCAAGCATTACATCATTATTTTTAACATGATTTTTTATGAAATGATATCTTATTCTAATATGTTTAGTTCTTGAGTGTTGAATTAAATTTTTCATTAAGTTTATTATCACATCTTATAGGAATGTTATTTAGTTTGATGCCAAAATCTTCACTACTTTCAATTACAATGATTTAGCCTTGACCATAGACAATGCCATTAAGTTTTATTTCTTACTAAACCATGAGATTAAGTAACTCTAAGAAATTTACAAGTTCTACTAGTATTTTTTCTATCTAATTTATAACTAGCAAAATCAGTATCAGAATATGCAAGTAATTCAATAGAAGGCTATTTTGACTACCATAAATCAGAATTAATAGTACTAGATAAGTATCTAAAGATCCTTTCAATAGCAAGTAAATGTAATTCTTTAAGATTAGACTAATATCTGCATGCATACATATACTAAATATTATATCTGGTCTTCTAGTAGTAACGTAGAGTAATGATCTAATCATGCCTCTATAAAACTTTTGATCTATGTTTTACCATTTTCATCTTTATCAAGCTTACATTAGAAGCGCATTAGAGTGCCAATTTTCTTAGAATTCTGCATTCCAATTTTTTTGAGTATTTTTCTTGCATACTTTGTTTTGTTGATGAAGATTCCTTTATTTGTTTGCTTTACTTGGAGTCTAAGAAAGAAGTTAGGTTCTTTCATCATGCTCATTTTGAACTTTCCTTGCATTAACTTGGTAAATTCTTGAGAAAGAACATCATGAGTATCATCAAAGATAATGTCATCTACATAGATTTGAATAACCAGGAATTCATCATTTTTCTTTTTCAAAATAAGGCAGTATCTACATTTCCTCTAATAAAAAAATGTTGAAGCAAAATTTGCTTAATCATTCATACCATGTACAAAGGGCTTGTTTTAAACCATATAGTATTTTATGTAGTTCGTAAACATAATTTGAAAAGTAATGTTTTCAAATCCAGGTATTTGTTCAACATATACTTCTTCAGAAATAAAATTATTTAGAATATACTTTTAACATCTATTTGATAAAGCTTGAAATCTATAAAGCATGCAAAAGTAAATAATAGTTCAATAGCTTCTAGTCTAGTTACTAGTGCAAAAGTTTCATCAAAATCAATTTCTTCTTCTTAATTATATCCTTTTGGAATTAATGTAACTTTGTTTCTTATAACTATACCATGTTCATCTAATTTATTTCTAAAAAGCCATTTGGTTCTAATAATAGGATGGTTTATAGATTTATTTACAAGAGCCTAGACTTTATTTCTTTCAATTTGTTTAAGTTCTTGTATGGCATTAATCCATTCATAGTAACTTCTAGTTTCTTCTATAACTGTAGGCTCTATTTGTAATACAAAAGCTAAATAATTACAAGAATCTTTCAAAGAAGATTGATTTCTTACTCCTTGAGATGGATCAATCACTAATAATAAGATCGTTTGGATGACCATGAGTGTACCTTCATTTCTTGGATAGTTCATCTTGCTTTTATTGAGTTGTTATGCTTTTATCATCCTCCTCTGAATCTTCATCTTTATTTCTAGGGGATGACTCTCTTAATGTAAGGTCTTCTTATACTTTTTTGCTTAGAATTCTTACATCATCATCTAAACCATCTTTCTTTCTTGAAAAATTGACATAAGTTTCATCAAATTCAATGTGAATTGATTCTTCAATAATAAATGTCCTTTTATTGAAGATTCTATATGTCTTGCTAGATGATGAGTAACCTAAGAAGATTCTCTCATCCAACTTGGTATCAATTTTTTTAAAATTATCTATTCCATCATTCAATATCAAACATCAACATCCAAAATTATGAAAGTAGCTAATATTAGATTTTCTATTTTTTCAAAGCTCATATGGGATTTTCTTTAAAATTGGATGAATCAAAATATAATTAAAAATATAATACACTATTTTTATTACTTCTGTCAAAAATATCTAGGAAGGTCACTTTCATACAACATACCACATGCCATTTCTTTTAAAGTATAAATTTTTCTTTCTACCATCCCATTTTATTGAGGTGTCCTAGGTGTAAAAAAATTGTGTTCAATTTTTTTCATTACAAAATCTTTTAAAATTTTGATTTTAAAACTCCATTCTATGATTATCGTGAATTGATATAATTGAAAAGTTCTTATTATTTGAAATTTTATGATAAAACTTTGTAAAATCTAAAAATGATATATCATTTTGCACTAAGAATAAAATCCAAGTAAATCTTAAAAAACTATCAATAATAATAAGTCCGTATCATTTACCTCTTAGACTTGTAATTCTAGTAGATCCAAACAAATCTATATAAAGTTCTAAAGATCTACTAGCTGAAACCATACCTTTTGGTTTGAAAGAATTCTTAGATTATTTTCAAATTAACATGCATCACAAATATGATTTTTTCAAACTTAATTTTTGACAAAGTTTTTACAAGATCTCTTTTGATAAGTTTTGAAAGTAAATCCATGCTTGTATGTCCTAACATACAATGCCACAACAAACTAGTTTATTATTAGCATTTATTGAAATTGGATATTGACCATTCTTCAAAGATAGATTGTCCAGATCCACTATGTAGATATTACCATATTTATGTTTAATAAATACTATACTATCCTCAATTGGATAAAATATAATGTACTTAGATGATTCAAAACTACTTTGCAATCTTTATCACGTAATTGATTTATATTAAGAAGATTATGCTTTAAACCATCTACTAATAAAATATTTTTAGTAAGTATAAGAGGGATGATACAAATTGTACTAATATCAAGTGTGTCCTTTTTCATTATCTCCAAATAATCATCCCTTCTTCCTTAGCTTAAAAGGTGATGAATTGAATCTTGTCACCCATCATATATCTTGAGTACCCACTATCAAGATTGTTAGATGTATTCCCCAAAAGCTAAGCTGACATGGCACATTGTATTACTTCCGGACATATTTTTGTACTTGATTGAAATCAACAAAATTAAGAATCTCTCTTTTCCATTTATATATAATTTTTCTATGAATTGTCTATGGAGTTAATGAACAATGACACATTTTTTAAGAGTTGAGAATTTGAGACATGTGTTATTATATTTAACTCTATAAATGCTCTTGATCATTGGATCATCATGGAGGTGGTGATTGATCTATCAAACTTAGTACACGGGTTCTTCCCTTTCGAGTAAACAAGTCTCAAGTTTATAATATAGGGATACTAGAGTGAGAGTGCAGGTAGTTGTTAGAGAACAACAGTACTAAGCATGACCAAGAATGAAAAGTTACATGGATATCTACTTACTCATTAATGACTTCTCAATATTGTAGTTATATGAGTAGTTCTTTGACCTACGGTACCTTGCCACTCACAATGGGGTTGCTATAGTTTGACAGTACATAAACATTATTCCTAGCCATTTAAAATCTTATAGTATTCATTGGCTGTAGTAGGTTCATTGTAGGAGTAGGGTGTGCATTTATAAAGGATCTATCGATCTTAGTAATTAAAAGTATTCCTATGCGACCATAATAGTATGATAATGGAAAGAAATCTTTATAGGAATCATGATTAAGCTCAAGCTGATTAAGTCTTGGATATGATGGATGCTTAGCATTTGATGAGTTTCCATGACCTGCATCTTGTCGGGACTCTCGATAGAAGAACTTGATCACATGGTAACTATACGTAGGGGTTTATCTTTTTATTCTATTGGGTTGCCACTATATAATGCTAGGTATCACTGGTGGATTGTGAAAACTTAATGGGATTATTTTTGGATCAATGATCCATGTTAGGGTTAAGCTAGAATTGTTCCGGTCCATCAAAAAAATCTCGATGATACTATGATAGAGATCATAGTATGTCTCACTACCAGATAGATTAGAACCTAAGGGGTTACATACAAAAGAGGCTTGACCTAATCAAGAGCTTGGATCAAAACCAATTATCAATTGGATTGATAATTTGGATCAATTTATAAGAGTTACAATTTAGTAGCTGCTAATTATTAGCACAAGGGATTTAATTATAAGTATTGCAATATAATTGGATTTAATTAAATTAAAGATCAAGTTCTAATTAATTTAAATCAGATTTAATTTAATTAAACTTGACTTAATTTCAAGATCATAAACTATTAAATCACGTACTTAAATATAATCTAAAAAATATTTTTAGATTCTAAATTTTATGTTTATACATATTGGAATGGGTAGAATAATTGGTCTAGTGATTAAACTATACCTTAGGATTTTGATTAGGCTAGGTTAGAATCCTATTTCTATTTTTAGTACTTGATTGAACCTAATCAATGGTTGATTAGGATTAGGTCAATGGAGCTTGAGACTGAGTTTAGTAATAGTTGGTCACATCAATTCATATTTGATGTGAATTGATTATCTTAAGACCTAATTTTGCTCAATGAATTGAGCCCGAGTCACTAGGCTGACCTATTCAATTCTTATTGACCATTTGGTGTCTAATGCAAGTCTCGACTGATGATTTTTAATTAGGACCATGCTAACCTGGCCAACATAGCTGGTGTTAAAGGCAAGCATTGGGTTGCCTCCTATCGATCTCACTTACCTGGCCAACTTGGTCAATTAAATTTAAATATGGTCACTTATTGATTCATGTTCATCCATGTGGACTAGGTTTGTTAGACATGAGATTATGCTGACCTGAACCTGGTTAGTCAGATATAAATTTGATGACCTGAACCTAGTTAGTCAGACATGAGATTGTGTTGACTGATTTAGATGAGACAAGAATATAAACCTCTTCTATAATATTAAGTCTTAGATCTTCCACTATCGTAAGTGTATGAGTATCCTACTGGTGTTGATTGTTTTTGGTTGGTTGTAGTGGTTCAGTTGCATATGAAGATGCAACCACCTTATTAGCATAAGATATTGCTAGGTAATAATGGGATTGGGCCCAATAACTAGGCATGGTGAGGGATCCAATGATAGCTTTGCCTATACATTAATGGTGGGTCTAGCTTAACTAAGGATTGGGCCAAGAATCGAGCATGGTGAAGCTTCATGACTTAGAGACCAAGTCACTATAATATACTTGAGAAGCATTGGATAAAGGTTATCCACTCATCGATATAGCTTGTTGATAAGTACACTAAAAAGACTTAGAAGTACTAAATTATCTGATAATTGGTTTAATCTTTGTAGAATTTGATGCTTCTTATTCTATTTTGCAGATAATTAGGAGATTAGATCCAAAAGATCAAGAAAAATAAGATTTGGCTTAGATCCAAGTGCACCAGAGCAACCAACTTGAGGGATAGACTGAAAAGGAAAGACATCAAAGGGCTAAGAAGCATTCACTTGAAGATCAAATGCCACAAATTTTAGATGCTTTCTAACACGGATCCAAGTGTGAACACAACTTAAGAATCAAGGATCTAGATTACAATAGCACCTTTCACATGGATCCAAGTATGAACATGACTTAAAGATTGATGGAGGAGTACTGAGCACTCCATCTAAGGATCCTCATTCATGTTGCCCATATGAAGCACCAAAGCCTAGCTCCTTATCCATTCTTTCTTTAGTACCACAACTAAAAAATAAAAAACCACCTTCCCTCTGACACTACAAAAAGTCTACATATCCCATCTTGGAAAGTATCACTTCCTACTTTCTTCCACTCTTCCAACACATGAGAAGAAGAGTAAGCTAAGAAAAAAAGCCAGAAGTTTGTGAGGTTCTAAATTTTTTTATTTATTTATCATTCCAAATCCAAGCCTTGTTAATGCTTAGGAGTTAAGAATTTTTGTATTAATAAATTTTATTTTTAGTAATAAAATTAATATATTTTTCTTGTAATTTAATTTTTATAATTCTTTTAATTTCAGCACTAGGATAGTTTCAATTCTTGCATACTTTCTTCTTTAAATTTAATTCATGTAATTTTAATTTCAGCATTAGGATAATTTAATTTTCTTGCTCTTTTATTTCTACATATCTTTAATTTATATAATTTAAATTCTAGCAAGTAGTGTAATATTTATTTTATATATTTTTTAAAAACTTAGAGCTTTAATTCAAATTATGTCTGACTAAGCATTCTTTCAAGGATTTGCGATAAAGCTAGACCATGATAAAAGCCCTTTCCTTGGATTTCTTTTCATGCTTTTAATTTTTAGAGTTCTTCCTTCAATCTACTTGCCAAGAGATTTAATAAAATATAGTTAGGTTTTAATCCCTTTATAGTTCAACCTGATTTGGTGCAAGAAGGGTAATAGGTAGAAGGCTCATAAATCTTTTTAAATCTTTTTCTTTCTTTCTTATAGAAAACTTTGATGGATTATAGTTGGATCAAGATCCTTTTATAGTTTATACTTAGATAATACAAGAGAAAAAGTCAAAAGGAGAATTATATGAGAAATCATTGAAAGGCTCTCTTAATCATTAGTCTAGTGGATTCGAAAATCCTAGATGTTTAGATTATCTATTTTTGCTGGTACTTATTTTACTACTTTAGTAGTATTAAGCGAACAATCTCTCTTTCTCTTCTTTAATACTACTTGTTGTGTCAAGACAAATTATAACAAGCTTGAATTAAAAGAGAAGTGGATCGAGCTGATTTGATCTAGCTCTCCGCCATCTTCTAGGAGGATCTGGTGTTGAGGCAGCTTCAAAGCTCGTTAATTGCATCTGAACTTGAATAGATGTAATATGAAGGAAGGCTAAGTGAAGAGAGGACTGGAACTAGAAAGAGAGTGAGAGCGATCTCCTCTTCATCATGCTTGGTGGTATTTATAGGCCTCAGACTTAACTGCTTACAGCTAGTGCCCAGCTGTTAAGCAGTTAATTTGGGACTAAAACACGTGCAACAAAAAGACTATCATTTGAACATTGATTAGTTTTACCTCTCATAAAAGTCAATCAATTTTGAGCCAGTCAAGAATTGATCAGCTTCATACTTCTTGAGTGTTGAACGACCTTACGCCTTGTACCTCTTGGGCATTGATCCGACTTATGCCTATTGGGCATTGGTTGGCCTTGTGCCTATTGGGCATTGATCAGACTTGTGCCTATTTGGTATTGATCAGACTTGTGCCTCTTGGGCATTGATCATATTTGTGCATGTTGGACATTGATCGGCCTTACACCTCTTGGACGTTGATCAGCCTTTTGCCTCTTGGGCATTGATCATATTTGTGCCTGTTGGACATTGATCGGCCTTGTGCCTATTAGGCATTGATCAGACTTGTGCCTATTGGGCATTGATCGGCCTTATGCCTCTTGGGCATTGATCGGCCTTACGTCTCTTGGATGTTGATCAGCCTTGTGCCTCTTGGGCATTGATCATATTTGTGCCTATTGGGCATTGATCGGCTTGACGCCTCTTAGACGTTGATCAGCCTTGTGCCTCTTGGGGATTGATCATATTTGTGCATGTTAGGCATTGATTGGCCTTACACCTCAAATCTTTAGTAAGCTAATGTAGACAGATCAATCAGACTAAACCTGTCATATCCCAACACTAGTCCTCCCAGTTTCTGAGTTCATTAATGAAAAATCAGAACTGTCAGAAGCTTCCATTCTTAGGGAGCATTCTTAGATGACATGTCAAACTCTGATAGGGGAGGCGGTTATAAAAACTAACAGCCATATCCTGCTCTCATCATTATAATTTTTGAATTCAAAAATGGTCGAAAGATCTTTGTAAAAAAAATAATTGCATCCATCCCATCAGCTGAATGTTGCCATCGGATTACGAAGGATCATTTCGGTCCTTCGAGGAATGTTATCCTTTTACCAGATATTTGCAGACAGGTGTCTCGATCTGGATCAATCTCATTACTCGAGAGAAATCTTGGACCATTGAAGGGCATAATATAAACACCATCCTCCTCAAGAAAATAAGTTTCTACCATTTCTGCCTCTTCGCTTTAGGAGAAAAAGAAATCCCTCAGGTTGGCCTCTCATTCTTCTCTTTTTTTTTTAAGTTAATCTTCTTTTATTTTCTTCATCATGGCTAGAATCTTAGAGATCAGTCATACCGAAAATCCTGAAAACCTTAAAAAATCTACATCCCAACAGCAAAAAAAAACAAGCTGAGTCAATGAAGATAGGTGATATTAGGTCTTCCTTAACTGAACATCGAATCTTAGCATTGAAACAATACTATAATATTTTGGATGAGTACGTTGTTATCCTCCCTAGTTCCGAGGAACAAATAGATCGGCCTCCACCTGGCAGCTTGACCATTTACGAAGAACTCCTAAGGGCCAGTCTTAGATTTTCGATTCAACCTTTTTTCCTCACAATCTTCAGACTATATCGAGTATTACCTTCTCAACTGACTCTTAATAGCATCCGAATCATTTGTATATTCTTGATTCTTTGCAAAGTATGGATATAATCACTAAGACTTCCCTCTTTACCACCTTGTTCGTACTGAAACGGGACTTTCATGGCCATGGATGGTGGGTAATCAACCCACGCCATGGTCGAAAATCATTTCGGGGCTTCCTTTGGCCATTCATGGCTGGAAATCCTGTTTCTTCTATATTATCTCCAAAATTCCATGGGACTTTACCATTAGTCATAGGGAATCCCAACTACTCCTAATGATGGTAAGAAAGTATTGCCAGCTGATCAAGAAGACTACGAGAAGCTTATGGGGATGGAGACTCCCCCGAATAGAGACTTCTTGACGAAAGAGGGCTTTTTTCAATGAAAATCAATCCCAAACCTTCTTTAGGTACCTTCATTGTTGATGTTACTTCTTCATTCTTTTCTTAACAATCAATCTTAATCTTTAACTTCTTAATTATTGCAGACATCGGTCATGGCGGACATTCGGAAGCTTCAAAAACTTTCAAAGAAAAGAAAAGCAGAAGCCACCTCCTCTATTCAGGAAGAAAGAGGAATCAAGAAGCTGAAAAAGATAAATCCGATAAACCCAATAGCTTCATCTGTTACAGTAGGTTTTAATTCTCCGATTCTAATAGCCAGTGTGTCAGAGATGATAAAGTCCCACTATCAGCATCCCTTCAACCTCAAATACAGGAAAGACAACCGATAGAAATTCCATGAATCGACCCATCATCTTTCCCTAATGACCGAATTGATAAGGGCAAAGCTCCGATGATGGAAGAAGAAGAGAGAGTGCCGTCTGCGAATATCATGGCCAACTTCTCTGTTTATGCTGATAATTTAGGTCTAAATGTTCCGATGCTAGCTTGTCTCCTTCTGAAGTCAATAATCATCCGAGAGACTGGGAAATAACTAAATCCAACAAATTGATGACACCATCTTGTTGCTTCATCCTAAATTGTTGAAGGTATGAACCATACTTGTATTCTAAGTAATTAAAGAGTTAATCATCTTCTTTCCTTTTATTAAATCTGACTAACATGAAATAAAATAAATAGCTCATCCATGGAATCAGTATCATGGATGAAAGTTTGAAAAGCTTTGATCAATTCTGCAAAACCATGTGTAACGAAGTGAAAGATGCAAAGGCAGAAAAAAAGATCGCGGAAAAACTAAAGAATGCCATGGAAAGAAAATTA
Organism: Areca catechu; assembly: GCA_021397845.1. Classification (NCBI taxonomy): domain Eukaryota; kingdom Viridiplantae; phylum Streptophyta; class Magnoliopsida; order Arecales; family Arecaceae; genus Areca; species Areca catechu. Next base: position 138,232,647 of record CM038052.1, on the reverse strand, counting down.
GAAGTGTTGCTGCTCTTCCTCCTGGACTGGGCTCGATGGGTATGCCGAAAAAGCTCCTCGACCAGTCGACCTGCAAAAAAGTCCCTAGGCACCGGAGGGGCTCCGGCGGGGGACACTCCGATGCTTAAGTTAGAGGAGGAACTAGAGCAATAGAATGGAAAGAGCTAGGGGAAAGAAGTTCACGGTGGGGAAGAAGAGAGTTACCCCTTTTGCGAAGATCCTCCGGTGCCTTTATAGACATGGAGTGTTGCCAATTCTTTGGGGGATAAGCTAGGAAAACTCGGATTTGCCCCGAGGAGAATCGGCATGGTGGCGAGATCGTGGGCTGGTGGTGTGGCAGGAGTGTTAGAGTGATGGCCTGGCGGCAAGGGTCATGGCCATGCGGTGGAGTCCGTTACAACAGAATGTTAGAACTCGTTAGGGAGAAGGCTCCTAGAACCTTCGGGTGGCCCCTTCAACAGTGGATCAGCCTCAGCCGAGGGGAGTCATCCGGCCGACCGTGGCATCCGATAGGGCCTCAAAGAAGCCAACGCACGTGCGGGGAGGCGCCTTCGACCCTCGAGGTTTAGCCCTTCAGAAAAGGGGCTGGGGTCCTCTCCAAGAACTGGGGGGCCGGACCTCTCTTCTTACAGCCTCCTGGATCCTGCCGCGAGGGTCGGCCGACCGGATGCCTGGGGCCGGTCCGACCCAGGACTAGTCGAATGGGTACAACAGTTGCCCTCATGCTCCTGGGCCTTGAGGGGTCACGTGGCTTCAAAGGGGTAGGAGCATGATTGTGTGCACCTGCGGTGGATCCCGGGTCGAGACATCGGGTCGCTTCGAATCTCCCTTGAATGGTTCTTTGGATAGCTGTCAGCCAATCGTTGGAGCGCAGGCGGGGCAGTTAATGTGAATCAAGCATTATAATGAAGGCCAGGCTGTCCTGCATCGAGTCGGGGTGGAATAGAGTGCTGCACCATGTGACAGCATTCGGTCGGTCGGCGTCAACCCCCAGGCTGGTCTCGTGACGCCGATCAGGTGCTCACGTGGATCGCCATCTGCATAATGGGACACTCTGGATGCTTTGAACTCTGAAATGCTGGCGGTCGCATCTCCTGATAGGATAGCTGGGATGCGCATGGGATGGATAGCTGCCGCCCCTCCTTCCTTCTCCCCCTTCCCTCGGAGGCCTATAAAAGGAGGAGGCAACAACACGAGAGGATTTTCCTTGCCGCACCCGCGCTCCGCGAGATAGAGTCCGCTCCTTCTTCCATGAAACCCGGCTTCTAGGAGTCCAGTCCCAGGGTTAGTCCCAACCTTCCTTCTTCCTTTTTAGCCTCAATGGCACTGGTAGTAGGGGTTGACCCATAGGCCTAGGGACCCAGGGCCAAGTGAGATACCTTCGACATGACCGGGAACGGGTCGAGAAAACATAGGGTAGTGTACGGCATTCCCTCCACCTACACCTTATGCTCCTGGGCGAGAGGGGAGAGCAGACAACCTTTAGGACAGGGACCCTCTAATGTACGAATCCACTTAAGGTCAGACTGAGGTTTCCCTGCACCTCTGTTCATAGAGATCTTCAACTTTCACAGGGTAACCCGGTGCAGCTGACCTCAAACAGCATTCGGGCGATATGCTGCTTCATTGTACCGTGCCATAAGGTTAGGTCCGAGTCCAGTTTGTCCCTCTTCGATAATTTCTTCTTCCTGAAGAGGGACTTTAGGAATCGGGAATGGGTTTTGTTCATTCCCCGCCAAGGATGAAAAATCCTAAAGTACCTCCCATCGGCAGTCCATAGATGGAAGACCCGATTCTTCTTTGTCAGCAATCTCAAACCTTGGGGGTTTGAGCCATATGGATGAGAAGAACCGGGCTGGAGAGAGTTTGAGGGGGAGGTGGTTTCGGTGGCCGACCAGGATAAGTTCAACGAGATCAGTAGAGCCAACCCGACAGCGACATTCGAGCTGTTGGGGGAGGGAACCCTTTACCACGCGGGGATCAGCCCCCAAGGAGTTCTAGGCAAGGGCCGACCTCCTCTCTTATAGATTCTTAGATCTTTATCCTCCTCTTTCACTAACTCTGAATTTCCTGCAACAGGAGGAAGGATGCAGAGGATCGAATAAATCCAAAGTCATCCAAGCAGTGCGGAAGCTGGCCATCCCAGAATCGACCTCCGCATCGGCCATCGAATGACAGAAGAATAGACGGGAGGAGGAGCGACCCGTGCCCATCATCGAGGTCGAGTCGGATGAAGATGGTGTCCCCCTCACCGAGCGTATGGCAAGGAAAAAGGCGGGGGCGCCAGCTCCACCGGGAGGGCCAGCCATCTGACTAGAGTAGGAGCAGTCGGGGGCGTCCGACACAACTACGGCGTTAACTCCTTTGCCTGCCGGTCCAGAAGAGGTAGTCCTCTTGATTGACAAGGGCAAGAAGGCGACCATGGAGGGGGCAGGCGATAGCAAAGCCGAACAGTCGGACGAAGAAATCCACCAGGAAGAATTCCAGCATTGGCGCGCACTTGACCACCCTAGGAGGGCACGGAGCCTGCTGAGGGGGGCCATGACAGATGTCGACTAGGAGGTGTCGATCCAGAGAAATCTGATTGACGTAACTGTGGATTCTTACCGTGACTTCATGAGGGTAAGGACCTTAACTTGTCTCTTTACTCCTTTAATTTTCTTTCTTCAGGCATGGTACTAATCTGGCCTTATGTTTGCAGCTCCTCCATGATATTTCTCTAATGGATGACGGCATTTGCCGGGTGGTGCATGCTGCCAAGGCTTCCACGAAGAGAGTTCAGGAGCTGGAGGCAGCCCAGGTGGCCGCAATGGCACCCCTAAAATCTTTCGAAGAAAACCTGGCAACAGCCCAAGTGGAGGCAGAGTTGGTGAAAGCAGCTCTGAGAGAGGCCGAGAGCCGGCTGGCCGACCGCGAGGTCCGATTGAAGAAAAGGAAGGCGAAAGTTGACTCACTCGCCCGCCGGCTGGGAGAGGAAGAGAAGCGATCTGTGGAGGCCAACCAGAGGGCCCAGGCCGAACGGGCGGTGGCGGCATAGTTGGTGACTCAGCTCAAGGAAACAAAGAACTGGTCGCGAGACAAGTCTAGGAAGCTGTGGTGGCATACAAAGCCTCCGATGGCTTCACTGAGGACGTGGAGGAGGCGGCGTCGGACTTTTATAGGGAGGGCTACGATGACTGCCTGAAGAAGGTGGGCTTGCTCTTCCCGGGACTGGACCTATCAGGCACTGAGTTGCAGGACCCGACCGAGGGAGAGGAACCCCAGGTGGAGCCTCCAGTGAAAGGTGAGGCAGGAGTGGCTAGGGTAGAAACCCCAGCACCAGCCGACATGGAAGCGGTGGCCTCCCCAGTGGAAACTCCAGCTGTTGCGATTTCGGCCAATCCCCAGTTATAGCCGATGGGGTCAGGGTTGTGGCCCCAACGCATCTTCCGTGGGTCGGACCTAAGGAGTTTGTAAAGGTCTGACCCACCTTCTTTTGTAAGCACCCTCTTTTGAAATGAATGAGAAGACCTTTTGACCATTTTCAAATGCATATGGGCGTGAAACAAATATCTTTCTTTGAAATTTTTCTAAGTATTCCCGGTCGGCCCCACAATATTGCGAGGTAATGAGCTCCTTCAAAATGGCCGACAGGCATTAACATAGCATGAACTTGAACTCCTTAGGGAAATTCCTAAGTATGTCCGGTTGGCTCGCCTAGGTCTGAAGCCGGTAGGGTAGTTGAGGGTGGTAGCTTAATTCGAACCAGGTATTTAAACACTTGCTTCTGGCCCTTGTCCGAGACAGCTCAGGTTGTGGCCTATCTCCCATGCGGTCCCACGGGGGTTGTCTTAGGATGATTGCCGACCGGGGTCGGACTTCCGGAGTGGGCTGCCCTAGAGTCTCTGCTGACCAGGGTCGGACTTTCAGAGTGGGCTACCCTAGAGCCTCTGCAGACCTGGGTCGGACTTTCGGAGTGGCTGCCATAGAGCCTCTACCGATCGGGGTTAGACTTTCGGAGTGGGCTGCCCTAGAGCCTCTGCCGACCGGGGTCGGACTTTCGTAGTCGGCTGGAAAAAGTTGAAGAAGTTGTAGACTTTATTGATAGTACTTGCGAAGGTTGTCTACATTCCACGGGTGCGCTATCTGCCGTCCGTCCAAGTGTGCGAGTCGGTAGGTTCTAGCTTGCATTACTTCAGTAACCTGATAGGGGCCTTGCCAATTGGGGGAGAGCATCCCCTGTTCGGTTGGCCTCGAAACCTCCATCTTTCGCAGGACCAGATCTCCAACTTGGAAAGTCTACATCTTGACCCGTGAATTGTAATATCTGACCATCTTTTGACGGTAGGTCGCCATCTTCATACTCGTTCGAAGTCGGGTTTCATCCAGCAGATCCAGGTCAGCCCTCCATTGCTCTGAGTTGGCTAGCTCGGCGAACCGGTCAATCCGCAGGGACTGTAGAAAGACTTCCACAGGGATGACCACCTCATCCCATAGGTCAGGTTGAATGGGGTTTCCCCCATCACCGTCCGGGCAGTTGTCCGATATGCCCAAAGCACTGAATGAAGTTTTTCCACCTAGAGCCCCTTGGCTTCATTCAGCCGAGTCTTTACCCATGCAGGATTATTCTATTGGTGACCTCAGCCTCTCCATTGGACTGAGGGTGAGCGACCGAAGTAAGCCGATGGGCGAAGTGGTATTGTTGACAGAAACCCCAGAACTGAGTGTTGTCAAACTATCTTCTATGGTCGGTAATGATCATCTTGGAATGCCGAACTGGAAGATAATACAGTTCCGGATAAAGTTTTCCACTTTGGCCTCTGTTATCTGTGCCAATGCTTCTGCCTCTACTTACTTAGTAAGTAATCAATGGCCACAAGGAGGAAATTTCGCTGACCGGAGGCTGGGGGAAAAGGTCCCAGGATGTCCATACCCTACTGTGCAAATGGCCAAGGTGCCGTGAGTGGGACCAGCTGGCTAGCGGGCCTCCTTTGGATGCTGGAATATCTCTGGCACGCATCGCACTTTCATACGAAGTCTAATGCATCCTTCTGAATTGTAGGCCAATAATACCCCTGCCGGATGATTTTGTAAGCTAGGGACCTCCCTCCAAGATGATCGCCATAGATGCCTTCGTGCACCTCCCGAAGTGCATAGTCCGCATCGGTCAGCCCCAAGAATTTCAGTAACGGTTGTGAGAATGACCGCTTGTAGAGGTCCCTGTCGAGGATGATGTATCTAGAGGCCGTTGAGCGGACATGCCTGGCTTTTGCTGTGTCATCCAGGAGGGTCCCTCGCACCAGGAACGCATGGATCAGGTCCATCTATGAGGCTTCTTGCTCAACCTAGTGGATCTCCATCGGCACTTCAGCAGTGCTTCGGTGCTGCAGATGTTCCATGAAGGTCCGGTCAGAGGTACCAACGGTGGCGATGGCCTGCCGTGACAAGGCATCCACCTGGGAGTTTTGTTGTCGAGGTATATGAAGGATCTCAAAAAATTTAAGTTATGATACTAGGTCCCGTACCTTGTCCAAGTACTTGACCAAGGAAGGATCCCTTGCTTCAAATTCACGCTTTGCCTGATTGACTACCAGCTGGGAGTCGGAGAAGGCACAGACCCTACCAATGCCCAATTCATTCACTATCTTCAGCCCTACAATCTGGGCTTCATACTCTGCCTGGTTGTTCGACACCTGGAATGCAAAATGCAGGGCGTACTCCAAACATTGCCCATCGGGGTTAGCAAAAATCAAGCCTGCATCGCACCCTCAAAGATTGAAAGCTCCATCTACGTGCAGGTTCCAAACGGGCTCGGCTTCTCCCGTGGGGTCGCCAAAGGCATCTCAGCTGTTGTCGGGGTCGTCTCCATCCCCCAGGTGCATTCTGCAATGAAATTAGCTATTACTTGAGCTTTTAAGGATGACCGTGGCTAGAAGGAGATGTCAAACTCGCCCAGCCTGATGGCCCATTTAGAGAGCCATCCAGAAGTGTCAGGGCTTTGGATGATCGCCCTGAGGGGTTGGTCCGTTAGCACGATGATCAGATGTGCCTGGAAGTAGGGCCGGAGGTGCTTTTCCGCTATAACCAGTGAGTAGACCAGCTTTTGCACCTTAGGATACCTTACCTCGACATCGTGGAGGACCTTGCTGATGTAGTAGATAGGTTTCTGTTGGCCGCCTTCCCCCATCCGCATGAGGACAGTGCTGATGGCCTCTCTAGAGGTTGACAGGTACAAATATAGCACTTCCCCCTCCCTTGGTTTGGCCAAGAGCGAAGGATTCCTCAAGTAGTCCTTCAAGGCTTCAAAGGTCGACCGGCATTCATCAGTCCGTTGGAAGAGGTTCGACCGGTGCAAGGTCTTGAAGAATAGGAGGGATCTCTCGACCGACCAAGAGATGAAGCGGTTGAGAGAAGCAATGCAACCTGTAAGCTATTGCACCTGCTTTTTAGTGGTCGGATGAGTCATGTCGATGATGGCTTTGATCTTTTTGGGGTTGACCTCAATACCTCTTTGAGTAACCAGGAAGCCGACAAATTTTCTGGAGGTCACCTCGAAGATATACTTGGCGGGGTTCAGCTTCATCCTGTGGCGCCTCAGCACGTCGAAGGACTCCTCAGGTCCTTGATGTGGTCGGCCTTATGGAGGCTTTTGATAATCATATCATCGACGTATGCCTCCATGTTCCTTCCAAGCTGAGCTTTAAAGACTCGGTTGATCAACCTTTGGAAGGTGGCGCCCACATTCTTTAGGCCAAAAGGCATCATCTTATAGCAATACAGGCCCCTGTCCATGACAAAAGCTGTCTTCTCCTCATATTCGAGATGCATCCTGATCTGATTATACTTGGAGAAAGCATCCATGAAGCTCAAGAGTTGGTGGCCGGCTGTCACATCTACCAGTTGATCAATTTTTGGCAAGGAAAACTGTCCTTGGGGCACGCCTTGTTGAGGTCTGTGTAATCCACACAGATCCTCCACTTTCCACTAGCCTTCTTCACCATGACGACATTGGCCAGCCACTCCAGGTAATGAGACTCCCTGATGAAGCCAGCATCGAAGAGCTTTTTCACTTCCTCTTCAATGGCCCTCTATCTTTCGGCAGCAAAGCTCCTCTTCTTTTGCCAGACGAGCCTATAGGTAAGATCCACCCTGAGCTGATGGGTGATGACATCTGCCAAGATGCCTGGCACGTCCGATGCCGCCCAAGCAAAGACGTCCGCATTGCTCCTCAAGAAGCTAACTAGCTCCCGCCTAGCCCCTCATCTAGAGTGCTCCCTATTTGGAGGACTCTTGTGGGATCATCCTCTCTAAGGGGTACAAATACGATATTCTCGATGGGCCGACCATGGCTATAGGCTTCATCTCTGGGGTCGAGCTGCTCGAGTGTGGGGCGCCCGTCCAGCTGCTTGTCGTGAATAGCTAGGCACTACCTCGCTACTCTACGGTCCCCCCTCAGCTCCCCAACTCCATCATGGGTTAAAACTTGGCTAGTAGATGGTAAGTGGATACCATGATCCGAACTTGTTAAGGGCCGGCCAACCCAAAATGGCATTGTACGCCGATGTCGTACGGATGACCACAAAGTTGACGGAGAAGGTTTGCTGGTAAGGTTCCATCCCGAGGGTCATGGGTAAGGCAATCTACCCCTCAACCCCGATGGAGTTCCCTCCGAAGCTAGTGAGTGGTGCCATGGACTCCCACAGTCTAGACCTAGACAAGTTCATCCGGACAAAAGTGTCATACAGTAAAACCTCTGCACAACTTTCATTATCGATAAGGATGCGTTTTACATCATAGTTGGCGATGATAGCCGACACAACCACAGGGTCATCGCCCAGGAGAGGAGGCTCCGAGAGGTCCTCATCAGAGAAACTGATTACATTGGATCCCGTGGACCTTTTTACAATGTCCTTGTCCTCTTTTTGCCCCCAGTCGGATCGTCGGTGCAACATGCCAATGCCTCCATCCGTTGGGCGCTGATTGGGGAGCTCAGCCTCCTTCGGGGGGTCTCTAATAGTTGAAGTCCTGGCCTGATCCTGGCAGGGTCGGACATACTTGTTCAGATACCCTCTCCTAATGAGGTCCTCGATGGCGTCTTTCAGCTGGAGGCACTCTTCTGTATCGTGCCCATGGTCCCTGTGGAATTGATAGTATTTGTTTTTGTTCCTGAAGGTAGGAGGACCTCTAATCAGTCGAGGCCTTTGGAAGAAGGCCCCATTCTTGATCTCCATCAGGATTTTTTCTCAAGGTTGGGAGAGGGGCGCATAGTTATTGAACCACTTGAGGTAGTCCCTCTGCTTGGGACTCTAGCGCCGGGTGGATCGGCTGTCATTGCCGGGAGGTCTAACCGCAGGGGCCTTGTTGCCTTACTTCTTTGGGGCTGACCTCCCCTCAGCCTGGCATCGGTTCGCCGATTGTTATTCCGCAAGGTCGTATTTGTGTGCCTTGGCCAGCAGGTCGGTGTAGCTCGCCGGAAGCTTGTTATCCAGGGAAAATGTGAGCCTAGATAAGCAGAGTCCCCTTTTGAAAGCCGACATGGCCACCTCTTCCTTCAGGTCGGGGACCTCCATAGAGATCGAGTTGAAGCGGGCCATGTAGTCCCGGAGGGTCTCTCCCTCCATTTGTTGGATGAGGAAGAGGCAGTTGGTGTTCTTCAAAGTCCGACTGCAAGTCCTGAAATGAAAAGAAAAAGGGTTTCGAGCTATGAAAATGAATAGATCGTACCTGGATGGATGGCGAAGAACCACATCCATGCGGCCTTCTTCAGAGTCGCCGGGAAGGCGATGCAGTGGAGGGCGTCGGACGTGCCCTGCACCATCATATGGGCCTTATAGGTGCCCAGGTGGTCCAATGGATCGGTGGTACCATTGTAGGGATCCACCTGTGGGATCTTGAAATGTCGAGGGATGGACTCCCCCAGAATCTCGATGGAGAAAGGAGGGTGAGTGTCATGCGCCTGCCCCCCCTTAGCATTCTGCCGCTCAATGATCTCGGCAATGCGCTCCTCCATGCGCATGATTTTGCTTCCGTAGTTCTGCGGGTCTGCAGTAGGGCACCGGTCGTCGATAGGGGCAGAGTCGGCAAAGGAGGGGGAAGCTGAACTCACCCTCTTTCCTTCAGCATGGGCTCTTAAGGCCCCTGGGGTTCTGGAACAACGAGGGACGGGGGCGGAGGCGCCTCCGGCTGCTGGCTTATGTCGGCGACGGGCTGATTATTGACGAATGAAGCCACCGGTGGCTGTTGTTGATGGTCAGCCCTTTCCTGAAAGCGCTGGACCACTGAGGTAAGCGTCTTAATGTGGTTTACCAGCATCTGGAATTATTGCAACCCCAGGATGATAGTGGGCTCGGCGGTGGTGGCGGCATTGCTTTCCGCGCGGGGTGCGTCAGGCCCATGATGAGAATGCCCTCCCCTCGCAGAAATACTTCTGGTTTTTCATCTTTCCATGGCCGGAACTTCCCCATCGATCTTTCCTTTTAGAACAAGGAGCATAATGAAGGTTTGAGGGGCCCCTACTTCTAGCGCCAATCTGTTGCCGCTCTTCCTCCTGGACCGGGCTCAGTGGGTACGCCAGAAAGCTCCTCGACCAGTCGACTTGCAGAAAGTCCCTAGGCATCGGAGGGGCTCCGGTGGGGGACACTCCGATGCTTAAGTTAGAGGAGGAACCAGAGCTATATAATGGAAAGAGCTAAGGAAAGAAGTTCACGGTGGGGAAGAAAAGAGTTACCCCTTTCATGAATAGAGGAAGGCTCAGATGAAGAGGATTCCGACGAAGAAGACTCGGATAAAGAAGACCAGGTCGAAGAACCAGTCATAGATCAAACTGAAAAACCAGTCGGAGACCAAATCGGAGGATCGACACCAGATCCTCAAATCCTAGAAGAAACTTCACTAGTTACTTTTGTAAACCAAACCAAAATAGAGGAAAGTTCAGTTGGAATAAATGTAACAGACTAATGATGTAAGAACTTATTTACTTTTATGATTAAATGATGAATCTTTCTTTTAGCAGTGTTTATTGGATTACAAAAGTGTCATTTTTCATAAATAGGAAATCTTCTAAGTATAAAATAATCAGATTAAACAAAGAAATTTCCAAGAAGATCGATTTACCATGAAATTATCTGACCGAATTATAAACATTAATATTATTTAGAAAAATTTAAATGAACCAATTTCGAACAAGCTTATTGAACAATAATTTTTAACAGAACAACTTGATTGAGAAACAGTGCTTCCAACTTCTCCTAAGAAAGTAGTTAGCACCTCTCGAATATTTAGAGAAATATCTCTAAGTTATCTAAGCCTTTAACTTACTTATGGATAATATAATACTTTAATCTAACTTACTGAATATCCTTTCAATTCTTTATATACTTTAAAAGGAAGTGAACTTTCATGAGAAAAGTTTTCCAAACGAAGTAAGTAATCATATCAACTTTGCCAGATGTCATTTTTCTGTTAGAAGAAGAGTTATTCGACAGGCCGTAGAACTGCATTTGTTAGTATTAAGAGGCCGTACGAAATTTGAATTCAAACCAAATACCATGGTATATAATTTTTTTTTTATAACTGACTCTTTAAGAATTAGAAGCGGTGCACGGACTCTCACACATCAGGATCTTAAATGTGTCGAAATCTGAGAATATCTCGAAATTTGGATCGTAAATCATGACCGTTAGGACTCTCTATATATAGAGGCCCTAGGTTCAGGTCTTTGAGCTAATTCTTGTCCCAGCTATTCAAGTTTCTCCCTTTCTTAGAAACTCTTTGTTTCCAAAAATCTTCATCGTATTTGAAAAATGAAGTCGGGCGATAAAAAACTTCATCAGACATCCACAAGGAAGGCTAGACTAGTACGATTTAGAGAAGAGAGATTATGTGTAAGAAGAAGGTGTTTATCGAAACGCAGTTCTGATAAACTAGAAATTTCCGAATATGTTATCTCTTCATCTGAGGAAGAAGAACAAGAGCCTTCCGACCCACTTTCAAAAGAAAAAGGTTATGATACATCTACTAGGCATACTTCAATGGAAAAAGGAAAAGCTCCTATGGAGAACCATCTGATTCGAACAAAGATAAAGCCACTCGAGTGCTTATCGCTGATACAAGTGTTAATAATCCCAAACTGGTGAAAACCATACTGCAATCTACCATTGTTCGGAAAGACTGGGAGACGACAATCAAACTCGGAGTGAAAGAAATTCTATCTTCCATTTACCTCGAAATAATGAAGGTAAGTAGTACTTTCCCTTTCCAAAACAACTTATTCGTATTTTGCTGACATTCCAAATCTTCTATCTAGTTTGTTAGTAATATCTCTATGATTGAAGAGAGTTGGTGTCAACAACTAACCTCCAAGAAGATCTTCAAAAATAATTAGCAGCAGCCATGGAGGAAAAGACAAAGCTATCACTGATCGGAAAGCCTTCAAATCAAGAGTTGTCCTATTGACTGCAAGGATCTTGTCTATGCAAAATCAACTAAGACAAACTGAAAGGCATGCCCAGCAGCTTGTGGATGATGGAGCCAGAAAAGGAAAAGTACTTCGGCAGGCAGATAAAGCCATATAGGAAAAAACCGAGCATATGAAGAAGTGTTGAAGCAAAAATCCTTACTGGAAAAGTGGATGATACTTCTTGAAGAAATTGAAACAAACCGACGAAGAAATGCTTCACTGATCGAACGAGACATCTTGTGATCGAATAATTCCAAAATTCTTAGCCTTTAGCAACGAGATGGAGCGAGTAGGAGCCAAAGGCTATGAAATTGCTTTAAAGATTTATCAACAAGGTCAAGAACTATATCCTGACCTGGACTTTCTCCTCCATTTACAAAGATTATTTTGTAGAAAAGAAAAGAAAAACCAGCCGATGACCCAGCAATTTCATCTATCTTGAGTCATCTGAACAAGAGAAAACTTCAGGTGACCAAGTCAGTCAGGGAAAGGTTGAATAATGTCTATAATAGAGAACAGCAGCAATCATAGTTTATCACTGCTTCTCCCCCTTTTTTTTTTTTGTAATCAAATATCAATGAAGTCTTCTATTTTCCTTCAATATACTAAATCATGCTTTCAATATTTAAGATATTTCAAGATAACATTATTGATAAAACAATAAATCACATTGCTCACTATTACTTTTCAAGTGATCAGCAAATTATTCTGATCATCAAGTATCGATGAGTTAGTAAGTCAGACCAATTCAACCTGTCGATTGTGGTCAGCTTATTAGGCCAACCTTTTGATCATTATTCTGATCATTGAGTACCGATGAGTTAGTGGATCAGACCAACTCGATTTGTCGGGTTATGGTTAGCTTTTCAGGCCAACCTTTTGATATGTTATTCTGATCATTGAGTAGCAATGAGTTAGTGGGTCAGACCAACTCGATTTGTCGGGTTATGGTTAGCTTATCAGGCCAACATGTCATTCCTTTATTTTCTTAAGGATATTTCATTTTCATATTTTTCCTTCATATGAAAGGAAAAAGAGAAAGAGGATATCTTTATTGATGGTATTTGCATAGGTTTTCTACATTCCACGTCTTGCCAGTGGATAACTATCTAGACTTTCCAGTCGATAGGTCCTAGATCGCACAACTTCAGTGATACGATAAGGACCTTCCCAATTTGGGGCAAGTTTGCGCTGCTCAGCTGTTCTGGATACAGTTCTTCAGTGCAGAACAAGATCTCCAATCTGAAAGATTCGAGCCTTATCTTGAATTTAATACCGCACCACCCTTTGTCGGTAAGCGGCCATTTTCAGTTATGCCTATAACCTGGAATTTTCAAGCAGATCAAGATCAATTCTCCCTTGATCATTATTATATACTCTTCGAAGCAATCAGTTCTTCTGGAATGAAAGGACAATCTCTATAGGTAACATCGCTTCACTCCCATAAGCAAGATTAAATGGAGATTCACCCATGGTAGATCAGGGAGTTGTTCGGTTAGTCCATAGAACAGAGTTAAGTTCATTGGCCCAAGCTCCTTTGGCTTCATTTAATCGGGTTCTCTGTCCATGAAGGATCATCCGATTAGTTACCTCAGCTTCTCCATTAGCTTGAGGGTGCCCCACAGATGTTAACTTATGAATAATACCATATTAAGTACAGAAATCTTTGAACTTCTGATTATCAAACTGCCTCTCATTGTCTGTAATGATTGCATGAGAAATTCCAAACTTATATATGATAAACTTTCTGACAAATATTTCAACTTTTGCTTCAGTGATCAAAGCTAAAGGCTCGCTTCTACCCACTTTGTAAAATAGTCAATAGCAACAATCAAAAATTTCCGCTACCCAGAGGCTGAAGGAAATGGACCAAGTATATCCATTCCCTATTGAGTAAATGGCCAAGGAGCCATTAACTGTGTTAGCTGACTGGCATGATGCCTTTGAATATTTGCATATCTTTGGTAGGGATTACATTTTCTTACAAAATCTAAAGCATCCTTCTGTATAGTCAGCCTGTAATTCCCTTGCCTTATAATTATATAGGCTAAAGATCTTCCTTCTAAATGATCACCACATATTCCTTCATGCACTTCTTTAAGGGCATTATTTGCATCAGAAGGAGATAAACATTTCAGCAATGGTTGGAAAAATGACTTTTTATATAACAAACCATCCAGGATAACATACTGAGAAGTAGTCATTCGGAGTTGTTTAGCTTCTAGATTATTTTCGAGCAATACTCCTTCAATCAGATATTTGACTATTGGACTCATCTAATCCATTTCTGGCTCTATCTGAAAAACTTTTTCTTTTTCAGTTGTTGAAATACTTGGCATTTCCAGATGTTCCACAAAAGTCTGACCCATTTGGTCAAGTGTAGAAGTAGCTAATCTGGACAATGAATCGGCTCGAGAATTTTCAATTCTAGGGACGTGACTGATGTCCTAGGAATCAAAATAAGCTCCAAGTTCTCGGACCTTCTTCAAATACAAAGCCAAAGTGGCATCACGAACTTCAAAATCTCCTTTTACTTGGTTGACGACCAATAGTGAATCAATAATAATTTCAACTTTCTGGCATTCACCTTCCTTGTGATTCTCAAACCAGCCAGGAGGGCTTCATATTCAGCTTGATTATTAGAGACCTTGAAAGAAAATCGAAGTGCATACTCCATGATATCACCATTTGGGCTAGACAAGATCAACCCTGCCCCACAGCCAGAAAAATTCGAAGCTCCATCTACATGTAAAACCCAAGGTGTATTGGTCAACTCTATTTCATCGATGGTTGAATTTCCTTTTCATTATTATTCCAAGTACATTCGGCTATAAAGTCAGCCAGCACATGGGCCTTCATTATAGATCGAGGTCGATAAGTAATATCATATTCACTTAACTTGACTGCCCATTTCACCATTCAGCCAGAAGTATCGAGACATTGTAAAACAGTCCTCAGGGGTTGATCAGTCAATACAACAATATGATGGGATTGAAAATATGGCATGAGGTGTTTGGCTGATATTACCAAGGTATAAATAATATTTTGAAGTTTTGGGTACCTTGTCTCCGCATCATGAAGAACTTTGCTAATATAATAAATGGGCTTATATGATTCATTAGAGTCCTTTCTGACCAACATAGAACTAATTGCTTCATCTGATGCAGCCAGATAAAGATTCAAATCTTCTTCTTCTTGAGGTTTAGATAATATGATTGGATTTATCAAATACTTTTTCAGTTCTTCAAATGCTGACTGACAGTTGTCCGACCAATTGAACTCCTTGGTTTGCCGTAAAGCTTTGAAGAAAGGCAAACATTTCTCAGCTGAATGAGAAATAAATTGGCTTAATGAGGCGATTCATCCAGTCAACTATTGGATTTCTTTCTTATTAGCTGGCTGCTGGCTGCCTCATATCCAAGATGGCTCAGATTTTTTCTGGGTTGGCTTCAATACCCCGTTTTGTAACCATGAAACCTAAAAATTTCCCAGAAGTTACACCAAAAACACATTTGGTCGGATTTAATTTCATGTGATTTTGTCGCAGAATATCAAAGGCTATCTGTAGATCTTTATATGATCATCTGATTGATTGCTCTTAACAATCATATCATCTACGTATACTTTCTTAGTCTTTTCGATTTGATCTTCAAAGATCTTATTTACTAACCTTTGATAAGTAGCTCCAGCATTTTTAAGACCAAATGACATCACCTTATAACAATATATCCCTCGATCCATTATGAAAGATGTCTTTTCTTCATCTTCTGGTCTTATTCGTATCTGATTGTATCCAGAGAAGGCATCCATAAAACTTAAGAACTTATGTCCGGCCGTTGCATTAACCAACTGATCAATCTTAGATAGAGGAAAACTGTCTTTCGGAAATGCCTTGTTAAGATCAGTATAATCTATGCATATCCTCTATTTTTCATTTGCTTTCCTGACCATCACTACATTGGCAAGCCGGTCAGGATAATGAACTTCCCTGATAAATTTAGCATCAAGCAACTTAGTCACTTCTTCATTGATAACTTTTTATCTTTCTAGGGCAAAATTTGCTTCTTTTGTCTAACAGGCTGACTAAGTGGATCAACCTTAAGTTCATGCCTAATTACTTCAGTAGGGATCCCCAACATATCAACAGCTTTCCATGCAAATATATCAGTATTTGTTTGTAAAAAATCAATCAGCTTCTTTCTCTGATCTTCGATAAGTGAACTTCCAATTTGGACAATTTTAGTAGGGTCATCCTTTGTCAAAGGAATATGAATAGTCCTTTCCATTGATATGCTGACTCCCCGTCGGATTGCATGGATCCATTTGTTCGGAGGTGGGTTTGTTGATTGACTGTTGATTATAGATTGTCAAACATTGACGAGCCATCGTTGGTTTCCCCTTACTTCTCTAGTCCCATTTTGGGTTGGAAATTTCATTAACAAATGGTATGTTGATACCACAGCTTGAAACTTATTTAGGGTAGGCCTTCCCAAAATAACATTATACGAAGAAAGGATCCAAACAATCATAAAAGTAAGAGAAAAAGTTCTCTGCTTCGGCGTTGTCCCTAGAGTCACGGGGAGTGTGATTTCTCCCTCTACTCCTACTGAATTTCCACCAAACCCAGTTAACGGTACATGAATTCTCCGTAGCTTATCAGTCGACAAATTCATCTTGACAAATGAATTATACAGCAAAATCTTAGTGGAACTTCCATTATCAAACAAAATTCTATGTACATCATAATTAGCGATTATCGTAGAAATCACTACAGGATCATTATGCGGCGTTTGATTGCCTTGCAAATCATCATCAGAAAAGATAACACTTCCTCGAAGCCTTTTGAAACTTCGATCATTTTCATAACAGGCATGGCAAATCATTCTAACCAATCTATCAGTCAGTTGTTGGTTTGGGAGCTCCGTCCCGTCAGTGATCATCCTTGGAACTGCAGCCCTAGCACCGCCGCCTCAATTGGTCAATTTTGGTTTTGATTCTGGACATATCTGCCCAGATAACCTCGCTTGATCAGATCTTCAATATCATCTCTTAATTGAATACATTCTTCTGTTGTATGCCCATGATCGTGATGATACCGATAGTAGTTGGCCTTATTATGCATAGCTGGCGGGGCTCTCATCGGCCTTGGCCTCTGAAGAAAGTTTTTTTTTTTAATTTCTACCAAAATCTTCTCTCTTGGAAGAGTCAAAGGGGTATAAGCATCAAATCGATTGACATAATTCTTGCCGACCAATTCCCTCGGCTTTTGACCTTGCCCTTCTTCTTACTTGGCCTTGATTCTTTCTCTACTTGTCGCCAGCTCAGGGCTTGCTCTTCAGCCCGAGCATACTTTTGATCATGGGCCAATAACTCTGAATAATTGATCGAAAACTTTTTATCCAAGGAGAATGTGAATCTAGAGGCTCGCAAGCCTTTCATCATTGCAGACATCGCCACATATTTATTGAGATCTGGGATCTCCAACATGATAGAATTAAACCTCTTGATGTAATCTCTCAAAGACTCCCCTTCCGACCGCTGAATAAAGAATAAGCTATCATAATTTCTAGGCATTTTCTTGCTTGTCCTGAAGTGGGAGACGAATAACTTTTCTAATTGACTGAATGAATGGATGGTGTTCGGTTGTAGACTGGAATACCACATCCTCACTGACTTCTTCAAGGTTACAGGGAAGGCAAGGTAGTGGAGTGCATCCGATGCTCCTTGGATCAACATATGAGCTTTAAAGCAGCCCAAATGACCCAAAGGGTCAGACGACCCATCATACAGCTCACTTTGTAAGACCTTGAAATGATATGGAATTCTCTCTTCCATAACCTTCTTAGAAAAAGGGGACAAGATGTCGCATCTTGGTGTTGCATCCTCTGCTTTCCTCTGCTCAATAACTTTGGCAATTTGCAACTCTAGCTTTTTGAACTTTTTATCAAAATCATTAGCTCTTGCAAGATGTTGGACCTGGGTACTATCAGGGGTTGATTCTCCAGATGATGCTGAATGAGATCGTGGACATTTCCCTTTATTCCGCTTCTTGGTGTGATGGTGAGATCAGTGATGGTGCTTTGAAGGGGATGGTTGACCTGAAGAGCATTGATAAGATGAATGTCTTCTGGGACTGAGATGTTTACTTACATGAAAAGAAGGTTGCCGGCTAGTTCTTGATGTAGCAGGCCATAATGATTCCCTCGCAGTAATTTCCCAAAGGTTCTGTATTGCCACAGTAAGTACTTCTACTTTATCGAATAGAGTGTTTAACCTTTCTTGATCTATGTATCCAACAGGATGAGCTTCCACCCTCTCACCAAGAATAGGATCGTTTTCCTTTGAAGGACGGGGAACATCTCCTGTAGGTAAATTTCCATTCCTGGTCTTCACCATGCTTCCTTCCAGATTCTTGAAACTCTTTTTGCTGAGTTACCCCTACCTGACGCGCCAATCTGTTGTGTCCAGACAAATTACAACATGCTTGAATTAAAAGAGAAGTGGATCGAGCTAATTTGATCTAGCTCTTCGCCATCTTCTAGGAGGATCTAGGTGTTGAGGCAGCTTCAAAGCTCGTTAATGGTGTCTGAACTGGAACAGATGTAATATGAAGGAAGGCTAAGTGAAGAGAGGACTGGAACCAGAAAGAGAGTGAGAGCGATCCCCTCTTCATCGTGCTTGGTGGTATTTATAGGCCTAAGACTTAACTGCTTATAGCTGGTGCCCAGCTGTTAAGCGGTTAATTTGGGACTAAAACACATGCAACAAAAAGACTACATCATTTGAACATTGATCAGTTTTACCTCTCCTAAAAGTCAATCAATTTTGAGCCTGTCGAGAATTGATTAGCTTCATACTTCTTGAGTGTTGAATGGCCTTACTCCTTGTGCCTCTTGGGCATTGATCAAACTTGTGCCTATTGGGCATTGGTCGGCCTTGTGCCTATTGGGCATTGATTAGACTTGTGCCTATTGCGCATTGATTGGCCTTGTACCTCTTGGGCATTGATCATATTTATGCTTATTGGGCATTGATCAGCTTTACATCTCTTGGACATTGATCAGCCTTGTAACTCTTGGGCATTGATCATATTTGTGCCTGTTGGGCATTGATCGGCCTTGTGCCTGTTGGGCATTGATCTGACTTGTGCCTATTGGGCATTGATCGGCCTTACGCCTCTTGGGCATTGATCGGCCTTACACCTCTTGGATGTTGATCAGCCTTGTGCCTCTTGGGCATTGATCATATTTATGCCTATTAGGCATTGATCGGCCTTATGCCTCTTGGACGTTGATCAGCCTTGTGCCTCTTGGGCATTGGTCATATTTGTGCATGTTGGGCATTGATCGGCCTTGCGCCTCAAATCTTCAGTAAGCTAATGTAGACAGATCAATCAGACTAAACTGTCGTATCCCAACACTACCTGAGTAAGAATTTGAATATAGTTCAAATATACAATTTCTCATGTGTAGATCTATACTCGCCGACATGCTACTTTGCACACTGTGTGCTTGTGGTATAATTTAAGACACATCAAGTTATTAGTACCATTGCCAAAAAAATGGCATGTTTAAATTATGTACTACATTCTTATTCTTCATGCTTTTAGTTTAGTTTTAGGTGATCTTTCTATCTTCCTTATCTTTCTTTACTTTAGGTTGGTGAGTGCTGGAAGCCAGGTATATATTCTAACCTATTCTTTTCTTTGTACACATTACTGTGACCTTAGTTAGTTATTAGTTTTTAATTGAAACTTGTTTGTTCTTATTGATTGTGCATGAGCATATTTTAAATTACTTTAAGGGTACAAACTTAAATAAGTAAAGATAGAAATTCATAACCCTTCCATAATCCACAAACAAGTCTCCTCATTTACATTAATCCAAGCCTATAAATAAAATCATTTAGATGTGATCCTAGGGATATTTGAGCTTATTAGGTCAAGTACACCTAACAGTTAGACCAAGGCAGTCTTAATCATTGAATTGATGTCTAGGAAAGTGGTTCATGGATCTTAATCCCAAAGAAAGACAGTTCTTTAATTGGTTCTTTTTGCTAACTTAGACAATCTAATTGATGTCTAAGTAAAGCAACGGGGGACTACCACTAATCTTACACTTACCTAGCTAATTTAGTGAATTGGTTCAAACTTGGAGTGTTCAAAGATCGACTTGCTAGTTAGGAGCTATCTAGGTCTAAGCTAATCTTAAGATAGAATCAATTTTGTTGCAAAACTTGTTTGAAAAAAACATAACAATCTCTAGGTTCTCATCTTTAGAACTTTTCTTTATTTTCTTCTATATTTCTTAAAAAATTAAAAAATATACTTAAATATAAATAATAGAAAAAGAGACAATGAGTTCTCCCACTTTCTTCGTGGAGAAGGATATCGGGTCGACTAGTTTGAACTTATTCGATTCCTGTTGTAAACCCCATAACCTCTAAAAGGGAAATGACAAATCAATCCCAAACCCTAAAGGACTTATGATACCTTCTATGTTCTGTCCAACCTTCTTGCATCAAGTTTCCCAAACCCACTATAAATAATTTTAAAATTAAGCCTCAGATTATTAATATACTTCCAAAGATCATGGGAATAGAAGATACATATATATATTCATTAGAAAGGATAAGATCTTCTAGATATTCACTTTTTAGGATTTTTTTTGTTTCTTTTATTCCTCCAAAGTAACCCTTTTTAAATACTTTGGATTTTTTCTTTTTCTTCTAATATGGTTTATCAGATTAAAAATCGAACTATTGGTAGAAATCACCTAGTTCTTTTCTTTCAAGCATTCTCTGCCTTTCATGATCTCTAATTTTTAGATCATTGCAAAGCTTAGCACCAACTAATTGAACCTTTTGGGCCATTTTATCCATGTCCAAAACATTATCGTTGATATCACTATCACCTTCTTGCATAAGTCAGGATATTAACTTCTAACCAAATAATGGTGGTAATCCAAAAATAAACTTTTCTTTGCAAAACTCCTAGTTTGTGTTTAGAAGTTAGTAAAGCTTAGAAAGGAGGTATCCTTATTATTGGCACTTCATAACATATACATAAATATTTTTATTAATTTTATTATTTTAGATTGCATCAGGACCATCGATTGCCATCATCACTTTAACCTAATCTTAAGGGCAATTGCTATCTAACATCAGGGTAGGATTTCATCCCATGTCCTGGGCCCAAAACAACCATCATCATCTGACCCAAGCCTAAATTAAAATTAAATAGACCTAATTTGTCCTAGAGGGCTAGGTGACACCCAACAGGTCAGGTTTGAACCGTGTGGACCAACTAGTACATTTAATCTTGTGGCTATTACTGAAAACTGGTGTCTAAGGCTGGGGGTATAGAGTCAAACGACCTAAGTGGACTGGTGGTTTATAATTAAGACCCTGTGACAAGCAAGGGAAGCCTCTCACCACCCCATCCCCTACCTGGCCAGTGGAAAGATTAGCTGCTGGGTTAATTGTAAGTTGAGTAGACCCATTCAGTTTTGACTCTAGGTCTAGGAAACCTTAGATTAAGCTAACACTTTGCATGCTTGGCTGCACCATTCCACCTTGATTGATTGTTTGTTTGCATGACCACTAGACTAGGAACCCAATACCAAAAGTCTACACCCCAACCCAGCTCAACCATGGATTCCAATTTTGAGACCCTTATGAAAGCCATGACTGACCAGTTTGCCCAAATAAATTTCAAGTTTGATCAGTCCAACACCTAGATGACCCAGATAAGTAATAAATTAGACCTAATGACCCAAAACCAACTTACCCAATTAACCACCCAGATTATCCAATTGATCCAATCCAATAACCAAGCAACCTATAGATCCGAGCCCATAATCTATGAACCCATAACATTTGAACCCATAGTCTATAAACCCATAACCTTTGAACCCATAGTTCTTGAACCCATAACCTTTGCACCCATAACCTATGAACCCATTACTGAGCCTAAAGCAGAGGTGTATGAGGTTGACCCAAGTCTGGTAGAAGAGTAAGAGGAAGAAGAAGAAGAGTTCCCTATAGAAGGCCTAGAATTAGATGACCTAGTAGATACCCAAGTAGAAGCCAACCTAGAATTAGCTAACCTTGACCACACCCAAGCTGTAGTGGAAGAACTCTTAAAGGAAGAAGACCATGAGGAACCCAATCCTACTATTAGAATCTTACCTAAGAAATTTTAGAAGAGGATCCAACTATAGAGCCCGGCCCTTTGATTTACGAGCCAGAAAAATTTACTAGGGACTTGATCTCTTTAAATCAGTACCCTCAGGATGAAGTCACCTCTTTGACTTTACTTGATCTCTTCCCTGAAATCAATGACCCTTTCTTCCATTATGCAGACACTTTAGATAGATAGCAACCCCATAAGGTTAACCTCATTAGTCTAGGATTAATCCCTGATACCCCTTCTTATATCCTACTTTATCCAACTAACCCAGAACCATCTTCTTATTTCTTACCCTACCCAACTGACCCTGAACCGACCTCTTATTTTCTACCCTTTTCTGAATCTTCTTATATTTCTTTAACCATTCATATGCATTTTATAGAGGTTTGCATATTGCATTTATTCATTAAGTTTATTAAGTTTGCTTCCTACTTCTGGAAGACCCTCTGGCATCTATTCGGAGCTCATGTTACATTTTCATGTGCATACCAAACCAGGGTTAAACCTAGAGAGCCTATAGTCTATTAAGTCTAGGCCCAAGGAGTCCCATAAGAATGCATAGTTAAGTCAGCATGTCATGAGTCCCCTGCATCATATGTTAGGAGTCTGCATGTGTCAGCATGCTTGCATTTGCATCAAGAAATTAGTCAAAAGCTGAACATAAGTAATGAACTATATAAAAACTTGGTTAATTCTTGAAAGAAAGTTAAAGAATTCTCAGAAGATTATGTGATTGTAAAGGAATTTCATGCTCGCGAAGCTGTCCCATTCAAAATAATGAAAAGAGAAGGACCAAATGCCTATGTGCTTGAGATACCACCCGATTTAGGTATTAGTCCCACCTTCAACATTTTAGACCTTATGGAGTACAGGGAGCCAGCAGTGATACCTAGCGAGCACCTTGAGCCTATCCCTCTCTTTGAGAGAGAACCCACCACAGAGTGTCCACATACAATTTGGCCAAATAGTGAGGAAAAGATTGAGAGAATCCTAGATGATCAAGCCATCAGTACTTGGAATAGAGGCTATCAGAGATATTTGGTCCGGTGGCAAGGTTGGCCAGAATCTGAGAACTTGTGGATCACCCATAAGGATATACAGTGCCTTAACCCAGACCTACTCAAGTAGTATGAGAGCCAAATAGACCCTTACTCGATAGGGTCGAGTTCCTCCCACCCCGGGAGAATTGGTGGGGGCACCAAGATTAGACACAGATTACTAGGCCCTATCTAGTTTACTTAACCATGTGTCATAATTTTGTAACAGAGTAAATTGAGTCTTGTAATAAGTTGAGACTAGTCGATTTGTCTCAAAACTAGTCAGTCATTGAGTCCTGTACTTGAGTATTAGTCTAATGAGAGTCTAGTTTTTGTACAAGAGAGGAGGTTACCCTAGTTTGGAGTTCCACCAGGCCTCACCCAGGAGCTAGAGGCATTTATATCAGCTTATGGCATCTTGTTTAACACCCTAGAACCCAAGATACCCTCCAGGTGCTCTCCCGATGCCCTGATTCCCTTTAAATGCCATTCCAGATGTCAGATTCCCTCCAGATGCTCTAGAATATGCCAGATGCTAGGCACCCCTTGATTCCCAGAATATTATAGCACCCCAGCCTTGAATTCACAAGCCCAAGAGCAAAGCCCAAGCACTTAAGGACCAAGTTGCTTTTTGATGCTAGGAACATACTTGCCCTAGGACCCCAGGCGCCCGAGCTTCCAGGAGGCCCAAAGCCCGAAGCCCATGTGCCCTAAGCCCTTGGCCGGCCCTTGCTGCCCTCCTTGAGGTCCAACATGCCAAGAGTGGCATCCTTGAGGTTGACTTGGTCCAAGCTAAGAAGAAGAGTCCAAGTGGAAGGAAGAAATCAAGTTCTTATTCTATTCAACTTGTATACTCCTAGTTCTAGGTTTATTTTGTAATCTTTCTCCCACTTAAATTATGTAAACAAATTCTAACTAGGAGAAGACTTATAATCCCTTTAAAAGAGGGCATGGAAACTCTAAAAATATCCCACCCCTCCTCCTCTTGTAATAATTCTATGCTTATGAAATTAAATTCTGGTGAAATATTGTCTTAAGTTTTGGTGTTGTTTTTGTTTTGCTTTTGTTCCTCTACTTGGCTGACCTCTACCTCCAACATTCATCCATGCCCAAGCACCTTCCAAGTCTTCAAGTATTAGCCTTCATCCTTGAGAAGAAGCCCAAGGCTGCCCCCTACTAAGAGCCTTCTTCTTCTCCAAGCCGCCAACACTCCTAACCCTAATCTCTTCCTTCTATTTCATACCTTGCTTCTTTCATTTGATTGTTGATTCATACCTAACCTTGATGCTTTGCAGGATCCCCGAGGTGTCTCCCCTCCCCAGAGGAGGCTTTCCTTGCCTTCAGACCGGGTCCAGATCACCTTCAGATTTGAAAACCAAGGCTTCATCTTCCAAGCATCAATCTGAGAGCTGTGTGACCCCTTCATCAGCAAGTTTTTCAATCTCTGCCTGGTACAAACCTTCCCACTCTTAATTTCTATTTAATTGAAGGTTAGCTATCCTAAGCCAGGAATTTCTTAATTCTTAGATTTTGACTTTTATTATTTTGCATGAGTATGCCTGCGATTATGATGATTCTTTGCATTGCTATTCATCCTATAGTCTTACTTGATTTTAAGAATTTAGCCTACAAATTAAAATTATAAAAAAATATTAAAAAAAATATTTATTATTTCTCCTACATATTTAACAACTTTAGAGTTATCCTGCATCAGTTTGGTATCAGAATGGGTTTAGGATAGCTTGCATCTGCATTAGGATTACAAACCCTAATTTCTGCATCTTGCTAGCTGCATTAGGTGTCCATTTTTCATTTGATTTTGACCACATAAAAATTTTATTTTCTATAAAATTTTCTCAAAGTATTCTATCTATTGTCCTCTATTTTATCATAATTTTTAATTAATTTTATAGAAAACTAAAAGTCCTAATACTTGGTATATTAAAAACCCTAACAAAAATCCAAAGATTTCTGCATTAGTCTGAAATCCCTAGGGTTATCAACATCATCTGATTTTATTTTTGTATAAAATTTGGCAGAGGTCATCATCACACCATCCATCCTCTGTCATAGAATTTTTATGATTTTTTATGAATCAAAATCCATGTCAAACACTTCATTAATCTGAACCCTAAATCTCAGAATTCTGTGAACTCTGCACACTTGACTCAACCAAACCTAACCAACTTCCACACACCCCAATCCCAAGCCCAATTTGTTTGCTAACCTAATCAACATAAACTTAATTTGCCACTTCATAAAACACACATAAAATATTTTTATTTTTCTAATTGTTTTAGATTGCATCAGGACCATCTATTGCCATCTTCTCTTTAACTTAATCTTAAGGGCAATTACTATCTAACATCAGGGTAAGATTTTATCCCATGTCCTGGGCCCAAAACAACCATCATCATACAGACCCAATCCTAAATTAAAATTAATTAGACCTAATTTGCCCTAGAGGGCTAGGTGACACCCAACAGGTCAGGTCCGAACCGTGTGGGCCAACTAGTGCATTTAATCCTGTAGCTATTACTGAAAACTGGTACCTAAGGTTGGGGGTCCAGAGTCAAATGATCTAAGTGGACTGGTGGTTTATAATTAGGACCCTGTGACAAGCAGGGGAAGCCTTCCACCACCCCACCCTCTACCTGGCCAGTGGAAGGATTAGCTGCTGGGTTAATTGTAAGTTGAGTAGACCCATTCAGTTTTTACTCTAGGTCTAGGAAACCCTAGATTAAGCTAACCCTTTGCATGCTTGGCTGCACCATTCCACCTTGATGGTTGTTTGTTTGCATGACCACTAGACTAGGAACCCATTACCAGAAGTCTACACCCCAACCCAGCTTAGCCATGGATTCCAATTTTGAGACCCTTATGAAAGCCATGACTGACCAGTTTGCCCAAATAAATTTCAAGTTTGATCAATCCAACACCTAGATGACCCAGTTAAGTAATAGATTAGACCTAATGAACCAAAACCAACTTACCCAATTAACCTCCCAGATTGCCTAATTGATCCAATCCAATAACCAAGCAACCTATAGATCCGAGCCCACAATCTATGAACCCATAACCTTTGAACCCATAGTTCTTGAACCCATAGTTTGGGATGGAGAGCACCAAATCACTACGTACTCCTTTGGGCCCTTCTTGTAAACTTCATAAAGATGAATAAGGTAAAAATATAGATACAAAATTATATAGAGGTTTCATTGGTTCACTATTATATTTAATTACAAGTAGGCCAGATATCATGTTTAGTGTATGTATGTGTGCTAGATATCAGTCTGCTCCTAAAAAGTCTCATCTATTGGCTGTTAAACGAATACTTGATATCTATCTGGCATAATTGAAATTGATCTATGGTACTCTAAAGACTCATTTATTGAATTGATTGCATATTTTGATACTGACTTTGCTGGATATAAACTAGATAGGAAAAGCACAAGTGGAACCTATCAATTTCTTTGAGTGAATTTGATTTCATGGTTTAGCAAGAAACAAAACTTAGTTGCTCTATCTACGGTGATAGCCGAATATATAGTAGCTGGAAGTTGTTGTGCTCAAATCCTATGGATCAAACAATAACTCGACGATTTTGACATAAAATTAAATAAAACTCCCATAAGATGACAATACAAGTGCAATAAATTTAACTAAAAATCCTGTTCAATATTCAAGAAGCAAACACATTGAAATATGGTATCATTTCATAAGAGATCATAGCAAAATGATGATATAATGCTTGATTTTATATGTTCTGAAAGACAACTTGCTGATATTTTTACTAAACCTTTTAGTGAAGATAGGTTTTGCATGATTAGAAGAGAGTTAGGAATCATTGACCCTTTTGTTTGAAGTCTCTTCAATTCTTGTTGAATCCTCTCAATTGCTCAAAAATTCTCTCATTTACATCTTAGAATGACTCCTAGAAACTTCCCAAATTTTTTAAAAATTTATTGCATTTTTCTCTGGAATTTCTACCAAGTGTCGACACTTCGAAAAGTGCCCAAGTGTCGACTCACCTGAAGTGTCAACACTTGAGCTTTTTCCAAGTGTTGACTCATGACCGTCAGGACTGTGTTTTAAGGACATCCGATATGTCATTTTTCTCATTTTTTTTCACTGTTCTCTTTCTCGTGTGGTCCCAAAAATCTGTCCAAACCTCCAAGAATAGTGGAATCCCGTCTATATCCCTCCATTTTCGAGTAAATCTCTTGCTCCTCCTCCTTTTATTTTGCTTCCGGTCGGCACGATTTCTTTCGATTTCATTGTATTTTGGTCCATTTTTCTTCTCTATACCATGTGATTTTCGATGGTTACAGCCTAGTTTTTTCCGTTTCACTCTTGCTTCTCCTTCCTCAAAATCATTCCTCTCTCCCTTGGTTCACTCCGGTTTGGTTCTTCCTCATTTCTCCCAGTTTCACTCTCTTTTCATTGATTTTGAAAGGATTATGCCCTAAAGGCCAATCAAAATATTATATTTCATTGAGATTTTTTCTTATCCATCCCAAAAATCAATGTATTGACATTATCATTCAATAAAGGCATTATTTTCATCATACGCTGTGTCTTAATTATTATATGATGAACTCCATAGATTAGGGCTATGGTTCTAGGGTTATGATGAGATCATACCAGTGAGACCTAAAGCTTTAAAACCCTAATCTAAAATATTCCTGGTCAATGGGACATTGAGTAGGGGATCAATGTTTCTGGTAAAGATCAGCACTTCCTATGTATGAGGGTGACTGATCTCACAATCACTTGTGTTTGACACTAATACTAGGATGTGGGTGCTTATTAGATAATGAGTTCACTGAATATGCAGATTGAGAATATCTAATGGAACCTTATCTGTTTGTCAATAGATATTTCTCATAGTGGGAGTAGTTCATGTGGTCCTTTGACCTGAGACTGCCATGGTACCTTATATACATGAATCCACATTTTGGTTCACACTCAATCATAACACTGAGTTATGCATGAGGTGATATTGGATATGGTGGATTATATATGAAGGTTGTGAGTAGGTCAACAAGGAATTGATCAACCTTAGTAAGAGGATGTTGCATCCAGCCAATTTCGATCAAATGATGATTCGGGAAATCTTTGATGAAAGTATGAACATTAGAAGTAGTTTCTAATAGTTCATTAATGAATCATCATTAAAAAGATTGAGCTAGGGATGAATATGAAATTGGATTTGACAAGGTATCCATATCCATAATCATATTCAGGATGCAAGTTGATCAAAGGACTGAATTGCCCGGTAACTCACCATTGAAGGGTATTTTGGTAATTCCACCAAAATTCTACATCTTCCGGGTAGACATGATACATTGCTAGATGTCAATCTTGTCTTGTAGGGAAATTATTAAATTATGATAATTTAAATTAGTTAATTAGAATTAGATTCTAATTGACCAAGTCGAGCTAGCTTGAGTTGACCAAAATCGGCTTAGTTGAGATCTAACTGAATAAGTCAAATAGCACTCGGACCTACTACTGGCTAGATGTGGAACCCAATGGGTCATACACAAAAGAGAGTCGATGAGGATTTAATTTAGAATTAAATCATGTTTGCAGGACAAACACACTAGCATGTGTTGTAGACCCAACTTCTATTCGAATTGGATTCGAATTTGTTCTGAATTGGGCTTAATTGGGTTCTAATTGAACCTAATTAGAGTCTAATTTAAATTTTGGGACTTTGGGCTAACCCGTGGCTGAACCCATTGATTAAAAATCAATTTAAACCCTTTTCCCAAGACCGCCCAAGCCATCTTTCCCACGCGCGCGCACCAAAGGAAGAGTCCACGCGCGTGGACTCCTCTTCACGCGCGTGGGGACTTCTTTTACCGTGAAAACCAGATGGGAGGGGGCGGAAATCTTTTCTTTAGGTGTCTCATTTGGAGTCCCTTGGATCAAGATCAGATGGCCAGAGGAAATCCGTTGCTTTTCTGTCGCAACTCTGTCTCAGAACATCGCGACTTTTTTGAGGTTTCTTCCGAGGTTTTTCTTCATCGAAAAATCTTGAAATAAATCAGGAAAGGCATGAAAATCTGAGGGGATGCATGAGGATGGAAAGAACATGATTCTTGGGATAGCAGAGGGTTGCGTTGTTTTTGAAAAGACACCCCTCTGATATCTATAAATAGGGTTGGGTTCTCGGGGGTTTTCATGTAAGATAATTCAGAGATCAGATTCCCTTTCTTCCTCTCCAGAATACTCCTTCCCCTTGTTCTTGTTGGATATTATTTCCCTTACAGAGGTATCCTCTATCGAAACTCTGACCCTAAACAAGAATAAGAGGAAGGTCTTGAACGGTAAAGGAAAGAAACAGGAAGGGTCTCTTTTCTTTCTTGAATTAAGACATTATTTGTCTTAATTTTTTTTCCACTTCAAATAAGAATTTTCTACAAGGATTGAAGTTGAGGAAAGGATCAAGAAGAGGAAAGAAGGGAGAAAGGGAATTTTCAAGAAAGAAAATTCTAGCCTATAAGTCCAAGAATTGAATTCTTGAAAAAGAATTCAAGAAGAGGATCCAAGATCAAGAAGTTGTTGTCTTCATCTCTTCTCCGTGTGGATCACCATTGGAGGGTGAACATTTGGGCACCTGATGAAGATTTGCATTTTGGATATTGCGGTACAGGTTAGTACTTACATATATGAATGATATATATTTTAATTTTTTTTAAGGAGATCTAGGGCTAAAGGGTTTGGTATAGATTTCATAAGATAAAATTTTGAAATCTTTGTTTCTGCCTTGGTCAACAAACCTAACAGATTTCTCTCCTCTTTGGTCTGACTCCCTCTTTTGGTCCTCTTTCATCTTGGTTCTTTCTTCTTCTAGTTCACCCTCTCTTTTCATGCTAGTCCTAGCATGGCACCCAAAAAGCAAGCTGTATTTTGCAAGAAGAGGACTGCCCTAGAGCATGGAGAGCCTAGTTCCAGAGAGAGGAGGTCCAAGGCTTGTCAGGACCCTGTGCAGCATGGTGAGGAGCAATCCCAGGATCAGTCTATTGACAGAGTTCCCACTTCCCAGGTTTCCCCTGTAGCTGAGAGAGTGGCAAGGAAGGTCATTGCTTGTGGGAGGCATGTGAATTTGTAGTTTTGGGACTTCTAGGGTTTTGTCATCGATGATCTACTGAGAGCATCTGGACTTGTACCTTTCTATACTATGAGAGAGAGGTACTACCCCCACCCAATTAGAGAGTTTTATGGTAGTTTAGCCACTGATGGACTCGGGTGGAGTGTGGTAGTCAGGGGAGTTCACATACCAGTGACAGCAGAGACCATCAGTAGGATCTGGGAGATTCCTCTCAAAGGCTTGGCAGTGAACTGTGTAAGGAACAAGGAAGCTACTTTCAGGTGTATCTTAGAGAGAGAGGATGTTAGAGGTGTTTCTATGGTGTCAGCCAACCAGTTATTGCTTGACATGCGTGTTCTACATCATAACATTACTCGAATATTGATTCTAAAGATTGGGAGGTTCGATTTCATCACAAAGAGGGAGCTTGTTCTGATGGTAGCCTTGAGACAGCAGACTACTTTCAACCTACCAATGATTATGGTGCATCAGATGGGTGAGGCCGCTACTCAGCGCCGACTTTTCCTACCGTATGGTATGGGACTCACCTGGATATTCAGAGAGTTTGGTATCCAGTTGGAGGGCGATGCCTCCAAAGAGATTCTCCATGCAGACACCTATGGAGAGAAATCTCTACATCGCATGGTCTTCAAGCATGTCGATGGTAGATAGGTCAGGAGAGTGTCTGGACAGGAGCTAGATGAAGAGGATGAGATTAGAGCTACCGAGGCAAAGCCATCTAGACTTGCTGAGCACTTTTCTTCATCGAGACCTACACCAGCCACTACTTCAGGATCTGAGCCATCCATCCTGGCACATGCTCGTGCACATGCCATTGCTCCTCATGATATTACAGAGATAGAGTCCACTTTTGGGGAGCGGATCATAGCCCAGATTACTGATGTTTGAGAGGAGGTTTTGGGACTATCTGTTCAGACTAGTAGACTTCAGTTGGAGTTGCATGGTTTGAGGAGCCATACTGATGAGCAGCTCACTGGTATACTATAGGTGATGGAGGCTGGTTTTATTGAGATCCGAGACTTGCTGAGATCTTTATTACCTTTAGTAGGACCTTCAAATCCTCCACCTCCACCTCCGCTAGCAGACGATGATGACCATGATACTCATGATGACACTGTTGGTGGTGATACAGCTCCGGATGGTGATGATATAGCTGGTGATGGCGGTGGTGTAGCAGATGATGATAGAGACTCTATCGATGATGGTGATGAGGTAGCTGGCTATCAGATTGTCAGTAAGGAGGATCAAACTCTTGCTATTCCAGATCAAACTCCGGATGCTCCCACTGACTCTACTTCTGCTTTTGAGACTCCGATGGAGACACTTGCTAGTCGCGCTGCTAGGACTACCAAACTTGTATCCAGATTTGGCCCTTCCCTTAGGACTAGGAGCATGCTTCATAAGATTCCTAGGTCATCATTCTCTAGGGTTATGGCCCCTATTATATTTGACTTCCCTTTTGATGAGGATTAGCCTCTCAGATACCTTTTCTGTATGTTTTTTATTGCATGCTATGGTGTTATGTTATGTTATCTTAATGGTGTAATGTTATGACTTGTACTGAAACTAGTTATTAATGAAGGTTATCTTTTATGGTTATAAATTTGTGGTATGTTATGTTGCTCTTCTTTTTGTCAATTTTTTTTATGCATAAATTTAGGGGGAAAAATCCTTTTTTATGCTTAATGATGATAAAAAGGGAGAGTAGAAATTGATTATATAAGCAACATTTAGTATCAAATCTCAAGAACTCACAAGTTACTTAAAATAGGGGAGAATTTAAAATTCTAATTTTGAAACTCTTGAAACATTACTGTATGAACTGATATTTTGATTCATTCTCACCTAAATTCATGTGTGAACCTTGTTGTTGATGATTATGAAGATGTTTTGAAAGACTCATTCAATTTAAGAATTTTTGATACTATACTAGTCAAAATTTTGAAATTATGTGCTTATATACTCAAAGTTTTATCATCATCAAAAAGGGAAAGATTGTTGGCTTTGGCTCCTTGATTTTGATGAATAACAAAATGTTGAGTATATGTATGGACTGATGTTTCAATTGGAGTATAAATTTCAGGTCACAGGTACTTCAAATTTTTACTCAAATGTAATAACAGTTAAAGCAAGATGAATTTCAAAGTTTAAGTTGTTTTCTCATCTTGGAATATTGATAAAATGATTAACTTGGCCCTTATGAGATGATTCTAAGAGGTTCTTGAACAATATTTGGAAAATTCAGAGTTTGGCACACTTTTTTGAAATGGCACAATACAATTATTGACTCAAAGTGTTGACTCATGGATCAAGTGTAGACTCACAAGTCAACTCATAAAGAAAATATCGATACTTCAGAAGACTGGCATGCAAAGTTTCAAGATGGCATGCCAGTGTTGACTCACTAGACTCATAGATTTAAGTGTCGACTCACAAGCTTCAAGTGTCAACTCACGGTCGACTCCAGGCCTGAAACAGAAATGAACAAACATGTAGTTTCAAGGACTTTTTACTAAGTGTGTTGACTCAGAAGAATGACTCACAGACTCAAGAGTCGACTCACGATCAAGTATACGACTCAGAAGACCGACTCAAAGCCTGAGAGCAAAAGAAGCATAACCTCGAAAATTCAAATTTATGCCTAGTGTTGACTCACAAACTCCAAGTGTCGACTCACAAATCGACTCATGAAGAAATTCAAGTGTCGACACTTAGTGTAATGGCTAGTTTTCTAGAAGTTTAGAATTGATTCCAAACAGCTCCAAATAGCTAGTTTTCTCACTCTAACGATCTCCAATGGCCTTTTCAATGTGTAAGCTATTTATCACTCACCAAACTCATTGAAGATAAGAATCCAGAAGAGACAAAGTTTATCTTTAAGAAAAGACAAGAGTGAGTTAAAAAGCTGATTCCACCTGAAAAATCTTCAACTCAGCCTTGAGCCTTCAAATTATTACCAAAAGAGTACATTCAAAGATTCCAGAAGGAGACAATTCAAGCATTCAAGAAGAGCTTCATCGATATTTATTTCACAGCTCATTTAGGAGCTATTTCTTGTGCCTATTTATGTATACTAGCTTTTATTTGTTATTGCTAGTTTCAAAGGTATTAAAATTAGTGTTAAAAGGTGTTGGTGAGCCTAAGAGATAAAACCAACTTGGGTTGACCTGGTAGCCTGGATTAAAAACAAGTTATGAAGGTTGTTGGTGAGCCTGATAAACCAACAAGGTTTGACTTGTAAGCCTTAGAAAACAAGTTGGCTGTAATCTTGGATAGATTATAGTGAAAATTTTCAAGAGAAAGCTTGGAGAGTGGATGTAGGTACTTGGAGTGCACCGAACTACTATACATCTGTGTGTTTGTGATTGTTTGCTTCTTTCTTCACTTGCTCTTTATTATTTGGCACTTAATCTGTTATTTTGCTACATATCTTATATAGTACAATCACTTTGCTACACTAACCCTCATAGTTTAGTACATAACTATTAAAATTTTTAAATACCCATTCACCTCCCCTCTTGGCTACCTTGCTGGCACATAAAGCCCCTAAAATAATTTCCACTATTCAATTTGATGGAAGAGACCTTGTCAAATGGAATGTTGATGGATTATCTAAATACTAGATCTTTACATTATATCCTTAGATGATGATGTATGCAAAGGCATGTAAAGTCCATTAAAACTGAGAGGCAGATAATTATTATGATTATCTTAGCCTTCTCAAGCTAGCTTAGATGTTAGGGGGATAATTATCTTACCGATCAATAGAAGCACGAGATCCTTGATGCCGTCAAGCATGACCTTGATGGAAACTACCATCCTAATCACCAATCTAATGCTCTTACTTGCCTTATCCTTAGCATCATCTATTACTTTATAGGTGATTACACTATTATTTGTGAAATGGTGAGAGAAAAATTAATTAATCTCAATTGTAAAATAATGTCTAATTTTAGATGGTATAAGGATACCTTCCTTTCTATGTTGTACCAACTTCCAGACCCAAACCAGGAGTTTGTGAAAGAAAAGTTTATTTCTGGGCTACCACCATTATTTACTGAGAAGGTAAAATCCCGACTTAGACAAGAGGTAATGATAGTATCAAGTATAATGCTTTGAGCATGGATAAAATAGCTTAGAAAGTTTAATTGGTTGGTGCCAAACTTTGTTATGATAGAAGAATTAGAGATCAATTGAAAAGACAAAGAATGCTTGGAAGAAAAGAACTAGGAGATTTTTGCCAACAGTTTGGATTTTAATGTGATAAACAATATCAGAGGAAAAAGAAAAAATCCAAAGAATTAAAAAAAATTACTTTGGAGGAAAAATAGAAATAGAAAAATCCTAAAAAGAGGATTTCTTAAAAATCTTATCCTATATTTAACCCTAGAAATGATAGAAATAGAGGGAAGAGACCATCCAAGTCTCTAATTTGTTATTTCTATGGAGAATATGAACATTATGCAAACAAATCCAGCCAAAAGGATATGCATAAGAAAATCTAACATCTGAAATCAATGATCTGATCAATAACCTCATTCTAGAGCCAAACCATGAGCTAGATTTAGAAGATGATTTAGATGATACTAATGATTATTTCTCCTTTAAAACCTGTAGTGATGGAGTTTTAGTATTATCTAATAAAGAATAATTTCTAATTGATATGATTGATTCTCTAAAAAATCTAGAGAAAAGACAAAGTCAAATAGGAAAGCTTTTTTCACCTTAATCAAAGGATAAAAGGCAAATCAAACTTTTCAAAAATATGAAGAAAAAATAGATTTCAACCAAGATCTATCCTATGGATGAAGTATTTTGAAAACTTCAAGATACTAAGAGGAAAGGCTTAAAACCAAGCCTACATGATTTGCTAAAATATCAAAAAATCATGCAAGAGAAATCCAAATCTTAAAAGAAAGATTAAGTTTTATCGAGGAAAACACCTTGATAGAAAGAAAAAAGGAAATTTAAATCCAGAAATAATATTTTAGGTTTTCGATCAATCAAAAGGAAAATCCCTGATGGTTGAAGATGATAATAAACCTTTTGATATTATCAATACAATAGAAAATTTTCTAACCTTGAAATGGTATTGTGAATTACTCTTTGAAATAAAAGGTTTTCAGTTCAAGCAGAAAACACTATCCGACTCAGGTGCCGATGTGAACTACATTAGAGAAGGATTAATTTCTTCAAATATTTTCCATGTTCATCCCATGTGTTTCATGCATCCAGTAGTAATTACCTTAGGGTAGATCATAAAATTCCTAAAATCTTTATCCATCTAGGAGAAACTTGCCTAGAACTTCTATCCTATTGGTAAATGATCTAAAATATGGAGTTATATTAGGATACCCTTTTAAACTCTAATTAAACCTTTACTATTTTAGATAAAAGAATCATTGCTTAGATAAATGGTAAAAGTATTATATTATAATTTTGTTATGAAATTGAAATGTCCTTTCTCAATCAACTAAAACAAGCTATTAAGAATTAAGACAATATGCATAATTTTCTTTGTACATATATCTTTTCTTTTGTAAATATGTTCTTTTTATCTATATATTCTCTAATTATATATTTTTCATTATACACGAGAACTCTATCAAGGACTCCAGAATGTTTTTTAATACTAATTTTAAATTTCTTTGTGGCTTAATGGAAAATCAAAAACCTATCCTTGACAAAGGTAAGAAGCCACTTGAGAAAGACCTTGCTGAACCCCAATCAGTAGTTCTCCTAGATAAAGATAAGAAACTTCTAATAGAAAATTAGGTTGAACCCCACCTTAGCTCTAGAAGAATAGTCATCCCAGACATCTTACTTCCATGGTTAAGTCAGAATGGCTTGATTGTTGGACAAAATCATAAGAAATCCAACTTCTGATCTTCAGAAGATTATCCAAGAAAGAGCAACTCAACCCTGTAAGATAAGAGAGCTATTCCAAAAACTACAAATATTTTGCATAAATTGGTGGAGCTATCTCAAGTACTTTCTTCACTACTATCTAGAGTGGTTCTATCCCAAACTTTATATTCCTTCATTCGCTAGCCACTTTATAATTGGAAAACTATAACTCTTAACAAGGGACTCGTCAGAGCCATGCTTATTAGCAACTCAACCTACATATGAGTTTTCTATTGTTGTAGTAGCTATCCTAAAAAAAGCAATAAAAATAAGGTGGTTTCTAAAGATAAATGTTACAATGGAATAGAGGAAAGAATCATAGGGGCCATTACTTATCCTTTCTAAATCTATCAAACTGGGCATGCTGAGGGAAGAGAATATTTGCCTAATGAACAAAAAGAATATTTGTCTACAAATGCACCGCTAAAGAAGAGCTGCAAAAGATTTTGATTTTGAGAGATATAAAATCACCTCTTATCTGGATGTCTATTGAAAAGCTAGGGCACTCAAAATAAGAATTGTTGGATAGATGGAAGAATTTGGCAACCATAGAACTCACTATAGACATAAAAGAGAAATGGGTTCTTGGAAAATCTTGATCAATGTTAATAACTGTCTTGAAGAAATACATACAATGGTCATTTTCTAGGAGTCAAAAAATGTCTTGAAACTGAGATCACCTTGTCTGCATGAAGGAATGCTATCTCTACAATATATGCATTAACTTTACCCCTTCAGATAGCGAAGAAGAAGAGGATTGAGAAAAAGAGAGAGAAGAAAAGAAAAGAAAAAGAAGAAAAAGAAAAAAAAAGAAAAAAGAAAATATTTTTTCTTACTAATCCTATACCAAAATAATATTAAAATGTTTTCTTTGTAGGTATGGTATTATTCTTAAAACAAAAATAATAATCAAAGTTCCAGTTGACATCAATTTCTAAGTTCCAAATGAGTATTAATCTTAAAACAAAGATTAATCAAAGAAGAATCAAGCCTAAAGATAGCTCATTCAAGAAGGATTTTGAGAAGACCAACAAGCCTACTATAGCCACCAAAAAGGTGAGACCAATAGCTACGTAACTACTATTCATAGATATTATTTATCACTATTTAATAATTTTAAGGAATATTGTTCGGACTTGACCAAACTTCAAGTCCACCAGAGTAATCAAGGAACTCCATCTATAAAAGGAAGCCAAGTCTTTAGAGGAAGGAGGAGGCACAATGAAGAATTGGCAGAGTTCCTGAAGGAGGCATGCATAGGGAGAGAGAGAGGGAGAGAAAGAGAGGGGGGAAGCTTTGAGGGAAAGGAGAAGTGAGCTTAGAGAGGAAGGAGGAAAAAGCAATGGTTATCTTCTACCTTCCACCTTGTCTTCCACCTTCTACCTTCCACCTCTACCTTCAATCTTTTACCTTCAACTTATACCTTCCACTTCTACCTTCCACCTTCAACCTTTAACCTTCCATCTTTAACCATCCACTTCCACTCCTACTATTCATCTTCACCTTTATCATCCACTATTCACTATTCATCTCCCACCTCACTCTCATTACTATTCACTGATGCTATTCATCCTCCACCCTTTGCCATAAGCCTCTATGCACATATATATATATGAGTGTAAGAGTCGAGTGTCTGTATATAAATATGTCGGTGTGTGCGTTTGTACATAAGTTTGCTCTTGTGAGTTTGGGTGGGCTATTTTCTATATAATAATAGCCCCTATGTAAGTGTTCTGCCACTTGTAAATAAAGTATGCTCTTCTTTTCATTTTCTTTTCTTTTATTACTTTTATTTTTTGCAATACCAGATGCCTTGCTAAAAAAAGTTAGACATTAGTGGTTTATTAATTGTTAGGTATCTTACTCAAAAATTAGTAAGTGCAAATAGTTTACTTTCCTGCATTTAATTTTCTACATTTACTTTCCTACACTAGTTAGCTAATCCTTGAACTAACCATGGGAGAGCATTAGTCTATTTTTTTTTATTTTTCTAGTACCTTACTGAAACACGATAGGTATAGCTATTTATATAATTTATACAAGATACTTCACTGAACCATGGCAAATATTCATAGACTAAGTATAATTATTAGTATAGATACTTTATTGAACCATGGTTAAGTATCTAATTACTATTTATTTTGTAAATTTTTTTACTATTTTGCAACTTACTATTGCATACATCATTTCATGCATAGTAACTTTGCATAGTACTTGCATAGTGATTTCACTATTTTATTCATACATTCATATTATACATTTTTAACTTTGTTTAATTTGTTTTAATTTAGTTTATTCTTTAGATCAGAATAATTAAGGAGGATTCTTAAATTTTTAGTTGCACAGTAAGTAAATTGTGTTGAATAGTTATTTTAACAATTTATTAATAGTGGGTTGGGAATTGCTTAAAGCATTTGCTTCATTACATTTGCATGAATTTATTTGTATGTTTTAGCTTGTTTTATTAGTTAATTAAGTTTGTTTAATCTTTGGTGTTGCCCAAAAATGGAGCCAAGAGGGGGGATGAATTGGGTCTTTTTGAAAATTTAAAGCAATAATGTGCAGGCCTTGTGGTGTTTGTGAGTTATAAAATTGATGCACTGATTATATGCAGCGGAAAGCAATAAATAGAGTGCAAGAAGTAAAAGAGCAAGAGATAGAACAGACAATCATACACAAACACAAGATTTATAGTGGTTCGATGCAAACTTAGCACCTACATTTACTCCCCAAGCCAACCTTCGGAATTCCACTATAATCTCTCCAAGATTATAGCCGACTTGTTTTTCCAAAGGCTCACAAGTCAAAACCTATGTTGGTTTTATCACCTAGGCTCACCACTAACCTTTACACTTATTTGTCTTCGGGCTCACAAGTTACCCTAGTTGGTTTTGTCCCTTTAGCTCACCAACAACCACAACAACCTACTCTCAAGAAACCCATAAAAGCTAGGTTAAATCAAAAGAAAATTTCATATATACAATTCAAAATAAACAAACAAACTCTCTTCAAGAGTAGAATGGAAGCTTTGAGGCTCAAGTTGATGCTTTGTCTTGTCTTCTCCTTGAAATATTCTTCAAGCTCTCTTTTGGAAAGATGAAAGAATGGGCTTCTAAGCTTTTTTAGGGAATCAAACTTTAAATGGCTTTTGATGGATGTTCTTGAGAGAATATTGACTTTTGGGCTTTGAATGGACTTCAATGCTTCAAGAATAAGTTTGGTGAAGCTTAATACTTCAAAAACTTCCAAAAATGGTTTGTGACCATTTGAGCTTCGAATCTAGCCGTTGGAAGCTTAAAAAGATACTTCTATAACTCAGAAAAATAGATCCGTTAGGCTTGTTAGAACCCGAGTATCGATACTTGGTTTATCAGGTGTCGACACTTGGCTGTTAGGTGTCGACACTTGACACAAAACACTCCAATGGCCATGTTCAGGATTTTCAAAAAGTCTCAGGCCTTGAGTCGGCACTTGAAAACTTAAGTGTCAACACTTGAGTTTCAGGTGTCGACACTTGAATTTTGGGTGTCGACACTTGGCGTGCCAAGGAGTTTTTCTGCGTGCCAAATGCTGAAGTGTCGACACTTGACTTCCCAGGTGTCAACACTTGGTTCTGCAAAATTCATAATTAAGTGCAATTCAAATAAAAAACATAAGTGTTGAATATGAAACTTAAATCCAACTTAAATAAACAATAAATGAACTCTTTTAAGTCCTTTTTGCCTGGAGAAGACTCCTCAAATTGTGAAATATGCTTCATGCCACAGCGTGCCATGATACTTTATTTTAAGAATTTGAGGTGCTTGTTTCCTGAAAACTCACAACTAGAAATAAAGATTAGTACACAATATATACTCAACATTTTGTTATTCATCAAAATCACTAGGTGGAGCCAACAATCTTTCCCTTTTTGATGATGACAAAATCTTAAGTATATAAACATTTAATTTCAACTTTCAAATTTGATACATAGTGAATATGATTTTAAGCTAATATATCATAACTTGCATAGTTAAGAAGGATGAATCTCCCCCTTAGTTAGACAATTCTAATCAAAATTGTTAAACAAGCAGTATGGATTATTGGTATCAGATCAAATTTGAAATTTAGATGAATAAAGGTAGGATATTCTGCTCCCCTTTTTGTCAATCATTAGAAAAAGGAAGTAAACTCTCCCTCAAAATGAGCATGGAGACAAAAAGTAGAAGAGTATCAGAGTTGATACCAGAGAGTTTTTTTAAGAGTTAATAGGTATCAGAGCCAAAATGTATATCTATCAAGTAATGTAAACAATCAAGCTATCAAAATCAATCGTAGTGATTCACAAATTGTAGACATCAAGCTAAAATGCATATATATATATTATATTATCAAGAATGTTTTCATACAAATTTGCTGACTCATTCAAACTGAAATAATCAAAATACATCATAAAAATTTGCTGACTCATACACAAGACATAAATAACATACAACAACATAAACATCTGTGAGGCTAATCCTCATCAGATGGGATCTCAAAGATAAAGGGCCTGTGATCCTAGACCTATGGGTTAGACCTCTAGGAGTCTTCAAGATACCACGACTCCTAGTCCTAGTAGAAGGTCCAAAGTGGGGTACAACCCTAGAAGCTCAAGTTGAGGGAGGTGGAAAAGTCTCAGCATGAGTGACAAAGACTGGATCGGTGGAGACAGGTGTGCCAGTCAAATCAGTAGGAGGAAAAATAGGAGACTGCGACTCTTGGCTAACTACCTCATTTCCATCTGCGCCGCCATCACTATCACTATCACTATCATCATCAATAACATCGATATCTCTATCCTCAATCCCATCAGCATGGTCACCACCATCAATAGTGTCATCATGTCCATCCTGGTGGTCATCGTCATCATCACATCATCACCAGCATCAGGAGGTGGAGCTGCAGGTGCTGCTAGAGGTAAAAGGGATCTCAATAAGTCCTCGATACGAGCAAAACCCTCCTTCATAGTCCGACAAATCTCAGCATGCTCCATGGTAGTATGTGCTCGAAGACCCTCAATCTCAATGCGTAACTGGGTCGTGCGGACACCCAATCCAATCATCTCACTCCTGAGATCTGTGAATTGCTATCGTGTGCTCCTCAAAAGATATATCCGTAGAAGGTGGAGGAGGACCCGAAGGTGTAGCTATCAGGGTCATCGGCTATGCCTTTGATGCAGGAGCAACCTGAGAAGGTGTACTAACTAGCCCTGATGTCCCAGCCTCAGCCTCTCTGATCTTGTCCTCCTTATCTAGCTCCTGTCCAGACTCTTTCCTGACCCAATGACCTTCAACCAATCGATATCCCAAGCGGTGTAGTGACCGCTCGTCATAAACATCGGTATGTAGAATCTCCTTTGGGATTTCCCCCTCCAAGGGAACTCTATAAGCCCTAAACAGACGGGTCAGCGCCATCCCGTATGGTAAACAATGACATCTCTGTGTTGCAGCATCGTGCATCTAAACTAACATCAGTGAGGGTAGATCAATCTTGATCCTCTGGGTCATACTGACCATCAGCATCTGCTCCCTCTCAGTGATGAAGTCAAATTGTCCAGTCTTCGGAAGCAAGATATGGGCGGTGATGTGATGTAGAAGGCGCATCTCCACCGATAACTGGTTCACAGTGACCACAGTCACTTCGCGAACATCCTCATGCTCGAGAATGCACCTGAAGGCTGCCTCTCTATCCTCTACAGAGAAGGTACAAATGCCTCGATGAGGAATCTCCCATACTCTGCTGAGTAGCTCCTCTGTCAGTGAGATCTCCACTCCCTTGACAGTGGTGCTCCACTGTACTCGATGGTAGTCCAAAGCACCATAAAATTCCCTCACTAGATGGGGATAGTACCTCTCCTGCATAGTGCAAAAGGGTACTAATCCGGAATCAGTGAATGTCTGTCGGATTTGGAAGTGCTGTCTGTCGAAGAACTCAAGGTCGATCCATCATCTTGAGGCTACGGCCTTCCCTGCCATCCTCTCTACAGGGGAACCTGGAGCAGCTGAGATACTGGTCTGACCTGCATCACGTCTGGCCTTTGTCCTCCTCTCAGACCCATGTCTAGTCCTACTCCTAATAGCTAATCTCTTTCTCGGACCCATCTTAATCAAGCTGAGCAAGAAGAAAGAGAGAAATAACTAGGGGGAATGGTCTCAATCAGGTGAGAACAAGAGATCGACTACATGTTAGGCTAAAGGAGAATATATTTTCCTAAAAGAAGGATACTGGCTTTTAAGAAGGGCTAGAATATGTTTTGAAAACTGGGATTAAACATATTTGAGTTGTAAAATTTAAGAATCGAGGGTAAAATACCTTAAATAGTTTGAAGAGTGGGAGATTTATCCCAATCAAAATATGTGGTTATAAAACATATAAGGGTTATAAAGTTATATAGCTATAGGTTTAAAACATACTTTTCAAGTTTATAAGATCGGTAAACTAGAATAAGTTAAAGTCTATATAATATAAACTTATGGGATTTAGGTTAAAAACAAAATATATTTAGGTTTTAGGTCAAAAACAAGTAATCAACCAACAAACAGTGAAAAGAAGAGCCAAATGCAAGGAAATTAACACAAATAATCCTTCCTTAGGAGAGAGATCTGAGAATAAGCAATAAAAAGCTAGGAAATCTGAATTTACATTGAAACCCTGAATATTTCAGCCAAAAATCAATGTAATAGTGAAATAATAAAACCGGATGTAATATTTAAGAAATCGACCAAAAATCCATGGGAAATCCAAGAAAGACACGTCCAAACATGATTCCCTCTAAATGGAAACTTCCAATGGCTAAAACTTTGAAAAATCTGATAAAAATTCATTAAAATGGATGGAAAATGCAAATCTAGGTTACTTGGTTTCAAAATAAAAAAATAGAGAAGGGAAATACCTGATTTTAGTCGGGGCAATAGGGGAAAGATTGATTTGGGAGGTAGAGGAGCTTGGGGGACCACTGGAGCTCGAGAGAAAATGGGCAAAAACAAAATACAAAAGATTTGGTCTGCCCTAAAAAGATAGAAATTTTCCACGAGCGTCGACACTTGGGATTTCTCAAGTGTCGACACTTGGATAGGTGTCGACACTTCGCAAAATCCAAGTGTCAACACTTGGCCAAGAAAATCCCAAAAAAATCTATAAAAATCTTCACAAATTCAAGGATATATATTTTTTAAAAGCTTTTGGGACTTAACACAAGTGTTTTTTGAGTAAAAACAACATAGGTAAGATGAAATTTGAGAGAGTTCTAGGAGAATAGATCAATGATGCCTAACTCTCTTCTAATTAAACAAAATCTCTCTTCACTCAATGATTTGGTAACACATCAGCTAATTGATCATCAGTACACACAAATTCAAGTACTACATTAAAGTTTTGTACATGATCTCTTATGAAATGATATCTTATTTCAATGTGTTTACTTCTTGAATGTTGCATAGGATTCTTTGTTAGATTGATTGCACTAGTATTGCCACATCTTATGGGTGTCTTAATTAGTTTAATGCCAAAGTCTTCGAGCTATTGTTTGATCCATAGGAGTTGAGTACAACAGCTTCCAACTGCTATATATTCGGCTTCTACCATAGATAGAGCAACTGAATTCTATTTCTTGCTACTCCATGAGATCAAATTTATTCCAAGAAACTGATAAGTTCCATTAGTACATTTATGATCAAGTTTACACCCAGCAAAGTCAACATCAGAATAAGCAATCAATTCAAATTAAGAATCTCTAGAGTACCACAGACCAATTTCAATTAAGCCAGATAGATATCTAAGTATGCGTTTAACAGCCAAAAGATGAGACTCTTTAGGATTAGACTGATATCTAGCACATATACAAATACTAAACATGATATCTGGCCTACTGGCAGTAAGATATAACAATGAACCAATCATGCCACGATATAATTTTTGGTCTACAGATTTACCTGATTCATCCTTGTCAAGTCTACAAGAGAAGCTCATAGGGGTACCTAATGGCTTGGTGCTCTCCATCCCAAATTTCTTGAGTATTTCTTTTGTGTACTTAGCTTGGTTGGTGAAGATCTCTTCTTTGGTTTGCTTTATTTAGAGTCCGAGGAAGAAGTTTAGTTTTCCCATCATGCTCATCTCGAACTCACTCTGCATCAATCTTGCAAACTCTTGATAAAGAGATTCATTAGTAGCACCGAATATGATATCATCTACATATATTTATACTACTAAGAGATCATCATTCTTTTTCTTTAAAAATAAAGTTTTGTCAACATTACCTCTAGTAAAATCATTTTTGAGTAAGAAAGAACTTAAACGATCATACCAAGCTCTAGGAGCTTGTTTCAAACCATACAAAGCTTTATGAAGTTTGAAAACATAGTTTGGAAATTCTGGGTTTTCAAAGCCAGGAGGTTGTTCAACATAAACTTCTTCTTCAATAAAATCATTTAAAAAGGTACTTTTAACATCCATTTCAAATAATTTAAAATCCATAAAACAAGCAAAAGCCAACAATAGCCTAATTGCCTCAAGTCTAGCCACAGGAGCAAAGGTTTCATCAAAATCAATCCCTTCCTCTTGATTGTATCCTTTCGCAACTAGTCTAGCCTTATTTCTTGTAACAATACCATTTTCATCAAGTTTGTTTCTAAAATCCCATTTGGTGCCAATAATTGAAACATTTGAAGGCCTATCTACGAGAGTCCAAATATTGTATCTTTTAAATTGGTTAAGTTCGTCTTGCATAGCATTTATCTAATTATAATCTTTTTCAGCTTCTTCAATCATTTTAGGTTCAATCTGAGAAACAAATGCTAAGTAATCACAAACATTCCTAAGGGATGAATGAGTACTTACACCATTAGATGGATCACCAATGATAAGTTCTTTGGGGTGACCATGAGCATACCTCCATTCTTTAGGTAGTGGACCAACAGTAGATGTGTTTTCATCACCTTGTGCTTGATCTCCTTCAGTGTTTTGATCACCTTCTTGTTCCTTAGTTGGCTCTTCATTGTTACTTACATCTTTAGTTTTCTTGGTACCTGTTTCATCATTACACACATCTTCTTTTCTAGAAGATTTCTGGTCAGATTCATCAAACACAATGTGTATGGATTCTTCAACAACAAGTGTTCTTTTGTTGAAGACCCTGTATGCCTTGCTAGATGTT
Organism: Areca catechu; assembly: GCA_021397845.1. NCBI lineage: Eukaryota > Viridiplantae > Streptophyta > Magnoliopsida > Arecales > Arecaceae > Areca > Areca catechu. Next base: position 138,187,785 of record CM038052.1, on the reverse strand, counting down.
GAGTAGCCTAGAAAGACACCCTCATTTGACTTGGCATCAAATTTGCTCAAATTATTTTTACCATTGTTTAAGATGAAACAATGGCATCCAAAAATACGAAAATATCGAATTGAAGGTTTTCTATCATTCCAAAGCTCATACAGTGTTTTCTTTAAAATCGGTCAGATTAAAACACAGTTTAAAACATAGCATGCAATGTTTATGGCTTCCGCCCAAAAATATCTAGGTAGGTCATTTTCACAAAGCATGGTGCGTGCCATTTCTTCAAGAGTTCTAATTTTCTTTTCTACCATCCCATTTTGTTGAGGTGTCCTAGGTGTTGAAAAATTGTGATGAATGTCATTTTCAATACAGAATTTGTCAAAATCAGAATTTTCAAATTCGGTTCCATGGTCACTTCTCAAAGATACAATTGAAGCACCTTTTTTATTTGAAACTCTTTTATGAAATCTAATGAATTCAGAAAATGTTTCATCTTTGTGTGCTAAAAACATGACCCAAGTAAAACATGAGAAATCATTTACAGTGACTACACCGTACTTCTTACCTCCCAAACTAGATATTCTAGTCAGCCCAAAGAGGTCCATGTGAAGCAACTCTAAGGGTCTAGATGTAGAGATCACTCCTTTTGATTTAAAAGATGATTTGGTTTGTTTTCCAAGCTGGCATGCACTACAAATCTTGTCTTTTTCAAAACTGAGTTTAGGCAAATCTTTTATCAAGTTCTTTTTGCTAAGTTTTGAAATCAAATGCATACTAGCATATCCTAGTCTACGATGCCAAAGCCAACTAGTTTCATTGATCTTGGCTTCCATTGCCACTAGGCATTGACCATTTTGAACAGGAAATCATCAAGATCAACCACGTAAATATTGCCATGCCTATCACTAATGAACTTGAAGCCATTGTCATCTAGACTAGAAATAATACACAAAGAAGATTCGAAAGTAACTTTGAAATCCTTGTCACAAAACTGACTAATGCTAAGTAGGTTATGTTTCAAACCATCTACATACAAAACATTATCAATATAAGTAGAAGGGATGATTTGGACTTTACCAATTCCAACAATTTTGCCCTTACCATTATCACCAAAAGTCACATTACCGCCATTTTGATACTCGAGTGATGAGAACTGCTCCACATCTCCGGTCATATGACTTGAGCAACCACTATTGAGGTACCACATTCTTTTCTTATTGGTTGCAAGGCATACCTACAAAAAGAATCAAGTGGAGATTTAGATACCCAAGTCATCTTGGGTCCTCTTAGGTTAGTGGCAATGGTTCCTTTTGGAACCCAGATTTTTTTAACATTGATCAATTTTTTCTTATTGCACATGTAAGATTTATGCGCTACAGTACCACAAGCATAACAAGTAATAGATGAAGATGCAGGCACAAAGAAATTTTTAAAAAGCTTTTGTTTCTTCTGAGTTCTAAACTCTATACCGGCTCTATCAAAAATAGCTTTTTGATTATTCAAAGCATATTTAATTTTTCAGAACAATACATAAATTTGTCAACAAAAGGTTTCAATTTTTTAATTTCTTCTTTATATTTTTTATTTTCTTCTAAAATTTCTTTGCTTTGTTTTGAAAGAATTTCATTTGATACAAAAAGGTTTTTCTTTTTCAAAACTTCCTTTTCTTTTTCAAGACTAGCAATTCTTTCATTTAACTTTTTATTTTGAAAAAGTAGGCAATCATTTCATTTGAAAACTTGTCATTAGCTTTGATTAAAACTAGATTTTGCCTTTTTAGTTCTTTATATTTTGATTTTAGTTTTTGAAATTCTATAACTAACTCATCAAAGACTTCATGCAGCTCGTCAAATGTAAATTCATTTTCAGTTTTAGATTGTACCTCCTCATGATCCACCATCAAACAGAAGTTTGCAACTTCTTGTTGCTTCTTCAGAGCTGGAGTCTTCGCTGTCACTCCAGGTTGCCATCATGGCCTTCTTTCTTAGTTTTCTTCTGCTCTTCTTAAGTAAGGGGTAGTCCATCTTGGAGTGGCCTAGTTTCTTGCATTCAAAGCATGTGGGCTGCTTCTTGTCTTTCTCCTTTTCTTTCTCCTTGCTTGGCTCACCTTTCAGAGGTTTCTTCTTGAAGTATATTTCTTCTTCCTCATGAACCTTCTGAACTTTCTTGCCATTAGAGTCATCTCATCATCTTCATCTTCTTCTTCAGATTCATCACTTGATTCTTCTCTTGCGATGGATTTGAAAGTGATGACTTTCTTCTTCTTTTCTACATCCACATTCTTTTGTTTCAAGAAAAGCTCATAAGTCATCAATGAGCCTAATAGTTGCTCGAGGGGTAGAGTGTTGACATCCTTGGCTTCCTCTATGGCCGTCACCTTGGCATCCCATGAAGCCAGAAGAGACCTGAGAAGTTTATTTACAAGTTCATCTTTAGATACAATCTTTATTAAACTTCTCATGCCATTCACAATATTTGTTAACCTAGTATACATCTCACTAATAGATTCTATAGGTTCCATCTTGAACATTTCATATATATGAATTAGCATGATATCCCTAGTAGTTTTCACTTGGTGTGTACCCTCATGGATAACCTCAAGTGTGTCCCATATCTCCTTAGCAGAGAGACAATTAGATATTCTATTGAATTCACTCGGATCAAGAGAGCAATACAATAGATTAATAGCCTTCGCATTAAGCTCTATTTGCTTAATGTCATTCTCATTCCAATCATCTTCCATTTTTGGAGTGAGAATGCCATTAACCAATATAGTAGGCTGATGAGGACCTTTTATGATTATCCTCCAGAGATTATAATCCATCGATTGAATAAATATGCGCATGCCAGTTTTCCATAAGTGTAATGTTGGGAATTGTGTCCCAAAGCCAATCGCCTAGGTTGTAGGCAGTTGAGCTCAGTATTGTATTCTTTTGATGAATTATAAAATATTATTTTTGGCAGCTCATCACATATTGTATTTCCCTGAAATGAACTCTTTCCTTGTGATGAAGTCCTTAGGACTACACTGACTTTGATACAGAGATGATGTATCGAGTGGTCCTTAAACCTTGTTCACAACCAAATGATATATTGTACTGGACGGCAATATATCAAGTATAGGTTGTTGTAGTTCAAATCGTTTGGTTGTCCTCTTGACCAAATAAGTATGGTGACACTGATGTAATCTACAAGTGGGATATGTGATATCTCATTGAACATGACTCCGTGCAGCCCCTTTCTGCCAAAGGGATACTTACGATTGGATATGGGTATATGTGTCCCTCCGACCTGAGGTCATCACGGTAGCTTGCAAGCAACTCCCTCTGCTTTGGTGCCGGACTACCCGGATTTTTAATCCGGTGATGGAAGGTTTCTGGGTACAGGCAAGTACTTGTGAAGCAGTGATGGACCAAGATGGAATTGACCTGTCCAAACAGTTTGGATTGAATGTCTCGCAGTATCTCAATTTAGCAAATCCTCGGTCGGGGTTGCCCTAGTGAAGAGTTACTGGGCTTGTAAGGTTGAGACACATAGTCGACTGACTCAGTCTGGGTTGGCAGCCAAATCTTAGTCGTCCTGAACATTAGAGGTCAAAGGGATGAATTATACGGTAACCATATGCCAGATGTTCGATAGTTTGCTCCCGCATCTTCGACCTATCCAGACACCGGGACCCATTGCTAGATGGTTTCCTGTGCTGGTACTAGAATTGTTCCAGTGCTACCATTTAGGTTCGAACCTATGAGGTCACACGCCACAGAGGATTACTCTCTGATCAGGATACCGATTACGATTGAGAATCATCTCGGTTTTATGATCATAATATTTTTAGCACTCTTTTTCCCATCTTGCCCTTGTCTGTGTCAACCGGAAATTATTCTGGGTTGACCAGCTCTGCGCCAGGATTTTTCTGAATCAGCTTTGAACTGATTCGGAGTTCATTTCGGCCTTCAATTGGTTGTGAACCAATTTTAATCCCTTGAACCATTTTAATTGGGTTTGAACCGGTTCAATTAGATTGAACCAAGAGGTTTAAAAAGGGGTTGGACCGTTTTTCTTTTGAACCGGTGATCATTTATCTCCCAGCCATTTTACACGGTATTCATTTGCTGGGAAAATCCTTTGCGTTAGGAGGCCAAATGACCAAAGTGCAACCCTTGGGCGACGTCTATTCCTCTCCTCCACCGGTTGATTTAAACTCCCGTTTATTTGCTGGTTTAAATGGAGTTGGCAACTGCTGCCTCTTGGCCTCCCCGTCTCTCCACCTCCCTCTTCCAACTGCTGCCTATTTAAACCAATGCCATCCCCTGTTTGAGTGAAAAAAAAAGATGCTTTCACCGAGCAACAGTCCTTTGGGGTGAAATTTCTTTTGCTGGGGGTTGTCTTTCCCCTGTTTGAGAGCTTGGTTCAATCTTCCATTGGGTGCTGGGATTTGGAGTGTGTGAGGAAGGTTTTCAAGGCCCTTTTCCTTGTCCAATTGAGTGCTCAATCCCAGGACTGCAGCAAAGCCTGGTTGCTGCCATCCACTGTGATTGTATCTCCTTCCAGCGGCTAGCACCGTGTGTGGAGAGGGATCGGAGTGCCCCCGGTGTGTCTCCCCTCTAGAGGGAGTTCCCTTTTACTACTAGGAGCAAGCCACGCAAGCCGAGATCGCTCCAGCTGCTCCAAATCGAAGGCCAAAGCCTGCTACCCAGTTCTGCTGCAGAAAATCTGGCAGCAGACTTTGGTTAATTTTTATATTTTTTTGGCTAACATTTTCTTACAGCTTTCAATTGGAGATTGAAGTTCACTTGTCCAAGTTGCTGCTGCTTCGATTCGGGAGGAAACGGAGCTCCGGAAGCTGCCATTTGGATGACATTTTGAAAGCCCAAAACAGAGTTTTCAACGGTCCAAGGAGGAAGAAGACTGGAATAAGTTTATCCCACTTATTCTAGCCTATTCTAGATTTATCCCAGAGTTATTCCAGCTGGAATAAGGTATGAAAAAATTATTTTTTTATTATGCATGAATTGAATATTTTATTAATATTTTATATCATCTTACATGCCTATTTGCAACTAGAATTAGATTAGTTTCTGGGCGGAGCAGATTTTCGCTGCGTGGATTTTTAAAAATGTTTTTAAAATCCAATCTGCTTCCACAGTTATTTGCATGCCGAGTGTAGGATCATGTCAAACCACTTGTACTATTTTTCTTTCAGTGGTATCAGAGTAGGTTACATGTAAATCTAATCTAGTATGCATGTTTAATAGATTAAAATTGGTTTAATCTAATATGTATCCAAATTCTTTTTGGAACCTAGTTGAGACCTTCACCATGACCGTGTATCTTTGACACGATGCGGATCATCTGTGTTGGTCTCTTTAGAAGGATCCTTAAAGAATATTAAAAATTAAAATTATTTTAATTTGGTGATACATGTTATTAGGCATGTTTTATATTGGATATAAAATATTTGTAAAATATCCTGATGCATGATTTGGTATGTAAAAATTGTTTTACATAAAGACTTAATTAAAAATTATTTTAATTAAGTGTTTGGCTTATTAAGAATTTTTTAGGTTTATGAAATCTAATCAAATTTGGATAAGCCATTTTGGGTTAATCGGGTTAGCTGACTAGTTGGGTCCATTAATGGGTTAGACCTAAGTTTAGTTGAATCGGATAACAAGAAGATTAAACAAAAGTTGTTTAAGGCCCTTCTTTAGAACTATCTAATAGTTAGATTAGTTGATCCATTCATCTAAAATGGATCCAATTAGTGGCTCAGTGGATGCCCGAGTCCTTAAGCTAGTCTGATCGAGTCTGATAAACCGATTGGTGTCGAGGTAGGTTTGGCATTGTGATCATGGTTGTATGAGGCTACCTCTTTCTTGGCCAACTTGGTTGGTGTCTAGGAAGATGGTTAATGGCAGATACTCACCCATGATCTCACCTACCTGGTTAGTCGAGTCGACCAGAACTGATTTGAAAAGCTCAATGACTCGAGTTAACCCATGTCACCCAATCTGATCGGTCTGACTGATCTATAGGTGCCCATGGATCATTTGTTGATTTAAATCAACCCTCCTAGAATCTGATTGATTCAGTGGGAGGATGATCCATGTCCTTGTCTTTTTCTTCTGTCATAACTAAAAATCCTCTAAAATTATTAGGTTCTTAAAAAGACTAAGTCAAGGAGTTGACAGTGTCTTAGCCTCCCATTAAGTCAGTTAGAAATTTGTCCACTAGCTTGGTGTGCATCGGCAGTTCCATAGAACGGGTGTACATCCGGCGACTGGAATTTCTATTTGATCGATGATGGTTCAGTGCAACCTCCTTAACGGGACCAGGTGCGCCGGCCAAAGTCGGGCTTGGTCTTTAGTTAGCTGGAAGCATTGGATTTGTCATTTTAATGGTTGGACCTGACAAGAGACCCGCAATAGGAGGCCCCTAGGCCAATTGGGGTGTTCTTTGGGGCAAAATAAAATACTGAAAATTGTTTAGGGAAACAATTGGTTTATGAACCTACCTTTAAGCTCGTATGGGTGAGTTGGCCATAGTCGGGCTCATGCGAGGCCTATTGGATTTCAGTACCTACTTGAAAAAGTGTTTTCACGGATTGGAGTTAGAGGCTACCAATCTGAAAAATTAGTGGGAGAAACCTTTAGACTAAAGTCCAAGTATTTTGGTTAAATTATTAATTCATACACTAATTTGGTCTTATTTTCTTTTCAGATGTCTTCTAATTTATCGCTCCGATCACTTCTCGATAACGAGAAGTTAAAGGGTCATAACTTCGATAGTTGGTATCGAAGATTAAGAATAGTTTTGGAGCATGAACGGATCCTCTATGTGATAACGGATCCGGCACCTGAAATCCCTCCCGCTAATGCATGGAGTGCGGTCATAGGTGCTTATCTGAAGTGGGTCTCTGATCGCACTACTGTCCGATGCATTATGTTAGCAGCTATGAACGACGAGTTCAGTCGCAAATTCGAGGAGGCCCAACCTGATGAAATCCTTCAAAAGTTGAAGGAATCCTTCGGCACCCCGGATGATGTAGAACGGTACAAAGTGTCTTGTGCCATCTACAACTCCAAGATGCTGAATGGTGGTTCAGTCACTGATCATGTATTGTACATGATCCAGTTGATTGAAAAACTGGGCAAACTCGGATAACCCTTGCACGAGCAGCTCAGCAAGGATGCGATCCAAAATTCTCTTCCCTCCTCTTATCTTGATTTTCTCGATCATTATAGAATGAACAAGCCTGTAGTCAACTACCATGGTCTTTTGGGGTTGATACAGACTTTCGAGAAAGACCACCAACTGAATAAGGGGGTGGTGAATTTAGTAGGATGTAGTAAAGGTCGTCGTCCCTTTAAGAAAGGGAAGAAGAAAATAAATAAAAAGGGAAAGAAGGTGCAGAATGCTCCTGGCCTAGTCAGACCAGGAAGTATAAGGTTGATCAATCTTCTGCAGAGTGTTTCTACTGCAAGAAGAAGGGACACTGGAAGAGGAACTGTCCTCTTTATATTGCGTCCCTTGATTCGAACAGGTCGAGGAAGCAGAAGTCTGCTGAACAAGGTATTTATATGATAAACCTTGTAATTACTCAATTGTTGATACTGCTAACTAGGTATTGGATACTGGTAGTCCAATTCATGTTTGTAATTCATTACAAGGACTTCTAGTTAGCAGAAGATTTGAAGATGGAGGACAGTTTCTGAGCATCGGGAATGGAAATCGTGTCCAGTACTGGCGATCGGAGTCTTGCGTCTTGTCTTTGAGTCTTGTACTGTCGAACTAGTCAACTGTCACTATTGTCCTAGTTTCATTATGAGCATAATCTCTGTAGGCCTTTTGGCCAATTATGGTTTTGAACTATCAATAAAAGGATTTTTTGCAATGTTATTTTGAATAACACTGTTATAATGAAAGCTAGATTAAATAATGGCATATACATACTATCAAGGCCTGTTAGTGTAATGTACACTTCTAGCAAACGCCCAAGATTAGACAATGTCAATGATTTGTATCTTTGGCACTGTAAGCTAGGTCATATTAACCAAAATAGGATAAACAAGATGCGAGGAGATGGACTCCTCGTGGTCAGTGATTCTGAATCACTGCACTTATGAATCCTGTTTACTAGGTAAAATGACCAAGTCACCTTTTACTGGAAAAGGTGAACGAGCTACAAAACTTCTAAGTCTGATACATACTGATGTATATGGACCGATGACAGTTAGTGCCAGAGGAGGATACAAATATTTCATTACTTTTACAGACGACTTTTCAATGTTCAGTTATGTCTTTTTAATGAGACATAAGTCTGAGTTGTTTGAAATGTTCAAACGATACTGTAATGAAGTAGAAAAGCAAAAAAAGTATATACCTCCCTTCGATCTGATCGAGGTGGCGAATACTTATCTGGTGCATTTTTGACATATCTTGAGGAGATTGGAATTCTCTCTCAGTGGACTCCTCCAGGAACACCACAGTTGAATGGTGTGTCCGAAAGGAGGAATCGAACCTTGTTGGACATAGTTCGATCCATGATGGGTTTTGCAACTCTGCCGCTATCCTTTTGGGGATATGCGCTTCAGATAGCCTGTTACTTATTAAATAATGTTCCATGTAAGTCTGTTGTCTCCACTCAGTATGAGATGTGGAATGGACGTAAACCCTCAACCTCACACCTTCGGGACTGGGGTTGTCCGTCTTACGTAAAATATTTAGACTCAGACAAACTTGGTCCTAGGTCTGATCGGTGTTTATTCATTGGTTATCCTAAGGAAACCAAAAGGTATTTCTTCTACTTGGAGAATGAACAAAAGGTGTTCGTTGCTCTTAGAGCTATCTTTTTGGAAAAGGAGTTTCTTGGAGAAGGAACTATAGTCTCTAAGATTGAACTTGATGAAGTTCAGCCAATAGAAGAACCTGCACACTCTAAGGACATCGTAGAACCGGTTGTGATTGAATCACATCCAGAACCCATTAGGAGATCCGGTAGAATACCATGTCAGCCGGACAAATACTACGATTTCTTGGTCCGGGATGGCGATCCCATTGAGCTCGATGAGAACAATGAGGATCCGATCACCTATATGGATGCACTTCAGAGATCTGACTCTGAGGCATGGCTTGGAGCCATGCGATCCGAAATGGAGTCCATGGAAATCAATAATGTTTGGACATTGGTTGATCCGCCTGAAGGAATAAAACCCATCGGGTGTAAATGGATCTTCAAGAGGAAAAGGGGTGCAAATGGGAAGGTAGAGACCTATAAAGCCCGTCTGGTTGCCAAGGGATATCGTCAGTGATATGGTATTGATTATGACGAGACTTTCTCACCTGTGGCAATGCTCAAGTCCATTCGGATCATGCTTGCTTTGGTAGCATATTTTGATTACGAGATCTGGCAGATGGATGTCCGAACCTCTTTCCTAAATGGGGAGCTGGAAGAGGAGGTGTATATGATACAGCCTGAAGGGTTCACATCCACAGATGAATCAAAAGTATGCAAGTTGCAGAGGTCCACCTATGGACTCAAGCAAGCGTCTCGAAGTTGGAACCTACGGTTTGATAGGTGTATCAAATCGTATGGCTTCGTTAGGAACGGAGAAGAACCGTGCATCTATAAATGGGTTAATGGTTCTGTGATTATATTCCTAGTACTGTATGTTGATGACATTCTCTTAATCAGGAATGATGTCACAGCATTACAAGGAATATAGGTCTGGTTATCATCTCAGTTCTCCATGAAGGACTTGGGTGAAGCTTCTTACATACTAGGTATAAAGATCTATAGAGATAGATCTAAGAAGCTTTTGGGACTATCCCAGTCTACGTACATTGACACCATGCTTAAATGGTTCAGCATGAAAAATTTCAAGAAAGGCTATCTCCCGATAGGTTCTGGAATTACTCTTTCCAAAAAGGATTGTGCGACAACTCCTGAGGAAAGAGAGCGCATGAGTAGAGTACCTTATGCTTCTACAGTAGGATCTATCATGTATGCAATGACTTGTACTAGACCAGACGTGGCATACTCACTAGGAGTAGTGAGCAGATACCAGTCTGACCCAGGTGAGGTGCATTGGAAGGTGGTTAAGTCCATCCTTAAGTATTTGAGAAATACTAAAGATCAATGACTGATTTATGGAGAACCTGACTTGAAACTTGTGGGGTACTCTGACTCCAGTTTCCAGTCGGATAGAGATGATAGCAAGAGTGTGTCAGGGTTTGTATTTACCCTGAATGGAGGAGCGATCTACTGGAAAAGTTCCAAGAAGGAAACTATTGCAGACTCAGTATACGAAGTAGAATACATTGCAGCATCAGATGCAGCAAAGGAAGCTGTATGGTTGCGGAAATTTCTTGGAGAGCTAGGGGTGGCACCTTCCCTAGATGGTCCTGTTCTAGTGTACTGTGACAGCACTGGAGCCATTGCTCAAGCTAAGGAGCCTAAAGCTCATCACCGCACCAAGCATATACTACGGCGCTACCACCTCGTACGAGAGATCGTAGAACAAGACAACATCAATCTTCTAAAGATCGATGGAAAAGAAAATATAGCCGACCCCTTCACTAAAGCCCTCGGAATAAAAGAGTTTGACTATTGTAAATGGGAAATGGGTATTAGATACTCTTTTGATTGGCTTCAGTACAAGTGGGAGTTGTTGGGAATTGTGTCCCCAAGCCAATTGCCTAGGTTGTAGGCAGTTGAGCTCAGTATTGTATTTTTTTTATGAATTAATAAAATATTATTTTTGGCAGCTCATCACATATTGTATTTCCCTGAAATGAACTCTTTCCTTGTGATGAAGTCCTTAGGACTACACTGACTTCGACACAGAGAGGATGTATCGAGTGGTCCTTAAACCTTGTTCACAACCAAAGGATATATTGTACTGGACGGCAATATATCAAGTATAGGTTGTTATAGTTTCACATCGTTTGGTTATCCTCTTGACCAAATGAGTGTGGTGACACTGATGTGACCTACAAGGGATATGTAATATCTCATTGCACGTGACTCCGTGCAGCCCCTTTCTGCTAAAGGGATACTCACGATTGGATATGGGTATATGTGTCCCTCCGACCTGAGGTCATCACGGTAGCTTGCAAGCAACTCCCTGTGCTTTGGTGCCGGACTACTCGGATTTTTAATTCGGTGACGGAAGGTTTCTGGGGTACAGGCAAGTACTTGTGGAGCAGTGATGGACCAAGAGGAATTGACCCTGTCCAACAGTTGGATTGAGTGTCTCGCAGTATCTCAATTTAGCAAATCCTTGGACCGGGGTAGCCCCCCGAGTGAAGAGTCACTAGGTTTGTAAGGTTGAGACACGTAGTTGACTGACTCAGTCTGGGTTGGCAGCCCAATCTCAGTCGTCCTGAACATTAGAGGTCAAAGGGATGAATTATACGGTAACCATATGCTAGATGTTCGATAGTTTGCTCCCGCATCTTCGACCTATCCGGACACCGGGACCATTGCTAGATGGTTTCCTGTGCTGGTACTGGAATTGTTCTAGTGCTACCGTTTAGGTTCGAACCTATGAGGTCACACTCCACAGAGGATTACTCTCTGATCGGATACCGATTACGATTGGGAATCGTCTCGGTTTTATGGTCACAATATTTTTGAGCACTCTTTTCCCATCTGCCTTGTCTGTGTCAACCGAAAATTGTTCCGGGTTGACCAGCTCTGCGCCAGGATTTTTCTGAATCAGCTTTGAACTGATTCGGAGTTCGTTTCGGCCTTCAATTGGTGTGAACCAATTTTAATCCCTTGAACCAATTTTAATTGGGTTTGAACCAAGAGGTTTAAAAAGGGGCTGGACCATTTTTCTTTTGAACCGGTGATCATTTATCTCCCAGCCGTTTTACATGGTATTCATTTGCTGGGAAATCCTTTGCATCAGGAGGCCAAACGACCGAAGTGAAACCCTTGGGGCGTCTCTCCTCTCCTCCACCGGTTGATTTAAACTCCCGTTATTTGCTGGTTTAAATGGAGTTGGCAACTGCTGCCTCTGGCCTCCCGTCTCTCCACCTCCCTCTTCCAACTACTGCCCTTTAAACCAATGCCATCCCTTGTTTGAGTGAAAAAAAAGATGCTTTCACCGAGCAACAGTCCTTTGGGGTGAAATCTTTTGCTGGGGGTGTCTTTCCCCTGTTTGAGAGCTTGGTCAATCTTCCATTGGGTGCTGGGATTTGGAGTGAGTGAGGAAGGTTTTCAAGGCCCTTTTCCTTGTCCAATTGAGTGCTCAATCCCAAGACTGCAGCAAAGCCTGGTTGCTGCCGTCCACTGTGATTGTATCTCCTTCCAATGGCTAGCACCGCGTGTGGAGAGGGATCGGAGTGCCCCCCGGCATGTCTCCCCTCTAGAGGGAGTTCCCTTTTACTCCTAGGAGCAAGACACGCGAGCCAGGATCGCTCCAGCTGCTCCAAATCGAAGGCCAAAGCCTACTGCCAGTTCTGCTGCAGAAAATCTGGCAGCAGACTTTGGTAATTTTTATATTTTTTTGGCTAACATTTTCTTGTAGCTTTCAATTGGAGATTGAAGAGCATATTATCCAAGTTTCCGCTACTTCGATTCGGGAGGGGAAACGGAGCTCCAGAAGCTGCCCATTTGGATGACATTTTGAAAGCCCAAAACAGAGTTTTAAACGGTCCAAGGAGGAAGAAGACTGGATAAGTTATCCCACTTATTCCAGCCTATTCTAGCTTTTATCCCAGAGTTATTCTAGTCGTAATAGTTATGAAAAAAATTATTTTTTTATCATGCATGAATTGAATTTTTAATTCAAATATTTGTAAAAATATTTATATCATCTTACATGCCTATTGCATCTAGAATTAGATTAGTTTCTGGGGCGGAGCAGATTTTCGCTGCGCGGATTTTTAAAAAATATTTTTAAAATCCAATCTGCTCCCGCAGTTGTTTGCATGCCTAGTTGTCACGGCCCGAATCCAGATCAAGGATCGGCTACGTGACCGGCCGCACAATCCTAGGTATCCCCTAGAGATCATGTCAGGCCTAACTTTCAATTCAACATCCAAACAATGATAGGGAACAACTTCCATAAAGATTAACAGAAATAAAAATACAGATAAATATAAACTCAGGGATTAACACCTAAAAACTAGCTCCTCCTGACTGGTCCCAAAGTCCAAATGATCTTCGATATCTGAAACAAAAATATAGGAAAATAGGGGTGAGCTACATAGGCTCAGTAAGTTATCAACACCTTCAATATACATACACCAGTATGCATCTAATAGCAACAAGCATAAACACATGCAACAAGACGTCCAGCAATATAATATATATAACCCACGACTGATTAAATACGTACACTTAATACGATCGACACAGACACGATATGACTATGGATGGCCAACCATTTACTTAACTCTCTAGTCCCTCAGACTATGGCCACGATCGGCCCATGGCTCGCCCGAAAGAGACTAGATCCCTGTGTCACATACCGCTCAACAGTCATGTGCCAGCAATAGCCCTGCTGGAGGCCCCAAAGGAAAACTAGCTCTGAGTATCATACGAGAAACATGCATCCTCTACATGTGCCCGCCACGCATGGCTAAAAATAAGGCACTAGCTCCTGTGTCACATACCGCTCAACAGTCATGTGCCAGCAATAGCCCTGCTGGAGGCCCAAAAGAGACTAGGTTCTCGTATGATCATAGTCAGATAGAGAGCACTCACACCCATCACAATGCACTCACACCAACATAATGCATCCACATCAACACGATGCACGCAACCAATCCAAAGCAATTCCACAATGTACCCACACCAATACAATACTCACACCAGCACAATGCATCCACATCACCACGATGCACGCAATCCAAAGCAATCCAACAATGTACCCACACCAACACAAGGGTACTCACACCAACACAGCACCCACACCAACATGATGCACGCAATCCAATACAATCAAATGCAGATATATTACATATATCTACTAAGTTCAATATATATACATTTGGCATACATATCAGAGGTCAGATAACTTACTGAGGAGCATCCATCAACTAGTACAGTCAACACTAAATCGGGGCTTCCAAGTCAACGATGATCCTGAATCAAAAGAAATTAAATAAAAACTAAATTTTCCTCGAACAAACCTGGTACAACAGATCTTTTCCCTTCCTTCCTTATTTTATTATTATTAAAATTCTATTATTATATATATATATATTATTATTTCTAATTGTATCATCAATGGGCCGGCCCATCCCAGAAGCAGGCTAGGCCCATCACAGATAGAAAAACCCGGCCCAACAAAGTCTGGGCCAACAAAGCCTAGCCCAACACAAAACCCGGCCAATACCTATTAACAGAGTATACTTCTCTGTAACAGGCCGAGCAATCCCCTCCCCCCTCCACGGAAACCGGAAGGAAAAAAAAATGGCGACGATCATCGCGATCGATTGCCCGGGAAAGGTCGCTAGAAGGGAAGGAAGGGACTGGCAGTCCCTTCGACGGATGTCCGGCCACTCGCCGAGAACCCAAAACGAAGTCCGTCCCCCCCTCCACCAGCCGAGCGATGGAACGGCGGCGACCCCCGTGGTCGACCGCCTGGAATGGACCACCGGAAGGGAAGAGTGGGACCAGCGGCGTCCCCGGTGGCTGTCCGACCACCAACCGGAACCCAAAACGAAGTCCGTTTCCCCCCTCCACCCCGGCCGATCATCCCAACTCGAGCCCACGCTCAAGAGGAGACGGGTTCCCGCCGACCGCCACTGCACACTCGCGTGGAAATTAAAGGATAGGGTACTTACCAATGAGGTCGACGCCAAACTTGGCGGCCACCAGAGGAAGACGGCCTTCAACTTGGCCGGGGCATACGAGGAAATCGTCCGACAAAATCAGTGTTGGCTTCGGCGTCCACCGGAGGAAGAAGAGGTCTGGCTGGAGCAGAGGCATGCGAGGAGCCCTTAAAACTCGAGGAAGATCCTTATCTCCCCCCCCCTCCGGTGGCGTCGACCGGCTCTCCGAAACCTCCGCCAGAAAATCCGAACATTCGGTGCCAGGCTTTATTCGAACTGAAGTCGGCAACCCGGTTGCCGATTTCAGTCCGAACATGAGCCTGGCCTTCTCTTGGCCTAGGTCTCACATTCTCCCCTCCTAAAAAAAAATTTCGCCCTCGAAATTTAAGTCTTCTAAACCCAAAGATGCACAATCCAAAACTTATATGATTCAATACTCACAAGTACCATTCTACCCAAATTCAATAATTCTAATAAGAGCATCTCTTCTTCCATCATACATACTTTAAATTAATTCTAGTGTCTTTAGTCTACCACACTTTCGCTGCGCACTCTGATATAAATTTTCAAATCATCAAATATCTTTCAATACCCTAATTCTACCCCACTCTCACTAACTATGACATCTTTAACCTTTGCTCTGATACCACTCTGTCACGGCCCGAATCCAGATCAAGGATCGGCTACGTGACCGGCCGCACAATCCTAGGTATCCCCTAGAGATCATGTCAGGCCTAACTTTCAATTCAACATCCAAACAATGATAGGGAACAACTTTCCATAAAGATTAACAGAAAATAAAATACAGATAAAATATAAACTCAGGGATTAACACCTAAAACCTAGCTCCTCACTGACTGGTCCCAAAGTCCAAATGATCTTCGATATCTGAAACAAAAATATAGGAAAATAGGGGTGAGCTACATAGGCTCAGTAAGTTATCAACACCTTCAATATACATACACCATTATGCATCTAATAGCAACAAGCATAATACATCATGCAACAAGACGTCCAGCAATATAATAATAATAATAACCCACGACCTGATTTAAATACGTACACTTAATACGATCGACACAGACACGATATGACTATGGATGGCCAACCATTTACTTAACTCTCCTAGTCCCTCAGACTATGGCCACGATCGGCCCATGGCTCGCCCCGAAAGAGACTAGATCCTGTGTCACATACCGCTCAACAGTCATGTGCCAGCAATAGCCCTGCTGGAGGCCAAAAGGAAAACTAGCTCTGAGTATCATACGAGAAACATGCATCCTCTACATGTGCCCGCCACGCATGGCTAAAATAAGGCAACTAGCTCCTGTGTCACATACCGCTCAACAGTCATGTGCCAGCAATAGCCCTGCTGGAGGCCCAAAAGGAGACTAGGTTCTCGTATGATCATAGTCAGACTAGAGAGCACTCACACCGTCACAATGCACTCACACCAACACAATGCATCCACATCAACACGATGCACGCAATCCAAAGCAATTCCACAATGTACCCACACCAATACAATACTCACACCAGCATAATGCATCCACATCACCATGATGCACGCAATCCAAAGCAATCCCACAATGTACCCACACCAACACAATGTACTCACACAAACACAGCACCCACACCAACATGATGCACGCAATCCAATACAATCAAATGCAGATATATTACATATATCTACTAAGTTATAAATATATCATATTGGCATACATATCAGAGGTCAAGATAACTTACTGAGGAGCATCCATCAACTAGTACAGTCCAACACTAAATCGGGTTCCAAGTCAACGATGATCCTGAATCAAAAAGAAATTAAATAAAAACTAAATTTTCCTCGAACAACCTGGTACAACAGATCTTTTCCCTTCCTTCCTTTTATTTATTATTATTAAAATTATTATTTTATATATATATATTATTATTTCTAAATTGTACCATCAATGGGCCGGCCCATCCCAGAAGCAGGCTAGGCCCATCACAGATAGAAAAACCCGGCCCAACAAAGTCTGGGCCAACAAAGCCTAGCCAAACACAAAACCCGGCCCAATACCTGTTAACAGAGTCGATCCTTCTCTGTTAACAGGCCGAGCAATCCCCTCCCCCCTCCACGGAAACCGGAAGGAAAAAAAATGGCGACGATCATCGCGATCGATTGCCCGGGAAAGGTCGCTAGAAGGGAAGGAAGGGACTGGCAGTCCCTTCGACGGATGTCCGGCCACTCGCTGAGAACCCAAAACGAAGTCCGTCCCCCCTCCACCAGCCGAGCGATGGAACGGCGGCGACCCCCGTGGTCGACCGCCTGGAATGGACCACCGGAAGGGAAGAGTGGGACCAGCGGCGTCCCCGGTGGCTGTCCGACCACCAACCGGAACCCAAAACGAAGTCCGTTTCCCCCCTCCACCCCGGCCGATCATCCCAACTCGAGCCCACGCTCAAGAGGAGACGGGTTCCCGCCGACCGCCACTGCACACTCGCGTGGAAATTAAAGGATAGGGTACTTACCAATGAGGTCGATGCCAAACTGGCGGCCACCAGAGGAAGACGGCCTTCAACTTGGCCGGGGCATACGAGGAAATCATCCGACAAAATCAGTGTTGGCTTCGGCGTCCACCGGAGGAAGAAGAGGTGGCTGGAGCAGAGGCATGCGAGGAGCCCTTAAAACTCGAGGAAGATCCTTATCTCCCCCCCCCCCGGCGGCGTCGACCGGCTCTCCGAAACCTCCGCCAGAAAATCCGAACGTTCGGTGCCAGGCTTTATTCGAACTGAAGTCGGCAACCGGTTGCCGATTTCAGTCCGAACGTGAGCCTGGCCTTCTCTTGGCCTAGGTCTCACATTCTCCCCTCCTAAAAAAAAATTTCGCCCTCGAAATTAAGTCTTCTAAACCCAAAGATGCACAATCCAAAACTTATATGATTCAATACTCACAAGTACCATTCTACCCAAATTCAATAATTCTAATAAGAGCATCTCTTCTTCCATCATACATACTTTAAATTAATTCTAGTGTCTTTAGTCTACCACACTTTCGCTGCGCACTCTGATATAAATTTTCAAATCATCAAATATCTTTCAATACCCTAATTCTACCCCACTCTCACTAACTATGACATCTTTAACCTTTGCTCTGATACCACTCTGTCACGGCCCGAATCCAGATCAAGGATCGGCTACGTGACCGGCCGCACAATCCTAGGTATCCCCTAGAGATCATGTCAGGCCTAACTTTCAATTCAACATCCAAACAATGATAGGGAACAACTTTCCATAAAGATTAACAGAAAATAAAATACAGATAAAATATAAACTCAGGGATTAACACCTAAAACCTAGCTCCTCACTGACTGGTCCCAAAGTCCAAATGATCTTCGATATCTGAAACAAAAATATAGGAAAATAGGGGTGAGCTACATAGGCTCAGTAAGTTATCAACACCTTCAATATACATACACCATTATGCATATAATAGCAACAAGCATAATACATCATGCAACAAGACGTCCAGCAATATAATAATAATAATAACCCACGACCTGATTTAAATACGTACACTTAATACGATCGACACAGACACGATATGACTATGGATGGCCAACCATTTACTTAACTCTCCTAGTCCCTCAGACTATGGCCACGATCGGCCCATGGCTCGCCCCGAAAGAGACTAGATCCTGTGTCACATACCGCTCAACAGTCATGTGCCAGCAATAGCCCTGCTGGAGGCCCAAAAGGAAAACTAGCTCTGAGTATCATACGAGAAACATGCATCCTCTACATGTGCCCGCCACGCATGGCTAAAATAAGGCAACTAGCTCCTGTGTCACATACCGCTCACAGTCATGTGCCAGCAATAGCCCTGCTGGAGGCCCAAAAGGAGACTAGGTTCTCGTATGATCATAGTCAGACTAGAGAGCACTCACACCGTCACAATGCACTCACACCAACACAATGCATCCACATCAACACGATGCACGCAATCCAAAGCAATTCCACAATGTACCCACACCAAAATACTCACACCAGCACAATGCATCCACATCACCACGATGCACGCAATCCAAAGCAATCCCACAATGTACCCACACCAACACAATGTACTCACACCAACACAGCACCCACACCAACATGATGCACGCAATCCAATACAATCAAATGCAGATATATTACATATATCTACTAAGTTATAAATATATACATATTGGCATATATCAGAGGTCAAGATAACTTACTGAGGAGCATCCATCAACTAGTACAGTCCAACACTAAATCGGGTCTTCCAAGTCAACGATGATCCTGAATCAAAAAGAAATTAAATAAAAACTAAATTTTCCTCGAACAACCTGGTACAACAGATCTTTTCCCTTCCTTCCTTTTATTTATTATTATTAAAATTATTATTATTATATATATATATATTATTATTTCTAAATTGTACCATCAATGGGCCGGCCCATCCCAGAAGCAGGCTAGGCCCATCACAGATAGAAAAAACCCGGCCAACAAAGTCTGGGCCAACAAAGCCTAGCCCAACACAAAACCCGGCCCAATACCTGTTAACAGAGTCGATCCTTCTCTGTTAACAGGCCGAGCAATCCCCTCCCCCTCCACGGAAACCGGAAGGAAAAAAATGGCGACGATCATCGCGATCGATTGCTCGGGAAAGGTCGCTAGAAGGGAAGGAAGGGACTGGCAGTCCCTTCGACGGATGTCCGGCCACTCGCCGAGAACCCAAAACGAAGTCCGTCCCCCCCTCCACCAGCCGAGCGATGGAACGGCGGCGACCCCCGTGGTCGACCGCCTGGAATGGACCACGGAAGGGAAGAGTGGGACCAGCGGCGTCCCCGGTGGCTGTCCGACACCAACGGAACCCAAAACGAAGTCCGTTTCCCCCTCCACCCCGGCCGATCATCCCAACTCGAGCCCACGCTCAAGAGGAGACGGGTTCCCGCCGACCGCCACTGCACACTCGCGTGGAAATTAAAGGATAGGGTACTTACCAATGAGGTCGACGCCAAACTTGGCGGCCACCAGAGGAAGACGGCCTTCAACTTGGCCGGGGCATACGAGGAAATCGTCCGACAAAATCAGTGTTGGCTTCGGCGTCCACCGGAGGAAGAAGAGGTCTGGCTGGAGCAGAGGCATGCGAGGAGCCCTTAAAACTCGAGGAAGATCCTTATCTCCCCCCCCTCCGGCGGCGTCGACCGGCTCTCCGAAACCTCCGCCAGAAAATCCGAACGTTCGGTGCCAGGCTTTATTCGAACTGAAGTCGGCAACCCGGTTGCCGATTTCAGTCCGAACGTGAGCCTGGCCTTCTCTTGGCCTAGGTCTCACACTAGTATAGGATCATGTCAAACCACCTGCACTATTTTTCTTTCATGTAATTCGTGCCATTGAATTGTGGGGAACGGTTTGAAGCCTGACCTTCAACAACACCCATTCCATTTGGGGCTACCATGATCTTTTACTCAAGATCATTGGACCTACAAGAGAGTGTCGGTGCTCTGATACCACTTGTTACCCAGAAATGGAGCCCAAGGGGGGGTGAATTGGGTCTTTTTGAAAATTTAAAGCAATAATGGCAGGCCTTGTGGTGTTTGTGAGTTATGAAATTGATGTACTAGATTATATGTAGCGAAAAGCAATAAATAGAGTGGAAGAAGTAAAAGAGCAAGAGATAGAAGAGACAATCACACACAAACACAAGGTTTATAATGGTTCGGTGCAAACATAGCACCTACATTTACTTCCCAAGCCATCCTGGAAATTCCACTATAATCTCTCCAAGATTACAGCTGACTTGTTTTTCCAAAGGCTCACAAGTCAAAATTATGTTGGTTTTATCACCTACGCTCACCAACTAACCTTACACTTGTTTTGTCTTCGGGCTCACAAGTTAACCCTAGTTGGTTTTGTCTCTTTGGCTCACAACAACCACAACACCTACTTTCAAGAAACCCATGAAAGCTAGGTTAAATCAAAAGAAAATTTCAGATATACAATTCAAAATAAACAAACAAACTCTCTTCAAGAGTAGAATGAAAGCTTTGAGACTCAAGTTGATGCTTTGTCTTGTCTTCTCCTTGAAATATTCTTCAAGCTCTCTTTTGGAATGATGAAAGAATGGGCTTCTAGGCTTTTTAGGGAATCACACTTTAAATGGCTTTTGATGTGAAGTTCTTGAGAGAATATTGACTTTTGGACTTTGAATGGACTTCATGTTTCAAGAATAAGTTTGGTGAAGCTTAAATACTTTAAAAACTTTCAAAAAATGGTTTGTGATCATTTGAGCTTTGAATCTAGCCGTTGAGACCTTGAAAGGATACTTTTACAACTCAAAAAATAGATGTTAGGTTAGGCCTGTCAGAACTCGAGTGTCGATACTTGGTTTGTCAGGTGTCAATACTTGCTGTCATGTATCGATACTTGACTTCTAGGTGTCGATACTTGAACATTCAAGTATCGACACATGATTTACAGGTGTCGACACTTGACACAAAAACACTCCAATGGCCATGTTTTGGATTTTTAAAAAGTCTCAGGCCTTGAGTCGACACTTGGAAACTTAAGTATCGACACTTGAGTTTCAGGTGTCGACACTTGAATTCTAAGCATCGACACTTGGCATGCCAAGGAGTTTTTTTGCATGCCAAATGTTGAAGTGTCGACATTTGACTTCCCAGGTGTCGACACTGGTTCTGCAAAATTCATAATTAAGTGCAATTCAAACCAAAAACACAAGTGTTGAATATGAAACTTAAATGCAACTTAAATAAACAATAAATGAACTCTTTTAAGCCCTTTTTACCTGGAGAAGACTCCTGAAATTATGAAATATGCTTCATGCCATAGCATGCCATGATACTTTAATTTTAAGAATTTGAGGTGCTTGTTTCCTGAAAAATCATAACTAGAAATAAAGATTAGTACACAATATGTACTCAACATTGTGTTATTCATCAACATCACTAGGTGGAGCCAACATTTGGTTTGTTTTTCTTTTGGACTGTCCCTATTTTGTCTTTTGTGTGAATTTGCTTGGCATCCATAAACTGCATTTGGAGGCATTTAATTCATCTATATACCATATATAGATGGCATTTGCATAAGCTACATGTACGCATGGTAGTTAATTATAGGGTGAATAGGAATGTATTAGTTGAGTGGTTCTACTATGTGATACTTGTGGACGGTGTCATGGTCACCAACCTACCCTCAGTGGTCTTTACAATACTGACATACCTATCCACTACATATTAGTTTGCATGTCATGTTGAATAGCATTCATCTACATGTATAAATTGTAGTATGATAAGGAAGAGTGGGTTGAGTGCTTTTATTGTATGTTGCTTGTTGCTTCGATATCATAGTAGCCGACCTACCAAATAGTGATTTGCATAATATCCTAACTTGCATGATTCCTTGAATAGGCTGATCCTTTAGATAGCATGTGAGTATCCATCATTAGGTAACCTTTACTTATCCTGGGATTACAAGCTATTGGGCAAACGTAGAAACCATGGAATCTCGTATATTTGATTATTCGTGCAAGCCATTTGGCGTACGTTGCAAGTGGGAAGCTTTGTATACCAAGTAGCTTGTATTCAAAGTAGTATCAGAGCTAAGGAGTACTTTCTTTTTTGTCAGGGAAAGTAGTGGTAGCTAGCTTTGACTTGACTATGGCAGGCATGCCTTTACAAGTCCCATGTTAGCTGAGGGAAGGCATTGAAGGGAAGTGATAGGCTAATCCTCTTTGAGTGAGTCATAGGTCATCCATGGCTAGTATCATTAGAACCTTCACAAGGAGCAGTATTGCTAGGCCCAAATGCAACAATAACGGTTCCCATCGTATAAGGACCATGTCTTTAGCCAATGCAATAGCTAATTAATTTGAGGACTTAAAAAATAGTATAGCTAATTAGAGTGTACCTAGAGTAGATGCTCATATATTTATGAATAACCAAAAATAAAATATCAAAATTTCCTTATGTGACTCCATCCTCTTATATAAGGTAATAGAG
Source organism: Areca catechu (assembly GCA_021397845.1). Classification (NCBI taxonomy): domain Eukaryota; kingdom Viridiplantae; phylum Streptophyta; class Magnoliopsida; order Arecales; family Arecaceae; genus Areca; species Areca catechu. The sequence goes on along the minus strand of CM038052.1, from coordinate 138,164,986 downwards.
AAAACCATTTCCATGAATTCTACTTAGAAGATAATCTATCTATTGAGTTAAGAAGACTAGAAAAAAATCACAGACAAATACCCTTATATTCATATTGGTCAGTTAAGGTTGCTGCTAGACCCTTAATAAGAAGAGGTCTAAATCTCACTGTTCTTGCTTATCTTATAGATGTTAGATATACTAGATTTATTAAGTCCCTAATTGCTTTCATATAAGCCAGTCTATGAATGGACCAGTATTCTTCAATGTTTCTCTCGATTATTCGGTTAAACTTTTTGATACAAATATGCTAGATTGTCTTACTCTTAACTTGCAAACTTCAGGTCATGAGATGAAACCAGGATTTGAGAACATAGCAATAACCTATAGAGTCTACTTCAAGGTTATGACCACTTTATACCGAGGAGCTAAGATGTCTATCCCTATTGATTCCAGGAATGATTTTAATGACTACAGAACATTGGAGTATGAATAGTACTAACAAATTCAAATGGTTGAGAATATTTTTATAGAGAATTTTTTAATGGCCAATCTTCAATTGAAAATCTTTCTAAATCATTGGAATGGTTTGTGAGCCATTAAGATGATTAATGAGACTGCTAGGATCATTGTAAACTTATATGTATTCATTAAAAATCCTTTTAATACCTTAAAAGAGTCTATGTATCATGGAAAGAATAGTGATGCCAATTTTGTATTTCGGAAGCATATGAGAGTGTTTAGAAGTCTCTTGGAAGTTTTGAAGAAAGTCTACTCTTCTATGAAGAGTTGACTCTAGCATGCTAGCATGGCATATAGATTTGGCACTATACAAGAGCCAACTCATAAGATTCGAGCTGATCCTCTTATATAGCAAAAAGCTACATTTTTCAAGTCAGAATAGAAGAGCTCATCCTTCAAATGAGCCTTCTCCCTTAAAAATGATAGAAAGATTGGTTTTTGGACAAAATTCAAAAGAGCTAACTTGTAGCTGATGAGCCAACTCTCTTAGAGAAATAGAGAGCATATTTTTTGAAAATATTATAGACAAGCCGACTCCTACCAAGCGAGCTGACTCACATACCTCGAACTGCTATAGTAATGGCTAGTTTTAGAACTTTCAAATTTCAATTCTCAAAGCTTCTAATGGCCATTTTTCATGTTCCAATGACTAGAAAAGGGTAAAAATGATTGAGAACTAATAAGAAAATACTTGGAGAAGTATAAATACTTGGATTCAATGTCAAAGGATAACATTCCTTGAGAATATTCTTGCAATTATTGAAAATAAGTGAAAAGTTACCTGAAAACTCAAGATCTCTTAACTTCTTCCAACGAACACTTTTGATGCATTAGGTGAGCATCTCAGTGAGCTTTGAAGATCAATAATTTAAGGCTTGAAGAGTCTTTAAGAAAAGCTTCATCAACAACCTTCCACTCTTTTAAGATTTTGTGTAGTTGCTCTATTTTTTAATATTTTGTGTTATTATTTATTTTAGTAGGGAGCTGAAATGTTGGTTTAGGTTTAAGTTTTAATTGGTTGATCTTAGAAAACTAATTGGATTATCTATGAGCCCAAAAAATAATGGTTGTATTAGGATTTTGGTTTGTGAGCTTGGAAGAAAATAAACCAGCTATATTTTTATGAGAGTATAGTAAAATTTCAAGAGATCTTTGGGTAGTGGACATAAGAGCTGAGATCACTCTAAATCACTATAAATCTTGTTATTTTTGTGTGTGATTATCTCTCTATCTCTCTTATTTCAATTTCAGTATTTGCACACTTCATTTGACATAACACTTGGCTCACATATTATTTAAGTTTTGAAAGGCGCATATTGTTTCAATATTTGAAAACTAAATTCACTCCCATCTTGGATTATCAATCTAGGCATCAAGTGGTATCAAAGCCACGTCTTAATACCATTAATTCAATAATTAAGAGAAAAGATTATGGCAATGCACATAAGCACTTCACTAGCCGAAGGATAATCTAGCAGTATACCTCTACTATTCAATGGCACCAATTACATATAAGAAAAACTAGAAGATGAATTGGATGGCATTGACATCTCACTATTTAAAGGCCCTTATACACCTACAAAGAAGGTTGATAGCATTGACATCCCAAAACCAGAAGATGAATGGGATGATCATGACATGAAGATGGTTAAGCTAAATGCAAAAACCATAAACCTTCTGAATTATGCACTAGACCCCTACTAAATTCAACTAGATTTCTACTTGTAATTTAGTAAAGAAAATTTGGGATAGACATCAAGTTACACATGAAGCCACTAACCAAGTAATTAACTTGTGCATAATTATGAATTGTTCAAAATGAAATCCATTGAGACCATTTATGAAATGTTCACAAGATTCACCGATATTATTCATAGTCTCAAAAGTCTTGGTAGGATATACTCTAATAGTGATTTAGTAGAAAAGATCTTCGAATCATTGTCGGACAGGTGGGATGTGAAAGTCACTACAATTCAATCAATAAGTTACCTTTGGAAGAGCTTCTTGGATCTTTGATGACCCATGAATTGTACATGAAGTGCTATAGTGAAGAAAAAGGAAGAAAGAAGAAAACCATAGCTCTCAAGATATCAACTGAAGAGAAAAAGGAATAAGAAGAAAGTCCTTCATTCGAAGAAAAGTTAGGAGATGAGGACATGGCCCTTGTAATAAAAAGATTTAAAACATTCATGGGCAAGGGTAGATCAAAATATAGAAGAAGACACTTGGCTAAGGGGGAGCCAAGTAAGAAAAGAAAAGAAAATGATAAAGATCAATATCCCATATATTATGAGTACAAGAAATTAAGACATTATTGATCCAATTGTCCCAATCTAAAGAACCTTACAAGAAGAGCAAGAAGAAGGCCATTGTTGCCACGTTGTGATAGCAATGAATCAAGCTTCGATGAAGAAGGAGAGCAAACAAAATCAGCTAACCTATGCTTAATGGCTTTGAAAAATAAGGTATGTGCTGAACTGAATATTGAGTTTATATTTAATGAATGCCATTCTACTTTCTATGATTTACTAGTTAAATTTTAAAAATCAGGTATAAAGAACAAAGCATTAAAGTAAGCTAATGAGGTTTTACAAAAAAAAAAGATGAATGCATAAAGAAAAATGATACATTGCAAAATGAGGTGAATGATATACTTTAAAAAAATAAAGTCTTAGAAAAGGAAAAGAATGAAAGCTTTAAGAAATTGAATGTTTTAAAATAACAAAATAAAAATCTTTAAATGGAAGTTCAAAAAGTCAAATCCTTGATTGACAAGTTAACCTTAAGTTCCAATAAACTTGAGTTAATGCTTAAAAATCAATGGAAATCACTTGATAGAGTTAGAATTAGTTATAATTCAAGTTATAAAAATAGATTTTCTATAATCAAGTTTTTATCACTTAACACATATAAAAAATCAAATATTATTTATTTTTGTTGTGAAGGAATTGGTCATAAAAGCCTATGAATGCAATTTAAGAAGGAAGAATGGAAACAAAATTAAGAAAATTTGGATTCCTAAAGGAACCATGATGGCTAACCCAAAAGGATCCAAGAAAGCTTGGGTACTAAGAAAGCTTACTTGATTTATTTTACAGAAATGTCTAGCAGCCCAAGGATATAAAAGAAGATAGTACTTGGATAGTGGCTATTCAAGATATATAATAGGTGATAAGGAATAATTTTTCATCCTAGAGATGAAAAAAGGAGGTGCTGTAACTTTTATTGATAATCATAAAGAAAGAATCATTGATAATGGTAAGATTAAATTATCCCTTCTACTTACATTGAGAATGTATTGCGAGTAGATAACTTGAATTATAATCTTTTAAGTATTAGCCAATTATATGATAAAGGCTTCAAGATTATGTTAGAATCTTCAATGTGCATAGTTACTAATTATTTTCATGCAAGCATCAAGTTTGTAGGACATAGACTTGGAAATACATATATGATAGATTTGAATGATCTAGCCATGAAGAGTAGTACAAGTCTAGTAACCATGAATGCTAGGATCAAAGAAATTAGTTGGCTTTGACATAGAAAATTAGGACATGCTAATATGCATATATTATCTAAATTGATTACTAAAGATTTGTTAAGGTTTACCATAATTGAATTTTAAAAATGATCATATATGTAATGCTTCCAATTTAGTAAGTGAACTAGGAGGAGTTTTAAATCCAAAAATATTATTTTAACATCTAGACAACTAGAACTACTTTACTTAGACTTATTTGGACCAACTAGGACTACAAGCCTTGGTGCAAAGAAATATGGACTTGTGATTGTAGATAATTTTTCTAGGTTCACATGGATACTATTTTTGGCATATAAAGATGAAACATTTACTATTTTTCAATTAATTTATAGAAAAAAATAAATCAATTTTTTTTTATTATTGTTTTAATTTGAAGTGATCATGGTATAGAATTTGAAAATCAAAGTTTTAAAAAACTTTGTTATGAATATGGCATTGATCACAACTTCTCAACTCTAAGAATACCACAACAAAATGATATTTTAGAGAGAAAGAATAGAACATTGGAAGAGATAGTCCAAACAATGTTATGTGAAGGCAATCTTTCAAAATATTTTTGGATTAAAATGATGAAAACATGTTATATCTTGAACCGTGTTCTCATTAGATCCATTTTAAAGAAAGCCCCTATGAACTTTTAAATGATCAAAAACCTAATATAAGTTACTTTCATATTTTTGGTTGCAAGTATTTTATACTAAATAATAGAAAAGATAACCTTGATAAATTTAATGCTAAATCTGACGAAGGTATCTTTCTTAGATATTCAACTACTAGTAAAGCTTATAGAATTTTTAATAAAAGAACTTTAACTATATAGGAGTCTATATATATTAGTTTTGATAAATCTAACCCTTCACCTTATAAAAAAGAAGAATGTATTAATGATGATGTAGGTACATTGAATAAAGAAATGAAAGATTTGAGCTTGAAAGACAAACTAATTGAAAAAGAGAAGGAAGTGGTAAGTAAAGAGCATGGTGACTTGCCTAACGAATGGAGGTACATACATCACCATCTTAAGGACTTAATTATAGGTGATTCCTTACAAGATATTAGAACTAAATAATCATTTAGAGATACTTTTGATTACCTTATATTTGTTTCTCAAATTAAACCTAGTTTCATAGAGGAAGCTAAAAAAGATTCAAATTGGATGATGGCTATGCAAGAGGAGTTGAACCAATTTTAAAGAAATAATGTTTGGACCTTAGCTAGTAGACTTAAAGAACATTCAGTCATAGATACCAAAAAGATATTTAAAAATAAATTAGATGAAAAAGGTAATGTAGTTAGAAATAAAACTAGATCAGTGGCCAAGGATATAATCAAGAAAAGAAAAATAGATTTTGATAAAACTTATACACTTGTAGCAAGATTAAAGGCCATATGATTTTTACTTGCATTTACTTGTTAATGAATTTCAAATTATTTCAAATGAATGTAAAAAGTACTTTTCTAAGTGAATATATTTCTAAAAATTCTTGTAGATCAACCTTCTAGATTTGAAAGTTATATTTTTTTAATCATGTTTTCAAATTAAACAAAACTTTGTATAGTTTAAAACAAGCATTTAGAGCATAGCATGAAACATTAAGTAAATTTCTATTGAAAAATAATTTCCTAGAGAAAGTGTAGATACAACCCTATTTATTAAAAGAAAAGAAAATGAAATGTTAGTTGTATAGATTTATGTGTATATATCATTTTTGGTATAACTAATGAAGATCTTTTCCAAGAATTTGCTAAGCTTATACAAGATAAATTTGAAATGAGTAGTAGATGAGCTAACATTTTTTCTTGGACTTCAAATCAAACAAACAAAAGAATTGATTTTCATCAACAAAATTAAGTACATCAAAGAACTATCGAAGAAGTTTGAGATGAAATCCATAGAATAAATCGACATACTAATGAGTCCAACTACAAGCTTGTTAAAGATGAAGAAGGAAATAACATTGATCAAAACCTATATTGAGGTATGATTAGATCTTTGCTATATTTAACTATAGTAGGCCTGACATATTATTTAGTATTTGTATATATGCTATATTTCAAATCAATCCAAAAGAATCATATATACTTGCTATTACAAGAAATATAAGATATCTTAAAGGAATATATAATTTAGACTGTGGTGCTCTAATCATTCATCGATATACTTAATTGGTTACTTTGATGCTGATTATCATAGATATAAGATTGATAAAAAAGTACAAGTAGTACATGCCATTTCTAGGGTTGAACTTAATCTCATGGCACAATAAGAAACAAAAATCCATAATATTATCAACTATTGAGATAGAATATATAGCTTCAGAGAGTTATTGTACTAAAGTACTTTGGATTAAGTAATAACTAGAAGTCTTAATGTTAGGCAAACTAAAACTCTAATCAAATGTGATAACACTAGTGCTATTAACTTAACTTAAAACCCTATTCAACACTCAAGGATAAAGTACATAAAAATTAGACATCATTTTATTAGGGATTATATACAAAATGGTGATATTAAGCTAGAATTTATTAGTACTAATAAATAATTAGTAGACATATTCATCAAACGACTTAGTGAAGATAAATTTTTCATGATTAGAGGTAAATTAAGGCTATATGACCCATTTTAGACATTTTTCTAGAAATTCATCAAAATTTAGAGAAAATTTCCAAGAGTCAATCTTCATCACCTTGAACTTATCCAACCTTATTTTGCTATCTAAAGTCCCTAAAAATTGTTTTCCAACTTTATTGGACCAAAATACAAAATTTGCTCGAGCTGACTCATACCCATATTTACCTGCATGAGATGACTTGGATGTTGAAATTCTTATTTTTTAAGATCTATTAAAACCCAACTTACCTTTACCTTTTCACTATTCCACTAACTCATTCTTTCCCCTTTCCACTATCCGTCACTATTCGAAACCCTGGGGGGCCACACAAAACCCTAATTCATGTAAATCAAGCAAAATGAGATCTAAGAAGATGATTGCCTACAAGAGAAGAACTGGAGCTTCATCTTTGGTCGAGCATCAATCTAAGCAAAGAAATGATGAGTTAACCCCCGTGGTTCCATCGATTCAACCTCAACTGATCATTTTCATGGCTAATCAGCCCATGTCAATTGAAAGGAAGGTTTATTTCTAGTTTTTGGAGCAAGAACACTTGCAGATTGAAGATTGGATTCATAATCAAGGTTGGGAAAGATTTTGGTCATTAGAGGTACCCTCTTACTTGACACTCATTCATTCATTTTTTGAGACATTGAGATTGGGGACTTCACATATTGAGTCTACGGTTAAGGGAGTACTAATTGTGATTGATGAAACTAGACTGAGTAGATTGCTTGAAATGCCAAAAGTGGGTAAGTATTACATCATTTGGAAAATAAAATTGATGGATTGAGGACTATTTTGGAGAGAGAAGGGATGTTAGGAATGTTAAGAACCTACATGCCAGTCAATAGTTAGTAGAAATGAGATTACTTCATAATTTGGTCAACAGGATCTTTTTTTTAAAAACTGGTAGATTTGATTGGATGACGAAAAAGGGTGTTGCTTTTATGCATTATATGATAGAAGGTCAACCCATTAATTTGCCTTTTTTAATGCTAACCTAGATCAAGGAGGTTGGTAGAAAGAGTAGGGCTTGCCTGCCCTATGGAATGGTGTTTACCTTAGTTTTTGAGGATTTTGGTATGGATTTCACTAGAGAGGATCCTATATGACTTATACATACTGATAGATTAATGAAAGATCTCTATATTGTGTGGGCTATCAAAAGATAGATAACAGATGGGTTAAGAGACTTTCAGGACAAAGACCAACTAGATTGATTCATTTGATGAGGACTATGATGTTGTTGCTACTATTGATGATGATGGAGATGAGGAGCGTGCTGAGGAGGAGGATATTCATGATGATATTGCTATACCATTGAATTCGGTACTGGATGCTGGACCTTCCACTTTTACATAGCCAACCATTCGTGGACTCCACCTACCACACCCACACCTACCAGACCTTTGGTACCACCCTCTGCTATTATCATTGGATTACACTAAAAGAGCAGGGTTTGAGGACTTAGGTGGAGTATCAGTCTAACTTGGCTAACTTATGGATAGATTTTAGTTTCATGAGAGTTGTAGATTACTTTGCAAGGGAGCAGGTTGAAAGCACTACATCCATCTAGTAGGGGGTACACTAGATTGAGTCTAAGCTAGGGGGTGTTCTACTTGGGTTTATCAGATCTAGGTCTACTTTTGGTCCATCCTTTAGTCACACTCAGGCCAGCACCACAACTAACACCTACTCCTAGATCACCCTTTAGTGCCACTATGAGACATAGGCTTCCCTTCTATACATAGAGTTGGACCAACTTCAAGAACCCACAATTCCGGTAGTCCTCCCCCTTCTATTTTCCCTTCTAGGACTTTGCACCTTTCACTATCAACATTTTGGAGGAGAGTTATAGTGACTAGACATTAGGATATAGATGTGATGTAGTATCACATCTATGTTTTTATTATATGAATATTTTGTGTACTTCATATTATATCTTGTCTTTGATACTTATAAATATCAAATCTTGTACCAGTAAAAAACTTTCAATGATATGTTATATGTTCTTTATATGATATGTGTTAACGCTATCTAACATTACCTCATTTGCAACTTTTCTGACCCTCTTTGCCGATAACAAAAAGTGGAGTAGATAAATGAGTTTAAAACTTTAATACTTGAAGGAGTAGATAGAGTTGAGTTATATAAGAGAATGGTATCAAATGTGGAAGTAAAGAACAGCATGAGAGTAAAAACTAAAGGGGAGTATTTCATAGAGTTAAAAGATAAGCCAAAGTTGAAATTAAAGTATAAATTAAAGGGGAGTTATATTCATTAGCACTAATACAATCTTTTAACTATTACAAGCTCTGATACACTCCTCAATCCAACCTCTGATATATTTTGATACTTTTCCTTTAATTTTGATTCAATTTCATTTAACTTATGTCATTCCATTATGAATTTTGTTACTAAGTTATCTGATATGATTTGAAAGAAACTAAATTTTCCATAATACACTATTGGTACATCACTCATGAGCTCTGATATTTGTAAATTTCAAAGTTCTGGTACTCTTTATGAAAAAATTGCCTTGATACATTCATCATATCCACTATAAGAAAAAGGGTATTTGCAACAATTATTCCCTACGGATAATAAATTATATGTAGGTAAAAGTATTTTTTTCTGACAAATACTTTTGTTTGTTGGGAATATATTATTATGTATGATTTTTTTCGATGGATGAGGGATAATCGTGGGGAATAATTTTATTCCCAACGGGCCATCTGGATTGGGTGTAGGGAATGGATTGAATGTTTTTTCTTTTGGAGCTATGTATGATTTTTTTTCTGACGGATGAGGGATAATTGCGAGGAATAATTTTATTCCCAATAAGGTCTGGATTGGGCGTAGGGAATGGACCGAATTCTTTTTTACTGTGTATGATTTTTTCTGATGGATGAGGGATAATCATGGGGAATAATTTTATTCCCAATAGGCAATCTGGATTGGGTGAAGGGAATGGGCTAGATTTTTTTTTTCGTTGGCGTGGCCCATAAACTACTCCCGCGACCATCTCAATTTGAGCGCTATGTATGATTTTTTCTGGTAGATGAGGGAAAATCATGGAGAATAATTTTATTATTAACAGGCCATCTGGATTGGGCATAGGGAATGGATCGAATTTTTTTTGTTTGGTGCTATGTATGATTTTTTTTCAACAGATGAGGAATAATTATGAAAAATAGTTTTATTCCCAACGGCTGTCTAGATTGGGCATAGGAAATGTGCTGAATTTTTTTTTTGTTTGGCGTTATGTATGATTTTTTCTGACGAATGATGGATAATCATGGAGAATAATTTTATTCCCAATGGGCCATCTGGATTGGGCTTAGGGAATGGACTGAATTTTTTTTCCTTTGGCACTATGTATGATTTTTTTGCGATGGATGAGGGATAATTGTGGGAAATAATTTTATTCCCAACGGGGTCTGGATTAGGCATGGGAATGGGCCATTTTTTTTTAGGGGAATAATTTTATTGCCAACGGGCAATCTGGATTGGGCATAGAGAATGGGCCAGATTTTTTTTTTGTTTGGCATGGCTCGCAAACTCCCATGACCATCTCAATTTGAGCGCTATGTATGATTTTTTTTGATGGATGAGGGATAATCATCAGGAATAATTTTATTCCCAACAGGCCATCTAGATTGGGCATAGGGAATGGATCAAATTTTTTTTATGTATGATTTTTTCTGATGGATGAGGGATAATTGTGGGAAATAATATTATTTCTAATGGGTTCTCAATTAGGCGTAGGGAATGGATCGAATTTTTTTCATGCTATGTATGATTTTTTCATGAAGAATAGTTTTGTTCCAATGGGCTATCTGGGCTGGGCGTATATAATGGGCCGGACTTTTTTTTTTGTTTTAGTGCCACACACAAACTCCCGTGACATATCTCAATATCCCTGCAATTTTTTTCTTCTCACTTTTCTCCATTTCCAGCCTTAGGACGACGTTGATCGGCAACCCGTCAGTGGAGATCATCGTCAGTGGCAGCAGCGAAGGTGGTGGAGATCATCATTAGTGGCGGTGGTGAAGGTGAGTAATTCATTTCCATATTGGTTGATAGTTTTTTTTTTTTTGGTTTCTTGATGGATCTAGCGAGGGAAGATCATCACGGTGCCGGGGAGTGGGTCGGGTCGATGGAGGGACGACGAGGGGACCTTCTCCTCGGACTCAACTCGAGAACTGCCATTGACATCGGCAGTGGGGAGAGGTGGGACGGTAGGGGTTGTTTGGGCATTGAGGTTGGTAGTGGGGAGGGGCGGAGCCGTAGGGGGGTCGCCGTGGGAGGGGGGTTGAGGTCAGTAATGGGGAGGGGTGGGGCCACTAGGGCGCTTCCGAGGGAGCGAGGGCCGAGGGTCCAAAATAGAGTAATGGCAAAGACAAGAAGGAACTGAGAAACAAAGGAATGGTCGTCAGCGACGATGGGGATGGGTGGGTGCTGCGGGGGGGCTGCTCGGGAGGGGGGCCGGTGGTCCAAAAGAGATGGAGGGAATCTTTCAGAAAAACAGAGTGGGAGGCCGAGATGATCGTGATCTTAGGGAGAGAGAAACAGAGGGCCGGGGGAGAATTGCATCATCGTCATCACCGTCAACCTCTGGAGTACCACCGGGGTTCCGGTTCCACCCGACCGAGGAGGAGCTCCTCCCTCTACTATCTAAAGAAGAAGTCTCAGAAATGGGTTTCGTTCACTCGTCCTCACTCCCCTGTATATCATTTCCTACCATCATGTTTATTTTTCTGCCATGGGATTAGTTTAAGCCAAGGTTAAGATGGGATCTGTTATTAGAAAAATGGGTTTTATTCTTGCCATCATGTTTTTTTCTACCAAAGAATTAGTTTAAGCCAAGGTTAAGATGGGTTTTGTTATTAGAAAAATGGGTTGTGAAGGCTAACAGATTTTTATGGATTTTGTGGTCAACGTAATTGGTTAGTAGGAAAAGTTTTGGAATGGTTCATGGGCTTGGGAAGGTTTTTATTTAAAGGTTACCTTCATATATTGTAGTTAAAGAAAATCAAATGGATTTCAATTTGATTCTTATGCATGATTTGACTTCATTTTTTGCTTTTTGCCAAACTACTTGATACTTTCTCGAGCTGAAATTTGGTGTATTGGCCATGAATTGCAAATTAATACTAGTAATTTGGTTATAGAATGTTTTCTTGTTGTCTTGGTAAGTGGAGTGGATGGTTTGTGCTTTGTGGATTTAATTTTGCAATGACTAATGTTTATTTTTTGGCCTACAATGAGTTACAGTCGATGTTACAAAATGCCTAAGAATTATTATGATGTTTATATTAATTGTAACACCTCAATATAGTATTATAAATTAAACTTCAAGTGTTTGTTGGGCTTTATTGGTAAATTTACTTTGATAGGCCTTGAAGTGGTCTTTTTAGTGTTCTTGTATATATGGTTCTATTTGCCATGGATAAGTAATAACCATTTCATTGTTTTGTTGATAATATGCTTTTGCAACTTGTTAATATTTTCCTACCTTTTTTTCTTAATTGATAGGACGGTATGGCTGGAATAAGTAAAAATTGGATGCAGATTACTAATAGATTATCTCTTGAGTATAGAAATGGAGTAAAAGATTTTCTTGACTTTGCATTCGAGCACACAGGCACACAGATCTAGGGGATAAAATTGGTGCCCTTGTATCAAATGTAACAATACTTGATATAAATATTGAGATGATGTTGAGGCTGATCTTGTGATTCATGGAATAGTCCCATCATATACTCAGTGGTCCTTACATGGTGAAGGTGTGGGTAACATTGAAAGTGATAATGTTGATATCAATGAAGAAACTGATATGGAAGATGAAGAGATTGATGATATGCAAGAGTTGATACATGATGTATGTGGAGTCCCTTATTTAGAGGGTGACGACTATACAAATTTAAATACAAATGACCAAGATGAGCCTCATGAGGAAGCTTCAAGTTCATAGACTACTAAGTGAGATTGAGACATGTTTATATCCGAATTGCAAGAAATTTTCAAAGCTATCTTTGTTTTAAAGCTATGGCAACTAAAATGTCTTCATGGATTGAGTAACAAAACTTTTGATGCTTTGCTTAAATTATTTAAGGAGGCACTTCCTGAGGGCAAGACTTACCAAATTCATTTTATGAAGCTAGGAAGATGATTCGAAATCTTGGCTTATTATGAGAAAATTGATGTATGCGTCAATGATTGTATGTTGTTTTGGAAAGAATATGCTAATGAGAATCACTGTGTTATATGTGGGGCATCTCGATGGAAATCAAGTAGAGGCAAAGCAAATTTTGTTAAATCTTCATCTTTGAAAAGTGGCAAAAAAAACTCCTATTAAGACTTTATGGCACTTTCCATTGATTTTGAGGCTTCAAAGGTTGTATATATCTTTGAAAACTGCTTCATACATGAAATGGCATCATGACAAACATCTCAAGGATGGGGCTTTAAGCCATCCAGCAGATTCTCAAGCCTGGAAACATTTAGATGAGTTGTATCCATCATTTGCTATAGAGCCTTGTAACGTGAGACTTGGATTAGCAGTGATGGATTCAACCCTTTGGAATATGAGTATTGTACATAGTACATGGCTTGTGGTACTTGTTCCTTATATTTACCACCATGGTTATGTATAAAAACAACCTTCCTTTATTTTGGCATTACTCATTCCTGGTCCAAAAGCTCCAGGCAATGATATTGATGTGTATCTGCAACCATTAATTGAGGAGTTAAAGAGTTATGGGAAAAAGGAGTTGATACTTATGATGCCTCATGAAACAAACTTTCAAATGCATGCAGTACTCCTATGGACTATAAAGACTTTCCTGCATATGGCAATTTATCAGGTGGAGTACTAAGGGAAGCTAGCATGTCCTGCTATAATAAAGATACATATTCATATTGGCTGAAGCATTGTTGTAAGTTCTTCTATGGTAGTCATCATTTCTTGGCCCTTAACCATAAATGGCGAATTTCTAAAAAGGAATTTAATGGTGAGAAAGAGCTAAGGCCGCCTCCTAAGCAGTTGTCAGGATATGATGTGCTTGATCAATTGCATGGGCTCAAACATATTATATTTGGTAGATTGGTGAAAAGAGAAAATGGGGAGATTTCATACAAAGCTATAATTGGAAAAAGAAAAGTATTTCTTTGAATTACCATATTGGAAGGAACTTCTCTTGTGTCATAATTTAGATGTCATGCATATTGAAAAGATATATGTGATAGTGTGGTTGGTACAATCTTGGACATTGAAGGAAAAACAAAAGATAGTCTCAAAGCTCGTCGTGATCTTAAGGATATGGGTATAAGAGGAAAGCTTCATCCAACACTAAATGAGGAAAATGGACATTTCTGCTGCATGTTATACATGTCTATGGGAAGAGAAAAAATGCTTTATATGATTTTTTAAGGATATTAAGGTGCCTGATGGATATTCTTCAAATATTCAAGATGCATTCATTCAAAGAGTGCAAGATATCTGGATGAAAAGTCATGACTGCCATGTCCTTTTATCAAATTTTTTACCGCTTGCAATCATGGAAGGTTATGTAACACTATCAGAAGTCTTAATTGAGCTTTCCACTTTCTTTAAAGAGTTGTCTTCAAAGGTTTTATGATGGAGGAATGAAAAAATTGGAGTCTGCTATTGCAATAACTCTGTAAGTTGGAATGCTCTTTCCACCATCATTTTTTGATATTATGATGCATTTGCCACTACATTTGGCGAACGAGGCTAAAATTGTGGACCGGTACAATATCGGTGGATGTACCCAATTGAGCGGTTAGGCCATTTTAAATTTTCATATTTATAATATAGATGATATATTTATCCATCTTCTTGGTATTATTCTTATTATTGCTTTATACTTTCAATAACTATAGGTACTGGTGCACACATTAAATATTTTGTGCATAACAAAAGTCATCTTGAGGGTTCAATGGCGAGGGATATATTGCAAAAGAATGTGTCACATTTTGTTCTAGGTATCTACACGGTATTGAAACAAGATTGGATAGATAGAGAGGAGAACTATGATGGCTTAAATGCTAAATCTCATCATGAGGTAGCAGTGTTTTGCACAACTTGATTGTACATTTCAAATAATGAGAAGAAGGTTAGATTTAGACGTATCTAAGTAGAATGAAGATACTACAAGATCATATTATGTGCTAAAAAAATTGCAACAAAGCTTTGCCATATTTAAGGGGTAAGTAAGCTCCTTTTATTAATATTTATATATATGACTGTAGCTAAATGCAACATGTGATAGAAATGATTGTATCATTTAGTGAGTATGACAACATGATGTCAAATCCCAAGTTCATAATGCTGGACAACCTCAAGATACTCAATTATTTGAATGTTTTGAAAAACATGTAAGTGATATATCTCTCTTTTTAAAAATAATATACTATTCAAATATGAGAAACAAAAAAATATATAAATTATATTAAATGATGTGCTAACGAACTATTTTTAACTATAATAGATATCACAATTATACTTGAAAGGAAATGAACAAGTGAGTGAAGAACTATAACAGTTGGCATGTGGTCCAGATTCAGTGGTCATAATTTTAGATGGCTACAAAATCAATGGGTTCAAATTTCGTACATGCAACGTGATAGTGGAAGGGTAAATCAAAATAGTGAGTTTTGTCAAGGGAATTGTAGGCACAATGAACATGGATTATTATGGTGTACCAACCGACATTATGGAATTGCAATATATGGGAGGAAATCGAATTGTATTTTTCAAATGTATCTGGTGGGATGTTCATAGCCCTGGCAGAGGAATCGAGAAAGATCATTATGGCTATATAAGTGTCAATACTAAACAAAAATTAAATACTAATGAGCCATATGTGCTTGCATATTAGGTGGAGCAAGTTTCTATGTTCAAGAAAATATTAAGCCTGAGTTCTTGTGGTCCTTAAGACACAACCTCGCTCCTTCTATGATATGCCGATTGAGGAAGAGAGTATCGATATGGAGGAAGAAGCACTATTTTAGCAAAATGAAATCCCATCCTTAAAGCTATATCAAATATGATAGAAAATTATAATGAAGTGGATAATTGGGTTAGGAATGGCCTTCCTCCTCGAAGTATCGATGCAGAGTTGTTGGATGAGGACAGGTTGAAAATATTAAAAAATTGACAATGGAAGATGATTCTGATGAAGATGACAATGATAATGATAGTGGGGAGGAAGAACTATGATGGCATGAGCTTTTGTAGAAGTATTTACTTATGCAAGCACTAAATGTTATATATTTTCATAATTTATAAGGTTTTATTCTTTTTTACTTTGGACTGGCCATTTTATGAAAGCCCTTTGATGAAATTTATTTCAATGTTTATTAACTGCATTGTTTAGATGATACCTGGTTCTTGTTTCTTTACTAAGTTTGTAATACCATGTGAAATATGTATGTTGTTTTACTAACTTAATGTGATAAAGGTAGATATTATGGCTAAAAGCTAGTAATCGCAAAGGGAGAGCATTACTAAAGGTAGAGGCACAGAAGTTATGCTATGGTTCAACAAGGGCTCAACCTACTACTAGAGATAATGTTGATGTGAGCAAGAAGGTGAAAATGATAACTCTAGTAAGAATCTTTTAATGTTATATTATATATATATATATATTCTTAATTCTTTTTGTTCGAAGTGGTTATTTAATTTTTTTTTATGCTTCTGATTTTGCAGGTTTAGTGATGAATACAACAAAAAAAGGACGAGGGAGGACTTTGAACAATGAGCTGAAAAATCAAAAGACCAAGAAAATAGTAGAGTGGGATCACAAGGAAAGAATTGCAGGAGAGAATCGTGCTCACCATTTGCAAGTTGGTATGGTACAATAGTTAGGAATTGATCTTTGCACCCCTGAAAGTTAAAGGATGGAGTGTGAAATTCCTGAGAAATAAATAAGGAATATGATTAACGCATCATGGTAAGATTTTTGTCAATTTTTAATTAGAACATCAATAATCTTAACATTTGCTTAATTGTGTTATCTTTTTGTAGGATTATTTTATTCTCTTGAGGATGGACTCGATAGGGCTGAAGTTATAAGCAGGACAAGATATGTGAAGGAAACTTAGTGATCAATATAGAGTGTATAGGAATGAGTTGTATGAAATTTATAAGAATCGACATAAAGATCAAGAAAAATTCAAGCACTTAATGGATGAGGTAATCACCAAGGATGATTGGGAATGGCTTGTTGTGCATTGGAATAGTGAGATTTTCAGGTATGAAAATGATGAGGCATGAAGCAATGAAAGATGATTGTTTTAAGTATCTTTCTAGTATTAATTTAACTATTCATTAATATTTACTGCAGAATATGAGCAAGACAAATGTTGAAAAATAGATCAAAACTCTATGGTTTCTGGTAACGGTAGGACTGCTTTCAGTGTAATTGAGCAACGGCTGGTATGAATAATATAAACAATATAATTTCTTTTATAATTCTAACCTTATAGTTATGTATTCTTTTATTTTTACTAAATTTTTTAATTACAGACCTGGGT
This sequence comes from Areca catechu, assembly GCA_021397845.1. Taxonomy (NCBI): domain Eukaryota; kingdom Viridiplantae; phylum Streptophyta; class Magnoliopsida; order Arecales; family Arecaceae; genus Areca; species Areca catechu. Next base: position 138,147,766 of record CM038052.1, on the reverse strand, counting down.
TTAAATGGGGTACGACAAGTAGGGGAAATGTTTGAAAAGACCGTACGCATAAGAATGGTTCTTTAGTTGATGCTGCAGCTGAAGAAAAATGGTATGTGAATATTCATGTATATAGGGAAGATAATTGATTTTGAGAATATTAAATGGTTTTATACTCAAATTTTATGTCATTCTATATTTTTTTAGCAAGTGGACTTTTAGTACTTCATAAAATAGATAAAATTAGAAAGAAAGTATGACATGTTTATTGAATAGTTGGGGTATTCACTATATTTGGTATTCACCATATGTGTTCTTAGTTTGAGTAGGAAGTGTGAATAATGTTAATCACTTGAGAATTTAAATTTCAATGCAGGCAGAAGTGAAAGAACTTAAACAAAAGCGTGATGAGGAAGAATTTTTCTTGATGATGAAGAAATATTCAAGTATGTTTTTGGCCCAAATAAATGTGGTCGTCTTATTGTGAAGGAATGGGTCCAAATCAATCTACTTGAGACTATTCACGCTCAAGAATCAAAGACTCTGATTGAAGAGGCAATGAAAAGAGCAGAAAAATGCTGAGACAAGAATTGAACAAACTGAGAAAAGAGCTGAAACTGCAGAATTAAGGATTGAACCACTGAAAAAGAATGCATGACATGAAGGAAAAATTTCAGGATACTGAAAATGAGTTACAAGATGTGAAAGAGTAACTTTAACATTAATGAATTTGGTAGCAAAGCAAGTGGGAGGGCAAGTACAACAGTAAGCTCTTTTTGAGGTATGTTTATTATTGTAAAGTGATTTCTCTACATTAATGAATTTGACATATAATAGTTTTTATCTAAATTCTAAAAGTTCATCACTATAAAAAATATGATCCTATTAATACATTATGTTGGTTAATTATTAATCATACTTGTATTGCATGGTTTCAAGTAATTTGTCATTCAAGGAGATAAATTTGAAGAGTTTTTTAATTTTATAAAGTGTTATCTTAAATATTAAGTTACATGAATTATGTAATTGAGGTTAACTTCTATGTTTGTTTTATTTGGATGTAGGTGGAATTATCGCACAGAGCAAAGGAACAAGTTGAAGCATCTTTATTGTTACGGGCATCTTCATGGTTAAATATGAAGCAATGGAAACAAAACTTTTTTTTTTGTTTTATGGAATTTAGCTTCTGTCTTTTGGTGGTTACTAGTTTGTGTTAGATATGACTCTTTGTAATTATGTTGATATATATATGTGAACAACTTATAATATGTCTATGGTGGATGAATTGTGCAATTTGGTTAAATATTGTGATTTGATTAATTAAGTTTTGAGTTTCATTTTGAAAATTTTGTAGCATTGGCATGCAATTTATAATTGGATATTTTTGTTAACCAAAAATAGGAAAAAAATATTTCCAGCAAAGTATTTCAATGGTGGAATTATATCTATCCCAACGAGTATATTTAAAGCCATTGATAATAATAGATATATATATTTTATTAAACCTTTTGCCAATAGATATATATTTGTTAGTAAAATTTTAATTATTCCCTGCGGTAATAAGTCTATGGTGAAAGAGTTATTTTTTTCGACGAGATAACTTGTCGTCATAATATAGCTTTTTCCAATAAAAAAACTTTGTCATAAAAAACTACACTTTTCCTGATGGTTGATACTTAAACCTTTTGCCAACGGATATAATTTGTCGGTAAAACTTTCAATCATTCCCAACGGTAATAAATCCATGATGAAAGAGTTTATTTTTCTGACGGATAACTTGTCGTCATAAATATAACTTTTTTTGACGGGATAATTTCCATCATAAAAATTGATGTTTTCCCAACAGCTTTTTATGTCATCATTTTTTTTTTCCACAAGAGTTTGCCAATGGTTCCCAACAAACTTGAAATCCGTTAAGAAAACTTTTTCCAATGGTTTTCATTACTTTTTCCAACCAAATTTTTGGTTGGGAAAAACCCTTTTTCTAGTAGTGCACTTTGATACTTTGATACTCTAATATATTTACAGCTCTAACACTTTATACAGCAAAGTGTCTATGTATACATAAAAAGCTCTGATACATTTTCTATATTGAAAGTTTTAAATCTCCATGCCCAGTGTTTTGTCATCATCAAAAAGGGAGATTGTTAACCCTGGAAATGATTTTGATAATTACAAAATATTGGAAAATGAATAGTATACTAATAATTTCAAATGGTTAAGAATGTTTTTGTAAAGAGCTTTCCAATAGCCAATCTTCAATTAAAAACCTTTTAAATCATTGGAATGGTTTTTGAGCTATTTAAATTATTAGTGAGATTGCTAGGATCATTATAATCTTGTTTGTATTCATTAAAAATTCTTTAATATTTCTAAGAGAGTCTATGTACCATGGAAGAATAGTGACTTTAATTTTGTTATTAGACATGTTTGAAAAGTTTATTTGTATCTTAGGGAGTATATGAAAGTGTTTAGAAGTCCTTGAAAGTTTTGAAAGCCTAAATGTAGTGAAATCCATGTAAAAAGTAAAATTGGATTGAAAGGGTTGAGTCCTCTGTGAAGAGCCGACTCGGTATGCTAACATGGCATGCAGGATTTGGTATGTTACAAGAGCCAACTTGTAGGATTTGAGTTGACTCTTAGATAGGTAGAAAGCTATTTTTCAAGTCAGAATAGAAGAGTTAACTCCTTCAAATGAGCCTTCTTTCTAAAAAATGATAGAAAGCTTGGTTTTTGGACATAATTTAGAAGAGCCGACTTGTAGCCAATAAGCTAGCTCTCTCAGAGAAATAGAGAGCATATTTTTTGAAACTACTGTAGATGAGTCAACTCCTACCAGGTGAGCTAACTCACAGATCTTGAACTGCTATAGTAATGGCCAGTTCTAGAACTGCAATTGTAATTTTCAATGCTTCCAATGGCTATTTTTTGTCTCCCAATGACTAGAAATTGTTGGGAACCAATGAGAAAATACTTAAAAAAGTATAAATACTTGGATTCAAAGTCAAAGGCCAATATTTCTTGAGAATATTCTTGCAATCATCAAAAACAAGTGAGAAGTCACTGAAACTCACACAGCTTTTAACTTCTTCCTACAACACTCTTGAAGCATTAAGTACTCAGTGAGCTTTAAAAAATCAATTATTGAAGGTTTAAAAGTCTTTAAGAGGAGCTTCATTAACAACCTTCTCTCTTTTGAGAGATTTTGTAGTTGCTTTATCTTTACTATTTTATGTTATTTATTTTAGTAGGGCGCTGAAACATGGTTTAGGTTTAAGTTTTGATTTGGTTGATCTTGAAAAACTAATTGGATTATTTATGAGTCTGAAAATAAATAGTTATATTAGGGTTTTGGTTTGTAAAATCCAAAGAAAACAAATGGGTTTCTGCAGAATATAATAGAAATCTTAAGAGATCTTTGGATAGTGGATGTAGGAGCTAGGATTGCTTCAAACTACTATAAATCTTGTTGTGTTTGTGTGTGCGATTTTTCTCTCTCATTTAAATTTCAACATTTGCACACTTCACTTGCACAACACTTAGTGCACAATCATTTAAGTTTGAAAGATACATATTATTTTAATTTTTAAAATCTAATTCACCCTCCTCTTGGATTGTCGGTCTAGGCATCAATCCTAAAAGGTTGGAATACTTTGTTCTTCGCAAATCCTAAAAATAATTTCTTAACTCCCAAAATAATCAAATGGAAGATGTGGTTTTATCCAAAAGTTAGATTCTTGATCAGGTTGTTGAATATCAAGAGAAGATTAGGATTGAAGTAGAATGTATCACTAAAACTCCTGATGGAGATATAGAAATATTTTTTGTTTAGCAAGAGAATTTACTCTTGATAGAAATTTTCTACTTTGGACATTCCTGCTCCTGCAAGGATCAAGAAAGATCCCTAAGATTTCTTATGCTATATGAACCTTTTAGTTCTAACCCAGGACTACCATTAAACAACCATTCAAGATTGATAAGGAAGGGCTAAAGAGAGATCTAGGCTCTAAGAAAAATGCCAAAAGAGTTATAGAGTATCTTTGCACCTATGCCCAAGAAGAGATTATTTTATAGAAATCTTATACAAGTAATTGCAGGCTAAAAGAGGAACGTCCCTTTCTTTCAGTAGTTTAATGAATATTATCCAAAGGGCTTGAGAAGCTAAACTAGATGTTCAAGCCAATGCAATTAGTATTACTTCCAAACATAAAAAATAGTTCAAGGCCCTAAGGTAGTGTCTGTTACACCCCATCGTTTGAATCAATTTTAATTGTTATTGGTGTTATGGCTTGTCCTCTAAAAATGTTCCCTAAAGGACTTGATGAAATCCTAAGGTAGAACATTTAGAGAAAATGTTGAATAACAAAACTTTGCTAATCTTGCTTTCGACACCATAGGAAAGCAGACTGAAATAATTGAAAATATTCTTTTAGAAAAGAAAGAGAAAATTAACTAAATTTTTAGGATGCCTCGAATTATATCTCAATCAAAGATATCAGGACCCCTAACCATAGGGATAAAGCATCCTTCTCTAACAGTGCTCTTCCTATGTTTAATTATTTTGAGTTAGATCCTGGAATTAAAGTAGGACCATCTTTTTCGGAAGAATAAATTGATCATCTCAGCAGTATGCTGACTCTTCTTAAATTCAAGTAGATTGCATAGCTTACTAATAAACTGTCATCCTAAAACTTAAAGATGTAGTTAATTATCTTTAGATGAGTCTTATAATGATCTGATAATTTTTAAATAAGAAGATGGATATTCTTCAAAAAAATTGGTAAAGAATTATATGGATCCTATTCAAAGAAACCTCCAATAAACCTAGGATTAAAATAATCTGTCCAGGAATGAGATTAACCCAATCTTAGATTTAATTTGTAATTCATACCTCTAGGATAAAAAACTATTTTCCTAGATCCACTTATGCTATCTTTTTTTGAGGAAGTCCCTGAATAGCGTTTGCCATTCAATTCGATGAAAGAACTTTGTTGATGGAACGTTGAAAGATTATTTGAGTTCCAATATTACTTTTGTGTCATCAACTGATGATGTATGCAATCTTGTAAAGTCCCAAAATACTGAGAGGCCAAACAATCATTATGATTGTATCAAGCTTCTTAGGCAAGCTTAGAGGTTAGCGGGATAACTATCTTACCAATCAATAGAAGCAGAGATACCTTGATACCATTGAAAAGGATCCTAATGGAAACTACCATCTTGTTGACCCCTGGAATGATTTTGATGATTACAAAACATTGGAGCATGTATATATACTAATATTTCAATACTCAAGAGTTTTACAAGAAGTATTTATCATTGTATCATTGGTTTTCTATTCAGTTAAAGTGTAATTCACATTTGAATGACTTTTGTACATCTCAATGTGTTAAAATCCTAATTTTTATCTTTGAAATCTTGTCAAAGGGCTAAAAATTAGTATAAGTGAGTATAAATAGGTGGACATCTGCGGTAAATTTTTTGAAGTGTTTGGAAGACTTGCTTTTGTTGGAAAATTGCTTTGAAAAGTTCTGCTAATGCTGACTCATGGACCAAGAGCCGACTCATGTTCTGGCATGGCACAGAGGTCTCTCAAAGTTTCAAAAGTTCGAGCCGACTCGTGCATAATGAGACAACTCGTCTAGAGTTCCAATTCACAAGTTTCAGAAACTCAAAGCAACGAGCCGACTTGAGCTAGAAGAGCCGACTCATCCAAAGTTTGGTTTTTCATGAGTTGAGACTTCGAGCCGACTCGACCCAGAAGAGTCGACTCATCTAGAGTTTTTTTTGGTCTATCTACGACTTCGACCCAACTCAAGGTTCTCTAGCCAACAACTCGAATGATGGTTCTAGCTTCTAATGGCTAATTACTGAATAAAATTTTTGAATTCAAAAGGCCCTCCAACGGTCTATTTCAGTTCTCTAAGACCTATAATGGCTAGTTTTACTTGAAGACTATAAAAGAGAGTATTTATGATGGAAATTAAACAAAATAACCTTGATTATCCTTGAGAAAAAAAGAGCATTCAAGGGAATTTCATGGTCTTTCACCAACCAACTTCAAGTAAACATTCAAGAAGGATTCAAAGCTTCTCCAAATCATCTCTCATCATTGATCTAACTTTTAAGGAGTCGAAGCAGCTTTAAGAGTATTCAAGAGCATCTAAAGCAAGACTTCATTTGAGCTTCATCGGCAACTACCCAACAAATTGGGTTTGTTGTAAAGTTGCTATTTTCATTGATATATCTTGTTTTTCTTCCAAGAGCAGCAAGGGGCTATGTCTTGTGAGTGTTGAAGATTTTTAGGTAAGCCTTTGAAATCTAAGTTTGGATTTCTTTGGTGAGCCCAGTTCTAAAAATCAAAGGGAGTTAGGTTCTTAGTTAGCCTATGTTAAACCAGTGTGGGTTCTTTGGTGAGCCTGTTTAAAAAACCAAGTGTAGAGGTTTAGATTGTGAGCCTATTAAAAATAATTTGATTGTTTTCTGGTGGGGGATATAGTGAAAATCCATGTGGTGCCTTGGGTAGTGGACGTTAGGAGGGGTGCTCCAAACCACTCTAATTTCTTGTATTTGTGATTGTTTGTTGATTGACTTCTTTGGGTTGATGATTATACTTGCTTCCGCATTGCCATATTTATCACAACACCACACTAAAAGATTTTCAAAGTGCACATATTTCAAGAAAGTTTTATATCCCAATTCACCCCCCTCTTGGGAAAACACATGGGCAACAAGTGGTATCAGAGCAGAGTCTTTAAATTCCTTATAGTAAAGATTGATGGCCATCCCATGAGCACCTCTTTGGCCGCAAGGCCAATCCATAACCGACCTTCACTTTTCATTTGGAATTAAATATACATATTGGAAGGCTAGGATGACAGTATACATTCAAGCTGTAGACTTCAATTATGGAAGATAATTCAAAAGGACCTCATATACCCACTATCAGGATATGATGTTGAGGTTCACAAATCTAAAAGGAATGGGATGAGAATGATATGAAAAATGTTGAGTTAAATGCCAAGGCCATTTAGTTACTTTATTATACTTTGGATCCAAACACATTTAATAGAATTCTCATGTATAATTCTGCTAAAGAATTTGGGATAAGCGCAAAATCACACATGAGGGCACATCACAAGTAAAGACCTCTAAAATTAACCTTCTTGTGCATAACTATTGAGTTATTCAAAATGAAGCAATGAAACTATATCTGTTATGTTTCACATTTTACTGACATGATAAAATTGTTAAAGTTTTGGTAGGACCTATACTAATACTGATCTAGTGCAAAATGTTTTGAGATCTTTGCCAAAAAATAGGAAGCAAAGGTTACAGCTATTCAAGAGGCAAAGGACTTAAACACACACTTACCATTATATGAGCTGTTGGGTCATTGATTACTCATGAGCTAGCCATGCAGCAAAGAACAGAAGAAGACTCTGAAAAGAAAAAGGCCATTGCATTTAAAGCAACTGAAGAGGATAAAGATAAAGATTCAGATACATCTGATGATGATGATATGGAGAATGATGAAATTGCCCTAGTAATGAGAAAGCTTAAGAAATTTATGGGCAGAAGAAGATCAAATAGATGGAGAAAGCAACTCAAAAGAGAAGACTATGAAACGAAAAGAGAAAAAGACAAAGATAAGGACAAAGATCAAATTTCAATTTGTTATGAGTGCAAGAAACCAGGACACATACGCCCTAATTATCCAGAAGCTAAGAAAAAATTGTTCAAAAGGAAGAGAAAGATAGCAATGCTTGTAGCATGGAGTGACAGTGATGAATCTACATCAACAGAAGAAGAAGAAGATACTACAAACACACCTCGAATTTGCCTTATGGGTTTGGAGGATGAGGTAACAACTTCTGAACCAAATTTAGATTTTACCTATGATGAGCTTCATAATGCTTTTTGTAAACTATTGATTGAATATAAAAAGCTAGTTTAAAAATGAAGAGTTTAAAAAATAATTGTGACACTTTTGAAAAAGATAAAAATGAAGTTTGTGAAAGAAACAAGATTTTACAAAGAGAATTAAGTATGACTTGTGAAAGACTTAAAACTATTCAATTTGAAAAGGAAGAACTTCTTGAAAAGAATGTAATTTTAGAAAAAGAAAAAACTGACTTGTAAAAGGAAGTTCAAAAGCTTAAACCATTAGTTGAAAAATTAACTTTATGCTCTAACAAACTTGAATTGATTTTGAAAAATCAAAGAGATTCTAGTAACAAGTTTGGAATTGGTTATGAAGGCACAAATACAAACAAGTTTTCTGCATCCACTTATTATGTTTCAAAGTTCATTACATCAAAGCAATAAGGACCTAAGTTTGCATCACATGCTTCTTATTTAAAGTCAAGAATATTGACTCCATTAATTAATTTTGATGATAAGCAAAATGGTTAAATATAAGTTAAGGACTAATGATTTGCTTTGAGTGTGTTTCTATTGAAAAGGTACCTACAAAATTTGAAGAAGCCCTATTATTTTGAAGAAGCCAAGTTTGAATGAAAAGATTGCTCAAAGAAGACTTGGACACTCAAGAGTTGGTTGATTGGATGGCCAAGATAAATGAAAATATATTCCAGCTCAAATTCAGCACTTTCTGTGAAGTTTTCAGAGATGTGTCGACTCAAAGTGTCGACACATGACATGAAGTGTTGACACATGGAGATGAAGTGTCGACTCAGGCCGATACACAGCAATATTTCAAATGGCACAGATCAAGTGTCAACACATGGGCCTGAAGTGTCGACTCAAAGTATCGATACATGGATCAACACATCGCCAGAGACATTCAAGCCACATAACTTGCAGAAGTTGAAGGAACAGCTGAAGTGTCGACACATGGAAGCAAGGTATCGACTCAAGGTATTGACTCAACTGAGGAAGTGTTGACACATCTAAGATTTTCAAAGAATCTGAATGGAATATTTTGAACTAGGTATCGACTCAAGAAGATCAAGTGTCGACCTTATGTGTCAACTCATAGCCTGAAGTATCGACACATGGAGTTCTGGCAACAGTAACGACTAATTTCTCAAATGCAAAACTCATCCCAAATGCCCTCCAACAGCTAGTTTTTCAAGTCTAACAGCTAAAAGCCTATTTTGAGGCCTTAGGAAGGTATTTATATGCTCCAAATCAAATCAAAACAAAACCTATTGAGGACCATTAAAGTGTTTTGAGAAAAGAGAAGAGAAGTGAGATTTAACTCTTATTCATTGAAGTTTTAACCACTCTCAAGCTAAAGGAAGCTTCCAAGCATTCAAAAGCATTCAAGAGCATTGAAGATCATCCATTCTTGGACATTCAAAAGGCTTTAACAAGTGCAAAGCAACTTTACATCAAGCTACAAAGAGATATCCGTTTTATTTTAGAAAGCTTATATTGGTTATTTACTTTTAAACCATATTTATTGTAAGGGTTCTTGGTTAGCCTATTGTAAAACCAAGTGAGGTTATTGGTAAGCCTTGAAAAACCAATGAGGTTGGTGGTTAGCTTGCTAAACCACTAAGTTCTTGGTTAGCTCGAAAAACAAAGGAAGGTTGTTGGTTAGCCTTATGAAAACCAATTAGGTTCTTGGTTAGCACGTAAAACCAAGTGAGGTTTTGACTTATGAGCCTTGTGAAAACAATTCGGGTTTTGATTAGTGAGCCCGGGAAACTAATCGGCTATAATCGGTTGTGATTATAGTGAATTCCCAAGAAAATCTTGGGGAGTGGATGTAGGTGCATTGGATAGCATCGAACCACTATAGTTCTTGGTCTTTGTGTTTGCTTGATCTCTCTCTCCTTGCTCTTTACTTATTGCTCTTTATTTTTGCTACTTTTTATTTTAGAGCATTATAATTGAATTGATAGTACCTTGCCTATATATTTGCTAAATTGGATTGCATTGCTTAGTATCAAGTAATATTAAGTTTCAATTTCTAAAGATCCAATTCACCCTCCCTCTTGGGTTGCTTACTGGGCAACAAAGAATTATTTAGGGAGTATGGAGTCAGCTTTAAGGATGAGCCATATCATATTCTACTTCATACTGATGTATATAACATCAGGTCATTACATCGGATGGGCTATCACTTGTTCCAAGGCCAGTGGACTCGCAGGATATCAGGTCAGGCCGAGGACAAAGCTGATGATGATGACATAGTAGAGGAGGAGCGGATCCTCCCCGGTGAGACAGGACCCATCGAGACTCAGCCTGAGATGGCAGCGTAGCCAGCGATTGCTCCTCAGTCTAATTCTTCTACTTCTGCACAGCCTCAGCCAGCACAGACGGAGACTCAAGGCACTTCAGATAGTTTAGAGGACAGAGTCAGATGCATCGAGATTGATGTTTTTATCATGAGGCAGTGTCTTGATGTATTCATAGCTGAGACGAGAGAGAGCCATATTGGACTTAGTCATGGCATCTCAGCTATTCTTTCTGTACTGTCCAGATCTTCAGCAAGTACTCCGGTAGCCGATACTGCTCCTACACCTGCTCATGTACCTACTCCTGCACCAGCTGATGACATTGATGATATTGATACAAGTGCTGATACTACTGTTGAGATGGTGTTACTGTTGGTGATACTGTTGTTGGAGATATTGGAGATGATGATGGAGATGACGAGGAGACTAACTCAGTAGATTTGATTTCATAGATCTTACTTTAGAGCCAATAGCGGAGGTAATGGCTGACTTGCCTATGAGTCTTATTCTTGACCCATCTTTTTCAACTACCCAAACTCCTGTTCCATCCTCTCCTTCTAGATCAGTTGATCGCACTCTTGTTCTTATTCCTATTCTCTCTCTAGTTATCGATACTCCTATCCTGACACCTATTATTGATTCTCCTGATATTGATACTCCCGTTATACATACACCTATCATTGAGACCCCCGTTGTTGATACATCGATCATAGACCTACCAATTCATTCTACAGCTGATACTTCTATTTTTGATATGCCTGTTGTATAATCAGCTGTTACCCCTATCCTTGATACTCAGATAACTAATACTTCTACTCTTCATACATCATCGCTTATCCGAGAGCTTGGTTTTATACACCCGGCTTTCAGTATCTTGACTCAGGTCCTTCATTTGATCGCACACCTCTTCCAGCGGTTGCTGAGATTGTTGACCATCACTTCCGTTCTCGTGGAGGATATTATTTCTACCTCTACTGCTCCAGTCAGAGGTCGGACATATGTTCGTCGCAGAGAATGTGGTCATCATATCCCTCCATAGCCGACTAGGACCAGACTTAGAGATCATAGATCGAGATGGCCGCGAGCTCGATTCTTCAATGATACAGGACCGATTAAGATCGGTTCATCCTCTGATGAGTCCATGGATGAGGATTAGGACTTTTATGTATTTTTGGATAGTTTATTTATATACTTCTATGTACTTTTATCCTTGTTATGTATTTGTTGTACAAGTTCTAAGTTTATATGAAAAACTTTGTTGTTCCTCATCTCTATGTCTTTGATGTAAATGAATGATATATTTTGAATTGCTCTTCAATGTCTTCACTATTGAATGAATGAATGAATTTTAAATTCAATGCAATATATAAAGGACGAGTAGATTAACTCAATGCTACATCTTGACTACTCAATCTATATGTCTTCCTACCTTTTTAATGATAACAAAAAGGGGTAGTTTAGTAATGAGATTTAAGTATAAATGGGTATACTTCACAAAATGGGTAAGTAGTTTTGGTGACTTATATTTGTGATGTGCAAGGGGTAAATTTTTTTTTGAAAACCTGAATTAAAAATCAATTACAAAATTCTTTAAGAAAGGGGGAGCTTTACTTTATTTTCATTTGGAAATCCTTTCAAAATGAATTTCATCTTAAAACCCCTCTTTAAATGTTTGAAAAGATTTTTACAAATTATGTTATGAATTATTGATTCAGGGGAGCTTTGTTGTTTGCTGAAATTTTCTTGTAGAGTATCATGATATATGTTTTCTATGCATTTAAATGAATCCCAAAACTCTGATACTCTCTATCTTTATAACAAGCTCTAGCACTATTACTTATGTTCTGAATTGTCATATCATTAATGCAAGTAAGTTGATATACCTAATGCTTTTAGCTTTATGCACCTTGAAGATTTCGTTTAAAAGCTTTATTTTAAAGCAATTTATACTTAAGGGTTTTGTCATCATCAAAAAGGGAGAGATTGTTGACTCCATTAATTGATTTTGATGATAAGCAAAATGGTTTAGTATAAGTTAAGGACTAATGATTTGCTTTGAGTGTGTTTTTATTGAAAAGGTGCCTACAAAATTTATAGAAGCCCAATTATTTTGAAGAAGCCAAGTTTGAATGAAAAGATTGCTCAAAGAAGACTTGGACACTCAAGAGTTGGTTGATTTGATGGCTAAGACAAATGGAAATACATTTCAGCTCAAATTCAGCACTTTTTGTGAAGTTTTCAGAGAAGTGTCAACTCAAAGTGTCGACACATGACATGAAGTGTCGACACATGGAGATGAAGTGTCGACTCAGGCTGGTACGTAGCAATGTTTCAAATGGCACAGATCAAGTATCAACTCATGGACCTGAAGTGTCGACACATGAATCAACACATCGTCTGAGACTTTCAAGCCACAAAACTTGCAGAAGTTGAAGGAATAGCTGAAGTGTCGATACATTAAAGCAAGGTGTCGACTCAATTGAGGAAGTATAGACACATCTGAGATTTCCAGAGAATCTGAATGGAGCAATTTGAACTAGGTGTCAACTTAAGATGATCAAGTGTCAACCTTATGTGTCGACTTATAGCCTGAAGTGTCGACTTACAACCTGAAGTGTCGACACATGGAGTTCTGGTAATAGTAATGGCTAGTTTTTTAAATGCAGAACACATCCCAAATGCCCTCCAATGGCTAGTTTTTCTAGTCTAACAGCTAAAACCTTGTTTTGAGGTCTTGAAAATGTATTTATATACTCGAAATCAAATCAAAACAAAACCTATTGAAGACCGTTAAAGAGTTTTGAGAAAAGAGAAGAGAAGTGAGCTTTAACTCCTATTCATTGAAGTTTCAACCACTCTCATGCTAAAGGAAGCCTCCAAGCATTCAAAAGCCTTTAAGAACGTTGAAGATCATCAATTCTTGGGCATTCAAAAGGCTTCAACAAGTGCAAAGCAACTTTACATTGAGCTACAAAGAGATATCTGCTTTGTTTTAGAAAGCTTATGTTGGTTCTTTACTTTTAAACCATATTTGTTGTAAGGGTTCTTGGTTAGCCTATTGTAAAACCAAGTGAGGTTATTTGTAAGTCTTGGAAAATCAATTAGGTTGGTGGTTAGCCCATAAAACCACTAAGGTTCTTGGTTAGCCCAGAAAACCAAGGGAGGTTGTTAGTTAGCCTTGTGAAAACTAATTAGGTTCTTGGTTAGCCCGTAAAACCAAGTGAGATTTTGACTTGTGAGCCTTGTGAAAATAAATCAAGTTTTGATTAGTGAGCTCGGAAACTAATCGGCTGTAATCAGTTGTGATTATAGTGAATCACAAGAAGATCTTGGGAAGTGGATGTAGATATAATAGATAGTACTGAACCACTATAGTTCTTGGTCTTTATGATTGCTTGATCTCTCTCTCCTTGCTCTTTACTTATTGCTCTTTATTTCTGCTGTATTTTATTTTAAAGCATTACAATTGAATTTATAGTACCTTGCCTATATATTTGCTAAATTTGATTGCATTGCTTAGTATCAAGTAATATTAAGTTTCAATTTTAAAGAACCAATTCTCCCCCCCTCTTGGGTTGCTTACTGGGCAACAAAGAATTATTTGCTATGCTTGCAATAACATAGGACACAAAGTATTTGAATGTCACTTGAAATATAATGGCAAAAAAAAAAAAGAAAATTTGGGTTCCAAAAGGAACAAATACTACTAACTTGCAAGGACCCAAGAGAGCTTGGGTACCTAAATCTACTACTTGATTATTTTGCAAGGATGTTTTGCAGCCATAAATGCAAAGAAAAGATGGTACCTTGATAGAGGTTGTTCAAGATATATGACGGGTGATATAGATCAATTCTTCATCCTAGAACAAAAAGATGGTAGCACGGTAACTTTTGGTGACAATCGTAAAAGAAGAATAATTGGTATTGGTAAAATTAAAATTACTCTTTCCACCTTTATTGAGAATGTACTACTAGTAGAAAAATTAAAGCATAATCCGTTGAGTATCAGTTAGTTATATGATATTGGCTTTAATATTTTCTTCAAGTCTTCAATGTGTATAGTAGTTGATCTTCTTGACTCTAGTACGAAGTTCATTGGACATAGACTTGGTAATATGTATGTAGTAGATCTTAATGATCTAGCTATATCATGTAATACAAGTCTTGTGGCAGTGAATGATAAGAGTAAGGAATCAAGTCTACCATGGCATAGACGACTTGGACATGCTAGTATGGATACTATTACAAAAATTATTTCAAAATATTAGTTAAAGGTTTGCCAAAGTTTAAAGTAGATTTTGATTACATCTATGATTCATGCTAATTAGGAAAACAAGTGAGGGGGAGTTTTAAATCAAAGAATATTGTTTCTACCACTAGACCTTACTTCACATGGATCTATTCGGACCCACTTGGACAACAAGCCTAGGTGGTATGAAGTATGGTCTTATGATTTTAGATGATTTTTTAAGATACACTTGGATTTTATTTATTGTGCACAAAGATGAAACTTTAAAGCATTCAAAAAGTTTTACAAAAGAGTTTCAAACTTAAAAAATCTTTTTGTTATTTATATTCGTAGTGATCATGGTACGGATTCAAAAATCAACATTTTGATTATTTTTGCATAAAACATGGTATTGATCATAACTTCTCCGCTCCTAGAACACCGCAGCAAAATGGTGTTGTAGAGAGAAAGAATAGACCTTAGAAGAAATGTTCAGAACAATGCTTTATGAAAAAATCTTACAAGATACTTTTGGGTAGAAGCTGTAAATATCGCTTATTATATTTTGAATAGAGTTTTAATCATACCTATTATAAGAAAAACCCTCTATGAATTGTGGAACAATAGAAAGCCTAACATTAATTATTTTCATATACTTGGTTGCAAATGTTTTGTACTTAATAATAGTAAAGATAATCTTGGTAAGTTTGATGCTAAATTTGATGAGGCTATCTTCCTTGGTTCTCTGCAAATAGTAAAGCTTATCGAGTTTTCAATAAAAGAACTTTAACTATGGAAGAATCGATTTATGTTATTTTCAATGAAACTGACAAGACATCTTCTAGAAAAGAAGATTATGCTGATGATGATGCAGGTATACTTGAACATGGATTAAAGGACATGACTATCAAGGATAAGCAAGCAAGTGAACCACAAGAACAAATGGTATGCAAGAATCATGAAGAACTATCTAAAGAATGGAGGTATGTACAATCACATCCCAAAGAACTTATTTTTGGAGATCCATCACAAGGTGTTAGGACTAGAGCTTCACATAAGGATGCATATGATTTAATTACTTTTGTATCTCATGTAGAAGCACATACCATAGAAGAAGCTAAAATCGACTCTAATTGGATGTTATCTATGCATGATCAGTTAAACCAATTTAGGAGAAATAATGTTTGGACACTTATAAAAAGACCAGTTGACCACCCTATTATAGGTACTAGATGGGTTTACAGAAACAAGCTAGATGAATAAGGTAATGTAATTAGGAATAAGGCTAGACTGGTAGCTCAATATTACAATCAAGAAGAAGGAATAGATTTTGATGAGACCTATGCACTAGTAGCTAGGCTAGAAGCTATTAGATTACTCTTGGCATATGCATGTTTCATGAACTTTAAATTATTTCAGATAGATGTAAATAGTACTTTTTCAAATGGTTTTCTATCCGAAGAAGTTTTTGTAGAACAACCGCCTGGTGTTATCGATCATACTTTTTCTAATCATGTTTCTAAGTTGAATAAAGCTTTCTATGGTCTTAAACGGGCACGTAGAGCCTGGTATGATAGATTAAGCAAGTTTTTGCTTGGAAATGATTTTGTAAGAGGTAGTGTTGATACTACCTTGTTTATTCAAAAGAAAAACAATGACATCTTGGTTGTTTAAATTTATGTTGATGATATAATATTTGGATCTACTGATGAATCTTTGTATTAAGATTTTGCTAAGTTAATGCAGAGTGAATTCGAAATGAGTCTAATGGGTGAGCTAAACTATTTCTTCGAGCTTCAAATCAAATAATCGAAGGAAGAGATCCTAATCAATCAATCCAAATATATTAAAGAAATTATCAAAACATTTGGAATGGAATCAAGCAAAGAAGTTGGAACACTCATAAGTCTTGCTTGTAGATTAGATAAAGATGAAAATGGCACAAGTATTGATCAAAAATTGTATAGAGCTATGATTAGATCTCTACTCTATTTAACTACCAATAGACCTGATATTCTATTTAGTGTTTGTATATGTGCACGTTTTCAATTAAATCCAAAAGAATCACACATTATTGTTGTTAAAAGAATTTTCAAATATCTTAAAGGCATATGTAATATAGGATTATGGTATTCCAAGCATTCATCTTTAAAGTTAATTAGTTATTTTGATACTGATTATAGTGGCTGTAAGATTGATAGAAAGAGCACCAGTGGCACATGTCAATTTCTAGGTGTCAACTTGATTTCATGGCGCTGCCGTAAACAGAACTCTATTGCACCGTCTACTGCTGAGACAAAATAATGGCTGTAGGGAGCTATTATGCACAAGTGTTGTGGATCAAGCAATAGCTAGAAGACTATGGTGTTATCCAGTCTAAGATTCCTATCAAATGTGATAATACTAGTGCTATTAATTTATCAAAATCCAATTCAGCATTCTAGAACAATGCATATAGAAATTAGACATCATTTCATTAGAGACCATGTCTTAAATAATATTATAGAATTAGAATTTGTATCAACTGAGAACCAATTAGCTGATATTTTTACCAAACCTCTTAGCCAAGATAGATTTGAAAAGATTAGAGGTGAACTTGGTCTATGTGACCCTTATTAAACTATTAACCTAATTTTTCAAAAAAAAGAGAAAAAAATATCTAGAGTTTTCAATAGTCAATTTAGAGCTTTTAACCGCTTGATCCAGTATTGATTTTCCCATAGAAATTGGTAGTTTGACCATTTGAGCCTTTTCTTGTGTTTTGCTTGAGCCGACTCGAGCAATCCCTATCCTATCGAGCTGACTCGAAGGCCGAGTTGATGCTTTTTTAAATAGGGTTCTGTAAGTTTTCAAACCCATTTTCTTTTCGTTTCTACTATTGAACTCCAACCGTTCTCTCTTCTAAGCCTTAGAAAAATCTCTAGAACCCTTCCTAATCTTCAATCCAAGCAAGATGGGTCCTAGGAAGGTTGTTGTAAAGAGACCGAGGAGGGTTGTGCGATCGGTTGTGGAGGAATGGAGGACAAAGAGAAGGTTGGATGCTTCAGCTACACATTCCATGGAAGAGCAGCAATCTGATGCTCCGGAAGCCCCCAGGTAGATCGTCCTTATGAGAAATAGACAGGTAATATCTGGAAGATTTGTGGATTTCAACTTTCTAGAGCAAGAACACCTAAGGATAGGAGATTGGCTAAATGCTCGGGGTTGGAAATCATTTGGTATGCTTGATTTGCCCACATATCCAAACCTAGTGAGACAGTTCTTTGAAATCCTATCCATGGGCAACTTTTATTTGGAATCCACTATTAAAGGTAAAAGTATTGTGGTGAATGAACAAAATTGAGTAGCATTCTTCAATTCCCAAAGAAGGGAAAGTTATTTGGTGTTGAAGGAAAAATAGACACTGAGAAAAGTCCTAGAGAGGAGTGATGTTTCTGGGATTGTTCATGTCAAGGCAAATCTTTTGTCTTTGGAGATGAGGCTAACTCATAACATCATTAGCCGAGTGTTCTTACGTAGAACAGGAAGATTCGGCTGGGTAAGTGAAAGTGATTTGATGTTTATAAGATGTTTGATTGAAGGAAAAGCTCTCAACTTGCCCCACATTATCATCTCTCAGATGAGGGAAGCAGCTCGCAGGGCACGAGCTTGCCTTCCCTATGGTATGGTGTTTACCCTTCTCTTCTAGGATGCTGAGGTTGACTTTTCAAGTGAGGACAGTAGGTCCCTACTACACACTGACAGGTACAATATGAAATCTTGAGCAGAATGGGGTTTCTTAAAGTTGATGGATATTAGATTCGGAAGACCTCCGGGCATAGAGCTACACATTCTAATGAGGAGTCTGATAAGGATGACTAGAAGGTCAGCCACAGGGCATTGAGGCAAAGCAACTTACTGATGAGGCTGGACCTTCTGTGCCAGCACCCACTCTACCTCAGTCACCTGTGAGAGAGATTGATACTGGTGGTTTGAGAGATGATTAGAGATTGCAGGTTATCTTGGATGAGCTCTTTACTTTGTAGTGAGGCAGGGCAGAGACTGAGGCCAAGATAGTTCCTCTATAGATCGAGATACGGGATGGTTTTCAGCAGATCATGATAGTTCTTCAGCAGATCAGTGCAGCTGACCCATCAGCACCTCCACCACCTGTAGGACCAGATGATGATGCTGATATTGCACAGGGAGAGACTGAGCCTTCTACTGGCACACCTATTGCAGATACTCCTATAGTTGGGGATGGTACTGGTGCACAGGTCACTGAGGGACAGAGCACTAGTGTATCAGATACTCCAGTGACTTAGATTCTTTCGAGCACCAGCACTTTAGCCTTGTCTGATCCTCCTTCTGTGCAACCCACTCCCATCCAGATCTCTTTAGAACATCCTTCCAGGCCTAAACCTAGAGTTCCTACTGCTCCAATTAAAACTAAACTTAGGGACCTTAGGCTAGGTTTCCTAAATTTAGACCTCAACCTGGCATTTTAGAAGTTGGCTCTTCTTCTAGTGAAGATGAGTCTAGTGCTTCTTTCTGAGCATTAGATCTTTATTTTTTCTGCATTTTTCATGTATGTGATACTATTTTGTGGTGCTTAGCACTTTTGTACCATATCACATCCTGTACTGACTTTACATATATATATATATATATATATGTTTATTTTGAAAATTTTGTGTTTTGATTGATACATATGTATGAATTATTGTGAATGAATGTTATCACTAAAATGTATATGTTTTGTTGATGAAATGAATAGATGAGAATGATAAAATGGGGAAGCAATGATACATTACTAAGAAAGGGGGAGCTATTATTGAAATTTTTATTATATGAGAAAGGGGGAGCAATTATTGAAATTTCTTTCAAATATAAAGTGAAAAGTTCTCCTGACTAAGCTAGAAATTAGTATATTGGTAACTTGTATATAATTTGATACTTGCTTATAGCTTTAGTGCATAGATAGTATAGTAATCTTATTACCCTGATACATGTTGATAGATTGTCTTGATACTAAGTCATTTCAACATCTTGGTACTTCTTTTGTTCTGATACGCACTAATACATGTGAATATCGATACATGGTATGTCATTACATGTAATTGTAAAGTGTTCTAAAGCTTTTCAGCCCAGTGTTTTGTCATCATCAAAAAGGGGCAGATTGTTGACCCTGGAATGATTTTGATGATTACAAAATATTGGAGCATGTATGTATTACTAATTGTTTCAATTATTCAAGAAGTTTTTGCAGGAAGTATTTTTCATTATATCATTTGGTTTTCTATTCAGTTAAAGTGTATTTCGGTATTGAATAAACTTTTGTACATCTCAAGTTGTAAAGTCCTTTTTATCTTTGTAATCTTGTAAAAATGGCTAAAAATTAGTATAAGTGAGTATAAATAGGTTGGACATCTGTGATAAGTTTTTTGAAGTGTTTGGAAGACCTGCTCTTATTGAAAAATTGCTTTCAAAAAGTTTTGCTTGAGCCAACTCATGGACAAAGAGCCGACTCATGTTCTGACATGGCTCGGAGACTCTCAAAGTTTTAGAAGTTTGAGCTGACTCGAGCATAATGAGCCGATTCGCCCAGAGTATGCAATTCATAAGTTTCAAAAACTCAGAGCCATGAGCTGACTCAAGCTAGAAGAGCTGACTCATCCAGAGTTTATATTTTTTTTGAATGAGACTTTGAGCCGACTCGACCCAGAAGAGACGACTCATCCAGAGTTTGTTTTTGGTCTGTTTGTGACATCAAGCCAACTTAAGGTTCTCGAGCCGACTCGAGTGACGGGTTCTGGATTTCTAATGGCTAGTTGCTGAATCAAATTTTTGAATTCAAAAGGCTCTCCAACGACTCTATTTTGGTTTCCTAGGCCCTACAATGGCTAGTTTTGCTTGAAGACTATAAAAGGGAGTATTTATGATGGATTAAAGAATCAACCATTGATTATTCATTGAGAGAAAAAGAGCATTCAAGAGAATTTCAAGTCTTTCACCAACCAACTTTAAGTAAGCATTCAAGAAAGGATTCAAAGCTTCTTCAAATCATCTTCATTCATTGAATCTAACTTTTGAGGAAGTCAAGAAGTAGCTTTAAGAGTATTCAAGAGCATCTAAAGCAAGGCTTCAATTTGAGCTTCATCGGCAACTACCAAATAAACTGGGTTTGTTATAAAGTTGCTATTTTCTTTTAATATATCTTATTTTCTCTCCAGGAGCAGCAAGGGGCTATGTCTTATGAGTGTTGAAGGTTTTTAGGTGAGCCTATTAAAACCTAAGTTTGTTTTCTTCGGTGAGCTCGGTTCTAAAAATTAAAGGGAGTTAGGTTCTTAGTTAGCTTGTATTAAAACCAGGTGTGGGATTCTTTGGTGAGCCCGATTTAAAACCAAAGTATAGAGGTTTGGATTGTGAGACTATTAAAACAATCCAATTATATTCTGGTGGGGGATATAGTGGAAACCCAAGTGGTACTTGGGTAGTGGACGTAGGAGCGGGTTGCTCCAAACCACTCTAATTTCTTGTGTTTGAGATTGTGTTGATTGACTTCTTTGTGTTGATTGATTTACTTGCTTCCGCATTGTATAATCTATCACAACACCAACACTAAAAGATTTTCAAAGTGCACATATTTGCAAGAAAGTTTTGTATCCCAATTCATCCCGCTCCTGGGAAGTCACCTGGGCAATACATCCAGATCCCCAATTCGATGCTCTTACTCACCTTATCCTTAATATCATCTTTTACTTTATTGGTAGTTACATTGATATATATGAAAAGGTGAGAGAATAATTGATTAATCTTAGATGTAAAACAATGTCTGATTTTAGATAGTATGAGGATACCTTCCTTTCTAAGTTGTACCAACTTCAAGACCCAAACTAGGAGTTTTGGAAAGAAAAATTTATCTCTAACTGCCACCATTATTTGTTGAGAAAGTAAGATCCTGACTTAGGCAAGAAGATGATGGTAGTATTAATTACAATGCCTTGGACATGGGTAAAATAGCCCAAAAAATTAATTAGTTGGTGCCAAACTTTGTAATGATCTAAAAATCAGAGATCAATTAAAAAGGTAGAGAATGCTTGGAAGAAAAGAACTAGGTGATTTCTGTCAATAATTTGGATCTCAATCTAATAAACCATATCAGAGAAAAAAAATCTAAAGAATTTTAAAAAGATTACTTTGGAGGAAAAAAAGAAACTGCGAAATCCTAAAAAAAGGATTTCTGGTAAAACTTATCCTAAACATAACCCTACGAAGGATAAGAGAAGAGAGAAGTGACCAAGTCTCCTATTTGTTATTTCTATGGAGAATCTAGACATTATGCAAACAAAGGCATTCAAAAGGATATGCATAGGAAAATCAAACAAATATCTGAAATCCAAAATTTGGATGTGATTAAAGAAAAACTTAATGATTTGATCAATAACCTAAATCTAGAGCCAAATCATGAGCTAGATTTAGAAGATGATTTAGATGATACAAATGACTTTTTATTCCAAGACAATTACTCCTTTGAAACTAGTAGTGATGAGTTTTAGTATTATCTAATGAAGAGCAATTTCTAATTGATATGATCGATTCTCTAATAAATCCAAAGGAAAGACAAAGTCAAATAGAAAATCTTTTTATCCTAATCAAAGGACAATAGGCAAATCAAACTCTTCAAAATAATAAAGAAAAAAAGATTTCAACCAAGAGATCTATACTATGGATGAGGCATTTTGAAAACTCTGAGATACTAAGAAAAAAGGCTTGAAACCAAGCCTAGATGTATTGCTAAAATAGCAAAAAATCATGCAAGGAGGAATCTAAATCTTGAAAGAAAGATTGAGATTTATCGAGGAAAAGACCTTGATAGAAAAAATAGAAAATCTAAATCCAAAAATAGGATTTTAGATTTTTGATTAATCAAAAGAAAAATCCATGATGATTGGAAATGATGATGAAACTTCTGAAATTGGAAATACCTTAAAAAATTATCTAACCCTAAAATTGTATTATGAATTACTCTTTAAATAAAAGGTTTTCAGTTCAAGCAGAAAACATTGTTGGACTCAGGTACTGATGTGAACTGCAATAGAGAAGGATTAATTCCTTCAAGGTATTTTGCATGTTCATCCCAAAAGATTCACACAGCTAATAGTATTATCTTAGGATAGATCATAAGATTCCTAAAATCTTTGTCCATTTAGGAGAACCTACCTAGAAACTTCTATCCTTTTGGTAAAAGATCCAAAACAAGGAGTTATATTAAGAAATTCCTTTTAACTCTGATTAAACCTTTTACTATTTCAGTTAAAGGAATTATTGCTTATATAAATGGTAAAAGTGTTATTTTACAATTTTGTTCTAAAATTAAAGAGTCCTTTATCAATTAGCTAAAACAAGCTATTGAGAATTAATACAACATGCATAATTTTTTCTTTATATGTATATCATTATTTTTATAAATATTTTCCTTTATATATATATCCTCTAATATATTTTTCAATTATGTAGGAGAACTCCATCAAGGAAACTCTATAATGCATTTTAATACTAACTATAAATTTCTTTGCAACTTAATGGAAAATCAAAAACCTATCCTCGACAAAGGTAAGAAGCCTCGTGAGGAAGACCTTGCTAACCCCATCAGTATTTCTCTAGATAAAGGTAAGAAACTTATGGTAGAAAATCATGTTGAACCCCAACCTCAACTCCTAGAAGTACAGTAATCCCAGATTTCTTACTCTACATCCATGGCTAAGTCAAAGGGCTTTGATTGTTAGACAAATAACAGGAAATCCTGGCTTATGATCTTTAGAAGATTATCTATGAAAAAGCAACTCAACCCTATGAGATAAGAGATCTATTCAAAAAATTACTAATATTTTGTATAAATGGGTGGAGCTATGCCAAGTACTTTCTTCCCTTCTATCCAAAGTGGTTTTATCCAAACTTTATATTCCTTCAATTGCCAGCTACTTTATAATTGAGGAAACTAGGGCCTCAACAAGGTACTCATTAGAGCATGCTTATTAGCAATTTTACAAGTATAGATGAGTTTCTTGCTATCATAGCAACTATCCTAAAAAAAATAAAAATAAGGTAGTTTCTAAAGATAAAAGTTTATAGTGGAATATAGGAAAGAATCATAGGGGCCATTACTTATCCTTTCAAACCTATCAAATTGGGCTTGTTGAAGGAAGTGAATATTTGCCTGTTAAAGAAAAAATATTGTCTTCAAGTGCACTGAAGAAGAAGTGCTACTAGAAGATTTTGATTTTGAGAGATATAAAATCACCTTTTTTGGATGTCAATTGGAAAGATAAGGTACTCAAAAATCAGAATTGCTAGACGAATGGAAGAATTTGGGCAATCACAGAACTCACCATAGACATAAAAGATAAAAGGGGTTCTTGGGAAATTTAATCAATGCTAACAACTATCTTGAAGAAATACAGAACAATGAGATATTTCAAGGAGTCAAAAAATGTCTTGAAATTGAAGATCACCTTGTCCGCATGGAGGAATGCTATCTCTATCAGATATAAGTTAACCTTAACCCTTCAGATAGTGAAGAAGAAGAGGATTGGAAGAAAAAAGGATAGAGAAGAAAAGACAAGAAAAAAAAGAAAAATGAAAAGCAAAAAGAAAAAAGAAAAAAAAAATTTTCTTTCTAACTCTCTACCAAAATAATGGTAGAAATGTTTTCTTTGCAGGTATGGTATTATTCTTAAACATGATAATAACCAAAGTTCCGGTTGACATTAATTTGCAAGTTTCAGATGAGGATTAATCTTAAAACAAAGATTAATCAAAAAAATCAAGCCTAAAGATAGCTTATTTGGGAAGGATTCTGAGAAGGCCAATAAGCCTACTATAGCAACCAAAGAAAGTGAGACCCATAGCTACATTATTACTATTCATGGATACTATTCACCACTATTTAATATTCTAAAGGAATACTGCTCAGACTTAATCGAACTTCCAGTCCACCAGAGTAACCAAGGGACTCCCATATCTATAAAAGGAAGCCAAGTCTTTAGGGGAGGGAGGAGGTGCAACAAAGAATTGACAGAGTGCCTGAAGGAGGCACACATAGGGATAGAGAGAGAGAGGGAGAAAAGAGAGGGGAAACTTTGAGGGAAAGGGGAAATGAGCTTTGAGAGAAAGGATGGAAAGCAGAAATTATCTTCTACCTTCCACTTATATCGTCCAATTCTATCTTTCACCTCTACTTTCTATCTTTTTCCTTCCACTTATACCTTCCAATTCCACCTTTCACTTATAACTTCTACTTTTACCTTCCACCTTCAACCTTCAACCTTCATCCTTTCACCTTTACCTTCAACTTCAACTTTTAATATTCATCTTCCACTTCTATCATCCACTATTCACTATCTCTCCTATCCTTCACCCTTATTACAATTCACCAATACTATTCATCCTCCACCCTCTACGATAAGCCTTAACGTACATAATGTATATATAAGTTCAATAGTCTGAGTGTCTGTACATAGTATATTGTGTGTGTTTGTACATAAGTGTGCTCTTTGTCCTTGTGGATTTGGGTTCTATTCCTTGTACATACATAGCCCCTATGTATGTGTTCGTAGACGAATGCTAGCTCTATGAGATATGGGATAATCATACCCCTTCAGATAGCAAAGAAGAAGAGGTTTAAAATAAAAAAATAAAAAGAGAGAGAGCGAAAAATGAAAACAAAATATTTCTTACTATCTAACCCTCTACCAAATCAATGGTAGAAATATTTTCTTTGCAGGTATTCATTTTCTTAAAACAAGAATACTGTTCAAATTCAAAAAACTACCATGACTAGCTCCAACGAAAGAGAGCAAAAGATTAACCCATGTTTTGGCTAATGCAAAATTTAATCCTTAACCAAAGGATTAATCTTGTCACAACAACTTCAAATGAAACATCCAAGCTCCACTATAAACACTAAAAAAGGTGGGTCCATAGCTATAATATTACTATTCAACTATTTATGAATCAAAAAGATTCTAAATTCTTATATTGTTGGACTTAAACAAAGCTGAAGTCTACACACTCCCTCATCTATAAAAGTGAGCCAAGGCCTTCAGTTGGGGGGAGGAGGCATCGATTGAAGAGGCACAAGTGAAAGTGATAGATAGGGAATGTAATAGAGAGAGGGGGGAAACTCTGGGGAAAGGAAAGTGAGCTTCAAGAATGGGGAAAAGGTAAAGGTTTTCTTCTACCTTCAACCATTTATCTTCTACCTTCCATCCTACCTTCTACCTCCACCCTACCTTCCCGCTTCAACCTTCCATTCTACTTCCACTTCTTCTATTCATCTTCCACCTATAGCCATCACTATTCACTATTCACCTTCCCCTAACCTTTTACCTTACACCTTCCATCTTTTACTTTACTACACCACTTACCTCTATCTCCAACCTTTAACCCTTATTACTATTCATCGACACTATTACACTTTCATAAGCTAAATATATATATGTACATAGGAGTATGAGTGTCTTAAAGTCTGTATATAAGTATACTGGTATGTGGTTTGTATATAAGTGTGCTTGGAAATGGTTTGAGCAGGCTTTTCTCTACATACAATCCTTATCTAAGTATTCTTGCACTCGTAAATAAATTGTGCTTTTCCTTTCATTTTCTTTTCTTTTGTTCCTTTTAATTTCTGCACACCCGATGCCTTGCTGAAAATATAATATGACATCAATGGTATATTAACTATTAGGTGCAGTGCTGAAAAAATAGTAAGTGCAAATAGTTACTTTTCTATATTATTTTCTTGCATTAGTTAGCTATGCTTGAACTGATCACGGGGAGTATATAGTCTTTTCTTTTATAGTGCCTTACTAGACTAAGGTAAGCATAGATATATCATTTAAATTATTAGGATACTTCACTAAACCACTACAATTATTCATAGACAAGCATCTATTTACTATTAATTTTGCAAGTTTGTCATTTATTATCATATGCATAGTAGTGCATAGTAGCCTGCATAGTAGTTATATTATTTAATCATTTCTTTGTATTATGCATTTCTAATTCTTTTAGTTTATTTTAATCCATTAGTTTAAACTAATAAATAGGAATCTTACTTTTACTTTTCTTAGTGGCATATGGTGCCCAGTAAGCAACAAGAGGGGAGGTGAATTGGGTCTCTAAAAAATAATTACTTGATGAAATGCAATAGAAATTGATCAAATCCAATAATTTAAAAGTACTATGAATGCAAATAAAATGTTCTTAAGTAAATGTGCAGTAGAAATATAAAGAATAAATATAAGAGCAAGTAGAGAAGACAAGCAACAAAAATATAAAGAAGTATAGTGGTTCGGTGCTATCCAATGCACCTACATCCACTCCTCAAGATCCCCTTAGTAATTCACTATAATCTCAAACGATTATAGCTGATTAGTTTTCCGGGCTAACAAATCAAAACCCGACTTGTTTTCACAAGGCTCACAAGTTAAAACCTTACTTGGTTTTATGGGCTAACCAAGAATCTAAATGATTTTAAGGCTCACCACCAACCTCCCTTAGTTTTCTGGGCTAACCAAGAACCTAATTGGTTTTCAAAGGCTCATCAATAACCTCTCTTGGTTTTGCAAAAGGCTAACAAAAAACCCTTACAACAAATAAAGTTTGAAGTAGAGAAATAATATAAGCT
This sequence comes from Areca catechu, assembly GCA_021397845.1. Taxonomy (NCBI): domain Eukaryota; kingdom Viridiplantae; phylum Streptophyta; class Magnoliopsida; order Arecales; family Arecaceae; genus Areca; species Areca catechu. The sequence continues at coordinate 138,120,681 of CM038052.1, read as the reverse complement.
TTCTAATAAAAAGTGGGTATCTATTTGAAGCTCGTTATCGTGATGCTTTCAACTTGATGAAGCCTCTTTGATTGCTCAAGAATGGTTGATCTTTAATGCTCTTGAAGGCTCATGAATGCTTGGAGGCTTGCTTTTGATTGAAAGTGGTTAAACTTCAATGAATAGGAGCGAAAGCTCTCTTTTCTTCTCTCTTGGATATTTCTTTTTTAGAACTCTCTTTTTTTATTTGATTTGGACCATATAAATACCTTTCCAAGGCCTCAAATCTGGTTTCTAGCTATTAGACACGAAAATCTAGCCATTAGGGGAAAAAATGACAAGTTCTGCGTTTGACAAACTAGCCATACTTTTTCCAGAACTTCATATGTTAACACTTCAGGTCGACACTTGAACTTCTTGAGTCGACACCCAGTTCAAATATCTTCAATCTAGCTTTCTAGAATCTCAGATGTATCAACACTTCTTCAGGTGAGTCGACACTTTGAGTTGACACTTCGTATCCATGTGTCGACACTTCTATAGTTCTTCATCTTCCAAGTTATGTGACTTAAAAATATCAAGCGATGAGCCGATCCATGTGTCAACACTTTGAGTCAACACTTCAAGTCCATGTGTTGTCACTTCAGCCATGCCATTTGAAACTTTTTTTGCGTACCGGCTTGAGTCGATACTTCACTATCATATGTCGACACTTGGTGTCATGTGTCGATACTTCATTCAGATTTTCACAAAGATACCTGAACTTGTGCTGAATCAAATTTATATTTCACTCAAGTATCCATTTAAGCAAACTTTAAATCCAAGTCTTCTTTGAGCAGTTCTTTCATCTAGACTTGGCTTCTTTAATCAAACAATCTTTTATCAAATTGATAAGCACCTTTTTCTATAAAAATATGCTTCAGAGAAATCATTAGTACTCAACTTATACTTAAGCATTTTGCTTATCATCAAAATCAATAACGGAGTCAACAATCTCCCCTTTTGATGATGACCAAACCTTTAAGTATAAATTGCATAAAAAGCTTTCAAAAGAATTATAAGGTGCGAAGAGCTGAATGCAATAGGTGTATCAAAGTAATTGCATTATTGAAATGATGTATCAGAGAGAGTGATATATAGATTAAGAGTATTAGAGCTTTGGGATATATATAAGATATAAACCCATGTATCATGATACTCTATAAGAAAACATGTTAGGAGAGTCAAAAATTCAGCATTAAATTAGGCTCCCCCTAAATAGATGATTCATAAAAGAATTTGTAAATATCTTTTCAAACATCTAAAAAAAAGATTTGACAAGAAATTCAATTCGAAATAGATTTTCAATATAAAGGAAGCATGCTCCCCCTTACTTAAGGAATTTGTAAAGAATTTTCAATTCAAGCTCAACTGAATTTTCAAAAGATTTTCAAATTTACACAAAGGAATTGTCAAACATGACAAATTTTCAAGGATATATATATATATACTATTAGTCTTATTACTCCGTTGCACATTTATACTTGGTCTTATTACTCCCCCTTTTTGTTATCATTAAAAAGGTAGGAAGAAAAATAGGTAAGTCTTTCAAGATATAGCATTGAAGTACAATAAAAATTCATTCATCCACTCAAAAGACAATGAAGTACTAAATGAAATAAAGCATTTCATTCATTTAAGATCATAATATGAAGTACAACATAATATTTCATTAAATTCAGAATTTGTACAACAACAAAACATACAAAAGATGCATAAAAGCAAACTATTTAAACATACATGGTGCGGGCACCAGACTCAGAAGAAGACTTCAGAGCTCCATTTGGATCTCTGATTGACATTGCCCGAGAAATTAGGGTTTGTAATAAAGGTTGACCTGGTCAACCAGTTTATTTATTTTATTTATTTCTTGAGTCACCATTTAAATTTTGTTGAGTCATGTTGACTCAGTGCAAGTCCCAATGTGGTTTCAATTTGGTCCAAAATGGTGCCACATTTGTCTTCCAATCAAACCAAGGTCCAAGCAAGTGGAGGCCACACTCCAAGCCACACGCCCAGCCACACTCCGAGCACACGCCAGGGTCCAGGTGGCGCCACAGAGGCATCCAGTGTCATGGTCCCCACACCCAAAGAAGAAAAATCAAATTGGAAGCTAATTTAAAGGAGGCGCCCATACCTGCCTATTTACCTAAGCAAAGAAGGAAGAAAACTTCTCTGGAGAGAAGAAATCAAAGAAGGACATCCAATTGAAGTTCAAATCAAAATCAAAGAGCTTAACTTGGAGTGGAAGAAAAGAAGAAATGCCATAAGAAGAGGAGGACTCCAAATCCAAATCCAACTCCAAAGGAGGCGCCATAAAAATTCCAAAAAAAATTCCTTTATGGCCGTCCAATTTTTTTTGAAGTCTTGGTCGACCAAGAGAGGGGTTTTCTACCTAATCTAGAGGTTGGAAGAGTTTAGTCCCACATGGGAATTTGTACAAGCTAGGAGAAAATTTTAGGTCTATATAATAGACCTCTCTTTGTAACTTTGAAAATCAATGAAGAAAAATTATTTTTGCTATTCTCTTGTGTTGAGTAACCTAGGTTCTCTTCTTCCGCACTATTCTAAGTGTTGAGCTCCGTGAGGGGGTAATCCGGGTTCCATTGGAGCCTTGAGGAGGTGAGAGATCTCCATCTTTATCCAAAACCCTAGGTTAGCCACTTGAAATTCCAAAAACCTAGCCACCCTTCATTATTTTCAATCCATCAAACCCTAGATCCATCCATCTCCACGGCCTCTCTCTCTCTACAAGTCCAGGCCGTCCACCTTCATCCAGATCCAGTCCGGCTACTTCAGATCCAGAGCAAGTTCCAAGGAAAATCACATCAGCTTCCAGGAGAATCTAGTTTTCAGCAATTTCAATCTTCAAGTTCATCAACCTGGTAAATTTTCCTTGACTCTCTGATTCCATCAATTGTTTTTCTTCTCTTCCAGATCTTGAGTTCAGGAGAAGCCAACCCGCCAAAGGACCAGTACTGGAGGATCCATTGCGAAGAAATCTGAATCCGAGGATCCAACAATCTGCTCGGGAGAGTTCTTCCACCAAAATCTGTGAAGATCATTGTCTGTTAGGTAAACAATCTTCTCTTTATTTCTGTTCTGCTGAAAGTTCGGAGCGAAACCCTAGGTCTGGGAGTTTCTCAACCCCCAGCGATCCGTTGCTTCTGAACTACTCTGATAATTAGTTTCCTTAAAATTGTGCTTTCAATTATCATATTAGTATCTTTCAATGTTAGGTTAACTTTTCTTTGATTTGAAGCCAACTTCTACAAACGTATAAAAATAACAAAAAAATTAGTTAATCTTAATTTACTTCCGCATCGCGTCCCTTTATTTGTTCTGCATCAATACAAAGATATCGTAATCCTTATCCTCATCATCAAAAGATCCGATCTCAATCGATCCAGTATCAATAAAAAAGCAAGCTTGGGGCCACATTGATCGGAGATCATGAAGGCAGGTCCTGGTCGGTTGTGGAGGAGTACGATGACCACATCCTTTGTGTCGAGCATATGTTCGACTTCTAGCTAGAGTAGAAGAGGTGGAGACTATGTTCTCAGTAGGAATAGAGTAGATCGGGGTGACAGTCTCTATAACCGTCGGATGTGGTGTACGATCAAAAGATAAACCAAAATCAAGATACTGAAAGCCAGGTGTGTAAAAACCTAGATCTCGGATAAAAGAGCATGTATGGATGGTAGGTGTATCAATAGTGGGTGTATCAAAAATAGATGTATCAACTGATGAAATGATAGGCGTATCAATGATAGGCGAATCAGTTGAAGAATGAATGGGTGAATCTACAATCAGTGAGTCAACAATAGGAGTGTCAATAATGGGTGTATCAATAATAGGTTAATCAACAATAGGTGAATCAACAACAGGTGAAAGAATAGGAATAGGAACATGATCATCAGATCTAGATGTTGGAGTGGATAGGATAGGAGTCTAAGTAGGTGAACTAGAAGGGTCACAATTGGGACTCCTAGGCAAGTCTGCTGTCCCCTCTACCATTGGCTCTGAAATCAAATCTGGGAAGTCAAATCCATCAGAGTCAGTCTCCTCATTATCACCATCATCACTGTCATCAACAACTAGTGCTGGAGCAGGTGGAGCTATAACGGAAACTGGAATAATCCCTGAAAAATGTCTAGATAGTGTAGTTAGAATAGCTGAGATGCCATCACTCAGTCCTCTATGGCTCTCTCTGGTCTCAGCATAAAAACTATCAAGTCACTGCTTGATAGTCTTGACCTCTGTCTCCACATGAGCTGCTCTATCCATCAAACTCACTGAAGCTCCTGGAGTATCCGACTAAACTGGCTGAGGTTGAGATGTAGGCTCAGACTAAGAAGTAGTCTCTGGCTGCGCTGCTCGCTCAGGCCGACTCTCTGGAAGAGATGCCTTAGTAGGTCCTGCCTCGCTGGAAAGAATGCACTCCTCCTCTGTAGCGTCATCATCATCTCTATTGTCAGCCTGACCAGATGATAACCCATCCGATGTAATGACCTGATGTCATAAACATCAGTATCCTGCATAAGAAAGGGCTTATCCTCAAATATAACACCATACTCTATAAACAACAATGTCAACCCCATCCCGTTGGGTAAGTAGAGTCGCCGACTCATCGAAGCCTCCGTCATCTGATGAACCATGAGCACCAGAAGGTAGACGGGTGTGTGCTGTACCAATGAGACCATCACGAGTAGCTCTCGCTCAGTGATGTAATGTAAACATCCGATCTTTGACAGAAGGATCCGGGCGATAATATGGTGCATAAGTCTCATCTCTGCTGACAAACTGGATGCAGGCACAATGGCTCCCTCAGGCAAAATGTCTGACTCGATTACACACTGGAGACCACTCACTCTATCAATCAAATTGTCGACAACTGAACCATTCATAGGAATATTCCACACTCTATTCAATATCTCTCAAGTACTAGGGATATCCCTGCCTTTGACCTGAGCTAATCAGCCATCACTCCCATGGGCTAATTATCTGTAGAACTCTCATATGAGCCCTGGGTAGTATCTCTCACTCAGAGAATAGAAAGATGTTAGACCAGCATCTCTGATCCACTGACCGATCTTGAAGTGCTACTAGTCGACAAAACTGAGGTCCACACGGCATCCTCCAACAACCGTCTTCGAGCTCATCCAGCTAGAAGCTACAAAAAGGGGTCGAATTAGTGGATCTGGAGCTCAGCTTCATGTTTGGCTTTGGTTCTTCACTCTTCTTCCTAAATAGATGGCCGAGGGTAACGGACTACTTGTTTTCGAGATCCCATTGCATAGAATAAAGATTTGAACAAGTTTGGAAGAGAAACCTAGGGTTCTAGAGGTTCAAATTGGAAATGGGAGAGTGAATGTCGCTTAATCCAGACCAAAAAGCATCCCAAATGAAGAATCGAAGGATTTTGTGCACATATTGGAGGGAAGGAATGGGTGTGGAGGGAGTTAGGGTAAGTGTCGGCTCGAGTTGGGAGGTGAAATGAGGGAAAAAATGCTTCGAATTGCCCTTAACCTCGGTCTGCTGCCGTTTATGTGTCAACTCATGAATTGTCAACACATTCAGGTGTTGACACATGCATGTGTCGACACATTGACTTAAAATCAAAAATTAAAAGAATTAAAGGTAGATTAAAATCACAGGAAATTCAATGACATTTATAATAAATGAATATGATTGATGTCAAATTTGATCTGTTTTGAGTCAAAGATTGGAAGATTTAATCAAAAGGATTAATGATTCAAGTTCTCTTCTAATCATATAGAACCAATCTTCTAGGAGAGGCTCAGTCAAAATATCGCTAAGTGAAATTCAGTACAAATAAATTCAAGCACGATATCATTATTCAATATGATCTAATAAAGTGATGCCTAATTTCAATATGTTTACTTCTAAAATGTTGAATAGGATTTTTAGTCAAGCAAATAGCACTGGTATTATCACACTTTATAGGTGTACTAGTCAACTTGATTCCAAAATCTTCAAGTTTTTGCTTAATCCACAAGATTTGAGTATAACAACTTTCTACTGCAATATACTTAGCTTCAGCTGTGGATAGTGCAACTAAAGTTTGTTTCTTGCTAAACCAAGAGATTAAGTTAACCCCAAGAAATTGGCAAGTTTCACCAGTACTCTTTCAATCTAATTTACAACCAGCAAAATCAGCATCAGAATATCCAATTAATTCAGCAGATGAATCTCTAGAATACCATAAACCAATATCAATTATACCAGATAGATATCTAATAATGTGCTTAACAGCCAACAAATGTGATTCTTTAGGTTCAAACTGATATCTAGCACACATGCATATACTAAACATTATATCTGGTCTACTAGCAGTTAAGTACAATAAAGAGCCAATCATATCTCTGTATAATTTTTGATCTACAGATTTACCATGCTCATCTTTATCAAGTTTACAAGAGGGGCTCATAGGTGTACATATTGATTTAGTAGTCTCCATCCCAAACTTCTTTATAATCTCTCTTGTATACTTAGCTTGGTTGATGAAGATTTCATCTTTTGTTTGCTTGATTTGGAGTCCGAGAAAGAAATTGAGTTCTCCCATCATGCTCATCTCGAACTCGCCCCCTATTAGCTTAGCAAACTCTTGATAAAAAATTTATTAGTAGCACCGAAAATAATATCATCAACATATATTTGCACTACTAATAAATCATTATCTTTCTTCTTTAAAAACAAAGTTTTATCAACATGGCCTCTAGAAAATTCATTTCAATCAGAAATTTGCTGAGTCTTTCAACCAGGCTTTAGGTGCTTGCTTGAATCCATAAAGTGCTTTGTGTAATTTAAAAACATGATCAGGATGTGCATGATTTTCAAATCTAGGTGGCTGTTCAACAAAAACTTTTTATGTTATAAAACCATTCAGAAAAGCACTTTTAACATCCATTTAAAAGAGTTTGAAATTCATAAGATAGGCAAATACTAATAGTAGTCTAATTACTTTAAGTCTAGCAATAGGAGCAAAAGTTTAATCAAAATCTATTCCTTTCTCCTGATTGTAGTCTTTGGCAACTAGCCTAACTTTATTTCTAACAACAATTCCATTTTCATCTAATTTATTTCAAAATATCCATTTTATGCCAATAATAGAAACATTAGATTGTCTTTTAATTAATGTCCAAACATTATTTCTATCAAACTGAATTAGTTCATCTTGCATGTCATTATCTAGTTAGGGTCTTTTTTAGCTCTTCAAAATATTTAGGCTCTACTTAAGAAATAAAAGGTATATAATCACATTCATTTCTAATTGAGGCTCGAGTTCTTATCCCTTTAGATGGATCACCTAGGATTAAATCGTTAGGATGTCCATGAGCATACCTCCACTCCTTAGGTAGATCTTGGTGCTTTGGAGTGTCTTCACCTTTCTCATCTTTATCTTGATCTTCTTCATTTGACTAAGATGGTTGATCATTCAATGTCAACTTTCGAAGCTTATCAGTACATGTACATGCATCAGAAGTATCCTCTTTTCTGGAGGATTTGTTAGTAGATTTTTCAAAAACAACATGTACATACTCCTCTACAACTAAGGTTCTTTTGTTGAAAACTCTATATGCCATACTTGATGTAGAGTATCCTAAAAAGATACCTTCATCAGATTTGGCATCAAAATTTCCAAGATTATCTTTGCCATTATTTAAGACAAAACATTTACAACCAAAAACTTGAAAATATTTAAGGTTGATTTTCTTTGATTCCAAAGTTCATAAAGAGTTTTCTTCAAAATAGAGTGGATAAAACTTGATTCAAAATATAACATGCAATATTAATAGCTTCAAGCCAAAAATATCTTGGTAAATCAGTTTTACAAAGCATAGTACGCGCCATTTCTTCTAAAGTATGATTTTTTCTTTCTATTATCCTATTCTGTTAAGGTGTCCTAGGTACAAAAAGTTGTGTTCAATACCTTTTTCATTACAAAAGCTTTCAAAATCTTGATTTTTAAATTCAGTTCCATGATAACTACGAATGCAAATAACTAAAACACCTTTTTCATTTAAAACTTTTTGATAAAATTTTATAAATGCAGAAAATGACTTATCTTTATGTACTAGAAAGAAAACCCATGTAAATCTTGAAAAATCATCCATTATGATTAATCCATATCTTTTGCCTCCTAGATTGGATGTTCTAGTTGGTCCAAAGAGATCCATATGAAATAGTTCTAGTGGGCTACTAGTAGTTACGAAACATTTAGGTTTGAAAGAAGTTTTAACTTGTTTTTCAAATTAACATGCTTGGCAAACTCTATCTTTTACAAAACAAAGTTCAGGTAGATCTCTAACTAAATTCTTTTTGCAAAGTTTTGAAAGTAGATACATACTAGCATGACCTAATCTTTTATGCCAAAGCCAACTAGTCTCATCTTTAATAGAATTCATTGCGACACGGTATTCTCTATTAGGCAAAGATAGATCATCTAAATGTACTAAATAAATATTACCATACATTTTTCTAATGAATTGTACTCCATTTTTATCAGAACTAGCAATCATGCAATAAGATGATTTAAAAATAACTTAAAAACCTTTATCACAAAATTGACTAATACTTAATAGATTATGCTTTAAACCTTCAACTAAATGTATATTGCTAATACAACTAGAAGGAGTAATGTGAACATTACCAATACCAATGATTTTTCCTTTACCGTTATCCCCGAAGGTCACACTCCCTCCATTCATTGCTTCAAGAGAAGTGAATTGCTTCACATCTCCCGTCATGTGCCTTGAGCAACCACTATCAAGATACCAAAGTATTTTGTTCTCCTTGGTTGCAAGATACACCTACAATAAAAATCAAGCTTTATTTTTAGGTACCCAAGCCAACTTGGGTCCTTTAGGGTTAGCACTTAAAATGGTTCCTTTGGAACCCAAACTTTTCCAAAAGAATTAATTTTTCTCATATTGCATTGATAGTATTTATGACCTTGTTTTTTACATGAAAAACATGTTATGCTAGATGATGCAGTCACAAAAAAGTTTTTAAAATACTTTTATTGTCTTTGGGGTCTATAGCCTAATCCTGCTTTGTTGAAAATGGCTTTTGGCTATTTAAAAGTAGGTTTAGCTTTTCTGAACTATAAGTACATTTTTCAACAAAAGGCATCATTTTATTAAGTTCATTTTTGTACTTTGCATTTTGTAATTTTAAATCCTTATTTTTTTTAAAAGATCATCATTTGAAATAATAGTTTTGGATCTTTTTAAAACTTCATTTTCCATTGTCAAAGCATGTTTTTCTTTTCTAAAACATCTAGTTTTGTTTTCAAATCACTAATTTCATTTAATAAAAAATTATTTTCATGAGAAAAACTGTTTGCATGCTTTTTCATCTTTTATTTAAGATAAAAACAATTTATAATCATGCATAAGTTCATCAAAAGCATTTCTTAACTCATCAAAATTAAAATCTACTTCGATATCAGAATTTACCTCATTTTGCTCTTGATGTGCTATGAGGCAAAGATTTGTAATTTCTTCTGTCTGCTCTTCTTCAGAAATGGAGTCCTCACTATCACTCCAGGTGGCTTTCATTGCCTTCTTTCTTAGCTTCTTTCTTGACTTCTTTATGAGAGGGCAGTCGAATTTGTAGTGTCCCAGCTTCTTACACTCGAAGCATGTAGGTATTTCCTTCTCCTTTTCTTTTTCTTTCTCTTTCTCTTCTCTTTTCCCTTTTCTTTGGTTTATTGGAATTTCTTCTTGTAAGGGAACATCCTCCTCTTCATGAATCTTCTAAATTTCCTAGCAGGAAAGCTTCTTCACTTTCATCACTTCTTCTTCTTCGGACTCATTTATTAAGGATTCTTCTTGTATATTTGATTTGAATGCAATCCCCTTTTTCTTCTTATCCATGTCCACTGACTTTTGCTTCAAATTTAGTTCATAAGTCATGAGCGATCCAACCAGCTACTCCAATGGTAGCTTGTCAACGTCTTTTGCTTCTTGGATGGCGGTCACCTTCAGATCCCATGATATTGGAAGTGACCTGAGGATTTTATTAACAAGATCAGCATTAGACATTACTTTTCCTAGACTTCTCATTCCATTTACAATATTTGTAAATCTAGTGTACATGTTAGTGATAGATTCATTAGGTTCCATTCGGAATATTTTATAAGTATGCACTAACATGTTCACCTTAGTATTCTTCACTTGATCAGTACCCTCATGGGTAACTTCAAGTATGTCCCATATTTCTTTGGTTGATGTGCAAGTAGATATCCTATTAAATTCACTAAGATCTAATGCACAGTAAAGGAGATTCATTGCCTTAGCATTGATCTCAGATTGTTTAATGTCATTTTCATCCCAATCCTCTTCGAGCTTTGGGATGGAAACACCATTAACCACAACTGAAAGAATATGTGGACCTTTATCAACTACTCTCCACAAGTTATAATCAATAGAATGTATATAAATCACATCCTAGTTTTTCAATATGTATAGTTTGATCCATTAAAAAATGGAGGTCTATTTGAGGCTTGTCCCTCAACTACACTAGTACCAATAGGGACTGCTATAGATCTTTACTCAAGGTGGTAAAGCCTATAAACTGAGAATAGGGCTCTGATACCACTTGTTTCCCAGTAAGCAACCCAAGAGGGGGTTGAATTGGATCTCTAAAAAATAATTACTTGATGCAATGCAATAGTATATGATCCAATCCAACAATTTAAACAAGTACTATGAATGCAAATAAAATATTCTTAAGTAAATGTGCAGTGGAAATATAAAGCAATAAATGTAAGAGCAAGTAGAGGAGATAAGCAACCACAAATACAAAGAAGAATAGTGGTTCGGTGCTATCCAATGCACATACATCCACTCCCTAAGGTCCCTTTGAAAACTCACTATAATCTCAATCGATTATAGCCAATTAGTTTTCCGGGCTCACTAATCAAAAACTGACTTGTTTTCACAAGGCTTACAAGTCGAAACCTCACTTGGTTTTATGGGTTAATAAGAACCTAAATGGGTTTAAGGCTCACAACCAACCTTCCTTGGTTTTCCGGGCTAACCAAGAATCTAATTGGTTTTCAATGGCTCACCAATAACCTCCTTTGATTTTGCAATAGGTTAACCAAGAACCCTTACAACAAGTAAAGTTTAAAGTAGAGAAACAATATAAGCTTTCTAATAAAAAGTGGGTATCTCTTTGAAGCTCATTGTTGTGATTTTTTCAACTTGATGAAGCCTCTTTGATTGCTCAAGAATGGTGATCTTTAATGCGCTTGAAGGCTCTTGAATGCTTGGAGGCTTGTTTTTGCTTGAAAGTGGTTGAACTTCAATAAATAGGAGTGAAAGCTCTCTTTTCTTCTCTCTTGAATATTTCTTTTTTAGAACTCTCTTTTTTGATTTGATTTGGACCATATAAATACCTTCCCAAGGCCTCAAATCTAGTTTCTAGCTGTTAGACATGAAAATCTAGCTGTTGGGGGTGAAAAGAGACATGTTCTGCATTTGAAAAACTAGCCATTACTATTTCCAGAGTTTCATGTGTCGACACTTCAGGTTGTGAGTCGACACTTTAGGTCGACACTTGAACCTCTTGGATCGACACCCAGTTCAAATATCTTCAATTTGGCTTTCTAAAAATCTCAGATGTGTCGACATTTCTTTAAGTGAGTCGACACTTCGTATTCATGTGTTGACACTTCAACTATTCTTCATCTTCAGCAAGTTCTGTGACTTAAAAATCTTAGACGATGAGTTGATTCATGTATCGACACTTTGAGTTGACACTTCAAGTCCATGTGTTGATACTTCCACCATACCATCTGAAATTTTCTTTGCGTATCGGCTTGAGTCGACACTTCACTGTCATGTGTCGAACTTGGTGTCATGTGTCACACCTCACTGAGATCTTCACAAAGATACCTGAACTTGTGCTGAATCAAATTTATATTTCACTCAAGTATCAATTCAAGCAAACTTTAACTGTCCAAGTCTTCTTTGAGCAGTTCTTTCATCTAAACTTGGCTTCTTTAATTAAACAATCTTCTATCAAATTGATGAGCATCTTTTTCTATAAAAACATACTTCAAAGAAATCATTAGTACTCAACTTATACTTAAGTATTTTGCTTATCATCAAAATCAATAACGGAGTCAACAGCATATAGTATTAAATAGTACTAAATAGTATCTTTTAATATTTATTAGTAGTGCAATAGTTAGTTTACAGATTTTATAAAAATGGGTTGTCATATGAAGCATTTCATGAATCCATTTGCATGTAGGTTAACTTAATTAAGCTTAGTTAATTAGTTAATCATTAATTTAGTTAAACTTATCTGCCTTTTCCTCCTTTCCTTGTGCTCACTACCCTTTCCCTTAGAGTTTCCCCCTCTCTCTATTACTCTCCCTCTTTATCACTTTCATTTGTGCCTCTTCACTCAATACCTCCTCCTTGGAACATTTCATCTCATTGTATATCTTCAAGGTAATTCTTGATGTCCAATAATATATCCCAAGAGCCTCTTTTTTCATTTATGTTAACTAGGAGGTTAGTAGTTACCCAAACTCTTCCATTTGTCCAGCAATTAAGATTTTTAAGTGCTCTAGCTTTCCAAAAACATCCATAAAAAGAATGGCGACGATATATTTTTGAAATTAAAGTCTTCTAGTAGCTCTTCTCCTCTTGCACATGAAGGGGTGATATATTGTATGTCATCAAGTAATCCAATATGATAGATTTGATAAAAAAAGAATGATGACCTTAGTTTCCTTTCTTATATTCTACTGTAGACTTTTATTTTTAGGAGCTTAGTAATTTTTCCTTCTGCTGGAAGTATTGTAGCTACAATAATGGGGAACTTGTCTAAAGGTGCATGGTTGGTAAGGATATACAATTTAGGATATGTCCATTCAGAAAAGTGGGGAATAAAGAAGTTAAGATGACTCCACGCATTGATGTAGAATGGATAGAATTTTCTAAGTAATTCTTTTAACTTATTTGGTTGTGTAGCCCTTTCATGGATAATCTTCTGAAGATATGGAGTCAGAATGTCTTATGTTTTGGGCCAACATTCCATCTATTTTGCCTTGTTTAAAGAGGCATTGACAACAATTCTTCTAAGAGTTGAGGTTGGATTACCTCTAGATTTTCTTCTAGAGGTTTCTTCAAGGACAACTGTTGATTGAGATTCAGCCAAATCTTCCTCAAAAGTTCTTTTACCTTGGTCGAGAACAATTATTTTATCTTCCATTAAGCTACAAGGAAACATAGAGTTAGTATTAAAAAATAGAATAGAATTTTGTCGATTGAATTTTCCTGCAAAATGGAAGGCATATATTAGAGAATATAAAATACTATAAAAGGAAAGATATATATATACTAGAAAAAAACTAATGTATATTTTACTATTTCTCAATGGCTTGTCTTAGCTGATTGAGAAAAGACTCTTCTAATTTAGATCAGAATTTAAAATAACACTTTTACATTTATTTGAGCGATGATTCCTTTATCTAAAATGGTAAATGGTTTAATCAAATTTAGAAAGGGGTTGCCTAATATAACTCCTTATTTATGATCTTTTACCAAAATGATAGATGTCTCTATGTAGGTTTCTCCTAGATGAACAAAGATTTTAGGAATTTTATGGTCTATCCTTTGCTATGTGAACCTTATGAGATGAAATACAAAGTGCCTTGAAGGGATTAAACCTTCCCTAATACAATTCACATTAGCGCCTGAGTCCAACAATTTTTTTTTTGTTAAAACATAAAATCATCTATTTCAAAAAGTAAATCACAATACCATTTCTGGGCTAGAAATTTTTCTAAGGCATTGAAAATTTCAGAAGGTTCATTATCAAAATCTCCAATCATCAATGATTTTTTTTTGATTGATCAAAATCCTGAAATCCTAAGTTAGGATCTAGATTTCTCAAATTTCCTATCATAGTGTATCCTCAATAAGAGACAATCTTTCTTTCAAGATTTGGATTTTTCCTTTCAAGATTTTCTTCATTAGATAATATTAAAACTCCATCACTACTGGTTTCAGAGAAGTAATTGCCTTGGCATAAATAATCATCAAGATCATCTTTCAAATTTAGCTTCAGATTTGACTCTAGATTTAGGTTATTGATTACATCATCAAGTATTTGATCTCATCCCAATCATTAATTTTAGTTATTTGTTGGAATTTCCTACACATATCCTTGATTGCATTTGTTTAAAAAATGTTTATATTCTCCATAGATATAACAAATCGAAGACTTGGTTGATCTCTTACCTTTTCTCCTATACTTACTTTCTATTGGATTAGGTTTAGGATAAGATCTTCCAGAAATCCTCTTTTTAGGATATTTCTATTTTTTCTTTCTCCAAAGTAATCCTTTTAAATTCTTTGGATTTTTCTTCTTCTTTTGATATGGTTTATGTTGACCCCTTAAGTGATTTTGATGATAACAAAATATTGGAGCATGCATTTGTCTTACTAACAACTTCTCAAGTGCATTACAAGTTTTTGTAGGATGATTTTAATACTCAATTGCAACTCCTACAACCCTGTATATGTCATGAGTAGTGTTGTAAAAGTTTCATGTAAAGAAGAGCCCAAAGAAAAATTGTTGTAATATTCATGAAAATGGGTTACTTTTATGTATTTTTCAAGCTTAAAATTCTTTAGAATTTGTTGTTAGTTGGATTGGGAAGAGTATTGAATGACTAAGTGTTGCTGGACGATTTCTGGAGAAGAGCTAAAGGTTTTATTGAAAATTAACTCGAGCCAACTTATGTAAGGAGAGCCGACTCTAATCCATGGCACGGTTGAAGGATTCTAGCATGTAGATCCTCAGAAAGGCGAGTCGACCCTTCAATAATCTGAAACGACTCCTTTAGAGTCTAAAGAAAATCAGTTCTAAGAGAATAGCCAGGAGAGCCGACTCTACTAAGGTGAGCCGACTCCTCCAGAGTACAACTTTGAAGACCTGAGGATCCGAGCCTACTCGACCAGAATGAAGAATCAACTCTCTGAGGATCCGAGCTGACTTGAAGAATCCAAGCCAACTCGAATGTCGATTCCAGGCAAGTAATGACTAGTTTTAGAACTTTATTTTTGAATTTAAAAAGTGCTCCAATGGTCAAATATCAAGCCCCAATGGTCTACAATGGCTATATCCACCTAAAAAGAGTACAAGACTCTTTAAATGTGGGATTTGGACAACCTTTGAAGAAGCTAATACATATTGAACAATAAATGGCTTGTGAGCAAGAGAGCACAAAAAGAACAATCAAGTCAGACTTCAAGTCTTCACCAACTCCAACTAGAAGCTTGAAGCACTTATTGAGGAAGAAGAAGAAGCCATTGAAGTGCATTAAAGTGCAATTAAAAAGGCTTCTCTTGAGCTGCAACTGCAACCATCAGACAACTTGGGTTTATCATTAGTTGCTTACTTTTTCTTACTCTTTGTGAGTTGTTAGGTTCTTGGTGAGCCTGATTAAAAACCAAGTGTGGGCTGTTAGTGATCCCATTTTAAAAGTAAAAGTGTAAGGATTTTTCATGAGCCTGGTCAAAACCAAGGTTAGGTTCTTGGTGATCCTATTGAAATCCAAGAGTTGGGTTTTTGGTGAGCTCGGTTGAAAAACCAAGTTGTGTTTTGGATTGTGAGCCTAGTAAAACACTCTGACTGTATTCCAGTGGTGAATATAATGAAAATCCCAAGTGGTATCTTGGGTAGTGGACGTAGGAGCAAGGGTGTTCCAAACCACTATAAATTTGCTGTGTTTGCATTGTACTTTTTTTTCTTTGTGTTTGCTTCTACTTTCAATTATTTGAAACACAGCATGATGTGGGACTGAGATGGGAGGATCGTCGAAGAGCTGGGAAGTCTCAAGGGATTAGGGTCAAGAAAGAGATAACCAGGGCCCTCACAACCCTCGATGTCCTAAAGGACAAAGGCAAATAGGGCCTCACACCCCTTGATGTCCCGTAGGACAAAGGTAAACAAGGCCTCACACCCTCGATGTCCTGCAAAACAAAGGCATAGGGTCGCACACCCCTCGACACCTGAAGGCGAAGGCAAAATGGGCCTCACACCCACTCCCTCATGGAGGTCGACGTTCTCAAAGAACGAAGGCAATACTACTGGGCCTCTCACCCTCCCCGCCCATGCAAGGGCGAACACTATTGGGCCTCTCACCCTCCCCGCCCATGCTAGGGTGAACGAAAAAAACAATCTTCTAAAAAAATTATTTTATTCTTCACTATACTCCTCTACTAAACTTGACTCACAGATGTTCTTTGGATTGTTAATGGGCTCAGGAGTTTCTTTCTCTAGATTTTTAATGGGTTCAACCTTTTCATACTTCAAGTCTTCAATGGGCTCAGGGGTTTTCTCATTTAAATTCTTAGAATGTTCAACCTTTTATCCTTGAAATTCTTTAAAGGGTTCTTCCTCAGTAATCTTTTTCTAATTCCTTAGACTTGATCAGGTCGACTCCAGGTTTCTTTTCCTTAAGGCTTCTTGATCTTCTTTGAACCTGGTCCTTAGGCTAAATTGGTTTGATTGTAAAGTTTTTTCCATGGTGGTTAAAGGTACAGGTATTGGTCCTACCATAAAGGGTGGCATCATGATCGTAAAGCCAAGGTCAACCTAGGATAATGCTACTGACGCCCATGGAAAGGACATCACACCGAATCATCTCTTCATATGATTGCAGCTTGATCAAGACTTGGCATCTAGATTTGATAGGTATTGTGGTCGAATCTATCCATGAGACCTTATAAGGGTTAGGGTGAGGAACTGGGGTCAATCCTAGGGATTTGACAATATTTAAAGAGATGGCATTAACACAGCTCCCACTATCAACTATGATCTTGCATACCTTATCCCCTAGTCTGACAAAGGTTTGTAGGATGTTGGTCCTATGCCAATCTTCTTGCATTTTGTTTAGGATAAGGATGCATCTAACTACTCCTAAAAGGTCTTCATATTCCAATAGTTCTTCCTCTCCCTCATACTCTTCTAGCAATTGATCTTCTGGATCAGCCTCTGAGGAAGGATCACGCTGACGGTATTCCCTAGGGTGGGGAGGTGACTCAGGCTCAAGTTTAATGGATGGTCTATTGTCCTTTTCTAAGGCTCCAAATCTATCTTCAAACTCATCAAGCCTTTTGTTTATCCTAGCTAACTATTCAGTGATGACCCTTAATTGATTCGTGGGTGATTTCCATGGGTTCACTTGGCTGGGAATGGTGCGGGTGATAGGGGACTCCTGATCTAGTTGACATGCAACACACAACGAAAGGTGTTACGGGTTTGCTAGACCTAAGAGTTCAATCATAATGAGTCCACGTAGAAGACATAGCACAATCAACTAGCCCTTTCACCAGCCAGGTAAGAGGTGGGAGTGTGGGAGGCCCCCTTGCTTTTGCAAGGACCCAATTAAGGAACCACAACATTGCTTAGGTCATTTGATACTAGACCTCTTGCCTTAGACACCAGCTTCCTAGTACCAATTGAAGGGTTGTATGCAACCAACATCCCCAAAATGGTCAAACCCAACTCGATGATGTCTCTAATCTATTAGGTTGCTACTAGATTTTAGATTAGGTTTGGGTTCAGAATGCAAGGATGGTTGTTTTTGGGCTAAGGAAAGGTAATGACTTCCTTCCCTTATCTTATGATATTGATGCCCTTAGTTTAGTTATGAAAATGATGACATACAAATGATCTAATGAAATGTACCTAAGTTTTGTTTTTTTGGATTTTTGATGTATGATAATATAAAAGATGGGAAATTAAAAAAAAATGAACCTAAATGCAAAATTTAAACTATATGGAAAATGAAAATGGGATGAGATGCACTTGCTGGAATTTTCAGGATAGAATTTTTCTTAGATGGTAATCAGCTATGTAGAAATTCTACATATTGAAATAAAATCTAGAAAAATTTTATAAAATACGTCTAATTATGAAGAATCTAGAAAAATATAAATCACAAAAATCTGACATTCTTACAGGTAGAAACAATTAAAATATCAGACTATGTACTGAGATGAAAAAATATAGAAATTTGAAGATACTAGATATCAATAATGCAAAACTATTCTTTAAAATTTAAACTTAACTCATTGTGTTCCCCTTCAAAGGTCAATCACATCGGCACCCCTACAGGCCATAGAAAATTCTCGTGGAAAGGGATGTGAGGGTCTGCAGCCCTTCTTTTTTCTATGACTGGACGGTCATGGTGAAGCACCTAATCCAAGTACTTAAGAAGATGCTAAGTCCTAACCATGCTCTGATACAGGAGGATCGTCGGAGAGCTGAGAAGTCTCCAGGGATCCTCCCAACTCAGTCCCACATCACAGCACCTCCATACTAAAGTATATTTAAAGAGCACATATCTGTTCAAATTTTTTAAATTCCCAATTCACCCCCTTTTAGGAAAGCCACTTGGGCAACAACTAGTATCAGAGTAGAGTCTCCGAATTTCAATTAGAGTAAAGATTTATGGCTCATCCCATGAGTACAAGGCCAATCCACTAATAGACCTCCACTATTCACTAGCACAAATTATTCTTACTGGAAAGCTAGAATGAAGATATACATTCAAGCTATTGATTTTCAATTATGGAAGGTCATTCTTAAGGGTACAAATGTTCATGATTAAAGTTGATGACATGGATGTCCAAAAACTTGAAGAGGATTGGGATGATCACGACATGAAAATGGGGTGAACTGAATGCCAATGCCATAAACTTACTTTATTATGCTTTGGATGCAAATGAGTTCAATCAAATTTCTATTTTCTCATCTGCAAAAGAAATTTAGGATAAACTCGAAGTTACCCATGAAGGAACTTCCCAAGTGAAGATCTCAAAAAACAATCTTCTAGTATGTAACAATGAATTATTTAACATGGAGCAAAATGAAACTATCTCTATAACACTTTTATAGTTTATAGATATATTAATAGTTTGAAAAGTCTTGGCAAGGTTTATTCTTATGCTGACTTAGTACAGAAGATTCTAAGATCACTTCTAGATAAATGGGATCCCAAAGTAACTGTCATCTAGGAAGCAAAAGATTTAAACACACTAACTTTGGATGAACTGCTAGGTTTCTCATCACACATGAACTGGCTATACAGCATAGGAATGAAGATGATTAGAAAAAAAGAGAACTATTGCCTTCAAAGCTGCATCGGAATCAAAGAAATCAGATGAGGAATCGGAAGATGACTACTCCTTCTCCGAAGATGACTTAGAGGATGAAGATATAGCTATGGTCATGAGGAGATTTAGAAGATTTATGGGCAAGAAGAAGGGAAGGTACTTCAAAAAATTTCACAAGAAAGGTGAACACAATAAGGACAAGGAAAGAGAAAAAGAAAAGGATCAAATGCCCATATGTTATGAGTGTAAGAAGCCTGGGCATATCTATCCCGATTGTTCTCTATAAAGAAAATGTTAAGAAGAAGAAGAAGAAAGCGATGGTTGTTGCTTGGAGCGATAGTGAGGAGTCGACTTCAACAGAAGAGGAAGAGACCACAAAAACTATCAATCTATGCCTTATGGGTCTCGAAGATGAATAATGTCCCTTGAACCTCAAGCTGAATTTATTTTTGATGAACTAAATTCTGCATTCCATGATTTGCTTTCAGAATTTAAAAAGGTTGGAATAAAAATTAGAGCTTTAAAGAACAATAATGATTCTTTATTAAAAGAAAAGGAAAAGATTTCAGAAAAGAACAAGTTATTGCAAAAAGAATTAATTGACTTTTCTGAAAACAACAAAGCTTTGAAAATTGAAAAAAATCTGTATCTTAAGAAAAACAAAGCTTTGATTGATGAAAATAATGATTGAAAAGAAAGATAGAAAAACTCAAGCCATTGGTTGAAAATCTTACTTTAAGTTCAAATAAGCTTGAGTTGATTTTGAAAGAGCAAAGAATTTTAAGTAACAAGACTGGAATTGGTTATAATACTTCAAATATAAATAAAATTTCAACTACTAAATTTGTATCCTCAAAAGCATTTGTACCAAAATTTATTTCTCAAAATGCTTTTGTATCACAGCTTCTACATCTACAACATATGCTTTTATATATAGAACTTCAAAGCTTACATCTTTTCAAAATACTAGAATTGTTTGTTATGCATGTCATAGGGTTGGACACAAATTTTTCCAATGTAATTTGTTAAAGAAAAATAGAAATACAAAGAATAGAATTAGAAAGATTTGGATTCCCAAAGGAACCACCCCTGCTAACCTACAAGGACCCAAGATAGCTTGGGTACCTAAAAGAACCTCATGATTATTTTGCATAATGTCTTGCAGCACAAAAAATGAAAAAAAGATGGTATCTGGATAGCGGCTGTTCAAGATATATGACAGGTGACATGGAATTCATCACCCTAGAGATGAAAGAAGGAGGTTTGGTAACTTTTGGAGATAATGGCAAGGAAAAAAATAATCAAATTGGTAAAATCAAAGTAACCCCCTCTACTTTTATTGAAAATGTATTGCTAAAAGACAAATTGAAGCATATTTTGTTAAGTATTAGTCAATTGTGTGATAAAGGCTTCAAGGTTGTCTTTGAATCATCTATATGTATAGTAACAAACTCACTTGATTCTAACAACAAATTCATTGGACATAGACTTGAAAATATTATGTAGTAGATCTTAATGATCTAGCCAAGTCTAGTAGTTCCAGTCTAGTAACAATGAATGCTAAGACTAAGGAGCCTTGTTTACTTTGGTATAGACGATTTGGTCATGCTAGCATGCATACTATTGTCAAATTGATTTCCAAGAATCTTGTTAGAGGTTTACCTAAATTTAAAATTGATTTTGAACATGTTTGTGATGCTTGCAAAATGGGTAAGCAAACTCAGGGAGTTTTAAATCTAAAAATATGATTTCAACTTCTAGACCCTTGAGCTACTTCACATGGATTTATTTGGA
Source organism: Areca catechu (assembly GCA_021397845.1). Classification (NCBI taxonomy): domain Eukaryota; kingdom Viridiplantae; phylum Streptophyta; class Magnoliopsida; order Arecales; family Arecaceae; genus Areca; species Areca catechu. The sequence goes on along the minus strand of CM038052.1, from coordinate 138,099,694 downwards.
ACAACTAAGACCACAAGCCTAGGTGGTATGAAATATGCACTTGTGATAGTAGATAATTTATCTAGATTTATATGGATCTTGTTTATTGTACATGAAGATAAAACTTTTAAAGTATTTCGAAAATTCTACAAGAAAGTTTCAAATCAGAAAAATCTTTCAATTATTTCTATTAGAAGTGATCATGGCACGAAATTTGAAAATCAATTTTTTGATGATTATTTCATAGAAAATGGTATTGATCATAACTTCTCCGCTCCTAGAACACCACAACAAAATGGTATTGTAGAGAGAAAATAGGACTTTGGAAGAGATGGCCCGAACAATGTTATGTGAAGGCAATCTTCCAAGGTACTTTGGACAGAAGTGGTGAACACGGCTTATTATATTTTAACCATGTTTTGATTCGACCAATGTTATAGAAAACCCCTTATGAGCTTTGGAATGAAAAGAAACCAAATATTAATTATTTTCATATTTTGGTTATAAATGCTTTGTGCTGAATAATGAAAAGGATAATCTAGAAAAAAATGATGCTAAATTTGATAAAGCAATTTTCTTTGGTTATTCAATACATAGCAAAGCATATAGAGTATTTAATAAAAGAACATTGACTGTAGAAGAATTAGTACATGTTATATTTGATAAAACTAACCCCTCACTTTCAAAGAAAGAAGAGTGTATAGATAATAATGTAAGTACACTTAAAAAGAAAATGGAAGATATGAGCATGCAAGAGAGACCAACTCAGGAAGGAGAAGAGATGGTAAGTAAAGATCATGCTGATCTACCAAGAGAATGGAGGTATGTAACTTCTCATCCAAGAGATTTAATTATGGTGATCCCTGTTGCCTAGTAAGCAACCCAAGAGGGGTGGTTGAATTGGGTCTTTAAAAAATTATTACTGAATGCAATGCAATACTATGCAATCCAATCCAAATTAATCAAGGTACTATGGATTTAAATGTAATGCTCTTAAGTACAAGTGTAGTAGAATTAAAAAACAATAAATGAAAGAGCAAGTAGAGAGAACAATCAACCATAAAGACAAAAAAGTATAGTGGTTCGGTGCTATCCAATGCATCTACATCCACTCCCCAAGATCCACTTGGAAATTTACTATAATTTCAATCGATTAGAGCCGATTAGTTTTTCGGGCTCACTAATCAAAACCCGACTTGTTTTCACAAAGCTCACAAGTCAAAACCTCACTTGGTTTTACGGGCAAACCAAGAACCTAAATGGTTTTACGAGCTAACCACAAACCTCCCTTGGTTTTCCGGGCTAACCAATAACCTAATGGTTTTCAAAGGATCACCAATAACCTCCCTGGTTTTACAATAGGTTAACCAAGAACCCTTATAACAAATAAGTTTTGAAGTAGAGAAACAATATAAGCTTTCTAATAAAAAGTGGGTATCTCTTTGAAGCTTGATGTAGTGGTGCTTTGAACTTGTTGAAGCCTCTTTGATTGCTTAAGAATGGATGATCTTCAATGCTCTTGAAGGCTCTTGAATGCGTGGAGGCTAGCATTTGCTTGAGAGTAGTTGAATCTTTAAAGAATAGGAGTGAATGCACTCTTTTCTTCTCTCATGGATGCTTCTATTTCATTCTTATCAATTATTTTTTTTTGATTTGATTTGGAGCATTTATATACCTTCCCAAGGCCTCAATCTGGTTTATAGCTATTAGACTTGAAAAACTAGCCATTGGAGGGCAAAAGGGTCGAGTTCTGTGTTTGAAAAACTAGCGATTACTGTTTCCAGAACTCCATATATCGACACTTCAGGCTATGTATCGACACTTTAGGTGAACACTTGAACTTCTTGAGTTGACACCTAGTTCAAATATCTTCAATCGGTCTTCTGAAAATCTCAGATGTATCGACACTTTCTTAGGTGAGTCGACACTTTGAGTCGACACATTGCTTCCATGTGTCGACACTTCTGCAGTTCTTCAATTTTAACAAGTTCTATGGTTTGAAAATCTCAGACGATGAGCTGATCCATGCATCGACACTTGGAGTCTACACTTCAGGTCCATGTGTTGACACTTCAGCCATGCTATCTGAAATATTCTTTGCGTACCGGCTTGAGTGGACACTTCACTTCCATGTGTCGACACTTGGTGTCATGTGTCGATACTTTGAGTCGACACCTCACTGAAATCTTCATAGAAATGACTGAACTTGTGCTGAATCAAATTTATACTTCACTCTTTTAACCATTCAAGCAAACTTTGACTATCCAAGTCTTCTTTGAGCAGATCTTTTCATATAAACTTGGCTTCTTCAATCAAATCAACTTCTTCAAATTTGTGAGCATCATTTTCTATAAAAACACATCTCAAGGAAATCATTAGTACTCAACTTATACTTAACCATTTTGCTTATCATCAAAATCAATAACGGAGTCAACAATCTCCCCCTTGATGATGACAAAATACTTAAGTATAAATTGCTTAAAAAGCTTTTAAAAGAATTCATTAAGGTGCATAAAACTAAATGTAACAGGTGTATCAAGGTAATTTTCAATATTGATATACCAGAAAAAGAGTGATATACTGATTAAGAATATCAAAGCAAGTTATAATGATTGAGAGTATTAGAGATTTGGATATATATGAGACATAAACACATGAATCGTGATACTCTACAAGAAAATTCAGCAATAAACAAGGCTCCCCTTGAATTGATGATTCATAAAAGAGTTTGTAAATATCTTTTCAAACATTTAACAAGGGGTTTTAAGATCAAATTCACTTTAAAAAAAAAAATCAATGAAAACAAAGTATAGCTCCCCTTTCTTAAGGAATTTGTAAACAATTTTCAATTCAAGTTTTCAAAATAATTTGCAAATTTGCAAATGCTCTTATTTACCATTCAAGTTTTCAAAATAATTTTCAAATTTGCAAATGCTCTTATTTACCCCTTGCACATCACAAATATATATCACATTTATAGCTCTTATTTACCTTTTGCACATCACGAATATATATCACATTTATACTTTAGTCCTATTACTCCTCCTTTTTGTTATCATTAAAAAGGTAGGAAGACAATAGGCAATTCAATCTTTCATTCACAAATGAAGACAATGAAGTACTAAGAACAATTTAAGACATTTCATTCATTTTCATCAAGGGCATAAACATGAAGAACAACATAATATTTCATTTAAAGTTAGAATTTGTACAATAGTGAAACATACAAAAGATGCATAAAAGTAAACTATCTAAAAATACATAGATATCCTAATCCTCATCCTCCTCATCATCAACAGAAGATGATCCGATCTCAATCGGTCCTGTATCAGTAGAAGATCGAGCTCGAGGCCATATCGATCTGAGATCTCGGAGTCGGGTCTTGGTTGGTCGTGGAGGGGTATGACGACCATGTCCTCTGCGTCGAGCATACATCTAACCTCTGGCTAGAGTAGAAGTGGAAGCAATGTCCTCCACAGGAACAGAACTGATCAGATCGACAGTCTCAATGACTACCGGAAGTGGCATACGATCAAAGGATGGACCGAAGTCAAGATACTGAAGGCAAGGTGTATAAAACCCTAGCTCTTGGATAAGTGAGGATGGGTGAATGGTAGGAGTATCAACAGATGGTGTATCAAAAATAGGCGTATCAGCTGATGATACGATAAGTGTATCAAGGATAGATATATCAGTTGAAGGATGAATAGGTAAGTCTACAATCGACGAATCAATAATAGGAGTGTCAATCATGAGTGTATCAATAATGGGTGAATCAATAACTGGTGAATGAACAACAGGAGAATCAATAACTGGTGAAAGATGAAAGAATAGGACAAAATATGATCATCTGATCTAGAAGGAGGAGAAGATGGGACTGGAGTCTGGGTAGGTGAACTAGAAGGGTCATGAGTAGGACTCCTGGGCAAGTCTGCCGTCACCTATGCCACTGGCTCTGAAATCAGATATGGAAAGTCAAATCTATCAGAGTCAGTCTCCTCATCATCTCCATCAACATCACTGTCACTATCAACAACTAGTGTTGGAGCAGGTGGAGCTGTATCAGCAATTGGAGTACTTACCAAAGGTCTAGACATAGCGATCAATATAGTTGAGATGCCATCACTCATACCACTATGGCTCTCTTTAGTCTCAGCTATGAAGTAGTCAATACGCTGTCTAACGATCAAAAGATTTATCTCAATGCATTTGACTTTGTCCAATAAACTATATGAAACTCTTGGAGTCTTCGTTTGAACTGGCTGAGGCTGTGCTGAAGTAGTAGGCTCAGACTGAGATGCAACCTCTGGCTGTGCTGCTATCTCAGGCTGACTCTCAGTAGGTCCTGCCTCACCAGAAAGGATGCGCTCCTCCTCTACAGCATCATCATCGTCAACTCTATCATCGATCTGACTAGATACTCTCTGTCTCCACTGGCCTCGGAATAGATGATAACCCATCCTATGTAATGACCTGATGTCATACACATCAGTATGAAGTAGCATACAGAAGGGCTCATCCTCAAAGCTTACACCATACTCTCTGAACATAAAGTCAACCCCATCCCTAGGGCAGGCAGAGTCACTGACTCATCGATGCCTCCGTCATCTGGTGAACCATGAGCACTGGAAGGCAGACGAGTGTGTGCTGAACTAATGAGACAATCACTAGCAACTCCCGCTTAGTGATGTAATCGAAGCATCCAGTCTTAGACAGAAGGATCCGGGCGATAATATGGTGCAATAATCTTATCTCTGCTGTCAGGCGGGATGCAGGTGCGGTGGCTCCCTCAGGCAATATATCAGACTCAAAAATACACTGGAGACCACTCACTTGATCAATCAGGCTATCCACCACTGATCCAGTCATCGGAATGTCCCAAACTCTGCTCAAGGTCTCTGAGGTAACTGGAATATCTTGGCCTCTCACCTGAGTCATCCAACCATCAAACCCATGGATGAGTGATCCATAAAACTCTCGAATAAGCTCGGGATAATATCTCTCGCTCAGTGAACAAAAAGATGTCAAACCAGCCTCTCGAATCTACTATCCGATCCTAAAGTGCTGCTGGTCGACGAAACTAAAATCTACTCATCATCCTCCGATGACGGTCTTCGAGCTCATCCAGCTAGAAGCTACAAAAAGAGGTCGTACAGGTGGATCAGGAGCTCTAGCCTCGTGTCTGGCCTTCATTCTTTGTTTTTCCTCCTGATTGGACCTGGCAAGGGTGACGAACTACTTGCTTTCAGGGTCCCATTGATCATAATAAGAATTTGGACAAGTTTTGGATGGAAACCTAGGGTTTATGGCTCAAAATGCAAATGGGAGGCGAAATGTCGCTAAATCCAAGCAAGAAAGTGTCCCAAACAAAGAATCAATGGAGTTAAAGCTCAAATTAAAAGGAAGGAGGAGTGAGGAGTACCTTAGGTTATGTGTCGGCTCGAGTGGGAAGATAAAATGAAGAAAACCCTTTCAAAAAGCCCTTATTCACGATTTGCTGCCATTCATGTGTCAACACATCGACTTAAAAATCAAAAAATAAGAGGTTGAAGGTTTGATCAAAATCATAGATAATTCAATAAAATTCAGTAAAATTAATAATGATTGAGTATAATTGATGTCAAATTGATCCTTTTTTAGTCAAAAATAAGAAAATTTTAATCAAAAGGATTGATGATCCCGAGCTCTCTTCTAATCTAACAAAACCAATCTTCCAAAAGGGGTTTAGTCAAAATATCAGCTAATTAAAATTTAGTACTAATAAATTCAAGCACAACATCATTATTTTCAACATGATCTCTAATAAAATGATGTCTAATTTAAATATATTTACTTCTAGAATATTGAACATGATTTTTTGTCAAGCAAATAGTACTAGTATATCACATTTAATAGGTGTACTAGCCAACTTGATTCCAAAATCTTCAAGTTGTTTCTTAATCCATAAGATTTGAGCACAATAACTTTCTGCTGCAATATACTCAGTCTCAGCTGTGGATAGTGAAACTAAAGTTTATTTCTTGCTAAACCAGGAGATTAAGTTAACTCTAAAAAATTGGCAAGTACCACTAGTACTCTTTCTATCCAATTTACAACCATCAAAATTAGCATCAGATATCCAATTAATTTAGTAGATGAATTTCTAGAATATCATAAACCAATATCAATTATACCAGATAGATATCTAATAATGTGCTTAAAAGCCAATAGATGTGATTCTTTAGGTTTAGACTGATATCTAGCACACATGCATACACTGAATATTATATCTGGTCCACTGGTAGTTAAGTAAAGTAAAGAGCCAATCATACCTCTGTATAACTTTTGATCTACTGATTTACCATGCTCATCCTTATCAAGTCTGCAAGAGGGGCTCATAGGCATACCAATTGCTTTAGTAGTCTCCATCCCAAACTTCATTATGATTTTCTTGTGTACTTAGCTTGGTTGATGGAGATTCCATCTTTAGTTTTCTTAATCTGGAGTCCGAGAAAGAAATTGAGTTCTCCCATCATGCTCATCTCGAACTCACCCTGCATTAGCTTAGCAAACTCTTGATAAAGAATTTCATTAGAAGCACCGAAAATGATATCATCAACGTATATTTGTACTACTAATAAATCATATCTTTCTTTTTCAAAAATAAGTTTTATCAACATGGCCTCTAGAAAATTCATTTTCAATTAAAAATTTGCTGAGTCTTTCATACCAAACTCGAGGTGCTTGCTTTAATCCATAAAGTGCTTTGTGCAATTTAAAAATATGATCAGGATGTACATGATTTTCAAATCTAGGTGGTTGTTCAACAAAAACTTTTTTATTAAAAAACCATTTAGAAAAGCACTCTTAATATCCATTTGAAACAATTTAAAATTCATAAAACAAGCAAATGCTAATAATAGTCTAATTGCTTCAAGTCTAGCAACATTAGCAAAAGTTTCATCAAAATCAATCCCTTCTTCCTGATTATAGCCTTTAGCAACTAGCCTAGGATTATTTCTAACAACAATTCCATTTTCATCTAATTTATTCCTAAATATCCATTTAGTGCCAATAATAGAGACATTAGATGGTCTTTCTATTAATGTCCAAATATTATTTCTATCAAACTGAATTAGTTCATCTTGCATGGCATTAATCCAGTTAGGGTCTTATTCAGCTTCTTCAAAATATTTATGCTCTACTTGAGATACAAAAGCTATATAATCACATTCATTTCTAATTGAGGCTCGAGTTCTCACCCTTTAGATGGATCACCTAGGATTAATTTTTTAGGATGTCCATGAGTATACTCCACTCCTTAGATAGATCTTGGTGCTTTGGAGTGTCTTCACCTTTCTCACTTTTATTTTGATCTTCTTCACTTGGTTGAGGAGGTTGATCATTCAGTGTCATCTTTTGAAGCTTGTCAGCACCTGCACATTCATCAAAACTATCATCTTTTTGGAGGATTTGTTAGTAGATTCTTGAAAAATAACATGTACTGACTCTTCTACAACCAAAGTTCTTTTGTTAAACACTCTGTATACCCTGCCTGATATGGAGTATCCTAAAAAGATATCTTCATTAGACTTGACATCAAATTTTTCAAGATTATCTTTTTCATTATTTAAGATAAAATATTTGTAACCAAAAACTCGAAAATACTTTAAAGTTGGTTTTCTTTGATTCCAAAGTTCGTAAGAAGTTTTCGTCAAAATATGGTAGATTAAAACTTGATTCAAAATGTAACATGTAGTATTAATAGCTTCAGCCCAAAAATATCTCGGTAAATCATTTTTACAAATCATATTACGTGCCATTTCTTCTAAAGTATGATTTTTTTTTTCTACTATCCCATTCTGTTGAGGTATCCTAGGTACAGAAAAGTTATGTTCAATTCGTTTCATTATAAAAGTTTTCAAAATCTTGATTTCAAATTTAGTTCCATGATCACTGCAAATACAAACAACTGAAATACCTTTGTTATTTGAAACTTTTTGATAAAACTTATAAATACAGAAAATGATTCATCTTTATGGCTAGAAAGAAAATCCATGTAAATCTTGAAAAATCATCCACTATGACTAATCCATATCTCTTGCCTCATAGACTTGATGTGCTAGTTGGTCCAAAGAGATCCATATAAAGTAGTTATAGTGGCCGACTAGTAGTTACAAAGCCTTTTGGTTTGAAAGAGGTTTTAACTTATTTTCCAAATTGACATGCTTGGCAAACTCTATCTTTTTAAAATAAAGTTCAGGTAATCTCTAACTAAATTCTTTTTGCAAAGTTTTGAAAAGTACATAGCATGCTGCATGCCCTAGTTTTCTATGCCAATGCCAACTAGTCTCATCTTTAGTAGAATTCATTGCAACAAGGTATTCTCCATTAGGCAAAGATAGATCATCTAAGTCTATCAATAAACATTACCATGCCTTTTTCCACTGAACTGTACTCCATTTGTATCCGAACTAGCAATCATGCAATAAGATGATTTAAAAACAACTTGAAAACCTTTATCGCAAAATTGATTAGTGCTAAAAGATTGTGCTTCAAATTATCAACTAGAAGAACATTACTAGTACAACTAGAAGGAGTAATGTGAACCTTACCAATACCAATGATTTTTCCTTTACCATTATTCCCGAAGGTCACACTTCCTCCATTCAAAGCTTCAAGAGAAGTGATTTGCTTCACATCTCCCGTCAGTTACTTGAGCAACCACTATCAAGATACCAAAGTCTTTTATTTTCCTTGGAACCCATACTTCACCAAAATAATGATTTTTCTTAAATTATATTGAAAAGACTTTTGACCTTGCTTTTTACAAGTAAACAAGTTATGCTAGAAGATATAGGTACAAAAAGTTTTTGAAATATTTTTGTTGTTTCTGTGGTCTATATCCTAATCCTGCTTTATTGAAAATGACTCTTTGGCAATTCAAAAGTAGATTCAATTTTTTGAACTATAGGTAAATTTTCAACAAAAGGCTTTATCTTTTTAAGTTCATTTTTGTACTTAACATTTCCAATTCTAAATCTTTATTCTTTTTAAAAGATCACCATTTGAAATAACATTCTTGGGCCTTTTGAAAACTTTATTCTCATTGACAAAGCATTGTTTTCCTTTTCTAAAACATCTAATTTAGTTTACAAATCACTAACTTTATTTAACAAAGAATTATTTTCATTAGAAATACTGTTTGCATGCTTTTTCAATTTCTTATTTTTAGATAGAATTAATTATAATCATGAACTAATTCATCAAAAGCATTCTTCAACTCATCAATAGTAAAATCTAATTCGGTATCGGATATTACCTCATCTTATTTTTGATGTGCCATAAGACATATTTGCAACTTCAGTTTGCTCTTCTTCAGAACTGGAGTCTTCACTATCATTCCAGGTGGCCATCATTGCTTTTTTCCTTAACTTCATCCTTAATTTCTTCAGGAGAGGACAATCAAACTTGTAGTGACCCAGCTTCTTGCACTCGAAGCATGTAGGTATTTCCTTCTCATTTTCTTTTTCTTTTTCTATCTCTTTCTCTTTTACTTTTTCTTTTGATTGAAATTTCTTCTTGTAAGGAAACTTCCTTGTCTTTATGAATCATCTCAATTTCTTTGCAAGGAGGGCTTCTTCACCTCATCTTCATCTTCTTCTTTGGACTCATTGACTGAGGATTCTCTTGTATGTTTGATTTGAAAGCAATCCTGATGGGGGATGGGTCAGGGTAGGATCGTCGACGAGCTGAGAAGTCATCAAAGATTAGGGTATCCTATTTTTTTTTTTCATTTTTTTTCTATTGTGGTGGTGAAGAAAAAATAGGGATGGAGGGTAGGAAAATTGGACCCTCTAGGACTTGGGACTTACATTCACGGAGAGACATCTCACCTTTAGGGTATCTCACCCATCCTAATACATATAGCCTAGGGCATCCCACCCATCTCACTACATGCGGAGCCTAGGGCATCCCATCCAAATCGCTACCTGGGGTCATGAAGGAAAATCCCTAAGACCATAAAGGGGACTCGATGGGGAAAGGGGATAACTAGGGTCTCACATCCCTCGACGCCCGAAGGTGAAGGACAAACGAGCCTCTCACCCTCCCCATATAGGGAAAATGAAAAGAAAAAACTCTTTTCTAAAAACTCACTTGATTAACCAAATTGACTTTTTTATAAAGAACTGAGGGTGGTATTTATAGACCTGTCCAACCCTTATTTGAATTTGAATACAAGATAAAATGATAGGGATGATTCAAATTCAAATACAAGATAGGATAAGATAAGTCTATCCATATTTCAATCCTAGCCAACCAAATCCTAATTCAAAATTCAAACAAAAGAAAAAGATAAATCCCAAATTTATTTTGGATATCCTCCAAGATTCGTGTAGCTCTAGGATTCATGCTTGCTCCGGGATCCATGCTGGCGATGTCCCCATCTTCCCCTAAGGTGGGGAAAACTCGACTCTGTCGAGTTAGGCTCAGAAATCTTCAGGCTCCACATGTGCAAGGCCTGCAGACCAATTAAACCCAAGAAACATTCTACTCTGAATATTGTGTGGCACTAAAATTTGTGCAGCCTTAAAATCTATGGCTTTAAGAAGCATGCAACTCTGAAATCCGCAAAGGGGACTTGAAATCAGCAACAAGAACATGAAGTCGTCAAAGTGAACTGGCTTGCTTTAAAAAGCATGCAGAGGAGAATTCGGCTCTGGATGCCGGGTTTGCATTCATGTTCATGTGCTACCTTTCTTCCACAATGGCCGATGAAGGGTGGAACAAGGGATGTCTTTGGAGGAGGGAATTCTGGTGAGCTTCGTCGATGATGACACAGGGGCGGAGAGGACTACCGGACCTGAAAGAGGTGATGCCGGATTTGGAGAGGGGCTGGCCGGTAGCAACTCAGTTTGGTTGCAGGCGGTGGATGATGCGGGAGCCGTCGATGCTGGTGTGGTCCCTGGATCTCGTCCTCCTTGACCCTATTCTTGATGAGGGCATGGTGATAGATGGAAGAGATGAAGGAGAGGAGGATGCCCTGGGGGAAAGTAGTTCGGAGAGGGAGGCGGCGAGATGGAAATCGGTAGAGGCACGGTCTATTTGGCCATCGAACGCGGAGCAAGCGGCGATGATCTGGGTTGGGATGGAACACGGTCCGGATGATGCTAGAGAAATTTTGAGTGGTGAGTAGTGAGATGTTGTATTAGGTGAGGTAGAGCGGCGACGAGGAGTAGCAAATGAAGGTCTGGTCGCTATTGAGATGGAAGGTGTGCTTGGTGGAAGAAGGGTTGGAGACGACGGAGAGGATGGCATGGATGCCGCGGCAGCGGCACAAATGGCATAGGGGTGCCAGCACGGGCGGTGGATGTCGGGGTAGCCATAGACATCTCCAGATGGGAGGGAGATGACGGCACTTGGCTTAGCTCTAGTGAACGGCAGTGATGAAAGGGGAGGAGACGGTCGGTAGATGATCGATTGTAGGGAGGGAGGCCCGGCTTGTTTGAAGAAAATGGCGATGGGGCCTCGCTCGGTGATCGTAGGTGTATGGACGATCTGCTGCACAGGGGGCTTCGATGGTGTCGGGGCATCGATTTACAGGAAATGGCTTCGATGGGTGGGTGGAATGGTGGTTTTGTGGCACAAGGAGAGCAGAGGATTGAGGGATGAGATGTCATAACGTGCCAAAGGAAACAGGCAGATCCGGAGGAGATTCGGATAGGAGGACATGGGAGATTCTTCTTCCTCTTTCGGTGACTAGGATTGGGGATGGAGCCGACGGTTGGTTGAGGTGACTTCATGGGTGGTAGCAGATGGAAGAGGTGGGATTCGAGCATTGCAATGGAGGTTCTTCTCTAGGAAGAAGATGTCTTTAGTGAGATGGCTGAAGAGAGGAGTCCCTGTTGGAGGCATCACATGGAGATGAACAGAGGATCGGCTTATGGGATGGATGTCTGCTATGCAGGAGATCGTGTTGTAGGAGTCCGGAAGCATCTGGGCAGAGGTCTGTGGTGGATCGGAGATGAGATGGTGGCTGGTGGTCTCGGGAAGGGTTGATCGCTGTAAAAAAGGAAGTTACGTTGGCACGGGCTGCCGGCATGTGGAAGATCAGGTGAAGGCACTGATCTAAGGAACTTCGATCGCAGAGGAAGATGGTGGCTGTGAGTAGTGGAGCGAGAATAGGAAAGATGGAGAATGGTAGAACTGGTTAGGAGAAATCTAGATTTGGGAAAGAACGTACCCTAACCTACCATGCTCCGATACCAAAATTGATGGGGGACGGGTCAGGGTAGGATCATCAACGAGCTGAGAAGTCGCTGAAGATTAGGGTATCCTATTTTTTTTGTTCATTTTTTTCTATGGTGGTGGCGAAGGAAAAATAGGGATGGAGGGTAGGAAAATTAGACACTCTAAGACTTGGGACTTACATTCACGGAGAGACATCTCACCTCTAAGGCATCTCACCCATCCCACTACATGTAGCCTAGGACATCCCACCCATCTCACTACATGCGGAGCTTAGGGCATCCAACCCAAATCGCTACCTGGAGTCGTGAAAGAAAATCCCTAAGACCATAGAGGGGACTCGATGGGGAAAGGGATAACTAGGATCTCACACCCCTCGATGCCCGAAAGCGAAGGACAGACGGGCCTCTCACCCTCCCCATACGGATGCGAACGAAAAGAAAAAAATCTTTTCTAAAAACTCACTTGATTAACCAAACTTATTTTTTTACAAAGAACTGAGGGTGGTATTTATAGATCTGTCCAACCCTTATTTGAATTTGAATACAAGATAAAAAGATAGGGATGATTCAAATTCAAATACAAGATAGGATAAGATAAGCATATCCATATCTAAATCTTAACCAACCAAATCCTAATTAAAAATTCAAACAAAAGATAAAGATAAATCCCAAATTTATATTGGATTTCCTCTGGGATTCGTGCAGCTCTAGGATTCATGCTTGCTCCGGGATCCATGCTGGTGATGTTCCCATCAAATCCCCTTTTTCTTTTTATCCATGTCCATTGACTTTTGCTTCAAATTCAGCTCATAAGTCATGAGCGATCCAACCAGCTGCTCTAGAGGTAGCTTACCAACATCCTTTGGTTCTTGGATTGCTGTCACCTTCAGATTCCACGATGTTGGAAGTGACCTGACATGGCTCGGAGAGTCTCAATGTTTTAGAAGTTTGAGCTGACTTGAGCATAATGAGCCGATTCGCCCAAAGTATGCAATTCACAAGTTTCAGAAACTCTGAGCCATGAGCTGACTCGAGCTAGAAGAGCCGACTCATACAGAGTTTGTGCTTTTCCTAAATGAGACTTCGAGCCAACTTGACCCAGAAGAGCCGACTCGTCTAGAGTTTGTTTTTGGTCTGTCTGTGACATCAAGCTGACTTAAGGTTCTCGAGCTGACTCGAGTGACGGGTTCTGGGTTTCTAATGGCTAGTTGCTGAATCAAATTTTTGAATTCAAAAGGCCCTCCAACGGTCTATTTCGATTTCCTAGGCCCTACAATGGCTAGTTTTGCTTGAAGACTATAAAAGAGAGTATTTATGATGGATTAAACAATCAACCATTGATTATTCATTGAGAGAAAAAGAGCATTCAAGGGAATTTCAAGTCTTTCACCAACCAACTTCAAGTGAGCATTCAAGAAAGGATTCAAAGCTTCTCCAAATCATCTTCATTCATTGAATCCAACTTTTGAGGAAGTCAAGAAGCAGCTTCAAGAGTATTCAAGAGCATCTAAAGCAAGGCTTCAATTTGAGCTTCATCGGCAACTACCAAATAAATGGGTTTGTTATAAAGTTGCCATTATCTTTTAATATATCTTATTTTCTCTTCAAGAGCAGCAACGGGCAGTGTCTTATGAGTGTTGAAGGTTTTTAGGTGAGCCTATTAAAACCTAAGTTTGGGTTACTTCGGTGAGCTCGGTTCTAAAAATCAAAGGAGTTAGGTTCTTAGTTAGCCTGTATTAAAACCAAGTGTGGGTTTCTTTGGTAAGCCCGATTTAAAAAACAAAGTGTAGAGGTTTGAATTGTGAGCCTATTAAAACAATCCAATTATATTCTGGTGGGGGATATAGTGGAAATCCCAAGTGGTACTGGGGTAGTGGACGTAGGAGCGGGTTGCTCCGAACCCCTCTAATTTCTTGTGTTTGAGATTGTGTTGATTGACTTCTTTGTATTGATTGATTTACTTGCTTCCGCATTGCATAATCTATCACAACACCAACACTAAAAGATTTTCAAAGTGCACATATTTATAAGAAAGTTTTATCCAATCACCCCCCTCTTGGGAAGCCACTTGGGCAATACATCCAGATCCCCAATTCGATGCTTACTCACCTTATCCTTAGTATCATCTTTTACTTTATTGGTAGTTACATTGATATATATGAAAAGGTGAGAGAATAATTGATTAATCTTAGATGTAAAACAATGTCTGATTTTAGATAGTATGAGGATAACTTCCTTTCTAAGTTGTACCAACTTCAAGACCCAAACTAGGAGTTTTGGAAAGAAAAATTTATCTCTAACTGCAACCATTATTTGCTGAGATAGTAAGATCCTGACTTAGGTAAGAAGATGATGGTAGTTAATTACAATGCCTTTGACATAGGTAAAATAGCCTAAAAAAATTAATTTGTTGGTGCCAACTTTGTAATGATCTAAAAATCAGAGATCAATTAAAAAGGTAGAGAATGCTTGGAAGAAAAGAACTAGGTGATTTTTGTCAACAATTTGGATTTCAATTTAATAAACCATATCAGAGGAAAAAAATCTAAAGAAAATTAAAAAGATTACTTTGGAGGAAAAAAGAAACTGCAAAATCCAAAAAAGATGATTTCTGGAAAAACTTATCCTAAACCTAACCCTACGAAGGATAAGAGAAGAGAGAAGTGACCAAGTCTCCTATTTGTTATTTCTATGGAGAATCTAGACATTATGCAAACAAAGGCATTCAAAAGGATATGCATAGGAAAATCGAACAAATATCTGAAATCCAAAATTTGGATGAGATTAAAGAAAAACTCAATGATTTGATCAATAACCTAAATCCAGAGCCAAATCATGAGCTAGATTTAGAAGATGATTTTGATGATACTAATGACTTTTTATTCCAAGACAATTACTCCTTTGAAACCAGTAGTGATGAGTTTTAGTATTATCTAATGAAGAGCAATTTCTAATTGATATGATCGATTCTCTAATAAATCCAAAGGAAAGACAAAGTCAAATAGAAAATCTTTTTATCCTAATCAAAGGACAAAAGGCAAATCAAACTCTTCAAAATAATAAAGAAAAAATAGATTTCAACCAAGAGATCTATACTATGGATGAGGCATTTTGAAAACTCTGGGATACTAAGAAAAAAGGCTTAAAACCAATCCTAGATGAATTGCTAAAATAGCAAAAAATCATGCAAGGAGGAATCTAAATCTTGAAAGAAAGATTGAGGTTTATCGAAGAAAAGACCTTGATAGAGAAAAAATAGAAAATCTAAATCCAAAAATAGGATTTTAGATTTTTGATTAATCAAAAGAAAAATCCATGACGATTGGAGATGATGATGAACCTTCTGAAATTGCAATACCTTAAAAAATTCTCTAACTCCAAAATTGTATTATGAATTACTCTTTAAAATAAAGGTTTTCAATTCAAGTTGAAAACATTGTTAGACTCAGGTACTGATATGAACTGCAATAGAGAAGGATTAATTCCTTCAAGGTATTTTGCATGTTCATCCCAAAGATTCACACAGCTAATAGTAATTATCTTAGGATAGATCATAAGATTCCTAAAATCTTTGTCATTTTAGGAGAAACCTACCTAGAAACTTCTATCCTTTGGTAAAAGATCCTAAACAAGGAGTTATATTAAGAAATTCCTTTTTAACTCTGATTAAACCTTTTACTATTTCAGTTAAAGGAATTATTGCTTAGATAAATGGTAAAAGTGTTATTTTACAATTTTGTTCTACAATTAAAGTGTCCTTTATGAATCAGCTAAAACAAGCTATTGAGAATTAATACAACATGCATAATTTTTTTTATATGTACATCATTATTTTATAAATATTTTCATTTTTTCTATATCCTCTAATTATATATTTCAATTATGTAGGAGAACTCCATCAAGGAAACTCTATATGCATTTTAATACTAAACTATAATTTCTTTGTAACTTAATGGAAAATCGACCTCGACAAAGGTAAGAAGCCTCGTGAGGAAGACCTTGCTAACCCCAATCAATATTTCTCTAGATAAAGGTAAGAAACTTATGGTAGAAAATCAGGTTGAACCCCAACCTCAACTCCTAGAAGTACAGTAATCCCAGATTTCTTACTCTACATCCATGGCTAAGTCAAAATGGCTTTGATTGTTAGACAAAATCACAGGAAATCCTGGCTCATGATCTTTAGAAGATTATCTATGAAAAAGCAACTCAACCCTATGAGATAAGAGATCTATTCAAAAAATTACTAATATTTTGTATAAATGGGTGGAGCTATGCCAAGTACTTTCTTCCCTTCTATCCAAAGTGGTTTTATCCCAAACTTTATATTCCTTCAATTGCCAGCTACTTTATAATTGAGGAAACTAGGGCTCTCAACAAGGTACACATTAGAGCATGCTTATTAGCAATTTTACAAGTATATATGAGTTTCTTGCTATCGTAGCAACTATCCTAAAAAAAGTAATAAAAATAAGGTAGTTTCTAAAGATAAAAGTTTATAGTGGAATATAGGAAAGAATCATAGGGGCCATTACTTATCCTTTCCAAACCTATCAAATTGGGCTTGTTGAAGGAAGAGAATATTTGCCTATTAAAGAAAAAAATATTGTCTTCAAGTGCACTAAATAAGAAGTGGTACTAGAAGATTTTGATTTTGAGTGATATAAAATCACCTTTTATCTGGATTTCTATTGGAAAGCTAAGGTACTCAAAAATCAGAATTGCTAGACGAATGGAAGAATTTGGGCAATCACAGAATTGACCATAGACAAAAAGAGAAAATGGGTTCTTGGGAAATTTAATCAATGCTAACAACTATCTTGAAGAAATACAGAACAATGAGATATTTCAAGGAGTCAAAAAATGTCTTGAAATTGAAGATCACCTTGTCCGCATGGAGGAATGCCATCTCTATGAGATATAAGTTAACCTTACCCCATCAGATAGTGAAGAAGAAGAGGATTGGAAAAAAAAAGGATAGAGAAGAAAAGACAAGAAAAAAAAGAAAAATGAAAAGCAAAAAGAAAAAGAAAAAAGAAAAATATTTTCTTTCTAACTCTCTACCAAAATAATTGTAGAAATGTTTTCTTTGTAGGTATGGTATTATTCTTAAAACATGAATAATAACCAAAGTTCCGGTTGACAACAATTTGTAAGTTCCATATGATGATTAATCTTAAAACAAAGATTAATCAAAAAAGAATCAAGCCTAAAGATAGCTTATTCGGGAAGGATTCTGAGAAGGCCAATAAGCCTGCTATAGCAACCAAAATAGTGGTGATACTATTCACCACTATTTAATATTCTAAAGGAATAATGCTTAGACTTAATCGAACTTCCAGTCCACCAGAGTAACCAAGGGACTCCCTTATCTATAAAAGGAAGCCAAGTTTTTAGGGGAGGGAGGAGGTGCAACAAAGAATTGTCAGAGTGCCTGAAGGAGGCACACATAGGGAGAGAGAGAGAAAGAGGGAGAAAAAGAGAGAGGGGAAACTTTGAGGGAAAGGTGAAATGAACTTTGAGAGAAAGGATGGAAAGGCAGAGGTTATCTTCTACTTCCACTTATACCTTCCAATTCTATCTTTCACCTCTACATTCTATCTTTTTCCTTCCACTTATACCTTCCAATTCCACCTTTCACTTATAACTTCCACTTGAACCTTCCACCTTCAACCTTCAACCTTCAACCTTCATCCTTTCACCTTTCACCTTCAACCTTCATCCTTTCACCTTTAACCTTCAACTTCAAATTTTAATATTCATCTTCTACTTCTATCATCCACTATTCACTATTCATCTCCTATCCTTCACCCTTATTACTATTCAACAATTATTTCATCCTCCACCCTCTGCGATGAGACTTAATGTACGTAATGTATATATAAGTTCAATAGTCTGAGTGTCTGTACATAAGTATATTGGTGTGTGTTTGTACATAAGTGTGCTCTTTGTCCTTGTGGATTTGGGTTGGCTATTCCTTATACATACATAGCCCCTATGTATGTGTTCGTGGACGAATGCTATCTCTATGAGATATGGGATTATCTTACCCCTTCAGATAGCAAAGCAGAAGCGGTTTTAAATAAAAAATTAAAAAGAGAGAGAGAAAATGAAAAGAAAAATATTTTTTTACTATATAACCCTCTACCAAATCAATAGTAGAAAATATTTCTTTGCAGGTATTACATTATTCTTAAAACTAGAATAATGTTCAAATTCGAAAAACTACTATGACTAGCTCCAACGAAATAGAGCAAAAGCATAACCCAAGTTCTGGCTAATACAAAGTTTAATCCTTAACCAAAGGATTAATCTTGTCACAACACCTTTATACGAAACATCCAAGCTCCACTATAAACACTAAAAAAGGTGGGTCCCATAGCTATAATAATTACTATTCATCACTATTTATGAATCAAAGAATTCTAAATTCTTATATTGTTTGGACTTAAACAAAGTTGAAGTCTACAACACTCCCTCATCTATAAAAGTGAGCCAAGGCCTTCAGTTGGGGGGAGGAGGCATCGAGTGAAGAGGCACAAGTGAAAGTGATAGAGAGGGAGAGTAATAGAGAGAGGGGGGAAACTCTGAGGGAAAGGAAAGTGAGCTTCAAGAATGGAGGAAAAGGTAGAGGTTTTCTTCTACCTTCAACCATTTATCTTCTACCTTCCATTCCTACCTTCTACCTCCACCTCTACCTTCCACTTCGACCTTCCACTTCTACTTCCACTTCTTCTATTCATCTTCCACCTATAGCCATCACTATTCACTATTCACCTTTCCCCTAACCTTTTACCTTACACCTTCCATCTTTTACTTTACTACACCACTTACTTCTAATCTCCGACCTTTAACCCTTATTACTATTCATCGACACTATTCACACTCCCATAAGCCTAAATATATATATTGTACATATGAGTATGAGTGTCTTAAAGTCTGTATATAAGTATACTGGTATGTGGTTGTATATAAGTGTGCTTGGAAATGGTTTGAGCAGGCTTTTCTCTATACATACAAATCCTTATGTAAGTATTCTTGCACTCGTAAATAAATTGTGCTTTTCCTTTCATTTTCTTTTCTTTTGTTCCTTTTAATTTTTGCACACCCGATGCCTTGCTGAAAATATAATATGACATCAATGGTATATTAATTATTAGATGCCTTGCTGAAAAAATATTAAGTGCAAATAGTTTACTTTTCTATATTTATTTTCTTTCACTAGTTAGCTAATGCTTAACTGAATCACGGGAGAGTATTTGTCTATCATCTTTTTATAATGCCTTACTAAACTAAGGTAAGCATAGATATATCATTTAAATTATATAGGATACTTCACTAAACCACTACAAGTATTCATAGACTAAAGCATCTATTTACTATTAATTCTGCAAGTTTTGTCATTTATTATCATATGCATAGTAGTGCATAGTAGCCTTGCATAATAGTTATATTATTTTATTCATTTCTTTGTATTATGCATTTCTAATTTCTGTTAGTTATTTTAATCCATTAGTTTAAACTAATAAATAGGAATCTTACTTTTTACTTTTCTTAGTGGCATATTGCCCAGCAAGCAATCCAAGAGGGGGGATGAATTGGGTCTCTAAAAAATAATTACTTGATGCAATGCAATAGTATATGATCTAATCCAACAATTTAAACAAGTACTATGAATGCAAATAAAATGTTCTTAAGTAAATGTACAGCAAAAAATAAAACAATAAATGTAAGAACAAGTAGAGGAGACAAGCAACTACAAACACAAAAGTATAGTGGTTCGGTGCTATCCAATACACCTACATCCACTCCCCAAGATCTCCTTGGTAATTCACTATAATCTCAAACGATTATAGCTGATTAGTTTTCCGGGCTCATAAATCAAAACCTGACTTATTTTCATAAGGCTCATAAATCAAAACCTCACTTGATTTTATGAGTTAACCAATAACCTAAATGGTTTTAAGGCTCACCACCAACCTCCCTTGGTTTTCCAGGCTAACCAAGAACCTAATTGGTTTTCAAAGGCTCACCAATAACCTCCCTTGGTTTTGCAAAAGGCTAACCCAAAACCCTTACAACAAATAAAGTTTGAAGTAGAGAAACAATATAAGCTTTCTAATAAAGTGGGTATCTCTTTGAAGCTTGTTATTGTGATGCTTTTCAACTTGATGAAGCCTCTTTGATTGCTTAAGAATGGTTGATCATTAATGCTCTTGAAGGCTCTTGAATGCTTGGAGGCTTTCTTTTGCTTGAAAGTGGTTGAACTTCAATGAATAGGAGTGAAAGCTCTCTTTTCTTCTCTCTTAGATTTCTTTTTAGAACACTCTTTTTTTATTTGATTTGGACCATATAAATACCTTACCAAGGTCTCAAATCCGGTTTGTAGCTGTTAGACATGAAAATCTAGCCATTGGGGGTGGAAAGAGACAAGTTCGTGTTTGAAAAAACTAGACATTACTGTGTCGACAACTTCATATGTCGACACTTCAGGTCGACACTTGAACTTCTTGAGTCAACATTCAATTCAAATATCTTCAATCTGGCTTTCTGGAAATCTCAGATGTGTAAACACTTCTTCAGGTGAGTCAACAATTTGAGTCAAAACTTCATATCCGTGTATCGACACTTCTGCAGTTCTTTATCTTCAGCAGGTTATGTGACTTAAAAATCTTTGGCGATGATCTGATCCATGTGTCGATACTTTGAGTCGATACTTCAAGTCCATGTGTTGACACTTCAGCCATGCCATTTGAAACTTTCTTTTCGTAGTGGCTTGAGTCGACACTTCACTATCATGTGTCGATACTTGGTGTCATGTGTCGACACTTCACTAAGATGTTCACAAAGATACCTGAACTTGTACTAAATCAAATTTATATTTCACTCAAGTATCCATTCAAGCAAACTTTAACTGTCCAAGTCTTCTTTGAGCAGTTCTTTCATCTAAACTTGGCTTCTTTAATCAACAATCTTTTAGCAAATGATGAGCACCTTTTTCTATAAAAATGCTTCAAAAAAATCATTAGTACTCACTTGTACTTAAGCATTTTGCTTATCATCAAAATCAATAACGGAGTCAACAATATCCCCCTTTTGATGATGACAAACCTTTAAGTATAAATTGCATAAAAGCTTTCAAAAGAATTTATAAGGTGCGAAGAGCTGAATGCTATAGGTGTATCAAAGTAATGGCATTTTTGAAATGATGTATCAGAGCAAGAGTGATATATTAAGAGTATCCGAGCTTTGGGATATAAATAAGATATAAACTCATGTATCATGATACTCTATGAGAAAACATGTTTAGGAGAGACAAAAATTCAGCATTAAATTAGGCTCCCCCTTAATAGATGATTCATAAAAAAATTTGTAAACATCTTTTCAACATCTAAAGAAAAGATTTGACAAGAAATTCAATTCAAAATATATTTTCAATATAAAGGAGGCATTGCTCCCCTTACTAAGAAAATTTGTAAAGAATTTTCAATTCAAGCTCAACTAAATTTTCAAATTTACATAAAGGAATTGTCAAACATGACAATTTTCAAGCATATATATACACTATTACTCTTATTACTCCCTTGCACATTTATACATGGTCTTATTACTCCCCTTTTTGTTATTTTTAAAAAGGTAGAAGGAAAAAATAGGTAAGTCTTTCAAGATATATCATTGAAGTACAATAAAAATTCATTCATCCACTCAAAAGACAATGAAGTACTAAATGAAATTAAAGCATTTGATTCATTTAAGATCATAATATGAAGTACAACATAATATTTTATTTAAATTCAGAATTTGTACAATAACAAAACATACAAAAGATGCATAAAAGCAAACTATCTAAACATACAAAGATATCCTAATCCTTATCCTTATCATCGAAAGATTTGATCTTAATCGATCCAGTATCAATAAAAAAGTGAGCTCGGGGCCCATCAATCGGAGATCACGAAGGTGGGTCCTGGTAGGTTATGGAGGAGTACGACGACCACGTCCTTTATGTCGAGCATATGTCTAACCTCTAGCTGGAGTAGAAGAGGTGGAGCCTATGTCCTCAGCATGATAGAGTACATCAGGGTGATAGTCTCTACAACCGTCGGATGTGGTGTACGATCAAAAGATAAACTAGAATCAAGATACTGAAAGCTAGGTGTGTAAAAACCTAGATCTCAGAAAAAAGAGGATGTATGGATAGTAGGTGTATGAATAGTGGGTGTATCAAAAATAGGTCTATCAACTGTTGAAATGATAGGCGTATCAACGATAGGCGAATCAGATGAAGAATGAATGGGTGAATCTACAATCGGTGAGTCAACAATAGGAGTGTCAATAATGGGTGTATCAATAACAAGTGAATCAACAATAGGTGAATCAATAACAGGTGAAAGAATAGGAATAGGAACATGATCATTAGATCTAGATGGTGGAGTGGATAGGATAGGAGTCTAAGTAGGTGAACTGGAAGGGCCACAAATGGGACTTGTTGTACCCTGATGGCTCACCCTCAAGCAGAATCGGCCCATTCTTGTGGTCCGACCGTGCTACTCCTCCAGCGGTCCGACCCACCGGAGCTGAGGTCCGAACGACACTCTCCTACTGGGGTCCGGCCCGTAGCTCTCCTTCAACAGTCCGACCCATCGGAGCTGAGGTCCGAATAACCCTCTCTGCTGGGGTCCGGTGCAGGCTACTCCTCCAGCGGTCTGACCCATCGGCTGAGGTCCGAACGACCCTCTCCTACTGGGGTCCAGCCCGGGCTACTCCTTCAGCTGCCAAAACCACCGAAGCTGAGGTTTGAACGACCCTCTTCTGCTGGGGTCTGGACTGTCGCACTACTTCAGCGGGCTGGCCTTTAGTCTGGCCGACTGACTTTCCCACGGTCGACATCCGACATGCAAGCCTTAGCATCCAGGGAATTTCAGAAGGACCTTTCTATTACTGCGGGATCCTGCTATCCCAATAGCCCTGCTCCACTACTTCCACGATGCCACCATATCTGCACGTCACGTGGCCACTCTCTAGATTCTTCCAGGGGCAGATTGGTCTTTCCCAGCCTCTCCCCTAACAGATTTTGGACTGTTTCGCACATATATAAGGTACCCAGGGGACCCCGCTCAAAGGTAGGAGAACTCTTCACTCTCCATATGCTGTTCTTTTCATGGTTCCTCCATTCTGTTGCCTTCAACCTCTTGCTAACCTAGGCATCGGAGGGTCCCCCATCGGAACACCACCAGTGCCCTTGTGGACTTTGTTGCAGGTTTACTGGGGAGAGTGCACTCCTACATATCCAGCCCTTGTCTAGGAGTTGACGCCATTACAGATTGGCGCTAGAGGAAGGGCTCTTTCTTTAAATGGAGGAATCCATCATATCCCGGCTACAAAATGGCTAAGGGAAGAGCTCCAAATGCCACTGCCAGGAGAGGTATCTCCTCCCCCAGGTCTGAGGAACCTCCCAAGGAGAGTGATATCGCCACCACCGCCATTATTGCCACAGAGCCCACCATCACACTGGGGCTGCAGTAGTTCCAAACATTGGTGAATCGCATCAAAATGCTCATGGCTGTAGTTCAGCATTTCCAGAAAGCAACGATAAATGGAAGCCACAACCAGCTATTTCCTGCACCAATCCTCCAACTGCAGCTAAGGGAAGGCAATGGCCGGAGGTCCTCCAGCATTATTCTCGCATCCTCACGGAGCCCCGAAGATCATTAGGCGACCGCACTGATGGCAAAAGGGTGAGGTCTGTTTCACCCTCCTACACTGAATCTATCCCGGTCGACGGCGGCCTGCTGCCAAACCACCGAGGGACTATGCCAGCAAGATCATGCGCATGGAGGAGCTGGTGCGGGCACCAGACTCAGGAGAAGACTTCAGAGCTCCATCTGGATCTCTGATTAACCTTGCCGAAGAATTAGGGGTATTTGGTTTGTAATAAGAGTTGACTAGATCAACTCAATTTAGCTGAGTCTACATACCTGCATTTTATTTTGTTGAGTCATGTTGACTCAGTAGTGGACTAGGGTTTCAACCGGGGATGTTACATTTTCCCCCAAGACCTGGCAAGTGGACACCACACTCCCAGTCCAGGGGGTGCCATATCCACATCCAGCAGCCTTTGGTCCCCACTCCACAGATGGCAACCTCCTTCTTTCATGCACCAGATAAAGAGAAGAGCACAATCAAAGGGGGCGGCCAAGACTTTCCCAAGTGATTCCAAGCAAAGAAGGGAAGAAGTTTTCTTGGAAGAGAATATCAAGGGGCGCCCATTACTGCCAAAAACACCTAAACAAAGATGGGAAGAGCCTTGACTTAGGGAGGAAGAAAAGGAGGAGTCCAAAAGAGTTCATCCAGGAAAGGAAGAAAAATTTTCTTGAAAAATTCCAAGCAAGGTGGCGCCATCTACCTGCCATTTATAACCCAAATCCTAATTTTTGGTATTTTGGCCACCATATGTAAGGGATTTACCCTAATTTGGAGATCCCCTCCTTTAGTCCCATATGGGAAAATAATGAAACCCTTCTCCTTGTAAAGCATTATAAATTACATCCCTCTTGTAAGTTGAAAATAATCTATGAATGAAGAAAAATTATTTTTGCTATTCTCTGTGTTGAGTAACCTAGGTTTCTCTTCTTCCGCACTATTCTAAGTGTTGAGCTCGTGAGGGGGTAATCCGGGTTCCATTGGAAGCCTTGAGGAGGGTGAGAGATCTCCATCTTATCCAAAACCCTAGGTTAGCCACTGAAATTCCAAAACCCTAGCCGCCCTTCATTATTTTCAATCCATCAACCCTAGCTCCATCCATCTCCCACGGCTCTCTCTCTTACAAGTCCAGGCCATCCACCTTCATCCAGATCAGTCCGGCTACTTCAAATCCAGAGCAAGTTCCAAGGAAAATCACATCAACATCCAGGAGAATCCAGTTTTCAGCAATTTCAATCTTCAAGTTCATCAACCTGGTAAATCTTTCCCTTGACTCTCTGATTCCATCAATTGTTTTTCTTCTCTTCCAGATCTTGAGTTCAGGAGAAGCCAACCCGCCAAAGGACCAGTATTGGATCCATTACGAAGATATCTGAATCCGGGGATCCACAATCTGCTCGGGAGAGTTCTTCCACAAAAATCTGTGAAGATCATTGTCTGGTTAGATAAACCATCTCTTATCTTTATTTCTGTTCTGTTGAAAGTTTGGAGCGAAAACCTAGGTCTGGGAGTTTCTCAACCCCCAGCGATCCGTTGTTTCTGAACTACTCTGATAATTTAGTTTCCTTAAAATTGTGCTTTCAATTATATATTAGTATTTTCAATGTTAGGTTTAACTTTTCTTTGATTTGAAGCCAACTTCTACAAAAATATAAAAATAACAAAAAAAAAAATTAAGTTAATCTTAATTTACTTCCGCATCGCATCCCTTTATTTGTTCTGCATCATTTTTGGTATCAGAGCTTTCGTTCTGCATCAATTTGGTTATCAGGAGCCAGTCTAGGGTTTCTGATTGCGCTTGCTTCGATTGTTCTTTTTTATTTTGTCTGCTCGAAGTAGACTCCTCAGGGACGTTCCGGTCCTAGGAACTAAGCGAGGCGCAAGCCTCCTCCTCCCTCACGCGGGTGTTCCTAGGGCGGTGTAGGGGATCCATTGGGTTATTAATTCGTAGCAGGATTATAACGGGGAAGACATCTAGTTGCAGCCCGTAATTGCCATGTTGTCTGGATTAGTTCTCCCTGCATAAAACTCCGAATTGCATGATTGCTTCGTTGAAACCAGTATAATTGAACCATTTTTTAAATTTTTTGAGATTATTGGTTTCAGTAAAAATTCTGAGAATTAAAATACAGCAACTCTGTTTTTGTGTTCTGCATTCAATTCTTTTTGGAGTGATCATCTCATAATTTACTTAAGGGCAATTGAGCATCTAAGATAAGGGGAGGAGTTGATTACCTCTCCTTAGCCCAAAACCACCATCCAATCATTCGAACCTAGACCTAATTTAAAATCAGTTAGACCTAATTTGCCCTAGTGGGCTAGGGACAACAATTGGTCGGGCCTGGGCTAGTGTTGAGTCAGTTGCCGAGTTATTCTGTGTGTGCTTAGCACTCAGTGTCTAGAACGGTGGTTCAGGGACTACGTCCCGAAGGGCTTGTGTACTGGTCCGCCTACCTGGCCAATCACTGATGGTGTCTAGGATTGGCAATCAGGGACCTAACACTCCCTTACACCTGCCTGGCTGAGTCATGAGTTACTACAGGCTAGCTTGCCACTCTGATTGGGCATCTAGTTGGGGCTCTAGGTCTAGTTAGCCGGTAGTCGTTCAGTTGAGTCTCATTTTATGTGTTTGCTTGCATCATGTCTACCCGGAATGGAGTGCCCTACCAACCTGGTCAAACCCAACCTGATTTAGAGGCCATGGTTAGAGCTCTTACTGAGAGCATGAACAAGTTAAGCCAGGATTTGACTGCTACTGTTACCCAGTGTAAAGAACAAGTCCATGAGAATTTTACCCAGCTTAGGGATCAAGTCCAAGTCCTTGAGAAACGTAGACATCAAAATTGGATCCCTGATCCAAAATTTAATAGGCCCAACCTCATCCATACCAGGAGCCTAGGAGGACTTATACCGTGATCCCGAGCATAACCTTAGGAAGCCTAACCATGATATCTATAGTGTGGATCGTGTCTATGAGAGGTCCTACAATATTCTAGACCAGTCACTCAACACCCAAGTCTTCTAGATCAAACCATTTAGATCCACACCCATGCCCAAGTAAGGTCTCTACTAGCTTGAAACCCAGTGTGACCCAGGTTCCTATATCGCAAGAATGTTTGTTTGTGGAGAAAGAGGCCATAAATCTAGTCAGTGCCCATGCATAGGACTGGCTTGTGCACAGCTAAGTGGTAAGAATCCTAAGGATGACATTAATGAGGGAGAACCCAAGCCTACCAATGAGGAAGAAAGGTTAGGTATGACAAGCTAGAATCAGTTGACCCGATTACCACTGACCCGAAACCATTGAAGATGGCATCGAGGAAGTATATGATGCTGGCTTGAGTCTAGTTGATGAATGTGAGGGGAAGAACTTGAAGAATGTGACATTGATATATTGGTTCCTTACCTGAGGAGACCTTGGAAAGCAACCAACTGATAGGACCTAGTTCAGAAATTCAAGAGATTTGTGAGAACCGGGTCCTTTAGTCAAATACCCCAGGAAGACTCATAGTGTTAGCCCGAGCTATTAGTCGTACCCTCTAATGACAGTCATTCCCCAAGTACCATTGAAGATCTTGCACTAAACTGTTAAGTTTGTACACCCTATGGTAGATCTTCTCCTTAGGATGACTGAATCAAGTCTCTTACAATTGGACCTTGTCCCATGCTCAGCCACTAAGGTATCTCCCGTAACCTCAGTTGGACATCCTTTTCTTGAGCTGATTGATTCCCCAGTCCTGTAGAAGTCCTTATGACCCAGATCCCTTCCTTCGCAAGACTGACCTACCCTTCTATAGAGTTTACCTTTCCTCACCCATAGGCCAAATTTCAAGTCTTGAGGTCATCATCTTAGGCCCTTCCATGAATCATTCTCTAATCCATTTCTTAAAAAAGTGGATCATTATTTGCTTAGAGAACAAACCTTAACTGTTGCAATCACATGTCCGAGGCTGCTTCCCGAACCATCTCTTGATCCATTCCTGGGAGTAGCAAACTTTTCCTTTCATAAGGATGACCCGTTGACATTCATAGATCACCATTCAAACCTTCAGGTCACCACCTTTAGCCAGCAGGTAATTCGAGACTCCACCTCATATTTCATCCCTTTCTCTAGGACTTCCAATGCTTCTTACGCCATCCAAGTATACTTTGTCGAAGTCTTTAGAGTGAACCACGTGTCAGAATCTATTAGGTTTGCCACATACTTCTGGAAGACCTTATGGCACCTACTAGGCATCCATATAAGTTTTCATGCTCTGCATGCCCTCCTCCGACCCAAGGTCAAACCTAGAGAGTCTTAGTTTGTTAGGTTTAGACCTAGGGTTCCTTTGTAATAAAGTCCATTTGTTAGGAATGCGTCGTCAGTCTAGTTTAGTTTTTTGACCCTTTACTAGGCTTTGGCTCAGATTTTGGTTTGATTGAGAGCACTAGGAATTGGGATTTGTATTTTGTCCAGGGCTGAAATTGCATTCAATGACTCGGTCAATAGGTCTACGGGTAAGAGTCCATTTGAAATTGTACATGGGTACAAACCTCACACACCTCTTGACCTAGTCCCTTTACCTGTCCACACTCGAGTCTCCGAGTCTGCTGAGAATTTTGCACAGCATGTAAAAGACTTGCATAAAGAAATTCATGCCAAAATAAATTTAAGTAATGAAACTTATAAGAAGTTGGCTGATACTCAAAGGCGAGTCAAATCTTTTGTTGAGGGAGACTATGTGATGATTAGGTTAAGACCTGAACGGTTTCCTCCTGGAACCGTTAGAAAGTTACATGCTAGGGGAGCTGGACCATTTAGAGTGGTAAAGAGAGTAGGATCCAATGCCTATGTGCTCGAGTTGCCTCCAGAACTAGGCATTAGCTCTACTTTCAACATTACAGACTTAGTAGAGTACAGGGAGCCAGCTGTGATTCCTAGTGAGCCTTTTGAGCCTAACCCTATCATTGAGAGTGATCTCGACCCTGTGTGTCCACCAACAAACTGGCCTGTGAGGAAAGAGCAGATTGAAAAGATCCTGGATGATCAGGTTATCTCTACTCGTAATCGAGGATACCAAAGGTACCTGGTCCGCTGGCAAGGAAGGCCAGATTCTGATGACTCTTGGATCTCCCGAGAAGAATTACAAGAATTGGACCCAGACCTCTTGGAGAGATACCAGAGCCAACTTGAGCCTTACTCGACAGGGTCGAGTTCCTCCCACCCTGGGAGAATTGGTGCGGGCACCAGACTCAGGAGAAGACTTCAGAGCTCCATCTGGATCTCTGATTAACCTTGCCCGAAGAATTAGGGTTTTTGGTTTGTAATAAGAGTTGACTAGATCAACTCAATTTAGCTTGAGTCTACATTACCTGCATTTTATTTTGTTGAGTCATGTTGACTCAGTAGTGGACTAGGGTTTCAACCGGGGATGTTACATTTTCTCCCAAGACCTGGCAAGTGGACACCACACTCCCAGTCCAGGGGCCGCCATATCCACATCCAGCAGCCTTTGGTCCCCACTCCACAGATGGCAACCTCCTTCTTTCATGCACCAGATAAAGAGAAGAGCACAAATCAAGGGGGCGGCCAAGACTTCCCAAGTGATTCCAAGCAAAGAAGGGAAGAAGTTTTTTGGAAGAGAATATCAAGGGGCGCCATTACCTGCCAAAAACACCTAAAACAAAGATGGGAAGAGCCTTGACTTAGGGAGGAAGAAAAGGAGGAGTCCAAAAGAGTTCATCCAGGAAAGGAAGAAAAATTTTCTTGAAAAATTCCAAGCAAGGTGGCGCCATCTACCTGCCATTTATAACCCAAATCCTAATTTTTGGTATTTTGGCCAACCATATGTAAGGGATTACCCTAATTTGGAGATCCCCTCCTTTAGTCCCACATGGGAAAATATGAAACCTTCTCCCTGTAAAGCATTATAAATTACATCCCTCTTGTAAGTTGAAAATAATCTATGAATGAAGAAAAATTATTTTTGCTATTCTCTTGTGTTGAGTAACCTAGGTTTCTCTTCTTCCGCACTATTCTAAGTGTTGAGCTCCGTGAGGGGGTAATCCGGGTTCCATTGGAGCCTTGAGGAGGTGAGAGATCTCCATCTTTATCCAAAACCCTAGGTTAGCCACTTGAAATTCCAAAACCCTAGCCGCCCTTCATTATTTTCAATCCATCAAACCCTAGCTCCATCCATCTCCACGACCTCTCTCTCTCTACAAGTCCAGGCTGTCCACCTTCATCCAATCCAGTCGGCTACTTCAAATCCAGAGCAAGTTCCAAGGAAAATCACATCAACATCCAGGAGAATCCAGTTTTCAGCAATTTCAATCTTCAAGTTCATCACCTGGTAAATCTTTCCTTGACTCTCTGATTCCATCAATTATTTTCTTCTCTTCCAGATCTTGAGTTCAGGAGAAGCCACAACCCGCAAAGGACCAGTATTGGAGGATCCATTACGAAGATATCTGAATCCGGGGATCCAACAATCTGCTCGGGAGAGTTCTTCCACCAAAATCTGTGAAGATCATTGTCTGGTTAGATAAACCATCTCTTATCTTATTTCTGTTCTGTTGAAAGTTCGGAGCGAAACCCTAGGTCTGGGAGTTTCTCAACCCCCAGCGATCCGTTGTTTCTGAACTACTCTGATAATTTAGTTTCCTTAAAATTGTGCTTTCAATATCATCTTTAGTATCTTTCAATGTTAGGTTAAAACTTTTCTTTGATTTGAAGCCACTTCTACAAACATATAAAAATAACAAAAAAATAGTTAATTAATCTTAATTTACTTCCGCATCGCATCCCTTTATTTGTTCTGCATCATTTTTGGTATCAGAGCTTTCGTTCTGCATCAGGAGCGCATTGCCAAAATCGCCCTTCGGTAGAAGGCCAAAGGGAGACAGGTATACGACTCCTGTCCCCCATTCTCGGACGAGATTTTGGTGGAAACGATTCCCCGCCACTTCAAGATTTCACAAGTAGTCCCCTACGATGGTACCACTAATCCGATGGACCATCTGGGCATGTACAAAATCCATATGATGGTACAAGGCATCTTCGATGCCCTCCACTGCATTGCCTTCCCTGCTACCCTTAAGAAGACCGCCCGGATGTAGTTCTCCACCATCCGACCAGGTACAATCCACTCCTTCTCTCAACTCAATCCCTTTTACTTTCTCATTTCAGGACTTGGAGTCGGACCCCGAGGAATACCGACTGCTTCTTCCTTGTGCTACAAAAGGGGGGAGAGACCCTTCGAGATTTCATGGCCCATGTCAACTCAGCGACTATGGAAGTCCCGGACTTGAATGAGGCTGTGGCCATGTCAGCCTTCAAGTGAGGGTTCCGCTCATCTAGGCTGACCTTCTCCCTGGACAAGAAACATCCGATAAGCTACAACGATCTCTTGTCCAGAGCACAGAAGTACACCCTGGCGGAAGAACAAGCTGTCGGCCGATGTCAAGTTGAGGGAAGGCCGACCCCCAAGAACCGGAGCAATAAGGCTCCTGAAGTCTGACCTCCGAGTGATATGCAGCTATTGGCCCAACGCCGAAGTTCGAAGCCGAGGGACTTCCTTCGGAGGTTCGAGACTTATACGCCTCTGACCCTACCAAGAGAGAAGATCCTTCTAGAGATTGAGAACGAGACTTTTTTACAAAGGCCTTGGCCGATGAGGGGCCCTCCTTCTCAAAGAAATAAAGATAAATTCTATCTGTTCCATAGGGACCACGGGCACAGTACTGAAGAGTGCATGCAGCTGAAGGATGCCATTAAAGACCTCATCCAGAGGGGATACTTGCGCAACTACGTCCGACCCCATTGGGACCGGGCTGAAGCATCAAACACCCGAAACCCTCTGAAGGAGACGGAGCTCCCCAATCAGAGGTCGATTGGCGGGGATGTCGGCATGCTACATCGACGATCCTAAGGAAGTTGTGAGGGCCAACCTGATATTGCTAAAAGGTCTAGGGGCTCCAATGCAATCACTTTCTCTGATGAAGATCTTCTGGAGATTCATATTTTTGAAAATGATCCTATAGTCATGTCGGCAGTGATTGCTAATTACGATGTAAGGAGAATACTTATAGATAATGGAAGCTCAATAGAGGTATTGTTGTATGATGCTTTTGTGAGAATGAAACTGTCCAGGTCCATGCTGTACGAATCCCCCACGCCACTAACAGGCTTCAGGGGCAACTCCATCGGAGTAGAAGGGGAGATAGTTCTCCCTGTGACGATCGGAATGGAGCCTTTTTAGAAAACCCTCCCCATCAGTTTTGTGATCGTTCGGACGACCTAGCCTTACAATGCTATCCTGGGCCGACCGGCCCTCAACAAATTCAGAGCCATTATCTTTACTTACCATTTGTTGGTGAAATTTCTGACCAGGAGTGGGGTCGGAGTGATGTGGGGAGACCATCGGATGGCCAGGCAGTGTTTGACCATTATGAACCAATAGTCAGAAGACTGCCCCACTCTGGAACAACTTGACTCGAGAGCTGAGGCCGATGGCCTTGGTCAGCCAGGAGAAAAGATTCTTTTGTTCCCCTTCGAGAGGATGATCCCACCATGGTCCTCTAGATTGGAGGTTCCCTCAACGAGGATATTAAGTCAGAACTGATCGGCTTCCTCAGGAGTGATGCCGATGTCTTTGCTTGGTCGCATCAGACATGCCTGGAATACCTTCGGAGGTCATCGCTCACCAGCTCAAGGTGGATCCGACCTATCGACCTATACGACAAAAGAAGAGAAGCTTTTCCATCGAAAAATAGAAAGCCATCGATGAGGAAGTGAGGAAGCTCTGTGATGCTGGCTTCGTCAGGGAAGTCCACTACCCTAAGCGGCTAGAGAATGTGGTTATGGTGAAGAAAGCCAACGGGAAGTGGAGGATCTGTGTAGATTACACCGACCTCAACAAGGCCTATCCGAAGGACAGCTTTCCAGTACCAAAGTTTGATCAGCTGGTGGATGCCACGGCCGGCCACCAGCTTCTCAGCTTTATGGATACCTTCTTTGGCTACAACCAAATAAAGATGCATTCGAAAGATGAGGAGAAGACTGCCTTTGTCACCGACAAGGGTCTGTACTGTTATCGGATGATGCCCTTCGGCTTGAAGAATACCGGTGCCACTTTTCAAAGGCTGATCAACTGGGTATTTGAAGGTCAGCTGGGCAAGAACATGGAGGCTTATGTAGAAACATGATAGTGAAGAGTCTCCATAAGGCCGACCACATTAGGGACTTGCAGGAATCCTTTGACGCACTCAGGTGCCCACGGATGAAGCTGAACCCCATGAAGTGTACTTTTAGAGTAACCTCTTACAAGTTCCTTAGTTTTTTGGTCACACAAAAGGGAATCAAAGTGAACCCCGATAAGAGAAAGGCCATCACTGAGATGGCACATCCGACCAACAAAAGCAGGTGCAAGAGCTCACCGACCGAATCGCCTCTCTAAGCCATTTCATCTCCCATTCGGCTGAGAAGACTCTGTCATTCTTTAAAACCATACGTCGATCGAAAAGCTTTGTTTGGACTGATGAATGTCGGTCGGCTTTCGAAGCATTGAAAAAGTACTTGAAGAACCCCCTATTGCTGGCCACGTCGACGGAGGGGGAACCTTTGTACCTCTATCTTTCGACGTCGGACGAAGTGATTGGTGCAGTCCTCTTGCGAGTCAGAGAGGATGGACAGTAGATGCCCATCTATATATTAGCAAAGTCCTCCATGATGCCAAAACAAGGTACCCCAAGATGCAAAAGTTGATATACTTTTTGGTCACGTCCGTCAAGCAGCTTTGACCATATTTCCAGACACATCCGATTCTTGTGATGACCGACCAACCCCTCAAGGCAATCCTCCGGAGCCCAGACACATCCAGTCGGCTCGCCAAGTGGGCTATCAAGCTAGGCGAATTCAACATCTCTTTCCAGCCATGATCCACCTTGAAGGCCCAGGTAATTGCTGACTTCATTGCAGAATGTACATGGAGGCAAGAAACGCCTCCTCAAATGGTCAAAGCACCTGATGTCGATGCCATCTATGAAGCCAAACCAGCTTGGACCCTTCACGTGGATGGGGCGTCCAACCTTGCAGGCTACGGGGCTGGACTGATCCTGGCCGACCCGGATGGGGAGAACCTAAAATATGCATTGCATTTTTTATTTCAGGTGTCAAACAATCAGGCAGATTACGAAGCCCTCCTCGCGGGGCTACGAATCGCTAATGAACTAGGCATCAGCCGACTCAGAGTCTTCTCCAACTCCCAGCTGGTGGTTAATCAAGTAAAGGGAGAATTTGAAGCAAGGGATCTGATCCTGGCAAAGTACTTAAACAAGGTACAAAACCTTATCTCTTGGCTCAGATTTTTTGAAATCCTCCACATACCACATATGCAGAACTCTAGGGCGGACGCTCTATCAAGGTTGGCTACGGTTGCTGTCGGCACTTCCAACCAAACTTTTATGGAGCATCTGCAGCACCCAAGTATTGCGGAAGAGCCGGTCGAGGTATACCAGGTGGAATAAGAAGCTTCTTGGATAGATCCGATCCTTGCTTTCCTGACCAAGGGAACTCTTCCAAAAGATTCAACGGAGGCCATGCGAGTGCGCTCGATAGCCTCTAATACGTCATCCTTGACGGCGTCCTATATAAGCAATCATTCTCACAGCCGTTGCTGAAGTGCTTGGGGCCAACAGACGCCGACTACATCCTCAAAGAAGTCCATGAAGGCATCTATGGTGACCATCTCGGAGGAAGGTCCTTAGCTTACAAGATCATCCGACAGGGGTATTACTGGCCTATCATTCAAAAAGACACGTCGGACATCGTCCGAAGGTGTGATGCATGTCAAAGATACTCCATCATCCAAAGGAGGCCTGCCAGTGAGCTAGCCAATCACTGCCCCATGGCTGTTTGCACAGTGGGGGATGGATATCTTGGGACCTTTTCCCCCAGCCTCCGGGCAATGGAAATTTTTGCTTGTGGCCATCGATTACTTCACCAAATGGGTGGAGGCCGAACCACTAGCACAGATAACAGAGGCCAAGGTGGAGAACTTCATCCGGAACAACCTCATCTTTCGGTTCGGCATTCCCTGGACGGTTATAATTGATAATGGAAGACAGTTCGACAACTCTAAGTTTCAAGACTTTTGTCAGCAATATCATATCTCTCACCAACTCACATCGGTGGGGCATCCTCAGTGCAATGGAGAGGCTGAAGTCACCAATCGAACAATCCTGCATGGACTGAAGACCCAACTGAATGAAGCTAAAGGGCTTTGGGCGGAGGAGCTCCACTCAGTATTATGGGCATACCGGATGACCGCCAGAACATCAACCGGTGAAACCCCATTTAACCTCACTTACAGGAGCGAAGCTGTCATCCCTGTTGAGACCTCTATTCAATCTCTCTGGATTGACCACTATGCCGAACCGGCTAACTCCGAGGAGTGAAGGGCTGATCTGGACTTGCTCGAAGAAACTAGACTTCCGGCAGGCATGAAGATGGCGGTATGCCGCCAAAAGATGGCGAAATATTACAACTCGCATGTCAAGACGCGAGCTTTCTAGGTCGGAGACCTGGTCCTACGGAGGACTGAAATTTTGAGGCCAACCGAGCAAGGCAAGCTTTCCCCAAATTAGGAGGGACCTTATCGGGTCATTGAAGTGGTTTGAGCCGACACCTATTGACTTGAATTTTTGGATGGACGATAGATGGTGCATCCGTGGAATGTTGACAACCTCTACAAGTATTATGAATGAAGTCCACATTTCTTCTACGAACCACTTTCGAAAGTCTGACTTCGATTGGTAGAGGCTCTAAGGCAGCCCACTTTCGAAAGTCCGATTCTAGTCGGTAGAGGCTCTAGGATAGCCCACTTCCGAAAGTCCGACTCCGGTCGGCAGAGGCTCTAGGGCAGCCCACTTCCAAAAGTCCGACTCCAGTTGACAGAGGCTATAGGGCAGCCCACTTTCGAAAGTCTGACTCTGGTCGGTAGAGGCTCTAGGGCATCCCACTTTCGAAAGTCCGACTATAGTCGGCAGAGTCTCTATGGTAGCCCACTTCTAAAAATCCGACTCCAGTCGGCAGAGGCTCTGAGCTACAGTCCGTCTGCCTCAACTACTTCCAGATCTAGAAAGTCGACAGACCAACACTTAGGTTGAGATTCCTAAGCTCGTTGCTCTGGCCTGAGCTGAAACCTGATTACTGCCTCAATCACTTCTGCATCTAGAAAGTTGACGGACCAATACTTAGGTTAAAATTTCAAAGCTCGTTGCTCTGGCCTGAGCTATAGTCCGACCGCTACCTCAGCTACTTCCAGATCTGGAAAGCCGACAGACCAACACTTAGGTTGAGATTCCTAAGCTCATTGCTCCATCCTGAGCTGAAATCCGATCATTGCCTGAATCACTTCTGCATCCGAAAAGCCAATGGACCAACACTTAGGTTGAAATTCCTAAGCTCGTTGCTCCGGCCTGAGCTACAGTCCGACTGCTACCTCAACTACTTCCAGATCTGGAAAGCCGACAGACCAACACTTAGGTTGAGATTCCTAAGCTCATTGCTCCAACCTGAGCTAAAATCCAATCGCTGCCTCAATCACTTCTGCATCCGGAAAGCCAACGGACCAACACTTAGTTGAAATTCCTAAGCTCATTGCACCAGTCTGAGTTATAGTCTGACCGCAGCCTCAACTACTTCCAGATCCGGACAGCCGATGGACCAACACTTAGGTTGAAATTCCTAAGCTCATTGCTCCAGCCTGAGCTGAAATCCGATCGCTGCCTCAATCACTTCTGCATCTAGAAAGTCGATGGACCAACACTTAGGTTGAATTTCCTAAGCTCGTTGCTCTGGCCTGAGCTACTATCCGATCGCACTCCGACCGCTACTTCGATTGCTCTTGGTCCAGAAAGCCGACGGACCAATACTTAAAGCAAAAATCCTACTAGAATCTAGTTTGGCCTGAGCCACTATTCGACGCTTACCTTGGAGGTTCGATCGTCCCGCTCAAATCAGCCAACTAGTCCACACTTAGTGAAATTTCAAAGGAAAGAAAATAAGACATTTTGGAAAATGTCCTTCATTAGTTCCAGAAAAGTTCTTTACAAAATTGAAGGTCAGACCTTTACAAATGATTAGGTCTGACCCTCGGGAGGTACACTGACATCAGCTGCTTTGGCTCCTTCAGTAGTGGCAACAGCTTCAGCCCCCTCGGCCCCTTCAGCTACCTATGCCTTAGCTCTAGCTTGGGTGTCCGGCCCTGCCACTTCTACAATAGCCTCTACTGTAGCATAGGCCGCTCGGGTAGTCGGATCCACTGCCTCCAAGCCTTCCGCTTCATCGGCTTCGATGGCTGAAGAAATGATAGATCAAGGTCTGGAAAGGCTGCACTAACCTTTCCAGACATTCGTCGTACCTGTAGTCGAAGCCAACAGTCCCAGCTTTATTCATCTCCTCGTTGAAGTCCTCGAAGGCTTTATAAGTTGCAACGCCTTCTCACCGGCCATCTTTAGTAACTCCTGGGCTGTCTTCTACATGCCCTTATACCTTTCCACCACCTCTTGGTGGCCTTGTGCGCAAACCTCGCATTCGGTCAAGCACCCCTTCTCGACGGTCAGCCGACGAGACAGAGCCTTGATCTTCTTCTGATTATTCTTTAAACTTGCCTCATGGTCCACCTTCTAGGCCAGCAAGTTCTCTAGCTGCTTTTTCTAGGCCTCCGATTCGGCCTACAAGGTGGACACCTCTTCAGCTACTACCCTTAAGCTGAGCACCTCCTCCTTGGAGGTCGTCAGTGCCACCCAAGCTGTGTCCTTCACCAGCTCCACTGCTTCGGCCCTCTGGGTCAACTATTTTTTCAGATCGAGCTGCTCGCCTAGGCCGTTGTCCATCAGTAGGTTGTCTTTGACAAGCTACCGACAGACACACATAGTTAGAGAGTCGCCATCCATGAATTCGGAGTGGAGAAATAAAAAGTGATACTTACTTCGAAAAGATGACTGAGGGAACTCCTTGCGGCCTTGTTCACTGACCCCCCCATCATTGTCGGGAGTGGCCCTTTGAAGCAGCTCCTTAGCCTCCTCAGCATCATGCCACTTTTGGTGCTCCTCATCATCATGAGCACCGTCGGCCCTCTCATCAACGGGCGATGGCTCCTCCCCTGTAGGGGTTCCCCTGATGGTCGGGGAGGTCACCACAATCAGCTCCAACGGTGGGGGCAAAGGGGTCGCGTCCACCCCCGTCGACATTAGAAGCCCCTCGTCTATCCGGGTGACCGGCTACCCGACCGAATGGGATCGCTCGGACGCAATCACCCTTCAGTGTTTGGTCAGAGGCATGTCATCCTCTGACCCGACCAACACCACCGTGGTGGACGGTTCTGCTGTCCGTTCTTTCTTCGGCCTTTCTATCACTGGTTCGGTCGCCCGCTTCTTTGGCTCCTGTGGGATCGGCTCCGCAATGCGAACAACCCTCCGCTGTGTAGATCGTGCTAAAAGGATCGCCCGATACGGCTTCATCTTGCCGCCCGTCAACAAATAAAGTTAAAGTAAGGTACGGTTGCAAAGCCGACGGGAGATGAAGTAGCCGGTCTTTCTCTCTCTCAACCTCTATGGCTCTCATCCTACCTAACATCGGGTGCCGGCTGAGTCCAACCTGATGAAGACTCCCCTTGTGGAGCATGAAGCCGACGAACTTCAGGTCTTCATCATCCAATTTATGGAAGTCGGCCTCGTCGGCCCTCGAGACCTTCCTCCATTTAAAGCATTTGGTCTCCAAGCTGCCTCAAAGCCCCATGACTCTAGGCTATCTACAAAAATGTATCGGGACTTCCCTCCATGAATGGCGGACGGAAGCCCCCCTAGTATCTTGTTGGGGTTTCAAGTGCACCGCAGCGGAAGTGTAATTTCAAAATGATGAAATTTGCACCGAAATCCCTTAGCCAAGATCTCCTTTTTACTAATTAAAACATACATACTAACATTCAAACATAGATTGTTAGAATTAGAGTACCAACCTGTAATCGCTAATTCCAACAAAGTTGATGTTGAAGGGCTGATTGAATTCACCAGGCGTCCAAGTGTCCACCCTCCGATGGTGATCCACACAGAGCAGTGATCAAGACAACTCTATCTTCTTTTCAAAGGTTCCTTCTATTGAGTTCTTCTTCCTAGAACTCAATTGCTTGGACTATGGCTTGAATTCCTCCACACAAAAGCTTGCTTTCCTTTCCTTGACTCCTTCTCCTCCTTCCACCAAGACCTTGGCCCTTTAGATACCCTTGTCTTGAAGAAAAAGACCTTGTCCTAAGAGGACATAGGCTTGTCTTAAGTTGGAGGAGAAATTAAGACAATGATGTCTTAATGTATGAAAGAAAGGAAGAAATCAGAACTTCTTTCTTTTCTTTACCGTCGGAGACTTTTACTTTATCTTGTTCAGTAGCAGAGTTTCGACAGAGGTTTACTCTATAGAGGAAACAATGCAAGAGCAAGAAAAAATAAAGAGTCTTCAGGAGAGGAAGAAAGAAAAAGATTACATAATGTTCTGATTTTTCCCGACCCTTTAAATAGAAATCAGATAGGCGCCTACACACCTCTCCGTAATTTCTTTCTCACGCCCTTTCCAATTTCTCACGCCCCATCCTCCCATCTCATGGCCTTCCAGATTAAATCCCACGGCTCTTCTTAAGGAAAAATCGCAGTGTTTTAAAAAGAAGGAAGTCGCGACTTTTCATCTCCGAAGAGATGTTACTTCGCGCGCCCGGAGGAGTTAGCGCTTTCTTTCTTTCTCAAAATCCCATCAGCCATTGGATTCTCATCCAAGGGGGGAGAGAAGGTGCGCTAATCACTTAAGGACCGCCCAAATAAAAACATCGGAGAATTTTATTTGGGGCGCACCAAGAGTCCATGCGCCATGGACTCTTCCTTAAGGCGCGCCAAGAGTCCATATGCGCATGGACTCTTGGTGTTTGGCATGAAAAACAAAAGGGGGCGGGTGGGGAGGCTAGCCAAGCTACATGGCTAGCCAATAGGGTTAGCCACATTCCCATTTTTCTTAATTAGGGTCTAATTAGGTCCAATTAGAATCCAATTTGAACCAATCCGGAACCCTAATTCGAATCCGATCCGAATAGAAGCTAGGGCTTGCAACACCTGCTAGAGTGTTATCTTGCAAAGACAATTTAATTCCAAATTAAATTCTTGATCATCCTCTTAAGTGTGTGACCCATTGGGTTCCACATCTAGCCAGCAGTGGGTTCGAATACAAGTTGACCTAATTTGATTAGAACTCTTTCTAATCGATTTAGGTCAAACCGGGCTTACCCGAATCGATCAATTAGGATTCTTCCTAACATGTGATCTTTGAACTTGATCAACCCACAAGACAAGATTGACGTCTAGCAACGTGTCATGTCTACCCGGAAGATATGGAAATTCTGGTGAAATACCAAAATTACCCTTTAGTAGAGAGTTACCGTACAATTAAATCTTTCGATCAGCCTACACCCAAATATAACTATGGATATGGATATATGTCAAATCCAATATTATATTTTGTTTCTAGCTCAATCTTATAATGATGATCCGATTATCTCGATATTAGAAACCATCTCTAATATCTTCACTTTGATCAAAGATTTCCTGAATCATCATGCGATTGTTGACTAGCTGGATGCAATCTCCTCTTACTAAGAGTGATCGATTCCTTGTTGACCTACTCATTACCTTCATATTCAATTCACCATTCCCAGTATCAATCCTGTGCATGTCTCAGTGTCATGATTAGGATTGAACCAAGGATGGGTTCATGTACATAAGGTACTTATGGTAGTCTCAGGTCAAAAGATTACTTGTACCACTCCCACTATGAGAACCTTCTATTGACATGTAGCTAAGACTCCATTAGATGTTCTCAAGTTGGATCATATCAGTGAACTCATTCTCCAATGAGCACCCACATCCCAGTATTAGTGTCATACACAAGTGACTGTGAGAGCAGTCACCCTTTCCAGTATACCCGGGATGTGCTAGTCTTATCGGAAACCCTGATCCCCTACTCAGGGTTCCTTTGACTAGGAATACTTTAGATTAAGGTTTTAAGATTTTAGGTCTCACTGGTATGATCTCATCATAACCCTAAAATCAAGCCCTAATCTATGGGGTTCATCATATAATAAACACAGCGTATGATGAAAAATAATGCCTTTATTTAGAAAATTATCAATTACAATGGTTTGGGAGATACAACAGAGATTGGTTTGTAGGGCATATCCCTTTCAATCTCCCACTTGCACTAAAGCCAATC
The DNA here is from genome assembly GCA_021397845.1 of Areca catechu. Classification (NCBI taxonomy): domain Eukaryota; kingdom Viridiplantae; phylum Streptophyta; class Magnoliopsida; order Arecales; family Arecaceae; genus Areca; species Areca catechu. The sequence goes on along the minus strand of CM038052.1, from coordinate 138,058,492 downwards.
GCCTTTGAATCTTAATCCCATACATTCTAGGTGGCGATCAAATCTCGCTGTGGTAGAGCCTTAGTGAACGGGTCTGCTACATTGTTCTTTGTATCAACTCTATCTATGTAGACATCTTGTCTCTCTACTATTCTCGGACAAGATGGAAGCGTCTCAGAATGTGCTTGGACTTATGATGAGCTCTTGGTTCCTTAGCTTGAGCAACGGCCCCAGTGTTGTCACAGTAAAGTGGCACTGGGTTTTCAATTGAGGAACAACACCCAACTCTGTGATGAACTTCTTCATCCAGACTGCTTCCTTGGCGGCTTCACTAACAGCTATGTATTCTGCCTCTGTGGTTGAGTCAGCTACAGTCTGCTGCTTGGTACTCTTCCAACTCCTGCTCCACCATTTAGGGTAAAAACATATCCCGAAATGGATTTGCTATCATCAGGGTCTGATTGAAAACTAGAATCAGAAAGCTTCTAGTTTTAAGATCAGAACCACCATAAACCAGAAAAATATCCTTAGTCCTTCTTAGGTACTTAAGAATATTTTTAACTGCTTTCCAATGATCCTCTCCTGGACCAGCCTGAAACCTACTGACAATGCCTAAAGCATATGCCACATCAGGCCTGGTACATAACATGGCATACATTATGGATCCTATTGCCGAAGCATAGGATAGAATTCATTCTATCTCTTTCTTCAGGTGTCTTAGGAGACATCCTTTTAGAAAGATGTATGCCTTGACTCATAGGAAGATAACCTCTTTACTTCCTTCCATGCTGAATCTTTTCAGCACTAAGTCAATGTACCTAGATTGGGATAAACCTAGCATCCTCTTAGATCTATCTCTATAGATCTTAATACCTAGTATATAGGATGCTTCTCCCACATCTTTCATGGAAAACTGGTTTGATAGCCAAACCTTGACTGATTGCAACATTGGGATATCATTCCCAATGAGGAGTATGTCATCTACATACAGAACCAAGAAGACTATGGCACTCCCACTAGTCTTCTTATAAACAAGGTTCATCCACATTTTTGATAAAACAAAAAAAACTTTTAATAGTTTCATCAAAGCGGATGTTCCAACTCCTGGAAGCTTGCTTTAATCCATAAATGGATTTCTTCAGCTTGCATACTTGATTAGGTTATTCTTTGAAATAAAACCTTCTGGCTGTGACATGTAGACTTCTTCCTCAAGGAAACCATTGAGGAATGCAGTCTTCACATCCATCTGCCATATCTCATAATCGTGGTATGCTGCTATAGCAAGTAAAATCCGAATTGATTTTAGCATGGCAACAGGTGAAAATGTTTCATCATAATCAATTCCCTGTGTTTTTGTCTAAAACCTTTAGCCACTAAATGGCTTTATAGGTTTCAACTTGGCCATCAGCCCCAATCTTTTTCTTATAGACCCATTACACCCAATAGGATTAACACCCTCTGGTGTGCATCAACCAAAGACCATACTGGTTTACATACATAGAGTCTACTTCGGATTCCATGGCTTCTTGCCATTTATCTGAGTCAGTACTCAGATAGCTTCCGTATAGGTCAGAGGTTCATCATTTTGAATGACTTGAGCTTCATTATTTTCAATAATAAACCATACCTCTCAGGTGCCCGTGGCACTTGTCAGACCTACGAGGAGGAGTTTGTGTTCTGGTTCTGTCTAACTATATGTTCTAATGGTTGAGATTGTCTATCTGTATTTCTTGCATTCTCCCAAGTTCATTGTTCTACCATTGCCTTTTTCCAAAATGAACTTTTTCTAGAAAAGTGGCATGCCTGCTAACAAAAATCTTTTGTTCAGTAGGATGGTAGAATAGATATCCTCTACTTCTTTAGGATATCCTACAAATAGACATTTATCCGCTCTAGTTCCAACTTATGTCCAAAATTTCTTTTAACATAAGCTGGACATCCCCATACCTTAAAATATTTAAGATATGGTTTCTTTCCGCTCCAAATTTCATATGGAGTACTAACAACGGATTAGAAGGTACCTTGTTCAGAATATAAACAGCAATTTCTAGGGCATGGACCCCAGAAAGAAATGGGCAAATTTGTGAAGCACATCATGGATCGTACCATATCTAATAAGGTACGATTCCTCCTTTCAGCTATACCATTTAGCTGTGGTGTATAAGGAGGGGTCCATTCAGAAAGGATCCATTAACTTTAAGATAGTCTAAAAACTCCGCGGATAAGTATTCTCCTCCTCGATCAGGAACGAAGAACTTTAATACTTTTCCCGGTTTGTTTTCGACCATACTTTGATACTCCTTAAATTATCAAAGGCTTTAGATTTGTGTTTCATAAGATACACATATCCGAACCTAGATAAATCATCTGTAAAAGTGATAAAATATGAGTATCCTCCTCTGGCCTGAGTTGTCATTGGACCACATACATCAGTATGTATAAGACCTAGTAACTCAGTTGACCTTTTCCCATGTCCAGTGAATGGAGTTTTTGTCATCTTACCCATGAGACATGATTCGCAAGTTCCTAATGATCATACTCATAAGGATCAAGGAATTTTTCCTTGTATAACTTGCTAATCCTAGACTCATTAACAGGACCAAGTCTATGATGCCAAAGTAAAGTATCATTAAAGTCTTTTCTTTTCCTTTTAGTATTGACATGAAAAATACTATCATTGGAAGAAAGAGTTAAGAGCCATTGCTAAATATGCCAGAACAAATAATTTTATTAGATAACATTATTGAGCAACCAGTGCTCGTTACATCCATTACATATCCTTGTTTTATAACAAAGGAATAGATATAATGTTCCTAATAATCTTTGGCATATAGTAACAATTCTCTAGCTCCAAGATCTTCCTGAAGGCAACTTCAGAATATAGGTCCCTACAGCTTCTGCTTGGATGATATCACCACCAGCACCGTAGAGATTGAAGTCGCCTTCCTTCAATACTTAAGCTTGTGGAGGTCCTGCAAAGATTTGCATATATGGTACCACAAGCGGTATCCAATACCCAAGTATTTGATATAGACGAATTTAATGTCAATATAGTATGTATCTCATACATACCTTTTGGTGCGTCTGCCGCACCAGGCTTCACAGTTGCAAGGTAAGCCTGCAATTCCTTTTCCAATGTCCCGCTTTGCCGCAAAAGAAACAGGTTGACTGTTTTGAGACCTTCTTTCCTTTCTTGTTCTTATTGATGCCACCCTTAGGGTTTAGTCTCCTGCTAAAACCCTTTTTGCCTGATTTCTTCTTATTGGTCTTATCAACAAAAGAGAAGTGGAGCCTTTCTTTCTTAACATGGCTCTCTGCTGTTTTTAACATATTAACAGCTCAGGAAAGGAAGTGTTCAGTTTGTTCATGTGATAATTCAAGACAAACTGAGAAAATGACTCTGGGAGTGATTGCAGGATTAAATCCTGATTCAGCTCCCCATCCATAATAAAACCCTAATGACCTAATCTGGTGATTAAGTCATTACCTTCAGGACATGATCCTGAACGGATGTACCCTCTGTCATCCTAGCACGGAATAACTGCTTAGATATTTCGTATCTAGCAGTTCTGCTTTGTTCTCCATAAAGCTCCTTTAAATGAGCATTATGGATTGAGTATCCATGCTTCATGCTGCCTCTGTAACTCATTGGTCATAGAGGCCCAGTATGATACACTTGACAGTGAGGGAGTCATTCTGCACATTTTGTATGTGGCCATATCTTCCTGTGTGGCATCCCCTAGTGGATTAAAATTAGGGGTATCAAGAATATAAGAAAGTTTTCTGAACTCAGTACAATCTTTAAGTTTCTCAACCAGTCCACATTTTGGACCAGTCAATTTGTTGGTATCAAGATGCTTCTCAGTGATAATGAAGATGCCATTTATCTACATTTAATTAAGAACAATACCTAAGCAAACAACCATGAAATGACTCACATAATAATTAGGTCTTCAATTTAATTATGTCTCCACTATTTATCAAAAATCATAGCCCTCACTATGATAATCGAGAAGAACCCTGATCGGTTTTCTTAGTGAGATCGAGATCCTTATAATTTATAAAAGATCTTGCAGACAACACAACAAATCTTTTATAAGTTCTAAGGTAGGAAACTCTTCCAATTATATCTCATATAATTCTACACAAAATAACTTGGCCTCTAGAACATTATAAGTCTTGCAGAATACACAACAAACCATAATGTTCTAGTTAAGTCAAGACCCTTTCATTTCTATACAGTCAATATTCAAATATAATGCCCTTGTAGATAACACAACAAGGCATTATACTGAATATACTGTAAGCATATTTGCACTAGACCAATATTATGTCAATCACCCTATTAGGTCTTGCAGACAACACAACAAACCTAATGTGGTTCATAACACAGTAATGATCCAGCATGAAGGAAGGCCAACATATAGCATTTTCTAACACTAAGCATCTAAGTCAAGATTTAAATATAATCAAATCGGCCAGGCAAGTGGAAGAGATGTGGGAGTCCCCCCATTGCTTTCCTAGACACCAATAAAAATTGGCCAGGTCAGTCAACGGAACCAATTAAAAACCACGATTCTCTTTACCTTCCCAGAACCACCTTTCTAGACATCGAATGATCAATGTTCATCATGACTAGTGATGCTTATTAGTTAAATATGCTATGACTTAATATGATTTTAAGAAGAGGGCTTTATAAAATTGCCAGCACATTCTTACATAAAAACATATCATAATGATATCACTCTGATAAACATATATGTGCTAAGTGTGTCATCATACTAGGACAACCATTTACCACATAATGGATCCACCATTATGCCAGGGCAACCTTATTTCAGTATGATGACTTCAAAACTAATCATATCTCTATAATAATTAGGGTTTGAGTGAAACACCCTAATTAGTGGCATACATCAAAACATTAAGTATCATATATGCATTCCTTAAATTATGCTAAGTGTATCAGCATTCAAGGGTTTAAAACCCTAATTTCGATACTACAACAAAAATGCATATCATATGTTTTAACTGTAATAAGGATGGCTCTGATACCACTTTTGGGGTTTCAAGTGCACCGCAGCGGAAGTGTAATTTCAAAATGATGAAATTTGCACCGAAATCCCTTAGCCAAGATCTCCTTTTTACTAATTAAAACATACATACTAACATTCAAACATAGATTGTTAGAATTAGAGTACCAACCTGTAATCGCTAATTCCAACAAAGTTGATGTTGAAGGGGCTGATTGAATTCACCAGGCGTCCAAGTGTCCACCCTCCGATGGTGATCCACACAGAGCAGTGATCAAGACAACTCTATCTTCTTTTCAAAGGTTCCTTCTATTGAGTTCTTCTTCCTAGAACTCAATTGCTTGGACTAAGGCTTGAATTCCTCCACACAAAAGCTTGCTTTCCTTTCCTTGACTCCTTCTCCTCCTTCCACCAAGACCTTGGCCCTTTAGATACCCTTGTCTTGAAGAAAAAGACCTTGTCCTAAGAGGACATAGGCTTGTCTTAAGTTGGAGGAGAAATTAAGACAATGATGTCTTAATGTATGAAAGAAAGGAAGAAATCAGAACTTCTTTCTTTTCTTTACCGTCGGAGACTTTTACTTTTATCTTGTTCAGTAGCAGAGTTTCGATAGAGGTTTACTCTGTAGAGGAAACAATGCAAGAGCAAGAAAAAATAAAAGAGTCTTCAGGAGAGGAAGAAAGAAAAAGATTACATAATGTTCTGATTTTTCCCGACCCTTTAAATAGAAATCAGATAGGCGCCTACACACCTCTCCGTAATTTCTTTCTCACGCCCTTTCCAATTTCTCACACCCCATCCTCCCATCTCATGGCCTTCCAGATTAAATCCCACGGCTCTTCTTAAAGGAAAAACCGCGGTGTTTTAAAAAGAAGGAAGTCGCGACTTTTCATCTCCGAGAGAGAGAGTTACTTCGCACGCCCGGGAGGAGTTAGCGCTTTCTTTCTTTCTCAAAATCCCATCAGCCGTTGGATTCTCATCCAAGGGGGGAGAGAAGGTGCGCTAATCACTTAAGGAGGCCGCCCAATAAAAACATCGGAGAATTTTATTTGGGGCGCGCCAAGAGTCCATGCGCCATGGACTCTTCCTTAAGGCGCGCCAAGAGTCCATATGCGCATGGACTCTTGGTGTTTGGCGTGAAAAACAAAAGGGGGCGGGTGGGGAGGCTAGCCAAGCTACATGGCTAGCCAATAGGGTTAGCCACATTCCCATTTTTCTTAATTAGGGTCTAATTAGGTCCAATTAGAACCCAATTTGAACCAATCCGGAACCCTAATTCGAATCCGATCCGAATAGAAGCTAGGGCTTGCAACACCTGCTAGAGTGTTATCTTGCAAAGACAATTTAATTCCAAATTAAATTCTTGATCAATCCTCTTAAGTGTGTGACCCATTGGGTTCCACATCTAGCCAGCAGTGGGTTCGAATACAAGTTGACCTAATTTGATTAGAACTCTTTCTAATCGATTTAGGTCAAACCGGGCTTACCCGAATCGATCAATTAGGATTCTTCCTAACATGTGATCTTTGAACTTGATCAACCCACAAGACAAGATTGACGTCTAGCAACGTGTCATGTCTACCCGGAAGATATGGAAATTCTGATGAAATACCAAAATTACCCTTTAGTAGAGAGTTACCATACAATTAAATCTTTCGATCAGCCTGCACCCAAAATATAACTATGGATATGGATATATGTCAAATCCAATATTATATTTGTTTCTAGCTCAATCTTATAATGATGATTCGATTATCTTGATATTAGAAACCATCTCTAATATCTTCACTTTGATCAAAGATTTCCTGAATCATCATGCGATTGTTGACTAGCTGGATGCAATCTCCTCTTACTAAGAGTGATCGATTCCTTGTTGACCTACTCATTACCTTCATATTCAATTCACCATTCCCAGTATCAATCCTGTGCATGTCTCAGTGTCATGATTAGGATTGAACCAAAGGATGGGTTCATGTACATAAGGTACTTATGGCAGTCTCAGGTCAAAAGATTACTTGTACCACTCCACTATGAGAACCTTCTATTGACATGTAGCTAAGACTCCATTAGATGTTCTCAAGTTGGATCATATCAGTGAACTCATTCTCCAATGAGCACCCACATCCCATTAGTGTCATACACAAGTGACTGTGAGAGCAGTCACCCTTTCCAGTATACCGGGATGGTGTCTAGTCTTATCGGAAAACCCTGATCCCCTACTCAGGGTTCCTTTGACTAGGAATACTTTAGATTAAGGTTTAAGATTTTAGGTCTCACTGGTATGATCTCATCATAACCCTAAAATCATAGCCCTAATCTATGGGGTTCATCATATAATAAACACAGCGTATGATGAAAAATAATGCCTTTATTTAGAAAATTATCAATTACAATGGTTTGGGAGATACAACAGAGATTGGTTTGTAGGGCATATCCCTTCATATCTTCTGGCCAGGGCATGGACTGAACATCCACCACTCCTGACTCCGGAAGTCCTACTTCAATAAGAAAAAATTGGAGAATAAAGATACCCTCAGCTTGATGTTGGCCTCCCTATACAGGACTACGAAGCCACACAGAACTCGTATGCTATTCGGGGTCAGATGGGAGGGGGTGACTCTATAGTGTTAAAAACCTGAATAAAGAAGCTATGGATCAGGAAATGAAGGCCGGCTTTCAGGTGGTCTTCGTACATGGGGAGAGCTCCTAAGTTCAAAGGCCCATTCACTCTACCCTCGAGGTAGGGATGGTCAGGTGTAAGGTTGAGGGAATATTGTACACTATCCTGAGGTTTTCGACCCTCTCTCAGGTCATGGCTGAAGGGATGTCAAAAGGACCGGGTTCCCTATGAACAAGAGCCGAACTCCGACTCCCAGAAGCCAATCTAAGATGGGTTGCAGAAAGGGAGGAAGATGGGGGAAGGTGGAGCCATGACTAACCTGGTTCCTTGGTTCTCTAAGAGAGGCTAAAGCAACACAAGGAGGGAAGAGGCTGCCTTCTCTTCAAGCACAAGCACAATGAAAGGTTCTTTCTGGGCGCTGCTTCCCCCCTTTTATAGGCGTCCGGGGGCAGCTTCCCATCACCTCTCCCCACGTGCCATGATCCGATGGCTGGCACCTCAGTTCTCGAGTTGGATTGGAATCCGAGGGGACGGGCCAGATCATATCCGACTGCAATCCACGTGACAGTCGAAGCTACAGTGGATGGATCACTCCGGGAAGTGCACCAATCGCTCTGATAAAGCCACGTGCCCCATGTCGCGTCAAGAACCCAAAGTAGCAGCTGCCATGCACCATGCCGGTAATAATTGCTCCCCCTGTCTTCGCCAACCAGACACTGACACCTGTCTCGAAGCAAAAATTGGAGCAGAAGGTGGCCGGCCACGGCAAGCCGAATCGGATTCACCATCATCTAAAAGATTGATGCATTTATTGCCATTTAATGCCCTCGCCCTTCGAGCCTACGGGCTCGCTCGAAGCACAAGGACAAGGGGGACAACTGTTGTACCTGGATGGCTCACCCTCCAGAGGAACCGGCCCATTCCTGTGGTCCAACCAGGCTACTCCTACAGCGGTCTGACCCACCAGAGCTGAGGTTCGAATGACCCTCTCCTACTGGGGTCCGGTCCGTAGCTCTCCTTCAGCGGTTCGACCCATCGAAGCTGAGGTCTGAACGACCTCTCCTGCTGGGGTCCAGTGCGGGCTACTCTTCCACTAGTCTAACCCACCAGGGTTGAGGTCCGAATGACCCTCTCCTGCTGGGGTCCAGCCCGGGCTACTCCTTCAGTGACCCGACCCACCAGAGCTGAGGTCCGAACGACCCTCTCATACTGGGGTCCGACCCATCGCACTCCTTTAGCGGGCTGGCCTTTCGTCTGGCCGACCGACTTTCCCATGGCCGACGTCCGACAGGCAAGCCTTAGCATCTAGGGAATTCCAGAAGCACCTTTCTGTTACTACGGGATCCTGTTATCCCAACAGCCCTGCTCCACTACTTCCACGATGCCGCCGTATCTACACGCCATGTGGCCACTCCAGATTCTCCCAAGGGTAGATCGGTCTTTCCCAGCCTCTCCCCTAACAGATTTTGGACTGTTCCGTGCCTATATAAGGTACTTGGGGGACCCTGCTCGAAGGTAGGAGAACTCTTCCCTCTCCATATGCTGGTCTTTTTGTGGTTCCTCTATTCTGTTGCCTTCAACCTCCTGCTAACTTAGGAATTGGAGGGTCCCCCGCTGGAACACCATCGGTGCCCTTGGGGACTTTGTTGCAAGTTTACCCGGGAGAGGAGCGCTCCAGCATATCTAGCCCCGGCCCAGGAGTTGATGCCGCAATAGGACTTTAAGGCAAGTCTGCTGTCACCTCTACCACTGGCTCTGAAATCAAATCTGGGAAGTTGAATCCATCAGAGTCAGTCTTCTCATTATCACCATCATCACTGTCATCAAACACTAGTGCTGGAGCAGTTGGAGCAATATCAGAAACTAGAATACTCCCTGAAAAATGCTTGGATAGTGTAGTCAGAATAGTTGAGATGCCATCACTCAGTCCTCTATGGCTCTCTCTGGTCTCAGCAATAAAACTATCAAGTCACTGCCTGATAGTCATAACCTCTATCTCCATATGAGCGACTCTATCCATCAAACTCACTGAAGCTCTTGGAGTATACGACTGAACTGGCTGAGGCTAAGATGTAGGCTCAGACTGAGAAGTAGTCTTTGGCTGCACTGCTCGCTCAGGCTGACTCTCTAGAAGAGATGCCTCAATAGGTCATGCCTCATCGGAAAGAATGCGCTCCTCTTCTGCAGCATCATCATCATCTCTGTCGTCGGCCTGACCAGATACTCTGCATCTCCACTGGCCTCTAAATAGGTGATAACCCATCCGATGTAATGACCTAATGTCATAAACATTAGTATGTAGGAGCATACGGAAGAGCTCGTCCTCAAATATAACACCATACTCTCTAAACAACAATGTCAACCCCATCCCGTTGGGTAATTAGAGTCATTGACTAATTGAAGCCTCCATCATTTGATGAACCATGAGCACCAGAAGGTAGATGGGTGTGTGATGTACCAATGAGACCATCATGAGTAGCTCTCGCTCAGTGATGTAATGAAAACATTTGGTCTTCGGTAGAAGGATCGGGCGACAATGTGGAGCAAAAGTCTAATCTATGCTGACAAATGGGATGCAGGCACAGTGGCTCCCTCAGGCAAAATGTCTGACTCGAATACACACTGGAGACCACTCACTCTATCAATCAAATTATTGACAACTAAACTAGTCATATGAATATCCCATAGTCTACTCAATATCTTTGAAGTAATAGGGATATCCCTGCCTTTGACCGGAACTAACCAGCCATCACTCCCACTGGCTAATGATTCGTAGAACTCTTATATGAGCCCTGGGTAGTATCTCTCACTCAGAGAACAGAAAGATGTCAGACCAGTATCTCTGATCCACTGATCGATCCTGAAGTGCTGCTGGTTAACAAAACTAAAGTCCACACGGCATCCTCCAATAACCGTCTTTGAGCTCATCCGGCTAGAAGCTGCAAAAAGGGGCCGAACTGGTGGATCTGGAGCTCTAGCTTCATGTCTGGCTTTGGTTCCTCGCTCTTCTTCCTGAATAGATGGTTGAGGGTGATAGACTACATGTTTTCGGGGTCCTATTGCACAGAATAAGGATTTGAACAAGTTTGGAGGAGAAAACTAGGGTTTCTAGGGTTCATATTGGAAATAGGAGAGTGAATGTCACTCAATTCAGACCAAAAAGCATCCCAAACAAAGAATTGAAGGATTTTGAGCACAGATTGGAGAGAAGAAACAGTGTGGAGGGAGTTAGGATAAGTGTCAGCTCAAGTGGGGAGGTGAAATGAGGGAAAAAATGCTTCAGAATGCCCTTAACCTCAGTCTGCTGCCGTTTATGTGTCGACTCATGAATGTGTCGACACATTCAGGTGTTGACACATCCATGTGTCGACATATCAACTTAAAATCAAAAATTAAGAGAATAAAGGCAAATTAAAATCACAAGTAATTCAATGAAATTTATAATAAATGAATATGATTAATGTCAAATTTGATCTATTTTGAGTCAAAGATTGGAAGATTTTAATCAAAAGGATTAATGATCCCATGTTTTCTTCTAATCATATAGAACCGATCTTCTAGGAGAGGCTTAGTCAAAATATTAGCTAATTGAAATTCAGTACAAATAAATTCTAGCACAATATCATTATTTTCAATATGATCTCTAATAAAGTGATGCGTAATTTCAATGTGTTTACTTCTAGAATGTTGAATAGGATTTTTAGTCAAGCAAATAGCACTGGTATTATCACACTTTAGGTGTACTAGTCAACTTGATTCTAAAATCTTCAATTTGTTGCTTAATCCACAAGATTTGAGTACAACAACTTCCTGCTGCAATATACTCAGCCTCAGCTGTGGATAGTGCAACTAAAGCTTGTTTCTTTCTAAATCAGGAGATTAAGTTAACTCCAAGAAATTGGCAATTTCTACTAGTACTCTTTCTATCTAATTTACAACCAGCAAAATCAGCATCAGAATATCCAATTAATTCAGCAGATAAATCTCTAGAATACCATAAGCCAATATCAATTGTACCAGATAGATATCTAATAATGCACTTTACAGCCAACAAATATGATTCTTTAGGTTCAGACTGATATCCAGCACACATGCATATACTGAACATTATATCTGGTCTACTAGCAATTAAGTACAATAAAGAGCCAATCATACATCTGTATAATTTTTGATCTACAGATTTACTATGCTCATCTTTATCAAGTTTACAAGAAGGGTTCATAGGTGTATCTATTGATTTAGTAGTCTCTATCCCAAATTCTTTATAATCTCTTTGTATACTTAGCTTGGTTGATGAAGATTTCATCTTTAGTTTTCTTGATTTGGAGTTCGAGAAATAAATTGAGTTCTCCCATCATGCTCATCTCGAACTCACCCTGCATTAGCTTAGCAAACTCTTGACAAAGAATTTCATTAGTAGCACCAAAATTATATCATCAACATATATTTGCAGTACTAATAAATCATTATCTTTCTTCTTTGAAAACAAAGTTTTATCAACATGGCCTTTAGAAAATTCATTTTCAATCAGAAATTTGTGAAGTATTTCATACCAGGCTTTAGGTGCTTGCATTAATCCATAAAGTGCTTTATGTAATTTAAAAACATGATCAGGATGTACGTGATTTTCAAATCCAGGTGGTTGTTCAACAAATTTTTTTTCTATTATAAAACCATTCAGAAAGCACTTTTAACATCCATTTGAAAGAGTTTGAAATTCATAAGATAGGCAAATGCTAATAGTAGTCTAATTGTTTCAAGTCTAGCAACAGGAGCAAAAGTTTCATCAAAATCAATTCCTTCCTCCTGATTGTAGCCTTGGCCACTAGCCTAACTTTATTTCTAACAACAATTCCATTTTCATCTAATTTATTTCTAAATATCCATTTTATGCCAATAATAGAAATGTTAGATGGTCTTTCTATTAATATCCAAACATTATTTCTATCAAACTGAATTAGTTCATCTTGCATGGCATTTATCTAGTTAGGGTCTTTTCAGCATCTTCAAATATTTAGGCTCTACTTGAGAAACAAAAGCTATATAATCACATTCATTTCTAATTAAGGCTCAAGTCCTTACCCTTTAGATGGATCACCTAGGATTAATTCCTAGGATGTCCATGAGCATACCTCCACTCCTTAAGTAGATCTTGGTGCTTTGAAGTGTCTTCACCTTTCACATCTTCATCTTGATCTTCTTCATTTGATTGATATGGTTGATCATTTAATGTCAACTTTTGAAGCTTATCAGCACCTACACATGCATTAGAAGTTTCCTCTTTTCTGGAGGATTGTTAGTAGATTCTTTAAAAGCAACATGTACAGACTCCTCTACAACAAGGTTCTTTTGTTGAAAATTCTATATGCCATGCTTGATGCAGAGTATCCTAAAAAGATACCTTCATCAAACTTGGCATCAAATTTTCTAAGATTATCTTTGCCATTATTTAAGATAAAATATTTACAATCAAAAACTCGAAAATATTTTAAGGTTGGTTTTCTTTGATTCCAAAGTTCATAAGAAGTTTTCTTCAAAATAGAGTGGATTAAAACTTGATTCAGAATATAACATGAAGTATTAATAGCTTTAGTCCAAAAATATTGGTAAATCATTTTTATAAAGCATAGTGCTTGCCATGTCTTCTAAAGTACGATTTTTTCTTTCTACTATCCCATCTTGCTAAGGTGTCCTAGATGCAGAAAAGTTGTGTTTAATACCTTTTTCATTATAAAATCTTTCAAAATCCTGATTTTCAAATTCAGTTCCATGATCAGTACGAATGCAAACAACTGAAATATCTTTTTCATTTGAAACTTTTCGATAAAACTTTATAAATGCAGAAAATGACTCATCTTTAAGTGCTAGAAAGAAAATCCATATAAATCTTGAAAATCATCCTCTATGACTAATCCATATCTCTTGCCTCTTAGACTGGATGTTCTAGTTGGTCCAAATAGATCCATATAAAGTAGTTCTGGTGGCCTACTAGTAGTTACAAAACCTTTAGGTTTGAAAGAAGTTTTAACTTGTTTTCCAAATTGACATGCTTGGCAAACTCTATCTTTTTCAAAACAGTTCAAAACATATCTAACTAAATTCTTTTTGTAATGTTTTGAAAGTAGATACATACTAGCATGACCTAATCTTCTACGCTAAAGCCAACTAGTCTCATCTTTAGTAGAATTCATTGCAACAAGGCATTCTCCATTAGACAAAGATAGATCATCTAAATTCTTTTTGTAATAAGATGATTTTAAAACAACTTAAAAATCTTTATCACAAAATTGACTAATACTTAATAGATTACGCTTTAAACCTTCAACTAAATGTATATTGCTAATACAACTAGAAGGAGTATTGTGAGCCTTACCAATACTAATGATTTTTCCTTTACCATTATCCTAGAAGGTCACACTCCTCCATTCATTGCTTTAAGAGAAGTGAATTGCTTCACATCTCCCATCATGTGCCTGAGCAACCACTACCAAGATACCAAAGTGTTTTGTTCTCCTTGGTTGCAAGACACACCTGCAGTAAAAATCAAGCTTTGTTTTTAGGTACCCAAGCCAACTTGGGTGGGTCCTTTAGGGTTAGTACTTAAAATGGTTCCTTTGGAACCTAAACTTTTTTAAAAGAATTAATTTTTCTCATATTACATTGAAAATATTTATGACCTTGTTTTTTACATGAAAAACATATTATGCTAGATGATGCAGGTACAAAAAAGTTTTTAAAATATTTTTGTTGTCTTTGGGATCTATAGCCTAATACTGCTTTGTTGAAAATGGCTTTTTGGCTATTTAAAAGTAGGTTTAGCTTTTCTGAACTATAGATACATTTTTCAACAAAAGGCTTCATTTATCAAGTTCATTTTTGTACTTTGCAATTTGTAATTCTTAATCCTTATTTTCTTTAAAAGATCACCTTTGAAATAATAGTTTTGGATCATTTTAAAACTTCATTTTTCATTGTTAAAGCATTGTTTTTCTTTTCTAAAACATCTAGTTTTGTTTTCAAATCACTAACTTCATTTAATAAAAAAAAAATTTCATGAGAAAAAACTGTTTGCATGCTTGTTCAATCTTTTGTTTTAAGAAAAACCAATTTATAATCATGCATAAGTTCATTAAAAGCATTTCTTAACTCATCAAAATTAAAATCTACTTCGATATCAGAATTTACCTCATCTTGCTCTTGATGTGCTATGAGACAAGATTTGTAATTTCTGTTGCTCTTCTTCAGAACTGGAGTCTCACTATCACTCCAGGTGGCTATCATGCCTTCTTTCTTAGCTTCTTTCTTGACTTCTTTAAGAGAGGGCAGTCGAATTGTAGTGTCCCAGCTTCTTACACTCGAAGCATGTAGGTATTCCTTCTCTTTTTCTTTTTCTTTCACTTTCTCTTTCTCTTTTCCCTTTTCTTGGTTTATTGGAATTTATTCTTGTAAGGGAACTTCCTCCTCTTCATGAATCTTCTAAATTTCTTAGCAAGGAAAGCTTCTTCACTTTCATCATCTTCTTCTTCTTCGGACTCATCTATTGAGGATTCTTCTTGTATATTTGATTTGAATGGAATCCCCTTTTTCTTCTTATCCATGTCCATTGACTTTTGCTTCAAATTTAGCTTATAAGTCACGAGTGATCCAACTAGCTACTCCAATGGTAGCTTGTCAACGTCTTTTGCTTCTTGGATGGTGGTCACCTTCGGATCCCAAGATGTTGAAAGTGACCTGAGGATTTTATTAACAAGATCAGCATTAGATATTACTTTTCCTAGACTTCTCATTCCATTTACAATATTTGTAAATCTAGTGTACATGTCAGTGATAGATTCATTAGGTTCTATTCGGAATATTTCATAAGTATGCACTAACATGTTCACCATAGTATTCTTCACTTGATCAGTACCCTCATGGATAACTTCAAGTATGTCCCATATTTCTTTGGTTGATGTGCAAGTAGATATCCTATTGAATTCACTAGGATCTAATGCACAATAAAGGATATTCATTGCCTTAGCATTGATCTCGGATTGTTTAATATCAGTTTCATCCCAATCCTCTTCGAGCTTTGGGATGGAAACACCATTAACCACAACTGAAGGAATATGTGGACCTTTATCAACGACTCTCCACAAGTTATAATCAATAGAATGTATATAAATTATCATCATAGTTTTCCAATATGTATAATTTGATCCATTGAAAAATGGAGGTCTATTTGAGGCTTGTCCCTTAACTACACTAGTACCAATTGGGATTGCCATAGATCTTTACTCAAGACGGTAAAGCCTATAAATTGAGAATAGGGCCTGATACCACTTGTTGCCCAGTAAGCAACCCAAGAGGGGGGGTGATTTGGGTCTCTAAAAAATAATTACTTGATGCAATGCAATATTATATGATCCATTCCAATAATTTAAACAAGTACTATGAATGCAAATAAAATGTTCTTAAGTAAAAGTGTAGTGGAAATATAAAGAAATAAATGTAAGAGCAAGTAGAGGAGATAAGGAACCACAAATACAAAGAAGTATAGTGGTTCGGTGCTATCCAATGCACCTACATCCACTCCCCAAGATCCCTTGGGAATGCACTATAATCTCAACCAATTATAGCCGATTAGTTTTTCGGCTCACTAATCAAAACCCGACTTATTTCACAAGGCTCACAAGTCAAAAGCTCACTTAGTTTTACAGGCTAACCAAGAATCTAAATGGTTTTAAGGCACACCACCAACCTCCCATGGTTTTCCAGGCTAACCAAGAACCTAATTGGTTTTCAAAGGCTCACCAATAACCTCCCTTGGTTTTGCAATAGGCTAAGCAAGAACCCTTGCAACAAATAAAGTTTGAGGTAGAGAAACAATATAAGCTTTCTAATAAAAAGTGGGTATCTCTTTGAAGCTCATTATTGTGATGCTTTCAACTTGATGAAGCCTTTTTGATTGCTCAAGAATGGTTAATATTTAATGCTCTTGAAGGCTCTTGAATGCTTGGAGGCTTACTTTTGCTTAAAAGTGGTTGAACATCAATGAATAGGAGTGAAAGCTCTCTTTTCTCTCTTAAATATTTCTTTTTAGAACTCTTTTTTTATTTGATTTGGATCATATAAATACCTTCCCCAAGGTCTCAAATCTAGTTTCTTGCCGCTAGACATGAAAATCTAGCCGTTGGGGGTGAAAAAAGACAAGTTATGTATTTGAAAAACTAGCCATTACTGTTTCCAGAACTTCATGTGTTGATACTTCAGACTATGAGTCGACACTTCAGGTCGACACTTGAATTTTTGAGTCGACACCCAGTTCAAATATCTTCAATCTGGCTTTCTAAAAATCTCAGATTTGTTGACACTTCTTTAGGTAAGTCGACACTTTGAGTCGACACTTCGTATCGATGTGTCAACACTTCTGCTATTCTTCATCATCAGCAAGTTCTGAAATCTCAGGCGATGAGCTAATTTATGTGTCGACACTTTGAGTCAACACTTCAAGTCCATGTGTTGATACTTCTGTCATGACATCTGAAATTTTCTTTGCGTATCAGCTTGAGTTGACACTTGACTGTCATGTGTCGATACTTGGTGTCATGTGTCGACACTTTGAGTCGACACTGACTAAGATCTTCACAAAGATACCTGAACTTATACTGAATCAAATTTATATTTCACTTAAGTATCAATTCAAGCAAACTTTAACTGTCCAAGTCTTCTTTGAGCAGTTCTTTCATCTAAACTTGGCTTCTTTAATTAAACAATCTTTTATCAAATTGATGAGCACATTTTTTCTATAAAACATACTTCAAAGAAATCATTAGTATTCAACTTATACCTAAGTATTTTGCTTATCATCAAAATCAATAACGGAGTCAACACATATAGTATTAAATAGTACTAAATAGTATCTTTTAATATTTTATTGGTAGTGCAATAGTTAGTTTACATATTTTATGAAAATGGGTTGTCATATGAAGCATTTCATGAATCCATTTGCATGTAGGTTAACTTAATTAAGCTTAGTTAATTAGTAATCATTTATTTAGTTAAACTTATCAGCCTTTCCTCCTCCTTTCTATGCTCACTTCCTTTCCTTAGAGTTTCCCTCTCTCTGTTACTCTCCCTCTTTATCACTTTCATTGTGCCTCTTCACTCAATACCTCCTTCTTGGAACATTTCATCTCATTATATATCTTCAAGGTAATTCTTGATGTCCAATAATATATCCCAAGAGCCTCTTTTTCATTTAAGTCAACTAGGAGGTAGAAGTTAACCAACTCTTCATTTGTCCAGTAATTAAGATTTTTAAGTGCTCTAGCTTTCCAAAAACATCCATAAAAGAATTGGCGATATATTTTTTGAAATTAAAGTATTCTGGCAGCTCTTCTCCTCTTGCAAATGAAGGGGGATATACTGTATGTCATCAAGTAATCCAATCTGATAGATTTGAAAAAAAAGAATGATGACCTTATTTCCTTTCTTCTATTCTGCTATAGACTTTTTTTTTAGGAGCTGAGTAATTTTTCCTTTTGCTAGAAGTATAGCAGCTATAATAATGGGGAACTTGTCTAAAGGTGCATGGTTGGTAAGGATATACAATTTAGGATATGTCCATTCAGAAAAGTGGGGAATAAAGAAGTTGAGATGACTCCACGCATTGATATAGAATGGATAGAATTTTTAAGTCATTCATTTAACTTATTTGGTTGTGTAGCCATTTCATGATAATCTTCTGAAGATAAGGAGTCAGAATGTATGTTTTGGTCAACATTCCATCTATTTGCCTTGTTTTAAAGAGGCATTGACAACAATTCTTCTAAGAGTTGAGGTTGGATTTCATCTAGATTTTCTTCTAGAGGTTTCTTCAGGGACAACTGCTGATTGAGATTCAGCCAAATCTTCCTAAAAGTTCTTTTACCTTGGTCAAGAACAATTATTTTACCTTCCATTAAGCTACAAGGAAACATAGAGTTAGTATTAAAAAGCAAAATAGAGTTTTGTCGATTGAATTTTCTTGCAAAATGGAAGGCATATATTAAGGAATATAAAATATAGTAAAAGGAAAGATATATATATACTAGAAAAAAACTATGTTTATTTTTACTATTTCTCAATGGCTTGTCTTAGCTGATTGAGAAAAAGACTCTTCTAATTTAGATCAGAATTTTAAAATAACACTTTTACCATTTATTTGAGCGATGATTACTTTATCTAAAATGGTAAATGGTTTAATCAAATTTAGAAAGGGGTTGCCTATATAACCCTTATGATCTTTTACCAAAATGATAGATGTCTTAGGTATGTTCTCCTAGATGAACAAAGATTTTAGGAATTTTATGGTCTATCCTTAGCTATGTGAATTTATGAGATGAACATACAAAGGCCTTGAAGGGATTAAACCTTCCCAACAATTTTTTTTGTTAAAACTAAAATCATCAGTTTCAAAAAGTAAATAACAATACCATTTCTGGGCTAGAAATTTTTCTAAGGCATTGAAAATTTTAGAAGGTTCATTATCAAAATCTCCAATCATCAATGATTTTTTTTTGATTGATCAAAATCTGAAATCCTAAGGTAGGATTTATATTTCTCAAATTTCCTATCAAAGTGTTATCCTCAATAAGTGACAATCTTTCTTTTAAGATTTGGATTCTCCTTTCAAGATTTTCTTCATTATATAATATTAAAACTCCATCGCTACTGGTTTCAGAGAAGTAATTGCCTTGGCATAAATAATCATCAAGATCATCTTTCAAATTTAGCTTCAGATTTGACTCTAGATTTAGGTTATTGATTAGATCATTGAGTATTTCTTTGATCTCATCCAAATCATTAATTTAGTTATTTGTTGGAATTTCCTACACATATCCTTGATTGCATTTGTTTGCAAAATGTTTATATTCTCCATAGATATAACAAATCGGAGACTTGGTTGATCTCTTACCTTTTCTCCTATACTTACTTTCTATTGGACTAGGTTTAGGATAAGATCTTCCAGAAATCCTCTTTCTAGGATATTTTTATTTCTTTCTTTCCCCAAAGTAATCCTTTTAAATTCTTTGGATTTTTTCTTTTTCTTTTGACATGGTTTATGTTGACCCCTTAAGTGATTTTGATGATAACAAAATATTGGAGCATGCATTTGTCTTACTAACAACTTCTTAAGTGCATTACAAGTTTTGTAGGATGATTTTAATGCTCAATTGCAACTCCTACAACCCTGTTATATGTCATGAGTAGTGTTGTAAAATTTTCATGTAAAGAAGAGCCAAAGAAAAATATTGTAATATTCATGAAAATGGGTTACTTTTATGTATTTTTCAAGCTTAAAATTCTTTAGAATTTGTTGTTAGTTGGATTAGGAAGAGTCTTGAATGACTAAGAGTTGCTGGATGATTTCTGGAGAGGAACTGAAGTTTTTATTGAAAATTAACTCGAGCCGACTTATTTAAGGAGAGCTAACTCTAATCCATGGCACGGTTGAAGGATTCTGGCATGTAGAGATCCAAGACGACTCGAAGGAACCTGAGTCGACTCTTTCAGAGCTTCATTTCTTGAATCAGAAAGGTGAGTTGATCCTTCAATAATCCGAAACAACTCCTCTATAGTCTAAAGAAAATCAGTTCTGAGAGAATAGCAAGGAGTGCCGACTCCTCCAGAGTACAACTTTGAAGACCTGAGGATCCGAGCTGACTCGACTAAGGCAAGCCGACTCAACCAGAGTAAGGAATCATTGACACTGAGGATCCGAGCCGACTCGACCAGAGTGAAGAATCAACTCTCTAAGGATCCAAGTTGACTCGAAGCATCCAAGCCAACTCGAACATCAATTCCAAGCAAGTAACGACTAGTTTTAGAACTTTATTTTTGAATTAAAAAGTGCTTCAACGATCAAATATCAAGTCCCAATGGTCTACAATGGCTATATCCACCTAAGAAGAGTAAAAGACTCTATAAATGTGGGATTTGGACAACCTTTGAAGAAGCTAATACATAATTGAACATTAAATGGCTTGTGAGCAAGAGAGCACAAAAAGAACATTCAAGTTAGACTTCAAGTCTTCACTAACTCCAACTAGAAGCTTGAAGCACTTATTGAGGAAGAAGTAGAAGCTATTGAAGTGCATTAAAGTGCAATTAAAAAGGCTTCTCTTGAGCTGTAACTGCAACCATCAGACAACTTGGGTTTGTCATTAGTTGCTTACTTTTTCTTTCTCTTTGTGAGTTGTTAGGTTCTTGGTGAGCCTGATTAAAAACCAAGTATGGGTTGTTAGTGATCCCGTTTTAAAACTAACAGTGTAAGGATTTTCGTGAGCCCGATCAAAACCAAGGTTAGGTTCTTGGTGATCCTGTTGAAAACCAAGAGTTAGGTTTTTGGTGAGCCCGATTGAGAAACCAAGTTGGGTTTTGGATTGTGAGCCTGGTAAAACAATTTGATTGTATTCTAGTGGTGAATATAGTAAAAATTCCAAGTGGTATCTTGGGTAGTGGACGTAGGAGCGAGGATACTCCAAACCACTATAAATTTGTTGTATTTGCATTGTGCTTTTTTTGTTTGTGTTTGCTTCTACTTTCAATTATTTGAAACACAGCATGATGTAGGACTAAGATGGGAGGATCGTTGGAGAGCTGGGAAGTCTTCAAGGATTAGGGTCAAGAAGGAGATAACCAGGGCCTCACATCCCTCGATGTCCCGAAGGACAAAGGCAAATAGGGCTCACACCCATCGATGTCCCGTAGGACAAAGGCAAATAGGACCTCACACCCGTCGATGTCCCGTAGGACAAAGGCATAGGGTCTCACACCCCTCGATGCCTGAAGGTGAAGGAAAAACGGGCCTCACACCCATTCCCTCACGGAGGTCGATATTCTTAAAGAACAAAGGCAATACTACTGGGCCTCTCACCCTCCCCGCCCATGCAAGGGCGAACACTATCGGGCCTTTCACCCTCCCCGCCCATGCTGGGGGAACGAAAAAAAACAATCTTCTAAAAAAATTATTTTATTCTTCACCATACTCTTCTACTAAACTTGACTCATAGATGTTTTCTTTGGATTGTTTAATGGGCTCAGGAGTTTCTTTCTCTAGATTTTCAATTTGTTCAACCTTTTTATACTTTAAGTCTTCAATGGGCTCAGGGATTTTCTCATTTAAATTCTCAGAATGTTCAACCTTTTCTCCTTGAAATTCTTTGAAGGGTTCTTCCTCAATAATCTCTTTTTTTAATTCCTTAGACTTGATCAGGTTGACTCCAGGTTTCTTTTCCTTAAGGCTACTTGATCTTCTTTGAACATGGTCCTTAGGCTAAATTGGTTTGATTGTAAATTTTTTTCCATGGTGGTTAAAGGTACAGGTATTGGTCTGACCATAAAGGGTGGCATCGTGATCGTAAAGCCAAGGTCAACCTAGGATAATGCTACTGACACCCATGGAAAGGACATCACACCAAATCATCTTTTCATATGATTGCAGATTGATCAAGACTTGGCATCTAGATTTGATAGGTATTGAGGTCGAATCTATCCATGAGACCTTATAAGGGTGGGGGTGAGGAACTGGGGTCAATCCTAGAGATTTGACAGTACTTAAAGAGATGGCATTGACACAGCTTCCACTATCAACTATGATCTTGCATACCTTATCCCCTAGTCTGACAAAGATTTGTAGGATGTTGGTCCTATGCCAATCTTCTTGCATTATGTTTTGGGTAAAGATACATCTAACTACTCCTAAAAGGTCATCAGATTCAAATAGTTCTTCCTCTCCCCCATACTCTTCTAGCAATTGATCTTCTGGATCAGCCTCTAAGGAAGGATCACGTTGAGGGTATTCCTTAGGGTGGGGAGGTGACCCATGCTCAAGTTCAATGGATGGTCTATTGTCCTTTTCTAAGGCTCCAAATCTATCTTCAAACTCATCAAGCCTTTTGTTTATCCTAGCTAAATGTTTAGTGATGACCCTTAATTGATTCTCGTGGGTGTTTTCCATGGGTTCACTTGGCTGGGAATGATGGGGGTGATAAGGGACTCCTGATCTAGTTGACATGCAACACACAACAAAAGGTGTTACGTGTTTGCTAGACCTAAGAGTTCAATCACAATGAGTCTACGTAGAAGACATAGCACAATCAACTAACCCTTTCACCAGCCAGGTAAGAGGTGGGAGTGTGGGAGGCCCCCTTCCTTTTGCAAGGACCCGATTATGGAACCACAACACTGCTTAGGTCGTTTGATGCTAGACCTCTTGCCTTAGATACCAGCTTTCTGGTACCAATTAAAGGGTTGTATGCAACCAACTTCCCCAAAATGGTCAAACCCAACTGTTGATATCCCTAATCTATTTGGTTGCTACTAGATTTTAGATTAGGTTTGGGTTCAGAATGCAAGGGGGGTTGTTTTGGGCTAAGGAAAGGTAATGACTTCCTGCCCTTATCTTATGATATTGACACCCTTAGTTTAGTTATGAAAATGATGACATACAAATGATCTAATGAAATATACCTATGTTTATTTTTTTGGATTTTTGATGTATGATAACAGAAAAAAGATGCTGGAAATTAAAAAAAAATGAACCTAAATGCAAAAATAAACTATATGGAAAATGAAAATGGGATGAGATTCACTTACTTGAATTTTCAGAATAGAATTTTTCTCAGATGGTAATCAGCCATTTAGAAATTCTACAGATTGAAATAAAATCTAAAAAAGTTTTATGAAATACTTCTAATTATGAAGAATCTAGCAAAATAAAATCACAAAATATGATATTTCTACAGGTAGAAATAATTAAAATATCAGACTATGTACTGAGATGAAAAAATATAAAAACTTAAAGATACTAGATTCTGATAATGCAAACTATTATTTAAAATTTAAACTTAACTCATTGTGTTCCCTTTCAAAGGTCAATCACATCGGCACCCCTACATGCCATAGAAAATCCCCGTGGAAGGGGATGTGAGGGTCTTGCAACTTTTCTTTTTCGTATGACCGGATGGCCATGGTGAACCACCTAATCCAAGTACTTAAGAAGATGCTAAGTCCTAACCATCTCTAATATGGGAGGATCATCAGAGAGCTGAGAAGTCTCTAGGGATCCTCCCATTTCAGTCCCACATCACAGCACCTCCATACTAAGTATATTTAAAAGAGCACATATCTGTTCAAATTTTTTAAATTTTCAATTCACCCCCTCTTGCGAAAGCCACTTGGGCAACAACTAGTATCAGAGTAGAGTCTCTGAATTTCAATTAGAGTAAAGATTTATGGCTCAACCCATGAGTACCTCCTGGCCGAAGGCCAATCCACTAATAGACCTTCACTATTCACTAGCACAAATTATTCTTACTGGAAAGCTAGAATGAAGATATACATTCAAGCTATTGATTTTCAATTATGGAAGGTCATTCTTAAGGGTCCACAAATACCATTATTAAAGTTGATGACATGGATGTCCAAAAACCTGAAGAGGATTGGGATGATCATGACATGAAAATGGGTGAACTGAATGCCAAAGCCATAAACCTACTTTATTATGCTTTGGATGCAAATGAGTTCAATTGAATTTCTATTTTCTCATCTGCAAAAGAAATTTGGGTAAACTTGAAGTTACCCATAAAGGAACTTCCTAAGTGAAGACCTCAAAAATCAATCTTCTAGTACATAACTATGAATTATTTAAGATGGAGCAAAATGAAACTATCTCTATATATTTTTATAGTTTATAGATATTATTAACAGTTTGAAAAGTCCTGGCAGGGTTTATTCTAATGCTGACTTAGTACAGAAGATTCTAAGATCACTTCTAAATAAATGGGACCCCAAAGTAACTGCCATCCAGGAAGCAAAAGATTTAAACACACTAACTTTGGATGAACTGCTAGATTCTCTCATCACACATGAATTGGCTATACAGCATAGGAATGAAGATGATTATAAAAAAAAGAAAACTGTTGCCTTCAAAGCTACAACGGAATCAAAGAAACCAGATGAGGAATCGAAGATGACTGCTCCTCCTTCGAAGATGACTTAGAAGATGAAGATATAGCTTTGGTCATGAGGAGATTTAGAAAATTTATGGGCAAGAAGAAGGGAAGGTACTTCAAAAAAATTCACAAAAAGGTGAACACAGTAAGGACAAGGAAAGAAAAGAAAAGGATCAAATGCCCACATGTTATGAGTGTAAGAAACCTGGGCATATCCATCCCGATTGTCCTCTGTTAAAGAAAATATTTAAGAAGAAGAAGAAAAAAGTGATGGTTGCTACTTGGAGCGATAGTGAGGAGTCGACTTCAATAGAAGAGGAAGAGACCACAAAAACTACTAATCTATGCCTTATGGGTCTCAAAGATGAGATAATGTCCCTTGGACCTCAAGCTAAATTTACTTTTGATGAACTAAATTTTGCATTCCATGATTTGCTTTCGAAATTTAAAAAGGCTGGAATAAAAATTAGAGCTTTAAAGAACAATAATGATTCTTTATTAAAAGAAAAGAAAAAGATTTCAGAAAAGAACAAGTTATTGCAAAAAAATTAATTGTCTTTTCTGAAAACACAAAGCTTTGGAAATTGAAGAAAATTTGCATCTTGAGAAAAATAAAGCTTTGATTGATGAAAATAATGATTTGAAAAGGGAGATGAAAAACTCAAGCCATTGGTTGAAAATCTTACTTTAAATTCAAATAAGTTTGAGTTGATTTTGAAAGAGCAAAGATTTCAAGTAACAAGGCTGGAATAGGTTATAATTCTTCGAATACAAATGAAATTTAGCTACTAATTTGTATCCTCAAAAGCATTTGTACCAAAATTTATTTCTCAAAATGCTTTTGTATCACATGCTTCCACATCTACATCACATGCTTTTATATCTAGAACTTCAAAGCATACATATTTTCAAAATACTAGAATTGTTTGTTATGCATGTCATAGGGTTGGACACAAATTTTTCCAATGTAATTTGTTAAAGAAAAATTGAAATACAAAGAATTGAATTAGAAAGATTTGGGTTCCTAAAGGAACCACCTCTACTAACCTGCAAGGACCCAAGATAGCCTGGGCACCTAAAAGAACTTCATGATTATTTTGCAGGAATGTCTTGCAGCCCAAAATGAAGAAAAGATGGTATCCGATAGCGGCTGTTCAAGATATATGACGGGTGACAAGGATCAATTCTTCACCCTAAGATGAAAGAAGGAGGTTGGTAACTTTGGAGATAAGGCAAGGGAGAAATAATTAGAATTGGTAAAATCAAAAAAACCCCTCTACTTTTATTGAAAATGTATTTTTAAAAAACAAATTGAAGCATAATTCATTAAGTATTAGTCAATTATGTGATAAAGGCTTCAAGGTTGTCTTTGAATCATCTATGTGTATAGTAACAAACTCACTTGATTCTAGTAACAAATTCATTGGACATAGACTTGAAAATATTTATGTAGTAGATCTTAATGATCTAGCCAAGTCTAGTAGTTCCAGTCTAGTAGAAATGAATGCTAAGACTAAGAGTCTTGTTTTACTTTGGCATAGATGATTTGGTCATGCTATCATGCATACTATTGCCTAATTGATTTCAAGAATCTTGTTAGATGTTTACCTAAATTTAAAATTGATTTTGAACATGTTTGTGATGCTTGCAAAATGGGTAAACAAATTAGGGGAGTTTTAAATCTAAAAATATGTTTTCAACTTCTAGACCCCTTGAGCTACTCACATGATTTATTTGGAACAACTAAGACTACAAGCCTAGGTGGTATGAAATATGCACTTGTGATAGTAGATAATTTTCTAGATTTACATGGATCTTGTTTATTGTACATAAAGATAAAACTTTTAAAGTTTTTCAAAAACTCCACAAGAAAGTTTTAAATCAGAAAAACTTTTCAGTTATTTCTATTAGAAGTGATCATGGCATGGAATTTGAAAATCATTTTTTTGATGATTATTGCACAGAAAATGGCATTGATCATAACTTCTCCACTCCTAGAACACCACAACAAAATGGTATTATAGAGAGAAAAAATAGGACTTTGGAAGAGATGGCCCGAACAATGTTATGTGAAGGCAATCTTCCAAGATACTTTTGGATAGAAGTGGTGAACATGGCATTATATTTTAAACAGTGTTTTGATTCGACCAACGTTAAAGAAAACCCCTTATGAGATTTGGAATAAAAAGAAACCAAATATTAATTATTTTCATATTTTTGGTTGTAAATGCTTTGTGCTGAATAATGGAAAGGATAATCTAGACAAATTTGATGAAGCAATTTTCTTTGGTTGTTCAATACATAGCAAAGTATATAGAGTATTTAATAAAAGAACATTGACTATAGAAGAATTAGTATATTTTATATTTGATGAAACTAACCCCTCACCTTCAAAGAAAGAAGAGTGTATAGATAATAATGTAGGTACACTTGAAAAGGAAATGAAAGATATGAGCATACAAGAGAGACCAACTCAAGAAGGAGAAGAGATGGTAAGTAAAGATCATGCTGATCTACCAAGAGAATGGAGGTATGTAACTTCTCATCCAAGAGATTTAATTATTGAT
Organism: Areca catechu; assembly: GCA_021397845.1. Taxonomy (NCBI): domain Eukaryota; kingdom Viridiplantae; phylum Streptophyta; class Magnoliopsida; order Arecales; family Arecaceae; genus Areca; species Areca catechu. Next base: position 138,031,314 of record CM038052.1, on the reverse strand, counting down.
GATCCCTGTTGCCCAGTAAGCAACCCAAGAAGGGGATGAATTGGGTCTCTAAAAAATTATTACTTGATGCAATGCAATACTATGCAATCCAATCCAACAATTAATCAAGGTACTATGAATTTAAATGTAATGCTCCTAAGTACAAGTGTAGCGGAATTAAAGAACAATAAATGAAAGAGCAAGTAGAGAGAACAATCAACCACAAAGATAAAGAAATATAGTGGTTCGGTGCTATCCAATGCACCTATATCCACTCCCCAAGATTCTTTTGGGGATTCACTATAATCTTAACCGATTAGAGCTGATTAGTTTTCTGGGCTTACTAATCAAAACCTCACTTGGTTTTACGGGCTAACCAAGAACGTAAACGGTTTTACGGGCTAACCACCAACCTTCCTTGGTTTTTTGAACTAATCAAGAACCTAATTGGATTTCAAAGGCTCACCAATAATCTTCATTGGTTTTACAATAGGCTAACTAAGAACCCTTATAACAAATAAGGTTTGAAGTAGAGAAACAATATAAGCTTTCTAATAAAAAGTGGGTATCTCTTTGAAGCTCGATGTAGTGGTGCTTTGAACTTGTTGAAGCCTTTTTGATTGCTCAAGAATGGATGATCTTCAATGCTCTTGAAGGCTCTTGAAAGCTTGGAGGCTTGCTTTTGCTTAAGAGTGGTTGAATCTTTAAAGAATATGAGTGAATGCTCTCTTTTCTTCTCTCTTGGATGCTTTTATTTCATTTTTATCATTTTTTTTTGTTTGATTTGATTTGGAGAATTTATATACCTTCCCAAGGCATTAAATCTGGTTTATAACCATTAGACTTGAAAAACTAGCCATTGGAGGGCAAAAGGATCAAGTTTTGTGTTTGATAAACTAGCCGTTACTGTTCTCAGAACTCCATGTGTTGACACTTCAGGCTATGTGTCGATACTTTAGGTCGACACTTGAACTTCTTGAGTCGACATCCAGTTCAAATATCTTCAATTTGGTATTCTGGAAATCTCAGATGTGTCGACACGTCCTTAGGTGAGTTGACACTTTGAGTCGATACTTTGATTTCATGTGTCGACACTTCTGCAGTTCTTCAATTTCATCAAGTTCTATGGCTTGAAAATCTCAAGCGATGAGCTGATCCATGTATTGACACTTTAGGTCCATGTGTTGATACTTCAGTCATGCTATCTGAAACATTCTTTGCGTACCGGCTTGAGTCGAACTTCACTTCCATGTGTCGACACTTGGTATCATGTGTCGACACTTTGAGTCGATACCTCACTGAAATCTTCATAGAAATTACTAAACTTGTGCTGAATCAAATTTATACTTCACTCTTTTAACCATTCAAGCAAACTTTGACTGTCGAAGTCCTCTTTGAGCAGATCTTTTCATCTAAACTTGGCTTCTTCAATCTAATCAACTTTTTTAAATTTCTAAGTACCTTTTTCTATAAAAAAATATCTCAAGAAAATCATTAGTACTCAACTTATACTTAACCATTTTGCTTATCATCAAAATCAATAACGGAGTAAACAATCTTTCCCTCTTTGATGATGACAAAATCCTTAAGTATAAATTGCATAAAAAGCTTTTAAAAGAATTCATTAAGGTGCATAAAACTAAATGTAACAGGTGTATCAAGGTAATTTTCAATATTGATATGATATACCAGAACAAGAGTGATATACTGATTAAGAATATCAAAGCAAGTTATAATGATTGAGAGTATCATAGATTTGGGATATATATGAGACATGAACACATGTATCGTGATACTCTACAAAAAAATTTAGCAATAAACAAGGCTCCCCCTTAATCGATGATTCATAAAAGAGTTTGTAAATATCTTTTCAAACACTTAATGAGGGGTTTTAAGATCAAATTCACTTTAAAAAAAATTTCAATGTAAACAAAGTATAGCTCCCCCTTTCTTAAGGAATTTGTAAACAATTTTCAATTCAAGTTTTCAAAATAATTTGCAAATTAGCAAATGCTCTTTTTACCATTCAAGTTTTCAAAATAATTTTCAAATTTGCAAATGCTTTTATTTACCCCTTGCACATCACAAAATATATCACATTTATAACTCTTATTTACCCATTGCACATCATGAATATATCACATTTATACTTTAGTCTTATTACTCCCCCTTTTTGTTATCATTAAAAAGGTAGGAAGACAATAGGCAATTCATTCATTCATTCACAAATGAAGATAATGAAGTACTAAGAACAACTTAAGACATTTCATTCATTTTCATCGAGGGCATAAACATGAAGAACAACATAGTATTTCATTTAAAGTTAGAATTTGTACAATAGTGAAACATACAAAAGATGCATAAAAGTAAAATATCTAAAAATACATAGATATCCTAATCCTCATCCTCATCATCATCATCAAAAGATGATCCGATCTCAATCGGTCCTGTATCAGTAGAAGATCGAGCTCGAGGCCACATCGATCTGAGATCTCATAGTCGAGTCCTGGTTGGTCATGGAAGGGTATGATGATAATGTCCTCTATGTCAAGCATACATCCGACCTCTGGCTGGAGCAGAAGTGGAAGCAATGTCCTCTGCAGGAATAGAACTAATTGGATTGACAGTCTCATGAATGCAAGAAGTGGCGTACGATCAAAGGATGGACCGGAGTCAAGATACTGAAGGCCAGGTGTATAAAACCCAAGCTCTCGGATAAGTGAGGAAGTGTGAATGGTAGGAGTATCAAAAACAGGCATATCAACTGAAGATACGATAGGTGTATCAAGGATAGATGTATCAGCTGAAGAATGAATGGGTAAGTCTACAATCAACGAATCAATAATAGGAGTGTCAATCACGGGTGTATCAACAATGGGTGAATCAATAACTGGTGAATGAACAACAAGAGAATCAATAACTGGTGAAAGAATAGGAATCGGAATATGATCATCTGATCTGGAAGGAGGAGAAGATGGGCCTGGAGTCTGGGTAGGTGAACTGGAAGGGTCATTAGTAGGACTCCTGGGCAAGTCTACCATCACCTCTTCCACTGGCTCTAAAATCAGATGTGGAAAGTCGAATCCATCAGAGTCAGTCTCCTCATCATCTCCATCAATATCACTATCACCATCAACAACTGGTGCTGGAGCAGGTGGAGCTGTATCAACAACTGGAGTACTCATTAATGAGATGCCATCACTCAGTCCACTATGGCTCTCTTTGGTCTCAGCTATGAAGCAGTCAATACACAATCAAACGATCAAAAGATCTATCTCAATGCATCTGACTCTGTCCAATAAACTATCCGAAACTCTCGGAGTCTCCAATTGAACTGGCTGAGGCTATGCTGAAGTAGTAGGCTCAGACTGAGATGCAACCTCTGGCTATGCTGCTGTCTCAAGCTGACTCTCAGTAGGTCCTACCTCGTCGGAAAGGATACGCTCCTCCTTTGCAGCATCATCATCGTCAACTCTGTCGTCGGCCTAACCAGATACTCTCCATCTCCACTGGCCTTGGAACAGATGATAACCCATCCTATGTAATGACCTGATGTCATACATATCAATATGAAGTAGCATACAGAAGGGCTTATCCTCAAAGCTAACACTGTACTCCTTGAACAGTAAAGTCAACCCATAGGGCAGGCAGAGTCGCTGACTCATTGACGCCTCCATCATCTAGTGAACCATGAGCACTGAAAGGCAGACGGGTGTAAACTGAACTAATGAGACAATCACTAGCAACTCCTGCTTAGTGATGTAATCGAAGCGTTCGGTCTTCGATAGAAGGATCCGGGTGACAATATGGTGCAATAATCTCATCTTTGCTAATAGGCAGGATGTAGGTATGGTGGCTCCCTCAGGCAATATATCAGACTCGAAAATACACTGGAGAACACTCACTCGATCAATCAGGCTGTCCACCACTTATCTAGTCATCGGAATGTCCCAAACTCTGCTCAAGGTCTCTGAGGTAACTGGAATATCTCGGCCTTTCACTTGAGTCATCCAACCATCAGACCCATGGGCGAGTGATCCATAAAACTCTCGAATAAGCCCGGGATACTATCTCTCGCTCAGTGAACAAAAAGATGTCAAACCAGCCTCTTGAATCCACTATTCGATCCTGAAGTGCTGCTGGTCGACGAAACTGAAGTCTACACGTCATCCTCCGATGATGGTCTTCGAGCTCATCCAGCTAGAAGCTACAAAAAGAGGTCATACAGGCAGATCAGGAGCTCTAGCCTTGTGTTTGGCCTTCGTTCTTTGTTCTTCCTCCTGATTGGATTGACGAGGGCGATGGACTACATGCTTTCGGGGTCCTATTGCTTAGAATAAGAATTTGGACAAGTTTTGGGTGGAAACCTAGGGTTTCTAGGGCTCATAATGTAAATGGGAGGCAAAATGTCGCTAAATCCGAGCAAGAAAGTGTCCCAAACAAAGAATCAACGGAGTTTAAAGCTCAAATTGGAGGGAAGGAGGAGTGAAGAGTACCTTAGGTTATGTGTCGGCTTGAGAGGAAAGACAAAATGAAGAAAAAACCTTTCAGAAAGCCCTTATTCATGGTCTGCTGCCATTCATGTGTCGACACATCAACTTAAAAAATAAAAAATAAGAGGTTGAAGGTTGGTCAAAATCATAGATAATTCAATGAAATTCAATAAAATTAATAATGATTGAGTATAACTGATGTCAAATTGATCCTTTTTGAGTCAAAAATAGGAAAATTTTAATCAAAATGATTGATGATCCCGAGCTCTCTTCTAATCATACAAAATTGATCTTCCAGAAGAGGTTTAATCAAAATATCAGCTAACTGAAATTTAGTACTAATAAATTCAAGCACAACATCATTATTTTCAACATGATCTCTAATAAAATGATGTCTAATTTCAATATATTTACTCCTAGAATGTTGAACAGGATTTTTTGTCAAGCAAATAGCACTAGTATTCTCATATTTAATAGGTGTACTAGCCATCTTGATTCCAAAATCTTCAAGTTGTTGCTTAATCCATAAGATTTGAGCACAACAACTTCTTGCTACAATATACTCAACCTTAGCTATGGATAGTGTAACTAAAGTTTGTTTCTTGCTAAACCAGGAGATTAAGTTAACTCCAAGAAATTGGTAAGTACCACTAGTACTCTTTCTATCCAATTTACAACCAGCAAAATCAGCATCAGAATATCCAATTAATCCAGTAGATGAATTTCTAGAATACCATAAACCAATATCAAATATACCATATAGATATCTAATAATGCGCTTAACAGCTAATAGATGTGATTCTTTAGGTTCAGACTGATATCTAGCACACATGCATATACTGAACATTATATCTGGTCTAGTAGCAGTTAAGTACAATAAAGAACCAATCATACCTCTATACAACTTCCGATCTACTGATTTATCATGCTCATCCTTATCAAGTTTACAAGAGGGGCTCATAGGCATACCTATTGCTTTAGTAGTCTCCATCCCATACTTCTTTATGATTTCTTTTATGTACTTAGCTTGGTTGATAAAGATTCCATCTTTATTTTGCTTAATTTAGAGTCCGAGAAAGAACTTGAGTTCTCCCATCATGCTCATCTCGAACTCACCCTGTATTAGCTTAGCAAACTCTTGATAAAGAATTTTGTTAGTAGCACCAGAAATGATATCATTAACGTATATTTATACTACTAATAAATAATTTTCTTTCTTTATCAAAAATAATGTTTTATCAACATGGCCTCTAGAAAATTCATTTTCAATTAAAAATTTGCTGAGTCTTTCATACTAGGCTCGAGGTGCTTGCTTTAATCCATAAAGTACTTTGTGCAATTTAAAAACATGATCAGGATGTGCATAATTTTCAAATCCAGGTGCTTGTTCAACAAAAACTTTTTCTATTATAAAACCATTTAGAAAAGCACTCTTAACATCCATTTGAAATAATTTAAAATTCATAAAACAAGCGAATGCTAATAATAGTCTAATTGCTTCAAGTCTAGCAATATTAGCAAAAGTTTCATCAAAATCAATCCCTTCCTCCTGATTGTAGTCTTTAGCAACTAGCCTAGCATTATTTCTAAAAACAATTCTATTTTCATCTAATTTATTCCTAAATATCCATTTAGTACCAATAATAGAGACATTAGATGGTCTTTCTATTAATGTACGAACATTATTTCTATCAAACTGAATTAGTTCATCTTGCATGGCATTAATCCAGTTAGGGTCTTTTCCAGCTTCTTCAAAATATTTAGGCTCTATTTGTGATACAAAAGCTATATAATCACATTCATTTCTTATTGAGGCTTGAGTTCTTATCCCTTTAGATGGATCACCTAGGATTAATTTCTTAGGATGTCCATGAGCACACCTCCACTCCTTAGGTAGATCTTGGTGCTTTGGAGTGCCTTCACCTTTCTCACTTTTATCTTGATCTTCTTCACTTGGTTGAGGAGGTTGATCATTCAGTGTCAACTTTTGAAGCTTGTTAGCACCTGCACATTCATCAAAACTATCCTCTTTTCTGGAGGATTTGTTAGTAAATTCTTGAAAAATAATATGTACTGACTCTTCTATAACAAAAGTTCTTTTGTTTAACACTATATATGCCCAGCTTGATTCGGAGTATCCTAAAAAGATACCTTCATCAGACTTGGCATCAAATTTTTCAAGATTATCTTTTTCATTATTTAAGATAAAATATTTGCAACCAAAAACTCGAAAATATTTTAAAGTTGGTTTTCTTTGATTCCAAAGTTCGTAAGGAGTTTTCTTCAAAATATGGCAGATTAAAACTTGATTCAAAATGTAACATGCAGTATTAATAGCTTTAGCCTAAAAGTATCTCGGTAAATCATTTTTACAAAGCATAGTGCATGCCATTTCTTCTAAAGTATGATTTTTTCTTTCTACTACCCATTCTGTTGAGGTGTCCTTGGTGCAGAAAAGTTGTGTTCAATTCCTTTTTCATTACAAAAGTTTTCGAAATCCTAATTTTTAAATTTAGTTCCATGATCACCGTGAATGCAAACAACTGAAACACCTTTTTATTTGAAACTTTTTAATAAAACTTTATAAATGCAGAAAATGATTCATCTTTATGGCTAGAAAGAAAACCCATGTAAATCTCAAAAAATCATCCACTATGACTCATCCATATCTCTTGCCTCCTAGACTTGATGTTCTAGTTGGTCCAAAGAGATCCATATGAAGTAGTTCTAGTGGCGTACTAGTAGTTAGAAAGCCTTTTGGTTTGAAAGAGGTTTTAACTTATTTTCCAAATTGATATGCTTGGCAAACTCTATCTTTCCAAAACAAAGTTCAGGTAAATCTCTAACTAAATTCTTTTTGCAATATTTTGAAAGTAGATACATGCTAGCATGCCCTAATCTTCTATGCCAAAGCCAACTAGTCTCATCTTTAGTAGAATTCATTGCAACAAGGCATTCTTCATTTGGCAAGATAGATCATCTAAGTCTACCAAATAAACATTACCATGCCTTTTTCCAATGAATTGTACTCCATTTGTATCCGGACTAGCAATCATGCAATATGATGATTTAAAAATAACTTGAAAACCTTTATCGCAAAATTGACTAATGCTTAAATGATTATGCTTCAAACCATCAACTAGAAGTACATTACTAATACAACTTGAAGGAGTAATGTGAACCTTACCAATACCAATGATTTTTTCTTTACCATTATTCTTGAAGGTCATACTTCCTCCATTCAATGCTTCAAGAGAAGTGAATTGCTTCACATCTCCCAACATGTGCCTTGAGTAACCACTATCGAGATATCAAAGTCTTTTATTTTCCTTGGTTACAAGACACACCTGCAATAAAATCAAGCTTTGTTTTTAGGTACCCAAGCCAACTTGGGTCCTTTAGGGTTAAAGCTTAAAATGGTTCCTTTTGAACCCATACTTTACCAAAAGAATTGATTTTTCTTAAATTATATTGAAAAGACTTATGACCTTGCTTTTTACAAGAAAAACAAGTTATGCTAGAAGATGCAGGTACAAAAAAGTTTTTGAAATACTTTTGTTATTTCTGTGGTCTATATCCTAATCCTGCTTTATTGAAAATGGCTCTTTGCCTATTCAAAAGTATGTTCAATTTTTCTGAACTATAGGTAAATTTTCAACAAAAGGCTTTATCTTTTCAAGTTCATTTTTGTACTTAACATTTTCCAATTCTAAATCTTTATTTTTCTTTAAATGATCACCATTTGAAATAAAATTTTTGGGACTTTTCAAAACTTCATTCTCCATTAACAAAGCATTGTTTTTCTTTTCTAAAACATCTAATTTAGTTTTCAAATCACTAACTTTAATTAACAAAGAATTATCTTCATTAGAAAAACTGTTTGCATGCTTTTTCAATTTCTTAGTTTTAGATAGAATTAATTTATAATCATGAACTAATTCATCAAAAGCATTCTTCAACTCATCAAAAGTAAAATCTAATTCGATATCGGATATTATCTCATCTTGCTCTTGATGTGCCATAAGACAAAGATTTGCAACTTCAGTTTGCTCTTCTTCAGAACTGGAGTCTTCACTATCACTCCAGGTGGCCATCATTACTTTTTTCCTTAACTTCTTCCTTGATTTCTTTAGGAGAGGACAATCAAACTTGTAGTGACCTGGCTTCTTGCACTCGAAGCATGTAGGTATTTCCTTCTCCTTTTCTTTTTCTTTTTCTTTCTCTTTCTCTTTTACTTTTTCTTTTGATTGAAATTTCTTCTTGTAAGGAAACTTCCTCCTCTTCATGAATCTTCTGAATTTCCTTGCAAGGAGGGCTTCACCTTCATCTTCATCTTCTTCTTCAGACTCATCGACTGAGGATTCTTCTTGTATGTCTGATTTGAAAGCAATCCTGATGGGGGATGGATTAGGGTAGGATCATCGACGAGCTGAGAAGTCGTCGATGATTAGGGTATCCTATTTTTTTTTTCATCTTTTTTTTCTATGGTGGTGGCGAAGGAAAAATAGGGATGGAGGGTAGGAAAATTGGACACTCTAGGACTTGGGACTTACATTCATGGAGAGACAACTCACCTCTAGGGCATCTTACCATCCCACATGTAGCCTAGGGCATCCCACCCATCTCACTACATGCGGAGCCTAGGGCATCCCACTCAAATCGTTACCTAGGGTCATGAAGAAAAATTCCTAAGACCATAGAGGGGACTCGACGGGGAAAGGAGGTAACTAGGGTCTCACACCCCTCGATGCCTGAAGGCGAAGGATAGTAGGCCTCTCACCCTCCCCATACAGGGTGAACGAAAAGAAAGAACTCTTTCCTAAAAACTCACTTGATTAACAAAACTGATTTTTTTACAAAGAACTGAGGGTGGTATTTATAGACCTGTCCAATCCCCATTTGAATTTGAATACAAGATAAAAAGATAGGGATGATTCAAATTCAAATACACTATAGGATAAGATAAGCCTATCTATATCTCAATCCTAATTCAAAATTCAAACAAAAGAAAAAGATAAATTCCAAATTTATTCTGAATATCCTCCGAGATTCGTGTAGCTCTAGCATTCATGCTTGCTCCGGGATCCATGCTGGCGATGTCCCCATCATTCCCCTAAGGTGGAGAAAACTCGACTCTGTCGAGTTAGGCTAAAAAATCTTCAGGCTCCACATGTGCAAGGCCTGTAGACCAATTAAACCCAAGAAATATTCTACTCTAAATATTGTGTGGCTCTGAAATTTGTGCAGCCTTAAAATCTGTGTGGCTTTAAGAAGCATGCAACTCTGAAATCCATAAAGGGGACTTAAAATCAGCAACAGGAACTTGAAGTCGGTAAAGTGAACTAGCTTGCTTTAAGAGCGTGCAGAGGAGAAGTTGGCTCCAGATGCCAGGTTTGCATTCATGTTCGTGCGCTGCCTTTCTTCCACACTGCCTCTTTTGGAAGTCCGGCCTACTTCACCGGCGATGACACAGGTGCGGAGAGGACTGCCGGACCTGAAAGAGGTGATGCCGGATTTGGAAAGGGGCTGGCCGGCAGCAACTCGGTTTGGTTGCAAGCAGTGGATGATGCTGGAGCCATCAATGCTAGTGCGATCCCTGGATCTTGTCCTCCTTGACCCTATTCTTGACCAGGGCATGGTGATCAACGGAGGAGATGGAGGAGGGGAGGATGCCCTTGGGGAAAGTAGTTCAAAGAGGGAGGTAGTGAGATGGGGATCGACAGAGGCACAATCTATTCGGGCATCGAACACGGAGCAAGCGACGATGATTTGGGTCATGGAGGAACACAATCCGGATGATGCTGGAGAAATTCTGAGCGGTGAGCAGCAAGATGTTGGATTGGGTGAGGTAGAGTAGCGACGAGGAGTAGCAAACGAAGGTCTGGTCACTGTTGAGATGGAAGGTGTGCTTGGTGGAAGAAGGGTTCGAGATGATGGAGAGGATGGTGTGGATGGCACGGCAGCTACACAAATGGCACAGGGGTGCCAGCACAGGCGGTGGATGTTAGGGTAGCCGTGGATGTCTCTGAACGGGAGGGAGATGACGACACTTGGCTTGGCTCTAGTGAACGGCTATGATGGAAGGGGAGCCCGGTTGGTAGATGATCGATTGGAGGGAGGGAGGCCTGACTTGGTTGAAGAAATGACTGACGGGGCCTCGGTCAGTGATCAGAGATGGACAGACGATTTGCTGCATAGAGTGCTATGGTGATGTCGGGGCATCGATTTGCAGGGAATAGCTTTGGTGGGTGGGCGAAATGGTGGTTTTGTGGTGTAAGGAGAGCAGAGGATTGAGAGATGAGATGTCATACATGCCGAAGGAAACGGCTGGATCCGGAGGAGATTCGGACAGGAGGACATGGGTGCTTCTTCTTCCTTGGTTGGTGACTGGGATTGGGGATGGAGGCTAGCGGCTGAGGTGACTTCACGGGTTGCAGCGAATGGAAGAGGAGGTGGGATTCGGGCATTGTAGTGGAGGTTCTTCTATTGGATGAAGATGTCTCTAGTGAGATTGGCTGAAGAGAGGAGTCCCGGTTGGAGGCATCACGTGGAGATGAATAGAGGATCGGCTTCTGGGATGGATGTCTGCAGTGCAGGAGATCATGCGGTAGGAGTCTGGAAGCATCTGGGCGGAGGTCCCTGGTGGATCGAAGATGAGATGGTGGGCGGTGGTCTTGGGAAGGGTTGATCGCTGTAGAAAAGGAAGTTATGTTGGCACGGGCTGCCGTTATTTGGAAGATCAGGTGAAGGCACTGATCTAAGGAACTTCGATCGTAGAGGAAGATGGTGGCTATGAGCAGTGGAGCAAGAACAAGAAAGATGGAGAACGGCAGAACTGGTTGGGAGAAATCTAGATTTGGGAAAGAAACATACCCTAACCTACCATGCTCTGATACCAAAATTGATTGGGGACGGGTCAGGGTACGATCATCAGCAAGCTGAGAAGTTGCCGAAGATTAGGGTATCCTATTTTTTTTTTCATTTTTTTTCTATGGTAGAGGCGATGGAAAAAAAGGATGGAGGGTAGGAAATAGGACACTCTAGGACTTGGGACTTACATTCATGGAGAGACATCTCACCTTTAGGGCGTCTCACCCATTCCACTACATGTAGCCTAGGGCATCACACCCATCTCACTACATGCAGAGGCTAGGGCATCCCACCCAAATTGCTACCTGGGGCCATGAAAGAAAATCCCTAAGACCATAGAGGGTACTCGAAGGGGGAAGGGGATAACTAGGGTCTCACACCCCTCCATGCCCGAAGGCGAAGGACAGACGGGACCCTCACCCTCCCCATACGGGGCAAACGAAGAGAAAAAACTCTTTTCTAAAAACTCACTTGATTAACCAAACTGATTTTTTTACAAAGAACTAAGGGTGGTATTTATAGACCTGTCCAACCCTTATTTGAATTTGAATACAGTATAAAAGTATAGGGATGATTCAAATTCAAATACAAGATAGGAAGATAAGCCTATCCATATGTCAATCCTAACCAACCAAATCCTAATTCAAAATTTAAACAAAAGATAAAGATAAATTCCAAATTTATTCTGGATATCCTCCGAGATTCATGCAGCTCTAGGATTCGTGCTTGCTTCGAGATCCATACTGGTGATGTCCCCATCAAATCCACTTTTTTTTTAATCCATGTCCATTGACTTTTGCTTCAAATTCAGCTCATAAGTCATGAGCGATCCAACCAGTTGCTCTAGAGGTAGCTTACCAACATCCTTTGGTTCTTGGATTGCGGTCATCTTTGGATCCCACGATGTTGGAAGTGACTCTTCATGGCTCGGAGAGTCTCAAAATTTCAGAAGTTCGAGCTGACTCGAGCATAATGAGCCAATTCGCCCAGAGTATGCGATTCACAAGTTTCAAAAACTCAGAGCCATGAGTTGACTCGAGCTAGAAGAGCCGACTCATCTAGAGTTTATGTTCTTCCTGAATGAGACTTCGAGCTGACTCGACCCAAAAGAGCTGACTCATCTAGAATTTGTTTTTGGTCTGTCTGTGACATCAAGCCGACTTAAGGTTCTCGAGCTAACTCGAGTGACGGGTTCTGGATTTCTAACGTCTAGTGCTGAATCAAATTTTTGAATTCAAAAGGCCCTCCAATGGCTCTATTTCGGTTCCCTAGGTCCTACAACGGCTAGTTTTGCTTGAAGAATATAAAAGGGAGTATTTATGATGGATTAAACAATCAACCATTGATTATTCATTGAGAGAAAAAGAGCATTCAAGGGAATTTCAAGTCTTTCACCAACCAACTTCAAGTGAGCATTCAAGAAAGGATTCAAAGCTTCTCCAAATCATCTTCATTCATTGAATCCAACTTTTGAGGAAGTCAAGAAGCAGCTTTAAGAGTATTCAAGAGCATCTAAAGCAAGGCTTCAATTTGAGCTTCATCGGCAACTACCAAATAAATGGGTTTGTTATAAAGTTGCTATTTTCTTTTAATATATTATTTTCTTTCCAAGAGCAGCAAGGAGCTGTGTTATGAGTGTTGAAGGTTTTTAGGTGAGCCTATTAAAACCTAATAGATATATAAAAAGAGACATCACCTTCTCCAATAAGACAAGTACATTCCATGGCAATCCGTCCGGTCACAAGTGGAAGAAGGATAATTTTTTCATTCCTCAAGGAGCTAGGTCTTCGGATTGGTGACATGATTGAAGACTAAGGTTGGTCATCCTTCTATTCTTTGAATGTTCTTACATATCCCAAACTGGTTCAAAGTTTTTATGAGAATCTAATTTTGGAAGAACGTCACATTGAATCCACTATCAAAGGAAAGAAAATAATTGTGAAAGAAGAAAGGTTGAGCAATCTACTTGAAATGCCTAATGAGGGTCTTAACCATCTAGTTCTAAAGGATAAACAAAAAACCCTCAGAACCATCTTGGAAAGGAGTGATGTGAGTGAAATTGGAAATGTAAAAGCTAACTCCCTTTCCTTAGAGATGAGATTGCTACACAACTTCATCAGCAAGATCTTTCTCCCAAGAATAGGTCAATTTGACTGGATGAGTGAGAGAGGTCTATGCTTCATGGGACACCTGATTGAGGGGGAGGCCCTCAATTTGCCACATATCATGCTACTATAGATGAAGGAAGCTATAAAATCGATAAAGGCCTATCTCTCGTATGGAATGGTTTTCACATTACTATTTCAGGCCTCCAGAGTTGACTTGACTGGTAAGGATGGTAGGTGACTATAGCATATGGATACATATTCTTCCATGTCATTGTAGAGAATGGGTTACCAATTGATTGATGGAACTTAGAGGAAGAAAGGATCTGGACAGAGGGTAATATGCTCATCTAATGATGATGATGATGATGAAGAGACTGAGAAGCAACAACCTGAGGAGATTGGCACTGCTGCTGAGCCTTCAGTACCTATTGAGGAGCCTGCACAGTAGATACTGGAGGAGATTGCCACTACTACTGAGCCTTCTGTTCTTGATGCTGAGGAGGTTGAGCATAGAGAGAGTCTGGGAGTCCTAGGACTTCTCCAGCATCTCCACCAGCTTCTCCACCAACTTTAGCACCAACACCTTCTCTGGGACCATCTGCTGATATTCTAGGACCTTCTGTGTCTCATGCATTCTTTGCCCAACAGATGAGACAGCTATCTCAGACCCTAACCAGCTCAATTGGTTCAATGTTTGGCGAGCTTCGCCAAACAGTCGACACCAAACTTTAGGAGATCTGTGGTGAGATAAGATAGCTACATTCTAGGGTAGACAGTGTTGAGTATACCAGACCATAGCCACAGATTGATATACAGGCACATCAGACTCCTTAAGGTCAGTATCTGATGACATCCGACAGATTGTAGCTCATAGTATTGAGGAATTCAGATTTGAGTTGCGAGAGATGAGCTATAGGATGGGATCCATTGGTAGAGCAGAAAGATGGAAGATGACTACACCAAAGGAGTGGGGATTCTCAGGGCAGAATTTTGCAGATTGAGAGGTCCAGCATAGGCTTTTGCAAATGCTCAGGCTAGTGAGCTCATTGCTCTCAAGAAGGAAACAAGAATATTCAGACAGAGCTGAGCACTGTATAGGTTTTTCTAGTGAGGCTATCTTCAGTCATTGAGACTCTTGGAGCATCTAGACCTACACCTAGTCAGCCTACACCTCATCCTAGTTTGCCTACACCACATTCTACACAGCCACCTCTTGGACCTTCTACTAGTAGTAGAGGACCTTCTAGTCAACCTAGGTCTTGGCATGGTAAATCTGAACTTATTATAGAAGAACCTAGTGATAGTGACTAGGCTAGTGCTTAGTAATTATGCTTCAAACTTTTGTAATCTGTATTGAAAATCTTTGAATGCAATTAAATTATCTATTTTTCACTTATTGTGTTTGCTGTGCAATTCAAGATGATTTTATATTAGATTATTTTTTAAGGTCAAATTATCTCAAACAATCTTAATAATCTTCTCTTTTATTTCAAAAATTGAGCTTGAAGTATTTAACAAAGGGGGAGAATAATTTTAAGTGAATACCTTTTTGATTAGTGACAAAAAGGGGGAGAATGATATTGATAATGAATGCATGGAAAAATGATAGAAGAAAGATGAAAAAAAATGGTTTTTAATGAAAAACATGAGGTTTCAAAATTTTAAGATCATACAAAAAAGGGGGAGAAAAATTGTTGAAACTGAATGACTTGAATACATTTACTTCAATATGCTCTCAAGATTTGCAAATTTGCTTTATTTAGAACTTTCTATAAGCTATGTGATATCTCAAGACTTGATTCTTTTGCAAATTTGAAATCTGATACATTTCTGGCAAAAATAGCTTTAGATAAGAATTATTATGATAAATATTGGACTTATTTCAAGAGCTCTGTTACATTGTTAATATGTCTCAATTCTTTCAAATACATTCTTGGTATATAGCTCATACATGTTAATATTTACTTCCAAATATATTTATACGCAGAATTGTAAAGTTTTTCCATGCCCGGTGTTTTGTCATCCTCAAAAGGGGGAGATTGTTAACCCCTTGAGTGATTTGATGATAACAAAATATCGGAGCATGCATTTGTCTTACTAACAACTTCTGAAGTACGTTACAAGTTTTTGTAGGATGATTTAATGCTCAATTGCAACTCCTACAACCATGTTATATGTCATGAGTAGTGTTGTAAAAGTTTCATGTAAAGAATAGCCCAAAGAAAAATTGTTGTAATATTCATGAAAATGGGTTACCTCTATGTATTTTTCAAGCTTAAAATTTTTTAGAATTCATTGTTAGATGGATTGGGAAAAGTCTTGAATGACTAAGAGTTGCTAGATGATTTCTGGAGAAGAGCTAAAGTTTTTATTGAAAATTCACTCAAGTCGACTCATGTAAAGAGATCTAACTCTAATCCATGGCACGGTTGGATGATTCTGGCATGCAGAGATTTGAGCCGACTCGAAGGAACCCGAGCCAACTCTTCCAAAGCTTCATTTCTTGAATCAGAAAGGTGAGTCGAACCTTCAGTAATTCAAGCCAACTACTCTAGAGTCTAGAGAAAATCAATTCTGTGACAATAGCCAGGAGAGCCGACTCTACTAAGGTGAGCTGACTCCTCCAGAGTACAACTTTGAAGACCTGAGGATCCAAGCCGACTCAACCAGAGTAAGGAATTATCGACACTGAGGATCTGAGCTGACACGATTATGGCAGGCCAACTTGACAAGAGTGAAGAATCAACTCTTTGAGGATCCGAGCAGACTCAAATCATCCGAGCCAACTCGAATGTCGATTCCAAGCAAGTAACGGGTAGTTTCTAGAACTTATTTTCGAATTTAAAAAATGCTCCAATGGTCAAATATCACATCCCAACAGTCTATAATGGTATATCAACCTAGAAGAGTACAAGACTCTATAAATGGGGATTTGGACAACCTTTGAAGAAGCTAATGCATAATTGAACATTAAATGAGCTTGTGAGCAAGAGAGCACTAGAACATTCAAGTTGGACTTCAAGTCTTCACCAACTCCAACCAGAAGCTTGAAGCACTTATTGAGGAAGAAGAAGAAGCCATTGAAGTGCATTAAATTGCAATTAAGAAGGCTTTTCTTAAGCTGCAACTAGAACCATCAGACAACTTGGGTTTGTCATTAGTTGCTTCCTTTTTCTTACTCTTTGTGAGTTGTTCGATTCTTGGTGAGCCTGATTAAAAAACAAGTATGGTTTGTTAGTGATCCCATTTGAAAACTAACAGTGTAAGGGTTTTTGGTGAGCCTCGTTAAAACCAAAGTTAGGTTCTTGGTGATCTTGTTGAAAACCAAGAGTTGGGTTTTTGGTGAGTTCGGTTGAAAAACCAAGTTAGGTTTTAGATTGTGAGCCTGGTAAAATAATCTGACTATATTCCGGTGGTGAATATAGTGGAAATCTCAAGTGGTATCTTGGATAGCGGACATAGAAGCGAGGGTGCTCCTAACCACTATAAATTTGTTGTATTTGTATTGTGCTTTTTCTCTTTGTGTTTGCTTCCACTTTCAATTATTTGAAACACAACATGTCCACATTAAAGTAGATTTAAAAGAGCACATATCTGTTCAAATTTCTTAAATTTCTAATTCACCTCCTTCTTGGGAAAGCCACCTGGGTAATAGTTTATCATATTGAAAATGAAATATTGGTAGAAATCTCCTAATTTTTTCTTTCGAGCATTCTCTACCTTTTCAATTGATCTCTAATTTTTAGGTCTTTGCAATGTTCGACACTAACTAATTGAACCTTTTGGGCTATTTTATCTATGTCCAAAATATTATAATTGATTATATCATCACCTTCTTGCCTAAGTTGGGTTCTTATCTTCTTAGCAAATAAAGGTGTAGACTGGAAATAAACTTTTCCTTCCAAAACTCCTAGTTTAGATTTGGAAGTTGGTAAAGCTTGGAGAAAAGATATCCTTACACCATCTAAAATCAAAAATTATTTTATATCTGAGATTAATCAATTGTTCTCTCACCTTTTCATAAATATTAGTATAATCATAAAGTAATAGATGATACTAAGAATCAGGTAGGTTAAAGCATTAAATGGATGATCAGGATAAGGGTTTCTATTAGGATCACGCTTGACAGCATCAAGGATCTCTTATTTTTGTTGATTGGTAAGATAGATAGTTATCCCAACAACCTCTAAGTTGGCTTGAGAAGCTTGAAATAGTCATATAACTATCTGCCTCTTGGTATTTTGATAGACTTTATAGACATTTGCGCACATCATCATCTAATGACACGAAGTAAAGATCTGGTCTTCAGATAATCCATCAACATTCCATTCGATAAGGCTTCTTCCAAGGAATTGACTGGCAAAAATAGTTTCAAGAGCTTCTTCAAACAGTAGATCAGAATATGTAGGACTAGCATAATAGTTTTTTATCATAAAGGTTTGAACTATGGATTTGGAACCTAAGATTTGATTAATCTTGATACTCTTAGGGACTAGGATTGTGTTAATCCTAGGTTAATTTAGAGCTTTCTTTAGATAGAATCCATATAATTCTTTATCAGATTTTTTTGAAGAATATCCATCTTCTTCTTTAAAAATTATCGGATCATCATATAAATCATGCAAAAGATATTTGACAATGTCCTTGAGTTTTAATGAGGATAGTTATTAGTAAGCTATTTGGTCTTGATATCCTTGATTTGACGAAATAACGAAGGCATCCTAGGAATTATTTAATTTTCTCTTTTTTTTTTGAAAAAAAATGTTTTCAATTCTTATATTCTACTTTCCTATGGAACTGAGTGCAAGATTAGTGAAGTTTTGTTGTTCAAACAACTGCTCTAAATTCTCTACCTTAGGATTCTTGTTTAGTCCATTGGAGAACACTTTAGAGAACAAGCCTTAAACTATCATCAACTATGATTAATTCAAATGATGGATAAACGGACTCAACCTCAGGGCAACTAATTGTTTTCCATGTGTTGGAAATAATTCTAATGGCATTGGCTTGAACATTTGGGTTATCTTCTTCAAGCCCAACAATGTAATACTCTTCAAAACACTAAAAGAAAGAGATGTTCCTCTCTTCATCCTATAATTTCTTGTACTAAAGGTTTCAAATAAAAATCATATCCTTTTGGGTGCAAGCTCTAAGATACTATTTAACTCTCTTGATGCTTTCTTTAGAATTAAGATACCATTTAGCCCTTCTTTATCAATCTTGGATGGTTGCTTAACTCCATTTAGTCTTGGGTTAGAACTAAATAGTTCATAAGTAGCATAAAGAACCTTAGGGGATTTTTCTTGATCCTTGGAAGAGATAGGAATATTTGAAGTAGAAAATCTTCTATCAAGAGTAATTCTCTTGCTAGATGAAAGTCGTATTTCTACATATCCATCAGAGGTTTTAGTAATACTTTCTACATTAGTCCTAATCTTCTTCTTAGGCTCCTTGATCTAGAATCCAACTTTTTGGTAAAACCACATCTTTCCATTCATTTCTTTTAGGAGTTAAGACAATATATTGAGGATTTGCATTGAAGAGAATGTTGGGTTACCTAGGCTAGGCGTAACGGAAGACTAGGTTTCAAAATTTTCATATTCGAAAACCTGACTAGCCGGAACCCTAAATCCTAAGACCGCTTGAACATGACAATTACTAAATCCAAACTTTAGGGTTACAGAGAATTACTTGGAATGCTGTATTCTTTAATTTCCATGAGGTGCACAAGCACATGCCCTCTAGAGGTGATCCACATAGGAATCGGACCAAGAAAACACTCCTACGAAGGTTGCTTGTTTGCCTGGTACTCTTTCGGTAGCCTTTGGGACTTTCTTCTTTTGATGGATCCCCTATTGATGCAGGACAGGATTAGGGGAGGACTGTTGGCGAGCTAGGAAGTCACCAAAGATTAGGGTACCACTAAATTCTTATTTTTTATTGTTTTGTAAGGAGGTGGTGAAGGAACAATGGAGATGGAAGGTAGGAATCTGGACTCTCATGGACTTTGGGACTCACACTCAAGGAGAGACCTCTCACCTCTAAGGCATCTCACCCACATCGCTACATGGAGCCATTAGGGTAAGTCTCAAGGGTCATGAGGGGGTAAAGAAGGTCATGAGGGTGGTAAAAAAGGTGGAATCAAAGGATAAGGGGATACTAGACATGACATGCATCATGTCTTGGGGTTGCACCTCTCGTGCTCTCTTATGGAGCAAAAGTTGGGCCTCTCACCCTCTTCATGCAGAGCCAAAAAAAAGAATCACTCTTCATTAAAAACCATTTTCATTAACCCTAGGATCCTTCTTTTCTTTTTTACTTAGTTAGTTTCATATCTACGGGTAGAACAAGTCTTTACATGAAACCCTAGATTACTCTTATTTGTTTTTGAGTATAAAACCACCTCCAATCAGAAAATCATTGCTCATATAGATCTGGAATTCTCTCATGTTCATCTTGCCTCCCTTGCATGTCATATATTCCGCATCATTCTTGGTCTCGTTCCTCATCAATTTTAAATCACAAATTTGAGCTAGTCTAGATATTCTTAGCTAGTTGGGAGTTGTTGTGCATTCATTTCAAAATCAACTTAAGGGCATTCAATCACAACATAAGGGAAGGAGGTCATTACATTTCCTTGGCCCAAAACAACCACCCATATTTTGCATTGACCTAAGCCTAACTAATATCGAGTCGAAACCTAAAACTAGGGACATTCACGAGTCAAGTTCATGTGCATGATGAGGCAAAGTGTTGATTGATTCTGTATTTACTCCTTGATATTGGTATCTAAGGCTATGGGTCCAACGACAAATTCCTTAAGCAGACTTGCAATTTTTAATTAGGACCTCATGAAAGCGAGGGGAGCCTCTTGCAATCCCACATCTTACCTGGCCAGTTGAAAGGGTAGCTGCAATCTTAATTGGTACCTAGTCAATTCAGTTGCTTTGAACTTCTAGGTCTAAGAGCCCTAGAAACCAGGTTTATACTTCATGTTTACTAGGTCAGGAGCTCAGTATCAACATTCGCAAGGTTTCACCATGGAACCCAATCTTGAAATTTTGATGAGGACCATGACTGAAAAGTTTGATACCATAACTGAGCAATTAGGGCAAATGAACAAAGAGTTAGGTCAAGTGAAGGATCGTACTAGGGTCTTTGAAGAATCTCGATTAACCCCCACTAAACCTAACTCACCTGGTCCAACTCCCCTTGGTCCAAGAGCCTATTATCATGATCTCACCCCTGAATGTAACCCTAAATGCCCCTACCAAGACTTTATAGATCAGGAGTTTAGAGTCTTTAGGAGCAATCAACCATATGCACCAACTTTTGATAGAAATCTAAACCTGAGGTGTATATTGATTGGGAGGAAAAAATGGATCGATACTTTGAGTGGGATGAATTATTGGAAAAAAGGAAGTATCAATTTGCCAAACTTAGGTTAGTCTGACATGCTAAAATATATTGGGGAGATGTTGAGCATAAATGTTATCATAGAAGAGATAATATAACTACCTGGAGAGTCATGAAGAGTAAGCTTAAAGAAAATCACCTAGGTAGATTCTATGAACAAAGACTTTTGGACCAATGGTACAGATTGAAACAAGATGATTAAACTATATCTGAGTATATTGCCGAATTCAATGAGTTTGACAGAAGATGTAACATAGCCAAATCTGGTTCAATGATAATATCTAGATTTCGAGCTAGCCTATGCAAGGACATCTAGTGGAAATTGTTTCAATGAAAAATTCATAATCTTGAAGAAGCTTATCAAATTGCCAGGAAATTCGAGTCATATAAAGGGAACTCATGATCAGTCGACCTATGTCCAACAGGAATAGTACATTAGGACATAGGCTTAGTTCTAGTTAGATTCCTTCAAACCAACCTATTCTTATTACCCTAATAGTTTGTAAGGAAGAAGTCCTTAAACCCATTAAAGAGCCAAAGGTAAAAATATATGAAGTTGAACTAAGTTTAATAAATGAGTATAAAGAAGATGAAGAAGAGATTAAATCCATTGATGAATTAGAGGAAGAAGCTTCTGAATCCATTGAAGAATTTAAGGAAGAAGTCTATGAAGCTGGGTCTAACCTAGTGGATGAATATGAGGGATAAGATACCATCTAGGAATAGAATCCTAAAGAGCAACCTCAGGAAATAATAGAGTTCATGAAAGAAGAGGAGGCAGAGTTCATGAAAGAAGAGGATGTAGAGTTTAAGTTAATCAATGTTGAGGGTTTAGAATAGGAAACAAATGAAGGACCACCAACTGGGGTAGACCACAAAGGAAACCCAGGAACAAATCGCTGAGGATCAGCCCCAAGAAATTGTAGAACTTTTGAAAGATTTTCAATATGAATCCCTCGAAAATTTCCATGATCATATTTCACCATTCTGGGACATTTACCATACCATTGATTTGTCCCAGTAATATTCAATAGTTATTTCTAGAAAACTTTATGGCACATGCTAGGGACCAAATTAAGATTCACTACCACCTACCTGAAGTTGTGTGCAAGAATTTTGGAAACCTATTAAGGTGGGAATATTGAAAATTTCATCCTGCTTTCAATAAATCAGTTAATAGGTCCACTAATAATAAATTCCATTTGAGTTTGTTTTGTTATTTGATGTCATTTGAGCTTGTCATTTGACCTTTTTCTTTAATCCATGCATAAGTGTCCAAGTCTATGAGAGTCATATGCATAGCATGTTAAAGAGATTCATAAGAAAATTTATGCAATGAAAATTACAAGCATATGGCTAAATTTTTATAAGAGAGTCAAAGAATTTTTATGGAGTCTGTGAGACAAAGTTACATACCCGTGGTGTAGGTCCTTTCCAATTGATAATGAAATTGAACCTAATACTATGTGCTTAAGTTACCATCTGACTTTGGTATCAGTTCCACTTTCAATATTTCAGACTTAATAGAGTATACGGAACCAACAATGATACCTAGTGAGCCATTTGGACCTGATTCTATTTTTGAGAGTGAACCAACCCTTGAGTGTCCACGAGCCATACTACCAAAGCGGCGAGATAAGATTGAGCAAATTCTGGATGATAAGACTATCACTATCCTGAACAAGGATTATAAATGCTATTTTGGTCTTTGGTAAGGTTGACCTAAATCTGAAGACTCTTATAATTGGACCTTGTCCCATGCCCAGCCACTAAGGTCTCTCCCGTAATCTCAGTTGAACATCCTTGTCTTGAGTGGATTGATTCACCCAGTCCTGTAGAAGTCCTCCTTATGGCCCCAGACCCCTTCATTCGCATGACTGACCTACCCTTCTATAGAGTATACCTTTCCGCACCCATAGGTCAAATTTCAAGTCTTGAGGTCATCATCCGTAGGCCCTCCCATGAATCATTCTCTAATCCAGTTCTTGAGAAAGTGGATCATTATTTGCTTAGAGAACAAATCTTAACTATTGCAATCATATGTCCTAGGCTACTTCCCGAACCATCTCTTGATCCATTCCTGGGATTAGCAAACTTTTCCTTTCGTAAGGATGACTAGTTGACACTCATAGATCACCATTCAAACTTTCAGGTCACCAACTTTAGTCAACAGGTAATTCGAGACTCCACCTCATATCTCCTCCCTTTCTCTAGGACTTCCAATGCTTCTTACACCATCCAAATATACTTTGTCGAAGCCTTTAGAGTGAACCACGTGTCAGAACCTATTAGGTTTGCCACCTACTTCTGGAAGACCTTATGGCACCTACTAGGCATCCATAATAAGTTTTCATGCTCTGCATGCCCTCCTCCGACCCAAGGTCAAACCTAGAGAGCCTTAGTTCGTTAGGTTTAGACTTAGGGTTCCTTTGTTATAAAGTCCATTCTTTAGGAATGCGTTGTCAGTCTAGTTTAGTTTTCTTGACCCTTTACTAGGCTTTGGCTCAGATTTTGGTTTGATTGAGAGCACCAGGAATTGGGATTTGTATTTTGTCTAGGGCTGAAATTGCATTCAATGTTTCGATCAATAGGTCTATAGGCTAGAGTCCCTTTGAAATTGTTCATGGATACAAGCCTCACACACCACTTGATCTGATTTCACTATTAGCCCACACACACAAGTCTCTTGATGCACTTGCATAGCATGCAAAGGACTTGCATAAAGAAATTAATGCCAAAATAACTTTAAGTAATGAAACTTATAAGAAGTTGGCTGATTCTCAAAGACGAGTCAAAACTTTTGATGAGAGAGACTATGTAATGATTAGGTTAAGGCCTGAGCGGTTTTCTCCTGGAACCGTTAGAAAGTTACATGCTAGAGGAGCTGGACCATTTAGAGTGGTGAAGAGAGTAGGATCAAATGCCTATGTGCTCGAGTTACCTCCAGAACTAGGCATTAGCTCCACTTTCAACATTACAGACCTAGTAGAGTACAGGGAGCCAACTGTGATTCCCAGTGAGCCTTTTGAACCTAATCCTATTATTGAGAGTGATCCCGATCCCGTGTATCCACAAACAAACTGGCCTGTGAGCAAAGAGCAGATTGAAAAGATCCTTGATGATTAGGTAATCTATACTCGTAATCGAGGATACCAAAGATACCTGATCTGCTGGCAAGGAAGGCCAGATTCTGATGACTCTTGGATCTCCCGAGAAGAACTACAAGATTTGGATCCTGACCTCTTGGAGAGATACCAGAGCCAACTTGAGCCTTACTCGACAAGGTCGAGTTCCTCCCATCCGGGAGAATTGGTGCGGGCACCAGACTCAGAAGAAGACTTCAGGGCTCCATCTGGATCTCTGATTGACCTTGCCCGAAGAATTAGGGTTATCTGGTTTTGTAATAAGGGTTGACCTGATCAACTCAATTTGAGTCTGTAATTTTATCATTTCAATTTTTGTTGGATCATGTTGACTCAGTCCAAGTCCAAGGCCCAGGTAGGTGTCATTCCCTTTGCCATAGGGCACCACATTTTCAGCTACAAGTGGGTGCCACACTCCCTGCCACATCTCCTTCCAGTGTACCTTGGTCCCCACGCCTCAACTAAGCAGGTTCTTTTTTCTTGCACCACTTGGGGGAGAAATCCATCAAGATACCTCAATCCAAGGAGGAGACAACTTCTTTCCAGATAAACCCAAGCCAGGATGGCAAGAATTTTTCTTGAAGAGAGGATCAAGGAGGCACCCAAAGTTTCCAAAAGTGCCAAAGCCATGAAAGGAAGAAGCCTAAACTTGTGGAGCAAGACTAGGAGGTGTCCAAATGAGCCAAACCATGAAGGGAAAATCCTTGATTTATGGAGAGATACTAGGATATACCCCCATAACCTGCCATTTGGAGCTGATTTTCAAGTTTTCTTAGAGTTTTTGGGCTGCCCACTCATGGAAGGAGTCTTGGAATAGAATTTGATGCCTAAAGTGTGGGTTAGTCCTATTAGTCCCACATGGGAAATGTATAAAATTTTATTTCTTTGTTATGTCTATATATTCAACTCTATGTAACTCTTGAATTAAAAAAATGATGAATGAAATCAATTTCTTTGTGAGCAACTTTGTGTTTCTCTCTTCCGCACTTGTATTCAGGTGTTGAGCTCCGTGAGGGAGTAAATCCGGGTTCCCTAGGAACCTTGAGGAGGTGTGAGATCTCCAACCCCAAAACCCTAGCTTAGTCCACCCATCTCTACTCCACCACCACCAAACCCAAATTTTCCATCTTCATCCCACGGCCCCTCTCTTCCACATCGAAGCCGGTCACCAGCATCCTGGTTCAGATCAACTGTTTCAACTACAGAGCCAGTTCAAAGGAGAGTCAGATCAGTATCAAGATCTCCGGAACTTCTACATCCAACAATCTTCATTAAGTACTCAGGTCAGTGTCTTTCTTTGAGTTTCTGGTTCTTTTTTTTGTTCTTCTTCTTCCAGATCCTGAGTTCGAGAAGAAGGCCAACCTTGCCATAGGACTACAATCCGAGGATCCATTGCGAAGATACCCCATCTCCAAGGATCCTACAATCTGCTCGAGAGTGTCCTTCAATTGAAGCAACGAGAGATATCACAGTCAGGTATAAAACCTTCTCTTCTCTCTTCGTCTGTTTTTTGAAAGAGGAGTAAACCCTAGGTCTGGGGGTTTCTCAATCCTCAGCGATCCTACTTCTGAGTTACTCTAATAATCCACTCCTTTTAATTGTGCTTTCTGTCATTTCTTAGTTTCTTTCAACATTAGTTTATCTTTCCTTTGAGTCAAAGCCGACTTCTGAAAAAATAAATAAAAAAAATATATTAATTTTAATTTACTCCCACATCAATCTTCTCTTTTGTTCTGCATCATTTTGGTATCAGAGCTTCCGTTCTACATCATTTTGGTATCAGAGCCCAGTCTAGGGTTTCTGTTTTGCTTGCTTGTTTTAAGTCTCTCTCCTTTTTACTTTGTCTGCTCGAAGTAGAACGTCCGGTCCTAGGAACGAAGCGAGGTGCAAACCTCCTCTTCCCATTCCACGGGGGTTCCTAGGTGTGTAGGGGATCCGTTGGGTTACAACTTCGTAGCAGGAATTGTAAACGGGGGAAGCACCATGTTTTCAGTCCGTAACTATCCTGTTGCAGGAATTGTTTCTCAGTGCAGATAACTCCAAATTACATGATTTTTATTTTGGTGGAACCAGTATAATTGAACTTATTTTATATAGCTTTCCTGTGATTTATTGGTTTCCATGAAGTTTTTGAGAGTTAAATTATTGCAACTCTATTTTGTGTTCTGCAATTCAATTATATTGAGTGAACATCTCCTAACTCATCCTAAGGGCATTTGAGCATCTAAGATAAGGGGAGGAGTTGATAACCTCTCCTTAGCCCACAACCACCACCCCTTCATTCGATCCTATGCCTAACTTTAAAATTTATTAACTTAATTTGCCCTAGTGGGTTAGGGACATCAACAAGTCGGGTCAAGGCTAGTGTTGAGTCAGTTTGTCTAGGTACTCTGTGCGTGCTTTGTACTCTGTGTCTAGAACGGTGGTTCAGGGACTACGTCCCGAAGGGCTTGTGTGCTGGTCCGCCTACCTGGCCAATCACTGATTGGTGTCTAGGATTGGCAATTAGGGACCTACACTCCCCTTACACCTGCCTGGCTGAGTCCCGAGTTACTATAGGCTAGCTTGCCAATCTGATTGGGCATCTAGTTTGGACTCTAGGTCTAGTGAGCCAGTAGTCGCTTTAGTCTAGTCACATTCTGTGTGTTTTCTTGCATCATCATGTATACCCGGAATGGAGTACCCTACCAACCTGGTCAAACCCAACCTGATTTAGAGGCAATGGTTAGAGCTTTTACTGAAAGTATGAACAAATTGAGTCAGGATATGACTGCTACTGTTACCCAGTGTAAAGAACAAGTCCATGAGAATTTTACCCAGCTTAGAGATCGAGTCCAAGTACTTGAGTAACGTAGACATCAAAATTGGACCCCTGATCCAAAATTTAATAGGCCCCAACCTCATCCATGCCAGTAGCCTAGGAGGACCGTATACGGTGATCCCGAGCATAACCTTAGGAAGCCTAACCATGATATCTATAGTGTGGATCGTGTCTATGAGAGGTCCTTACAATATTCTAGACCAGTCACTCAACAACCCATGTCTTCTAGATCAAACCATTTAGATCCACACCCATGTCCAAGTAAGGTCTCTACTAGCTTGAAACCCAGTGTGACCCAGTTTCCTATATCGCAAGAATGTTTGTTTTGTGGAGAAAGAGGCCATAAATCTAGTTAGTGCCCATGCATAGGACTGGCTTGTGCACAGCTAAGTGGTAAGAATCCTAAGGATGACATTAATGAGGGAAAACCCAAGCCTACCAATGAGAAAGAAGGTTAGGTATGACAAGCCTAGAATCAGTTGACCCGATTACCACTGACCCGAAACCCATTGAAGAAGGCATCGAGGAAGTATATGATGCTGGCTTGAGTCTAGTTGATGAATATGAGGGGAAGAACTTGAAGAATGTGACATCGATACTATTGGTTCCTTACCTGAGGAGACCTTGGAGAGCAACCAAGTGGTAGGACCTAGTTCAGAAATTCAAAAGATTTGTGAGAATCAGGTTCCCTTAGTCAATATACCCCCAGGAGAACTCATAGTGTTAGCCCGAGCTATCAGTTCGTACCCTCTAATGACACTCATTCCCCAAGTACCAATTGAAGATCTTTTCACTGAACTGTTTAAGTTTGCCCACCCTATGGTAGATCCTCTCCTTAGGATGACTGAATCAAGCCTCTTACAATTGGACCTTGTCCCATGCCCAGCCATAAAGGTCTCTCCCGTAATCTCAGTTGAACATCCTTGTCTTGAGCAGATTGATTCACCCAGTCCTGTAGAAGTCCTCCTTATGGCCCCAGACCCTTCCTTCGCATGACTGACCTACCCTTCTATAGAGTATACCTTTCCGCACCCTTAGGTCAAATTTCAAGTCTTGAGGTCATCATCCGTAGGCCCTCCCATGAATCATTCTCTAATCCAGTTCTTGAGAAAGTGGATCATTTTTGCTTAGAGAACAAACCTTAACTATTGCAATCATATGTCCTAGGCTACTTCCCGAACCATCTCTTGATCCATTCCTGGGAGTAGCAAACTTTCCTTTCGTAAGGATGACCAGTTGACACTCATAGATCACCATTCAAACTTTCAGGTCACCACCTTTAGTCAACAGGTAATTCGAGACTCCACCTCATATCTCCTCCCTTTCTCTAGGACTTCCAATGTTTTTTACACCATCCAAGTATACTTTGTCGAAGCTTTTAGAGTGAACACGTGTCAGAACCTATTAGTTTGCCACCTACTTCTGGAAGACCTTATGGCACCTACTTGGCATCCATAATTGTTTTCATGCTCTGCATGCCCTCCTCCGACCCAAGGTCAAACCTAGAGAGCCTTAGTTTGTTAGGTTTAGACTTAGGGTTCCTTTGTAATAAAGTCCATTCTTTAGGAATGCGTCGTTAGTCTAGTTTAGTTTTCTTGACCCTTTACTAGGCTTTGGCTCAGATTTTGGTTTGATTGAGAGCACCAGGAATTGGGATTTGTATTTTGTCCAGGGCTGATATTGCATTCAATGTTTCGATCAATAGGTCTATAGGCTAAAGTCCCTTTGAAATTGTTCATGGATACAAGCCTCACACACCACTTGATCTGATTTCACTATTAGCCCACACACATAATTCTCTTGATGCACTTGCATAGCATGTAAAGGACTTGCATAAAGAAATTCATGCCAAAATAACTTTAAGTAATGAAACTTATAAGAAGTTGGCTGATTCTCAAAGACGAGTCAAAACTTTTGTTGAGAGAGACTATGTATGATTAGGTTAATGCCTGAGCGATTTTCTCCTGGAACCGTTAGAAAGTTACATGCTAGAGGAGCTGGACTATTTTGAGTTGTGAATAGAGTAGGATCCAATGCCTATGTGCTTGAGTTACCTCCAGAACTAGGCATTAGCTTCACTTTCAACATTACAGACCTAGTAGAGTACAGGGAGCCAACTGTGATTCCCAGTGAGCCTTTTGAACCTAATCCTATTATTGAGAGTGATCCCGATCCCGTGTATCCACAAACAAACTGGCCTGTGAGCAAAGAGCAGATTGAAAAGATCCTTGATGATTAGGTAATCTATACTCGTAATCGAGGATACCAAAGATACCTGATCTGCTGGCAAGGAAGGCCAGATTCTGATGACTCTTGGATCTCCCGAGAAGAACTACAAGATTTGGATCCTGACCTCTTGGAGAGATACCAGAGCCAACTTGAGCCTTACTCGACAAGGTCGAGTTCCTCCCATCCCGGGAGAATTGGTGCGGGCACCAGACTCATAAGAAGACTTCAGGGCTCCATCTGATCTCTAATTGACCTTGCTTGAAGAATTAGGGTTTTTCTGGTTTTGTAATAATGGTTGACCTGATCAACTCATTTTGAGTCTGTAATTTATCATTTCAATTTTTTGTTGGATCATGTTGACTCAGTCCAAGTCCAAGTCCCAGGTAGTGTCATTCCTTTGCCATAGGGCACCACATTTCCAGCTACAAGTGGGTGCCACACTCCCTGCCACATCTCCTTCCAGTGTACCTTGGTCCCCACGCCTCAACTAAGCAGGTTCTTTTTTCTTGCACCACTTGGGGGAGAAATCCATCAAGATACCTCAATCCAAGGAGGAGACAACTTCTTTCCAGATAAACCCAAGCCAGGATGGCAAAATTTTTCTTGAAGAGAGGATCAAGGAGGTGCCCCACAATGTTCCATAAAAATCCAAGTTATAAAAGGGAAGAGAGCATGTCTTGGGGTGAAAATCAAGGAGGCACCCAAAAGTTTCCAAAAGTGCCAAAGCCAAGAATTGAAGAAGCCTAAACTTGTGGAGCAAGACAAGGAGGTGTCCAAATGAGCCAAACCATGAAGGGAAAATCCTTGATTCATGGAGAGATACTAGGAGACAACCCCATAACCTGCCATTTGGTGCTGATTTTAAAGTTTTCTTGGAGTTTTGTGCTGCCCACTCATGGAAGGAGTCTTGGGAAGAGAATTTGATGCCTAAAGTGTGGGTTAGTCCTATTAGTCCCACATGGGAAATGTATAAATTTTATTTCTTTGTTATGTCTATATATTCAACTCTATGTAACTCTTGAATTTAAAAAAATGATGAATGAAATCAATTTCTTTGTGAGCAACTTTGTGTTTCTCTCTTCCGCACTTGTATTCAGGTGTTGAGCTCCGTGAGGGAGTAAATCCGGGTTCCCTAGGAACCTTGAGGAGGTGTGAGATCTCCAACCCCAAAACCCTAG
Organism: Areca catechu; assembly: GCA_021397845.1. Classification (NCBI taxonomy): domain Eukaryota; kingdom Viridiplantae; phylum Streptophyta; class Magnoliopsida; order Arecales; family Arecaceae; genus Areca; species Areca catechu. The sequence goes on along the minus strand of CM038052.1, from coordinate 138,001,077 downwards.
CTTAGTCCACCCATCTCTGCTCCTCCACCACCAAACCCTAATTTTCTATCTTCATCCCACTGCCCCTCTCTTCCACATCGAAGCCGGTCACCAGCATCTAGGTTCAGATCAATTGTTTCAACTACAGAGCCAGTTCAAAGGAGAGTCAGATCAGTATCAAGATCTCCGGAACTTCTACATCCAACAATCTTCATTAAGTACTCAGGTCAGTGTCTTTCTTTGAGTTTCTGGTTCTTTTTTTTGTTCTTCTTCTTCTAGATCCTGAGTTCGAGAAGAAGGCCAACCTTGCCATAGGACTATAATCCGAGGATCCATTATGAAGATACCCCGTCTCCAAGGATCCTACAATCTGCTCGAGAGTGTCCTTCAATTGAAGCAACGAGAGATATCACAGTCAGGTATAAAACCTTCTCTTCTCTCTTCGTCTGTTTCTTGAAAGAGGAGTAAACCATAGGTCTGGGGGTTTCTCAATCCTCAGCGATCCTACTTCTGAGTTACTCTGATAATCCACTCCTTTTAATTATGCTTTCTGTCATTTCCTAGTTTCTTTCAACATTAGTTTATCTTTCCTTTGAGTCAAAGCCGACTTCTGAAAATAAATAAATAAAAAAATACATTAATTTTAATTTACTTCCACATCGTATCATCTCTTTTTTCCGCATCATTTTTGATATCAGAGCGTCGTTCTGCATCATTTTGGTATCAGAGCCCAGTCTAGGGTTTCTGTTTTGCTTGCTTGTTTTAAGTCTCTCTCCTTTTTACTTTGTCTGCTCGAAGTAGACTCCCTAGGACGTCCGGTCCTAGGAACGAAGCGAGGTGCAAACCTCCTCTTCCCATTCCACGGGGTGTTCCTAAGGCGTGTAGGGGATCCGTTGGGTTACAACTTCGTAGCAGGAATTGTAAACGGGGGAAGCACCCTGTTTTCAGTCCGTAACTATCCTGTTGCAGGAATTGTTTCTCAGTACAGGTAACTCCAAATTATGTGATTTTTATTTTGCTGGAACCATTATAATTGAATCTATTATATATAATTTTCCTGTCATTTATTGGTTTCCGTGAAATTTCTGAGAGTTAAATTACTGCAACTCTATTTTTGTGTTCTGCAATTCAATTATCTTGAGTGAACATCTCCTAACTCATCCTATGGCATTTGAGCATCTAAGATAAGGGGAGGAGTTGATAACCTCTCCTTAGCCCACAACCACCACCCTCTCATTCGATCCTATGCCTAACTTTAAAATTTATTAGACTTAATTTGCCCTAGTGGGCTAGGGACATCAACAAGTCGGGTCAAGGCTAGTGTTGAGTCAATTTGTCTAGTTACTCTGTGTGTGCTTTGTACTTAGTGTCTAGAACGGTGGTTCAGGGACTACATCCCGAAGGGCTTGTGTGCTGGTCCGCCTACCTGGCCAATCACTGATTGGTGTCTAGGATTGGCAATTAGGGACCTAACACTCCCCTTACACCTGCCTGGCTGAGTCCCGAGTTACTACAGGCTAGCTTGCCAATCTGATTGGGCATCTAGTTTGGACTCTAGGTCTAGTGAGCCAGTAGTCGCTTTAGTCTAGTCACATTCTGTGTGTTTGCTTGCATCATCATGTATACCCGGAATGGAGTACCCTACCAACCTGGTCAAACCCAACCTGATTTAGAGGCCATGGTTAGAGCTCTTATTGAAAGTATGAACAAATTGAGTCAGGATATGACTGCTACTGTTACCCAGTGTAAAGAACAAGTCCATGAGAGTTTTACCCAGCTTAGGGATCGAGTCCAAGTACTTGAGAAACGTAGACATCAAAATTGGACCCCTGATCCAAAATTTAATAGGCCCCAACCTCATCCATGCCAGTAGCCTAGGAGGACCGTATACGGTGATCCCGAGCATAACCTTAGGAAGCCTAACCATGATATCTATAGTGTGGATCGTGTCTATGAGAGGTCCTTACAATATTCTAGACCAGTCACTCAACAACCCATGTCTTCTAGATCAAACCATTTAGATCCACACCCATGCCCAAGTAAGGTCTCTACTAGCTTGAAACCCAGTGTGACCCAGGTTCCTATATCGCAAGAATGTTTGTTTTGTGAAGAAAGAGGCCATAAATCTAGTCAGTGCCCATGCATAGGACTGGCTTGTGCATAGCTAAGTAGTAAGAATCCTAAGGATGACATTAATGAGGGAGAACCAAAGCCTACCAATGAGGAAGAAAGGTTAGGTATGACAAGCCTAGAATCAGTTGACCCGATTACCACTGACCCGAAACACATTGAAGATGGCATCGAGGAAGTATATGGTGCTGGCTTGAGTCTAGTTGATGAATATGAGAGGGAAGAACTCGAAGAATGTGACATCGATACTATTGGTTCCTTACCTGAGGAGACCTTGGAGAGCAACCAAGTGGTAGGACCTAGTTCAGAAATTCAAGAGATTTGTGAGAATCAGGTTCCTTTAGTCAAATACCCCAGGAAGAACTCATAGTGTTAGCCCGAGCTATCAGTTCATACCCTCTAATGACAGTCATTCCCCAAGTACCAATTGAAGATCTTTTCACTAAACTGTTTAAGTTTGCCCACCCTATGGTAGATCCTCTCCTTAGGATGACTGAATCAAGCCTCTTACAATTGGACCTTGTCCCATGCCCAGCCACTAAGGTCTCTCCTGTAATCTCAGTTGAACATCCTTGTCTTGAGCGGATTGATTCACCCAGTCCTGTAGAAGTCCTCCTTATGGCCCCAGACCCCTTCCTTCGCATGACTGACCTACCCTTCTATAGAGTATACCTTTCCGCACCCATAGGTCAAATTTCAAGTCTTGAGGTCATCATCCGTAGGCCCTCCCATGAATCATTCTCTAATCCAGTTCTTGAGAAAGTGGATCATTATTTGCTTAGAGAACAAACCTTAACTATTGCAATCATATGTCCTAGGCTACTTCCCGAACCATCTCTTGATCCATTCCTAGGAGTAGCAAACTTTTCCTTTCGTAAGGATGACCAGTTGACACTCATAGATCACCATTCAAACTTTCAGGTCACCACCTTTAGTCAACAGGTAATTCGAGACTCCACCTCATATCTCCTCCCTTTCTCTAGGACTTCCAATGCTTTTTACACCATCCAAGTATACTTTGTCGAAGCCTTTAGAGTGAACTACGTGTCAGAACCTATTAGGTTTGCCACCTACTTCTGGAAGACCTTATGGCACCTACTAGGCATCCATAATAAGTTTTCATGCTCTGCATGCCCTCCTCCGACCTAAGGTCAAACCTAGAGAGCCTTAGTTTGTTAGGTTTAGACTTAGGGTTCCTTTGTAATAAAGTCCATTCTTTAGGAATGCGTCGTCAGTCTAGTTTAGTTTTCTTGACCCTTTACTAGGCTTTGGCTCAGATTTTGGTTTGATTGAGAGCACCAGGAATTGGGATTTGTATTTTGTCTAGGGCTAAAATTGCATTCAATGTTTCGATCAATAGGTCTATAGGCTAGAGTCCCTTTGAAATTGTTCATGGATACAAGCCTCACACACCACTTGATCTGATTTCACTATTAGCCCACACACACAATTCTCTTGATGCACTTGCATAGCATGTAAAGGACTTGCATAAAGCAATTCATGCCAAAATAACTTTAAGTAATGAAACTTATAAGAAGTTGGCTGATTCTCAAAGACGAGTCAAAACTTTTGTTGAGAGAGACTATATAATGATTAGGTTAAGGCCTGAGCGGTTTTCTCCTAGAACCGTTAGAAAGTTACATGCTTGAGGAGCTGGACTATTTAGAGTGGTGAAGAGAGTAGGATCCAATGCCTATGTGCTCGAGTTACCTCCAGAACTAGGCATTAGCTCCACTTTCAACATTACAGACCTAGTAGAGTACAGGGTGCCAACTATGATTCCCAGTGAGCCTTTTGAACCTAATCCTGTTATTGAGAGTGATCCCGATCCTGTGTATCCACAAACAAACTGGCCTATGAGGAAAGAGCAGATTGAAAAGATCCTGGATGATCAGGTAATCTCTACTCGTAATTGAGGATACCAAAGATACCTGGTCTGCTGGCAAAGAAGGCCAGACTCTGATGACTCTTGGATTTCCCGAGAAGAGCTACAAGATTTGGATCCAGACCTCTTGGAGAGATACCAGAGCCAACTTGAGCCTTACTCGACAAGGTCGAGTTCCTCCCACCCCGGGAGAATTGGTGCGGGCACCAGACTCAGAAGAAGACTTCAGGGCTCCATCTGGATCTCTGATTGACCTTGCTTGAAGAATTAGGATTTTCTGGTTTTGTAATAAGGGTTGACCTGATCAACTCAATTTTGAGTCTGTAATTTTGTCATTTCAATTTTGTTGGATCATGTTGACTCAGTCCAAGTCCAAGGCCCAGGTAGGTGTCATTCCCTTTGCCATAGGGCACCAAATTTTCCAGCTACAAGTGGGTGCCACACTCCCTGCCACATCTCCTTCCAGTGTACCTTGGTCCCCACGCCTCAAGTAAGAAGGTTCTTTTTTCTTGCACCACTTGGGGGAGAAATCCATCAAGATACCTCAATCCAAGGAGGAGACAACTTCTTTCCAGATAAATCCAAGCCAGGATGGCAAGAATTTTCTTGAAGAGAGGATCAAGGAGGTGCACCACAATGTTCCATAAAAATCCAAGTTATAAAAGGGAAGAGAGCATGTCTTGGGGTGAAAATCAAGGAGGCAACCAAAAGTTTCCAAAAGTGCCAAAGCCATGAAAGGAAGAAGCCTAAACTTGTGGAGCAAGACTAGGAGGTGTCCAAATGAGCCAAACCATGAAGGGAAAATCCTTGATTCATGGAGAGATACTAGGAGACACCCCTATAACCTGCCATTTGGAGCTGATTTTCAAGTTTTCTTGGAGTTTTTGGGCTGCCCACTTATGGAAGGAGTCTTGGGAAGAGAATTTGATGCCTAAAGTGTGGGTAGTCCAACATGGGAAATGTATAAAATTTTATTTCTTTGTTATGTCTATATATTCAACTCTATGTAACTCTTGAATTTAAAAAATGATGAATGAAATCAATTTCTTTGTGAGCAACTTTGTGTTTCTCCTTTCCGCACTTGTATTCAGGTGTTGAGCTATGTGAGGGAGTAAATCCGGGTTCCCTAGGAACCTTGAGGAGGTGTGAGATCTCCAACCCCAAACCCTTGCTTAGTCCACCCATCTCTACTCCACCTCCACCAAATCCTAATTTTCCATCTTCATCCCACGGCCCCTCTCTTCCACATCGAAGTCGGTCACCAGCATCCAGGTTCAGATCAATTGTTTCAACTACAGAGCCAGTTCAAAGGAGAGTCAGAACAGTATCAAGATCTCCGGAACTTCTACATCCAACAATCTTCATTAAGTACTCAGGTCAGTGTCTTTCTTTGAGTTTCTGGTTCTTTTTTTGTTCTTCTTCTTCCAGATCCTGAGTTCGAGAAGAAGGCCAACCTTGCCATAGGACTACAATCCAAGGATCCATTGCGAAGATACTCCGTCTCCAAGGATCCTACAATCTGCTCGAGAGTGTCCTTCAATTGAAGCAACGAGAGATATCACAATTAGGTATAAAACCTTCTCTTCTCTCTTCGTCTGTTTCTTGAAAGAGGAGTAAACCCTAGGTCTGGGGGTTTCTCAATCCCCAGCGATCCTACTTCTGAGTTACTCTGATAATCCACTCATTTTAATTATGCTTTCTGTCATTTCTTGTTTCTTTCAACATTAGTTTATCTTTCCTTTGAGTCAAAGCCGACTTCTGAAAATAAATAAATAAAAAAAATACATTAATTTTAATTTACTTCCACATCGCATCATCTCTTTGTTCCGCATCATTTTTGGTATCAGAGCTTCCGTTCTGCATCAGTTAGCTAGGGCTTCTTCACTTTGGGATGCACTAGGGTTTAGAAGTCTTGCTTTGGTCAGCCAAGGCTAGGATGGATTAGGGAACACAATTAACTCTCACACACCTCAACAAAGGAACACAGGAACAAGCTTAAAATTTCAATAGAGCTTCATTCATGAATAATAGATGCTTACAAGAGGAGGAGGGGTGGGGGTATTTTAGATGTTTCCCATGTCCTCTCCTTGTTAGGATAGAATTTCAAAGTTGAGTGGGAGAGGGATTACAAAGTTCCTTAGAACTAGGAGTATAGAATTTGAATAGAACTAGAACAAAATCTCCTTGTTTAAATTGGACTCCTCTCCTTCTTTGACTTGGTCAAGGGTCTCTTACTTGGGCTTGGACACCATCTTCTCTTGGGCTTAGACTTTGGGCAGCAAGGGGTGGCCTCCAATGGGCTTGGGCAGCCTTCAAACTTGGGCACATGGGCTTGGTCTTGGGCAGCCTCCAAGGTTGGTGCAAGGGCTTGGTGTATATCCGCCTGGTGGGCTGGAACTCCTGGGTACCATTTGTAATGTGGACATAGGAGGCCTGGGTGCCATGGGCTTCTGGGATTGAAAAACTTATGGACTAGGGCACCTAGAAGAAGAATATGCCTGGAACCTTCAAGTGGAGTGATTTCATGGGCTTCTACTTTGAGGCTGGTTCTCCTCCTCTTGTATAAAACTGGCCTTATACTTACAGGACTCAATTGAACTGGTTATTACAAAACTCACTCAACTTAGCTGAGCTAACTTCATTACTAAACTCTTTAACTAGACTTACTTTATTACAAAATTTGATACATTAGTAAGGATTCAAAAATCCTAATCAGTAAACCAGATGGGGCCTAGTAATCTATGTCGGATCCTGGTGACCCCACCAGAATTGATGGGGACATCAGGCAAAAGCAAATAGATTTCAAGCTAAATCTTTTGCATCTAGGGAATTAAGTTAGAAAGCCTTCTAATTGAGATGAATGTATCAATGGAGGAAGCAAGGAAGCCTCATAAAGCCACCTACCTTCCATGAGCCGACTCAACCAATTTTTTTTTAGTTGACTCAAATCCTCTTTATGGAGTCAACTCAATTTCCAACCACTTGGACACCACTCACCTCATTCTATCTACTTGAGCACCACTTGGAGGCCACCTCATCCCCAACTTCCATCCACTTGGGCACCACTTGGTGGCCACCTCATCAACACCTTTTTAGGGGCCACATAAAGTGAAGACAACTACCTACAACTCCCCCAACAACTTTGCAACCACCTTCCTATGTGAAGTGCCACCTTACTTGCCACCTCACCTTCAAACATGGATGCTATATCATCAAGGAAGGTGGCTTCATCATCCATATAGGTGCCACATGTACAATTAGTTGCAACCAATTTTGGTTAAAACTAATTCTAGTTTCTTGTTAGAACTTCCTGACCAATCTAGTTAGTAGTTAGAACTAGAGTTGGTTAGCCAAACCCATCCTCTCTTGGATTAATTTAATGGAGGACATGGGCCTATAAAGATCCCCCCAAGCTCCCCTTTGGAGGAATCTTTTATCTCTTATCAAATGAAATCAAGTTTAAGTGTTTTCTTCCCATTGCTTTGTGCTTTAGTCACTCTATTTGGGAGAGGGTGTGAGGTCCATAGTTTTGTTTATTTTTTTTGTTTCCATTTCTTAGGAGTAAGTTCACTTTATGAGGAAGGGGGTGTGAGAGCCACTCCACTTGAAAGGAGTCCCTCCATGGCCATTTGAAGAGTCCAAGCCGCCTAGCTCCAAGCATCCCCCACTTTCCATCTCTCTTCTTTCCATCTTTCAATTCCTTTATTCTTTACACTTCAACTTCTCATACGGAATTCTTTTGCTGGTTCTCTCATGGATCCAGAGTTGAAGATGAAGATTTCCAAGCCATGAACCATCTACAAGGTGAGTCCACAAGTCTAGGGAGTGTAAATCTTATGATCCAAGCCTCTTTCCTAAAGAGTTGAGTGAACCTTTCCACCAAATATTCTTAGCCATCATTGTTGGTAGGAGAACCATTCCTAACCTCTTTAGATCTAATCATTTGAAGGTTAACTTGCCCTAGTAATGATGGTTTCCTTGCCATAAAGGTCCTACTCTTTGTCTGAACTAGATCTACATTGTGGGTATTGAAACTTATATCTACTAGTCTCTTTCATAAAACTCTTTCTTTGGATTAATTTAGCTCATATGTATATGGATTTATTGCTCAATTTAGCTTACTAATCATCTTGCTTGAATCTCCATCCATCATGATTGCATGATTTCATCTCGTCCCGCATCACCTACCCTCCTGTAGGGCTCTCAGAGAATACTCTGAATCCACTCTCAGTTTGCTAATATCTCTTCTATTTTTCTCCTTAGGCTCTTGTCTTAAATAGACTAGCCTTGTCTAGAAAGAACAAGTTGTCTTAAAGAGACAAATTTGTCTTAAGGAAAAGGGAGAGAAAATAGCAGGTAGTATTATGATGGGAGACTTTTATGCCTTGGCATCAGATTATCGATTCCAATATATAGAGAGGGATGGGGTGCCTGATATGCCATCCAACTATCATTTGATGAGATCTTTCAAGTAGAAGGAGTCTTATGAGAATGAAAGGATATCCAAATAAGTTTTTCCATGCACCAAGAGTAACTTTTTGTCTCTTCGGTTTCCAGCATTAATCCTCCTACTACCACTTGGCTTTGATCGATTATGGAAAAGCCAAAAGATGTGGTTTCAGATACGAAGTGTCAGAGAAACACAAGAGACTTCAAACAGAAGGACTCCTGGTCTCAAATTAGCACCAAAATGAAGAGACACAACTCTTCATTTTGCACCAACCCCTTCCACACCGAACTCCATTCTTTTGACTGGTCAATGCCGTTCCAAAAGGACATGGAGATAAGGAAGAAAGTCTTAAACATTATCTAGAATTTGTGACTAACAAGTAGGACTCTTGGTCCTTCTGTGCACATGTATTTTGGCACACATTGATCTTGGCACCAAGAGTCCAATCCAAGTTGGACTCTTCCATAATTCCAAGTGTTGCCACTTGGATCACCATGGCCTATAGCTCAAACATGTCATGGACTCGTCGGGCTCCCGATGGGTGCTTGGTCTTCTTCCGATGTGGCCTGTAAACAAGAGGAGACCCAGGCTAGGGATTCTGGTGGGGACACTCCGACGATCAAGTCAATTGGGATGATCAAGGGGATAGAACCTCTATGCCGGAGAGCTTAGGATTTCTCTGGATAGAGGGTGAAAGATAAGATGTAGGATGTAAGAAATGGAAAGACAGAGTCGACTAGAGATCATAGAGCTGGAAGGTTTTCTTGGCTAGTCTCTTGCCCGTTTCTCTTTGAGTCTTACCAGTTGCCTCTCTCCTCCCTCTCGGGGGTCCTTTCTTTCATTTTATATGAGAAGGGATGGCCCAGACCAAGCCTGGGGCTTTATTGAGATGCCTCTTTCCTGGTATCCCATTTTGAAGGAATTTTTCTTTGTTTGCAGCCTCGCCCTTGTCAGACCGATCCTTTGAATGAAATCCTTCTATTGGGAGTGATCATTGGTATAGTACAGATCTTGTCCCCTTAATGGTGCAATTTCTCATGAGAGGGGTGGGCATCGTGCTGCTGAGCCCCAAGCCATGGTGGAGCATTTCTATTCCAGAAGAGACTGTTAGAGTGTCACAGGGCCTGTGGCCTCAATAGAATACTCCTCTTGGAGGAGGTTCAGGTTTTGTGTCACGAGGATCGGAGCCCTCAGTTACACGGTCATTGATGTGGCAGTGCGCTACAGGGTGTGAAGCTTGGTGGAGCATGCATTACGCAGAACATGTGGGTGGCACAATATAGAGTTTGAATTTCTAGCAGGGCATGCGCTACTTCTGGAAGGTTGCAGGTAGCTGGGAGCTTCCATGTCATAGTCTATATCTCTACTGATCCTCTCTCTCTTTTGCTTATGGCAGGAATTTCATTCTTAGCAGGATAGGGGGAGCTCCATCTCGGGAGCCCAACCTTAGAATGCATGAGCACTTCCTCGACCGGGAGCTTGACTCCGGATGGGAGCTGACCTTGATCGAGGGGCTTGCCCTTGGAAAGCATAAGCACGTCCTCGATTGGGAGTCCATCTCTGGATAGGAGCTGACCTCGGTCGAGGGGCTCACCCTTGGAAAGCATGAGAATGACCTCGACCGGGCGCTTGACCTCGGATGTGGGGGCCATCTCAGTCGGGGGCTTGCCCTCGGAAGGCATGAGCACGACCTTGATCAGGAACTTGACCCCAAATACAAGGGCCACCTCGATCGAGGGCTCGCCCTTAGAAAGCATGAGCATGACCTCGGCCTGGTGCTCGACCCTAGATATGAGGGCTTCCTCGACCTGGGCCTCATCCTTGGAAAGCATGAGCACGACCTCGATTGGATGCTCAATCATGGATGCGGGGGCCTCCTCCACCAGGGGCTCACCAGAAAAGCATGAGCACGACCTTGGCTAGGTGATCGACCTCGGATAAGGAGGCCACCTCGGTCGAGGGGCTCACCCATGGAAAGCATGAGCATGACCTTGGCCGGGTGGTTGACCCCGGATGCGTGGTAGCCTCGACCGGGGGCTCGCCCTTGAAAAGCATGAGCATGACCTTGATCGGGCATTCAACCCCAGATATTGGGACCACCTCGATCGAGGCTCACCCTTGGAACTTCATTTGAGCATTGCATCCATGTGGCACATCCCACCAGCACGGTCGCTGGTTGTTGCCATCATGGGCTCCATGTCAGCAGTTGTGCTATATCAGATGCCCCCCATTCTCGAGCCTGGAGAATGAAATGATGCTTGGGGCAATGAGAGTAATGATCATGCTGACATGGAGGAGTGCACTTCTTGCACCATTAATTCCTCGAGCATCGGTGCCTTGAAGATCATGCATCAGCCCCAACGAAGCGACACTATGTCAGCCCTTTTAAGGAAACCATAATTACTGCACTGGGCCTGATGCAGGTGCCTTCGAATCGAAGCATCACCCTCTATGGATCTCGACATGTGGAAAGCTTCGGTTGGCCAGGAAGAAGATAAGGTGCATCTTTTTGACTCATACGAGATGATAGGACTCTACAGGTGCTTGAAAGGGACTTGTCCTCTTGCCCGTTAAGGATTTTTCGAGCATAGAAGGCCAAGTTTCTGCAAAGTCAATCTTCTTCCTCTGTCCTCCTCTTTGCTCCAGGGTTTGAAGTCTTTAGCAGGTCAGACCTCTCCCTCCTTTTTCCTCTTTCTTTCCCCTCTTCTGTTCTTCTCCTTAGGCCTGTGCTAAAGGAGAGCTTCTGTTAGGCTTCTAGGCTTCTATTTCTCCTTTGTCTTCTCCCCTCTTTTCTTTCCTTGTCTCTATGAGTTCTTTCGGTAGAGGGCTCTATTGCCCGGATCATTATGGTGAGGCAGGGCCATCTTGATCAAGGCCTCCTTTCTCGGATAGCGAGGAGGAAGTTTCCTTTATGGTTCATAGAGGTCCCCGCCAGCTGAGGATTGCCATTGGATGCCCTGCGGCTCCTCCGCCTACTCCTATTCCCATCAGGGAGTTGGGCGGTCCTGCTGTCATTTCTTCGGTGATGATCGGTGAGGACCTCCTCCATGTTCGAAATGCATATGGGGTCCCTGACACCATTCGACTTTCTATTCCATGATTGTAGCAATGGGTCACTTCCAGTGGCCCGAGCCGAATCACCCTATAGAATGATTTTTTCTTTGTGGGGCTTCATCTTTTTTTCCATCCTTTCTTTCTTTCCTCTCTCAGCAATATCATCTGGTCCAGGCCCAGCTTGCTCCCAATGCTGTCTGGACCATCTTTTGCTTTATTATCCTTTGTCACTTCTACAAGATTATTGCCTGTTTCTCCCTCTTCAGGGCTTTGTTCACCCTGAAGTGCCACCCTTCTGATAATGGGTGGTGGTTCATGGCCACCCACCTGGGGACACTCAAGCTTGACCTACCCTTCTCCATCAAGGGATGGAAGGGCCGGTTTCTATCTGCCTCGGTTGAGGGGGTGGACTGGGTTTGGAGTGACCCAGACTGCTCCCCTATCGACAGTCTGTAGTCAAGTCGACCGACAAAGAGATATTCGATCAGCTCATTACTTCTAAAGGTTCCGACCCTTCAGGATTTGCTAATCGAGTAGAACCTTGTTGATGCCAGGGTCAACTAGGCCCCACCTCAGGGTAAGGCTTGATAGCGGGACTCTCTTTCTAATGAGTTTGATGTCTAACTTTGATAGGAGACTGACCAATCCTTAATGTTTCATAGGGATGAAGTTCTCGATGGATGAGCTCCTCAGCATGTCCAGGAAGAGGGCTACCTCTGTAGGGCCCGAAGGGGAGCCTACGAAGAAAGCCCAAGAGGAGCCAGGATGGAGGCCCAGTGGAGAGCCTACCAGGAGGGGGCCTGCTGCTATGTCGACAGTCCATCTTCTAGCCCGTGGGCCCTAGAGGGAGGCCCGACCAGCAAAGTGGGCCATGCCAGCACCTTCGGTGGCCCTTGCATGAATTGAAACTTCCCCCATCGGAGATGGTGGAGGTGGTAAGAGACACCACCACTGATAGGGACATCATCAGCATGGATCCTGGAGTAGCACGGATCCCAGAGCAACATGGATCTTGAAGCAGCACCACACTTGAATTCAAATTCAAGAATAAGTTATCAGATTTTTAGGATAGTTAGGATTTATCTTGAAATTTGTTAGTTGGTTAGGATTGAGATATCTAGTTGTTAGGATTGTGATAAACCTCATCATATATTGTAATTGAATTTGAACCCCTATCTTTCTATCCTGTATTCAAAATCAAACGAGAGTTAGGAAAAGTCTATAATTACCACCCTCAATCCTTTGTAAAAAAATTGTTTAGATGAATGAAAATGAGTTTTTACAAAAGAGTGATTCTTTTCTTCGCTCTGCATGAAGAGGGTGAGAGGCCCAATAATAATCACTTTATACAGAGAGCACGAGAGGTGCAACCCTGGACATGATGCGAGGTCATGTCTAGTTATCCCATTCTTTATTCCACCTTCTCTACCGCCCTTATGTCCTACGAGATTCACCCTAACGGCTCCAAGTAGCGAAGTGGATGGGATTTCCTAGAGGAGAGAGGTCTCTCCGTGAGTGTGAGTCCAAAGTCCATGAGTTCCAAACCTTAAGTCTTCCATCCCCATTATTTCTTTCTCCACCAAATTAGGAAGAAAAAAATATTAGTATACCCTAATCATCGATGACTTCTCAGCTGGCCGACGATCCTCCCCTAATCTGTCTCGCATCAATTTGGTATTAGAGACAGAAAATTAGGGTACGGTTCATATCCCCTCACCAGCCCCATCATTCTGAACTCTCCCTTGTTCAACTACCGAATACTTTAGCCCATCATCGATCCCTTCCACCTGTTCTACCGTCGGACAACACCTTATCTCTAATTTCATTTCCACTACCGATCTCTCATGCCACCCACCACCATTCGCTCTGCCACTTGCTCTTAGCCTCAACCCCTGCTCCCAGCTGATATCTCTATTTGGCACAATCGAGCTAGTTCCTTCCTGCCACCACTAGAGGCTGTTTGATCCCATCCATCCTCATTCTCCCCCGTGACTCCACTGGCCACAGAATCTCCTCGACCGCTGCTGCTCTGGGCTTGATGATCAACCATGAGGTGCTTGTGGTCCTTGGTCCCCAGAGGGCTGTGGACGAATCCTTTATGGTGAAACTCGCCACCAAGGCTGATGTGAGACAACTCTAAGACTACTAAACATGCATGAAAAATAGTAAAATAATTTTTTTATGATTTTTAAAATTTATTTACAGGTTAGATTTCCAAAATAAAGTAAGAACTAGCAGAAAGACTAGCAGTGCAAAGAATCATCGGATCGCAGGCGAACACATGCAAACTAATGAAATAGCTAGGACCCGAGAGTTGAGAAAGTCCCAGTTTAGGATAGTTTATCTTCATCAAAATCAGTTAATAAGAGAAGGGATGGTTTCTTACCAGTCAGAGATTAAAATTCAGCAACAGAAAAGAACACTCACACTCTGATTAGAGCCTGGAAGTAGAAGCCTCGTTTCCCTTGAATATGATGGCTGGTCTGGGCGGTCTTGGAAGCAAAGAGGCCTCCTCAGGGGAGGGGGAAGCACCTCAGGGATTCTGCAAGTGTTAGGGTCAATCAAAATAGCAATTAAACAAAAGGAATAAGAAACTAGGGTTTAGATTGAAAGAACTAGGTTTAGGTGTGGATGTCCCGGGGAAGAAGCAGTTGCTTAATTGGGGAAATAGCTAGGGCATCTTCCTCTGGGTGTTATTGATTCCAAGGATGCAAATGGAAGCTAGGGCAGCAAGGATTTGGCTAGGGCATACAAGGAGAGCACTCAAAGTTGTGAACAAAAGCAAAGACACCAATCACAAATCAATAGCACAAATTTCAGCAAGTTGTATTCATAAGAAAGTGATGATTACAAGAGGGGAGGGGTGGGGTATTTATAGAGTTCCCATGCCTTCTCTAACTAGGGTTACACTTAGATTTATAGGCCTTCTCCTAGTTAGATTACATGTCCTTTCCTATCTAGGATAGAATTACAAAGCTTAAAAGAACTCGGAATCCTAACTAGGTTAGACTAGTCTTCTCCTTCTCACTTAAAGACATCTCCTTTGAGCTTTGACTTGGTCAACCCTTCAAGGATTCCTAGGAGGGTGTGTTGGACTTCTAGGGGTAGCAAGGGCCCGGCCCAAAGGTGCTTGGGTGCATGGGCTTGGGCCTCCGGAAGCTGGGGTGGCATGGTAGCCTGGTAGCAAGAATATTTCATGAAACCTTACTTTGTAAGGGCTTGGGCTTGGCACCTAGGCTTGATTTCTTTGGGCTACGATGTAGGTGGACCTCTAGAATAATGGATGCCCTGGTCTGAAAATATACTCTGGCATCTGGAAGGGAATCTGGATATCTGGAGGGCATCTGGAAGGAATCAGAGTTTCTGGAAGCATCTTGGATCTTGGGTTGTCACCAAAATCTAATGGACTGATGTAGTGGCCTCTGACACCTGGATGTGGCTTGGTGGAACTCCAAAGTAGGGTGATTTTTCTCTTGTACAAAAATTGGGCTTATACAAGACTCATAATTGATGCACAGGCTCTAAATACTGACTAGGTTGAGGGTTGAGACAAATCAACTATCCTCAACTTATTACAGGACTCAATCTTAATTGATTACAAAAGTTTCAAAATTTTGATACATGACTAAGTAAACCATATGGGATCCAGTGATCTGTGTCTGATCCTGGTGTCCCCACCAATTCTCCCGGGATGAGAAGAACTCGATCCCATCGAGTAAGGGTCAATTTGGCTCTCATAGTGCTCGGGTAGGTCTGGGTTAAGGCGCTGCTGATCCTCACAGGTGATCCACGAGTCATCGAATTCTGGCCGACCTTGCCACTAGACTAAATATCACTAATAGTCTATATTCCAGGTGCCGATAGCTTGATCATCTAGAGTTCTCTCAATCTTTACCTCACTAAAAGACCAAATTGTATGTGGTCGCTCTGGGGTGGGTTCACTCACAAAGAAAGGGAGTGGCTTAAGGGGCTTGTTGGGTATCACTACTGGCTCCCTAGACTCTAAGATCTGAGATGATGAAGGTGGAGCTAATACCTAAATCAGGTGATTTCTTTGGCACATAGGTGTTGGGTCCATTACACTTCATTTTTTTGGATGGGCTAGCTTCATAAGCAAAAATTCCTTTGCAATTACAGAATCCTCTGCAAAAAATTCTTTATCTTTCCTTTGAGAATTAGCCAAGTTATTATTTAGTTAATTACTTATGTTCAACTCTTGACTAATTCTAGATGCAGATGCTGTGCAGAGGCTAGTGTAGGTGCAAATAGATGATTCGGGGCTATGGACTTATTGTACTCAACTAACACCTAATAGACTCGACTAGACTAACCTATCAAAGAAAATTTTATTGGACTCTAAGGGACAAAACCTAACAGACTATAAACTCTTTAGATTTGCCTAGCATGGCATGCACATGAGAACTTACTATGTACTCCTACTAGGTTCCATAGGGTTCTCCTAAAGTAAGATGCAAATATGACATGAATAATGAACAAATGCAACATGCAAACTCCTATAAAATGCAACCTGATAGTAAAGAAATCAGAAGAAGTTTCCAGAAATGGTAGAAAATAAGAGGTGGGTTCAGGGTTAGTTTGATTGGGTGGAAAGTAAAAAAAGTGTTCGGGGTTAATTCGATAGACTAGGATATAAGAAGGGGTGTCATGGATTAATCCTAAACTAATAAGGTTGACCTTAAAGGGTTGGTGTCTATCTACTCGGTCTACCTTATGAAAGAATGGGTCACTAATTTTAGGGAAAAGATTTTCAATTGGGATCAAGGAAGAGGCTTTATCTTGAGGGTACTGGGTGAGATAAGCCAAGTCCTCAATAAACTTTTTTGGCTCAAGAAATTCAGGACTAGGCTCTACAATTGGATTCTCTTCTAAAGTCTCCTCTAATTGCTTTTCCATTACAGCTTGGATGTGATATGGGTTATCTAACTCTGGGTCAGCCACTAACTAATTATGGTCAAGGTTAGCTAAATCTAGATTGGCTACTACTTAGGTATGGTCAGGATCAACTGATTCTAGGGTGGCTTCTACCTGGGTCTCTATTGATTCAACTAACACTGGATTGGCTTCTACCTGGGTATGGTCATAATCAACTAATACTGGGTCTTCTATAGGGTACTCTTCTAGATCTTCAATAGACTCATACTCCTCTACCAAAATTGGGTCAGCCTCATATATTTCTTCTTCTAAGTCATCTTGGTGAACCAATGGGGTGGTAAGAGAGGTTTGGCTAATGAAAAATGACTAAAGTCTGGGGTAATAGGGGTGGGTAAACTAAGGGTTATGGGTTCATAGGTTATGTATTTAAAGGTTATGGGTTCAAAGGTTATGGGCACAAATCTAAGGTTGCCAATCCTATAGGGTTCAGGTTGACTGAGGGATAGTGGGTTAATACTGGGTTCATATCTAAAGACTATGGTTCCTGGGGTTCGGTTCTGTGGGTCTTGCCTAGGGTTCCTACTTGGTTATCTAATGGATCAAACTATGGATTGCTTGATTACTTGAATGGATAACTTGGTCAAACATTTATTCCTTTGGTCAAACCTACGGTCTATTCGGGCAAGCTGGGCGAGGATGGCCTCCAAAGTGGAATCCATGGTTGAATTGGGCTGAGGTTTGGACTTTTGATATTGGGTTCCTAATCTAGTGGTCATGCAACAAATCTAAATGAAATGATGTAATCAAGCATGCAAAAGAGAAGTAAAATGCTAGTATAATCTAGGATTTCCTAGACCTAGAGCCAAAAACTGGGTGGGTCAGCTCAACTTACACCTAACTCAATAGTTAATCCTTCCACTGGCCAGGTAGGGGGGGGGAGTGTGGGAGGCCCCCTGCTTTTGCAGGAACACAATTAAAAACCACAACACCACTTAGGTCATTTGACTTTGGACTCCCAGCCTTGACACCAGCTTTCAGTAATAGCTGAGGGATTAAATGCACTAGTTGGCCCGCACAGCTCGGATCCGACCTGTTGATGTCCCCTATCCCACTAGGGCAAATTAGGTCTAATTGATTTTATTTAGGCTTGGGTTAGTATGATGATGGTTATTTTGGGCCTACGACAGGTGATGAAATCCTGCCCTAATCTGAGATAGAGAGTTGCCCTTAAGATAAGGTTAAAAATGATGGCAATCGATAGCCCTGATGCAATCTAAAACAATCAGAAAATAATATTTTTTTAATTATTTATGATTTGTCAAGTTAGGTTTAAGTTAACTGGGTTATCAAATAAAGTTTGGCTTGGGATTGGGGGTTTGGTAGTTGATTAGGTTAGGTTGAGTCAAGATGCAGAATGTAGCAGAAATCAAAGAATTAGGGTTTCAGTTGTTCAGAGTTTGACAGAGATACCGATGCAAAAAAAAATCAAAAAAAATTTGGATAGAGGATGGACGGTGTGATGAAATATACCAAATTTCATGCAGAAAAAAAATCATATGATGATGCAAACTTAGGGTTTTTGAACTGCTACAGAAATTATCAGGATTCTATTAGGTTTTTAATATGCCAAATTTTAATGATTTAGGTTTTTGTAAAATTAATTAAAAATTTTGATAATTACTAGGACAGAATAGAGGACATGCAATGCAAATCACAAAAAAATAAAATGCTTAAGATGCCAAAATCAGATAAAACCTAGACCCTAATGTAGTTGATAGAATGCAGAATTAGGGTTTGTGAATGCAAAGTAGATAAAAACTATCCTAAACCTGCTCTAATACCAAACTAATGTGAGACAACTCTAAGACTGCTAAAAATTCATGGAATTAGTAAAATATTTTTTTTTGTGATTTTATAAATTTATTTATAGGCTAGATTCCTAAAATAAAGTAAGAACTAGCGGAAAGACTAGCAGTGCAAAGAATCATTGGATCACAGGTGAACTCATGCAAACTAATGAAATAGCCAAGACCCAAGACATAAGAAACTCCTAGTTTAGGATAGTTTATATTCATCAAAATTAAATAATAAAAAAGGAAAGGTTTCTTACCAGTCAGAGATTAAAATTCAGCAACAGAAGATAACACTCACAAAATGATCAGAGCCTGGAAGAAGAAGCCTCGTTTCCCTTGAAATTGATGGCTGGTCTGGGCGGTCCTAGAAGAAAAGAAGGCCACCTCAGGGGAGGGGAAGCACCTTAGGGATCCTGCAAGCATCAGGGTCAATCAAAATAGCAATTAAACAAAAGGAATAAAAAACTAGGGTTTAGAATTGAAAGAACTAGGTTTAGGTGTGGATGTCTCGGGGAAGAAGTAGTTGTTTAATTTGGGCAGCAGCTAGGGCATCTTCCTCTGGGCATGGCTGATCTCCAAGGATGCAAATGGAAGCTAGGGCATCAGGGATTTGGCTAGGGCACACAAGGAGAGCACTCAAAGTAGAGAACCAAAGCAAAGACACCAATCATAAATCAATAGCACAAAATTTTAGCAAGTTGTATTTATAAGAAAGAGATGATTACAAGAGGGAGAGGGGTGGGGTATTTATAGAGTTCCCATGCCCTCTCTAACTAAGGTTACACTTAGGTTTACAAGCCTTCTCCTAGTTAGATTACATGTCCTTTTTTAGCTTGGTTAGAATTAAAAAGCTTAAAAGAACTAGGAATCCTAACTAGGTTAGACTAGTCTTCTCCCTCTCACTTAAGGACATCTCCCTTTGAGCTTTGACTTGGTCAACCCTTCAAGGATTCCTTGGAGGGCGTGATTGGCTTCTAGGGGCAGTAAGGGGCTGTCCCAAAGGGGCTTTGGCGCATGGGGTTGGGCCTCTGAAAGCTGGGGTGGCCTGGTAGCCTGGTAGCAGGAATATTCCATGGAATCTTGCTTCTTAAGGGCTTGGGCTTGGCACCTGGGCTTGATTTCATTGGGCTAGGATGTAGGTGGACCTCTGAAATCATGGATGCCCTGGTGTTGAAATATACGCTAACATCTGGATGGAAATCTGGGCATCTGGAGGGCATCTGAAAGGAATCAGGGTCTGGAAGCATCTTGGATCCTGAGTTGTCACACAAAATCCAATTGAATGATGTAATGGCCTCTAACACCGGATGTGGCTTGGTTGAATTCCAAAGTAGGGTGACCTCCTCTCTTGTATAAAAATTGGGCTCATACTAGACTCATAATTGATGTACAAGACTTAAAAACTAACTAGGTTGAGGGTTGAGATAAATCAACTAACCTCAACTTATTACAGGACTTAATCTTAATTGATTACAAAATTTTTAAAATTTAAACATGACTATGTAAACATATGGGATCTAGTGATCAGTGTCTGATCTTGTTATCCCACCAAAGGCCTAAGTCCCCATGGTCTCTGCCTTCATCACCAGCCCCTTGCTCCTATCGTCAGGAACGCCCTACTTCCTCCACACCACCCCAATCGACTCCACCCAATTCGATGCCCTCACAGCCCTTGTGCAAGCCTTCGGTGGTGTCTCATCGCCCCTGTTGCATAGTAAGCAACCCAAGAGGGGAGGTGAATTAGGTTTTTTACAATTACTTGCAAGAATGTGTGGCCAATTCAAATATCTAATCAAGTGCTAGTATAGGGTGTAAGTGCTCTTAAAGAGTATGCAGTGAAAATATAAATGCAATAAATATAAGACCAAGTAAAGAGAGCAATAGATAATCACAAAAACAAGCCAAATATAGTGGTTCGGTGCTTTCCAATGCACCTACATCGACTCCCCAGGTCCACTTAATAATTCACTATAATCTTCTACTATTACAGCCGATTAGTTTTCCGAGCTTACTAATCAAAATCCCTTTTGGTTTTTACAAGGCTCACCAAAGAAACCTCTTGGTTTTCAAAGGCTAACCAATAAACCCCTTGGTTTTCAATTAGGCTTACCAAAAACCTCCTTGATTTTCAAGTAGGCTAACCAAAAACCTCGGTTTTCAACTAGGCTAACCAAAAACTTCTTGGTTTTAACTAGGCTAACCAAAAACCTCCTTGGTTTTGTTCTTAGGCTCACCAAAAATCTTTACAACAAAGACATGAGATAAAATAAAGCAACAAGAAAAGCTTTCTAATGTAAAGCTGATATCTCTTTGAAGCTTGGAGAAGTTTCTTGTCTTGAACTTGATGAAGCCTCAATCAATGCTCAAAAGTGTTGGACTTAAATGCTTCTTGATAGCTTTGAATGCTTGGAGACTTCTTTTTGCTGGAAGATAGTTGCTCTCAATGAATGGGAGTGAATGCACTTGCTTTTCTCTTCTTTTCTTTTGTTTTTCTTGTTCTCTTCTTTTTGTATTTCTTGTTGTGATTTTTGTGAATTCAAATTACTTAAACACCATCCCAAGGCCTTAAAGATGGTTTATGATCGTTAGACACAAAAAACTAGCTATTGGGAGCCAAGAGGGCTATGTTCTGTGTTTGAAAAACTAACCGTTACTGTTCCCAGAACTCCGTGTATCGACACTTCAAGCTGTAAGTCAACACTTAGGGTTAACACTTATGTTCCATGAGTTGACACCTAGCTCAATATTCTTCATTGAAGCTCTCTGGAATTCTCAGGTGAGTCGACACTTGAGTCGACACTTGATATCCATGGTCGACACTTCAGGCGAGTCTTCAACTTCAGCATATTCTGTAAGAAATTTTCTCAGGCCTTGAGTCAATCCTTGAGTCGACACCTTGAGTGACATGAGTCGATACTTCAGCCATGCCATCTAAAACTCTTTCTGCTTGCCGGCTTGAGTCAACACTGAACTATGAGTCGACACCTTGAGTCGATACTTGCTAAGATTTCTTCAAAAATCACTTAAACTCTATTGAAACCTTTTTGGGCTAAACTCTTTAGGTTCTTTCAAGTATTTCTCAAGAACTTAAGTCCATTTATAACTGATCTTTCATCTACAAAAATGGTTTCTTCATCATTTGACAAGCAATTCAATTTAGCTGATTTGATGAGTACCTTTTTCTATTAAACACACTTCAAGGAACATGTTGGTACTGACTTAAACTTAAGTATTTGGTTTATTATCAAAATCAATAATGGAGTCTACAATCTCTCCATTTTTGATGATGACAAAACCTTTAAGTATAATTCATATAATAAGCTCTTAAAAGAATTTTCAATTTGCATAAAGCTTATTGCATTTTGTATTATAGTAAAGAAAGGTAAGAAATAAAGTCTAAAAGCTTATTTGAATTTAATTAGAACTATAAGAATATCAGAGCTAAAAATAATTCATGTATTATGATACTCTAAATAAGTATTAGAGATAAACTCAGCTTTAGATATAAGAATTCATCATAGAGCAATAGTGAATGTAATCAAAAAGAAATTTTTCAGTAAAAGATTAAAGAGTATAAATACTCCTCATAAAAGATGATTCGAAAAACTAATTTTCAATGAGTTTTCATAAATCGAAAAGCTGAATTTAAAGATTTTGCAAGAAATTTTAGCAAACTAATTTACAATTTAGTCAAGGAAGGATTACTCCCCCTCACTCATTGCTCTTTTCTTTTTAATTTCATTTTCTTTCACACACAAACTGCTTTTCATTTTAATCTCATTGTTAACTCTTATACATAGCTCTTTTACTTTTCTCTCCTATCTATCTCTCTCTCCTTTTTTGTTTTATCTCTCCCCCTTATTTCTCACTTAATTCTCCCCTTTTTGTCATCATTAAAAAGGTTAGAGTAGAGGGAAGGATGAAAACATCACAGAAATTTAGCAATACATTTCCAAAGATAAAACATTGATAAAAAAAATTTCATTCATTGAAGTACACTTCATATATTGATACAAGTAAAGACACAAGATAGTAAACAAACATAAATGCATACAAGAGTGCTGAAAAATAAACTATCTAAACATAAAGACTGTCCTAAGAGGAGTTCTCCTCATTAGAGGATCCAATCTTAATCGATCCTGTATTGGTAAAAGCATGGGATCGTGGCCACATCGATCGGAGATCAGAGAAATGAGTCCGGATAGGTCTCGATGTAACATGATGGCCTCATCCTCTATGTCTGACATATGTCCTACCTCTAGCTGGTGCAGAAGAGGTAGAAGATACATCAGTAGCAGGAACAGAATTGACTATATATCAAAAGAAAGGGGAGAAGGATCAAAAATGGGTCCTGAATTAGGATGGTGGAGATCAGGAGTATAAAATCCAAGTTCCCTGATAAGGGAGGATGTATGAAAAGCTGAATAGTGTAAGACTAGAGTGCCAGAAGATGGAATGATAGGAGTAGGTGCAGGAATGGAAATAGGATGTGGATCATATATGGAAGGTGAGGATGACAGGAACGGAGTCTGAAAGGATGATTGGATGAGTCAGGAATAAGACTCCTAGGAAGGTCAGTTGCTGTCTCTGGCACTGGTTCTGTCATTAGATCATCAATCTCAAACTCAGTAGAGTCAGTCTCAACATCATCCAAATCAGGTCTAGAGCAGGTGGTGCTAGAGGTGAATCAATTGGAGCTGAAGATGCAGGAGCTCTGCTTGATGAAGGTTTAGCCAATGTAGACAAAATGGCAGAGATGTCATCACTTAGTCCTCGATAGCTCTCCCTCATCTCCAAATGAATCCTGTCGTCTCGCTGATGATGATCATCACCTTAGTCTCAATGCGAGCGACCCTATCCTCTAAGCTATCTATAGCATCGGGAATATCTATTTGTGCTAGCTTAGGCTAAGGAGTGGGCTCTGGCTGTACTAAAAGCTCAGGCTGAACCTCAGGAATATCACTGGGTGGCTCTGAGGGCCCTACCTCACCTGAAAAGATACGCTCCTCCTCCACCACATCATCATCTCTGTCAATGACCTGACCAGATATGCATCACCTCCACTGACCTCTAACATGCTGATACCCCATCCAGTGAAGTGATCTGATGTCATAGACATCTGTATGAAGAAACTGCTTGTAGGGCTCATCATCTATGACTACTCCATAAGCTCTAAATAGTAATGTCAATCCCATCCCATAAGGTAGAGAGTCTTTGGCTAATCAATGCCTCAGTCAATTGATGTACCATGAGCATCGAGAGGCATACTAGAGTGCGCTGTACAAGAGAAACCATGACCAGAAGCTCATGCTCTGTGATGAAGTCAAATCCACCGATCTTCTTAGAAGGATCCGAGCAACAATATAGTGCAACAACCTTATCTCAAGTGACAACTTCGAAGCTACTATAGTGGCTCCCTTAGGTAGATCATCTGTCTCAAAAATGCATCGGAGACCACTAAATTTGTCAACTAAAGCATCTACAACAGATCCTCTCATGGGAATGTCCTATACTCTACTCAGAATCTCTGCTGATACAGGAACATCTCTGCCACGAACCTGAGCAATCCAGCCATCACTACCTCAGGCAAGCGATCCATAAAACTCTTTAACCAGTCCTGGGTAAAATATCTATGATAATGAGCAGAATGATGCCAAACTTGCATCCCTCAGCCACTGGCCTATCCTGAAGTGCTGTGGCCTATGAAATCAAAGTCCACTTGGTGATCATCGATGATAGTCTTTGATCCAATTCTGTTTGCTGCAGAAACTAGGGGTCTAGCAGGGAAATCATGCTCAACGGCTGCACTGGCCTCATGCCTTGCTTTAGTTCTCCTTTCTTCTTCCTGAATGGATGGTCATGGATACCGGACAACTTGTTTCCTAGGCCTCATTTCAATGATAAGATAAAAATGCAAGAAGGGAAGAAAACCTAAGGTTTTTATGGTGCAAACAGAATGAAACCGAATGAAGAATAGTAGAAATAGTAGAATGAGTAGTGAGAAATCGAAAAGAACCTATCCCAAATGAAGAATCAATCGATTGAATCCAAGATTGGAGGGAAGAGGATGGTGGAGCTTAGTTAGGGGATGAGTCTGCTCAAACTAGAGTGAGAAAGGCAAAGAAAATTGTTCGTTTTCCATATTTTAGCTTGGTTTATCGCCGTTCAAGTGTCGACTCACGACAGAGAGTCAAGTGTCGACACTTCCAGGTGTCGACACTTCCAAGTGTCGACACTTCGACTTAAAATTTTTAAAAAAAGGAAAATAAACCATTGATCAAAATGAATAGAATTTCAAGGTGGTGCGGGCACCAGACTCAGAAGAAGACTTCAGAGCTCCATCTGGATCTCTGATTGACCTTACCCGAAGAATTAGGATTTTCTGGTTTGTAATAAGGGTTGACTTGATCAACTCAATTTTAGCTTGAGTCTGTATTCCCTGCAACTTATTTTTTGTTGAGTCATGTTGACTCAGTAGTGGTCTAGGACTTCAACCTGGGTATCACATTTTCTCCCAAGGCCAAGCAAGTGGGCGCCACACTCCCAGCCACACTCCTAGCCACGCCTGAGTCCAAGGGGTGCCATATCTCCATCCAGTATGCTCTGGTCCCCACACCACAAGATAGCAGGTCCCTTCTCTCATGCGCCATTTGAGGAGAAAGCAATATGGGATCCACAATTCAAGGGGGCGGCCCACAATTTTCCATAAGAGCCAAGCTATGAAAAGAAAGAAATTCTTCTTGGAGAGTACTTCAAGGGGGCGCCCATTCCATGCCAAAATGCCCAAAGCAAAGATGGGAAGAACCATGACTTAGGGAGAAAGTAAAGGAGGAGTCCAAAAGAGTTGAGACATGAAAGGAATGAAATTCTCTCTTGAAGAACAAGGCTAGGAGGCGCCACTTACCTTCCTTTTAAGCCTCCAATCAATTTTTTTTTGGAACCTTTGGCCGGCCATATGTGTAGGGATTGATCCTATAATCCTAATTTGAAGATCCCCTCCTTTAGTCCCACATGGGAAGATGTAAAACCCTACTCTCTTGTAAAGTCCTATAAATTAAACCCTTCTTGTAAATTTGAAAGAAAATAATGAATAAATTCAATTTATGTGTGAGCAAACTTTGTATTTCTCTCTTCCGCACTTGTATTCAGGTGTTGAGCTCCGTGAGGGAGTAAATCCGGGTTCCCCAGGAACCTTGAGGAGGTGTGAGATCTCCAACCCCAAACCCTAGGTTAGCCACTTCCAATCCAAACTATAGCCGCCTTCATCCTCTTCATTCCACCAAACCCTAGCCTACCCCATCTCTCACAGTCCCTCTCTCCAAGTAGAGGCCGACGCCCAGCATCCAGGTCCAGTTCGGCTACTTCGAAGACAGAGCAAACCCCAGAGGAAGTAAGATCAGCATCCAGGAGAATCAGGATTTCAGCAACATCAGCTTTCAAGTTCTTCTATCTGGTAAATCCTTCCTTGAGTATCTGGTTCCATAACTTATTCGTCTTCTTTCCCAGATCGTGAGTTCAGAAGAAGCCAACTCTGCCAAAGGGCCAGTATTGGAGGATCCATTGCGAAGATATCTGAATCCAGGGATCCAATAATCTGCTCAAGAGAGTCCTTCCACTAAACTCTGTGAAGATCACTGCCTGATCTGTAACCCTTCTCTTCTCTTTACTTCTGTCCTGTTGAAAGTTCAGAGCGAAACCCTAGGTCTGGGAGTTTCTCAACCCCCAGCGATCCTTTACTTCTGAACTACTCTGATAACCTAGTTCTTTAAATTGTGCTTTCAATTATTACATAGTTTCTTTAAATTTAGTTTAACTTTCCTTTGAGTCAAAGCTGACTTCTGAAATATAAAAAAAAATAAATAAAAAGAAAGAATTAGTCTTAATTTACTTCCGCATCGCATCATCTCTTTCATGCATCACAAGGGATTCAAAAGGATTAACCATGATTATTGAGCAAATTTGATCAATCAAGAGTCAAAGATTATGAAGAGTTGGAAATTTCAAACAAAAGGGATGATGACCCAAGTTCTCTTCTAATCATACTAAACCGATCTTCTTAGAGAGGCTTAGTCAATATATCAGCTAGTTGTATCTCAGTACTAAGAAATTCAAGCATAACATCATTATTTTCAACTTGATTTCTAATAAAATGATGCCTAATTTCAATGCTTACTCTAGAGTGCTGAACAGGATTTCTAGTTAAGTTTATAGCATTAGTGTTATCACATCTTATGGGTGTCTTATTACTTTGATTCCAAAATTTTTAAGTTATTGCTTAATCCATAAGATATGAGCACAACAACTTCCTACTGGAATATACTCAATCTCAGCTATGGATAGTGTAACTAAAGTTTATTTCTTGCTAAATCGGGAGATTAAGTTAACTCCAAGAAATTGGCAAGTTCTACTAGTGCTTTTCTATCTAATTTATACCCAGCAAAATCATCATCAGAATATCCAATTAAATCAATAGATGAATCTCTAGAATGCCACAAACCATTATCAATTATACCAGATAAGTATTTAAATATGCGCTTAACAGCCAACAGATGAGATTGTTTAGGATAAGACTGATATCTAGCATACATACATACACTAAACATGATATCTAGTCTACTAGCAGTCAAATATAATAAAGAGCCAATCATTCCTCTATATAATTCTGATCAATTGATTTAGGTTTTTCATCTTTATCAAGTTTACAAGAGGGGCTCATAGGTGTACTTATTGATCTGGTAGTCTCCATCCCAAACTTCTTTAAGATTTCTCTTGTATACTTCGCTTGGTTGATGAAGATTCCATCTTTGGTTTGCTTGATTTGGAATTCGAAAAAAAAGTTGAGTTCTCCCATCATGCTCATTTTGAACTCTCCCTATAAAAGCTTGGCAAACTCTTGACAAAGAAGTTCATTAGTAGCACCAAATATAATGTCATCAACAAAAATTTGTACTACTAATAAATCATCATTTTTCTTTTAAAAAATAATGTAGTGTCAACATGGCCTCTAAAAAAATCATTTTCAATTAAAAACTTTATGAGTCTTTCATACCATGCTTGGGGAGCTTGTTTCAAACCATAAAGTGCTTTGTATAGTTTTAAAACATAATCAGGATATGCATGATTTTCAAATCCAGGTGGTTGTTCAACAAACACTTATTCGATAATTAAAACAATTTAGAATAGTACTTTAATATCCATTTGAAATAATTTGAAATTTATAAAATATGCAAATGATAAAGTAATCTAATTACCTCATGTCTAGCAACAGGAGCAAAGGTTTCACCAAAATCAATTCATTCTTCCTGATTGTATCCTTTGGTAACTAGCCTAGCTTTATTTCTAGTTACAATATCATTTTCATCCAATTAATTTCTAAATACCCATTTTGTGTCAATAATAGAAACATTAGATAGTCTTTCTATTAGTGTCCAAACATTGTTTCTTTCAAACTAATTTAATTCTTCTTGCATTGCATTAATGAAATTAGGATCTTTCTCAGCATCTTCAGAACATTCTAGTTCATCTTAAGAAACAAAAGCAATATAACAACATTCATTTCTAATTGAAGATCTTGTTCTTACCCCTTTTGATGGATCACCTAGGATTAACTCCTTAGGATGTCCATGAGCATACCTCCACTCCATGGTTAATCTTGATGCTTTGGTGTAGATTGTATGGCTTCTTCTCTTTCATTCTTGTCTTGATCTCTTTCATTTTGTTGAAAGGATTGATCATCCAATGTCAGCTTCTTTAACTTTTCAGTACCTGCACATGCATCAGAAATATCATCTTTTCTAGAGGATTTATTAGAGGATTCTTCAAAGACTACATGTACAGACTTCTATACTACTAAAGTTCTCTTGTTAAAAACTCTATATGCTCTTGATGGGGGACAGGGGAGAGGATCGTCGAAGAGCTAAGAAGTCTCCCGAGATTAGGGTCAAGAATGGGATAACCAAGGCCTCACACCCCTCGATGTCCCGTAGGACAAAGGCATAGGGTCTCACACCCCTCGATGCCTAAAGTTAAAGGCAAAATGGGCCTCACACCCACTCCCTCACGAAGGTCGATGTTCTCAAAGAACGAAGGCAACACTATTGGGCCTCTCACCCTCCCCACCCAAGCAGGGGCGAACACTATCGAGCCTCTCACCCTCCTCGCCCATGCAGGGGCGAACAAAAAAAAATCTTCCAAAAAAAATTATTCATATTCTTCATTATTTTCAATACAAGAGATGGGTCATTATATAGGGATCAATCACTTAGGAAGCAAGCAAAGAAATATATGCACCATAATCCTTCCTGATTTGCTGAGTGACAACATGGAATGTTTTATACAATTTCTAAAAAAAACTCAAGAAAATAAGGAAAGAAGAGGGGGACCATGTGGGGTGCCAAACACTTGCTCTTTTAGGCTTGGGGGGGACCACATCTTTCCTTAGTTGCTTGGCATGAATCAGGGATTCATGCTTATCCACTTGACCTTCCTTTCTCACCTGATGGCATGTGGAGTTGATGTGCATGGAGGGTGGAAGGGGCTTGCTGGCATGTGGTCATGCACGGGATGTTACTGGGACTCCGTGTGGCTGCTGAGGTGGCAGGGCTCTCGGATCCCCATCATTTTCCTGGAGTAGGGAGAACTCGACTCCGTCGAGTTTGAAGATGACCTGGATGAAACCGAAACCCATTATTTGAAGTATATGCCACACTTGATGATTTTTTTTTTTTCATTGCTCTGAGATCGTGCAGTTTTAAAATTGATGCAGCTATGAGATCCATACTCCACCATCTTTAGGCTGCTTTGAGATCCATGTGCTTTGAGGAGCGTGCATCACTGAGTTCAGCAAAGGAGATGGTGCCATGCTTTCACATTGTAAAGTGTCTTCTTCCTCACATGACCGCAGTAGGGAGGAACAGGTGAGGGAAATCTGGTGGGGAAGTCACTAGTATCCTGAGGATCGTCACCAGAGGGGGGGGGGGCGGTGCAGCTGATGACTAGAGAGGTGGAAAGAGGTGACCGACATGGCGGGAGGGGTGAATGGCATGTGGACGGTAGCAATGGGATTGACGGTAGCCATGAGAAAGGGCCGGAGATGACGGGTACACAAAGGTCTCTGAAGCGGAGAGGTTGGTCGGACTTGGTGGAGGTGATGCCGGGTTCGGACGGTGTCCTCTAGTCGGTGAGGCATCACGGGCAGGATCCGACAGGGATCGTAGCGGTCGGACATTGCGAAGAAGGGGCGATGGCGGAGATTGGGCAGGAGGATGGAGGTGGAGCCAGGGAGATGGCGCTCAGGTTTGGCGGTGTCCTCTGGTCGGTGGGGCATTACGGGCGAGGTGGCGACCCGGGACTTCATGGCGATGCTGTGGATGGGGCGATGGCTCTGTCGTGGCTCGGTGGTGGCGCTGGTGAGCTGGCGATTGAGATGGTGGCAAATGATCCGGCAGGAGTTGGGATGATCCGGCGGAAGACAGGGCATTGGCGAGGAATGAAGGGGAGGGAAACTTGGATCTGGGCGAAAAGAGGGAAGAAGATGACAGGGATAGGTCAGGGATAAGTCTGGGATAATTAGGAATAAAGTGGAATAGTGGGGATAACTGATATAAAATGGAAAAAAGGAAATAATAGATACTAATATTTTTTTTTTCTTTTTTTTTTCCTCTAACCCTAATCCACTCTCACTCTGATACCAAAAATTGATGAGGGACAGGGGGGAGGATCGTCGAAGAGCTAAGATGTCTCCCAGGATTTGGGTCAAGAATGGGATAACAAGGGCCTCACACCCTCGATGTCCCGTAGGACAAAGGCATAGGGTCTCACACCCCTCGACGCCCGAAGGCGAAGGCAAAATGGGCCTCACACCCACTCCCTCATGGAGGTCAACGTTCTCAAAGAATGAAGGCAACACTACTGGGCCTCTCACCCTCCCTGCCCATGCGGGGGCAAACACTAATCGGGCCTCTCACCCTCCCCGCCCATGTGGGGGCAAATGAAAAAAACAATCTTCTAAAAAAATTATTCATATTCTTCATTATTTTCAATACAAGAGAGGGGTCCTTATATAGGGACCAATCACTTAGGAAGCAAGTAAAGAAAATATATGCACCAAAATCCTTCCTAATTTGTTGAGTGACAACATGGAAGGTTTTATATAATTTCTAAAAAAACTCAAGAAAATAAGGAAAGAAGAGGGGGACCAAGGGGGGGACCATATGGGGTGCCGAACACATGCTTTTTTGGGCTCGGGGGGGACCACATCTTTCCTTAGTTGCTTGACATGAATCAGGGATTCATGCTTATCCACTTGACCTTCCTTTCTCACCTGATGGCGTGTGGAGTTAATGTGCCTGGAGGGTGGAAGGGGTTTGCTGGCATGTGGTCATGCACGGGATGTTACTGGGACTCCACATGGCTGCTAAGGTGGCTGAGCTCTCGGATCCCCATCAGCCCTGCTTGATGTAGAGTATCTTAAGAAGATACCTTCATCAGACTTGGCATCAAATTTTTCTAGAAAATTTGAAAAATAGAATTGATGATTTGAAAACACTATTCTATTTTCAAATCATTGACTTCATTTAAAAGAATAGTGTTTTCATGTGAAAAGGTGTTTGCACGCTTTTCAACTTTCTATTTTCGGAAATCATCACCTTATAGTCATGCATTAATTCATCAAATGCAATTCTTAATTCATCAAAAGTATAGTCTATTTCAAGATCAGAGTGTACCTCTTCTTCTTTATGTTGTAGTGCCATGAAACATAGATTGGCAACTTCAGTTAGTTCTTCATCTGAACTGGAGTCCTTACTGTCACTCCAAGTCACCATTATTGCCTTCTTTCTAAGCTTCTTTCTTGATTTTTTCAGGAGAGGGTTGTCATACTTGTAGTGTCCAGGCTTCTTTCATTCGAAGCAGATAGGCAGTTCCTTCTCCTTTTCTTTTTCTTTCTTCTTTTTTTTCCTTTTCTTTGCTAGGTTGAAAATTTTTCTTGTAAGGGAATTTCTTTTTCCTCATGAATTTTCTTGCTAGAAGAGCTTCCTCACTGTCATCATCTTCTTCTTCTTCTTCTGATTCTTCATTTGAGGATTCTTCTTGTATTGCAGACTTGTAAGCTATCCCTTTTTTCTTCTTGTCCAAATCCATATACTTTTGTTTCAAATTTAGCTCATAAGTCATAAGCGATCCTACTAGCTACTTTAAAGGTAGTTTGTCAACATCTTTGGCTTCTTGTATGGCTATCACCTTTGTATTCCAAGATGTTGGAAGTGACCTAAAAATTTTGTTAACAAGATTGGCATTAGACATAATTTTACCTAAACTTCTCATGCCATTTACAATGTTTATGAATCTAGTGTATATGTTAGTGATAGATTCAATTGGTTTCATGCAGAACATCTCATAAGTGTGCACTAACATGTTAACTTTAATGTTCTTCACTTGAACAGTACCCTCATGAGTAACCTCAAGTGTGTCCCATATTTCTTTGGCAGATGTGCATGTAAAAATTCTATTAAACTCACTAGGATCCAATGCACAATAAAGGATATGCTTTTGCATTGATCTCAGATTGTTTAAATATCATTTTCATCCCATTCCTCTTCAAGATTTGAGATGGAAACACCATTAACCACGATCGAAAGAATATGAGGACCTTTATCAATTTCTTTTCATAAATTATAATATATAGAATACATGTAAATTCTCATTCTAGTTTTTCAATAAGTATAATTTAGGAGGTCTGTTTGAGGCTTGTCCCTCAACTACACTAGTACCAAGGGGGGTCGCCATAGATCTTTACTCAAGGCAGTTAGACCTATATACTGAGAACGTGACTATGATACCACTTGCTGCCCAGTAAGCAACCAAAGAGGGGATGAATTGGGTTTCTAACAATTACTTGCAAGAATGTGTGCCAATTCAAATGTCTAATCAAGTGCTAGTATGAGGTGTAAGTGTATGCTCTTAAAGAGTATGCAGCAAAAATATAAATGCAACAAATATAAGAGCAAGTAAAGAGAGCAATAGATAATCACAAACAAAAGCCAACTATAGTGGTTCGGTTCTTTCCAATGTACCTACATCAACTCCCCAAGGTCCACTGGGGATTCACTATAATCTTCTATGATTACATTCGATTAGTTTTTTGAGCTCACTAATCAAAATTCCTTTTGGTTTTTACAAGGTTCACCAAAAGAAATCTCTTGGTTTTCAAAGCTAACCAATAACCTTCCTGGTTTCAACTAGGCTTACCAAAAATCTCCTTGGGTTTCAAGTAGACTAACCAAAAACCTCCTTCGTTTTCAACTAGGCTAACCAAAAACCCCCTTGGTTTTTAACTAGGCTAACCAAAAATCTCTATGATTTTGTTCTTAGGCTCACCAAAAATGTTTACAACAAAGATATAAGATAAAGTAAAGCAACAAGAAAAGCTTTCTAATGTAAAGCTGATATCTCTTTAAAGCTTGGAGAAGTTGCTTATCTTGAACTTAATGAAGCCTCAATAAATGCTCAAAAGTGTTGGACTTGAATGCTTCTTGATAGCTTGGAATGCTTGGAGACTTCTTTTTGCTTGTAGGTAGTTCTCTCAATGAATGGGAGTGAATGTACTTGCTTTTCTCTTCTTTTCTTTGGTTTTCACTTGTTCTCTTCTTTCTTGCATTTCTTGTAATGATTTTCTTGAATTCAAATTACTTAAATACCATCCCAAGGCCTTAAAGATGGTTTCTGACCATTAGATATTAAAAATAGCCATTGAGAGCCAAGAGGGCCTAGTTCTATATTTGAAAAACTAGTTGTTAGTTCCCATAACTCC
This sequence comes from Areca catechu, assembly GCA_021397845.1. Lineage (NCBI taxonomy): Eukaryota > Viridiplantae > Streptophyta > Magnoliopsida > Arecales > Arecaceae > Areca > Areca catechu. Next base: position 137,968,024 of record CM038052.1, on the reverse strand, counting down.
AAGTATCGACACTTCAAGCTGTGAGTCGACACTTAGGGTTGATACTTAAGTCCCATAACTCGACACCTAGTTCAAAATTTTTATTGAAGCTCTATGGAATTCTCAAGTGAGTCGACACTTTTTCAGGTGTGTCGATACTTGAGTCGATACTTGATATCCATTAGTCGACAGTTGAAGCAAGTCTTCAACTTCAGCATGTTCTATAAGAAATTTTTCTTAGGCCTTAAGTCGATCCTTGAGTCGACACCTGAAGTGGCATGAGTCGATACTTCAGCCATGCCATCTGAAACTCTTTTTGCATGCCAGCTTTAGTCAACACTTGCACTGCCATTAGTTGACATTTGAACTGTGAGTCGACATCTTGAGACGACACTGGCTGAGATTTCTTAAAAAATCACTGAAACTTTGCTAAAACCTTTTTGAGCTAAACTGCTTAAGTCCTTTCAAGCATTTCTCATGTACTTAAGTCCATTTATAACTAATCTTTCATCCACAGAAATAGTTTCTTCATCATTTGACAAGCATTTAGCTGATTTGATGAGTACCATTTTCTATTAAACATACTTCAAGGAACATGTTAGTACTCAACTTATACTTAAGTATTTTGTTTATCAACAAAATCAATAAAGTCAACAGCCCCTGTATATGATGAGTTCGAGTACGGTGCCATACTCCCCTCGTTCTCTTTCTCATCAATGCCCTTGATACCGTCATCATCCATGTCCCCTATCACTGCAAACCAGATCTTCACCAATGCTACCCCTCCCAACCGAAGAGCCACCATAGCCATCCTCTATGCCCTGTGCTCATTGTCGTCTTCCCTTATAGCCAAAGCTCCTCCGATCGATGCCTTACTGCCAGATTTATAGTCGTCGGTCTCCATCTCTAATCTTGTCTCCAACCGGCCACCAACAATCCATCCAGAAGACTTTTGTCGCCTGCAGCCACCAAGACGCCGACTCCCTGAAGCTCGCCCAGGCTGGTCCCGCCATATTGTGCCCATGGAGATCAGCCTCGCCATCACCCTTGCAACAAATCCTCCCTACCCCTATAGCCATCAATGCCCCTCTTTGATGAAATGTCATGCCCCACCCCCATCTCCCTGCTATCGCAATGCCCGATGCCTCACCTCCATCGCTGAACGCCATCCCCACCTGTGCCATCATGTGTTTCCTGTGTCGCTGCCCGCCTGCCATCGTCGGTGCTGGTGAAGACCACCGGTATGTCAAAATCACCAGTGAAGTTCGTCCGTCCCTAGTTTCGATCCATGGAGAAGGGAGAAGAAGAAGCCCACATGAACGTAAATGCACTACATGTTTATCAAAGCAGTTGCTGATGCGGGACAGATTAGGGGAGGATTGCCGATGAGTTAAGAAGTCACCGATGATTAGGATACACTTATTTTTTTTTTCCTAATTTGGTGGAGATTGAAATAATGGGGATGGAAGACTTAAGGTTTGGAACTCATGGACTTTGTGACTCACACTCATAAAGAGACCTGTCACCTCTAGTGCATCCCGCCAACCTCGCTACTTGGAGCCGTTAGGGTGAATCTCAAAGGATATGAGGGTGGTAGAGAAGGTGAAATAAGGAAGGGGATAACTAGACAGGACCTTGCATCATGTCTGGGGTTGCACCTCTCGTGCTCTCCTTATGGAGCGATTGTTGGGCCTCTCACCCTCTACATGCAGAGCAAAAGAAAAGAGTCACTCTTTTTTAAAATTCATTTTCATTCACCTAAACTATTTTTACAAAGGATTGAGGGTGGTATTTATAGATACTTTCCTAATCCTCATTTGAATTTGAATACAGGATAGAAAGATAGGGATTCAAATTCAAATACAAGATAAGATGAGGTCTATCTCAATCCTAACAACTAGATATCTCAATCCTTTCCAACTAACAAATTTCAAGAAATCTTAACTATCCTAAAAATCTGATCACTTATTCTTGAATTTATATTCAAGAGTGTGTGCTGCTTCAAGAGCCGTGCTGCTCTGGGATCCATGCTAATGATGTCCCCATCATTTCCCTGAGGTGGGGAGAACTCGACTCCGTCGAGTCAGGGTTAGTGGAGACTTTGGTGAAACTGAATACAATCAAATCAAATGGGCTCTGCTCTAAGATTTGTGCAGCTCTAAGAATCGAGCAGTGCTGCAAATTATGCAACCCTAAAATCCATGTGGCTTTGAGGATCATGCAGTATTGAAGCCAGCAACAGGGAGGGAAATTGATGGGGAGTTAGTAGCACAGATCCTGAAGCAGCATAGATTTTGAAGCAATACAAAATTTGATGCAGCTTGAATCTCGAGGCAGCACCAATTCTAATGCAGCATATATTTTAATGCACATAAATTCAAATTCGAAGATTAGTTAGTTTAGGATTTATCTTTATCGATTGATTTGAAATTTGATTTAGTTGGTTTTGATTGGTTAGGATTGAGTTATCTAGTATGGATAGGCCTTATCTTGTATTTGAATTTGAATCCTTATCTTTTTATCCTGTATTCAAATTCAAAAAAGGGTTGGAAAGGTCTATAAATACCATTCTCATTGCTTTGTAAAAAATAAGGTGAATGAAAATAAGTTTTAGAAAAGAGTGATTCTTTATTTAGCTCTGCATGGAGAGGGTGAGAGGCCCAACAATCGCTCCGTAAGGAAAGCACGAGAGATGCAACCCCAGGACATGATGCAAAGTAATTTTAGTTATCCCCTTCCTTAATTCCACTTTCCTTACCACCCTCATGTCCTTTGAGATTCACCCTAATGGCTCCAAGTTGTGAGGTGGGTGGGATGCCCTTGAGGTGAGAGGTGATGCAGGGGAGTAGAGTAGGGCTAGAGATGCTAGTATGGATGCTTATGATGCAAAGGGGTTTCTTTATAGTTGATGAGTTTTAAATGTTTTTATAAGTTTTGATTCCCGATCACAAACAAAGACTAGAAATAAGAAAAACTGAATAATAGAAGCCTACACTAGCAAATCAAGTCCCTAAATAGTGAAAAAGAGAATAGGATCCCAGGATTAAGAAACCCAAGTAGGACTAAGCTCGATATGCATTACCTACTTAGGAAATAGGGGCAAACCTCACACGTCTGAAATGTCTGATGCAGAGATCGCTCAACTCGGTGGATACGGCCTGGATGCTCGAGCAGTGGAACCTGCGAATGCACCGTCTTTCGATCGGGTGGTCGCGATGCAAAGTAGACCGTCTCTGGATCCCGTGATTCCAAGGGGGACCTGTAGGCAAGCAAAGGAGGGATTAGTGAAATGGAGAGAAGTATCGAAATGTAACTAAGGGAGGGTTGAGAAGGGGCTTCGAGCCTGGTGTCTGGCTGGATTCCGAAGTTGAAGAAGGGGATAACTTGGGGCTCGCACCCTACGATATCCTGGAGGATGAAGGAATGTGGCCACACACCACTCGACGTCCCGGAGGATGAAGGACTTGTGACGCCCTAGGGTGACGGAAAGGTGGCCTCACACCACTCGACATCCCTGGGGACGAAGAAAGCTTCACTCAAACCTAGTCCAGGAGACAATGGTTGGAGGAGAAACAAAACTCAAACTTTTTTTTCATTTAATCATCAATCCCTTTACAATGGAGGGGTTGGGTCCTTTAAATAGGCAACCAAGGCCCATTTTGAAATTTAAATGCACGAATACAAAAATTCTTCTTCTTTTCTTGAATGGGTGCCCAAACCTTGACTTTCTTCTCACTTTGGCCGACAAGTGCTAGCCTTGAATGGGCGTGGCCTGAAGCAAGGCTAGGAGGAGGGATCATGGCACCTTGAAGTTGGAAAGAATCTTCATGGTTTTGGAAAAAGACATGAAGAGGGGCTTGTAGCATGGCTTATGTTCTTCTTCCTTCCATTGTTGCACACCCTTTCTTTGGTATAAGGCTTGACATGGGGAGTGTTAGGTGGAGGTGCCCAAGGGTCTTGTCTCTCTCTTCCAAAGAGGTTGAAGCAATTTGGGAAGAAGACTTGATTGGAGGGCTTGAAGCAAGGGATTTGAATTCCCCACTTCAACTCCCATTGACTTCCACCTTGGCCAACCACCCTTGCTTAGCAATGACCTTGATAGGGGGAGGGGAAAAAGGCTAGAGCCAAGTGAAGTGGTCCTCGCCATTGGGCATCCTTGCATGCCAAGTGTGCTGCCCACATGGCAAGATGTCATGGCACCATGTAGGATGCATAGGTGGGCCCTGATTGACTTGGATTCTTTCCCGACTTGCTTCCAAGGAGACTAAATTTTAAGACCCACTCTTGCAATGGACCCATGCTTCTAATAGACTCAGACTGGACTCGATTTGTGACTCGACTTAGTACAGGACTCAATTTGACCTAATTGGTCAAGGTACGGACTCAATTCAAAGCAAAAGATAATTACAAATTTGAGGCTTGAAGCCTTATTATACGACACAAAGAAGTGGAACCCTAATCTGAGATCCATAGAAGGTTGAGGAGCCTCTGTCAGATCCTGGTGCCCACACCAATTCTCCCAGGGTGGGAGGAACTCGACCTTGTCGAGTAAGGTTAGTCTAGCTTGGTACCTCTCCAGGATGTCGGGTCGATGCGCTGCAAGTCCTCCCAGTGATCCACGAGTCATCAGACTCGGTCGCCCTTGCCATCGGACCAAGTAATGTTGATTGCCTTTGCCCCGGGTAGTGATAGCTTGGTCATCTAGGACGGGCCGATCCGCTCTCCTTGCTTAGGAATATTTGGAGGTGGATACCCAGGTTCAGGTTCACTCTCAAAAGAAAGGTTAGGCCCAAATTGCTCGCTAGGTATGTTTGCGAGTTCCCTATACTCGACTAAGTCAGAGATATTGAATGTCAAGCTAATTCCATAATCTGGAGGTAATTCTAGCACATAGGCATTAGGGCTCATTCTCCTAATCACTTTAAAGGGACCAGCCCCATGAGCATGAAAGCTTCTTAACGGTTCCCGGTGGAAACCGTTCAAGCCTGAGCCTAATCATTACAAAATCCCCTATTTCAAACTCTTTGGCTCGCTTTCGGGAATCAGCCCAAATTACTTTAAAATTATATTTAATGCATAATCATAATATGATGCAAAATGCAGACACAACTATGCATCCCTGAAAAAAACTTATTGGACGCTCTAGGGTCTAAACCTAACAGATTATGGACTCTCTAGGTTTGACCCTAGTCTGGTATGTACAGAAAATTATCAAGGATCCCTAACAAATGCCATAAAGTGTACCAAAAGAAATTGCAAAGGGATGGGTTTCCAAGGTGTCATGCAGCCTGGTAATTTCAACAAAATGCAACCCCATGTCTCTAAAAATGTGAGAAGGCACTGGGAAGGGGAGAAAATAGGAGTCGGAGTCTTGGGGTAATCTTTGGGCGTCATGAAATAGACCTTGGTTATTCAGGATAATCTTAAGATTTGGACATTATTCTACAGGTGCAAGTTCCAAGGCTAGATGGGTGTTCCTAGATGGTGGAAGGTCATTAGGAAGGTCTTTGGGAATGTTATCTTAAAAGTCCTAAAAAATGATGTCTACCTCCTGGGGTGGTTCTATAGGGACCTGTTCCTAAACCTCCTCTAAGGGCAATACTTGTGAACCCTCACCATCTTCTACAATGTTCGATCCTGGCTCAATTACTCCTTCACAGTCTCTAGTGGGTTCATGATCTTTTTTTTTGGTTCCTCGATGATTTCTACCTGGGGCCCATCTTCACCATATTCCTCTACTGAACTTGATTCACAGATGTCTTCTTTCAATTCTTTAATGGGCTCAGGAGTTTCTTTCCCTAGATTTTCAATGGGTTCAACCATAAAGTCTTCAATGGGTTCAAAGATTTTTGTATTCAAATTCTCAGATTGTTCATCCTTCTCTCCCTGAAATTCTTCCAACAATTGATTTTCAAGATTGTAGACTTCCTCCTCAGGTTCAACAATGGGTTCGGGTTCAGTTTCAGTCGGTTCATCTATAAGTAGGGCAGGGGCAGTGCACTGACTAGCAAAATGCCCAGGTTTATGACACCTATAGTAGTTACCTTGGGGTCGATTCAGACTAGGAAGACTAAGACTGGGTCGGGCTAGGCTTGGTCGACTGGGGTCATATCGGTTTAGGCTTGGTCGACTTGGGTAAGCCTGGTTATAACCTTGGGTGGATCCGGGGATACGGCTCTGGTTCCTAAAGGGCTCAGGTCTTCTGTAGGCGGGAGCTCTCTGGAAATGCTCACGGAGCCTAGCAGCTTCCTCTATGGGTCCTAGTCTGGCCTTTATTTGATCGCATCTATTAGTCAACTGGTTGCTTAATTGAGTCATGGATTGAGTTAGGGCTCCAATATCAGCTCAAAGTTGGTCCATGGCTTCAGTAGGGGGTGGAAAAGGTGGGTGAAAAGAGGTTCCTGATCTTGTGCACATGTAACACACACAGAACGGTGCTACGATTTGCTAGACCTAGGAGATCTCACCAAATGTAAAGACAAGAAGACGAACCTGGAAGTAGTAACTTGGCACCTAGCCAAGTAAGTGTAAGGTGAGTGGAGGTTCCTCTTTGCTTGCCTAGACACCAATTTGAAATTGGCCAGGTAAGCGAACCAACCCACTTTCCTTCGGGATCTAGTCCCTGAACCACTTGCATAGACACCAGCTACTCAAGCACACACCAACAAGTGATCTAGCTTGGCTCGGCACTTGGGTCGACCCGACTTCATGGGTGTCCCTAGCTCACTAGAGCAGATTAAACATCTAATCAATTTTAGTTATTGGCTAGGGTTCGATATGTCGGGTGGTGGTTTTTTGTGCTAGGGACAGGTAATGAAATCCTGATCCTATGTTAATTTGATGCCCTTAGGATGAGTTATGCACAATGATGCACACAAATGACTAATGAAATGACTTAAAATTTTCTTGTTATTTTTTTTGTGTCTTTCAGATATGTGAATGCTAAATAAAATGTAGGAATTGAAATATGCCCCTAAATGCAAGAAATAAGCCCCTAAATGCAAGAAATAAGCTAGATGGATGAATGAAGCAAGAAATGAGATGCTTGCAGGAATTTCAGACCTGAGATTTTGTCAGGTAGTATTTTGGCTTGTAGAAATTCTATAAATTGAAATAAAATCTGATATAATAACCAAAAATACCGTGAATTAATTGTGAACTATAAAAATAGAATCATGAAATTTGGGGGTCCCTAAGGAGAGAAACAATTCAATATTCAGACCATATACGGGCTGATCAGAATGCAGAAAATGAAAGGAAAAGATGCACTTGTCATAGCCGAGCTCTGATACCACTAATGATGCAGGGGAGTAGAGTAGGGCTAGAGATGCTAGTATGGATGCTTATGATGCAAAGGGGTCTTTTTGTAGTTGATGAGTTTTAAATATTTTTATAAGTTTTTGATTCCCGATCACAACAAAGACTAAAATAAAGAAACTGAATAATAGAAGCCTACAAAGCAAATCAAGTCCCTAAATAGTGAAAAAGAGAACAGGATCCCGGGATTAAGAAACCTCGGTAGGATTAAGCTCGATATGCAATACCTACTTAGGAGATAGGGGCAAACCTCACATGTCTAAAATGCCCGATGCAGAGATCGCTAGACTCGACGGATGCGGCCTGGATGCTCGAGAGTCAAACCCGCGGATGCACCAGTTTTCAGTCGGGTGGTCGCAATGGCAAAGCAGACCGTCTCCAGTGCCCGTGTTACCAAGGGGGACCTGTAGGCAAGCAAAGGAGGGATTAGTGAAATGGAGAGAAGTATCGAAATGGAACTAAGGAAGGGTTGAGAAGGGGCTTCGAGCCCGGTGTCCGGCTAGATCATGAAGTCGAAGAAGGGGATAACTTGGGGCCTCGCACCCCGCGATGTCCCGGAGGATGAAGGAATGTGGCCTCACACCACTCGACGTCCCGGAGGATGAAGGACTTGCGACGCCCTGGGGAGATAGAAAGGTGGCCTCACACCACTCGACGTCCCTGGGGACGAAGGAAGCTTCACTCAAACCTAGTCTTGGAGACAATGGTCGGAGGAGAAACAAAACTCAAACTTTTTTTTCATTTAATCATCAATCCCTTTACAATGGAGGGGTTGGGTCCTTTAAATAGGCACCCAAGGCCCATTTTGAAATTCAAATGCAAGAATACAAAATTTCTTCTTCTTTTTCTTGAATGGGTGCCCAAACCTTGACTTTCTTCTCCCTTTGGCCGACCAAGTGCTAGCCTTGAATGGGCTTGGAATGAAGCAAGGCTAGAAGGAGGGATCATGGCACCTTGAAGTTGGAAAGAATCTTCATTGTTTTGGAAAAAGACACGAAGAGGGGCTTGTAGCATGGCTTATGTTCTTCTTCCTTCCATTGTTGCACACCCTTTCTTTGGTATAAGGCTTGACATGGGGAGTGTTGGGTGGAGGCGCCTAATGATCTTGTCTCTCCATTCCAAAGAGGTTGAAGCAAATTGGGAAGAAGACTTGATTGGAGGGCTTGAAGCAGGGGATTTGAATTCCCCACTTCAACTCCCATTGACTTCAACCTTAGCTGACCACCCTTGCATGGCAATGAGCTTGATAGGGGGAGGGAAAAAAGGCTAGATCCAAGTGAAGTGGTCCTCCCCATTGGGCGTCCTTGCATGCCAAGTGTGCTGCCCACATGGCAAGATGTCATGGTGCCATGTAGGATGCACATGTGGGCCCTGAGTTGACTTGGATTCTTTTCTGACTTGCTTCCAAGGAGACTAAATTTTAAGACCCACTCTTACAATGGTCCCATACTTCTAATAGACTCAGACTGGACTCGATTTGTGACTCGACTCAGTACAGGACTCAATTTGACCTAATTGGTGAAGGTACAGACTCAATTCAAAACAAAAGATAATTACAAATTTGTGGCTTGAGGCCTTATTACAAGACACAAAGAAGTGGAACCCTAATCTAAGATCCACAAAGGGTTGAGGAGCCTCTGTCGGATCCTGGTGCCCACACCAAGAGGTCTCTCCATGAGTGTGAGTCCCGAAGTTCATGAGAGTCCAGATTTTTTCTACCTTCTATCTCCATTGTTCCTTCACCACCTCCTTATAAAAAAAAATCAAAAAAAATAGGATACCCTAATGTTTGGTGACTTCTCAGCTCGTCGACGATCCTTTCCCTAATCCCGTCCCACGTCAATTTAGTATCAAAGCTGAAGGATTAGGGTATGTTTCATCCTCCAAGAGCATCAACATCATCTTCCCTTCCAAAGCCCCCTCGGTCGATCAACATCCCCCGCCGACCCTCTCCGCCCAGATCCATACCCCTCCTTTCCTTTGTTGTCTAAGACATCGTTGTTCCACACCATATCTGCTAACTTCACCGTGAATGCAAAGCCCTAGCATCCACCAACAACAACCCCGCTCACCCTCTACTAGATCTCCCAGATCTTCCAAATCGCCACTGCTCGAGCCATCCTTGAATGCCATCGCCCAACTGATCTTCTCGTCGATAGTGCCCGTTATCACTGGAATCAGAATCCATGCCATCATCTCCTCCGAACCCGCCTGATTCCACCGGCATCCCATCACGCTTGACATTCTCCTCTACCTCTCTGCCGCAATCTACTGCTTTCTGTCGAGATCCACCAATTTCTTCCGAGCACGTTGACTCCTAGCCACTAGACTCCACCTCCATCATCTTCACCACAGATCGGAACACCTCGACTATAGTCCAGCCCATCGGATGTCCATCTTTCGATCTACTGACCTCATCGAAAAGACCACCACCAAGCCCAGCCATGTGTAGTCCCCTTTATGGGATCTGCCTTTGTATGTGCTGGCCATCTTCTCCCTGTGCCGCAGATCCGCGTGACACCTCCCACCTGCTATCCTCCCTGCTCCCCACTGGCAAGCTGACCATCCTCTTCATCCTGTGTCACCGATCTTCTTCTGCCCAAACCCATAGCAGCCGAAACCCCCCAGCCCTAGGTCCTAAGACAAGCTTGCGACCATTCCCTCAGCCCCGTGCTAGTCGTCTTCTTCCTTTATAGTCGAAATTCCTCAGATCGGAGCCTCCACAGTCTCTTGAGCCACTACCTTCCCCCCCCGTCCAGAAGATTCGACAACCACCACCTTGCATCATTGACACCATTCGGAACCCCGTCACCCCGGATCCATTACGGTCGAGCATCCACATGGTTGTCGACCTGTCTGTTTCACTATCTTCACCCAGCACCGCCACTGGTGAAGCATGTCAGAAGCCCCTTCCCCCTGTTCCACCCCTCCCCTGTCCGTGGAGAAGAAGAAACAATGCACAAATGTGAAGGCAATTCACGTTCCTGCTACCAACTTCAAACTGCACAGTTCATAGAGTTGCACAAGTTTCAGAGTCACATGGAGTTCAAAGCCACACCAATTTCAAAGCACACGATCTTCAAAGTTGCATGCTTCTCAAAGCATACGATCCTTAAATCTGCACACTCTTCAAAGTGCATGATTTTCAGAGCATAACTGATGAAAAAAAAATCTATTAGTTATCTCAAGTTGGAGTCCCAAGAGCATGAAGTCAAGCAAAAGTTGGAGTTTGAGCCTGACTCTACGGAGTCGAGTTCTCCCCACCATAAGAAAATGATGGGAACATTAGCAGCACAGATCCTAAAGCAACATAGATTTTGAAGCAGTATAAATCCCGATGCGACATGAATCTCGAGGTAGCACCAATTATGATGCAACACAGATTTTAATGCAAATAAATTCAAATTCGAAGATTAGTTAGTTTTTGATTTATCTTTATCGATTGATTTAAAATTTGATTTAGTTTGTTTTGATTGGTTAGGATTGAGTTATCTAGTATGGATAGGCCTTATCTTGTATTTGAATTTGAATCCTTATCTTTTTATCCTATATTCTAATTCAAACGAGGGTTGGAAAGGTATATAAATACCATCCTCATTGCTTTGTAGAAAATAAGGTGAATGAAAATGAGTTTCTAGAAAAGAGTGATTCTTTTCTTTCTCTCCACGTGGAAAGGGTCAAAGGCCCAACAATCGCTCCATAAGGAGAGCACTAGAGGTGTAACCCCAGGACATGATATGAAGTCATGTATAGTTATCCACTTCCTTGATTCTACTTTCCCTACCACCTTAATGTTTTTTGAGATTCACCCTAATGGCTCCAAGTAGCGAGGTGTGTGGGATGCCCTTGAGGTGAGAGGTCTCTCCATGAGTGTGAGTCCCAAAGTCCATGAGAGTCCAGATTTTTTCTACCTTCCATCTCCATTATTCCTTCACAACCTCCCTACAAAAAAAATCAAAAAAAATAGAATATCCTAATCTTCGGTGACTTCTCAACTCGTCGATGATCTTTTTTCCTGATCTCGTCCCATGTCAACCACACAAAGCTCGACCCCACCGTTTGGGGGCAGATCCATCGATGACCCGCCTACCGCCATCATGCCCCCGCCAGCCACCACCCCGGAGCCCTCAGATCCATCCGGGACATCGAGATTAGGGTCAAAGAAGATATCTCTCATCTTGCCACAGAATGTAAGGTTGACAAGGGATGGGAAGCTGGTCGAGGAGGTTCTGAATGCCCTCGCCCTACCACTGGACTGCCAGGAAAGGGTTGGCTGGCAACTAGTTGATGTATTCTTTGGGGTGTTCCACAAACTCATTTTGGTAAGTCACTTTCCTTGATGCTTCATTCTCTCTCTCTTGTTTGTAGAGGTACTAAATGACATCGTTCATGCAGGTGGCCCTTGATGTTCAACTCTTCTGGGACTCCTGCCAGGGGATGATGAAGTGAGAGTTCTGTCTTCGCAAGGAGAGGGACGAGGCTCAGGCTCAGGCCACCTAGGCCCAAGAATCGGAGGGCCAGCTGAAGGCCCTCTAGGATCAGCTGGCCATCTCCGAGGCAAGGGTGACCAGCTTGGAGAAGAAATCCACCCAGCTTGAAGCATCCCTGAAGGAAGAGAAGGGGGAGAGCCTTTGTAGGGCTGAGAAGGTGGCTGCCTCTATGGTGGAGGTGGCTCGCCTGGAGGGGAGGGTGTAGAACTTCTAGGTGAAACTTTAATAGGAAGCGAACGAGATCATGGTAGCCTTGGAGAAGGCCACGGTGACCGTTGCACTGTTGGAGGCAGCAAAGAAAGAAGTCACCGAGGCCATCCCCAATTTTAAGGTATCTGAGGCCTATAAGGATAAGGTCACCGAGGCGGTGTTGGACTCCTACCACCAGGGGTTCAATGACTTCCGAGGTAAGGCCATCCATCTCCTTGGATTGAAGGGGTTGGAGAAACCTCCCTGAGCCGATGTGACTAAGGATGTCTGCTATGGAGATGGAGCCAGAGCTACAGCTAGAGGCAGTCAAGGTCAAAGCCAGAGTAGCTGCTACCCAGGATGCCCCTCCATCCGTAGGAGTCACTCATCAGCCCGGAAGGAGCCAGCAAGTGAGACTTAACTTTTTCTTTTCTTTTGTAACTTGGATTTTTTGGAAGGTTTCTTGGCTTGTTGGGAGCCTTCGTAAGATGTAAGAGACTTTCATCAATGAATACATATTTTCTTTCCAACTGGTGTGCCTTCTCGTCCCCCATTCTTTTTATTTTCTTTTCTCTTTCTTCTTTTTCTTCTTCTTTTTGCTTTGAAACACCTTCAAAGAATCCATTAGAGTCTGTGAAGGACTTATTCCTGTAATGAAGAAATAATATTTCTGTAATGAAGAAATAATATTTCTATAATGAAGAAATAATCCATTCATCCATCCAATGAACTTAGTTTGGTTATTCTTTTCCTTTAGCTCCTTCACCCTTGTGCATGATAAAAAGATAAGCTTTATGGCTGCCATATGTGCATGCCTCTCCTAGGCCTTAGTCGCTCTAGGTTGACTCTGAAACCTTAGGATCAGCATGAAGGGCTCTAAGAACACTTCATTCCTGTTTCACTGGTTTTGAAGTCATGCAAACCCGAGTGCAGGGCTTCTGGAGCTTCTTGATTCGCCAAGCACGAGTCAAGTGATAGATGGTGGGATTTCAAGGGTTCCCCACTAGCATCTCTGGACTGTGAGCTAGGCAGTTGAGTGTGGGGCTTCTGGAGTCTCCCGGATTGATTTGTCAAATGGTGAGTCAAGCGACAAAAGGTGAGATTTCAGAGGTTTTCCAGCTGACATCTCCATACGTGAGCAAGGCAGTTGAGTGCGGGACTTTATAAGTTTCTCGACTTTGAGTGCGGGGCTTCATAAGTTTTCCAACTTTGAGTGCATGGCTTTGTAAGTTTCTTGGCTTTGAGTGTGGGGCTTCGTAAGTGTCCCAACTTTGAGTGCAGGGCTCGTAAGTACATCCTTAGATTGTTTGCATTCCATGTCCATGTAAATCGGGCACCGTCGAGCCTGGCGAGATAGTAGGCCCCATTTGGTAGAGCTTTGAAAACCTTGTAGGGGCCCTCCCAATTCAAAGAGAGTTTGTTGCATTCTCCTAGTTGGGACACCTCTACTCACTTGAGGACTAAGTTGCCTGGGCAAAATGCCTTAGGCTTCATGCGAGAATTGTAGTAGCAAGCTACTCACTATCGGTAGGCTGCCATCCGGAACCAGCTCTTGTCCCTTGTCTCATCTAGGAGATGTAGGTTAAGGAGGAGATTGGCTAGATTCTCAACCTCATCATATTGCTCTACCCGTAGCATGGGCAGAGCAAGCTCCACCAGAATCATGGCTTCGATGTCGAAGATGAGGTTGAAGGGGGTCTCGCCAGTTGTTGTGCGAGGCATAGTGTGCTAAGCCCATAGCACACTAGGGAGTTCTTTGATCCAACGACCCTTGGCTTCATCCAGTCTAGTATGGAGCCCTTGCAAGATGGTTCAGTTGGTCACCTCAACCTCTCCGTTGGTCTGAGGGTGACCCACCGAGGTGAAGCGATGGTGGATGTTGAGGTCGGTGCAGAACTCCTCAAAAGCCTGATTATCGAACTATCATCTATTTTCAGTGATGATTGAGTGCAGGAGTCCTAATCCCAAATGACTGATTTCCAGAAGAACGACCTGACTTTGGCCCTAATAATCCATGCCAGGGGTTCAGCCTCGACCCACTTGGTGAAGTAGTCGATGGCCATAATTAAAAATTTTCATTGACTGGATACAGGAGGAAAGGGACCTAGGATGTCCATTCTCCACTGGGTGAATGGCCACGGGACCAATAACTAGGAGAGCGGGGCCATCGGTTATCATTGGATGTGGGCATGACATTGAAAGTGGTCACATTTCCTCACTAAATCAGTGGTGTCCTCCTGCATGGTTTCCCAGAAGTACCCTTACCAGAGAGCCTTGAAAGCTAGGGTCCTGCCCCCCACGTAATTCTCGCAGATGCCTTCATTTATCTCTTGAAGCATGTAAGCAACTTCTGAGGGCTTCAAGCCCTTCAGTAGGGGGTAAGAGTAAGACCTCCGGTAGAGCTGTCCATCCGTCAACATGAATTATGCATCCTTCTTCTTAAGGAGGCTGGCTTCTTTGCGATCCTCGTGGAGGGCATCGATGGTCATGTATTTGACATAGGGAACCATCCAGCTTGCCTCAGAGGTGACTTGTTGGACCTCTACCATAGACTCATAGCTAGGAGCTTCTAGGTACTCGATGAAGGTACCCCTAGTAATGACTCTGGCAGGGTTGCCAGCCTGAAAAGGATGTCGACCCAGACATTCTCTGTATGAGGTATGTGGAAAATGCTAAAGTGCTGGAGATTTGCTATGTATGAGCATACCTTGTCCATATACTTAGCCATCATGGGATCCTGGGCTTCTTACTCATCAGAGACTTGGCCCACCACAAGCTGCAAGTCCGTGAAGGCCTCCAGACACTTGACACCTAGCTTGCGGGATACCTTCAATCTCGTGAGGAGCTCCTCATACTCAACCTGATTGTTGATTGCCTTGAAGAGAAAATGGTGTAGGCACCAGGATTAAACAGAGGCTCCTCAACTCTCTATGGATTTCTGATTAGGGTTCTATGTCTTTTTTGAGTCCTGTAATAAGGCTTAAGACATTTAAGCCTAAGTAATTTGCATTCGAGTCATGTAATTAGTATATAATTAGTTTCAATTTTAATGTAGTCTTGTAATTTTGCCAAATCGAGTTAATTTGGTCAAGTTAGGATCAATTGGTCTTGTAATTAGCCAAGAGGTTCACAAATTCAAGTCAATTTGAAGATGGGTTCACACATTCAAGCTAATTTGAAGATGGGTCTACAAATGAGCAAACAAGTCAAGCCTAATTGAAGAAGAATCAAACCACTTCTCCTCCATGCCAAGTTGGATTACCAACTCATCTTCCAAGCCATGGTGAATGCCACATCACCAATGCCACATGTCATAAGAGGGGCCACATCACCAAGACCAAGTCAAGCACCTTGGGCGGCCAAGCTCCATGAAGAAATTTCAAATTCAAACTCTAAGTTGGGTGCCCACTAACCTTTCTTGATTAATGCAAGCAACCACCCTCATTCCACTCCACAAATCAAGCTTGTAACCTCTTTCAATTTGAATTTAATTGAGGACTTGGGAGCTTATAAATATGGCCTTAACTATCTTGTAATGACTTGATGATTATGAATGAAATTTTGAAATTTTTTAGTCCTTGTCTTGTGATGTGGAGCTCTGTAAGAGAGTGAGCCTTTGCTACTTAGTATCGAGGAGTGTGAGGCCTTAGGTATCTTCTTCCCACACAAGCCAGCAACCCACCTCCAAAGCTTGGATACCACACTGGAAGCCCCTCCTGGATGCCCCACAAGAAGGATCTCCTCCTGACCGCCCACCCTCAACTTCACCCCTCTTCATTGTTTATTATCTTATTTTCCATAATTCCCTCTTGTTTTCTAACTCGGTTCTAGGATGATCACAGGTCCCTTAGGTGCCATGCACAAAGGAGTCGGCCTACCTTGCCTTCAGGACAATCTGACAGAAAGTCGATGAATCCGCAGGGTTGAGGGCTTGACCTTCTAGGTCACATCCAGAAGTGTGAGTGAACTTGGCATCGGGCACTTCAGAATTTCAAGAGATTTGCATTCCCTAATCTTTTGAGTAGAGTTATTGAATTAGAGCTAAGTCCTACCAGGGTTTATCAATCCCGGGATCCTACTTTATCTCTGTTTATGGTCTATTTCTGCATGCTAGAGTTTCTTGATCATTATGTGAGTCTCCAGATATCTTCTTAGTTTGATTTCAGGAATTTGCCAACTCATTAAAAGATAAAACAATAAAACAATCCCTTGCATGCTTTTAGTCCCACATCAAAAATTGTAGCACGCATTCAGCAATGACCTCGTCGAGTTTGGCAAGGCCGACCGGAATCCAATGATTCACAGACTACCCGAGAGGACTTGCTGCACCATGATCTCGATCTTCTTGAAAAATATCAGAGCCAGACTGACCCTTACTCGATGGGGTCGAGTTCCTCCCACCCAGGAGAATTGGTGTAGGCACCAAGATTATACAAAGGCTCCTAAACCCTCTATGAATTTTTGATTAGGGTTCTAAGTCTTTATTGAGTCCTGTAATAAGGCTTAAGACATTTAAGCATAAGAAATTTGCATTCGAGTCTTGTAATTAGTATCTAATTAGTTTCAATTTTAACGTAGTCTTGTAATTTGGCCAAATTGAGTTAATTTGGTCAAGTTAGGATCAATTGGTCCTGTAATTAGCCAAGTAGGTTCACAAATTCAAGATAATTTGAAGATGGGTCCATAAATGAGCAAACAAGTCAAGCCTAATTGAAGAAGAATCAAGCCACTTCTCCTCCATGCCAAGTTGGATTGCCCACTCATCTTCCAAGTCATGGAAAATGCCACATCACCACTGCCACATATCATGAGAGGTGCCACATCACCAGACCAAGTCAAGCACCTTGGGCAGCCAATCTCCATGAAGAAATTTCAAATTCAAACTCTAAGTTGGGCGCCCACTAACCTTCCTGCATTCATTTAAGCAACCACCCTAATTCCACTTCACAAATCAAGCTTGTAACCTCTTTCAATTGAATTCAATTGAGGACTTTGGAGCTTATAAACATGGCCCTAACCCTCTTTTAATGGCTTGATGATTAATGAATGAAATTATGAAATTTTTTAGCCCTTGTCTTATGGAATGGAGCTCTATGAGAGAGTGAGCCTTTGCTACTTAGCATCAAGGGGTGGGGGGCCAAGGTATCTTCTTTCCACATAAGCCAGCAACCCACCTCCCAAGCTTGGATGCCCTATTGGAAGCCCATCTTGGACGCCCCACATGAAGGATCTCCTCCTAACCGCCACCCTCAACTTCACCCCTCTTCATTGTTCATTATCTTTTTTTCCATAATTCCCTCTTTTTTCTAACTCGATTCTAGGATGCTCACAAGTCCCTTATGATGCAGAACGAAAGCTCTGATACCAAAATGATGCAGAACAAAAGAGATGATGCGATGCGGAAGTAAAATAGGACTAATTTTTTTTTTTTTTTATATTTTCAGAAGTCGGCTTAGACTCAAAGGAAAGTTAAACTAAATTGAAAGAAACTATGTAATAATTGAAAGCACAATTTAAAGAAACTAGGTTATCAGAGTAGTTCAGAAGTAAAGGATCGCTGGGGGTTGAGAAACTCCCAGACCTAGGGTTTCGCTCTGAACTTTCAACAGGACAGAAGTAAAGAGAAGAGAAGGGTTACAGACCAGGCAGTGATCTTCACAGAGTTTAGTGGAAGGACTCTCTTGAGCAGATTGTTCGATCCCCGGATTCAGATATCTTCGTAATGGATCCTTCATACTGATCCTTTGGCAGAGTTGGCTTCTCCTGAACTCAAGATCTGGGAAAGAAGAAGAACAATTTATGGAACCAGATACTCAAGGAAGGATTTACCAGATAGTAGAACTTGAAAGCTGATGTTGCTGAAATCCTGATTCTCCTGGAATGCTGATCTGACTTCCTCTGGGATTTTCTCTGTCTTTGAAGTAGCCGAACTGGACCTGGATGCTGGTGGTCGGCCTCTACTTGGAGAGAGGGGTCATGAGAGATGGGGTAGGCTAGGGTTTGGTGGAGTGAAGAGTGATGGGCGGCTAGGGTTTGGAAGTGAAGTGGCTAACCTAGGGTTTGGGGTTTGGAGATCTCACACCTCCTCAGGTTCCTGGGGAACCCGGATTTACTCCCTCACGGAGCTCAACACCTGGATGCAAGTGCGGAAGAGAGAAAAACAGAGTTTGCTCACTAAAAAAATTTGGTTTCATTCATCTGATTGTTGTAAACTTACAAGAGGGGTTTAATTTATAAGGCATTACAAGGGAGGAGGGTTTCACATCTTCCCATGTGGGACTAAAGGAGGGGATCTCCAAATTAGGGCAAATCCCTTACATATGGTCGGCCAAAATACCAAAAATTAGGATTTGGGTTATAAATGGCAGGTAGATGGCGCCACCTTGCTTGGATTTCCAAGAAAAAATTTTCTCCTTCCCTGGATCAACTCTTTTGGACTCCTCCTTTTCTTCCTCCCTAAGTCAAGGTCCTTCCCATCTTTGTCTTGATTGTTTTGGCAGGTAGTGGACGCCCCTTGATGTTCTCTTCCAAGAGAAATTTCTTCCCTTCTTTGCTTGGAGCTTCTTGGGAAGTCTTGGCCGCCCCCCTTGATTTGTGCTCTCTTGGTGGACTTTTCTTTATCTGGTGCAAGAAAGAAGGAAGTTGCCATCTGTGGAGTGGGGACCAAAAGCTGTTGGATGTGGATATGGCGCCCCCTGGACTGGGAGTGTGGCTGGGAGTGTGGTGTCCACTTGCCTGATCTTGGGAGAAAATGTAACA
Organism: Areca catechu; assembly: GCA_021397845.1. Taxonomy (NCBI): domain Eukaryota; kingdom Viridiplantae; phylum Streptophyta; class Magnoliopsida; order Arecales; family Arecaceae; genus Areca; species Areca catechu. The sequence continues at coordinate 137,949,290 of CM038052.1, read as the reverse complement.
TCCCAGGTTGAAACCCTAGTCCACTACTGAGTCAACATGACTCAACAAAATAAAATGCAGGTAAAGTAGACTCAAGCTAAATTGAGTTGATCTAGTCAACTCTTATTACAAACCAAAAACCCTAATTCTTCGGGCAAGGTTAATCAGAGATCCAGATGGAGCTCTGAAGTCTTCTTCTGAGTCTGGTGCCCGCACCAATTCTCCCAGGGTGGGAGGAATTCGACCCTGTCGAGTATGGATCAAGTTGGCTCTGGTATCTCTCCAAGAGGTCGGGTCCAGCTCTTGTAACTCTTCTCGGGAGATCCAAGAGTCATCAGAATCTGGCCTTCCTAGCCAGCGGACCAGGTATCTTTGGTATCCTCGATTACGAGTAGAGATAACCTGATCATCCAGGATCTTTTCAATCTGCTCTTTCCTCACAGGCCAATTTGTTGGTGGACACACAGGGTCAGGTTCACTCTCAAGAGCAGGATTAGGTTCAAAGCCTTACTGGGAATCACAGCTGGCTCCCTATACTCTACTAGGTCTGTAATGTTGAAAGTGGAGCTAATGCCTAGTTCTGGAGGCAACTCGAGCACATAGGCATTGGATCCTACTCTCTTTACCACTCTAAATGGTCCAGCTCCCCTAGCATGTAACTTTCTAACAGTTCCAGGAGGAAACCATTCAGGCCTTAACCTAATCATTACATAGTCTCCTTCGTCAAAGTTTTGACTCGCCTTTGAGAATCAGCCAATTTCTTATAAGTTTCGTTACTTAAATTTATTTTGGCTTGAATTTCTTTATGCAAGTCTTTTATATGCTGTGCAAAAACTTCGGTAGACTCAGAGACCCGTGTGTGACTGGTAAAGGAGCTAGGTCAAGAGGTGTGTGGGGTTTGTAACCATGCACAATTTCAAATGGACTCTTACCCGTAGACCTATTGACTGAGTCATTATATGCAAATTCAACTCTAGGTAAGTACAAATCCCAGTTTCTAATGTTTTCACCAACAAGACACCTTAGCAGATTGCCTAAACTACGGTTCACTACTTCGGTTTGGCCATCAGTCTGGGGATGATAGGCAGTTGAAAACTTAAGTTTCGTCCCTAACTTATGCCAAAGGGTTTTCCAGAAATAGCTGGTGAACCGAACATCCCTATCGGAAACAATGGTCTTGGGTAGGCCATGGAGTCGAACTATCTCATTAAAGAACAGGGTGGCTACCTTAGACGCATCAAAAGTTTGGGAACAACGAAAGAAATAGGCCATCTTGGAAAATCGGTCTACTACAACACAGATAGAGTCATGCCTCCTCTGGGTCTTAGGCAAACCTAACACAAAGTCCATGCTCACATCTTGCCAAGGATGATCTGGGACAGGGAGTGGGGTATAAAGGCCGGTGTTCTATTTTTGCTGTTTGGCAACAGCGCAGGTCCGACACCTAGCCACAATGTGTGCTACATCTCTTTTTAAGCTAGGCCAGAAAAAGTGGTCTTCAATAGCCAGGGTGGTCTTATCTTTTCCGAAATGGCCAGCTAAACCTCCAGCATGAGTTTCCCAAATCAAGAATTCCCTAAGAGAGGTTCTAGGGATGCAAAGCCTATTCTTAAAGAACAGAAAGCCATCTATAAGGGAATAATCCTTATGTTCACTAGATGGTCCTTGAGTTAGATCCTGGTATACAGTCTTGAAATCCGGACACGACCCATATTCTTCTTTGATTTGCTCAAACCCTATGACTTCAGCCCTAACAGAATTCAACAACAAAGATCGACGACTAAGGGCATCAGCTACCTTATTTTCAGACCCAGCCTTATGCTTCAAAACAAAAGTATAGGACTGGATATACTCTACCCACTTAGCATGCCTAGGGTTAAGCTTCTTCTGAGAATTCAAGAATCTAAGAGCCTCATGGTCCGAAAACAGCATAAATTCTTGCGGTAGTAAATAATGTCTCCAGTAATGCAAAGCTTGCACTACCGCGTAAATTTTCTTATCATGGGTAGAATTCCTAAGCTTAGCATCATTAAGTTTTTCACTAAAGAATGCTACATGATGGTTTTCTTGGCTTAGGACTCCACCTATACCTACTCCTGAAGCATCACAGGCAACCTCAAATACCTTTCAAAGTCTGGTAATCTCAAAATGGGTGCCTGGGTCATCCTATCCTTAAGATCTAGGAAGGCTTTATGGGCTGCTTTGGTCCACTGAAATTCTCCCTTCCTGATGCAGTCTGTGATAGGAGCACTACGATACTAAACCCCTTGATGAATCGCCTATAGAAGGTAGCCAAGCCATGGAAGCTTCTGACTTCATGAACACTGGTCGGCTCTGGCCATTCTATTATGGACCTAATCTTTTCAAGATCGACAGCCACGCCGTCAGGGGTTACAACAAATCCAAGGAAGATAATCCTACTGGTCATAAATTCACACTTTTTGAGATTACCGTAGAGACTATCATTCCTCAAAACTTGACAGACTTGTCTAAGGTGGCCTAGGTGATCTGCAGGGGTCTTACTATAGATCAGGATGTCATCAAAATAGACCACTACAAACTTCCCTATGAAAGCTCTAAGTACCTGGGTCATAATCCTCATGAAAGTACTAGGGGGATTGGACAACCCAAAAGGCATAACAACCCATTCATAGAGACCATCCTTAGTTTTGAAGGCTGTTTTCCACTCATCCCCTAGTCTAATCCTAACTTGATGATAGCCACTTTTGAGATCAATTTTAGAAAAAACCATGGCACCGGCCATCATATCAAGCATGTCATCTAGTCTAGGGATGGGGAACCTATACTTGATTGTGATCTTATTGATGGCACGACTGTCAACACATCCTCCACGTGCCATCCTTCTTCGGGGTTAGAAGTGCAGGGACTGCACAAGGACTAAGACTCTCTCTAATGAACCCCTTCCTCAATAATTCGCCAACCTGCTTCTGCAGTTCTTTATGCTCCGATGGATTCATCCTATAATGGGGCAAGTTGGGTAAAGTAGCTCCTGGGACTAAATCAATGGAATGCTGAATATCCCTAAGAGGTGGAAGGTGGTCTGGCAGATCCTCGGGAAAACATCCTCAAACTCTTCTAATAAAGGTTTAACTTCCTGAGGAGGCTCTGAGGGTGTAGGAGTCCTAAGTTCCTTAGCAGTCAACATCCAAATGGGTGAACCACTATGAATTTCTTGTTCTAGATCCTTGGCACTAATCAGGTTCACTCCAGTCTTCATTTCCCTAACCTTACTGGTTCCTTTAACTACCTTGTCCTTAGGAGGGACTGAATGGATTGTGATTTTCTTCCATTGAAACTAAAGACACAGGTGTTGGATTTTCCTAAGAGGGTGGCATCATGATCATACAACCAGGGTCTTCCAAGAATTATACTGCTCACCCCCATGGGCAAGACATCACACAAATCTTCTCTTGATAGGATTGCATTTGGATTTGGACCTGACATCTAGACTGGATGGGTATAGAAGTAGAGTCTACCCAAGAAACCTTATAGGGGTTGGGGTGGGGGACTGGGGTTAAGCCTAACATTTTGACATTGCTAGTAGAAATGGCATTCACACAGCTCCCACTATCTATGATGATTTTACAAACTTATCCCCTAGTTTAAGAAAGTCTGTAGGATGTTAGTACTACGCCAATCTTCTTGAACTTTAGTCTGGGACAGGATGCATCTCACAACCCCTAAGTGGTCAGATTCAGTGGATTCTTCCTCTCCTTCATACTCATCAACCAAATTCATTCCTGCCTCATAACTTCTTCTTCAAACTCCTCATTAGGCTCGGAATTCTCTTCTCCTCCCTCTTCTATATATAGGGATCTACGAGGGCACTGGCTAGAAACATGACCTACCTTATGACACTTAAAACAAGCTATGGCTGTGCACTGAGTGGAGATATGACCGGGTTTCTGACACTTAAAACAGATGATACCAGGGGTTCTCTGGGTGTCAGGTGCCTTACCTTTGTCCATGGGCCTAGGGGTGGGAATACCCTGATTAGGCTTGCTAGGGGTAATCTGGCTAGGTCCATTTCTTGGAATTGGGGCACTAATCCTAGAAGGCATGGGTCCTCTCTGAAATTTCTTAGTGTTCAGTGCAATCTGATAGGCTTGGTCTAGGTCAGTAACCTCTCTCAGAAACAACTCTCTCTTAATATCTTCTCTAAGCCCAGCCCTAAATCTAGACAAAGTGACTTCATGGGCTTCACTCACATCACATCTCATCAGGTATTCATCAAAGGTGGTTATGTAGTCTGAAACAGATCGGTTCCCTTGTTTCAAAGTCTGCCATTAGTCTAACAGATTTTGCTGGTATGAAATGGGTAGGTACTTGTCTCTAAGTTTCTCTTTCATACCCTGCCAAGTGGTTATGGGCTCTACATTTCGTCTTCTAGTGGTCAGCTCAATGTTCCCCCAGTATAACCTAGCTTGGCGTATTAATTTCATCTTGGCAACTTGAATTTCCTCTCCTCAGACATGGCATACCACTCAAAGTACTGTCCATCTCACCCTCCCAATCAGAATACACCTTAGGATTTAGGCTACCATCAAAAGTGGGTGCATCTAACTTGATGTTCCGAATGAACCTATCATCTCTATCCTCAGGCTCTGGGTCAGGCCTCCTATGATTAGGTTCAGGATCTCGGTATAAAGGTCTTCTAGGCTCTTGGTGTGGGCGAGGTTGAGGCATATTAAAATCTGGGTCAGGAGTCCAATCCGATGCCTAGGTTCCTCAAGTACTTGGACTCGATCCCTAAGCTGGGCAAAATTCTCATTCATATCCTGACTTAATTTGTTCATACTCTGTAAGGGCTCTAACCATGGCCTCTAAATCAGGTTGGGCTTGACCAGGTTGGTAGGGTACTCCATTCCGGGTAGACATGATGCAATCAAGTACACAAAATGAGACTCAACTGAACGACTACGGGCTAACTAAACCTAGAGCCTAAACTAGGTGTCCAATCAGAGTGGCAAGCTAGCCTGTAGTAACTCAGGACTCAGCCAGGCAGGTGTAAGGGGAGTGTTAGGTCCCTGAATGCCAATCCTAGACACCAATCAGAGATTGGCCAGGTAGGCGGACCTGCACACAAGCCCTTCGGGATGGAATCCCTGAACCACCGTTCTAGACACTGAGTACAAAGCACACACAAGTAACCAGACAAACTGACTCAACACTAGCCTTGACCCGACTTGTTGATGTCCCTAGCCCACTAGGGCAAATTAGGTCTAATCATTTTAGATTAAAGGCTTAGGTTCGAATGAAGGGGTGGTGGTTTTGGTCTAAGGAGAGGTTATCAACTCCTCCCCTTATCTTAGATGCTCAAATGCCCTTAAGTTGAATTAAGAGATGAACACTCAAAATTAAATGGATTGCAGAACACAAAATAGAGTTGCAGTAATTTAATTCTCAGAAATCGCACGGAAACTAATAAATCATTAGAAATTTGAAAATTAGTTTCAATTATACTGGTTTCAGAAAAATAAAAATCACCGAATTTAGAGTTACCTGCAATGATAAGTAATTCCTGCAACAGGCAATTATGGGCTAAAAACAGAGCACTTCCCCGTTTACAATTTCTGCTACGAAGTTGTAACCCAGCGGATCCCCTACACGCCCTAGGAACACCCGTGGAATGGGAGGAGGAGGTTTGCACCTCGCTTCGTTCCTAGGACCGGACGTCCTGGGGAGTCTACTTCGAGCAGACAAAGTAAAAAGAGAGGGACTCAAACAGGCAATCAACAGAAACCCTAAACCTGGCTCTGATACCAAAATTGATGCAGAACGAAAGCTCTGATACCAAAAATGATGCAGAACAAAAGAGATGATGCGATGCGGAAGTAAAATAGGACTAATTTTTTTTTTTTTTTATATTTTCAGAAGTCGGCTTAGACTCAAAGGAAAGTTAAACTAAATTGAAAGACACTATGTAATAATTGAAAGCACAATTTAAAGAAACTAGGTTATCAGAGTAGTTCAGAAGTAAAGGATCGTTGGGGGTTGAGAAACTCCCAGACCTAGGGTTTCGCTCTGAACTTTCAACAGGACAGAAGTAAAGAGAAGAGAAGGGTTACAGACCAGGCAGTGATCTTCACAGAGTTTAGTGGAAGGACTCTCTTGAGCAGATTGTTGGATCCCCGGATTCAGATATCTTCGTAATGGATCATCCAATACTGATCCTTTGGCAGAGTTGGCTTCTCCTGAACTCAAGATCTGGGAAAGAAGAAGAACAATTTATGGAACCAGATACTCAAGGAAGGATTTACCAGATAGTAGAACTTGAAAGCTGATGTTGCTGAAATACTGATTCTCCTGGAATGCTGATCTGACTTCCTCTGGGATTTGCTCTGTCTTTGAAGTAGCCGAACTGGACCTGGATGCTGGTGGTCGGCCTCTACTTGGAGAGAGGGGTCATGAGAGATGGGGTCGGCTAGGGTTTGGTGGAGTGAAGAGGATGATGGGCGGCTAGGGTTTGGAAGTGAAGTGGCTAACCTAGGGTTTTGGGGTTGGAGATCTCACATCTCCTCAAGGTTCCTGGGGAACCCGGATTTACTCCCTCATGGAGCTCAACACCTGGATGCAAGTGCGGAAAGAGAGAAAACACAGAGTTGCTCACTAAAAAAATTTGGTTTCATTCATCTGATGTTGTAAACTTACAAGAGGGGTTTAATTTATAAGGAATTACAAGGGAGGAGGGTTTCACATCTTCCCATGTGGGACTAAAGGAGGGGATCTCAAATTAGGGCAAATCCCTTACATATGGTCGGCCAAATACCAAAAATTAGGATTTGGGTTATAAATGGCAGGTAGATGGCGCCACCTTGTGGATTTCCAAGAAAAAATTTTCTTCCTTCCCTGGATCAACTCTTTTGGACTCCTCCTTTTCTTCCTCCCTAAGTCAAGGTCCTTCCCATCTTTGTCTTGATTGTTTCGGCAGGTAGTGGGCGCCCCTTGATGTTCTCTTCCAAGAGAAATTTTTCCCTTCTTGCTTGGAGCTTCTTGGGAAGTCTTGGCCGCCCCCCTTGATTTGCTCTCTTGGTGGACTTTTCTTTATCTGGTGCAAGAAAGAAGGAAGTTGCCATCTGTGGAGTGGGGACCAAAAGTTGCTGGATGTGGATATGGCGCCCCCTGGACTGGGAGTGTGGCTGGGAGTGTGGTGTCCACTTGCCTGATCTTGGGAGAAAATGTAACATCCCAGGTTGAAACCCTAGTCGACTACTGAGTCAACATGACTCAACAAAATAAAATGCAGGTAAAGTAGACTCAAGCTAAATTGAGTTGATCTAGTCAACTCTTATTACAAACCCCAAAACCCTAGGTTAGCCACTTCACTTCCAAACCCTAGCCGCCCATCATCCTCTTCACTCCACCAAACCCTAGCCTACCCCATCTCTCATGACCCCTCTCTCCAAGTAGAGGCCGACCACCAGCATCCAGGTCCAGTTCGGCTAATTCAAAGACAGAGCAAATCCCAGAGGACGTCAGATCAGCATTCCAGGAGAATCAGGATTTCAGCAACATCAGCTTTCAAGTTCTACAATCTGGTAAATCCTTCCTTGAGTATCTGGTTCCATAAATTGTTCTTCTTCTTTCCCAGATCTTGAGTTCAGGAGAAGCCAACTCTGCCAAAGGATCAGTATTGGAGGGTCCATTGCGAAGATATCTGAATCCGGGGATCCAACAATCTGCTCAAGAGAGTCCTTCCACTAAACTCTGTGAAGATCACTGCCTGGTCTGTAACCCTTCTCTTCTCTTTACTTCTGTCCTGTTGAAAGTTCAGAGCGAAACCCTAGGTCTGGGAGTTTCTCAACCCCCAGCGATCCTTTACTTCTGAACTACTCTGATAACCTAGTTTCTTTAAATTGTGCTTTCAATTATTACATAGTTTCTTTCAATTTAGTTTAACTTTCCTTTGAGTCTAAGCCGACTTCTGAAAATATAAAAAAAAAAAAAAAAAATTAGTCCTATTTTACTTCCGCATCGCATCATCTCTTTTGTTCTGCATCATTTTTGGTATCAGAGCTTTCGTTCTGCATCACCTTAGGTGCCATGCACAAAGGAGTCGGCCTACCTTGCCTGCAGGACCAATCTGACAGAAAGTCGACAAATCCATGGGGTCGAGGGCTTGACCTTCCAGGCCGCATTCGGAAGTGTGAGCGAACTTGGCATCAGGCACTTCAAAGTTTCAAGAGGTTTTCATTCACTAATCTTCTGAGTAGAGTTATTGAATTAGAGCTAAGTCCTATCAGGGTTTCTCAAACTCGGAGTCTACTTTATCTCTATCTAGGGTCTATTTCTGCATGCTAGAGTTTCTTGATCATTATGTGAGTCTCTAGATTTCTTCTTATTTTGATTTTAAGAATTTGCCAACTCATTAAAACATAAAACAACAAAACAATCACTTGCATGCTTTTAGTCCCACATCAGAAATTGTAGCGTGCATTCAGCGATGACCCCATCTTGGTTGGTAAGGATGGTTCTAGCCCCACTCCCTCTGGTGTTGGACATGTCGTCAACATGGAGGATCCATGTCACCACTCCCAGGGTCAGGTCTGGCCCAGGCTTGGATTGCTGGTCTGCCTGCTCCAGGTCTTCAGCCATCCATGTGCATTCTACTAAGAAATTGGCAAGGACTTGGGCCTTTTGCACCGGTCATGGATGGTAGGTGATGTTGAACTCGTTGAGCTTCATCGCCCACTTAGCCAGGCACCCCAAAGTATTAGGGAGGCTTAGGAAGCCCTCAGAGGCTGATCGATGAGGATAGCGATCAGGCGTGCTTGGAAGTAGGGCCTGAGATGCTATGCAGATACTATTAGTACAAAAATAATCTTTTTGGTATGAGTGTACATGGTTTCCACATCGTGGAGTATTTCGCTGGTGTAATAGACTGGCTACCGGGAGCCATCTTTTTTTGTGAGGACCAGTACTAAGCTGACCGCTTCATGTGAAATTGCCAGGTATAGGAGGATCTCTTTCCCTGGCTCTGGCCTAGATAGCAATGGTGGAAAGGCGAGGAGCTTCTTCAACTCCTTGAACGCTTCCCGGCACTCCTCCATCCAAGTGAAGCCATGCATCTTATGCAACACCTTGAAGAATGGCTGGCAGTGCTCGATGGAATGCGAGATGAAATGGCTCAATGCCATGATGCGTTCTATCAAGAACGGAACTTCCTTCTTGGAGATTGGATGTCTCATGCCAGTGATCGCGTGGATCCTTTCAGGGTTGGCCTCTATCCCCCTCAAGGTGACCATGAATCCTAGAAACTTTTCCACCGCGATGCCAAATATGCATTTGATGGGTTTTAGCTTCATCTGGCAGAGGTGGAGGTTGTTGAAGGCCTCTACCAAGTCGATAATATGGTCTGACCTTGGGCCCTCATGATGAGCATGTCATTTACATAAACCTACATGTTGCAACTGATCTGGTCTTTGAAGAGCTTGTTGACCAGGCACAAGTACATGGCCCCTACATTCTTGAGACCAAATGGCATCATCTTGTAGCAATACGTGCCTTTGTCAGTCATAAATGCGGTGTGCTCTTCATGTTCTAGATGCATGCAGATTTGATTGTATCTAGAGAACACATCCATGAAGTTGAGAAACTTGTGGCCCGAGGTCGCATCCACCAGCTGGTCAATCTTGGAAAGCGAGAAGCTATCCTTCAGGCATGCTTAGTTGAGGTCAGTTTAGTCTATACAGATCCTCCACTTTCCAGAAGCTTTCCTAACCATCACCACATTAGCAAGCCAGTAATGATACCATACCTAATAGATAAAACCCACTGCAAGGAGCTTCTCAACTTTCTCATCAATCACCTTCTGCAACTCCGATGTGAAAATCCTTTTCTTCTACTAGACTAGTCGATAGTTGGGATCGACATTTAGCCTGTGGGTAATTACATCTGGAGGGATACCGAGCATGTCTATGGCAGTTCAGGAGAAAACATCCTTGTTGGCTCGTAAGAAACTAAGCAGACAAGATCTCTCTACTTTGGGGAGTAGGGCTCCTACTTGTACAGCCTTCAGGGAATCCTCTGAAAGTTTAAAAGGCATAGCAAGCAGAGAGACTATATTTTAAAACTATTTTAAAGTACAACACTGTAGAAGACTTGGTAGATCGATCAAGTCAATCTACCAATCTACCTGCACAGGATCCAACATAATAAAGTGCATGTAGAGATATCAAGAGAAAAAAAGAAAAGGGTACGTTACCTTTAACCTTTGGATGCAGGTGATGAAGAGCCACTGAGCCACACAAATGTCTGGCCTCTATGAGTAGTTCACACTAGGGCTCGATCCCAATTAACTCCCTTGGAACGCTAGCTCAAGATCCTTGAGGCCGATCTTTTCCTTTCTTGGACCTGCAAGACTTTCTTGAAGTCGCTGAAAAATCTGGTTGGGAAACAATAGGGAGAAGTAGAAGTGGAACGCCCTACTAACTCTTATTTCCCAAACCCTAGCTTGATTGCTAGGTAGGCTCACACCCAAAACCCAAATCCTCTCAAACCCATTCTAAGGATACCTTCCCTCCCTCTCTTAGAAAAGCTCAGCAAAAGTCAACCTCAACTAACTTTGCTGCCCCTACAAAGACACTATTTATAGTAGCAACAAAGAGGGAGAGAGATATGGAAGGAGGAGTGATTGGGGGAGAGGGTTAAGGGTTGAACCAAATTAGCTCTAGGTTTATATGGGAGAAAATCTGCATTCCAAATAATTCATTCAATAAAAAACCTTGGAGCCAATTTCAACCAAGATTTGAAATTTGAATTCAAAATTCAAATTTGAATATTTTAAAGGAAAGTGAGCACGATAAATCAAATATAATTTGACCCTAAGCCAAATCATATTTGGCTTGACCCATCAGATTACAATCATATTGCATATAAATCTTCCAAAATTCACTAATCGAATTAGTAAAAATCCTCATCATAGCCAAGTGTCAACTTTGGAAGTGTCAACATTTGGGTCATGGTCAATCATATTGACCCCATAGTGATGCTAAATGATTCTCAATCATCGATCAGCCTTTAGATTTGGTAGAAACCCTATGGTGTATGACCCCATAGGATCAAACACTAAGCCGGTAGCACTTGAACATTTTCAGTACTGATCAAAGTCATCATCTAGCAATCATACTCGATATCCGGATAGGTTAAAGATGTAGAGCTACTCTCTAGATCCTCTGGCATATAGTTACCGCATAATTTATCCCTTTGACCTCATAATGCTTGGATGACCTTAGATTTGGCTGCAAACCCTAATTTAGTACATCCATATTATATCTTAACCTTACAAGTTCTTTGACTCCTCATAAGAATTACCCTGTCCAAGGTTTTGCTAAATTGAGACATAGTGAGTCATTCACTCCAAACCATTTGGAGGGGTCAATCCCATCTTGATCCACCACTTGCTTCATAAGTACTTGACTATACCCAGAAACCTTCCATCACTGGATTAGAAATCCAGATAGTCTGGTACCAAAGTGCAGTGAGCTGCTTGCAAGCTACCATGGTGACCTCAGGTCTGAGGGACACATATACCCATATCCCTTCATAAGCAACCCTTTGACAGAAGGGAGCTCCGCAGGTGACACGTTCAGTGAGATGTCATACATTTCACTTGTATGTCATATCAGTGTCTCTACACTCCTTGGATAAGAGGATAACCAACCAATGTGACATACAACAACCTATGCTTGATACATCATTGTCCTATAACAATGTGCCTTTGGTTGTGAACCATTTTAAGAACTACTTGATATATTCTCTTTATATCAAATATAATGTAGTTCTAAGGAGTCCATCACACGAGTTCTTTTCAAGAAAATGCACATGTGATGAATAGCCAAAAGAATAACTTTTATTCTTTAAAGAATTCATATACAATTATAAAATAGCATAATCATCTACACCCTAGACGATTGGTTTTGAGACACTATTCTCAATAACTCCCACTTGTACTAAAGCCAATTAGTACAAAATCTTATTCCCGTTTTTCATTTATAATTGTTGAACTCTTGAACTTCGATGTCTTTAGTGAAGGGGTCAGCTAGGTTTTCCTTTTCATCGATCTTCTGAAGGTCGATGTCACCTCGTTCCACAATTTCTAGCATAAGGTGATAGCACCGCAGAATGTGTTTGGTGCGGTGATGGGACTTCGGCTCTTTGGCTTATGAAATGGCTCCAGTGCTGTCATAATATACCGAAATAGGACCTTCCAGGGAAGGTGCCACTCCTAACTCGCCTAGGAACTTCCTCAACCATACAACTTTTTTTGCTACATCCGATGCTGCGATGTACTTTTCTCACATACTGAGTATGCAACAGTAGGCTGCTTGAAACTTTTCCAGCATATCACTCTCTCATTTAGGATAAAGATAAATCCTAACAAACTCTTGCTATCATCCCTATCTGATTGAAAACTAGAGTAAGTATAACCTACAAATTTAAAGTCAGGTTCTCCATATATCAGCCATTGGTCCTTAGTATTTCATAGAAACTTAAGGATGGTCTTTACCACTTTTTAATGAGCTTCACCTAGGTCAGACTTGTATCTGCTCACTATGCCTAGTGAGTATGCCATGTCTGGTCTTGTACTTGTCATGGCGTACATGATTGAACCCACTGCCGAAGCATATGGGATTCTAATCATATGCTCTCTCTCCTCGGGAGTTATCACATAATCTCTATTGGAGAGTGTAATTCCAGGGCCTATGGGGAGATACCCTTTCTTGGAATTCTCCATGCTGAACCACTTCAGTACAGTATCGATATACATAGACTGGGACAATCCTAGAAGCCTCTTAGATCTATCTCTATAGATCTTCATACCCAGTATGTAAGAGGCTTCATCCAAGTCCTTCATAGAAAATTAGATGATAACTAGACCTTAATTCCTTATAGTGCTTGGATGTCATTTCTGATTAAGAGAATGCCATTCACATACAACATAAGGAATACAATCACAGAACTATTAGCCCATTTATAAATGCAAGGTTCTTCTCCATTCCTAATGAAGCCATACGACTTGATGCACTTATCAAATCGCATATTCCAACACTGAGATGCTTTCTTCAATCCATACCATACCTTTGAAGTTTGCACACCTTTGACTCATCTGTGGATGTGAATCCTTCAGTTGTACCATGTACACCTCTTCTTCTAGCTCACCATTAAGGAAAGCTGTTCGAACATCCATTTACCAGATTTCATAGTCAAAGTGTGCCACTAAAGCAAGCATGATCTAAATGAATTTGAGCATTTTAACAGGAGAGAACGTCTCATCATAGTCAATACTATAACATTGACGATACCCTTTGGCAACTAGATGGGCTTTCTAGGTCTCTACCTGCCCGTCTGTGTCCCTTTTCCTTTTGAAAATCCATTTGTATCTAATAGATTTTATCCCCTCAGGTGGATCAAGCAATGTCCTACATTATTGATTTTCATGGACTCCATTTCGGATCTCATGGCTCCTAGCCATAGTTCAGAGTCAGACCTTTTACATTGCATCCATATAGGTGATCGGGTCCTCATTATTCTTATCGAGTTCAATGGAATCACCGTCCCGAACTAAGAAATTGTAGTATCTATCTAGTCGACACGATATCCTATCGGATCTCCTTAATGGCTCCTCTGTGGGATCTGGGTATGATCTAATCACAACCAGTTCTATGTTGTCCCTTAAGTGTATCGGTTCTTCTACTTGTTGAACATCACTAAGTTCAATCTTAGTGGCTATAGTTCCTTCACCAAGGAACTCCTTTTTCAAAAAGATAGCCCTAAGACTGACAAACAACTTTTATTCCTTAGCCAAGTAGTAGTACTCCTTAGACTCTTTTGGATACCCAACAAATAGGCACCTATCAGACCTAGGTCCAAGCTTATCTATTTCTAAATGTTTGACATCAGCCGGGCAACCCTAGACCCGAAGGTGTTCGAGTGTCAGCTTATGTCCAGTCCATATCTCATATGGGGTTTTGCTAACGGACTTACTCGAAATCTTATTTAAAAGGTAGCAGGATGACTCTAAAGCATATCCCCAAAAGGATAGTGGCAGAGAAGCAAAGCCCATCATGGACCGAACCATGTCAAACACGGTTCGATTCCTCCTTTCAGACACTCCATTTAATTGAGGTGTACCTAGAGGTATCCATTGAGAGAGAATCTCATTCTCCTCAAGATATGTCATAAATCACCGAAAGATATTCACCACCTCGATCTGATCGAAGAATTTTGATATACTTTCCAATTTATTTTTCTACTTCATTATGATATCATTTGAACATTTTAAATGATTCAGATTTATATCTCATCTAATAGTACCTCGAAAGGTCATCTGTAAATGTAATGAAATAATTGTACCCACCTCTAGCACTAATATTCATAGGTCTGCATATATCAGTATGTACCAGACTTAAATTTTTTTTAGCTCGTTCACCTTTTCCAGTAAAAGATGATTTTGTCATCTTTCCAAGAAGACAGGACTCACAGGTTGGTAGCAAATCACATTCACTAATCTCGAGAAGACCCTCGCTATTCAACATGTTTATCCTATTCTTGTGATATGACCTAGCCTATAATGCCATAGATATGCTTCACTAACATTATCTATCCTAGGGCATTTGCTAGATGTGTACACTATACTAACAGGTCACGATAGTACATAAATGCCATTATTTATATATCCATTCATTACAACAAAACTATTACAAATGATTTTATAAATATCATTCATTATTGATAGTTCATAACCATACATGGCCAACTGGTCTATAGAAATAACATTCAAAATGAAAGACGGATAATTTGACCCTTATTCAAAATGATTGTACAAGACTCAAAAACTAATTTAAGGGTTCCGAATACCAGGACTGGAACTTGGCTTCCATTTCCTATGTTCAAGGATCTCTCATCGTCGTCGAATCTCTACTAACTTGATGTCCCTGTAAAGAATTGCAAATATGAATTGGACTTCCAGTATCCAATACCCAGTTAGTAGTATCGTAGATAAACTACAAGATATTATCATATAATTACCTTGTCAGCACTGCCATGCTGCTTCCTCTCTTGGACCTTTTCGGGTCAAGGGTTGTAATATAAAGAAGACAGTTCCTCTTCCAATAACCCTGCTTCTTATAGAAGAAGCACTCTGCCTGGCTCTTATCAGCCTTTACCTTCTTCACCTGACTAGGCCTAGAAGCATTTTGCACCTTTTTTCCTTTATTTCTCTTTTCCCTTTCTTAAAGGGATGACACCCTACAGAGGATCCTCCCACTAGATTTTCCACCCCTTTATTGAGTTGGTGGTCTTTCTCATAAGTCTGCAATAACCCTAACATATTATGGTAGTTAACTATGAGCTTATTCATTCTAAAATGATCGAGAAAATCTAGATAAAAAGAGGGCAGGGAATTTAGTATCGCATCTTTCTTAAGCTATTCATGGAAGGGATATCCGAGCTTGTGTAGGCATCCCAGTGGTTATTGGGAGTGTGATCTCTTCCTCAACTCAAACTGAATCCCCGGTGAAGCCCACTAAGGGTGTGAACATTGGCTTCTTTGGTGGCGTCGACTATGGGCCTGGCCCCTGGCCACGGGACTAGCACTGTCTTCTAGGCCAGGGGGCCGGATGTCTCTCCCAAGGCTTGTCTCCTTAGCAATTTCCCGTCCATCTCTTTTCTGGTATGGTCAGCCTCCTCTGTATGAATGTACTTATGGGCCTGGAGGAGAAGCTCTGAGTAAGCCTTTGGAGGCTTCTTGTCAAGGGAGTAGGTGAAGCAGGAGGTCTGCTGCCCCCTCTTCAGGGCTAGCATGGCGATTGGCTTATTGAGGTTGTAGATCTCCAGGGTGGTGGATTTAAATTGGGACACATAGTATCGGAGGGGCTCTCAATCCTATTGACTGATCGAGAAGAGGCTATTGTAAGGAAACATCATGTAGGCAATAGTGATGCAACTTCAAATTTTTTTAACCTTGCATCATAGCAGAAGACTAGATTAATCATATTAATCATATATAATATTAGAATGTTTCTAATATAGGCCTACAAATAGGATCATGTATGAATATTAACATGCAAATCAAAGAAAACATAAGCACACAAAGTCGAGCATCACATAGAACCACTCTTTGTTTGATTCACTTGCTAAAGCACACTTCTTTAGCAAACATTTCAAGAACTTTACCTTCAATCCGATATGACACTAGCCGAGTTGAGGAAAAGCTCACCAAGGAAGACAATCACTTTGAAAGACGCACACATGTCTGGCCTCTACAGGAATCTACACCGGAGTTCTTGCTTGACCTTCTTACTTTGAAATGCTAGCTTCGCTGGAATAAATTGGCTTATGGACTCTTCTTCTACTTATTCAGGATGCTCTAGGAGATGAAGAAGCACTATGAAGGATTTAGGAAGTGCACTCAAGAACCCTTCCTAAGAGACTCTTTCCAAGCCTAAAATACTAGGTAGCACACACCCAAACCCAAACCTTTCTTCTCCATGCAAAGTTTTCAAGCTCTCATTCTTCCTTTCTCTTCTTTTTAAAGGATTTCAAGCAAATAAATTTTAGAAATCTCTCTCTCTCACGTCCTCATCAAGCCCCAATATGTAGGTAAGTGGGGAGAGAAGAAAAGAGGAGAGTTACATAAGTTATGGGATAATTATGGGGGTTACAAAAGATTCAAGGCCATGGGAGTTATGTCCTTTCAAATTCAAACTAAATTCTGAATTTAAAACTCAAATCAAAATTTGAATTCATAATTCAAACTTAAATCTAAAATTGGATGCGATAATTTAGCATAATCACATTGGACCTAACCCAAGCCCAAACCAAATCACATTAGGTTTGACCCAAACTAAATTGTTCAATCAAATTGAGTCTATCAAGCAATCACATTGCCACTAAACCTCCATATAATCACTAATATTTAGTAATTAAAACTTTTGTAGTAATATTTGAAACATAATGTGTCAACACTTGACAAATCATCAAATCCCTATAATTGAGTCGACTCATGTTCTAGTCAACTTCGAAATGTAGATCGACAATCAAATTGTCTAAAGAGTCCAAAATGATTCCCAATCATTCAATAGCCATTAGGTCAACTAAAAACCCCTATGGTGTGTGACCCATTAAAAGAAAATATCCTAAAACCCAATCTTTGTAAGGATATTTTTGTAATCTTTCAACTCTTGTATGACATTTATATTTAATAAAAGGTATTTTGTTTCATCATACTACTGTGTCTTATTTAAAGATTATGATGAATTCCATAGGTTAGGGCAAAGAAATTAGGGTTATGATTGAGATCATAATGGTGAGACCTAAGTTCCTATAAACCATAATCTAAAATGTTCCTAGTCGTTGGATCATCGATTCGGGGTTTGATACTTCCGAAAAAGACTAGCTTATCCTATATATGCTCGATGAAGAGGGTGGTTGGTCTCACAGCCACTTGTGTAGAGACACTAATATAAGGATAAGGGTGCTTATTAGGCTATGAGTTCACTTAACTGATCCACACTGAGAATATCTTATGGAAGTCTTATTACTTGTTAAGAGATAATTCTTATAGTGGGAGTTGTGCAAGTGATCTTTAGACCTGAGATCAGCATGGTTCCTTATGTATACTAAGCCATGTTTTGGTTCATACTCATTCATGATGCTAAGTCATATACGGGATGTCCTTAGATATGGTGGAAGGTGTATGAAGGATGTGAGTGGAACAACAAGAATTGATCATTAATAGTAAGAGGAAATGTTATCCCAAGTAATCTCTTTGATTGATGACTCAAGGAATCTTGATCAAAGTAAGATGAGATTAGAAGTGTTTATTAATTAGTCATCAACAGAGTCTTCAGTATCGAATTGAGAATCAAAATGACAAAGTGCTAGGGTTTGACAATTATCCATCCCATCACTTATTCGAGACAAAGGAAGATTGAAAGATTAAGTTGCACGGTAACTTTCCACTAAAGGATATTTTGGTACTTTTTATTAAATTCCTCATCTTTCAGTTAGTTATGACACGTTACTAGATGTCAATCATGTCTTGTAGGTTTTCATGAATCAAATTGGATGAATTCATGAGCTAATTTGGAAATTGATTCGAATTGGCAACTTGGGTCAGCCTTATTTGACCTAATTAGGTCAATCGATTTTGATTGGATCGAAATAGCTTGGACCCGGACCTACTGCTGGCTAGATGTGGAACCCAAGGGTGACACATATTAGGAAATTGGCTTAGAAAGTCAATTGGTATTTTATTAGGGTCATGGTATCCTAATTGGTCAGCAAGATTACATACTAGCATGTGTAGGCTACCTAGATCCTAACCCAATTGAATTGGGTCATAAGGTTGCTTAATGGGCTAACCAATTTGAGGAAATCCTAGATTGGGTTGAGTCCAAAGTGGGGCAGCAATTATCTGGTTTTATCTAGACTTATTAAGCCTTTATCTTATTTATTTGAAGAGTCCTAAGTTGAAGGGACTCTTGGCGCCAATTGGATTATGCATGAGATATGTTGGCACGCAAAAAGACTCTAGGTCCTTTTGCTTATGGGAATTGGTTTCCATGTAAAACAAGGCATCCTTAGCCTTATCCCATGTTTGATTGCATTCATTTATTACCGGTGGAAAGAAGGATTGGCCGGTGAGGAAAATTGGCGCGCACAAGTGAAGGGTTGCGTCCCTTTATGGTTGCCGCAATAATTCAAACCAAGAGTCCTTCTTCATGAAGGGACTTGATCTCTTGGATAAGCCACTTGTTTTCCCATGCCATCAATAGTCCTATCTGCGGGTTACATGCCACATGGCATGAGGACAAAAGGCCAAAATTATCCAGAGGACTCATGAGGCTTTTGGCACATGAAGAGTTGACTTTTCAACCTAAGACTTCTTCTTCATGAAGGGCCTTATATGATCTATTATTTGACAGATCAAAGGCTAATGAAAAGCCATATTTGGAGCCCCCCCATCTCCTATTTAAAGCCTTTGATGTTTATGCCAAAGGTATCAGAATAATCTTTCTTTCTTACACTCTACCAACTTATCCTCCTTGTCTCTTCCTTCCGTTGTTAGGACATAGGTCTTTCCTTAAGACAAGTCACCATCTAAGATAAGGATTTAGGAAGAGAATTAGGTAGTGATAAAGAGAGTAAAGAAAGGCTTAGGAGAGGGCTTAGAGTATTCTACTGGAGAGCAAGGGTCTGAGAAAGGAAGGAGAGGCTACCAAAGGAAGATAGGCCATTAAAGAGTCCTAGTGGATTAAGCAACCTACTTAGGAGTGGTTCCTAGGTTCAATTCTATGTGGATCATCTCTGGAGGGCATGCACTTGTGTGACTAGTGGAAAGAAAAAGGAATTAGCATTCCAGGTATTTTTTCAAATCTTTTTGAATGACTTGTTAATTGTAATGATTAAGTGGTCTTGGGCTTAGGGTTTCTATTTGTGGAGTTCCAAAATGAATTTTTTGAAATCCATTCTTCCGCTGTGCCACCGAAATCCTACAGTGTATCAGAGCCCCCTTATTTCATTCAATTAATTGTCATTTGAATTATTGAAAGATTGAATGATAATGATATTATCATGTACGGCAATCATAGTATGAGGCTCGCCACTGGTTAGGGGTTTTTACACTTAAACCCTAATCCACATAGAGATATATTTAGACTATTTAGTCACATTCTGAAATAAGGTTGTGCTACCATAATGGTGGATGTCTGTTATGTTGTAAGGTTATCCCAGAATGATGACACGCATAGCATATATTTGGTATCATGTCATATGTCCATGGTTTTGTGTTATGAATACATTATGATATGTTATATCCTAGTAACTTCTTCAGATTGGATTAGGCACCATGGCCGTCCGGTCATAGGAGCCAAGTAGGGTTTAAAGGCCCTCTTTTTCCATTCAATGGGGTCTCCTTATGGCATGTAGGGGTGCCACTGTGGCCATATCCCATGAACGGATTATTGTCATCATCATGCTATGTTATGCATTTAGGTTTTATATGCTTAAATGATGTCATGAATATCATGTTTACATAGGATGTGTTTGAGACCACTAAAAGCTCTCATAATTAAAATATTTAGTCATAGTGTAAGTTAGTCAAGAGGCAAATTCATTTTGGGTTATATGATTAGTCAATTGGTGTCTAGGCAAGTGGTTCTGGGAAGGTAAAGGGCATTGGATTTTTAATTCGTTTCGTTGTTTGACCTGGCCAATTAATTTGATGTCTAAGGAATGCAACGGGGGGACCCCCTCATCTATTCCACTTACCTGGCCATTTGGCTATATCTGGACCTTAAATTTAATATACCAATTGAATTAACACACTACAGTTTGCCTTTTTTCATGCTAGGTATAGTTCATATTAACAACTATAGTAGGTTTGTTGTATAACACAATGCCTACTCTAGTGTTAAATATGAATTATCTTAGTGCAATTTATGGTTTATAGTATGTTTGGTAGTATTGCTTTGTTGTATAACACAAGGAAAATATTATTCGAACATGTCTATATGGAAATGAAGGGTCTGACTAAACTAAGACATTATAGTTTGTTATGTAATACAAGACTATAAGTATTTTAGAGGCAGTTCATTTGTTTTAGAATTGCATGGGTGTAATTGGAAAGAAATTCCTACCATTGAACTCATGAGTGTTTGTTGTGTAATACAAGGTACTTATGAGGAATTGGGATCTCAATACCACTAAAGAAACCTGGTAAGGTTTCTCACTTACCATAGTGAGGGTTATGGTATTCGAATAAATTGTAAGAGCACATAATTAGATATAAAGTCCTTATCTAGTTATGAATGTCATCTTGAGTGGTTTGCTTATATGTTTTAATAATATATGTTTTATTATGGCTTCAAATTTATCATTGCGGGGCATTTTAGATGCCAATAAGTTGACCGGTCCCAATTATGTGGACTGGTTAAGGAACCTAAGGATAGTATTATACTCAGGAGAAACTTTCTTATATTCTTAATTTTCTAGATCCATAGCTGACTGGAGAGGATGCTTTTTGAGGAGGAAGGGCCACACATAAAATGTAGCTAAATGACAGCATGACTGTCAGGTGTATCATATTGGCCTCAATGAGCAATGAGCTTCAGAGGCAACATGAAGAGATGGAACCTCAGTCCATATTGCTTAATCTTAAGGAGCTTTATAGAGAGCAAAGTAGGGTAGCTTAGTACGAGATATCGAAGCAGTTGTTCTGAGCCCGTGTGAGTGAGGGTTCATCTATTCAAGCCGATGTTTTGAAAAGATTGACTTAATCACCGATTAGGTCAATTAGGGTTTGTAATGGATGGTGAACTCAACCAAGACTTGATCCTACAGTCACTCCTAGATTCCTTCTCTCAGTTTGTTTTAAATTATCATATGAACAAACTGAATATTTCTTTGCCTGAGCTGCTTAATATGCTTAAGACAACAGAGAGCCATTTTAAGGGAGATAAGGCTCATCTTCTTCTTGTTGATTGGAAGAAGAAACAGGCAATGAAGAAGTGTTTGAAAAAGAATTTAACCCTAAAAGGAACATCCAGAAGAAGAAGAAAGCAAAGAAGGCTGTTAATGATTGAGCTTATTTCCACTGCGACAAGCTGGGGCATTGGAAGAAAAATTGCAAGACATATCTTGCAAGTGTAAAGCAATGCCGGAGGAGCATCTAAAGATTTGTATATGATACAAACAATTTTTCATTGAGTTGCTTCTATTTCTAATTCATGGGTATTAGATACGCATGTGGGGTCATATTTGTAAGATTTCATTACAGGGACTCCATAGAATTAAAGTTTGAAGAAAGGTGACTTCGAGCTATATGGCGCAAGTGGTGAAGCCATGTACCTTGAAGCAGTGGGCACCTATCTTTTATTATTACCTTCGGGTAATATATTAAGTTAGAAGATTGTTACTATGTTCCAAATGTTGTAAGGAATATTATTTGTGTACCCTTGTTATTACGACAAGGATTTGAAATAAGTGTAAAGAGCAGTGGCTGCTCTATTCTTTATTCTAATAAAATATTTGACATGATTATTTTATTAATGGTCTTTTAACTTTAGAACTCAATGATAAAATATTACTTATTGATAACAGAAAAGAAAGATAGATAATGTCATGTCACATTTCTTTGCATTGCCGATTAGGTCATATAAGTGAGTCAAGGATAAACAAGTTAGTCAAAGATAATTACTTTGATCCTTATGATTTTCAATCATTAGGAACTTGTGAGTCTTGCCTCATAGGTAAAATGACCAAGTCTCCATTCACTGGACATGGAGACAGGGCAACTGAATTATTAGATCTTATACATACTGATGTATATGGATCCATGACAACTCAGGCCAGAGTTGGATACTCTTATTTCATCACGTTTATTGATGACCATCTTAGTTTGGACATGTGTATCTGATGAAACACAAGTCCGAAGCTTTGATAAGTTTGAAGAGTATCAAAGTATGGTTGAGACAAATATGACATAGTATTAAAACTCTTTGTTTTGATTAAGGAAGAGAATACTTCTAGTAAGTTTCTAACCATCTTAAGAACAAAGGCATAATCTCTGAATGGACTCCTTCTTATACACCCCATTAAATGGTGTACAAGAAAGGAGAAATCGCACATTGTTAGACATTGTGAGGTCCATGATGAGCTTCATAGATCTTCCTATTTCCTTCTGGGATATGTCTTGGAAACTACTGCTTATATTTTGAACAGGGTGCCATCAAAGTCAATGACTAGCACTCCATATAAGGTATGGAATGGCACGACTAAATCTTAAATACTTGAAGATTTGGAGTTGCTATGCTTATGTCAAGAATAATTTTGGACATAGTTAAGTGCTAGGACTGACAAATACAGGTTCGTTGTTATCCCAAAGAGGATATTGGATACCTCTTTTATCATACTACTGACAAAAAGTATTTCAGTAGACATGCTACATTCTTGGAGCAAGAATTTATCCAAGAAAGAAGTAGTGGAACAACACTTGAACTTATGATGTTCAACCAAAAACCAATTCCTGAAGAGTCCTCAAAGAAATTCCTTAACCAAAGGTTCTTGTTAATCAAGAACAGTCACAAACACACACTTCCTCTCCGAAGGTCAGAGAGGGTATGGGGTGCCCATAGAGATGGCTTTGTCATGGAAATGACATGAGCCAGTATCATTCAGGATGATGATCCTGAATTTATATGGAAGCTATCGAGAGTAGAGACTCTGATAACTGGCTAATGCCATAAAATCTGAAATGGACTCCATGTATTCCAATCAGGTTTGGACCTTGGAGATCCCCTAAAAAGTTAACCCATAGAGTGTAAATGGGTGTTCGAGAAGAAGATTAGAGCAGATGGTCAACTAGATACCTACAAGACCAGGATAGTGGCAAAAGGTTTCAGACAAAGGCATGGTTTGACTATGATGAAACATTTTCACCAATAGCAATGCTCAAGTCCATCAGGATTTTGCTTGCAATAGCAGAATACTATGATTATAAAATCTAATAGATTGACATAAAAACTGCTTTAAACCGCTTTCCTTAATGGATTCTTGAGAAGAAGTCTATATATCACTACTAGAAGGGTTGTCTCAAGTGGGAGTCCAAACCAAGTATGCAAACTTAAAGATCCATATATGGATTAAAGCAAGCATCGAGGAGTTAAAACATCTATTTGATGAAGCAATCAAAGAGTTTTGGTTTTATAAAATATGGATGAACCTTGTCTGTATAAAACCCAAATGGGAGTGCAATTATCTTTTTGGTTATGTATTCCATGACATACTATCTTTGGAAAAGATATCCCAATGTTACAATCGGTCAAACTTGGCTATCATCAAAGTTTTCCATTAAGGATCTAGGAGACATCCTATATTAGGGATAAAGATCTAAGAGATATGCTAGGCTTATCCCAATCCAGGTACATTGACTTAGTGTTGAAGATATTCAACATGGACGGAAGTAAGAAGGGTTACTTACCTATTAGTCATGGTATACATCTCTCCAAGAAAATGTCTCCTAAGACATCTAAAGAAAGAGAGAGGATGGCTATGATTCCTTATGCTTCGTCTATAGGATCGATTATGTATGCCATGTTTATGTATCAAGCCTGATGTTGCTTATGCCTTGGCATAGTAAGCAGGTTCCAAGCAGATCTAGGAGAGGATCATTGGAAAGCTATGAAAAATATTCTTAAGTACTTGAGAAGGACTAAGGATGTTTTTCTCCAATATTATGGATCAGAATTAAAACTAAAAGGATATACAAATTCTAGTTTTCAATCAGATCCAGATGATAACAAATCTATATCAGGGTACGTCTTCACCCTATATGATGGTGCAGTGAGATGGAAGAGTATAAAGCAGTCGACTGTAGCTGACTCAGTCATTGAGGCAGAATATATAGCAGCAAGTAAAGCCACGAAGGAAGCTATCTAGATAAAGAAATTCATCCGGGATAGGTGTGGTTCCTGAAATACAACAACCAGTGCCACTATATTATGATAACACTAGAGTTATTATGCAAGCTAAGGAACCAAGGTCTCATCATAAGTCTAAGCACATCCTAAGAGTTTCTACCTCATTTGGGAAATCATAGGAAGACAAGATGTTGTCATCGAACGAGTTGATACAAAGAACAATATAGCAGACCTATTCACTAAAGCACTACCTCAGTAGTAGTTTGATCACTACTTAGATTGTATGGGTATAAAATACAAGGGTGATTGGATTTAGTGCAACTAGTAGATTGAAAGAAAAATACCCTCAAAGCCAATCTTTGTAAGGGTATTTTTGTAATCTTCTAACACTTGTATGAATTATTTTATTACTAAAAGGCATTTTGTTTCATTATATTGATGTGTCTTATTTAAAGATTATGATGAACCCCGTAGGTTAGGACAAAGGAATTAGGATTTAGGGAGATCATAATGGTGAGACCTAAGTTCCTATAAATTCTAATCTAAAATGTTCCTACTTATTGGATCATCGATTCATGGATCGATGCTTCTAAAAAGACTAGCTTATCCTATATATGCTCAATGGATAAGGTGGTTGGTCTCCCATCTACTTGTGTAGCGATACTAATACAAGGTTAAGGGTGCTCATTAGGGTATGAGTTTACTAAACTGATCCATATTGAAAATATCTTATGGAAGTTTACTACTTGTCAAGAGATAGTTCTCATAGTGAAGTTATGCAAGTGTCTTAAACCTGAGATCAGCATGGTCCGTATGCACACTAAGCCATGTTTTGTTCATACTCATTCATGATATTGAGTCATGTATGGGATATTCTTGGATATGGTGGAAGGTGTATGAGGTATGAGTAGATCAACAAGGAATCGATCATTCTTATTAAGAGGAAATATTATCCCAATAATCTCTTTGATTGATGACTCAGGGAGTCTTTGATCAAGCAGGATGAATTAGAAGTGTTTACTAATCAGTCATTAGTAGAGTCTTCATTATTGAATTGAGATTTGAAATGACGAAGTGCTAGGGTTTGACAATTATTCATACTCATCACTTATTCGGGATAATGGGAGATCGAAAGATTAAGTGTACAGCAACTTTCACTGAAGGGTATTTTGATACTTTCCATCAAATTTCTCATCTTCTGGGTAGGCATGACAAGTTGCTAGACATCATTTAATGTTTGTAGGTTTTCATGAATCAATGGAAGAATTAATGAGTCAATTTGGAAATTGGTTCGATTTGGCAACTTGGGTCAGCCTTATTTGCTAACTAGGTCAATCAGTTTTGATTGGATTTAAACAGCTTGGACCGAACTACTACTGGCTAGATGTTGAAGCTAGGGTCACACACATTAGAGAATTGGCCTAGGAAGTCAATTGATATTTTATTAGGGTCATGGGATCCTAATTGGTTAGCTAGATTATATACTAGAATGTGTAGGTTAACCTAGCTCCTAACATAATTGAATTTGGTCTATAAGGTTGCTTAATAGGCTAACTGATGCAGGAATAATATATGCTATATTTTTCATGTATTAGGCTTTAAGTTAGGAGTTTGTATCCTGAATTTCAAGCCAGGTTATTAAGTAGGGAGTTTTATAGAGTTTTTGGAAGCACAGGCATGCAGAACTAAACCCTAAAAGTGAAGAAACAAGATCGCCAAGGCTAAGAATCCCTATTTAAGGCTAGTTCTTCTATAATACCACTACTAGAGGAGTCTAGAGAGTGTACCTGTCAGAGATTTGGAGATCGATCCATGAAGAGTTTGCTCTACGCTCTCAGATGCAGCTTGAAAAAATAAGCCGTAGACCCTGCAGATTCACGGCTTTTAATCCAGTGTCCCGAAAGCTTGCCGATTGGAATCTTGGATTCGTGAACTCTAAGGGACCTGTAAATCATCTAATAAGGATTAGAAATTAGAGAAGAAATAAGTGTGAAGGCTAAAGAACAAAAAGGGAAGGAAGGCTTAGAAGTGGGCGACCAAGAGATGAAGAGGCAGGCAGCTTGGAGACAGGGCACAGGGATCACATAGATACCCTAAGGGATCACAAAGATACCCTTAACCACACAAATTCACTCAGAATTCATACCAAGTTTGAGAAGAACTCAAGAAAGTTTTCATATTCATTACCATTCAATATACATGAGGAGGGGGCCTTTAAATAGGCTTACAAAATTGGGCTCCAAGTAAGGGCATACAAGAGAATTTCCACTAATCCTTTTCCATCTCAAAAACATAGAGATTTCCACTCCCAAATAGGTTCAAACTCCCTCTTCTCACTAGGATTACTCCTCTCTTCTCTTTGACTTGGTCTAAGGGAGGTGACCGTAAGTGGCACCAACATGAGAGGTGACCATAAGGAGGGCACTGAAATTGAGGATGGGCCAGGCTTGTGGCGGCCCATTTTAGTGCTGGGCAGGCTTTAGGGTTCTCCTGGTATCCATCTCATCCTGGTGGGCTGATGTACTTGTCGTCCATGTCATCAATGATAACTCCAAGACTCCTTCCATGCTTCTCAGTGGCACAATATGTGGATGATTGGATTCTTGCAGTGGTTGGAGTATTATGCTGACTGGCTTCATAAGTGACTTGAGTCTTCTTACAAAATTAGACTAGACTCAATTAAGACTTACAAAATTGGACTGGACTCATAAAACTCAAACTTACAGGACTCATAAGGATCACTAAGCTCCAAAAACTTGACTTAATACTCTAATTACAGGACTCAAATATAAAAAGGCCCAAATGAGATGTAGAGGCCAAGGTACAAACTCAAGTATAACAAAGCCTGTAAACAATACTCATTGCCCAATAGAGGACATAAATGGCTAACACAGCCAGATTATTTCACTTAAAGATAAAATCGAAATCATGGCTAAAGAACTTAAACTCAGGGACTATGGTAAACTAGGGTTGACTTGATGCCCCCATTAATTCTCTCAGGATGGGAGAAACTCGACACCATTGAGTATAGGGTAGTCTGGTGCTGGCAGTAAGTCTTGTGGAGTGCTGCTGTGACCTCTCAAGTAATCCATGAATCATCAGATTCTAGTCAAACTTGCCATTGGACTAGGTAGCGTTGATAGTCATTGCCCGGGTCATGATACTTGATCATCCAGGATACGCTTGATCTGTATTCTTCTCTTAGGCAAATTTAGTGGACAATCAGGTAAGGTTTCTCTCTCAAGGATAGTGAGGTCCAAAAATCTCACTAGGAATCACTGCCAGTTTCCTATACTCAACCAAGTCCACGATATTAAAGGTAGAGCTAATGCCTAAATCAAAGGGTAGATCAAGCACATGGGCATTGGTTCCACTTTTTTTATCACTCTAAAGGTTCAACTGTACAAGCATGAAGCTGAAACCATAACAAAATTTCCTACATTAAATTATGTTGCCCAGGTGGCTACCCAAGAGGGGGGTGAGTTGGAATTTAAAAAATTTAAAGCAGATAATGTGCAATTAAAAATTTCTTATAAAGTGTTAGGTACTGTGAGAGAGTAGTAAATTGCAGAAGCAAAATAAGAATGAAGAAGCACAACACAAACACACCAAATTTATAGTGGTTCGGAGCAACCCAGCTCCTATGTCCACTACCCAAGATACCACTTGGGATTTTCACTATATTCACACCCAAATACAGTAGGATTATTTTACAGGATCACAATTCAAAACCTTTGCACTTTGGTTTAAACGAGATCACTAAAGAAAACCCAACACCCTTTGATTTTAAACAGGATCACCAAAGAAACCCAACTTGGTTTTCACAAGATCACCAAGAACCTAACTTGGTTTTACCAGAATCACCAAGAACCCAACTTGGTTTTACCAGGATCACCAAGAACCCAAAACTTGGTTTTTATCAAAGGCTCACCAAAAATCTAATTAGTTTTCAATCAGGCTCACCAATAACCCAAACAATTCAAGAAATGAATTGAAATAGATGTAACAATAAATGACAACTCAATTTATCGGATAGTTGCCGGTGTAGCTTGATAGAAGTCCACTTGGATTGCACTTGAATGAGCTTTAATCGCTTTAGTGGCTTCTTTTGAAATTGCTTCAAGCTTCATATTAGAGTTGGTGAAGGCTTGAAGGCTGACTTGAATGCTCTTGTGCTCTCTTGCTTGTTGGTAGGATATTCAATATAGCTTCAAAACTTTTAAGAACTTTCAAAAACTTGCTTTGAGAGAAGTTCAAATCCCTCAAATATAAGGTCTTCCATTACTTCAAGGTAGTTCTAGCCATTATAGACCGTTGGAAAGTGATTTGAAACCATTGGAGCACTTTTTGGTATTCAAAAAGAAATTCTGGTACTAGCCGTTAGATAACTGAAAGTGATATTCGAGTCGGCTTGGATTCCTTCGAGTCGGCTTGGATCTTTCAAGTCAGCTTGGATCCTTCGAGTCAATACATCGAGTCGCCAAATCATCTGTGTAGTCGGCTCGATGTCTCAAGGTGCAAAACTTTACTCTGGATGAGTCGACTCTTAATAGCTCAGGTCGACTCGAACTTATATCTTTGAAAATCTTGAACTCGAGGAGTTAGCTTTTTTGATCTTTGGTCGGCTCTTCTTCTCAGGTTCTGAAATCATCACTCTCGAAGAGTCGGCTCGATGCAGTTCAGGTCGACTCACTTTCTTAGGTCTTCAAAATTAGGTCTGGCAGAGTCGGCTCTTTCTGGTTTGGGTCGGCTCGCCTGGCTGTTCTCAGAAATCTTCAAAAACTGGACTCTGGAGGAGTTAGCACGGACATATTCTAGTCGACTCAAATTTACTAGAGTTGGCTCGGTTACCTTCAAGTCGGCTTGGATTGCTGCGTACCAGAATCCTTGTTACGTGCCATAAGGTGGAGTCGGCTCTTCAACATGCTAGGTCGGCTTGAGTAACTTCTTTAAAATTTTTACAATTGAACTTAAAGAAAAACTCTCACAACACTCTTACATTTTTCAAGCATACCAACTCAAAATATTTTAAGGCACAAACACAGAGAAGTAACCCTTTTTCATGATTTTTTCTTAGCCTTTTCATTGGGTTCTTCTTTACAAAATTAGATTATAACACAACTCAAATCAAGAACTAAAGATGTAGGAGTTGAAGTTTGAACAAATAAACTGTCCTACAAAAACATGTAAACCACTTGAATAGTTGTTAGAAATAAATGTACATGCTCCAATAATGTTTTGTTATCATCAAAATCACTTATGGGGTCAACAATCTTCCTCTTTTTGATGATGACAAAATACTGGGCATGAAAAATTCTTTACACTTACATGTATAAATATATTTGAAAGTAAATATTTACATGTATCTGAGCTAACTATATTTGTAAATAAGTATTAGAGCTCTAAAGATGAAATTGTATAGTATTGATGTTAGTGCTTTGTGTATTTCAAAGTACTAGACTTTGCAAGCTTCATAAAGTCAGAATTAGCACAAACATGGAGTATCAAAGTTTGAAATTGAAAGAATTTAGACTAATTTTAAAGCAATTAGAGCAAAAGAAGGGTTTAGAATTAAAGCCATTCTTTTAAGAGAATCTACCCCTTTCTGTAGGTTTTGAAATAATATAGCAGTTAGGTCCATTTGAATACTATCACTTTTATGCTCTCCCTTCTTAATTCTTTTATACACTTTAAGAATACTTGAATAAGAAGCTCAACATAGATATCAAAATTTTCATGACAACTCAATTATAGATACCAATCTTCCATTTTTCTCATTTCTTCCCCTTTTTGTCAATCAATCAAAAAGGTATGTTTAATAAAGCTCAGATTTTGAAATAGACAGAGAAAGTATTTAATATTTATTTGAGATAATTTCACTGTCTCAAAATTGAAATTCTAATTAAAATTTCATCATGTTGTATCAAAAATATTATATGAATAGAAGGATATCACATGACAACAACAAAAATTACTAAAAGAACTTTCATTTCATTGATAAGAAAGTACATTCATTCAGTAGAAGATAAAAGGTAGAATATTCATATATCAAAAAGTTAGAAGTACAAAGAAGTGATCAATCATAACCAAAAGACTAACTAACTACCTATTCTTCTTCTTCACTAGAGGAAGAGGAGCCAACCTCTATAACCTTATCAGAGATCTTAGTTTTCAGGGGTTTAAATCTTAAATCCCTGAATCTAGTTCTAACAGGGGCTCTAAATGCCTTTGTCGTTTTAGCCTTGGGTTTCTTCTTGGTCACAACAGGTTTGCGTTTGACTGAGGGTGGATCAGATGAAGGAATAGGAGAAGGAGTCTCAAGTGACTCTTTGATGATCTGTGCAGGACTATCTTCAGTAGTGACTGTTTTCCTTCTGAGATTGTAGCAAAATACTTCTGACTTGTTTAAAATCCTTCATTTCCTTTTCTATTTTCTTCTTGTGAAGCTTCTGTTTAGATCTTATTTTCTGCAAGCTGGCATTAACTGTATTTTTCATTTCATCAATTGTAGAATTCATGCGATCTGTCAATGAATTTGAGATAGTTTCCATCTTCTAAAATATTAGCTTCTTAAGGTTAAATGGAGTAATCATTATACCTTCAGATCTGTCTTCAACAGTAGTAGCTTCATCATCTTCTGAGGAGTAGCAGCAAACTGACTAGACACTTTCTTTATCCATACTCCTTCTTGTAATTTGTAACCCATTCTTTTCAGTGAATTGAAGGAATAAGTGTCAGAGAGATGTAGAGGCTTGCCTATCTCATTGGTTAGATAAATTCCAGCTTCTTCAAATAGTAAGGTAAAAACCAACCCGTAGGGTTGGCAGGCTTTAACTTTCCTAGCTGCTTCAGTCATTTGAATCATCATTATATAAGGAAGGTTAAGGGGCTTCTTCTATCAAATGTCCCATAAAAGTCATGTCTTTCTCGCTTACCCAGTCAAAATGATCAGTTCTGGGAAGAAATATTATACTGACCATATTATGAAGAAGCCTCATTTCCTTTGATAGTAAGTTGGCCTGAACATGTTGAACGGAGCACACATCTTCTTTTTCCAAAATAAGCTTTAGAGTGTGTTCTTTATCCAGTAGGGTAAGCTCGGTGGCACCGTCCGTTGACATTTGAATAAGGCTACCCAACTTTTCTTCATCCATAATGACTTTCACTCCCTTAATAGTTGATTCCAAATGATATTCTTTAAGAACTATATTTTCATAGAAAATCCATACCAGTGAGGGGTAAGTTAAACTGTCCAATGAACATAAATGCTTCCAACCCTAGCTGTCTATCCATCTTCCGATCCTCATTTCCATTTATTCTAGAAACGAGAAATCTATCCTTCTTCCGCAAGTAATGGGCCGATTGGCCATAGCGGTAATCTGTCTGGGAGGGGGAGTTTCTTCTTCTTGTTGCTCAGGAGTGGTACACCTTTTCTGCTTTTCTCCTTTTCCTTTTGCATATTCACTGCGTGTGCTTGATTCACCTACTTGAAGAATCTTCCTTGTAGATCTTCGTGGAGCCTTTGCAGTGGGATTTAGGAAATTAAGGATCTTGGAATGGTTCTTGAGAGATTGGTAAAGGTTTTGAGTGGAGTAGGGTGAGTTTGAAGTGAAAATAGAAAGAGTTAAGTTCACAGAAAAGATTAAACGAAACTATTTAACCAGTGAATTTCAGACCTTCGAGTCAACTCACTCAGCCCTAAAAGCATCCGAGTCGACTTGACCAGAGTAAACTCAGAACAATCAGAACACTGAGTCGGCTAGGCAAGATATCAGGTTGACCTAGTCAGCTCGACCAGAGCAAGATCAGAAATTTCAGACATTCGGGCTGGCTCGACCAGAGCAAGTGATGCAGAATGAAAGAAGAGATGATGCGATGCGGAAATAAATTAAGATTAATTCTTTTTTTTTTTATATATTTTAGAAATTGGCTTTGACTCAAAGGAAAGCTAAACTAAATTGAAAGAAACTAGGTAATAATTGAAAGCACAATTTAAAAGAAACTAGGTTATCAGAGTGGTTCAGAAGTAACAGATCGCAAAGGGTTGAGAAACTCCCAAACCTAGGGTTTTGCTCTGAACTTTCAACAGGACAGAATAAAGAGAAAAGAATGGTTACAAACCAGACAGTGATCTTCACGGAGTTTGGTGGAAGAACTCTCTCGACCAGATTGTTGGATCCTCGGATTCGGATATCTTCATAATGGATCCTCCAATACTGGTCCTGTGGTTGAGTCGGCTTCTCCTGAACTCAAGATCTGGGAAAGAAGAAGAACAAGTGATGGAATCAGATACTCAAGTAAGGATTTACCAGATTGAAGAACTTGAAAGCTGATGTTGCTGAAATCCGGATTCTCCTAAAGGTTGATCTGGCTCCCTCTGGAATTTGCTCTGAATCTGAAGTATCTGGACTGGACCCGGATGCTGGTGGTCGGCCTTGACTTGAAGAGAGTGGTCGTGAGAGGTGGGATAGGCTAGGGCTTGGTGGAAAGAA
This sequence comes from Areca catechu, assembly GCA_021397845.1. Lineage (NCBI taxonomy): Eukaryota > Viridiplantae > Streptophyta > Magnoliopsida > Arecales > Arecaceae > Areca > Areca catechu. The sequence goes on along the minus strand of CM038052.1, from coordinate 137,916,376 downwards.
AAGGATGATGGGCGGCTAGGGTTTGGGAGTGAAGTGGCTAACTTAGGGTTTGGGGTTTGGAGATCTCACACCTCCTCAAGGTTCCTGGGGAACCCGGATTTACTCCCTCACGGAGCTCAACACCTGGATGCAAGTGCGGAAGAGAGAAAACACAGAGTTTGCTCACACAAAAGTTTGAATTCATTCATCAGATTACTTTCAAATTTACAAGAAGGGTTTAATTTATAGCACTTTACAAGAGAGCAGGATTTTACATCTTCCCATGTGGGACTAATAGGGTGGATCTTCAAATTAGGTTTGTAGGATCAATTCCCACACATATGGCCGGCCAAAAGGTTCCATAAATGTTGATTGGTGGCTTCAAAAGGAAAGTGGGTGGCGCCTCCTAGCCTTGCTCTTCAAGAAAAAATATTTTTCCTTCCATGCTCGGTTTTATTTGGAATTACTTGGGCGCCTCCTAGTCTTCCTCCCCAAGCTTTGATCCTTTCTTTTCATAGCTTGGCTCTTATGGAAACTCTTTGGCCGCTCCCTTGAATTGTGGATCCCAGATTGTCTTCTCCTTAAGTGGCGCATGAGAGAAGGGACCTGTTATCTTGTGGTGTGGGTTCCAGAGCATACTGGATGGAGATATGGCACCCCCTGGACTCAGGCGTGTGGCTAGGAGTGTGGCTGGGAGTGTGGCGCCCACTTGCTTGGCCTTGAGAGAAAATGTGACACCCTGGAGAAGTCATAGACCACTACTGAGTCAACATGACTCAACAAAATTAAATTGCAGGGACATACAGACTCAAGCTAAAATTGAGTTGACCGAGTCAACCCTTATTACAAAACCAGGAAACCCTAATTCTTTGGGCAAGGTCAATCAGAGATCCAGATGGAGCCCTGAAGTCTTCTTCTGAGTCTGGTGCCCGCACCAATTCTCCCGGGGTGGGAGGAACTCGACCTTGACGAGTATGGATCAAGTTGGCTCTGGTATCTCCAAGAGGTCTGGATCCAATTCTTGTAATTCTTCTCGGGAGATCCAAGAGTCATCAGAATCTGGCCTTCCTTGCCAGCGGACCAGGTATCTTTGGTATCCTCGATTACGAGTAGAGATAACCTGATCATCCAGGATCTTTTCAATGCTCTTTCCTCGCAGGCCAGTTTGTTGGTGGACACACAGGGTTGGGTTCACTCTCAAGAGCAGGATTAGGCTCAAAACGCTCACTAGGAATCACAGCTGGCTCTTTATACTCTACTAGGTCTGTAATGTTGAAAGTGGAGTTAATGCTTAGTTCTGAAGGCAACTCGAGCACATAGGCATTGGACCCTACTCTCTTCACCACTCTAAATGGTCCAGCTCCTCTAGCATGTAACTTTCTAACGGTTCCAGGAGGAAACCGTTCAGGCCTTAACCTAATCATTACATAGTCTCCCTCAACAAAAGTTTTGACTCGCCTTTGAGAATCAGCCAACTTCTTATAAGTTTCGTTACTTAAATTATTTTGGCATAAATTTCTTTATGCAAGTCTTTTATATGCTGTGCAAAAACTTCAGCAGACTCTGAGATCATTTGTGGACTGGTAAAGGAGCTAGGTCAAGAGGTGTGTGAGGTTTGTAACAATGCATAATTTCAAATGGACTCTTACCTGTAGACCTATTGATCGAGTCATTGAATGCAATTTCAGCCCTAGACAAAATACAAATCCCAATTCCTGGTGCTCTCAATCAAACCAAAATCTGAGACAATGTCCTAAACTCGACTGACGATGCATTCCTAAAGAATGGACTTTATTCAAAGGAACCCTAGGTCTAAACCTAACAAACTATGGCTCTCTAGGTTTGACCTTGGGTCGGAGGATGGCATGCAGAGCATGAAATCTTATCATCGGTGCCTAGTAGGTGCCATAAGGTCTTCCAGATGTAGGTGGCAAACCTAATAGGTTCTGACACGTGGTTCACTCTAAAGACTTCGACAAAGTATACTTGGATGGTGTATGAAGCATTGGAAGTCCTAGAGAAAGGGAGGAGATATGAGGTGGAGTCTCGAATTACCTGTTGACTAAAGGTGGTGACCTGAAGATTTGAATGGTGATATATGAGTGTCAACTGGTCATCCTTACGAAAGGAAAAGTTTGCTACTCCCAGGAATGGATCAAGAGATTGTTCGGGAAGTAGCCTAGGACATGTGATTGCAACAGTTAAGGTTTGTTCTCTAAGCAAATAATGATCCACTTTTTGAAGAACTGGATTAGAGAATGATTCATGGAAGGGCTTATAGATGATGACCTCAAGACTTGAAATTTGACCTATGGGTGAGGAAAGGTACTCTATAGAAGGGTAGGTCAGTCATGCAAAGGAAGGGGTCTGGGGCCATAAGGAGGACTTCTACAGGACTGGGTGAATCAATCCGCTCAAGACAAGGATGTTCGACTGAGATTATGGGAGAGACCTTAGTGGCTGGGCATGGGACAAGGTCCAATTGTAAGAGGCTTGATTCAGTCATCCTAAGGAAAGGATCTACCATAGGGTGGGCAAACTTAAACAGTTTAGTGCAAAGATCTTCAATTGGTACTTGGGGAATGACTGTCATTAGAGGGTACGAACTGATAGCTCGGGCTAACACTATGAGTTCTTCCTGGGGGTATTTGACTAAAGGAACCTGGTTCTCACAAATCTCTTGAATTTCTGAACTAGGTCCTACCACTTGGTTGCTCTCCAAGGTCTCCTCAGTTAATGAACCAATAGTATCAATGTCACATTCTTCAAGATCTTCCCCCTCATATTCATCAACTAGACTCAAGGCAGCATCATATACTTCCTCGATGCCATCTTCAATGGGTTTCGGGTCAACTGATTCTGGGCTTGTCATACCTAACCTTTCTTCCTCACTGGTAGGCTTGGGTTCTCCCTCATTAATGTCATCCTTAGGATTCTTACCACTTAGCTGTGCACAAGCCAGTCCTATGCATGGGCACTGACTAGATTATGGCCTCTTTCTCCACAAAACCAACATTCTTGCGATATAGGAACCTGGGTCACACTGGGTTTCAAGCTAGTAGAGACCTTACTTGGGCATGGGTGTGGATCTAAATGGTTTGATCTAGAAGACTTGGGTTGTTGAGTGACTGGTCTAGAATATTGTAAGGACCTCTCATAGACACGATCAACACTATAGATATCATGGTTAGGCTTCCTAAGGTTATGCTCGATATCATGGTATAAGGTCCTCCTAGGCTCCTGGCATGGGTGAGGTTGGGGTCTATTAAATTTTGGATCAGGGGTCCAATTGATGATGTCTAGTTTCTCAAGTACTTGGACTCGATCTCTAAACTGGGTAAAATTCTCATTCATATCCTGACTTAATTTGTTCATACTCTCAGTAAGAGCTCTAACCATGGCCTCTAAATCAGGTTGGGTTTGACCAGGTTGGTAGGGTACTCCTTTCCGGGTGGACATGATGATGCAAGCAAGCACACCAAATGAGACTCGACTGAAATGACTACGGGCTAACTAGACCTAGAGCCCAAACTAGATGCCCAATCAGAGTGGCAAGCTAGCCTGTAGTAACTCGGGACTCAGCCAGGCAGGTGTAAGGGGAGTGTTAGGTCCCTAATTGCCAATCCTAGACACCAATCAGAGATTGGCCAGGTAGGCGGACCAGCACACAAGCCCTTCGAGATAGAATCCCTGAACTACCGTTCTAGACATTGAGTACAAAGCACACACAGAGTAACTAGACAAACTGACTCAACATTAGCCTAGACCCGACTTGTTGGTGTCCCTAGCCCACTAGGGCAAATTAAGTCTAATAAATTTTAAAATTAGGCTTAGGATCGAATGAATGGGTGGTGGTTTGGGGCTAAGGAGAGGTTATCAACTCCTTCCCTTATCTTAGATGCTCAATTGCCCTTAAGATGAATTAAGAGATGATCACTCAAAAAAATTGAATTGCAGAAACACAGAAACAGATTTACTATAATTTAACTCTCTGAAATTTTACAGAAACCAATAAATTACAGTAAAATTGTATAAACTTGTTTCAATTATACTGGTTCTATCAAAACAAAAATCATACAATTTAGAGTTACCTTCAATGAGAAACAATTCCTGTAACAGGGTAGTTACAGACTAAAAACAGAATGCTTCCCCCGTTTACAATTCCTGCTACGAAGTTGTAACCCAGTGGATCCCCTACACACCCTAGGAACACCCCATGGAATGGGAGGAGGAGGCTTGCACCTTGCTTCATTCCTAGGACCGGACGTCCTGGGGAGTCTACTTCGAGCAGACAAAGTAAAAAAGAGAGACACTCAAAACATGCAAGCAAGTCAGAAACCTAGACAGGGCTCTGATACCAAAATTGATGCAGAACGAAAGAAGAGATGATGCGATGCGGAAATAAATTAAGATTAATTCTTTTTTTTTATATATATTTTCAGAAATGGCTTTGACTCAAAGGAAAGCTAAACTAAATTGAAAGAAACTAGGTAATAATTGAAAGCACAATTTAAAAGAAACTAGGTTATAAGAGTGGTTCAGAAGTAACGGATCGCTGGGGATTGAGAAACTCCCAGACCTAGGGTTTTGCTCTAAACTTTCAACAGGACATAAATAAAGAGAAGAGAAGGATTACAGACCAGACAGTGATCTTCACGGAGTTTGGTGGAAGAACTCTCTCGAGCAGATTGTTGGATCCTCGGATTCGGATATCTTCGCAATGGATCCTCCAATACTGGTCTTGTGGCTGAGTCGGCTTCTCCTGAACTCAAGATCTGGGAAAGAAGAAGAACAAGTGATGGAATCAGATACTCAAGGAAGGATTTACCAGATTGAAGAACTTGAAAGCTGATGTTGCTGAAATCCGGATTCTCCTAAAGGTTGATCTGGCTCCCTCTCGAATTTGCTCTGAATCTGAAGTATCCGGACTGGACCCAGATGCTGGTGGTCGGCCTTGACTTGAAGAGAGTGGCCGTGAGAGGTGGGATAGGCTAGGGCTTGGTTGAAAGAAAAGGATGATGGGCGGCTAGGGTTTGGGAGTGAAGTGGCTAACCTAGGGTTTGGGGTTGGAGATCTCACACCTCCTCAAGATTCCTGGGGAACCCGGATTTACTCCCTCACGGAGCTCAACACCTGGATGCAAGTGCGAAAGAGAGAAAATACAGAGTTTACTCATACAAAAGTTTGAATTCATTCATCAGATTACTTTCAAATTTACAAGAAGGGTTTAATTTATAGGACTTTACAAGAGAGCAGGGTTTTACATCTTCCCATGTGGGACTAATAGGGTGGATCTTCAAATTAGGTTTGTAGGATCAATTCCCACACATATGGCCGGCCAAAAGGTTCAAAAAATGTTGATTGGTGGCTTCAAAAGGAAAGTGGGTGGCGCCTCCTAGCCTTGCTCTTCAAGAAAAAATATTTTTCCTTCCATGCTCGGTCTTATTTGGAAGTATTTGGGCGCCTCCTAACCTTGCTCTTCAAGAGAAATTTCTTTCCTTTCATACCTGGTTTTATTTGGAATTACTTGGGCGCCTCCTTGTCTTCCTCCCCAAGCTTTGCTCCTTTTTTTTCATAGCTTGGCTCTTATGGAAACTCTTTGGCTGCCCCCTTGAATTGTGGATCCCAAATGTCTTCTCCTTAAGTGGCGCATGAGAGAAGGGACCTGCTATCTTGTGTTGTGGGGACAGAGCATACTGGATGGAGATGTGGCGCCCCTGGACTCAGGCGTGTGGCTGCGAGTGTGGCTGGGAGTGTGGCGCCCACTTGCTTGGCCTTGGGAGAAAATGTGACACCCTGGAGAAGTCCTAGACCACTACTGAGTCAACATGACTCAACAAAATTAAATTGCAGGGACATACAGACTCAAGCTAAAATTGAGTTGACCGAGTCAACCCTTATTACAAAACCAGGAAATACTAATTCTTCGGGCAAGGTCAATCAGAGATCCAGATGGAGCCCTGAAGTCTTCTTCTTAGTCTAGTGCCCGCACCAGCAAGATTGCTCGAGTCGACTCAAACAGAAACTTTCCATTGAAAACGAAATGTTTCAAAAATTGATTTCAATCAAATGAAATTTCAAGGAAAGTTGTTCAACAGACATGAGTAGTTGTAGGAGGTTTTCTAGATAATTTTTTCTTAGTTTTTGAAAGAAAATTGGGTTATCTAAATCTAGAAAGGGTCATAAAGCCCTAATTCTCCTCTAAGCAATTCAAATCTATCCTGGTTCAGTGGCTTAGTAAAAATGTCAGCTAATTATTTCTCAGTAGGGATAAACTCTAGTTCTATGTCACCATTCAAAACATGGTATCTAATAAAATGGTATCTAATCTCTATGTGCTTAGTCCTAGAATGCTGAATAGGATTTTTGGTCAAAATTTATAGCACTTGTGTTATCACATTTGATAAGAATTTTGTATTGTGTAATACCAAAGTCTTCTAGTTGTTGTTTAATCCATAACACTTGTGCACAACAACTCTTTGCAGCAACATACGCTGCCTCAGCAGTAGATAGTGTTACCGAGTTTTGTTTCTTACAGTGCCACGAGATTAAATTCAACTCTAGAAATTGGCATGTGCCACTAGTGCTCTTTCTATCAATTCTACAACTAGCATAATCAGCATCAGAAAATATGATTAAATTCAAAGATGATTGTTTTAAAAACCATAAACCTAGATTACTTGTACCTTTCAAATATCTCAATATTCTTTTAATAGCAAGCATATGTGTTTCTTTAGGATTATATTGAAATCTAGCACATACAGATCACTATACAAGATATCTGGTCTACTTGCAGTTAAATATAATAAGGATCCAATCATACCTCTATATAGCTTTTGGTTAATATTGGATCCCTTTTCATCTTTATCGAATTTGCAAGATGGGCTCATGGGTGTGCTCATTGTTTGTTTGTCTCCATAGCAAACTTCTTGATTATTTCCTTGGTGTATTTGGTTTGGTTGATGAAGATTCCTTCCCTAGTTTGCTTTACTTGAAGTCCGAGGAAGTAGTTAAGTTCCCATTAGGCTCATTTCAAATTCTCCCTGCATTAGCTTAGCAAATTCTCTACAAAAACTTTCATTTGTTGCACCAAATATAATATCATCAACATAGATTTGTACAACTAATATGTCATGTTTTTCTTTTTGATGAAAAGAGTTTTATCAACATTTCCTCTTAAAAAATTATTTTCAATCAAGAAAGTGCTAAGTCTATCATACCAGGCTCGGGGAGCTTGTTTCAAACCATATAAAGCTTTATGTAATTTAAACACAGGGTTGGAAAAACATGATATACAAAAACTTATTCGAAGATAAAACCATTAAAAATATATTTTTTATATCCATTTGAAAAAGTTTAAAATACATGTAGCAAACAAATGCAAGAAGTAATCTAATGGCTTATAGTCTTGCTACGAGTGCATATATTTCGTCAAAATCAATACCTTCTTCTTGACTATATCCCTTAGCCACTAATCTAGCTTTGTTTTTAATGACATTTCCTTGTTCATCTAATTGGTTCCTATAGACCATTTGGTTCTTATGATTGGGTGGTCTTTGGGTCTATCAACTAATATCCAAACCTTATTTCTTTCAAACTGGTTCAATTCTTCATGCATAGCCATTATCCAGTTTGGATCATTTTCAGCTTCTTCAAAGGTATGAGGCTCTATTTGAGATACAAAAGCTAGGTAGTCATGTGCAGTTCTATATGCAAACCTAGTCCTAATATCTTGTGAAGGATCACTATTAATTAATTATTTAGGATGGAAAGTAGCATACCTCCGTTCAGTTGGTAGATTTGTATGATCCTTACTTACTGTTTCTTCTCCTTCTTCAATTGGTCTTTCTTTATGCTCATGTCTTCTATCTCCTTTTGAATTGTACCTGTATCATTATCAATACACTCATCTTTTCTATATGGTGAAGGAAGGATAGTTTCATCAAAGATAATTTGCATTGACTCTTCAACAGTAAGAGTCCTTCTATTGAATACTCTATATGCTTTGCTATGAAGTGAATAACCAAGAAAAATTGCTTCATCAGATTTAGCATCAAATTTTTCTAGATTATCTTTACCATTATAAAGCACAAAGCATTTGCATCCAAATACAAGAAAATAATTGATATTGGATTTCTTTTCATTCCAAAGCTCATAGAAGGTTTTCCTCAAAATAGGATGGATCAAAATACGGTTTAAAATATAACAAGCAATGTTCACCGCTTCTGCCCGAAAGTATCTTGGAAGATTACCTTCATATAACATTGTTCTAGCCATTTCTTTCAAAGTCCTATTTTTTCTCTCTACAATATCATTTTGTTGTGGTGTTCTAGGAGCGGAGAAGTTGTGATCAATGCCATTTTCAATGCAATAATCATCGAAAAACTGGTTTTCAAATTCAGTCCCATGATCACACCTAATTGAAATTATTGAATGATTTTTTTGATTTGAAACCTTTTTATGAAATTTTTGAAATACATTGAAGGTTCATCTTTATGAGAAATAAATAAAACCCATGTAAATCTGGTAAAATCATCTACAATCACATGGGCATATTTCATACCTCCCAGGCTTGTGGTCCTAGTTGGTCCAAATAAGTCCATGTGAAGTAGTTCTAGAGGTCTAGAAGTTGAAATCATATTTTTGGATTTAAATCTTTCCATGGTTTATTTACCCATTTAGTGCATCACAAACATGATCAAAGTCTACTTTAAACTTTGGCATGCCTTTAACCAGATTTTTGAAAATTAATTTAGCAATAGTATGCATGCTAGCATGACCAAATCATTTATGCCATAATAAGTATGACTCCTTGGTCTTAGCATTCATTGCAACTAAACTACAATTACTTGATATGGCAAAGGCATTTAGATCTACCATATAAATATTTTCAAGTCTATGTCCAATGAATTTACTGCTAGAATCAAGAGAGTTTGTTATTATACACATAGCTGATTCAAAGATAACTTTGAAGCCCTTATCACAAAGTTGACTAATACTTAATAAATTATGTTTCAATTTATCTACTAGCAATACATTTTCAATGAAAGTATAGGGGGTTATCTTGATCTTACCAATTCTAATTATTTTTTCTTTGCCATTGTCTCCAAAACTAACCATACCTCCTTCTTTCATTTATAGGGTGATGAACTGATCCTTGTCACCCGTCATATGTCTTGAACAGTCACTGTGAGATACCATATTTTCTTTAATTTCTGGGCTGCAAGACATTGCTACAAGACAATCAAGGAGTTCTTTTAGGTACCCAAGCTTTCTTAGATCCTTGCAGGTTAGATGAGGTGGTTTCTTTGGGAACCCAAATCTTTCTTGATTATTAAAAACATTTCTAACAGTATTGCAATTAAAAGCTATATGTCCATGTTCTTTGCAAGCAAAACATCAGATTTTAGAAATCTGAAAAGATTTATGCTTTGAAATTCTAGATGCATGAGATGCAGAAATAGCAGGTTTTGTATTTGAATTTTTGGGAACATACAAGGCAGCTTTTGAAATAGAAGTAGAAACTTTTATCACAAAAGCCTTTTGAGAAGTAAACTTGGAAACAAAATCATTTTGTTTCACAAATATAGTTGCTGAAATATAATTTGAACTTGAAGCATTAAAACCTATTCCATCTTTATTACCAGAAATTCCTGTTCTTTAAGAATTAACTCAAGCTTGTTAGAAGATAAAGTTAGTTTTTCAACAAGTGGCTTGACTTTTTCAACCTCCTTTTTCAACTCATTATTTTCTTCCAACAAAACTTTATTTTTGTCAAGATAAGCATTATTTTCAATCTTTAAGCCATTGTAATTTTCAGAAAAGTCATGAAGTTCTTTTTGCAATAAAATATTCTTTTCTGAAATCTCCTCTTTTTCTTTGAGTAAAGAATCATTAGTATTCTTAAGAGATCTAATCTTTACTCCTGCCTTTTTAATTTTGATAAAAGTTCATGAAATGTAGAATTTAATTCATCGAATGTAAATTCATTTGAGTGTCGGGGGAAGTTACCTCATCCTCAAGACCCATTAAACATAAGTTCGTTGTTTTTATGGTCTCTTCCTCTTCGGTTAAAGTGGAGTCATCACTGTCGCTCCACGTGGCAACCATCGCTCTTTTTCTTCTTTTAAAAATTTTTTTCAACAGTGGACAGTCTGGACAAATATGCCCCGGTTTCTTACATTCATAGCAGGTGGGGACTTTTTCCTTATCTTTGTCTTTGCCCATGTCTTTTCTTTGAATGTTCTCTTCGTTTATGAAATTTTCTATTGTATCTTCCTTTTTTTTTCCATAAACTTTCTGAATCTCCTCATGACCATTGCAATATCTTCATCTTCTAGATCATCTTCGGAGGAGGTAGAGTCATCTTCTGATTCTTCATCATTCTTTGATTCCAATGCAACTTTGAATAAAATAGTTTTCTTCTTTTTTGATCATCATCTGTTCTATGCTGCATGGCTAATTCGTGTGATAAGGGATCCCATTAATTCATCCATCGATAGAGTGTTCAAATCTTTTGCTTCCTGGATGGCAGTACTTTAGGGTCCCATTTGTCAGGAAGTGATCTCAAAATTTTTTGTACCAAATCAGCATTTGAGTAAACCCTGCCAAGGCTTTTCAAACTGTTAATAATATTTATAAATCTAGTGTACATGGCAGAGATATTTCATTAGGCTCCATTTTAAACAATTCATAATTGTGCACTAAAAGATTAATCTTTGAAGTTTTCACTTGTGAAGTTCCTTCATGGGTCATCTCAAGTTTATCCCAAATTTTCTTTACCGAGGAGCGAGTAGAAATTCGATTAAACTCGTTTGAATCCAAAGAACAGTATAGCAAATTCATTGCTTTGGCATTCAATTCCCTAATTTCATGTCGTGTTCATCCCATTCCTCTTCAGGCTTAGGAACATCCACACCATCAACTTTAGTCATGAGAACATGTGGCCCTTTAAGAATGACCTTCCATAATTGAAAATCAATGGCTTGTATATAGATTTTTATTCTTGCTTTCCAATAAGAATAATTTGTGCATGTGAAGAGTGGAGGTCTATTAGTTGATTGGCCTTCCGCCAAGAATATACTCATGGGATGAGCCATCAATCTTTACTCTAATATAATCAGAGACACTGCTCTGATACCAGTTGTTGCCCAGGTGGCTATCCAAGAGGTGGGTGAATTGGCAATTTAAAAAATTTAAAGTAGATAATGTGCAATTAAACATTCTTACAAAGTGTTAGGTGCTGTGACAGAGTAGTAAATTGCATAAGCTAAATAAGAATGAAGAAGCATAACAGAATCACACCAAATTTATAGTGGTTCCGAGCAACCCAGCTCCTACGTCCATTACCCAAGATACCACTTGGGATTTCTACTATATTCACACCCGAATATAGTAGGATTGTCACAATCCAAAACCTCTACACTTTGGTTTTAATGGGATCACCAAAGAAAATCCAACATCCTTTGGTTTTAAACAGGATCACCAAAGAAACCCAACGTGGTTTTCATAAGATCACCAAGAACCTAACTTGGTTTTACCAAGATCACCAAGAACCCAACTTGGTTTTACCAGGATCACCAAGAACCCAACACTTGATTTTATCAAAGGTTCACTAAGAACCTATTTGGTTTTTAATCGTGGTAACCAATAACCCAAACAATTCATGAAATGAATTGAAATAGATGTAACAATAAATGACAAACTTAATTTATCAAATAGTTGCCGGTGTAGCTTGATAGAAGTCCACTTGGATTGCACTTGAATGAGCTTTAATTTCTTTAGTGGCTTCTTTCCAAATTGCTTCAAGCTTCAGATTAGAGTTGATGAAGGCTTGAAGGCTGACTTGAATGCTCTTGTGCTCTCTTACTTGTTGGTAGGATATTCAATGTAGCTTCAAAACTTTTAAGAACTTTCAAAAGCTTGCTTTGAGAGAAGTTTAAATCTCTCAAATATAAGGTCTTCCATCACTTCAAGGCAGTTCTAGCCGTTGTAGACCATTGGGAAGTGATTTGTGACCGTTGAAGCACTTTTTGGCATTCAAAAAGAAATTCTGGAACTAGTCGTTAGATACCTGAAAGCGATATTCGAGTCGGCTCAGATCCTTCGAGTCAATAGGTCGAGTTGCCAAATCTTCAATGTAGTCGACTCGGTGTCTCAGGGTGCAAAACTTCACTCTCGACGGGTCAGCTCTTGATAGCTCGGGTTGGGTCGAACATATATCTTTAAAAATATTGAACTCGATAAGTTGGCTCTTATGATCTTTAGTCGGCTCTTCTTCTTAGGTTCTGAAATCATCACTCTGGAAGAGTCGGCTCGATGCAGTTTGGGTTGGCTCGCTTTCTTAGGTCTTCAAAATTAGGTCTGGTAGAGTATGCTCTTTCTGGTTCGGGTCGGTTTACTTGGCTGTTCTCAGAATTCTTCAAAAATTGGACTATAGAGGAGTCGGCACGGACATATTCCAGTCAACTCAGATTACTAGAGTAAGCTTGATTACCTTCGAGTCGGCTCAGATTGCTGCATACCAGAATCCTTGTTGCATGCCATGAGGTGGAGTCGGCTCTTCAACATGCTGGGTCGGCTCGAGTAACTTCTTCAGAATTTTTATAATTGAACTTAAAGAAAAACTCTCACCAACACTCTTACATTTTTCAAGCATACCAACTCAAAATAATTTTAAGGCACACACATACAGAGAAGTAACCCTTTTTCATGATTTTTCTTAGCCTTTTCATTGGGTTCTTCTTTACAAAATCATGTTACAGCACAACTCAAATCAAGAACTAAAGATGTAGGAGTTGAAGTTTGAACAAATAAACCATCCTACAAAAACTTGTAAACCACTTGAAGAGTTGTTAGAAATAAATGTACATGCTCTAATGTTTGGTTATCATCAAAATAACTTATGGGGTCAACAAATTCCTTGGCTTTCTTTCGGGAATTAGCCAGTTTTATAGATTTCATTATGTAAATTAATCTTTTGGCTAATGTCCTGATGCAAATGTTGTGCAGAGGTCAGTGCAGTTGTAGATAAATGAATTAGGTCTGCGGACTTATTGGACTTAAAACCAATACTTAATAGAGTTGACTAGGCATTCCTATCGAAAGAAATTTATTAGACTCTTTGGATCTAAACCTAACAGAAATTAGGCTCTTTAGGTTTGACCCTGGTATGGCATGCACATGAAAATTTACAATAAACTTCTTGTAAATGCCATAAAGTATACCAGAAATATGATGCAAACCTAACATGCACAAGGAATGTATGAAACATGCTTACTTAGATAAAATATAGTTTAGTGGTTTGATAAACATGAGAAGCTTTAGAAAAGGGCAAAAAATAAGAGGTAGATTTAGGGTTAGTTTGGTAAGGTGGGAAGTAAGAAAAGGGGTTGGGGTCGATCAGATAGATAGGATGTAGGAAGGGGTGTCAGAGATTAATCCTAGACTAACGAGGTTGATCTTATGGGGTTGATGTCTATCTACAGAGTCATCTTATGGAAGAATGGGTTACTAATCTCAAGGAAGAGATCAATTGGAGTGAAAGGAGGGACTTCATCCTAAGGGTACTGATCTAAAGAAATCTAGTCCTTAATAAATTTTTCTGGTTCTTGGATCTCAGGACTGGGCTCTATAATTGGGCTTTCTTCTAATGGCTCTTCAGGTGAGAGTCTAATAGTAGGGTTGGGTTCGTCATCTCTAACTGCTCTTCCACTACAGGTTCAGTTTCGGTGTGGTCAGGGTCAACTAACTTTGGGTTGGCTTTCATCTGGGTATCTACCTGGTCAACTAATTCTGGGTTGGTTTCTACTTGGGTATGGTTAGGGTCAACTAATTCTAGGTCATCTATAGGTATCTCTACTGGACTCAAGTCCTTAATGTCGTCTTTAGACTCATCAATGGGCTCAGGAGTTTCTTCCTCTAAATCTTCAATAGGCTCAACATCTTCATAATCCTCTACTACACTTGGGTCAGCCTCATATACTTTTACATTGGATTCAATAATGGGTTCAGACTCATCTTTATCTAGCTCACCTAGGTATAGGGTGCTGAATGGACACTGGCTAATAAAATGGCCTGGTTTACGACATCTAAAACACACTCTCGGGGGATTGGAACTAGACTTGCCTTTACCTTCTCTATGTGCCATAGTGGAACTAGGCCGAGGTTGGCTCAAGTTGGGCTGGTTAGGATCTGATCCTTGGCTAGGGGCACTAGTCCTAAAGGGTTTGGGTTGACTAAAGGGAAGTGAACTAATACTAGGCTCATATCTAGGGGTACCAATCTTATGGGATTCAGGTTGACTAGGGGAAATTGGCCTTGTACTAGATTCATGGGATTTAGGTTTGGATCTATGGGTTATGGATCCACTAGACTCATAGGATATGGGTACATAGGATATGGGTACATAGGATCTGGGTTCAGAGGTTCCGGGTGCGTAAGTTGTAGAGTCGTAGGATCTTGAGTCATAGGATTTGGGCTCAGATCTATAGGTTGTGGATCTCCTAGATTCATGGTATGGGGCTCTCCTAGGGTTAGGCTCTGAGTATGGGTCAGGGTATTGGGCTTTCATAGGGTTGGACTCTGGTTTATTTCTGGGATGGGTTTTAGAGGTTTTCTATAAACCTCCTAATTGGTTATCTACTTGATCAGAACTATTGGTTAATTGGTCAAGCCTATTGGTTGCTTGGGCATTTGATTGGGTTATTTGGTTTATCTGGGTAGTCAACTGGGCAAACTGATTTTGGGATTGGGTATTGGACTGGTTAATCTGGGTGGTTAATTGGGCAGTGGATTAGGCATTCAGTTGGTTCATCTGATCAAATCGTTCAGTCATGGCTTTCATGAAGATCTCAAAGTTGCAGTCTATGGCTAAGCCAGGTTGGGGTTTAAACTATTGATATTTGGTTCCTAACTTGTGGTCATGCAATCAATCAAACAGGTTAGTGTGATGCAATCAAGCACACAAAGGGAAAATGGGCTACAGTTTGCTAGACCTAGAGCCAAAATTGAATGGGTCTACTCAACTTACACTTAAATCAATAGCTAATCCTTCTACTTGGCAGGTAAGAGATGGGGTGATGGGAGGGTCCCCCTTCCTTTGACAGGATCCTAATTAAAAACCATTAGTCTACTTAGGGCATTTGCCTCTTGACCTCTAGCTTTAGACACCAGTTTTTAGTAATTGCTGGAGAATTAGGTGCACTAGTGGGCCCACACAATTTGGACCCGACCTTTTGGTGTCCCTAAGCTCTCTAGAGTAATTAGGTTACTAATTGATTTTAATTAAAGCTTGGGTCCTGATGCTGGGTGGTTGTTTTGGGCCCATAACAGGTGATCAAATCCGGCCCTTATCTGAGAAAGGAAATTGCCCTTAAAATTGATTTAATGAGATGATGAACACAATATGAGCCCTAATGCAATTAATAACAATCAGAGAAATAAAATATTTTTTTTACCTTTTTATGAGGTGGCAAATTAGGATTAAGTTGGTTAAGTTAACAAACAAATTTTGGGCTTGGGTGAGGTAGGGTTTGAAGTGATTAGGTTTGGTTGATCAAGTATGAATAATATAAATTAGGATTTGATTTGATGCAGAATTTGGTTCAGTTTCTAATGCAGAAAAATTTCAAAAAAATCTTAGAAAAGATAACAAAAAGTGCACATGATCTCTACTAAGTTTCATGCAAAAAAAAGTTTGAATGATTATGCAAAGCCTAGGGTTTTTCAGACTGTGTGCAGAAATCTTAAGATTTAGGTTAAGGTTCTTAATATATAGATTTTTATAATTCTTTTTTTTCTATAAAAAATAATTAAAAATTTTGAAAAGGCTCAAGACTAAATAGAGGATACGCCATGCAGATTTAAAAGTAAAATACTTAAGGTGATGAAATAAACTGAAATCTAAACACCTAATGCAAAGATAGGATGCAGAATTTTCTTGGGCAGAAGAAAATAAACATGAAAAAACATCTATAGACTGAAGTAAATCATGAGAAAATTTTTAAAAATAATATCAATTATTTTAAATCCATTAAAATAAAAATAGAATTTTTTGACCTATCTATATATAGAAATAGTAGAAAAAGTAGACTATATATAAGAATTATAGGATGCAGAAACTAGCCATAAAACATGCTCCGATACCAAATGATGCGGGACTAATTATATATGAAAATTATTTTTTTTGTATTAGAAATTAAGTTAGGAGTCTGTATCCCAAATTTCAAGCCAACTTATTAAGTAGGGAATTCTATAGAATTCTTGGAAGCATAAGCATGCAAAACTAAACCCTAAAAGTGAAGAAACAGTACCGCCAAGGCTAGGAAGCCCTGGTTAGGACTAGCTCTTCTACAATACCGCTACTAGAGGAGTCTAAGGGGTATGCCTAGCAAAGATTTAGAGATTGATCCATGAATAGTTTGCTTTACACTCTCGAATGCGGCCTGGAAAAAACAAACGAAGACCTTGCGGATTCGTTGCTTTTAATCCGGTGGCCTGAAAGCTTGCCCATTGGAATCATGGATTGGTGAACTTTGAGGGACCTGCAAATCACCTAACAAGGATTAGAAATCAAAGAAAAAATAAGTTTGAAAGCTAAAGAAAGCAAAGGAAAGGAAGGCTTAGAGGTGGGTGGCCAAGAGATGAAGAGGCATGCTGATGGGGACATCGCCAGCATGAATCCCAAAGCAAATATGAATCCTAGAGCTGCATGAATCTTGGAGAATATCCAAAATAAATTAGTTTAGGATTTATCTTTATAAATTGTTTGAAATTTGATTTTGGATTTGATTGTTCGAAATTTGATTGAGGATTAGGTTGGTTAGGATTGAGATTTGGATTGGCCTTATCTTGTATTTGAATTTGAACCATCCATATTTTTATCTTGTATTCAAATTTAAATGAGGATTGGAAAGGTCTATAAATACCACCCTCAGTCCTTTGTAAAAAAATAGTTTGGTTAATAAAGATGAGTTTTTAGAAAAGAGTGTTTCTTTTTGTTTACCCTGCATGGGGAGGGTGAGAGGCCTGTCTTTCCTTCACCTTTGGGCGTCGACGGGTGTGAGACCCTATGCCTTCGCTTTCGAGCATCGAGGGGTGTGAGGCCCTAGTTATCCCCTTCCCATCAAGTCTCCTCTATGGTCTTAGAGATTTTCCTTCACGGCTATAGCTAGCGATTTGGGTGGGATGCCTTAGGCTCAGCATGTAGTGAGATGGGTGGGATGCTCTAGGCTACATGTAGTGGGATGGGTGAGATGCACTAGAGGTGAGAGGTCTCTCCTTGAATGTAAGTCCCAAGTCCGTTAGGTGTTCAATTGGTGGGGACACCAGATCCAGAAAGAAGAAATTTGAGTATATTTATATTTCAATTTGAAGTCTATGGAGTCTAATAAAATTGTATTTGAAATTATGAAGAAGTTGCAATTGGTCCAACTGGGTCTCAATTGGGTCTAAATTGTTGTTTGGGTCTAGTAATTAGTCTTTGGGTCCATTTTGGATTTTAATATGGCCTAAGTTATTTTTGTATGGAGTTGACTAAGTCTACATCACATGAAGGAAGTTAAGAGGGATCCACATCTACCTTTATTTGTTGGCTACTTGAAGAAAGGAAGATCCACGCCTATTCTTTCCTCCAAGAAAATCTTTCACGTATTCTCTCACCAAACAAAGAGTTAAAATCAGTGGAAGGAGCTTTATGAAGGTAGCAATTAAGGAGCTTTAAAGGTGGAGGGAGTTTCTTGAAGAAATCTTTGAAGGTAGCAAGTAAGGAGCTTTAAAGGTGGAGGGAGTTTCTTGAAGCAAGCTTAAAAGGTATTTAAGAGGCACAATGATGGGGACCAAAAGTCCATTTTATTTTATTTTATTTTATTTGAGTACTATAATAAAGTAAGATGATTGAGTCAGTTGAGCCCACTTAGTCAGGTCCAGTTTTTAGTTTAGTCGAGTCCAATCGAGTCCATGTAGTTTTCATATAAAGAGGAGAGTTTGCAGCCAAAAGATTCACCAGGCCCCCCAACCAGAGCTGGCCTTCATGCACCTGGGCCCTTTCATGCCACCAAGCCTGCAATAGAGAGCTCCAGTCCAAGACAGGCCCAATGTTGACCAGGTCTAGCTGGGTTTCTTGGCCCACAAGTCAGGGTTTCTTATCCCTCAATTCATGTACCCTGGGTGAATCTATAAATACCACCCTTCCCCTCTTGTATTAAACATCTTTTTTTTATGAATACAAACAAAAAAATATTTTGATATGAGTTTTGAGTTTTCTCTGGATTGGAGTGGGTGTGACACCCTGGTTCCTTGTTTTTGAGTGCAAGCCCTAATCCCTGGTGACTTCTATGCTCGCCAGCAATCCTCCTCGAACAAGCCCTAATCTCCTGGTAACTTCCACGCTCACCAGCAATCCTCCTCACTCTATCACGCATCAACTTGGTATCAGAGCTTTATCCCACATCAATTTTGGTATCACAGCTTCATCCCGCATCAACTTGGTATCAAAGACCAGTGGATTAGGGTTTTCTCCTCCTCCCCTGCTTCCCATCATTTCTTATCCAGATCTCCCTGTGCAAGACTTCTTAAACCTCAGTCAGCCATCGAGGTCTGTCAACACCCTGCATCAGCCTTCCTCCCGTAACCCCAATGTCTCATAGTCATCGACTGCCACTGCCCGAGCCATCTCCACCGGACCTCCGCCCGTGAAGCTCGTCTCCTCCGGCACGTCCGATCTCCATCGCCCCAATCAATGTCCAGCAGATGGAACCCCGTGCCACAGACTTCCACATGCGGTCCATCGATCCGGCCGCCCGTGTCACCCTCGGGAAGATCCATCTCCGTCAGCTGCTGCACGATCTGCCCCGGCCTCCTCCTCCCAGCGAGAGGATGCCGACATGGTCGAAGGGGCGGATGGAAGAAGAGAGTGCCGGAACAGCTCCCGGCCTCGTCCTACTACCAACGACGCCGATGCACCAAGATGCTACCCTACTCCCCGTCGGCCACCAGCCCCTTCCCCCCTCCGCCTGCAACCGGAAACACCCGATGACGACGTCGTGCTAGCCTTCTCCCCGTCTGTGCCACTGCCAAGACTGGCAAGACCCCCTCCACCACCCACTTCAGCTCGGACCAGATTCCGGCAGCCCATCTTGCTCCCCCTCGGATCAGACCATGATCGATGACCCTAGATCTGCCCGTGCTAGGTTTCCACTCGTGCCCCCACTACCGCCCGCGCTCCCAACATTATCGAACGCTGTCGCCCTGTGCCGTCCGTCCAGCCCTCTTCCTCCCATGCCGGCATGGTCCTCCACCTGGCACCAATGCTAGCGAGCCCCACTGGACGTCCTCCCATGCTCCGTTCCCCTTGGGACCGTGGAGAAGAGATGCTCTAGCACGAACATTAACTCAGCTCCCAACACTGTTGCCGACTTCAGCACATGCTTTCTGGAGTAGCATAGATTTCAGGACTACACGACTTCCAAAGCTGCACAATTTTTAGTGCAATGATGAAAAATAAGAAAAGAAGTTAAAAAAATAGGAAAAAATAAAAGAATGGGTGAACCCAGCCTTGGAGTCCCTTTTTGATTAGTTTCGGTTCCATCAAACCTTGCTAAGCCTGACTCGACGGAGTCGAGTTCTCCCCATCGTAGGGGAATGATGGGGACCAAAAGTCTATTTTATTTATTTTATTTTATTTGAGTACTATAATAAAGTAAGACGACTGAGTCAGTTGAGTCCACTTAGTCAGGTCCAGTTTTTAGTCCAGTCGAGTCCAATCAAGTCCATGTAGTTTTCATATACAAAAGGAGAGTTCGCAGCCAGGAGATTCACCAAGCCCCCAACCAGAGCAGGCCTTCATGCACCTGGGCCCTTCATGCCACCAAGCCTGCAAGAGAGAGCTCCAGTCCAAGACAGGCCCACTATTGACCAGGTCCACCAGGATTTCATGGCCCACAAGTTAGGGTTTTTACCCTCAAGTCATGTACCCTAGGGTGAATCTATAAATATCGTCCCTCCCCTCTTGTATTAAATATCTTTTTTCTTATGAATACAAACAAAAAAAATATTTTGATCCAAGTTTTGAGCTTTCTCTGGATTGGAGGGGTGTGACGCCCTGGTTCCTTGTTCTTGAGTGCAAGCCCTAATCCCTGATGACTTCTACGCTCGCCAGCAATCCTCCCCAAACAAGCCCTAATACGTTGGTGACTTCTACGCTCGCCAGCGATCCTCCCCCACTCTGTTCGCATCACACAAGCTTTGAAGGCATTTAAGAGGCACAAGCTTTGAGGCCATTTAAGAGGCACAAGCTTTAAAGGCATTTAAGAGGCACAAGCTTTGAAGGCATTTAAGAAAGTTGGCTAAAGCTTTTCTACCTTTCACAAATTTCTTCCTCTCCTCATGAATTCTCTCTCTTGGAGATGATTTTAGGTGGGCTCCACTCCCATTTAAATGCAGCAATTTAACTTCAATCGGCCAAGGAAAGAAAATGAAGAAGATTAAATTGAAGGGTGGAAGATCAAGTCAAGAACCATCTTTATGAAGCATTGGTACCCATTCCAAAACCTCAAAAATTGTAATTCCCTCTTCTTTTATTCTGAATTTGAATTTTAGCCCATCTTTCTACTTATAATGAGGCTATATAAATATGTCCAAAACCTTTCTTTGTAAGCATGATATTTTGAGTAATGAAAAGACAAAGTGCTGTTGTATTTTCTCCAATTCCTCCATAGCTAGTTTGCTTGAAGGTGCTAGGTGAGATGCCTAGAACAACTTGGGTGCGACGTCAAAGTTTACATTTTCTCCAACTCCTCCATAGCTAGTTTGCTTGAAGGTGCTAAATGAGATGCCTAGAACAACTTGGGTGCGACGTCCAAGTTTCGTAGGGTGTGATGCTCTACTTATCGATTCCAGTTCTTTTATCAAATTTGCCATTTGAAGACTCTTTAAGGTCTACATCCAATCCTTTGAATAGATTCCTGAAGCAAGTCGAAGAAGAAGACCCTGGGAGCATAACCAACCTTGATGCCAATCTTCTTCCCCCTTTAACTCTATTCTTCTGAGTTCTTGGCATTCTTAGCACTTTTCTAGTAATTAACTCTAATATTTTTGTAGATCCTTTCGAGATCCAACTCTGAAGATCGGAGTCCTTGCTTTGGAATCGATGTGATTGGAGTCCAGATGCCGGATCGTCGATTTTGGAGTTGGGTTCGTCCGCTCTAGAGTGTTGTGATCTAGATCTTCAACCGAGGGAATTTCAAAGTGTATTGGTAAATCTAAACCCCTCCCTTCCTCTAGATCTAAAAGTTGAAAGTAGGTAAACTAATCTGGGGTGTTTTTCAATCACCGCAATCCTCCCTTATAGTTATTTGACAAGATCTGCATACGGGTAGGTAATTTCGATAACTAGTTGTCACATTATTTCTTTGGGTCTTCCTATTTGTCTTTGCTATTAGGATATCAGTTATTGCTCTCAATATATATATATATATATATATATATATATATATAATTATATATATATTATATATATAAATCAAGATAAGCATGGCACATCACTCATCACCATCCCATCCCACGTCAAATTTGGTATCAGAGCATGCTTGATTAGGTTGTCATCATTGCATCTAGTTTCTGTTATGTATCTACTCATATATGGTCTGTTGTTTTAATTATTTCTATTTATAGGTAAGTCTAAAGACTATGAAATTAATTTTTTTGAGTGCCTCACATTTGAAGGTATTTTACTGTATTTTTCATGATTATTGAGTTCTGTGAAACTTTTTCTCTTTTATTTTGGCTTGAGAATTGATTCTATCAAAACTTCAGCAAGCAAGATTTTGATTCGTTATGGTTTGGGTTTTCATTAGTTTGCATGTTTATCTGCTACACTCATATATTAAGCAATTTTAAGGGCAATTCGAACATGACAGATGGGGGAAGGAGCTGATAACCTTTTCCAAGCCCAAAACAACCAACATTGCATTCGAACCCAAGCTTTGAATTAAAATCAAGTAGAAACTTAATTGCTATTGCTCTAGAGAGCTAGGGACACCCACATGCTCGGGTTGATCCAAGTGTCAAGCCAATTTAGATAACTTGTTTGTGTGTGCTTGTGTGTCTGGTGTCTAGGCAAGTGGTTTAAGGACAAGAGCCCGAAGGAAGGTGGGTTGGTTCGCTTACCTGGCCAATTTCAAATTGGTGTCTAAGGCAAGCAAAGAGGGACCTCCACCAACCTTACACTTACCTGGCCAGCTGCCAAGTTACAACAACCAAGATTGTCATTTTGGCCTAACATTTGGTTCGGGATTTAGGTCTAGCTAGCTATAGTTGGTTAGGCTTGTTTGAGTGCATCGAGTTGTTGGATGACTACTATGATTGGAACACCATATCAAGTTCCCCCAGGACCAACCTAGTACATCCATGGATTCAAACCTTGAAAATCTCATGAAATCTATGGCTGAGCAGCTTATGCAGCTTAGCACTAGAGTCGATCAGAGGTTTGATCAAATGAATGGAAGACAAAGTTCATTAGAGGAATCCCATGTGTCTCAACTTGACCCTACACCGTTGGAGCTACCCCTCGGCATGACCTAGGATCCCAACATCCAGAATTGACTCCTGACCCAATTCCTAGGCATCGAGCCCAATATAGAGAGGTCAGACCTGACCAAATTCCCAGGCATCGAGTCTTGCACAGAGGGGTTAGCCCTGACCCTATCCTAGGAGGCCACAGTATGATATAGATGATCAGGAAGAGTGAGCCCTTAAGAGTATTAGATTTGATGCACCCACATTTGACAGTACCTTAGATCCTAAAATTTACTCTAATTAGGAAAATGACATGGATTAGTATTTCGAATGGTATCCTATGTCGGAAGGAGCATAAGGTCAAATTCTTTAAGTTTATATTAGTTCGACAGGCATGACTATATTGGGATACTATAGAAAGACTAAAGCGACAGAGGGAAAACCAACCTATAGATACATGGCAAGAGATGAAATATAGATTAAGTGCCAAATACCTATCTTTGTCTTATAAACAGAGGTTATTAAATCAATGGCAAAGGCTGACCCAAGGAAATCAAACTATGTCCGAATACATCACTCTTTTTGATGAATATGCTATGCGGGTGCTGTGTCTGAGTCTGAATTGGTTACTTTATCTAGGTTCAGAGCAGGCCTAAATGATGACATAAGTAGGGAACTGTTTATAAGAGAGGTACATGATTTAGAACAAGCCTACCATATTGCTTTGGATTCTGAAAGATTTCAGAGAGACCTATTACTTATCGACTGACTCGACTAGGTTTAGTGCTTCTAGAAACAGGCCAAATCAGAACAAAGTTCATGCCAATCCATCTAAACCCAATCCCCAGTCTATTCATAAGGATGATAAAGGGAAAGCACCTATGGTTCAGAAGGATAAGAACCAGACCACACTATGTTTTAGTTGTAACCAAACTGGTCATTTTGCCGCTCAATGAACATCACGAGCCCTACACATAAGGGGACCTGAATTGGAGGAACCTGAAACTAAGGAGTCTTGTGATGAAGAGGTTTATGAGGCTGGAATTGAACTAATAGATAAGTACGTGGAGGAGGAAGAAATCATCGGTACAGATCAACTATGAGTGGTTAGATGTACCTAACTCAAACTAAAAAGAATGAGGATTGGCATAGGACCAACATCCTACAGACCTTTTTTAGAATAGGGGATAAGGTATGTAAAGTCATTATTGATAGTGGGAGTTGTGTAAACGCAATTTCTACTAATGCTGTTAAAGGCTTATACTTACCAACTATTCACGTCCAAACCCCTATAAGGTATCATGGATAGATGCAACTAGCATTCCCATCAGGTTTCGATGTAAGGTTATAATTCAGATACAATCTTACCAAGAAAAAGTTTGGTGTGATGTCCTCCCAATGGGAGTCAGTAGTATCATCTTAGGTAGACCTTGGTTATTTGATCACGAGCCACCTTGTTTGGACGATCGAACTTGTATGCTTTGCACCATCTAGGAAAGAAGATAGTGATTAATGCGGCTACACCCAAGGACCATGTTAAGAGAGGGTCAAGTCACTTAAAGGAAAAAGAGCCTAATATGAACTTGATATCTGCAAAGGAGCTAGAATGAGAAATAGTTGGAGGGTCACCAGTTTGGGTTTTGGTTACCAAGGAAGCTCAGGATCAACCCAAATTAGAACATCCTAGGGAGGTCTTAAACTTATTAGAAGAATTCAAGGATGTTTTCCCCGAAGATTTACCAGATTAGTTACCTCCATCAAGAGAATTTAGCATGCAATTGATTTGGTACCGGGAGATACCTTACCAAACCTTCCCCACTATAGGATGAACCCTACAAAATACCAGGAGCTATAAAGACAAGTAGGGGATCTGATTAAAAAGGGATTCATTAGGGAAAGTTTGAGTCCTTGGGCTGTCCAGCACTTTTGACTCCTAAGAAGGATGGCAGTTGGAGAATGTGCATGGATAGTCGAGCCATCAATAGGATTACTATAAAATATCAATTTTTTATACCCGACTAGATGACATGCTAGAATGATGGCCGGATCTACCATTTTTTCTAAGATAGATCTAAAAAGTGGTTACCATCAGGTGAGAATTAGACTCGTGGATGAGCGAAAGACGGCTTTCAAAACTAAAAATGGCTTGTATGAATGGTTAGTGATGCCCTTCGGATTATCAAATGCCCCAAGTACGTTTATGAGGATTATGACTCAAGTGCTAAGGCCCTTATTAGAATTTGGTGTTTATTTTTTTGGGATATCCTCATATACAGAAAGACAAGGGAAAATGACTTAGATCATCTTTGTCAGGTTTGTTAGACCCTTAGGAAAGAAGTCTTGTGTGCTAACCTAAAGAAGTGTTGTTTCATGTCAACTAGGATTATCTTCTTAGGTTTTGTAGTGACACAAGAAGGAGTGACCGCTGACCCTGAGAATGTAAAGTCTATAGTTAAGTGGCCATACCTAAGAACGTTCATGATGTCCATAGTTTCCATGGGTTAACTACTTTTTATAGAAGGTTCATTAGAGGGTCTAGCATGATTGTTTCTCCGATTATTGACTATATTAGGAGTGGAGAATTTGAATGGACTAGAAATGCCAACAAAGCCTTCCTAGAAATAAAAGACAAGATGACTAAGGCTCTAATGTTGAGATTACCTGATTTCACCAAGGTCTTTGAGGTCACCTGTGATGCATCAAGTGTAGGAATAGGAGTGTTAAGTCAGGGAAATCATCATATTGCCTTTTTAAGTGAAAAACTGAATGATGCCAAACTAAAATATTCGACGTATGATGAAGAGCTGTATGCAGTAGTCCAAGCCCTTAGGTATTGAGACATTACTCGCTGTCGCAAGAGTTTGTTCTCCATTCTGATCATGAAGCACTTCGTTTCCTGAATTCTCAAAAGAAATTAAATCCAAGGCATGGAAAATGGGTAGAGTTTATACAAGCCTATACTTTTGTCCTCAAACACTTTGCTAGAAGTGAGAATAAGGTTGCCGATGTACTTAATAGGAGAACCATGTTGTTGAACTGTGTAAGTGCTGAAGTGGTCAGATTTGAGCGATTGAAGGAAGAATATGAGTTCTGTCTAGACTTCAGAAAAATCTATGAGGCAGTGAAGCTAGGATCATCCAGTGAATTTAGCCAGTACACCTTAAAGGATGGTTACCTGTATAAAAGAAATAGGTTGTGTGTCCGGAGAACTTCACTTAGGAACTTTCTTATCTCAGAAATATATGCTGGAGGATTAGCAGGACACTTTGGATGCAATAAGACTATCCTTGCTGTAGAGGAACAATTTTTTTGGCCTAGTCTTAAAGAGAAATATTGCCCAAGTGATAGCCAATGTAGGACTTGTGTTGTGGCTAAGCAACAGAAGTAGAATACTAGATTATATACTCCACTCCCTATTTCAGACTGCCAATGGCAAGACTTAAGTATGGACTTTGTTGTAGGATTACCTAAAACTCCTAGGAGCCATGATTCTATCTTTGTGGTAGTAGATAGGTTTTCTAAGATGGCCCATTTTATCCCGTGTTCCCAAACTTATGACACGTCTAGAGTGGCTAAAGTATTCATGAATGAAGTGGTTAGGTTACATGGCTTGCCTAAAACCATCATGACAGATCGAGATGTTAAGTTCACTAGCTATTTTTAGAAAACCTTATGGCATATCCTAGGAACCAAATAGACATATTCTATTGCCTACCACCCCGAGACTAATGGCCAAACTGAGGTAGTAAATCAAAGTCTATGGAATCTATTGAGGAGTCTAGTGGGAGGGAGTACTGCTAATTGGGATCTATTACTGCCTAGAGCCGAGTTTGCCTATAACAATTCAGTCAATAGATCTACTGGAAAAAGTCCATTCGAAATTATTCATGGATACAAACCTAGGAAGCCATTAGATCTGGTTCCTTTACCTATTAATGCACGCATATCTAAGTCTGCTGAGTCATCTGCACAACACATAAAGAACTTGCATCATTAAATCATTAAAAAATTAAAGAGAGCAATGACTCATATAAACAAATGACTGATTTAAACAAAAGGTTTAAAGAATTTAAAGTAGGGGACCAAGTTATGATCAGGCTCAGACCTGACTGATTTCCTTCTAGAACGATCAAGAAATTACATGCTCGAAGTGCATGACCTTTCAAAATAATTTGTAAGTTTGGATCTATGCTTATGAGATTGAGTTACCACCAGATTTAGGCATAAGTCCAACTTTCAACGTATCAGATCTTGTAGAGTATGGGATCTGATAGCTACCTAGTAAGCCATTTGGGCTTGATCCCATTCTTGAGAGTGAGCCTATCCCTAACTATCCACTGGCCAAAACTCAAATCGAAGAGACAAAGTTGAACAAATTCTGGATGACAAAATGATTGTCACTTGGAACAAGGACTACCAGCGATACTGGGTCATTTGCAAGGACATCCTGACTCCAAAATTCTTGGATAACTTGGGAGGATCTGCAGAAGATTGATCTGGATTTGCTCGAGAGGTACCTAAGCAGAGTTGACCCTTACTCGACAGGGTCGAGTTCCTCCCACTGGGAAGAATCGGTGGGGACACTAGAGCCAGAAAGAAGCAATTGAGTATGTTTGAATTTCATTTGAAGTCTATGGAGTCTAAAATTGTATTTGGGATTGAGGAAGTTGTAATTGGTCCAATTGGATCTAAATTGTTGTTTGGGTCTAGTAATTAGTCTTTGAGTCCATTTTAGATTTTAATGGGACCTAAGTTATTTTGTATGGAGTTGACTAAGTCTACATTACATGAAAGAAGTTAAGAGGGGTCCACATCTACCTTTATTCGGTTGGCTACTTGAAGAAACGAAGCTCCATGCTATTCTTTCCTCAAGAAAACCTTTCATGTATTCTCTCACCAAACAAAGAGTTAAAATCGGTGGAAGGAGCTTTATGAAGGTAGCAATTAAAGACCTTTAAAGGTAGAGGGAGTTTTTTGAAGCATGCTTTGAAGGTATTAAGAGGCACAAGCTTTGAAGGCATTTAAGAGGCATAAGCTTGAAGGCATTTAAGAAAGTTGGCTAAAGCAATTCTACCTTTACAAATTCTCTTCCTCTCCTCATGAATTCTCTCTCTTGGAGGTGATTTTAGGTGGGCTCCACTCCCATTTAAATGCATCAATTTAACTTCAATCAGCCAAGGAAATAAAAGGGAGAAGATTAAATTGAAGGGTGGAAGATCAAGTCAAGATAACCATTTTTATGAAGCATTGGTACCCACTCCAAACCTCAAAAATTGTAATTCCCTCTTCTTTTATATGAATTTGAATTTCAACCCATCTTTCTACTTGTAATGAGGCAATAAATAGAGCCCAAAACCTTCTTTATAAGCATGATATTTTGAGTAATGAAAAGACAGTGCAATTGCATTTCTCCATTTCTCCATAGCTAGTTTGCTTGAAGGTGATAGGTGAGATGCCTAGAACAACTTGGGTGCGAAGTCCAAGTTTGCATTTTCTCCAATTCCTCCATAGCTAGTTTACTTGAATATGCTAGGTGAGATGCCTAGAACAACTGGGGTGCGACATCCAAGTTTTGTAGGGTGTGACGCTCTACTTATCGGTTCCGGTTCTTTTATCAAATTTGCCATTTGAAGACTCTTAAGATCTACATCCAATCCTTTGAAGAGATTCTTGAAGAAAGTCGAGAAGAAGACCCTAGGAGCACAACCAACCTGACGCAACCTTCTTCCCCCTTTAACTCTATTCTTCTGAGTTCTTGGCATTCTTAGCACTTTTCTAGTAATTAACTCTGATATTTTTTGTAGATCCTTTTGAGATCCAACTTTGAAGATCGGAGTCCTTGCTTGGGAACTGGTGTGATTGGAGTCCAGACACCAAATCGATTGGTTTTGGATTCGGGTTGTCAACTATAGAGTGTTGTGATCTAGATCTTCAACCGAGGGAATTTCAAAGCATATTTGTAAATCTAAACCCCTTCCCTTCCTTTAGATCTGAAACTTGAAAGTAGGTAACCTAATCTAAGGTGGTTTCTTAATGACGCGATCCTCCCTTACAGTTATTTGACAAGATCTGCATGCGGGTAGGTAATTTCGATAACTAGTTGTCACTTATTTTCTTTAGGTCTTCCTGTTTGTCTTTGCTATTAGGATATTTAGTTATTGCTCTCAAAATAATATATATATATAAATCAAGATAAGCATGGCACATCACTCATCACCCCTATCCCGCATCACCAGTTTCCTACCCTCCATCTCCATTTTTCCTTCGTCACCACTCTAGAAAAATTTAAAAAAATAGTAGTACCCTAAACATCGGTGACTTCTCAACTCGCCAACGATCCTCCTCTGATCCCGTTCACATCAATTTTTGGTTTCAGAACTAGATTATTAGGGTACGGCTCATATCACTCCAGATCCCTCACCATTGATCCAATTTTTTTTTCCATCCTATCATCTTCCCATATTCAAAAAAAAAAAATTTAGATCTCCCAACTAGTCATCCAAGTCACCAATAATTTTTTTTCTTTTCTTCCCAGATCTTCCTCTCCATCTTTTGTTCTTCATCTCTGCTCCCCTATTACTCTGGATTACCGAAATCTTCTCTCTCCCCCTCGCTAGTCCAATCCTGAAAACTTCAACTCTTGAATAATCCAGTCCATCACCAATTCCTCCCACTTGTTCCACCGTCGCACAAACACCCCATCTAGATCAAAGCCCCACCGGAACTCATCCTCGGAAGCCATTGCCGGCCAAGTCCATCCTAGTCCCATTGAACCATCAATTGCCCATGAGTAAGAACCCCACCACTGAGCCCCGCTACCCACATCGCTAGTCTCCACCTCTATCTTCTCCTTCCCTCACGGCACCGATCGGACTTTGCAAATGCTCGCGACTTCCCCATCCTTCATCTATGAAGCCTCCCTCCAATCAAGGATGAATCCCAACTGGAGAGCCCCATAGCCATCGCTCGTGACCTCTCACAGCCATCGTATGCCCACAGTCACTACCCGTGCCACAGGTCCGCACCGCCCCTTCTTCAGTGAAGGTTCCTCTGGGACATCAGTGAGAAACTACTAGATCTGCCCCTCCGAGATCATCTTTAGCCAGCCATCGACCGAGCTGACCCCATCCCCAATCGCCCCAGCTGTGAGATGCTGGACACCCTAGCCCATCTCCTGGCTACTATCATCAGCCTCCACCGACTCCTCCATGATCCACGTCACCCTGCCGGACCATTCTTCTACCAGCACCATCGTCGACAAAGCCTCGCCCGCAAGTCGGCCCTCCCTCGTCCGTGCCGGCCCCCATCTCTCCACCCACTACCTTCTATGAAGCCTCCTATCTCCACCCGACCATCATTGATTAGCCCATCGGAATCTTCCCTCTGACGAACAATCCCCTCTAAGCCCACCAGTGGTCGTCTTCTCCTCTCCGTCCACGACATATCCCCTGTTCCACCTACCCATCGGCCATGGAGATAGAAGATGCATGCACGGTCATGAAAGCAATGGGCCTTCACTGCTGTCGACTTCAGACTTGCATGGATCTCAAAGCAATCCTAAGATGGTGAAGCACCAATCTCAGAGCTGCATAGATTCCAAAGCTACACATATTTCAAAGTTGCACAGATTTCAAAGTAGAGAATTTTTTAAAAGGATTCGGTCCCACCAAAGTCTTCACTGACCCTTACTCAATGGAGTTAAGTTCCCCCACCTCAGGAGAATGATGGGGACATCGCCAACAAGGATCCCGGAGCAAGCACAAATCTTGGAAACTACATGAATCTCGGAGCATATCCAGGATAAAATAGTTTAGGAATTATCTTTATCAATTGTTTGAAATTTGATTTAGGATGGTTGTTTGAAATTTGATTTAGGTTATGTTGGTTTTGATTGAGATTTGGATAGGCCTTATCTTGTATTTGAATTTGAACCATCACTATCTTTTTATCTTGTATTCAAATTCAAATAAGGGTTGGAAAGGTCTATAAATACCACCCTCAGTCTTTTGCAAAAAAAATGTTTGGTTAATAAAGATGAGTTTTTAGAAAAGAGAATTTCTTTTCATTTGGGTGTGGGCACCAGAATCTGACAGAGGCTCCCAACCCTCTATGGATGTCCAATTAAGGTTACAACTTTCGGGTCTTTTAATAAGGCTTCAAGCCTAGCCTCACCTTGTAATTTTCTTTTGCTTTGAATTAAGTCTCATGTCTAGTATGCCAAATCAACCCTGGGATGCCACACTCATCATCCTATGTGGTGCCACTTCACTTTTCCATGTAGGCAGCACAAAATCTGAATTTTGGAGTCATCATAAAGAAGACAACATCACTTGACACTAGCCCTCTATCCCTCCCCTATCAAGCGCTTTCCAAGTAAAGGTGGTCGACAAGGGAAGGTCAAAGGGGAGTTGAAGTTCGGAATTCAAATCCCTTTCTTCAAGCCTCCAATCAAGTTTTCTTCCCAAAGTATTTGAACCTCTTTGGAAGGAAGGGGCAAGATCCATGGGCGCCTCCACTTCCCACTCCCCATGTCATGCTTTGTACCAAAAAGGGATTCACAACCAAGGAAGGAAGAAGAACACATTTCTTGCTCCAAGCCTCACTTCATGTTTTCTTCAAAAACTAAGGAGCTACTTTCCAAGTTCAAGGCACCAAGATCTCTCCTCCAAGCCTTACATCAAGCCACGCCCAATCAAGTCCAGGTCTTGGTCGGCCAAGGAGGGAAGAAAATCAGATTTTTGGGCGCCCATTCAAGAAGACCTGTAATTTTTCATTTGAATTTCAAATGGGGTCCTAAGGTGCCTATTTAAAGGACCTAACCCCTCCTTTGTAAAGCTAATCTTGATGAATGAAAAAATTATATTCTTGAGTTCCAATCTCTTGTTAGTTGCCTTCGTTCACTAGGAACGTCGATCTCCGAGAGGGAGTGCCTTCGCCTTCGGGCGTCGAGAGGTGTGAGGCCTCAAACTATCATCACTTTCGCAAATCCATCATCTGGCTCCGAATCAAGCAAAACTCCACCATCTCAACAACCCTTTCTTTCATTATTCCACTGCTTTCCTTCTAGTGAGATTTAACCTTTTTCTTTTTGAATGCTCGCAGGTCCTCCAAGTGACACGAGTACGGAGATGGTTGCCTTTGCCATCGAGATCTTCGAACAGTCAGTTGGCACCTCCGCAGGGTTGACGGCTCGATCATCCAGGCCGCATCCTCCAATGTGAGAGATCTCTGCATCGGGCACTTCAGATTGTTGAGGTTTTCCCCCTGACTCCTAAGTAGGTCTTGATTGGAGAGCTAAGTCCTACGGGATTTCTCACTCCCGTGGTGCTCTCTTTATCATTGTTTAGGGACCATATACTTGCTTGATAGTTTTTATTATGGTAGAACCCTAGATCATCTCTTACTTATTTTTGGGAATCCAAAGAAAATCACTAAAAATCTAAAATCACAAAACCATAAAAATCACTTGCATCATCATTTCATCTTCACATCTAGTTAGTCCCCCCATCATTTCTGGTATCAGAGCCTGGTTAGGACTTAGCACTTCTTAAAGTACTTGGATAAGGTGCTTCACCGGGATGTCGGTCTTAAGAGAAAAGTAGGGTTTCAAGACCCTCTCATCCCATTCCTGGGGTCTCCTAAGGCGTGTAGGGGTCCACTGTCACAGGCTTTGGAAGAGGAAAACAAGAAGAATAGGTTTAAAAGAACAAAAAGATTTTGCATCTAGATTTCATCTTTGAATTCTGCAGTTTTCCTTTCCATACATAGTCTGTTGTTTTGGTGGTACTACCTGTAGGAATCTCCAAATATTGTGATTTTGGTTTCATTAGATCACATATAATTCAAGGTATTTCTGAGAATTTTTTCAGATTATGTAGTTTTTGTAGAATTTCTACAAGCCGAAATATTACCTGAGAGCAAGTTCTGTTCAGAAAATTTCAGCAATTTGCCTTTTTCTTGTTTGTTTTCAATTGTCATCTAGTTTAATCTTGCAATTAGAGTAATATATTTCATTCCCATCATCTTAACTCTGCTATCATACATCAAAACCCACAAAAAAATATAATTTAGTGACATCTCATTAGATCATTTGTTTGCATCATTTTCATAAATCACTTAAGGGCAGTAATTGACATAGGATCAGGATTTCATATGTCCCAGCCCAAAAATCACTAACCAGCATATCGAACCCAAGCTCTAACTAAAATCCAATAGACACTTAATTTGCTCCAGAGAGCTTAGGGACACCAATTGGTCGAGTCAAGACTAAGTGTCTATTCTTGGCATCAGCCCATTCTGTGTGTGCTGTTGCTCATGGTGTCTAGGCTTGGTGAATCAGGGCTTGTGAGTTTGGTCTGCCTACCTGGCCAATTCCAAATTGGTATCTAAGGTTGGCGTTCAGAGACCTCCACTCCCCTACACCTACCTAGCCAAGCACAGAGTTACACACATACTAGTTTGCCACCCTGACTTAGGCAACTGGTTAAGTTCTAGGTCTAGTAGATCTTAGATGTTTTTGTGTGTTTATCCCATGTCAACTAGATCAGGAGTCCCTTATCATCCCTACCATTCCAAATTCGGTGAACCTATGGACAATGAGAGAGAAGTTCAACTTAAGAATATTCTTGAGCAGTTATCTAGGATAAACAAAGGCTTGATGAGTTTGAAGATAGAATTGGAGACTTAGAAAAGAGTAATATTAGACCATCTATCGAGCCTGAGTCCGAGTCACCTTTCCACCTTAGGGAATATCTTCATCATAAACCTTCCTTAGAGGCTAAGCCCATAAGAGTCCCATATCCTAACCCAGCCCAAGAGAATTACCCTAGGAGACCTAATCAGGAGTTCTTAGACCAGGAAGGACTGCATGAGTCTGATGACCTTTTAGGAGTAATTAGGTGCATCCTTACCCAGGATATAGTGCAAGAAGATTGGCGTAGGACTAACATCCTACAAACCTTTGCCAGACTAGGGAATAAGGTATGCAAGATCATAGTTGATAGTGGGAGTTGTGTCAATGCCATTTCTTTAAGTACTGCCAAATTCCTAGATTGACTCCATTTCCACACCCTAACCCTAATAAGGTCTCGTGGATTGATTCAACCTCCATACCCAAATTCTAGGGTCCCAAGTCTTGATCAAGTTGCAATCTTATGAAGAAATGATTTGGTGTGATGTCCTTCCCATGGGAGTCAGTAGCATTATCCTAGGTCAACCCTGGCTTTATGATCATGATGCCATTCTTTATGGTCAGACCAATACTTGTGCCTTTAGTCACCATGGGAAGAATTTGTAATCAAACCAGTTCAGCCTAAGGACCAGGTTAAAGAGAATCAAGTAGCCTTAAGGAAGAGAAGCCTGGAGTCACCCTAATCAAGTCTAAGGAGTTAGAGAAAGAGGTTACTGAGGAAGAACCCTTTAACGAATTTTAGGGAGAAAAGGTTAAACATTTTGAGAATTTAAATGAGAAAACCCCTGAGCCCATTTAAGTCTTTAAG
The DNA here is from genome assembly GCA_021397845.1 of Areca catechu. Lineage (NCBI taxonomy): Eukaryota > Viridiplantae > Streptophyta > Magnoliopsida > Arecales > Arecaceae > Areca > Areca catechu. Next base: position 137,882,384 of record CM038052.1, on the reverse strand, counting down.
TATGAAAGGTTGAACCCATTGAAAATATAGAGAAAGAAACTTCGGAGCCCATCAAGAATCCAACGAAACATGTATGAGCCAAGTTTAGAAGAGGAGTATGGTGAAGATGGGCCCAAGGTTGAAATCATTGAGAAATCAAAAGAAAAAGATCCTGAACCCACTAAAGAATTTGAAGATGAAATGACCGAGCCAGGATCAAATTTAGTAAATGAACATGAGGGTTCGCCGGTCTTGTCCATAGAAGGAGTTCAGGAACAAACTCTTAATGAACTGATCCAAGATAACATCCTCAAGAGATAGTTGAAGCTCTGAAGGGATTTGAGGATGTACTTCCCGATGAGTTACCTGATCAACTTCCACCCCTGAGAAACATCCAGCATACTTTAGACTTGGACCCAGGATCCTCTTTAACAGACCTTCCTCACTATGGGATTGACCCTAGCGAGCCCCAAGATCTACCAGAACAAGTGGACCATATGACACTATAGAACAATGTCCAAATTTTAAGGTCATCCTGAATAACCAGGTCTATTTCATGTTTCCCATAGCCACCCCAAGACTTCGATTCTTATTTCCTACCCTTCCCTGAGCCTTCTCATGTTTCTAGAGTCATGGGGTTACATTTTGCTGAGATTTCTACGTTACATGACTCCTTAGAACCCATCCCTTTTGTCATTTACTTCTGGTACACTTTTGGCATTTGTTAAGGATCCATGTAGTTTTTTCTTGTACATACCAGACTAGGGTCAAACCTAGAGAGTCCATAATCTATTAGGTTAGACCTAGAAGATCCAATAAAACTTCTCTTAATGGGATAGTCTGCATTTTGCATCATGATAGAATTTGCATTAAATATAAATTTAAAATAATTGGGCTGATTCCCAAAAATGAGCCAAGAGTTTGAAATTATGGATTCTATAATGGTCTAGGCTTAGGCCTGAATGTTCCACCAGAGAGCCATTAAGAAACTTCATGCTTGTGGAGCTGGCCGCTTTAGAGTGATAGGAAGTTTGCCCTAATGCCTATGTGCTTGAGCTACCCCTGAATTATGGCATTAGCTCGCTTTCAATATCCCAGACTTAGTTGAGTACAGGGAACCAACACACATACCTAGTGATCCATTTAGGCCTGACCTTTGTTTTGGAGTGAACCCGCACCTGAGTGTCCACCTCCAATCATACCTGAGAGAGGAGAGTGGATCGAGAGTGTCCTGGATGACCATGCTTTCACTACCCGTGACAAAGGTTATCAACGTTTCTTAGTCCGATGGCAAGGACGACCTGAGTCCAATGACTCATGGATTACCAGGGAGGACTTGCAGTGCCTCGATCTCGACCTTCTGGAGGAGTACCTAAGTCAACTAAACTCTTACTCGACAGGGTCGAGTTTCCTCCCACCTCGAGAGAACTGGTGTGGGCACCAGAATCCGACAGAGGTTCCTCAACCCTCTGTGGATGTCCAATTAGGGTTCCAACTTTTTGGATCTTGTAAAAAGGCTTCAAGCCTAGCCTCAACCTTGTAATTTTCTTTTTCTTTGAATTAAGTCTCATGTCTAGTCTGTACTTTGACCAATTGGGTCAAATTGTGTCTTGTACTGTCCAGTCATAAATCGAGTCCAATCTGAGTCTATTGGAAGTATGGGCCCAAGCTAGATTGGTCTTGAAACCAAGTCACTTTTGGGCCAAGACATGATGGATGCCAAATCAACCCTGGGATGCCACATCATCATCCTATGTGGCGCCACTTCACTTTGCCATGTGGGCAGCACAAAATCTGAATTTTGGAGGCATAAAGGAAGACAACATCACTTGACACTAGCCCTCTTTCCCTCCCCCTATCAAGCTCTTTTCCAAGTAAAGGTGGTCAGCCAAGGGAAGGTCAAAGGGGAGTTGAAGTTTGGAATTCAAATCCCTTGCTTCAAGCCCTCCAATCAAGTTCTCTTCCCAAGGTATTTGAACTTCTTTGGAAGGAAGGGGCAAGATCCATGGGCGCCTCCACTTCCCACTCCCCATGTCATGCTTTGTACCAAAAAGGGATGCACAACCAAGGAAGGAAGAAGAACACATGCCTTGCTCCAAGCCTCACTTCATGTTTTCTTCCAAAAATTAGAGCTACTTTCCAAGTTCAAGGCACCAAGATCTCTCCTCCAAGCCTTACATCATGCCATGCCCAATAAAGTCCAGCTTGGTCGGCCAAGGAGAGAAGAAAATCAGAATTTTTGGGCACCCATTCAAGAAGACTTGTAATTTTTCATTTGAATTTCAAATGGGGTCCTAAGGTGCCTATTTAAAGGACCTAACCCCGCCTTTGTAAAGCTAATCTTGATGAATGAAAAAATTATTTTCTTGAGTTCCAATCTCTTGTTAGTTGCCTTCGTTCACTAGGAACGTCGATCTCGGAGAGCGAGCGCCTTCGTCTTCGGGTGTCAAGAGGTGTGAGGCCTTAAACTATCATCATTTCTGCAACTCCATCATCCGGTTCCGAATCAAGCAGAACTCCACCATCTCAACAACCCTTTTTCATTATTCCACTGCTTTCCTTCTAATTGAGATTTAACCTTTATCTTTTTGAATGCTCGCAGGTCCTCCAGGTGATACGAGTACGGAGACGGTTGCCTTTTCCATCGAGATCATCGGATAGTCAGCCGGCCCTCCACAGGGTTGATGGCTGGATCATCCATGCCGCATCCGCCAAGTGAGAGATCTCTACATCGGGCACTTCAGATCGTTGAGGTTTGCCCCCTGACTCCTATATAGGTCTTGATCAGAGAGCTAAGTCCTACGGGGTTTCTCAATCTCGGGGTCCTCTCTTTATCATTTTTAGGGACCATTTACTTGCTTGATAGTTCTTATTGTTGTAGAATCCTAGATCATCTCTTACTTATTTTCGGGAATCCAAAGAAAATCACTAAAAATCTAAAATCACAACCCTAAAAATCACTTGCATCATCATTTCATCTTCACACCTAGTTAGTCCCCATCACATTCGCCCCACATGGGGATGGTGAGAGGCCCATCTTTCCTTCGCCTTTGAGTGTCGAGGGCTGTGAGACCCTATGCCTTCGCTTTCGAGCATCGAAGGGTGTGAGGCCCTAGTTATCCCCTTCCCATCAAGTCCCCTCTATGGTCTTAGAGATTTTCTTTCACGGCCCCAGGTAGCGATTTGGATGGGATGCCCTAGACTTCGCATGTAGTGAGATGGGTGTGATGCCCTAGGCTACATGTAGTGGGATGGGTGAGATACCCTAGAGGTGAGAGGTCTCTTTATGAATGTAAATCCCCAAGTCCATAATGTGTCAAATTTTTCTACCCTCCATCTCCATTTTTCCTTCGTCACCACTCTTGAAAAATTAAAAAAATAGTAGTACCCTAATCATCGGTGACTTCTCAACATGCCAACGATCCTCCCCTGATCCCGTTCCCCATCATAGGCAGCATTGAGGCAGGGAACAGGGATCACATAGATACCCTAAGGGATCACATAGATACCCTTAACCACACAAATTCACTCAGAATTCGCACAAAGAGTTGAGAAGAACTCAAGAAAGTTTTTATATTCATTAACATTCAATATACAAGAGAGGGGGGCCTTTAAATTGGCTTACAAACTTGGGCTCCATGTAAGGGCATACAAGAGAATTCCCACTAATCCTTTTTCTACTCAAATACATAGAGATCTCCTCTTCCAAATAAGTTCAAACTCCCTCTGCTCACTAGGATTACTCCTCTCCTTCTCTTTGACTTGGTCCAAGGGAGGTAACCATAAGTGGGGCACCAACATGAGAGGTGACCATAAGGAGGGCACTGAATTTGAGGATGGGCCAGGGCTTTGGGTGGCCCATTTCAGTGCTGGGCAGGCTCTAGGGTTCTCCTGGTGTCCATCTCCTCCTGGTGGGCTAATGTACTTGTCATCCAGGTCTTCAATGATAGCTCCAAGACTCCTTCTATGCTTTCCAAGTGGCACAATTATGTGGATGATTGGATTCCTTGCAGTGGTTGGAGTATTATGCTGATTGGCTTCATAAGTGACTTGAGTCTTCTTACAAATTGGACTGGACTCGATATAAGACTTACAAAATTGGACTAGACTCATAAAACTCAAAACTTACAGGACTCATAAGGTTCACTAAGCATCCAAAACTTGACTCAATACTCTAATTACAGGACTCAAATGTAAAAAGGCCCAAAATGAGATTCAGAGGTCAAGGTACAGACTCAAGTATAACAAAGCCTATAAAACAAAATTCATGGTCCAAATTACTGGAGTCAAAGACAAAATTGAAATCATGACTAAAGGACTCAAAACTCAGGAACCCATCATAGTAAACTAGGGTTGACCTGATGTCCCCATCACTAACCAATATGAGGAAATCCTAGACTAGGTTGAGTCCAAAGTGGGATGGCAATTATCTGGTTTTATCCAGATTTATTAAACCTTTATCTTATTTATTTGAAGAGTCCTAAGTTAAAGGGACTCTTGGTGCCAATTGGATTATGTGTGAGATATGTTGGCACGCAGAAGGACCTAGAGTCCTTCTGCTAATTGGAATTGGTTTCCACATGAAACAACTCATCCCTAGCCTTATCCCTAATCTGATTGCATTGGCTTATTACTCAGTGGAAAGAAGGATTGGGTGGTGGGGAAAATTGGCATGCACACTTGAAGGTCCTTCTGCTAATTGGAATTGGTTTCCACATGAAACAACTCATCCCTAGCCTTATCCCTAATCTGATTGCATTGGCTTATTAGTCAGTGGAAAGAAGGATTGGGTGGTGGGGAAAATTGGCATGCACACTTGAAGGGTTGCATCCCTTCATGGTTGCTGCAATAATTCGAACCAAGAGTCCTTTTTCATGAAGGGACTTGATCTCTTGGATAAGCCACTTATTTTCCCACACCATCAATAGTTCTATCTTCCAATTACATGCCACATGGCATGGGGACAAAAGGCCAAAATTATCTAGAGGACTTGTATAAGGCTTTTGGTGCATGAAGAGTCGACTTTTCAACATAAGACTCCTTCTTCATGAAGGTTCTTATATGATCTGTTATTTGATAGATCAAAGGCTGATGAAAAGCCATATTTGGTACCCCCCTATCTCCTATTTAAATCCTTTGGTGTTTATACCGAAGCTATCAGAATTATCTTTCTTTCTTACACTTTGCCAAGTTTTCCTCCTTGTCTCTTCCTTCCCTTGTTAGGACATAGGTCTTTCCTTAAGACAAGTCTGCCATTCTAAGACAAGGGTTTAGGAAGAGAAATTAGGAAGTGATAAAGAGAGTAAAGAAAGGTTTAGGAGAGGGCTCAAAGTGTTCTACTAGAGAGCAAGGGTTTGAGCAAGGAAGGAGAGGCTGCCAAAGGAAGAAATGCCATTAGAAGAGTCCTAGTGGATTAAGCAACCTACTAAAGAGTGGTTCCTAGATTCAATTCCTGTGTGGATCATCTCTGGAGGGCATGCACTTGTGTGCCTAGTGAAAAGAAGAAGAAATTAGTATTCTAGGTATTTTTCTAAACCTTGTTTGAATGACTTGTTAATTTTAATGAATAAGTGGTCTTGGGCTTAGGGTTTCTATTTGTTAGAGTTTCAAAATAAATTTTTTGAAATCCATTCTTCTGCTGTGCCACCGAAATCACACACCCATAGGTTCAAGCATTAAACTGGTAGTACTGGAACACTTCAAGTACTAGCCAAAGTCGCCATCTAGCAATGACACCCAGTGTTCGGATTAGTCGAAGGATGCAAATCAACTATCAAGAACCAAATAGATATGATAATCATATAGTATATTCCTTTAACCCTCAATGCTCTAGATGACGTAGGGTTTAACTGCCCAACCCTAGAATAGTCCATCATAATATGTCTCAAACTCAAAATCCCTGTAACTGCTTACAAGGACTACCGTGGCCAAGGTTTTACTCAATTAAGACATAATGAGTCATTTACTCCAAACACTTTTGGAGAGGTTAATTCCATCTTGATCCAACTCCCACTTGGACTAAAGCCAATCATATTAGAATCGTATTCCCATCTTCCATTTATAATCGTGGAACTCTTGAACTCCAATGGCTTTAGTGAAGGGGTTGGCCAGATTCTCCTTTCCATCGATCTTCATAAGTTCGATGTCACCTCATTCCACGATCTCTCATAGAAGGTGGTAGTGATGTAGAATGTGCTTTATACGCTGATGGGACTTTTGTTCTTTGGCATGATCAATGGCTCCAATTCTATTATAGTACATCAAAATAGGACCATTCAAGGAAGGGCCACTCCCAACTTGCCTAGGAACTTCTGCAACCACACAGCCTCCTTTGCGGCATCTGATGCTGCAATGTACTCTACTTTGCACACTGAGCCTACCACTATATGATGCTTGGAACTTTTCCAGCTGATGGCTCCTCCATTCAGGGTAAACACAAATCCAGATAAACTCTTGCTATCATCTTATCTGACTGAAAACTAGAATCAGTATAACCCACAAGTTTTAAGTTAGGTTTTCCATAAATTAGTCATTGGTCTTTAGTATTTTGCAAATACTTAAGGATAGTCTTTACTACCTTCTAATGTATCTCACCTGGGTTAGACTGGTATCTACTCACTATCCCTAGTGAGTATGCCATGTCTAGTCTAGTACATGTCATGGCATACATGATAGAACCCACTATCAAAGCATATGGAATGTTACGCATACGCTCTCTCTCCTCAGGAGTTTCTCGCATAATCCTTCTTGGAAAGAGTAATTCCATGGCCTATCGAAAGATAGACTTTCTTGAAATTTTTCATGCTGAACCATTTCAGCACAGTATATGTACATAGATTGAGACAATCCCAAAAGCTTCCTTGATCTATCTCTATAAATTTTCATACCAAGTATGTAGGAAGCTTCACCCAAGTCTTTCATAGAAATCTGAGATGACAATCAGACCTTTATTCATTGTAACGCAGGAATGTCATTCCTGATTAATAGAATGTCATCTACATACAGAACAAGAAATACAACTATAGAATCGTTAGCCCATTTATATGTGCATGGTTCTTCTCTATTCTTAACAAAGCCATACATCTTGATACATTTACCAAAATGCATGTTCCAACTCCGAGATGCTAGCTTTAGTCCATAATTGGACCTTTGCAACTTGCACACCTTAGACTCATCTATGGACGTGAACCCTTTAGGTTGCATCATGTACACCTCCTCTTCCAGCTCACCATTTAGGAAAGCTGTTCAGACATCTATTTGCCAAATTTCATAGTCTAGATGTGCTCTAGAGCAAGCATAATTGAATAGACCTGAGCATTGTCACAGGGAAAAATATCTTGTCATAGTCTATACCATAATGTTGATGATATCCTTTGGCAACCAGATGGGCTTTATAGGTCTCACCTGCCCATCTACGCCCCTCTTCCTTTTGAAGATCCATTTGCTTCCAATGGATTTTATCTTTTCAAGTTGATCAACCAATGTCCACACATTATTGATTTTCATGGACTCCATTTTAGATTTCATGTCCTCAAGCCATTTCTTAGAGTCAGACCTCTACATTAAATCCATATAGATGATTAGATCCTCATTGTTCTTATCGAGCTCAACAAGATCACTGTCCTAGACCAGAAAACTGTAGTATCTGTTCGATTGATGCGGTACTCTACTAGATCTCCTTAATGGTTGCATAATAGGCTCAGATCTTATCAAATCTGGTTCTATAGCTATCTTAGAATGTGTTGTTTCCTCTACCTGTTGAACTTCCCCAAGTTCAACCTCAGCAGCTCGAGTGCCTTCAATAAGGTACTCCCTTTCCAAAAGGATAGCCCTAAGACTGACGAACACTTTATGTTCCTTAGGCAAATAGAAGAAATATCCTTTAGACTCCTTTGGATACCCAATAAAGAGGCACTTGTCAGACCAGGTCCAAGTTTATCCATTTGCAAATGTTTGACATAAGCTGGACTTCCCAAACTCGAAGATATGAAAGTGTTGGCTTACGCCTAGTCCATATCTCATATAGAGTTCTGTCGATGGATTTACTAGGAATCCTATTTAGAAGATAACATGCTGACTCAAAAGCATATCCCCAAAAGGATATTGGTAGAGTGGCTACGCCCATCATGGAATGGACCATATCTAATAGAGTCTGATTCTTCCTTCAAGACACTCTATTTAATTGAGGTGTCCGTGGAGGAGTTCATTGAGAAGAATCCCATTCTCTCATGATAAGTCAGAAAGTCACCTGAAAGATACTCACCACCTTGATCTGATAGAAGGTTTTAATAAACTTCTTAATTTATTTTTCTACTTCATTATGATATCGTTTGAACATTTCAAACGACTCAGATTTTTGTCTCATTAAGAAGACATAACCATATCTAGATAGGTCATTGATAAACGTAATCAAATAGTTATACCCACCCTTGGAATTGACATTCATTGGTCCACATACATCGGTATGTACCAGACTAAGTATATCATTGGCTCGCTCACCTTTTCTAGTAAAAGGTGACTTGGTCATTTTACCAAGAAGACAAGATTCACAAGTTGGCAGTGATTCACAATCATTGATATTCAGGAGACCTTCTCCAACTAACTTGTTGATCCTATTCTTGTTAATATAACCTAGCCTACTATGCCAGAGATAAGTATCGTTAACATATCTATCCTAGAGCATTTGCAAGAAGTAGTCATTACTGTAACAGGTCATGATAGTAAGTATATGCCATTACTTAAACATCCATCCATAAGTTTCACACCATAATGATATAGAAAGAACATCATTCTTCATTAAAAATTCATAATTTTTATTGACCAATTGGCCTACAGAAATGACATTCATAAGAAAAGATGAACAGTAATGACAGTCATTCAAAATGACATTACAAGACTCAAAAACTAGCTTGATAATTCCTAATGCTAGGACTGGAACTTGGCTTTCATTTTCCACATTCAATAATTTCTCACCATCCTCGAATCTCCTACTAACTTGAAGCCCCTGCAAAGAATTGCAAATATGAATAAGACTTTTGGTATCCAATACCCAATTTGTAGTATCACATATAGAGAAATTATAATGTGTTATCATATAATTGCCTTATGCAGCAATAGCTTGTTGCTTTTTCTTTTTCGATCTTTCAAGAGTAGCAAGGTTGGTAGGACTGTTCCTCCTCCACTGACCCTGCATCTTGCAATAGAAGCACTCTGTCTTACTCTGATCAGCCTTCTTCCTCATTTTCCTAGGCCCAGCACTTTACAACTTTTTGGATTTATTCTATTTCTTTTTCCCTTTCCTAAAGGTACGATGTCCTGTCGCATTGCCTCCCACTAGGTTCACCAACCCTGTATTGAGCTGATGATCTTTCACATAGGTCTGCAGTAAACCCAACAAACCATGGTTGTTTATTATAGGCTTATTCAATCTGTAGTGATTGAGAAAGTCGAAATAGGAGGGAGGCAAGGAATTCAAAATCGCATCTTTCCCTTGCTGCTCATGCAAGGAAAATCTGAGCTTGCCCAAATGCTCTATCAACTCGATCATGTATAGTACATGATCAGTCACTGATGCTCTATCATGCATCCGAGTGCTAAAAATGGTAGAGAAAATTCTATATTGCTCACATCATCGGGTATGCCAAAAGACTCCCTCAATATTTGAAGGATCTCTTTTAGCTGGGCTTCTTTAAACTTGTGACTGAACTCATCATTCATCATCGCCAACATAATACATCGCACTGTAGTGTGATCAGAGAGCCACTTCTGATAAGCATCCCTGACTGCAGTACGGGCATTGGCAGCAGGTTCCTCAAGTTCATGATCGATATATATATAGGATCCTTTCATGCTCCAGAACTATTATGAGTCTTTGATACCAGCTATCGAAGTTGTGACCCATAAGTTTATCATTATCAAGCAATGACTAGAGTGACAGATTGGTAGACATAATCTGAAAGAAAAGAAATATTAGTGTATATGAATTATTAACATGCTAAAGACATGGACTTTAGTCTAATGATTCTTTCACTATTTTGTACAGACTGGTAGTCCCTACACTACAATCTAAAGAATAACACTTACTCCTTAGTAGATACTAGAATCCAATAGATTACACATCAGCCTGACTTTAAACGGCCAACCCATGTGCATCTAAAGGTAGGTTCACAACCAATTACTTCTTGAAGCAATTTCTAATAAATAATTTTTGTCCTAGGGTACCAATCAATCGGCTTTTGGGCCTCCAATTGAAGGTCTTGGTTAGGTCCAACCATTAACATGACTGAATTAAATACTTATAACTAATGAATGATCAAGCCCGACTTTGGCCAGCTAACATGACCACTTGTTAAGATAGTTGCACTGAGCCATCATATTAAAAATGGCAATTTCATCATCCTGATGACCACCCGATCTTTGGATCCATCAATGATCACCCAACTAATGGACTCATTACCATCCACTTAATGGGAGGCAAAGACTAGGTTATCTTATAACTTTGTCTTTTAAAAGGACCTTATAATTTAAAGGATTTAATTAATTATGATAAATTAAGTGGAGACATGGACCTAATCATGAAACCTCCCACCGTCATAGAGGGGTTCATAATCAATTGGTCCTTGGGCACCTAATAACCAGTCATGACTGATTAACCCTAGTTGACATGGGTTAACTTGAACCAACAAGTTATCCAATCAATTCTGGTTCAACACATTGGCCAGGAAAGTGAGATCAAGGAATGGGTTTCGCCAAGTAAGCCTCTTGCCTATGACAACAACCTTGAGTTGGCCAGATAAGAGTTAGCCCCAATGAACCTTGATCATGATGCCAAACTTACCTTTGATACCAATTGGTTTACCAAACTCAATTGGACAAACCTAAAGACTCGAGCTCACCACAAAGCCAAAAATCAAGTCCATTTAGATGTATGGACCGATCAAACTAACTAATTAGAGTGATCTATAGAGAAGAGACCTAATATAATAATTGATTAGACTTATTCTCTATATAATCTATTTCATTTAAACTTAGGTCAACCCAATTAAGGACTTAATCATAGCTAACCCAATTAACCCAAAGTTATGATCATGTCTTAAGATTTTGAATCACATTCCTAAATCTTAAAAGGTTATTAGACAACTTAATTCATAATTAAGTTTATCAATTATAGTTGAAATAATTTTAATTGATCACTTATTTGAAATAATTTCAAATATGTTAAACAATTTTACAAAAATTCAAAGATTTTCACTAACATATTCCTTGGACTAAAAATTCTTGAGCTGATGCATTTTCTTGATTGGCCATCACAGTCCTATTGGGAATTGTATCCCAAATCCAATCATCTAGACTGCAGACAATTTGCTATTTTGTAATTGTATATGAATTTTTCAATGAATAAAAGTTATTCTTTTGGCTGTTCATTACAAGTACATTTTCCTGAAAAGAAACTCTTGTATGATAGATTTCTTAGAACTACATTATATTTGATATAGAAAAGATATATCAAGTAGCTCTTAAACTAGTTCATAATCAAAGGATACATTGTTATAGGATGATGATGTATCAAGTAAAGGTTGTTGTATCTCGCATTGGTTGGTTATCCTCTTGACCAAGGAGTGTGGTGATACTGATGTGACATACAAGTAAAATATGTAACTTCTCACTAAACGTGACCATCTATAGAGCTCCGTTCTACCAAAGGGTTGCTCAGAAGGGATATGCGTATATGTGTCTTTCAAACCCGAGGTCACCATGGTAGCTTGCAAGTAACTCACTATACTTTGATGTCGGACTATCTAGATTTTTAATTCAATGATGAAAGGCTTCTGGATATAGTCAAGTACATGTGGAGCGATGGTGGATCAAGATGTGATTGACCCCTTCAAATGGTTTGGAGTGAATGATTCACTATGTCTCAATTTAGCAAAACCTTGGCCAGGATAGTTCTTGTGAGGAGTCACAAAACTTATAAGGTTGAGACACGATCTAGATGTACCAGGTTAAGGTTGGCAGTCAAATCCTAGATCATCTTGAGCATTTTAAGATCAAAGGGATGAATTATGCGATAACCATATGCCATAGGTTCTTGAAAATTGCTCTGCGATCTTCGACTTATCCGAACGTCGGGTATCATTGCTAGATGAGAACTTTGACTGGTACTGGATATGATCTAGTGCTACCAGCTTAGTGTTCGAACCTATGGATTCACACACCATAGGGATTTCTATCTGATCCAAAGGTTGATAGATGATTGAGAATTGTTTGCCATCATTGGAGGTCAATGTGATTGACCATGTTCCAAGTGTCGACACTTGGCTATGATGAGCATAAATTTTGGGAAGATTTTTGAGATATTTTGACTTCAAATTTGAATTCAAATTTTGAAATCTAGCTAGTTTTGGCTCCAAGCTTTCATGGAATGATGGTCATTCTTGCCATTTATGCTTGGAACCTATTTGATATAGTCTTCAACCTTCTCCCCCAATCACTCCTCCTTTCTCATTCTCCCTCTCATGGCTGCCTTTATAAATAAGGATTGTTTTAGGGCTGCCAAGCTTGGATGAAACCATTTCTTGTTGAAGAGTTTTCTTACTACTGAGATTCTGAGAGGGAAGAGGAAAGGGGCTTAAGAGGACTAGGGTATTGGGTGTGTGAATACCTAGCACTCAAGCTGGGTCTTGGGAAGAGAGCTAGTTAGGAAAGGTTCCACCTCTCCTCCTCATCTTCCAAGAAGAAGAAGATCAGCCTCAAGGATCCCTAGGAGCTAGCACTTCGAGGGAGTTCATTAGAGTCGAGCCCCAATGTGATCTACTTGTACAGGCCAGACACGTGTGTGGCTCGAGAGCCATTTTCGCAACATCCTTCAAACGTATAACAGTAAGGTATCTTTATGTCTTTGTTTTTTTCCTGCTTATGATGTTTATTGCATGCTACATTATCATACTAAGTCCTATTGCAGGCAGTTTAGTAGATTATTTTGATCGATCTACCAAGTTTTCTGCTAATTTTATTTTAAAATAGTTTTAAAATATCTTTATGCCGTGCATGCTCGCCTGCATTTTTCACCTTCAATGGTATCAAAGCCAGGTTGTTCGTACTATAATAATGCTAGCATGCTTTAACATCATAGTTTTCTCTTTCAAAGTACTTGGATTGAGTGCATCACCATGGCCATCTAGTAATAGGGGAGAAGTAGGGTTGCAAGACCTTCTCTTCCCATTCATTGGGGTCTTCTATGTTGTGTAGGGGTGCTACTTTTGATTTGACTCATGAAGAAGAAAGGTAAAGAAAATGTAGATTAAAAGTGTTTTTATCAAATCTGAATTGTTATGATCATAAAACAAATTTAGATGAGATCTAAGAGTTTTGTTGTGATCGGATTTGATTAAAAGTTTAGAGAAACTTGGATTTGAAATCATTATTTGTTTGTCTTGTGATAGGCCTTGAGTCGACTTTTGAGTCAACTCTGAAGGATGAAGTGTCGATACTTGACCAGGAAGTGTCAACAATTGGACTCGTGAGTCAACACTTTGCCTTGAAGGTGTCGACTCATGAGCATGTGCCAGAAAACATGGCATTCTATTTTTTTCCATCTTAGGCCATGAGTCGATCCAAGTGTCGATACCTAGTATCGACACTTGTCCCTGGTGAGTCGACATTTGACATGATAATGCTAAAAATAGTGAATTCAAATTTTGATTCATTATAAAATTATATTACATTATTAATTAAAAATATTTCGATTCATTAAGGCTATTAAACTTAATTAAGAATTAAATAACCTTGAATGACAAAGAACTCTAGGAATATGATTCAAAGATTTTAAGTCATTTCAATAAGCCTTAAGGGTCATGGGTTAGCTTCTATTAGGTCCTTAATTGGGTTAGACCTAAGTTTAGATGCATTGGACTATATAGGAACTAATCTAATCAAATGTTGAGTTAGGATTTCTTCTCTATAGATCACTCTAATAGTTAGATTGATTAGTCCATAAATCTAAATGGATATAATAGTGACTCAGTGGATAGCTCGAGTCTTTAGGCTAGTCTAATCGAGTCTAATGAACTAATTGGAGTCCAAGATAAGTTTCGTAGTTTGATCTTAGTTCTTTGGGGCTACCTATTACCTGGCTAACTCGGTTGGTGTCTAAGGCAAGATGGTTAATGGCAGAACCCAACCCATGATCTCACTTACCTGGCCAATGTGGTCGATCAAAATTGATTGGATAGCTCACTGACTCGTGTTAACCCATGTCACCCAAGATTAATAAATCTTGACTGATTTTAGCTGCCCATGGATCATTAGTTATGTGTAACCTCCTTGCTAACTTATGTGGTCAATGGGAGGTTGATCCATGTCTTCTCATCTCTTCTTCTATCACATTACAATTAAATCCTCTAAATTATTAGCTCCATAAAAGAATAAAGTTATCAGAATAAACAAGTCCTAGCCTTCCATTAAGTGGGATGGTAATGGGTCCAATAGTTGGGTGTTCATCAGTGGAACCAAAGATCGGGTGTTCATCGGGCTATTGGAATTGATGTTCCTAATATGATGGCTCAGTATGACTCTTTAATAGTGGTCAGGTGGGCTGGCGGCCAAGTCGAGGTTGACTATTCATTGTTAGAAGCATTGAATTTTTTCATGTTAATGGTTGGACCTAACCGGGACGTTCAATAGGAGGCGCAAAAAAGGCTGATGAATGCACCTGGGGCCAAACCTAAATACTATAGGTTAATTGGAGAAGTAATCGATTGAAGAACCTACCTTTAAACATGCATGGGTGGGCCGGCAAAAGTCGGGCTCATGTGTTATCTATTGGACTCTAGTACCCACTAAGAAATTAAATTAATTCCTCGGATTGAAGGTAGAGGCTACCAATCTGAACAAAATAGTGGAAGGGGCCTTTAGACTAAAGTCCATGTCTTTAGGTTAATAATTTATATACACTAATTAGTTTTGGTTTTCTTTTCAGATGTCTTCCAACCTGTCACTCTGGTCTCTTCTTGATAATGAGAAGCTCAAGGGTCCGAACTTCGATAGCTGGTATCAAAGGCTCAAGATTATCCTAGAGCATGAACGGATCTTGTATGTGATATCGGATCCGGATCTAAAACCCCTATTCCCAATGCTTGGGGTTCGATCAAAGATACTTATTAGAAGTGGCTCTCTGACAGGACCACATCCGATGCATTATGTTGGCAGCAATGAACAATGAGTTCAGTCATAAATTCAAAGAAGCCTAGCTAGAGGAAATCCTTCAAAGATTGAAGGAGTCCTTTCACACCAAATGACGATGAGAGGTATAGGGTCTCCTGTGCTATCTACAATGCACAGATGAATGATGGGGCTTCAGTCACTAATCATGTATTGTATATGATCGAGATGATTGAGTGCTTGGGCAAGCTCAAATGTCCCTTGCACGAATAGCTCGAAAAAGATGCGATTCTGAATTCCCTTCCCTCTTCCTATCTAAACTTTCTCAAACATTTTAGAATGAGTAAGCCTACAGTTAACTACCACAGTCTATTGGGGTTATTGCAGACTTATGAGAAAGACCACCAACTGAACAAAAGGGTGGTAAATCTAGTGAGAGGATCTTCGGCAGGGTGTCTGAAAGAATGGTGCCCTAAAAGCCAATCATTGCAAGGTCATTTCTATGATATTATTTATCAATAAAAGACTTCTTTTGATTCATCATACTATTTCATCTTATAAAGATTATGATAAACCCCATAGGATAGGGCAATGGAATTAGGGTTATGATTGAGATTATAATGGTGAGACCTAAGTTCCTATAAACTATAATCTAAAATGTTCCTAGTCGTTGGATAATCGATTCGGGGATCGATGAATATGGAAAGACTAGCACATCCTATGTATGCTCGATGGAGAGGTTGGTTGGTCTCACAACCACTTATGAGAGACACTAATACAAAGAAGTGGGTGGTTGGCAAGAAACTTGAAGAGACAGATATATGGTAGTTGGTGTAGGAAATGTCATGACTCTTCAAGATAAGACTCCTTCTCATTGAAGGGTCTTTGATACGGGACCTAGGATGCATGCAGGTGATTTCTTTTTGTTTTTGCATTTAATTGGATTGATCGATTCCTAAAATCAAGCTAAGAATGGATCTAGAGATTCGCATAAGGACAAGAATCTCTTAGCATGCAGACATAGCCTCCTAAGTAGGGTATTGATTTAGAGCTAAGTCCTACCGAGGTTTCTCAATCCGGGGGGTCCTTTCTTTATCACCGTAATGGTGTAGGCACCAGGATTAGACAGAGGCTCCTTAACCCTCTATGGATTTCTGATTAGGGTTTTAAGTATTTTGGATCCTGTAATAAGTCTTAAAGTCTGAGTAATTTGCTTTTGAGTCATGTAATTAGTATCTAGCTGGTTTCTATTTTTGGTTTGGTCTTGTAATTTGGCTAATTTGGTTAAGTTAGGGTCAATTGGTCTTATAATTAGCCGAATTGGTTATCAAGCTCAAGTCAATTTGAAGATGGGCTCATGCTAGTTTGAAGATGGGTCCACAGGTGGGAAATCAAGTCAAGCCTAATTATAGATGAGTCAAGCCACCTCTCCTCCATGACATGTATGAGTGCCAACTCATGGAGTGCTACATCATCAATGCCATGTGGCATGGGAGGCACCACTTCAACTAATGGAGTGCCACATCATCAATGCTACATGGCATGGGAGGTGCCACTTCACCAAGCACCATGGGCGGCCAAGTTCAAGATGAAACAAAATTCAATTTCAAATGTGGGACGCCCATTATTCTCTCCTTGATCCATGTAGACAATATCCACATAACACTCCCCAAATCAAGCTACCAAGGTCAAGCATCATGGTCAGCCAAGAAGAGTATCAAATTTCAAAGTTGGATGCCAAGCTTTATGAAAGGATTTAAATTTCAAAAGTTGGTCGGCCATCCTTCCTGAGACAAGAAATTCAAAATTCAAATGGGCACCCCTTGATTCATGAAGACAATCCACCCTTTTCTCCACTTTCAAATTTGAATTCAAATGTTCAAATGATGACTTGGGTGCTTATAAAAAGGACCCTAACCCTCTTGTAAAAAATAATTGATGAATGAAAATTTTTTTTTGAAGTTTCTTCTTCCTAGCCCTTGTCTTTGACTTGGAACTCTGTGAGAGAGTGTGCCTTTGTCCTTCAGGACATCGAGGGGTGAGAGGCCCTAGTTACCTTCTTCCTATGCAAGCCACCAACCTTTATCCCAAGCTTTGACATCCCCTGGAATCCTCTTGGATGCCAAACAAGAAGAGCCTTCCTTGATCACCACTTTCTCTTCACCCTCCCTTATTTCATTACCTTCCCCTTCCTTCTTGCTATTTTCTAACTCGTCTCTAGGTTGCTCGCAGGTCCTTCAGGTACCACGAACAAAGGAGTTAGCCTTCCTTGCCTTGAGGAACATCTGACATAAGGCTAGTGAATCCATAGGGTCGAGGGCTTGATCTTCCAGGCCGCATCCATGAGTGTGAGCGAACTCGGCATCGGGCGCTTCAGAGCTTTGAGAGGTTTGCACTCCCGAGTCTCCTAAGTAGGATATTGATTTAGAGCTAAGTCATACCGAGGTTTTTTAATCCCGGGGTCCTTTCTTTATCATTGTTTAGGGCTATGTTTGCATGCTAGAGTTTCTTATCCTTATGCGAATCCTAGATCCATTCTTAGCTTGATTTCGAGAATCGATCAATCCATTATAACATAAAAAAAAAGAAATCACTTGCATGCATCCTAGGTCCCGCATCAATCTTATTTGATCTGTTGATTGACAGATCAAAGGCTGATGAGAGGCCATATCTGGCACTCTTTCCTCTCCTATAAATAGCCATCGAGGTTTAGGCCGATGATATATGATTCCATCCTTTCTTTCCTGCATTCACTCACACTCTGCCACTCACTCTCCTTGTCTCCCCCTTCCCTTATTAGAGTTTAGGTCTTGTCTTAAGACAAGTCCATCATTTTAAGACAAGCATTTAGGTATAGATTTAGGAAGTGGAAAAAGGAGTGAAAAGAGGATTTGGAGAAGGCTCGGAGTGCTCTACTAGAGGGCAAAGGTCTGAGCAAGGAAGGAGACGCTGCCATAGGAAGAAGGGCCATCAGAAGAGTCCTAATGGCTTAAGCAACCTACTAAGGAGTGCTTCCTAGGTTTCATTCTTGTGTGGATCAACTCTGAAAGGCATGCACTTGTGTGCCTAGTGGAAAGAAGAAAGAATTAGCATTCTAGGTATTTTTCCAAACCCTAATTTCATGACTTGTTAATTATAATGAATAAGGGATCTTGGGCTTAGGGTTTCAAGTTGCTTGAAGATTCAAGAAAGAAATTTTTTTATGAAATTCATTGTTCCACTGTGCCATCAAAATCCTTGAAACCTAATTGTGATATCAGAGCCCTCTTATTTCATTCAATTAATGGTCAATTGGATACGCTTATGTGATAATGAATATGTATGGGGATCATATTTTGATGCATGCCACTAATTAGGGTTCACTTATATATTGAATGATAATATGATCATATATATAAATCATAGTATGATGCATACTATTGAAAGGGTACATGATAGTGAATATTATCATGCTTATGGTATGCATATTAGGATTAATATGCTTGAATGATGGAATGAATATCATGTCATATGTGTATAGATATGAATACATTATGATGTCATGAATGTTAAGTTTTATGATGTCATGAATGTTAGGTTGACATGATTAAGTCTATATTAGGATGTGTTAGAGACCATCAACGCCCTCATAAAAATCATATTTAGTTGTAGTGTAAGTTAATCATGATGCAAATTCGATTAGGGTATGATCAGCCAATTGGTGTCTAGGCAAGTGGTTTTGGGAAGGTAAAGGGAATGAAATTTTTAATTGGTTCCGTTGACTTACCTGGCCAATTTAATTGGTGTCTAAGGAAAGCAACGGGGGGACCCCCTCACCCCTTCAACTTACCTGGCCAATTTGGTCATATCTAGACCTTAAATTGGAATTGTTAATTGATTAAGCACACTGCAATTTTCCTTCCTTCATGCTAAGCAAAATTAATATCATAAACTATGGTAGGTTTGTTGTGTACACACATGGCCCGCTCTAGCATTTGGTATAAAATTTGTCTTGGTACACTTATGTTGACCCCTAAAGTGATTTTGATGATAACAAAACATTGGAGTATACATTTAATTATCTAACAACTCTTCAAGTGATTGACAAGTTTTTGTAGGACAGCTACATTGAAACATTTTTTTCCTACAATCTTTAATGTTTTGTGTTGAGTTGTAAAATACTTAGATTCTTGTAAAGAAGAACCCTACAAAAAGTTTCCTGTTAAAATCAGTTAAAGGGTTACTTCTACTAGTCCTTCTTGCTTCAAGTTTTCTTGAATTTATTGTAAGTAGTGCTTGAAGAACATTGTTAAAGCTTGGGACAAGTGTTCTGGAAGTTTGAAGCTGATCTGGTTGAAGAACCACCTTCGAGCTGACTGGATGAACAACCCAGCCGACTCTGGCACTAGCACTGAAGACAAGTTCTCTGGCACACAGATCCAGCCAACTGGCACCAAGGACTAGCCGACTCATCCAAAACAAGGTTGAGAACGTTCTGAGATCCTCAGGAATCTAGCCTACCGGATTTAAATCCTACCGACTCATCCAGAACTCAGTTGAAAATGGTCTGAGAAGCCTCTAAGATTCCAGCCGACTAGAATTTAGCCCAGCCGACTTGTCCAGAGAGAGGTATTTTTTCAACTATGGAAGCTAGCCAACTGGCACTCAACCCAGTCGACCCAATCTTCATCCGAGCCAACTCGAAGTTTGTTCGAGCCGACTGGAATGACGGGGTCACCTCCAACGGCTAGTTCCAGTTCTCAGTTTTTGAATTCCAATGGTGCTCCAACAGTAACCTGTCACCTCCCAATGGTCTACAACATTCAAAATCATGGGAAGGTAGTTGAAGTCTCTATAAATAAGGTATTAGAACATCCTTGAAGAGGCTAATGATTTATTCAGCATTTATTGAACACTTATTGAAGTGAAGTGAGAGAGCACTAGAGCTTTAAAGGTAACTTCAAGCCTACAACAACTCTTACCAGAAGCTTGAAGCACCTTTTGAGGAAAGCAAGGAAGCCATTGAAGTGCATTGAAGAGCAGTCTGTGGATCTTCACTCGAGCTGCATTGGCAACCACCCTAACAACAGAGTTTGTCTTTATTGTTGCTTTTCTTATTCTATCTTTTGGAATATCTGGGTTATTGGTGAGCCCTATTGTAAAAACCAAATAGGTTACTTTGGTGAGTCTTTAAAACCAGAGTGTAGAGGTTTCTTTGGTAAGCCTAGCTAAAAACCAAATTGTAGAGGTTTTAGGTGAACCTGTAAAAACATAGCTTGGGTTTCTTTGGTGAGCCCGGTTTTAAAAACCAAAGTGCAGAGGTTTGGATTGTGAGCCTACAAAACAATCCAACTGTATTCCAATTTGGGGATATTGTGGAAATCCCGAGTGGTGAACTTGGATAGTGGACGTAGGAGCTGGTTTGCTCCGAACCACTATAAATATGCTTTGTTTGTGTTGTGTCTATTCATATTTTAGCTTCTGCTTTCTTTCTCTGATTAACACAGCACCTAATCACTAATTGGAATTAATTATGCACATACTTGTGAAAATTTTATAATTCCCAATTCCCCCCCCTTGGGACTAAGCCACCTGGGCAATAGCTGGTATCAGAACAGTGTCTCTGATTACTTGAGTTAAGATCGATGGCTCATCCCATGAGTACATCCTTGGCCGAGGGCCAATCAATAATAGACCTCCACTATTCACAGGCACTAATTATTCATATTGGAAGGCACGAATGAAAATTTATAAACAAGCTGTAGATTTTCAATTATGGAAGGTCATCTTGAAAGGGCCACATATTCCCACAATTAAAGTTAATGGTGTGGACATCCCTAAGCCTGAAGAGGACTGGGATGATCATTACATGAAAATGGGGGAATTGAATGCCAAAGCAATGAACTTATTATATTGTGCTTTGGATGCTAACGAGTTCAACCAAATTTCCACTCGCTCATCGGCAAAGGAAATCTAGGATAAACTCGAAGTTACCCATGAGGGAACTTCCTAAGTGAAAAAATCCAAGATAAATCTTTTAGTTCATAATTATGAATTATTTAAAATGGAACCTTCTGAAATAATATCTGCCATGTTCTCTAGATTTATAGATATTATTAACGATTTAAAGAGTCTTGGCAGGGTATACTCTAATGTAGATCTAGTTCAGAAGATCCTTCATTCTTTGCCAGACAAATGGGATCCCAAGGTAACTGCGATCCAGGAAGCCAAAGATCTCAACACTTTGATGCTGGATGAATTGTCGGGATCACTCATCACCCACGAGCTAACAATGCAACATAGAACGAAAGATGAGCAGAAGAAAAAGAAGACAATAGCTTTTAAGGTTACTTCCGATTCAAAAAGAGATGATGAAGTATCTGAAGAATAAAGCACCTCCTCCAATGACGACCTAGAAGAAGAAGCATCGCTATGGTTGTGAGGAGATTTAGAAAATTTATGGGAAGAAAGAAAGGAAGGTACGACCAGAAATTTCACAGGAGGAATTATGGAAAGGAAAAGGAAAAGGACAGAGAGAAAGACAAAGAGGTAGTCCCCACATGCTACGAATGTAAGAAGCCAGGACACATATGTCCGGACTATCCAATGTTAAAGAAATCCTTCAGACAAAAGAAGAAGAAGAAAGCAATGGTTGCCACATGGTCCGATAGTGAAGACTCAACTTCATCGAAATAAGAAGAGACCACCAATACTGCCAATCTTTGCTTAATGGGTCTCGAAGATGAGGAATGTCTTGCAACCCAAAAATTGAAGAAAAGGTGGTACTTGGACAGCAGCTGCTCAAGACATATGACAGGTGACAAGGACCAATTCATCACCCTTGAAATGAAAGAAGGAGTATGGTCACCTTTGGAGATAATGGCAAAGGGAGAATAATCGGTATCGATAAGATCAAAATAACTCCCTTCACTTTTATTGAAAATGTTTTGCTAGTAGACAAATTGAAGCATAATCTGTTAAGTATAAGTCAATTGTGTGATAAAGGCTTCAAGGTTGTCTTTAAGTCCTCTATGTGTATAGTAACTAACTCTTTAGATTCTAGCAATAAATTTATTGGACATAGACTCGGGAATATCTATGTGGTAGATCTTGATGATCTTGCCATGTCTAGTATGTGGGTTCGGTAACCAGTGCGGAAGTGTGGATTTCAAAAACTTTATGAAATCAGGTCCGAACCCTAATCCCAAAATCTCCTTATTAGCAATTAAAACTTATGACTACATGCATGTCCAAATTTAAACATAGTTTAGATACTAACCTCAGATTGCTATATCCATCTGATGTAGAAATAAACTCCAATAGAGTAACCTTTTGAACACACCAGGCGTCCATTGTCCGCCCTCCGATGGTGATCCACACGGGCAGATGATCAAGACAGTGACTCCTCAATTGGGTTCCTTCCAATCAAGTTCTACCCCAAGAATTTGATATATGGGCTATTGGCTAGGACTCCTCTAGCCAAACGGGGTCCAAAACTTCTCTCTTACTCTTCTCCTAGTTTTTAGCAACTTTGGCCCCTTAAGACACTCTTGTCTTAAGAATAAGCCCTTGTCCTAAATAAGACAAGGCTTGTCTTGGAGGGAGAAGAAAATTAAGACAAAGTTGTCTTAATGTAAGAAAGAAAGAAAGAGGCGCCTTCTTCCTTTACCGTCGGAGAGTTTCTCTCTCTGACTCTCCTTCTGTTCTGAGATTCGACAGAGCCTAGGCTCTGTAAGGAATCAAAGAGGAAATAGAGGAGGGGGAAACAGTCTTCTGGAGAGGAGAAGGAAAGAGAAGCAAGGCTTCGCCGTAGAAAATCTGGAATCAATTTTTACGGTGAAGCCTTCTTCTTAAATAGGCGACAGAGAGGCGCCTTCTCATTTGAAAAAATCCTCTCACATCCCTCTCTCCCTTCTCACGTCTTCTCTCTTAATCTCATGGCCCTTGGGATTAATCTCACGGCCTTTGGGATGGGAAGACGCGAAGAAGGATCGTGAAAAACACAGAAGGGCGCGCGCAGAAAGAAGAGTCGCGCCCCTTCGGTGTTTTTTTTTCTTTTCTCATGGTATTTTTTTCCTTTTTTGGAGAGTCCACGCCTAGGTGGACTCTCTTCCACGCCTCTTCAAAAATCACCGGCATTTTTTTTTTTTTCTTTCACGCAAAGACGTGTCTTGGAAAGAGTCCACGCGCGTGTGGACTCTTCTCCTTGCGCGCGCGCGTGGGAAGAGAGGGGGGGGGTTTTAGGCGATGTGGGAAAGGAGTTTAGCCTCTTAGGTTAGCCCAATTGCTAGCCTATAGTTAGCCCAACATTTTGTATCTTTAATTAGATTCAAACCGGAATGAATTTGGATCTAAAAAAGACCAAATCGGAACCCTAACTCGAATCCGATTCAAGTAGAAGTCATGGTTTGCAACACATGCTAGTGTGTTCATCTGCAAACGAGATTTAATTCCAAATTAAATCCTTGATTATCTGTCCTAAGTGTGTGACCCATTGGGTTCCATACTTAGCCAGCAGTGGGTCCGAGTGCAAGTTGACCTAATCTGATCAGAACTCATTCTAATCGATTTAGGTCAAATCGAGCTAACTCGAGTCAGTCAATTAGGACTCCTCCTAATTAGTGATCCAATTAAACCATTTAATTTGATCAACCCACAAGACAAGATTGACGTCTAGCAACGTGTCATGTCTACCCGGAAGATATGGAAATTTTGTGTAATTCCAAAACTACCCTTCAGTGGAAAGTTCCCGTACAATTCGATCCTTCAATCATCTTGCATCCCGAATATAACTATGGATATGGAATCATGTCAAATCCAGTTTATACTCATTCCCAGCTCAGTCATTCACTAATGATTCAATTAATTCGATATTAGAAATCATTTCTAATATCTGTACTTTGATCAAAGATTTCCTGAATCATCATCTGACCTAATTTGGCTGGATGCAATCTCCTCCTACTAGGAGATCAATTCCTTGTTGACCTACTCATTACCTTCATATACAATTCACCATACCCAGCATCAACCTCGTGCATGACCCAGTGTCATGATTGAGATTGAACCAAAGCATGGGTTCATGTACATAAGGTATTATGGCAGTCTCAGGTCATAGGACTACTTGTACAACTCCCACTATGTGAAAACATCTATTGACATCAGCTAAGGCTCCATTAGATGTTCTCCAACTGGATCTATTCAGTGAACTCATTCACTAATGAGCACCCACTCCTTGATTAGTGTCCTACACAAATGACTATGAGAGCAGTCACCCTTTTCAGCATACATAGGATGTGCCAGTCTTACCGGAAACCCTGATCCCCAACTCAGGGTTCCTATGACTAGGAATATTCTAGATTAGGGTTTTAAGGCCTTAGATCTCACTAGTATGATCTCATCATAGCCCTACAACCATAGCCCTAATCTATGGGGTTCATCATATAATGACACAGCGAATGATGAAAAAATTATTGCCTTTATTAATTTGTCAATTTACAATGGTCTGGGAGATACAGATATTGGCTTATAGGGCATAATCCTTTCAATCTCCTACTTGCACTAAAGCCAATCGCTCTTATTCTTTAACCCCATACAATCGAGGTGGCGATCAAACTCCCGCTGTGGTAGAGCCTTAGTGAACGGGTCTCCTATGTTGTTCTTTGTATCTACTCTATTGATGCAGACTTCTTGTCTTTCGATTATCTCTCGGACAAGATGGAAGCGTCTCAGAATGTGCTTGGACTTGTGATGGGCTCTCGGTTCCTTAGCTTGAGCAACTGCTCCAGTGTTATCACAATAGAGTGGCACCGGGTTCTCAATCTCAGGAACTACTCCCAACTCTGTGATGAATTTCTTCATCCAGATAGCTTCCTTGGCGGCTTCACTGACAGCTATGTACTCTGCCTCGGTAGTTGAGTCAGCTACAGTCTGCTGTTTAGTGCTCTTCCAACTTACTGCTCCACCATTCAAGGTAAAGACATACCCTGAAATGGATTTACTATCATCTGGGTCTGATTGAAAACTAGAGTCTGAATAGGCTTCTAGTTTAAGATCAGATCCTCCGTATATAAGAAAATATCCTTAGTCCTTCTCAGGTACTTAAGAATTTTTTCACAGCCTTCCAGTGATCCTCTCCTGGATCAGCCTGAAATCTACTGGCTACACCCAAGGCATATGCCACATCAGGCCTGGTACATAACATAGCATACATAATCGACCCTATAGCCGAAGCATAAGGTATAGAACTCATTCTATTTCTTTCTTCAGGTGTCTTAGGAGACATCCTCTTAGAAAGACGTATGCCATGACCAATAGGTAAGTAACCTCTTTTACTTTCCTCCATGCTAAATCTCTTCAGCACCTGGTCAATGTACCTAGACTGGGACAAGCCAAGCATCCTTCTTGATCTATCTCTATAGATCTTTATACCCAGTATATAGGATGCTTCTCCCAAGTCTTTCATGGAAAACTGTTTCGATAACCATACTTTGACTGATTGTAACATTGGGATATCATTCCCAATAATAAGTATATCATCAACATATAGAACTAAGAAAACTATGGCACTCCCACTAGTCTTCTTGTACACACAAGGTTCATCCTCATTTTTGAAAAAATCAAATTCTTTGACTGTTTTATCAAAATCGGATGTTCCAACTCCTGGATGCTTGCTTTAATCCATAAATGGATTTCTTTAGCCTACATACCTGATTAGGTTTAGTCTCCAAGACAAAACCTTCTGGTTGTGACATATAAACCTCTTCCTCAAGGAAACCATTGAGGAATGCAGTTTTTACATCCATTTGCCAGATCTCATAATCATGATATGCTGCTATAGCAAGCATAATCCGAATAGATTTGAGCATGGCAACAGGGGAAAATGTTTCATCATAATCTATTCCCTGTTTTTGTCTGAAACCCTTAGCCACCAATCTGGCTTTATAAGTTTCAACTTGGCCATCTCCCCCAATCTTCCTTTTATAGACCCATTTACACCCAATAGGGTTAATACCCTCTGGTGCATCAACCAAAGACCATACTTGGTTGACATACATGGAGTCCATCTCGGATCTCATGGCTTCCAGCCATTTGTCTGAGTCTCTACTCATGACTGCTTCCGTATAGGTTAGAGGCTCATCATTTTGAATGATTTGGGCTTCATTATTTTCAATTATGAACCCATACCTCTCAGGTGCCTGTCGCACCCTATCAGACCTACGGATAGGAGTGTGTTCAGGTTCTATATTAACTATGTTGTTACTTGACTGAGAAGTGTCTATTTGTTGAATCTCATTAAGTTCGATATTTCTACCAGTGCCCTTTTGTAGGATAAATTCCTTTTCCATAAAAGTGGCATGCCTACTGACCAAAACCTTTTGTTCAGTAGGGTGGTAGAACACATATCCTATACTATCTCTAGGATATCCGATAAATAGACATTTGTCTGCTCTAGCATCAGTTTATGTCCAAAATTCCTTTTTACATAGGCTGGACATCCCCATATCTTAATATACTTAAGATTGGGCTTCTTACTTCTCCATAATTCATATGGAGTGCTAGAGACAGTTTTAGATGGTACTCTATTCAAGATATAAGTTGCTGTTTCCAAAGCATATCCCCAGAAAGAAAAAGGTAACTCCGTGAAGCACATCATGGACCGTACCATATCCAATAAAGTACGATTCCTCCTTTCAGCAACACCATTTAATTGTGGTGTGTAAGGAGGAGTCCATTCAGAGATGATCCCCTTATCTTTAAGGTGATCAAGAAACTCAGTGGATAAGTATTCACCTCCTCTATCTGATCGGAGGATCTTTATACTTTTTCCTATCTGTTTCTCTACCATACTTTGATACTCTAAAAATTTTTCAAAAGCATCGGACTTATGTTTCATTAGATACACAAATCCATACCTTGAAAAATCATCAGTAAATGTGATGAAGTATGAGTATCCACCATAGGCTTGAGTTGTCATAGGCCCACATACATCTGTGTGTATGAGTCCTAATAACTCTTTTGTCCTTTCTCCATGTCCACTAAATGGAGTCTTGGTCATCTTACCCATGAGACATGATTCACAAGTTCCTAATGACTCATAGTCATAAGGATCAAAGAAATTTTCTTTGTACAACTTGTTAATCCTAGTCTCACTAATATGTCCAAGTCGACAATGCCAAAGTAAGGTATTGTTAACATCATCTCTTTTCCGTTTGTTAGAAACATGAAAACATTGTCATTAGTGGAAAGAGTTAAGAGACCATTGCAGAATATGCCATAACATATAATTTCATTAGATAAAGAAATTGAGCAGCCACTGCTCATTACATTCATAGTATATCCTTGTTTAAGTAACAAGGGTACAGATATGATATTTCTAATGATTTTTGGCATATAGTAACAATTCCTTAGCTCCAAGATCTTCCCTGAAGGTAACTTCAAAACATAAGTCCCTACAGCTTCTGCTTGGATGGGGTCCCCTCCAGCACCGTAGAGCTCAAAGTTACCTTCCTTCAATACTTTAAGCCCCTGAAGTCCCTGCAATGATTTGCAGATGTTATGACCACAGGCGGTATCCAACACCCAAGTATTTGAAATGGAAGAATCCAATGACAAAATAGTATGAACTTCTTTCATACCTTTTGGTGCCTCTGATGCACCAGGCTTCAAACTTGCAAGGTAAACCTTGCAGTTTCTTTTCCAATGACCCGGCTTGCCACAATGAAAGCAGGTCATCTGTCCGGAGGCCTTCTTTCCTTTCTTCTTCTTAATGCCCCCTTTGGGATTCATCCTCTTATTGGAACCCCTTTTGCCTGTCTTCTTCTTATCCACAAGAAGAACTGGAGCCTTATTTTTCTTTACATGGCTCTCTGCTGTTTTCAACATATTCAACAGCTCAGGCAAGGAAGAATTAAGTTTGTTCATATGGTAATTAAGAACAAACTGTGAAAATGACTCTGGGAGTGATTGCAAGATCAAGTCTTGATTCAACTCCCCATCCATTACAAAACCTAATTGACCTAATCGAGTGATTAGATCAATTATCTTTAATACATGGTCTTGTACTGATGTACCTTCTGTCATCCTTGCACGGAACAACTGCTTAGATATTTCATATCTAGCAGTTCTACTGTGTTCTCCATAAAGCTCTTTTAAATTTAGCAGTATGGAGTTAGTATCCATGCTATCATGCTGCCTCTACAACTCGTTAGTCATAGAGGCAAGCATAACACATTTGACAGTAAGTGAGTCATTTTGCCACATATTATATGTGGTCTTCTCCTCTTGCGAGGCATCTTCCCTTGGTGGTTCCAAAATCGGGGTATCAAGAATATAGGAAATTCTTTCTTGACTGAGTACTATTTTCAAATTTCTCAGCCAATCAACATAATTAGGCCCAGTCAGTTTGTTGGCATCTAAAATACTACGGAGTGAGAGTGAAGAGGCCATTTATCTACATTTAAACAAAGAACGAAACATAAGCAAACAACCATGAAATGACAACACATAATTAAATTAGGACTTTAATTTAATTATGTCTCCCACTATTTTATCGAGCATCATAACCCTCTATACGATGATCGAGAAAACCTTAATTGATCTTTCTTAGTGGGGTTGAGATCCCAATCCCTCATAAAAGACCTTGTGTGTACACAACAAATCTTATATAAGTTCATAGGTAGGAAAACTCTTTCCAATTGTAACCTGTACAATTCTCAACTTATCTCGGCCTCTAAAATATTAATAGCCTTGTGTATACACAACAAACTATAATATTTTAGTTAAGTAAGACCCTTCATAGCCATATAGTCATGACTTTAATAGTAATACCCTTGTGTGTACACAACAAATATTACTTTAAATCATGCCATAAACAAATAATTGTATTAGGCCAAAAATTGTGTTAGTCACCATATTAGGTCTTGTGTGTACACAACAAACCTAGTATAGATCGTAACACAATGATGACCTATCATGAAGGAAGGCCAATAATAGTATTTTAACACCAAGCATGTTAGTCAAGAATTAAATCAATCAGATCGGCCAGGCTAGTGGAAGAGATGTGGGGGTCCCCCCGTTGCTTTCCTAGACACCAATTTAAAATTGGCCAGGTCAGTCAACGGAACCAATTAAAAACCACGATTCCCTTTACCTTCCCAGAACCACCTTTCTAGACACCGAAATGACTAATTATCCATCATGACTAATAATGCTTATCGGTTAACTATACTACCACTTAATATAATTTTAAGAGGGGTTCATGCAATGCCAGCACATTCAATTAAAAGCTATCACATATATTAATACATGCTTTAAACTAAGCAAATATGTGAAATGTGTGCCATCATACTAGGATAACCATTTACCACATAATGGATACACCATTATGCCAGGGCAACCTTATTTCAGTATGATGGCTCCAGGGCTAATCATATCTCTAAGACAATTAGGGTTTCAGTGGAAAACCCTAACTGGTGGCAATCATCAAACTCATGTTCAATCAAAGACATGCACTGTGCATCAATATAAAAACTTTAACATGATACTACATCATGAATTGAACTTCATAAGTTTTAATCCTAATAAGGATGCTCTGATACCACTGTGGGTTCGGTAACCAGTGCGGAAGTGTGGATTTCAAAAACTTTATGAAATCAGGTCCGAACCCTAATCCCAAAATCTCCTTATTAGCAATTAAAACTTATGACTACATGCATGTCCAAATTTAAACATAGTTTAGATACTAACCTCAGATCGCTATATCCAATCTGATGTAGAAATAAACTCCAAATAGAGTAACCTTTTGAACACACAGGCGTCCACTTGTCCGCCCTCCGATGGTGATCCACACGGGCAGATGATCAAGACAGTGACTCCTCAATTGGGTTCCTTCCAATCAAGTTCTACCCCAAGAATTTGATATATGGGCTATTGGCTAGGACTCCTCTAGCCAAACGGGGACCAAAACTTTCTCTCTTACTCTTCTCCTAGTTTTTAGCAACTTTGGCCCCTTAAGACACTCTTGTCTTAAGAATAAGCCCTTGTCCTAAAATAAGACAAGGCTTGTCTTGGAGGGAGAAGAAAATTAAGACAAAGTTGTCTTAATGTAAGAAAGAAAGAAAAGAGGCGCCTTCTTCCTTTACCGTCGGAGAGTTTCTCTCTCTGACTCTCCTTCTGTTCTGAGATTCGACAGAGCCTAGGCTCTGTAAAGGAATCAAAGAGGAAAGAGAGGAGGGGGAAACAGTCTTCTGGAGAGGGAGAAGGAAAGAGAAGCAAGGCTTCGCCGTAGAAAATCTGGAATCAATTTTACGGTGAAGCCTTCTTCTTAAATAGGCGACAGAGAGGCGCCTTCTCATCTGAAAAAATCCTCTCACGTCCCTCTCTCCCTTCTCACGTCTTCTCTCTTAATCTCATGGCCCTTGGGATTAATCTCACGGCCTTTGGGATGGGAAGACGCGAAGAAGGATCGTGAAAAACACAGAAGGGCGCGCGCAGAAAGAAGAGTCGCGCCCCTTCGGTGTTTTTCTTTTCTTTTCTCATGGTATTTTTTCCTTTTTTGGAGAGTCCACGCCTAGGTGGACTCTCTTCCACGCCTCTTCAAAAATCACCGGCATTTTTTTTTTTTTCTTTCACGCAAAGACGTGTCTTGGAAAGAGTCCACGCGTGTGGACTCTTCTCCTTGCGCGCGCGCGTGGAAGAGAGGGGGAGGGGTTTTAGGCGATGTGGGAAGGAGTTTAGCCTCTTAGGTTAGCCCATTGCTAGCCTATAGCTATAGTCCCAACATTTTGTATCTTTAATTAGATTCAAACCGGAATGAATTTGGATCTAAAAAAGACCAAATCGGAACCCTAACTCGAATCCGATTCAAGTAGAAGTCATGGTTTGCAACACATGCTAGTGTGTTCATCTGCAAACGAGATTTAATTCCAAATTAAATCCTTGATTATCTGTCCTAAGTGTGTGACCCATTGGGTTCCATACTTAGCCAGCAGTGGGTCCGAGTGCAAGTTGACCTAATCTGATCAGAACTCATTCTAATCGATTTAGGTCAAATCGAGCTAACTCGAGTCAGTCAATTAGGACTCCTCCTAATTAGTGATCCAATTAAACCATTTAATTTGATCAACCCACAAGACAAGATTGACGTCTAGCAACGTGTCATGTCTACCCGGAAGATATGGAAATTTTGGTGTAATTCCAAAACTACCCTTCAGTGGAAAGTTCCCGTACAATTCGATCCTTCAATCATCTTGCATCCCGAATATAACTATGGATATGGAATCATGTCAAATCCAGTTTATACTCATTCCCAGCTCAGTCATTCACTAATGATTCAATTAATTCGATATTAGAAATCATTTCTAATATCTGTACTTTGATCAAAGATTTCCTGAATCATCATCTGACCTAATTTGGCTGGATGCAATCTCCTCCTACTAGGAGTGATCAATTCCTTGTTGACCTACTCATTACCTTCATATACAATTCACCATACCCAGCATCAACCTCGTGCATGACCCAGTGTCATGATTGAGATTGAACCAAAGCATGGGTTCATGTACATAAGGTATTATGGCAGTCTCAGGTCATAGGACTACTTGTACAACTCCCACTATGTGAAAACATCTATTGACATGCAGCTAAGGCTCCATTAGATGTTCTCAAACTGGATCTATTCAGTGAACTCATTCACTAATGAGCACCCACATCCTTGTATTAGTGTCCTACACAAATGACTGTGAGAGCAGTCACCCTTTTCAGCATACATAGGATGTGCCAGTCTTACCGGAAACCCTGATCCCCAACTCAGGGTTCCTATGACTAGGAATATTCTAGATTAGGGTTTTAAGGCCTTAGATCTCACTGGTATGATCTCATCATAGCCCTACAACCATAGCCCTAATCTATGGGGTTCATCATATAATGACACAGCGAATGATGAAAAAATTATTGCCTTTATTAATTTGTCAATTTACAATGGTCTGGGAGATACAGATATTGGCTTATAGGGCATAATCCTTTCATAGTAGCCATAGTCTAGTTGCAATGAATGCTAAAACCAAAGAGTCAGGCTTACTATGGCATAGACGATTAGGTCATGCTAGCATGCACACAATTGCCAAATTAATTTCTAAAGATCTTGTTTGAGGCATGCCTAAGTTTAAAGTTGATTTGAATCATGTTTGTGATGCATGCCAAATGGGTAAACAAACTAGGGGGAGTTTTAAATCAAAGAATGTAGTTTCTACAACAAGACCTCTTGAACTAATTTACATGGATCTTTTCGGACCTACTAGGACTACGAGCCTGGGAGGGATGAAATGCTCTTGTGATAGTAGACGATTTTTTGAGATTTACATGGGTTTTGTTTATCGCATCGAAAGATGAAACTTTTCATGTTTTTAGAAAATTTCATAAAAAGGTTTCAAACCAAAAGAACTTATCTTTGATTTCAATTAGAAGTGATCACGGAACTGAGTTTGAAAATCAATTTTTCGAAGATTATTGTACTGAATTTGGCATTGATCATAACTTCTCCGCTCCTAGAACACCTCAACAAAATGGTATTGTAGAGTGAAAAAACAACATTGGAAGAAATGGCTTGCACAATGTTGTGTAAAGGCAATCTTCCAAGGTACTTTTGGGCAGAAGCGGTGAACACTGTATGTTATATTTTAAACCGTGTTTTGATCTGTCCTATTTTAAAGAAACCCCCTATGAGCTTTGGAATGACAAAATCCAATATTAGTTATTTTCATGTATTTGGTTGTAAATGCTTTGTGCATAACAATAGAAAAGTTAATTTAGGAAAATTTGATTCTAAAGCTGATGATGCAATTTTTTTAGGTTATTCATTACATAGCAAAGCATATAGGATTTTTAATAAAAGGACTCTTACTGTTGAAGAGTCAATTCATGTTGTTTTTATTGAAACTAACCCTACACCTTCTAGACAAGAAGAGTGCATAGATAATGATGCAGGTACTTTGCAAAAGGAATGGATGACTTGAGCATTCAAGATAAAGACACTCAAGATGGAGAAGAAACGGTAAGTAAAGATCACACTGATCTACCGAGGGACTGGAGGTATGTTACATCTCACCCTAAGGAATTAATAATAGGAGATCCTTCACATGGTGTTAGGACTAGGGCTGCACATAAGGATGCACATGATTACCTAGTCTTTGTATCACAAAAAGAACCACATAGCTTAGAAGAGGCTGAGACTGACCCAAATTGGATTATGGCAATGCATGAAGAACTAAACTAGTTTGAAAGAAATAAGGTATGGACACTTGTAGATAGACCTACAGACCACCCAATTATAGGAACTAAATGGTTCTATAGGAATAAATTAGATGAACAAGGAAATATCATGAGGAACAAAGCTAGATTAGTGGCTAAGGGATATAACCAAGAAGAAGGTATTGATTTTGATGAAACTTATGCACCCGTAGCAAGACTAGAAGCTATTAGATTATTACTTGCATTTGCTTGCTACATGAACTTTAAACTCTTTCAAATGGATGTAAAAAGTGCATTTCTTAATGGTTTTATCTCTGAACAAGTTTTTGTGGAACAACCACCAGGTTTTGAAAATCATGCTTTTCCAAATCATGTATTCAAATTAAACAAAGCATTGTATGGTTTAAAACAAGCACCTAGAGCCTGGTATGATAGACTTAGCACTTTCTTAATTAAAAATAATTTTTCAAGAGAAAATGTAGATAAAACTTTGTTTATCAAAAAGAAAAATAATGACATCTTAGTTGTACAAATATATATAGATGATATCATTTTGGTGCAACTAACAAATCTTTATAAAAAGAATTTGCTAAGCTTATGTAGGGAGAATTTGAAATGAGCTTAATGGGCGAGCTGAACTACTTCCTTGGACTTCAAGTAAAACAAACTAAGGAAGGCATCTTCATCAACCAAGCCAAATACATCAAGAAAATCATCAAAAAGTTTGGTATGGAGAGTTGCAAAACAATAAGCACACCCATGAGCCCAGCTTGTAGACTGGACAAAGATGAGAATGGATCCAATGTTGACCAAAAGCTATATAGAGGTATGATCGGATCCTTATTATATTTGACTGCAAGTAGATCTGATATATTATACAGTGTATGTGTATGTGCTAGATTTCAGTCATCACCAAAAGAAACACATATGCTTGCTGTAAAAAGAATAATTAAATATTTGAAAGGAACAAGTAATTTAGGAGTTTGGTATTCTAAACGTTCTACTTTTAATTTGATTGGATTCTCTGATGCTGATTATGCTGGTTATAAGATAGATAGAAAAAGCACTGGTGGTACATGTCAATTTCTAGGGTTGAATTTAATTTCATGGCACTATAAGAAGCAAAACTCCGTAGGCTTGTCCATAGCTGAGGCTGAGTACATGGTTGCCGGTAGTTGTTGTGCTCAAGTATTATGGATTAAACAACAACTAGAAGATTTTGGTGTATCACAATCTAAAATTCTAATTAAATATGATAACATATGTGCTATCAATTTAACAAAGAATATAATTCAACACTCTATAACCAAGCACATTGAAATTAGACATCATTTTATTAGGGATCATGTTTCTAATGGTAATATTGTGCTTGACTTTGTACCAACAGAAGATCAATTAGCTAACATTTTCACCAAGCCACTCAATCAAGATAGATTTGAGCTAATTAGAAGTGAATTAGGACTTTGTGATCCCTTCTAGATTCTTTAACCTAATTCCTTCAATTCTAAGGAAATTTCATCTAGAAAACCTCCTCTATCTATTCTATTTTTAAGCTCTAATTTCCTTTAAATTCTATTTGAAATCCTTCTGAATTGTGTTCAAATTTCTCAAAACTCTACTCTTCTTGTTCGAGTCGACTGGATCCTAATCCGAGTCGACTCGATTTTTCTGTGAGTTTTGAACTTGTTCTGGCCTAGCTGGCTCGAAAAGTTTCAAGTCGACTTGAATTTCTGATGATTTTAGAGAAGCTCTGGCCGAGTCGACTGGAAACCCTTTTAGGGTTTCTCGAGTCGACTGGATTTTTGCACCGAGGCTTTTTATTTAGGGATATAAACTGTTCTCGAACGAACTGTTTAGCTTCTATATTGTTTCTTCTAATGGTTCACTCATGTCCTAAACCCTCTCCAAAGTCTTCCTTCTCCCTTCCAAGCATTCCATTTTCTTGTTCTTCGGTCTTCCCTAGCTATGGCACCCAAACGTGCGACAGGGAAACGGTCCGCTAGGCTTGCTCCTTCGGCTGAAAGAGAAAGAACATCCAAAAGAAGACAAGAAGAGCCAAGCACTGAAGAATTGGCAGAGGAAGCCACTATCAAAGCTCCATCAGCTCCCAGCCATGTGCCCTCAATGTCTACTCGTCCGGTAACCTCAGGGTGACGTATTAATTTTGAGTTTATTAAGGGCATTGGATTAAAGATAGGAGACTTAATAGAAGACCAAGGGTGGAGGAAATTTTGTTCATTGAATGAGAAAACCTATCCTACTTTGGTTAGAAGTTTTTATGAGAACCTAAGGTTGGGAACTAACCATGGGGAATTCACTGTCAAAGGGAAAAGGGTTATTGTTAATGAAGAGTCCTTGCATGAATTACTGGATATTCTTTCTGAGGGACTGAGATTTTTAGTGATTGAAAACAGAGAGAAGACATTGAAAACAATTTTGAACAAAGAGGATGTAGGAGGCATTGGCACTGTTTTAGCTAACATCGTTTCATTGGAAATGAGAGTACTTCACAACTTCATTTGTAGAATTTTCCTACAAAGAACTGGTAGGTTCGATTGGGTGAGAAAAAAAGATCAATGTCTTACGGAGCACATTCTTGAAAGAACCCCTGTCAATTTGTCTTATATTATAATCATGCAGATGAAAGAAACTGTAAGGAAAGCCAAATCTTGTTTGCCATATGGTATGATGCTTATAGTGTTGTTTAAATCCCATAGAGTCAGTTTAGATGGTGAAGATGGATTGGAATTACATCACACTGATATCTACACATCTAAAACACTTGAGAGAATGGGATATTTTCAAGTAGAAGAAGTCTGGAGAAAGAAGGGAACAAATGTAAGAGACTAGAGCAGCTGGAACTTCTACATCTATACCGGAACCTGAACCATTTGTACCTGAGCCTACTGCTATCACTGAGGAGACTAGAGCACCGTCACCTATGTTTGACATGCCCGCAGTAGAATTTGACTTGCCAGCACCGGAGTTTGACCTACCTTCTACTGATGTTCCTTTGCATGACTATCCAACTGCAGCTACACAGCCTCAAATTGTCCAAGTCCAGATTGAAGAGCAATTGAAGAACTTGACAGATTCACTGACTAGTACTATGACATCCCTATTTAGTGATTTGAAACAATCAGTGGATAACAGGTTGGACAAATTAGAAGAGAATGTATCAAATCTAAAAGAAAAGGTTGAAGCTATTGAAGCTTCAAGGACTGCACCTCAAATAGACCTTCAGCCTATTCTGAATTGCATCTCTTCAAATTCTGAAACTATTTTGAAGTCTGTGGATGCCACTTTTAATGAATATCAGACTGAATTAAAAGAGCTTAGAGGCAGAGTTGGAACCATTGTTGATACAAGAAGCATGGCAGAAGATTATACTAGAGGAATTGGTATCTTAAGATCGGAGTTTGGCAGACTTCGAGGATCAGCAGAAGCCTTCGCCAATGTCCAAGCAGCTGAACTTGTGACTATGTAGAAAGAGATAGGAGAAATGAAAGAGGCAGTAGATAAAGTACCTGTTAGCCTCAAGGACCTGGATCAGTGGATGGGATTAATGTGCATGGAAATGGTATCCCTCAATAGCACTGTCAGATCATTGGAAATCACAACTAGGACAAGACCATTATATGATCCGCCACCCATCTCCACTAGGTCACCTAGTACTTCTGTTCATGCTAGGGCTCCTCCTCCACACAGTCATTCTCCTAGACCCACTTCTTAGCAAGGTGTCAATGTTCCTAGTGATGATTCTGATTAGACATCTTGTAGTTTCAGTACCTTTTGGATGCTTTTTGGAACTTTTGTAATGATGTACTAAACACTTTTTGACAAAAATGAAATGAACTTTTTTTTTGGTTACTGTGTAATGTGTGTATACTTGTATTATCTTGATTTCATCTCTATTTGTTTAAATAGAATTCTCTCTCAAAGTTGAGAAAGTGAAATTATCTCAAACAAATATTGAATTTCTCAATCTATTTAAAATTCTGAACTTACGTAGTTGACCTTTTTGAATTGTTGATAAAAAGGGAGAGAATCATAGTGTGCATGAAAGAATACATGAATTGTAATAATAATAAAGTAAAGTAAACAGGGGAGTTTTTTAAGGCATCTCTGAATGATCTCTTGCATATCATTCTGATAAATTGTTCAAATAAATGTTAAAGGGGGAGAAACTTAGAGAAAATCTATATTGTCTAGAAATCTTATAAACAGGGAGAGATATACATGCTTAGTTTACATGCTTCAATGATTATATGATGCTCTCAACTTATCATTTCTATCAGTTGATACTTAATGTTGCCTGATACATACATGTAATCAATCTCTGATACTCAAAGATTATGAATTTGATTTTGTGCAAAACTGTATAGAACATACTGATATACATCTGAGATTATAGTTGATTTTTAAATTTAAATGCTTACATACTTGTGAATAGTTTAAATTCTTTTCATGCCCAGTGTCTTGTCATCATCAAATAGGGGAAGATTGTTGACCCCTAAAGTGATTTGATGATAACAAAACATTGGAGCATACATTTAATTATCTAACAACCCTTCAAGTGATTGACAAGTTTTTGTAAGACAGCTACATTGTCACATTTTTTTCCTACAATCTTTAATATTTTGTTTGAGTTGTAAAATACTTAGATTCTTGTAAAGAAGAACCCTACAAAAAGTTTCCTATTAAAATCAGTTAAAGGGTTACTTCTACTAGTCCTTCTTGCTTCAAGTTTTCTTGAGTTTATTGTAAGTAGTGCTTGAAGAAGATTGTTAATGCTTGGGACAAGTGTTGTGGAAGTTTGAAGTTGATCTGGCTGAAGAACAACCTTCGAGCCGACTGGATGAACAACCCAGCCAACTCTGGCACTAGCACTGAAGACAAGTTCTCTGGCATACAGATCCAGTTGACTGGCACCAAGGACCAGCCGACTCGTCCAGAACAAGGTTGAGAATGTTCTGAGATCCTCAAGAATCCAGTCGACCAGATTTAGATCCAGCTGACTCATCCAGAACTTAGTTGAAAATGATCTGAGAAGCCTCTGAGATTCCAACAACCGACTGGAATTCAGCCCAGCTGACTCGTCTAGAGTGAGGTATTTTTTCAACTGTGGAAGCTAGCCAACTAGCACTCAACCCAATCGACCCGAACTTCATCAGAGCCGACTGGAATGACGGGGTCACCTCCAATGGCTAGTTCCAATTCTCAGTTTTTGAATTCCAAAGGTGCTCCAATGATAACCTATCACCTCCCAATGGTCTACAACATTCAAAATCATGGGAAGGCAGTTGAAGTCTCTATAAATAAGGTATGAGAACATCCTTGAAGAGGCTAATGATTTATTGAGCATTTATTGAACACTTATTGAAGTGAAGTGATAAAGCACTAGAGCATTAAAGATTACCTTCAAGCCTACAACAACTCTTACCAGAAGCTTGAAGCACCTTTTAAGGAAAGCAAGGAAGCCATTGAAGTGCATTGAAGAGCATTCAGTGGATCTTCACTCGAGCTGCATTGGCAACCACACAGATAATAGAGTTTGTCTTTATTGTTGCTTTTCGTATTCTATCTTTTAGAATATCTGGGTTATTGGTGAGCCCTGCTGTAAAAACCAAATAGGTTACTTTGGTGAGCCTTTAAAACCAGAGTGTAGAGGTTTCTTTGGTGAGCCTAGCTAAAAACCAAAGTATAGAGGTGAAAGGGATATGCCCTACAAGCCAATCTATGTTGTATCTCCCAAACCATTGTAATTGACAATATTCTAATAAAGGCATTATTTTTCATCATATGCTGTGATTATTATTATTGATGAACCCCATATATTAGGGCTATGATTTTAGGGTTATGATGAGATCATACCAGTGAGACCTAAAGTCTTAAAACCTTAATCAAAAACATTCCTAGTCGAAGGAACCTTGAGTAGGGGATCATGGTTTTTCCGGTAAGACTAGCACATCATATGTATACTGAATAGGGTGATTGCTCTCACAGTCACTTGTGTATGACACTAATACTAGGATGTGGGTGCTCATTAGAGAATGAGTTCACTGATATGATCCAACTTGAGAACATCTAATGGAATCTTAGCTACATGTCAATAGAAGGTTCTCATAGTGGGAGTGGTACAAGTAATCCTTTGACCTGAGACTGCCATAAGTACCTTATGTACATGAACCCATGCTTTGGTTCAATCCTAATCATGACACTGAGTCATGCACAGGATTGATACTGGGAATGGTGAATTGGATATGAAGGTAATGAGTAGGTCAACAAGGAATCGATCACTCTTAGTAAGAGGAGATTGCATCTAGCTAGTTATCAATCGGATGATGATTCAGGAAATCTTTGATCAAAGTAGAGATATTAGATATGGTTTCTATTATCAAGATAATTGAATCATCAATATAAAGTTGATCTAGAAACAAATATAATATTGGATTTGACATATATCCATATCCATAATTATATTTTGGGTGCAGGCTGATCGAAGGATTTAATTATACGGTAACTTTCTACTGAAGGATAATTTTGGTATTTCACCAGAATTTTCATATCTTCAGGGTAGACATCACACGTTGCTATGTCAATCTTGTCATGGGGGTTGATTTGAATTAGGAAGAGTCCTAATTGATCAAAATCGGGTAAGCCCGATTTGACCTAAATCGATTAGAAAGAGTTCTAATCAAATTAGGTCAACTTGTATTCAAACCCACTGCCGGCTAGATGTGGAACCCAATGGGTCACACTTAAAACAATTGATCAAGAGTCATTTGCATGAACACTCTAGCAAGTGTTGCAAATCCTAACTCCTATTCGAATCGTAATTGAATTAGGGTTCCGAATTGACTTGATTTGGGTTCTAATTGGATCTAATTTGACCTTAATTGAGAATTTAGGGATTATGGCTAACCCAATTGGCTACCTATTAGCTAGGCCACTTCCCCACCCACCCCTTTCCTTGCACGCCAAAACACCAAGAGTCCATGCGCTTATGGACTTCTGGCGTGCCATTTGGAGGAGTCCATGGGCGCATGGACTCTTGGCACGCGCCCACTTAATTCTCCGATGAATTAAGATGGGGTGGCCTTCTTTCTTAGTATTAGCGCCTCTTTTGTCCACCCTGGATGATAATCTAATGGGTGGAGAGGTTTTTAAGAAAGAAAGAAAGCGCAGTTTCTTCCCGGGAGCGCGAAATCAGATCTCTTCGGAGATTCAAGTTTCGTGACTTTTTTCTCCCAATCGTCGCAACTTCTTCTTTTGAGAAAAGTCATGATGATTGATCTGGAAGGCCATGAGAAATAATCTAGAAGGCCATGAGAAAAAGAAAAGCGTGGGAGAAGGGAAAGGGGCGTGGAAAGAAGGGAAATGGCGTGAGAAATTGTTATCGGAGAGTTATGAGGGCGCCTCTCCGAAAACTATAAAAAAGGGGGTGGGAATCCGAACTCCGTGATGTGATTTTTTTTTTCTTCCTCTCTTGAAGACTCTTTCTCCCTTCTTGTTTTTGCATTGTTTCCTTTACAGAGTAAAACTCTGTCGAAACTCTGCTACTAAACAAGGTTAAGAGAGAAAGTCTCCGACGGTAAAGGAAAAGAAGAGTTCTGATCCAATTCTTTTCTTCCTTACATTAAGACATCTTTGTCTTAATTTCTCCACCAATTAAAGACAAGCATTAATCTTCTTAGACAAGGTCTTACTTTCAAGACAAAGGTGTCCTAAAGGTTCTAAGTCTTGGTAAAAGTTGGAGAAGGGGTAAGAAGGAAGAAGACACACCTTTGAGTGGAAGATTTCTAGCCATAATCCAAGTATTGAATTCCTGGAAGAAGAATTCAATTGAAGGAACCATTGGAACAAGGAGTTAGGATCTTGGTCATTGCTTTGTGTGGATCACCATCGGAGGGCGGATACCTGGACGCCTGGTGAACTCAAATAGCCCGTTCATCTTCAAGATTAAATCTTCATCAAATGGAATTAGCGGTTACAGGTTAATACTTAATTCTAATTTGCATAAGAATGTTAGTCTTCATACATTTTAGTCTTATTAAGGAGTTCCTGGTTTAGGATTTTGGTGCATATTAATTTCTATATTTTGAAATTACCCTTCCGCTGCGTTGCACCGGATCCCAACAAGTGGTTTTAGGTGAACCTGTAAAAACCTAGCTTGGGTTTCTTGGTGAGCCCGGTTTCAAAAACCAAAGTGTAGAGATTTGGATTGTGAGCCTACAAAACAATCCGACTGTTTTCCGGTTTGGGGGATATAGTGTTAATCCCGAGTGGTGAACTTGGGTAGTGGACGTAGGAGCTGGGTTGCTCCGAATCACTATAAATCTTATTTGTTGGTGTTGTGTCTGTTTTATATTTCAGCTTCAGCTTTCTTTCTCTAATTAACACAGAACCTAATCACTAATTGGAATTAATGTGCACATACTTGCAAAAAATTTATTATTCCCAATTCACCCCCCTTTGGGACTAAGCCACCTGGGCAACAACTTAGTACTTTATAGCGTGACTGATAATGTTGTTTTCTTGTGTACACACAAGGACAACATTATTCAATCATGGCTATATGGAAATGAAGGGTCCGACTAAACTAAGACATTATGGTTGTTGTATACACACAAGGCTATAAGTATCTTAGAGGCAAAAGTTAAGTTGAGAATTGCAAGGGTGCAATTGAAAAGGGTCATTTCCTATCCTTGAACTATATAAGTGTTTGTTGTGTACACACAAGGCATTTATAAGGAATTGGGATCTCAACCCCACTAAGGAAGCCCTAGGAGAGTTTCCCGCTTACCATAGTTAAGGGTTATGCTATTCGATAGAAAACAGTGGGAGACAATTAGATGCAAAAGTCCTTGTCTAATTGTGAATATCATCATGAGTGGTCTGCTTATAGTTGTTTATTACTTATTGTAGATTATTGCATTATGGCTTCTAATCTTTAACTGTGGGGCATCTTGGATGTCAATAAGTTGACCGATCCGAATTATGTGGATTGGTTGAGGAACTTGAGAGTTATATTAGCTCAGAAGAAAATTGCCTATATCCTTGATATCTTGACCTAGATCTGGTAGGACAGGATGCTACTAAGAAGGGTTCAAAGAGAAAAAGGAACCTAGAGTAGCTCTAGAAAAAGAAAAAGGCAAGAAAGCCCTCTGCTAATGGAACCTGCTATCATTGTAGAAAGCAAGGGCACTGGAAGAAAAATTGCATGTTATATCTTGCAAATCAGAAGCAGGATGCTAGTGATGCATTGAAAAGTTTGTATATGATAAACAAACTTATCATTAAGTTCTTCAACTTTTGATAGATGGGTATTGGATACTGCATTTGGGTATCATACATGCAAGTCATTGCAGGGGTACAAATACCCAGAAGCTTGAAGAAGGGTGACTTCGAGCTGTTTGGCACAAGTGGTGATCCCATTCATGCTGAAGTTGTTGGCACCTATCTGATGTTATTGCCATCGGGCAATATTCTTGAATTAAAAGATTGTTACTATGTACCCAACATTATAAAAAATATTATTTTGTACCTTTGTTGTTGAAACAGGTTATGATGAATAAATATTTCAAGCCATGGGTGCTCGATATTCTTTTCAAAGAATTTCTTTGGTGTGGTACATTTGTTAATGGTCTTTTGATTCTATCACTTAATGATGAAGTATGCTTGTTGAAACAGAAGAAAAAGAGAGATGATATAAACGTCACATATCTTGGCATTGCCGTTTGGGTCATATTAGTGAGTCTAGGATAAACAAGTTATACAAAGAAAATTTCTTTGACCTTTTGATCATGAATCATTAGGAACTTATGAGTCCTGCGTTAGGGTAAGATGACCAATCTCCATTCACTGAACATGGAGATAGGGCAATTGAATTGTTAGACCTAGCACACATAGCTGTGTATGGTCCTATGACAATCCAGGCCAGAGGAGGATACTCTTATTTTATCAGTTTTTTTGATGACTTATCAAGATTCGGATATGTATATCTATGAAACACAAGTCTGAAGCCTTTGAAAAATTCAAAGAGTATCAAAGTATGGTTGAGAAACAAACTAGGCATAGTATTAAAATCTTCAATCTGATAGAGGAGGGAAATACTTGTCTAGTGAATTCTCGATCATCTTAAAGATAAAGGAATTCTCTCTAATGGACCCCTCCGTATATGCCACAATTAAATGGTATAGGAGAAAAGAGGAAGCGAACCTTGTTGGACATGGTACGGTTCATGATATGCTTCACAGATCTTCCAGTATCCTTCTGGGGTTATGCCCTAGAGACTGCTACCCACATACTAAATAGGGTACCATCAAAGTTAGTTAAGAGCACTCCATATGAATTATGGATGGGGAAAAGGCCAAGTCTTAAATATCTTAAGATTTGGGGTTGCCCTGCTGATGTCAGGAATGTTTTGGACATAGGCTAAGTGCTAAGGCTGACAAGTGCAGGTTTGTAGGATATCCTAAAGAAGGTATGGGTTACCTTTTCTACCATCCTACTGAGCAAAAGTATTTGTCAATAGGCATGCACATTCTTGGAAAAAAATTTATCCAAGAAAAGGGCAATGAGAGGATATTTGAACTGAAGAAGTTCAACCTACACCTGAAGTAATTCTCAACAGATGTTCCTAAGGTTCAGAAACAACCACAATGCACACCTCCGCTCCGTAGGTCAGAAAGAGTGTGAAGTGCACCTCTCAGATATGGCTTTGTCATTGGAAAATGATAATGAAGCCGGTATCATACTAGATGATGATCCTGGGACCTATATGGAAGCTATCATGAGTG
The DNA here is from genome assembly GCA_021397845.1 of Areca catechu. NCBI lineage: Eukaryota > Viridiplantae > Streptophyta > Magnoliopsida > Arecales > Arecaceae > Areca > Areca catechu. Next base: position 137,838,222 of record CM038052.1, on the reverse strand, counting down.
GAGAGTCTGACAAATAGCTGGAAGCCATGAAATCTAAGATGGACTCCATGTATTCCAATAGGTTTGGACCTTATCCACTGAAGGAATTAATCTAATAAGGTATAAATAGGTCTTCAAGAAGAAGATAGAAGCAGATGGTCAAGTAGAGACCTTCAAGGCCAAGCTGGTAGCAAAAGGTTTTAGACAAAAACCTGGTATTGACTATGATGAAACCTTTTCACCAATAGCCTACTCCAAGTCCATTCGGATATTGCTTGCTATAGTAGCATACCATGATTATGAAATTTTGGCAGATGGATGTAAAGATGCTTTCCGTAATGAAAATCTTGAGGAAGAATCTACATGACACAACCAAGGGTTCGGTCTCAAGTGGGAGACCAAACCAAAGTATGTAGCTAATGAAGTCCATTTATGGACTAAAATAAGTATTGAGGAGTTCGAACATCACTTTGATGAAACAATCAAGGAGTTTGGATTCATCAAGATTATGGATGAACATGTGTGTACAGAAGACAAGTGGAGTGCCCTTGTTTTCTTAGTTTTGTATGTCGATGACATACTCATCATTGAGAATAATATCCCAATGTTGCATCGATCAAGTCTTGGCTATCAAGTAGTTTTCCATGAAGGAGATTTGGGAGAGGCACTATATACTGGGTATAAAGCTCTATCGAGATAGATATAAGAGGATGCTGGGCTTATCCTAATCCAGGTACATTGACTTAGTGGTGAAGATTCAACATGGAGGGAAGTAAGAAAGGTTACTTACCATTAGTCCAGGCATTACATTTTCTCAAGAAGATGTCTCCTAAGACACTGAAGGAGAGAGAGAGAGAATGAGTTTGATCCCTTATGCTTCGACTGTGGATCAATTTTGTATGCAATGTTATGTACCAGGCTTAATGTTGCTTATGCCTTGGGCATAGTAAGCACGTTCCAGGCTGATCTAGGGGAGGATCATTAGAAAGCTATGAAAAACACTCTTAAGTACCTGAGAAGGACTAAAGATGTTTTTCTAATAAATGGTGGATCAATGTTAAAACTTGAAGGATATACAAAATCTAGTTTTCAATCAGATCTGGATGATAGCAATTCAAATCAGATTTGGTTTTACCCTATTGGTGGTGCAGTGAGTTGGAAGAGTAGAAGTAGCCAACTGTAGCTGACTCAATCACTGAGGTAGAATATATAACTACAAGTGAAGCTGCAAGGAGCGATGTGGATGAAAAAATTCATCACAAAGTTGGGTGTAGTTCCTGCTATACAACAACCGGTGCCACTTTGTTGTTATAACACTGGAGTTGTTGCACAAGCAAAGGAACCAAGGTCTCATCATAAGTTCAAGCATATCCTAAGGTGCTTCCACCTCGTTCAAGGATAAGATGTTGTCATCGTACGAGTAGATACAAAAAATAACATAAGCAAACCCATTCACTAAAGCACTATCAAAGCAGTAGCTTGATCGCCACTTAGATTGTATGGGTGTAAAATACAAAGGTGATTGGCTTTAGCGTAAGTGGGAGATTGAAAGAATGGTGCCCTAAAATCCAATCATTGTAATGGCATTTCAATGATCATCCAACTCATGTATGATATTATTATCAATAAAAGGCATCTTTTGATTCATCATACTACTGGCATCTTATAAAGATATAATAAACCCCATAGGTTAGGATAATGGAATTAGGGTTATGATGGAGATCATAATGATGAGACCTAAGTCCTATAAACCCTAATCTAAATGTTCCTAGTCATTGGATAATCTATTCGGGGATCGATGATCCGTAAAGACTAGCACATCCTATGTATGCTCGTTGAGAGGGTGGTTGGGTCTCACAACCACTTATGTAGAGACACTAATATAAGAATGTGGGTGCTCATTAGGCTATGAGTCCACTGAAACTAATTCGACAAGAAAATATCAAATGGAAGTCTTACTTACTTGTCAAAAAAATGTTCTCTTAGTGGGAGTTGTGCATATGATCCTTAGACTTGAGACTACCATAGTATCTTGTGCACATGATTCCATATTTTGGTGCATACTCACTCATGAAAATTAGTCTGTATGGGGTGTTTCTGGATATGGTAGATTTGTATGAAGGTAATGAGTAGGTGAACAAGGAATCGATCACTCCTAGTAAAGAGAAGTTATCCCGTGTGATCTCTTCGAATGATGACTCAAGAAGTCTTTAGCCAAAATAGGATGAGATTTAATAGGGTTTTCTAATCATTCATCGGTCGAGTCTTCATTATCAAATTGAGACTCACAATGATTAGGTCTAAGGTTTGACATTTATCCATGCCATCATGTAATCAGGATACAGGGAGATCAAAGGATTGAATTGCATGGTAACTTTCTGCTAAAGGGTATTTTGGTACTTTCTATCAAATTTCTCATCTTCCAGGAAGGCATGACACATTGCTAGATGTCAATCATGTATTTTAGGTTTTCAAGAAATAATTGGATTGAGTTCATGTGTCAATTCGAAAGCTGGTTTGAATTGGCAACTTTGGTCAACTCAATTTGACTAATTAGGTCAATCGGATTCGATTAGATCGAATCGGCTCGGACCTAGACCTACTGCTGGCTAGATATGGAACCAAAAGGGTCACACACATTTGGTATGTGACCTAGGAAGTCAATTGGCATTTAATTAGGGTCATGAGATCCTAATTAGTTAGCTAGATTGCACACTAGCATGTGTAGGCTGACCTAATCTCCTAACCCAATCGAATTGGATCTAAAAGGTTGTAAAATGGACTAACCAATTTATGGGAGACCTAAATTGAGTTGTGTCCTAAGTGGGATGAATTTATCAAATTTTATATGATATTTTTTGTGCATGTTATGTGCCATAAATGAGAGTCCAAATGGCATGAGACTCTTGGCACAAAATGGGTGCTCGGCAAATAAAAGGGTGCAGAAGGACAAGAGTCCTTCTGCCTGATAATCACTGATACAGTGATATAGTAAATTAAATTCCTTTTCATTTGACACTCATTTGCATATCTTTTGACTGGATCAAATATATGAAAGGTGTGGAGAAAGGTGGCGTGCAAAGTGAAGAGTCGTGACTCTTCACGATTGGCGCACAGATTTTTGGTGCACCGAAAGGACAAGAGTCCTTCTACTTGTCATTCACCAAAGCTAGATAAAGTCTAAGGGCTTTATCCTCATCCCCACCCCCTCTCATATGGGCTTTGACCAGTCAACAAAACGAAGAATGTGTGAAAGGATTATGCCCTAAAGGATAATCGAAATGTTATATTTCGATGGGATTTTCTTTTGTATCCCAAACTAGTTTATTGACATTATAAATTAATAAAAGTATTTTATTTTCATCATACATTGTGTCTATTAATTTTATTAAGATATGATGAACCCCATAATTAGGGCTATGGTTCTAGGGTTATGATGAGATCATACCAGTGAGACTTAAAGCCTTAAACCCTAATCTAGAATATTCCTGGTCGATGGGATATTGAGTAGGGGATCAATGTTTCCGGTAAGACCAGCACATCCTATGTATGCTTGGTGAAGAGGGTGACTGATCTCACAGTCACTTGTGTTGACACTAATACTATGATGTGGGTGCTCATTAGAGAATGAGTTCACTAAATGGAACCAACTTGAGAACATCTAATGGAACCTTATCTGTTTATCAATAGATAGTTCTCATATAGTGGAGTAGTGCATGTGGTCCTTTGACCTGAGACTGCCATGGTACCTTGTATGCATGAATCCATACCTTTGGTTCATACTCAATCATGACACTGGGTAATGCATGGGGTGATACTGTGTATGGTGGATTGCATATGGAGGTTGTGAGTAGGTCAAAAGGAATCGATCAACCCTAGTAAGAGGGAAGCGCATCTAGATGATTTCAATCAAATAAAGATTCGGGAAATCTTTGATCAAAGTATGAACATTAGAATTAGTTTCTAATAGTTCATTAATGAATCATCATTATCAGATTGAGCCAGGAATGATATAAAATTGGATTTGACAAGTATCAATATCATAGTCATATTCAGGGTGCAAGTAGATCGAAGGACTGAATGCCCGGTAACTCACCACTGAAGGGTATTTTGGTAAATCCATCAAAATTCCTATCTTCCGGGTATGCATGACACATTGCTAGATGTCAATCTTGTCTTGTAGGTCTTCATGAACCAATTGATTTGGTTTCTGAGTCAATCGATGTGTGATTCGAATTGGACAATTAGGTGAGCCAATTTGACCTAATTAGGTCAATCGGGTTCGATCGGATCGAATCGGGTCAAACCTAAACCTACTGCTGGCTAGATATGGAACCCAATGGATCACAAACATTAGAGACTTGGCCAAGGAAGTCATTCATGATTTAATTAGGGTCATAGGATCCCTAATTGGTTAGCCGGATTACATACTAGCTTATTTAGGCTAACCTATTCCTAACCAAATTAGATTAGGTCCGGTTGCTTGCTAATTGGGCTAACCTAATTATTAAAAACCTAAATTAGGTTGAGTTCTAAGTGGAGCTAGCCTAATCAGAGCTAAATCTGATTTTAGTTTTGATTTAAGGGCATTTTAGGTGCCATACATGAAGAGTCCCAGTGGCATGGGACTCTTGGTACCTAAATGATACCTTAACTTCAAAAGGGCATTGAATGAGCTATAGATCTCTGATTTGAATATATTTATATGGTCAGAAAGAAAATTTTATGCTCTTTCCAATGAAACCCATATTGCCTATGTTTTAACTAGTCAACATTCTTTGAAATTTGCATGGAAGAAGGATGGCGCGCGCGGTGCATGAAGAGTCGCAACTCATCATATGGCGCGCGGCTCTGATGGAGAGTCCTTCTGCTATCAGGACTCTTCATAATCTTCGATGTTTGGAGATTGAAGAGGCACCTCTTGGCTTCCTAGGGACCGGTAATTGACATGTGGCAAGTGAGAATTCGTCTAGATAAAAGAAGGGATGTGAATAAGGCCTTCGGTGCATGAATGGGCTTATTAGATATCATTTTTCAAGCCAGATAACTTCTCTTTGATCTTGAAAAATCATATCTGATAAGTTGATGGAAGGACATATCACATGCCCCTCTTGTATCTATAAATAGGGGTTGGTCAAATGAGTCTGATATAAGAATTCCACGAAGTATTATTCTGAGTGTCTCTCTCTCTCCCTCCTTTCTTTAAGACAGATTTGTCTTGTTAAGACAAGGTCTTTTCTACTAAGACAAGACTTTGTTTTAGGACATAAGCCTAAGAGATCCTAGAAAAGGGTTCCTAAAACCAAGAGTGGTTTAGGAGAGTGTCTTTAGTGCCCTACAATAGGACAGGTGTCTACAGTGGTCAATAGACCAAAGTGCTGAAAGAGTTCCACTTACCCAAGCAACATGAAGAAGAGTTCTTCCTTGCTCAGGTTCGTGTGGATCACCGTTGGAGGCAACGTTTGGGCCCTGGTGAGAAGAAGGCTGAATCATGGTTTTCTTCATTAGATTGGATACTAGCGGTTCAGGTTGGTGCCTAAACTCTAGTTTAAATTATATATGCATGTTTGTATGTTTTAATTCCTAGTAAGGAAGTCTTGGGTTAAGGATTTGGTAGTGGTTTCATAATAAATTTTTGAAATCCATGCTTCCGCTGTGGTGTCCCCAAAACCCTTACAATGTGATGGAAGGAAGTTGGCGCACATGAAGAGTTGCGACTCTTCATGTTTGCACTAATTCCATGAAGTAGAGTCCTTCTGCTTTAAGGAATTTCAAATCACCGATGCTTCTAAATCAAAAATCATGTCCCTTGTCCTTTCTGCAACCGGTCACTACCATGTGGCAAGTGAAAAAGTTGGTAGGAAACTTGAAGAGACAAATATATGGCAGTTGGTGTAGGAAATGTCTGACTCTTCAAGATAAGACTCCTTCTCATTGAAGGGTCTTATTTGATCTATTGATTGACAGATCAAAGGCTGATGAGAGGCCATATCTGGCACCCTCTCCTCTTTTATAAATAGCCATCGATGTTTATGCTGATGGTATCTGATTCCCTCCTTTCTTTTTTTCATTCACTCACACTCTGCCACTCATTCTCCTTGTCTCCCCCTTCCCTTGTTAGAGTTTAGTCTTGTCTTAGAACAAGTCCATCATTTTAGGACAAGGGTTTAGGAAGAGATTTATAAGTGGAAAAGGGAGTTGAAGAGATGATTTGGAGAGGGCTTAGAGTGCTCTACTAGAGGGCAAAGTTTTGAGCAGGAAGGAGAGGCTACCAATGGAAGAAGGGCCATCAGAGAGTCCAGTGGCTAAAGCAACCTACTAAGGAGTGCTTCATAGGTTTCATTCCTTTTTAGATCACCTCTGGAGGGCATGCATTTGGTGTACCTAGTAGAAAGAAGAAGGAATTAGCATTCCAGGTATTTTTCCAAACCCTAATTTCATGACTTGTTAATTATAATGAATAAGAGATCTTGGGCCTAGGGTTTCAAGTTGCTTGGAGTTTCAAGAAAGACTTTTTTTTGTAATCCATTGTTCCGCTGTGCCATCGAAGCCCTTGTTGAAACCTAATAGTGTCATCCCTTCAATAAAGGGAAAAAGGTGCAGAATGCTTCTAGGCTCAATCAAGCCAATAGGGTGAAGGTTGATAAGAGCCAAGCGAAGTGCTTCTTCTTTAAGAAGCAGGGTCATTGGAAGAGAAACTATCCTCTTTATATTATGTTCCTTGACCCGAATAGGTCCAAGAAAAAAATGCAGTAGGACAATGGTGGACAAGATATTTATATGATAACACCCTGTAGTTTCTCTATCTACGATACTACTAACTTGGTATTGGATACAGGAAGTCTAATTCACATTTGTAGTTCTTTGTAGGGACTTCAAGTTAGTAGAAGATTCGAGGATGGCGAGAGATTCTAGAACGTGGAAATGGAAGCCATGTTCCAGTCCTACTGTAGGGAGTCTTCAAACTAGTTTTTGAATCTTGTACAATCATTTTGAATGAGTGTCATTATTATCTATCTTTCATCATGAATGTCATTTTTGTAGGCCAATTGGTCATGTATGGTTATGAACTATCAATAAAGAATGGCATTTACAAAATCGCTTGGAATGGTTCTGTTGTGATGAATGGATATATGAACAATGGCATTTATGTACTATGGCAACCTGTTAGTGTAGTGTACATATCTGGCAAATGCCCTAAGATAGATAATGTCAGCGATGTGTACCTATGGCATTATAGGCTAGGTCACATTAACAAGAACAGGATAAACAGGTTGAAGAGCAAGGGTCTCCTCGAGTTTAGTGAAAGTGATTCACTACCAACCTGTGAGTCTTGTCTTCTTGGAAAGATGACAAAATCACCTTTTACTGAAAAAGGTGAACAAGCCAAAGAGATTTTAAGTTTGGTACATACTGATGTATATGGACCCATGAATATTAATGCCAGAGTTGGGTATAATTATTTCACTATGTTTACAGACAACCTTTCGAGGTATGGTTATGTCTTCTTGATGAGACATAAATCTAAATCGTTTGAAATATTCAAACAATATCATAATGAAGTAGAAAAATAAATTAGAAGGTATATCAAAACCCTTCGATCAGATCAAGGTGGTAAATATCTTTCTGATGAGTTTCTGACATATCTTGTGGAGAATGGGATTATCTCTTAATGGACACCTCAGTTAATTGGAGTGTCCGAAAGGAGGAATCGAACCCTATTAGACATGGTTCGATCTATGATGGGCTTTGCTTTTCTGCCGCTATCCTTTTGGGGATATGCTTTGGAATCAGCCTATTACCTTTTGAATAGGGCTCTAAGTAAGTCCGTTAGCAAAACCCATATGAGATATGGACTGGACATAAGCCGACACTCTCACACCTTCGGGTCTGGGGTTGCCCAGCTTTTGTAAAACATTTGAAAATGAAAAAACTTGGACCTAGGTCTGACCGGTGACTACTTGTTAGGTATCCAAAAGAGACTAAGGGGTATTACTTCTACTTGGTTGAGGAACAAAATTTGTTCATCAGTCTTAGAGCTATCTTTTTGGAAAAGGTGTTTCTTGGTGAAGGAATTATAGCCACTAAGATGAACTTAGTGAAGTTCAACAAGTAAAAGAACCGACACACTTAAGGGACAACATAGCTCACACAAGAACCATTAAGGAGATCCAGTAGGGTACCGAGTTGACCAGATAGATACTACAATTTCTTGATCCGGGATGGTGATCCCATTGAACTCGATGAGAATAATGAGGATCTGATCTCCTATATGGATGCGATGCAGAGGTCCGACTCTGAGAAAAATCTAGGAGCCATGAAATCCAAAATGGAGTCCATGGAAATCAGTAATGTATGGACATTAGTTGATCCACCTGAGGGGATAAAACCCATCGGGTGCAAATAAATTTTCAAAAGAAAAAGGGGCGCTGACAGGTAGGTAGAGACCTATAAAGCCTATCTGGTTGCCAATGGGTATCGTCAGCATTATGGTATTGACTATGACAAGACGTTCTCTCCTGTGGCAATGCTCAAATCCATTCGGATCATGCTTGCTTTAATGGCACACTTTGACTATGAAATCTAGCAAATGGATGTCCGAAGAGCTTTTCTAAATGGTGAGCTAGAAGAGGAAGTGTATATGATACAACATGATAGGTTTACATCCACAAATGAGTCAAAGTTGTGCAAGCTTCAAAGGTCCATCTATGGACTGAAACAAGCATCACGAAGTGGTACATGCAATTTGATAAGTGTATCAAGTCATATGGCTTCATTAGGAATGGAGAAGAACCTTGCATTTACAAATAGGTTAATGGTTCTGTGATTGTATTCCTTGTGTTGTATGTGGATGACATTCTCTTAATCGAGAATGACATCCTAGCACTACAAAATTGCAAGGAATAAAGGTCTGGTTGTCATCTCAGTCTCTATGAAGAACTTGGGTGAAGCCTCTTACATACTGGGTATGAAGATCTATAGAGATAGATCTAAGAGCTTCTGGGACTATCTTAGTCTACATACATCGACACTATGCTGAAACGGTTTAGCATGAAAAATTCTAAGAAAGGCTATCTCCCGATAGGCACTGGAATTGCTCTCTCCAAAGGGATTATACGACAACTCCTGAGGAGAGAGAGCGTATGAGTAGAATCCCGTATGCTTTGGAAGTGGGTTCTATCATGTACGCCATGACATGCACTAGACCATACGTGGCATACTCACTAGTTATAGTAAGCAGATACCAGTCTAACCCAGGTAAAGCTCATTAAAAAGTTGTAAAGACCATCCTTAAGTATTTGTAAAATACTAAGGGCCAATGGCTGATTTGTGGAAAACCTGACTTAAAACTTGTGGGATATATTGACTTCAGTTTTCAGTCAAATAGGGATGACAGCAAGAGTGTGTCAGGATTTGTCTTTACCCTAAATGGAGGAGCAATCTATTGGAAAAGTTCCAAGCAGCCTACTATCATGGACTCAGAATGTGAGCAGAATACTTTGCACCATCGGATCCAACAAAGGAAGTAATGTGGTTGTAAAAGTTTTTAGCAAGCTAGGAGTGGCACCTTTCGAGGATGGTCCTATTATGGTGTATTATGACAGCACTAGAGCCATTGCTTAAGCCAAAGAGCTGAAGTCTCATCAACGCACAAAACACATTCTATGGTGCTATCACCTTGTACGAGAGATCGTGGAATGAGGTGACATTGACTTTCAGAAAATTGATGGAAAGGAGAATCTGGTCGACCCTTTACTAAAGCCATCAGAGTTCAAGAGTTTGACGGTTATAAATGAAAAATGGTAATAAGATTCTATATTGATTGGCTTTAGTCCAAGTAGGAGTTGTTTGAAATTGTATCCCAAAGCCAATAATCTAGAATGTAGATGGTTGTCCTATTTTATAATTGTATATGAATTTTTTACTAAATAAAAATTATTCTTTTGGCTGTTCATCACATGTGCATTTTTTTGAAAAGAACTCTTGTATGATGAAGTCCTTAGAACTATATATTTGATATAGAGAGGATATATCAAGTAGTTTTTAAACTGGTTCACAACCAAAGGATACTTGTTATAGGATGATGATGTATCAAGTATAGGTTATTATATCTCGCATTGGTTGGTTGTCCTCTTGACCAAGGAGTGTGGTGATACTGATGTGACATACAAGTGAATGTATGATATCTCACTGAACGTGACCATCTACGGAGCTCCCTTCTACCATAGGATTTCTCGTGAAGGGATATGGGTATGTGTCCCATAGACCTAAGATCACCATGGTAGCTTGCAAGCAACTTACTATAGTTTGGTGTCAGACTGCATGGATTTCTAATCCAGTGATGAAAGTCTTCTAGGTACAGTCAAGTACTTATGGAGTGATGGTGGATCAAGATGAGTTGACCTCTCCAAATGGTTTGGAGTGAATGACTCACTATGTCTCAACTTAGCAAAACCTTGGCCGAGGTAGTTATTGCGAGGAGTCATAGAACTTGTAAGGTTGAGACACGATCTAGATATACCAGGTTAGGGTTGGCAGTCAAACCCTAGGTCATCCTGAGCATTTTGAGATCAAAGGGATGATTATGCGGTAACCGTATGCCATAGGTTCTTGAAAATTGCTCTGCAATCTTTAACCTATCTGAACGTCGGGTATCATTACTAAATGAAGACTTTGATTGGTACTGGATGTGATCCAGTGCTACCGGCTTAGTGTTCGAACCTATGAGGTCCCACACCATAGGAATTTCTATCTAATCTAAAGATTGATTGACGAGTGAGAATCATTTACCATCACTGGAGGTCAATGTGGTTTAGCATGTTCCAAGTGTCGATACATGCAAGTGGTGACACTTGGCTATGATGAGCAGAAATTCTGGAAAGATTTCTCGAAAGGTTTTGACTTCAAATTTTGAATTCGAATTTTGAAATATGGTTGGTTTTGGCTCCAAGCTTTCATGGAATGATGGTCATTCTTGCCATTTAAGCTTGGAACCTATTTGGTATAGCTCTCAACCTTCTCCCCCAATCACTCCTCCTTTATCATTCTCCCTTTCATGGCTACCTTTATAAATAAGGGTTGTTTTAGGGCTGCCAAGCTTGGATGAAACTATTTTCTTATTGAACATTTTTCTTGCTGCTGAGATTCTGAGAGAGAAGAGAATATGGGCTTGTGATGACTAGGGTATTGGGTATGTGAATACCCAGCACTCAAGCTAGGTCTTGGGAAGAGAGCTAGTTAGGATGGGTTCCACCTTTCCTCCTCATCTTTCGAGAAGAAAAAGATCAGCTTGAAGGATCCCAACAAGCTAGCACTTCGAGGGAGTTGATCAAAGTCGAGCCCTAGTGTGAACTACCCGTAGAGGCCAGACACATGTGTGGCTCGAGGGCTTTTTCCACAACATCCTTCAAAGGTATAACGGTAAGGTATTTATATTTTGGTTCTTTTCCTGTATGATGTTTATTGCATGCTACGTTATCATACTAGGTCCTATTGCAGGCAGTTCATAGATCATTTTGATCGATCTACCAAGTCTTCCACTAATTTTATTTTAAAATAGTATTAAAGTATCTTTTTGCCATGCATGCTCGCCTACATTTTTCACCTTCAAGTCATTGATTCCCTAAGACATACATATATCAAGTACCTTGAAACCCCAGTACTGAAAAAGGCATAGCAGTGCAGCAAGTAGAGCAAGAGCCCAGCTAGATGGATCATCATCAAGTATCTAAATTAAGGAATATTACTTGAAGATGTCGTTGAAGCCAAACGGATGTGGTGGATGGCTTCATATATATGATTATGAAAGGGATTCTCTACAAAGATCTTTTACACAACCCCTATTAAAATGTCTAGGGCCCTCGAAAGCTAACTACACCCTCAGAGAGGTGCATGAGGATATATGTGGTGATCACATAGGGCGGTAGATCCCTAGCTTACAAAATAATACGCTAAGGATACCGTTGGCCAACCATTTAAAAGGATCTAACCAACTTTGTCAAAAGCTATGATCAAGCCAATGGTATTCCAATATCCAAAGGCATCTTACAAGCCAGCTAACTCAATTAACTACCCCCTGGCCATTTGTTCAATGAGAAATCGATATTCTCGACCCATTTCCCCTAGCATCTGGTCAAAAAAAAATTATTATTGTAGCCATCAACTACTTTATCAAATGGGTTGAAGCAGAATCTTTGTCTCATATAACAAAGAAAAGGTCGAGAACTTTGTCAAAATTGTAATATACCGATTGGGGATCCAGTATGCATTTATTTCCAATAATGGGAGGCAATTTGATAATCAGAGGTTCAATAATTTTAGTACTTAATTTCACATCCTTTATAAATTAATGTTCATCAGACATCCCCAATCAAATGATGAGGTAGAGGAGACTAATCGGACAATACTTCATTGTCTAAAGACAAGATTAAACGAAGCAAAAGGACTCTACATCAAAAAGCTAAATTCAATCCTATGGGCATATCGGATGACTCCTTAAACTACAACTGGAGAATCACTATTCAACTTGACATTTAGAAGTGAAGCGGTGATATCGGTGGAAATCAGCTTATAATCCATGAGGGTTGATCATTTCAAAGAATCATAAAACTCAGAATGGTGAAGGGCAAACCTAGTCCTATTAGAAGGAACAAGGCTCCAAGCCCATCTAAGAATGGGCATATACCGATAAAAGGTTGCTGGTGGGGAAAACCAGAGCTAGAAAAAAGCATCCATGCCACCTTATCTTTATTTGGATCACTACTAGTTGATCCAATATAGTTTAATGAGTCATTAAGTTCAGTTAGGATTTGATTTGGTTAATTTGAGTCTGTTTGAATTTCAATTTAAGTCTATGGAGTCCAATAAAATTATATTTGGGATTATGAGGAAGTTTTTTCATTAAGGTGTAATTGGTCTAATTTGGTCTCAATTGGGTCTAAATTGTTGTTTAGGTCTAGTAATTAGTCTTTGGATCCTTTTGGGTTTCAATGGGACTTAAGTTTTTGTATGGAGTTGACCAAGTCTACATAACATGAAGGAAGTTAAGAGGGGACCACATCCACATTTATTTGGTTGGCTACTTGAACAAAGGAAGCTCCACGCATATTCTTTCCTCCAAGAAAACCTTTCACGTATTTTCTCACAAAAAATCGGTGGAAGGAGCTTTAAAGGCGGAGGGAGTTCTTGGAGAAAGCTTTTTGAAGGCAGCAATTAAGGAGTCTTAAATGAAGAATTAAATGGCACAAGCTTTGATGGCATTCAAGAGAGTTGGCTAAAGTTTTTCTACCTTTCACAAATTCTCTTCCCTTCATCATGAATTCTCTCTCTTGGAGGTATTTTAGGTGGGCTCCACTCCCATTTAAATGTAGCAATCTAACTTCAATCAGCCAAGGAAAGAAAATGGAGAAGATCAAATTGATGGAAGGAGGATCGAGTCAAGATAACCATCTTTATAAAGCATTAGCACTCATTCTAAAACTTTAATTTAAATTCAAAAATTGAAATTCCCTCTTCTTTTATTTTGAATTTGAATTTCAACCCATCTTTTACTAGTAATGAGGCTATAAAAAGAGCCCAAAACCTTTCTTTGTAAGGATATATTTTGAGTAATGAAAAGACAAAGTGCTATTGCATTTTCTCCAATTCCTCCATAGCTAGTTTGCTTGAAGGTGCTATGTGAGATGCCTAGAACAACTTGGGTGCGACGTCCATGTTTTTGTAGGGTGTGTGACGCTCTATTTATTAGTTCTGGTTCTTTTATCAAATTTGACATTTGAAGACTCTTTAAGATCTACATCCAATCCTTTGAAGAGAATCCTGAAGCAAGTCGAAGAAGAAGACCTGGGAGCACAATCAACCTTGACGTCAACCTCTTCCCCCTTTAACTCTATTCTTCTGAGTTCTGGCATTCTTAGTACTTTTCTAGTAATTAACTCTGATATTTTTTGTAGATCCTTTCGAGATCCAACTCTGAAGATCGGAGTCCTTGCTTTGGAACCGGTGTGATTGGAGTCCAAACTCCGGATCAGTCGATTTTGAAGTTGGGTTCATCAACTCTAGAGTGTTGCTATCTAGATCTTCAACCGGGGAGTTTCAAAGCATATTGGTAAATCAAAACCCCTTCCCTTCTTCTAGATCTGAAAATCGAAAGTAGGTAACCTAATCTAGGGTGGTTTCTCAATCATCACGATCCTCCCTTACAGTTATTTGATAAGATCTGCATGCGGGTAGGTAATTTCGATAACTAGTTGTCACTTTATTTTCTTTAGGTCTTCCTGTTTATTTTTGCTATTAGGATATCAGTTATTTCTCTGAAAATACAATATATATATATATATATATATATATATATATTATATATATATAATATTATATATAAATCAAGATAAGCATGGCACATCACTGATCACCAGCCCGTCCTGCATCAAATTTGGTATCAGAGCATGCTTAGATTACGTTATCATCATTGCATCTATTTTCTGTTCTGCATCTACCCATATATGGTCTGATTTCTTAATTATTTTTATTTATAAGTAAGTCCAAAAATTATAAAATTTATTTTTGAGTGCATCACATTTGAAAGTATTTTACTGCATTTTTCCATGATTTACTGAGTTATGTGAAATTTTTGCTCTTCTATTTTTGACCTGAGAACAGATTTCATCAAAACTTCAGCAAGCATGATTTTGATTCCTTATGGTTTGGGTTTTTATTAGTTTGCATGTTTGTCTACTGCATTCATATAGGAAGTGATTTTAAGGTAATTTGAACATGTTAGATGGGGGGAGGAGTTGATAATCTCTCCCTAGCCCAAAACAACCAACATTGCATTCGAACCCAAGCTTTGAATTAAAATCGAGTAGAAACTTAATTACTATTGTTCTAAAGAGCTAGGGACACCCACAAGGTCGGGTCGATCCAAGTGTCAAGCCAATTTAGACAACTTGTTTGTGTGTGTTTGTGTGTCTGGTGTCTAGGCAAGTGGTTCAGTGATAAGAGCCCGAAGGAAGGTGGGTTGGTCCACTTACCTGGCCAATTTCAAATTGGTGTCTAAGGCAAGCAAAGAGGGACCTCTACCAACCTTACACTTACTTAGCCAGGTGCCAAGTTACTACAACCAAGATTGTCATTTTGACCTACCATTTGGTTTGGGCTCTAGGTCTAGCTAGCTATAGTAGGTTAGGCTTGTTTGAGTGCATCGAGTTGTTTGCATGACTATTAGGACTGGAAAACCATATCAAGTTCCCCAAGACCAACCTAGTACATCCATGGATTCAAACCTTGAAAATCTCATGAGATCTATGACTGAGTAGCTTAGGCAGCTTAGCACTAAAGT
The DNA here is from genome assembly GCA_021397845.1 of Areca catechu. NCBI lineage: Eukaryota > Viridiplantae > Streptophyta > Magnoliopsida > Arecales > Arecaceae > Areca > Areca catechu. The sequence goes on along the minus strand of CM038052.1, from coordinate 137,822,906 downwards.
CAATCAGAAGTTTGATCGGATGAATGGAAGAATAAGTTTGCTTGAGGAATCCCATGTGTCTCAACTTGACCCTACACCTGTTGGAGCTACCCTTCAGCATGACCTAGGATCCCAACATCCAGAATTGACTCCTGACTTAATTCCTAGGCATCGAGCCCAACATAGAGAGGTCAGACCTGACCAAATTCCCAGGCATCGAGTCCAGCACAGAGGGGTTACCCCTGACCCTATTCCTAGGAGTCCACAGTATGATATAGATGATCTGGAAGAGTGAGCCCCTCATGAGTATTAGACTTGATGCACCCACATTTGACGGTACCTTAGATCCTAAAATTTACTTCGATTGGGAAAGTGACATGGATCGGTATTTTGAATGGTATCCTATGTCGGAAGAGCATAAGGTCAAATTTGCTATGTTTAGATTAGTCCGACAGGCACGACTATATTGGGATACTGTGGAGAGACTAGAGCGACGGAGGGAAAACCAACCTATAGATATGTTGTAGGAGATGAAATATAGATTAAGGGCTAAATACCTACCTTTGTCTTATAAATAGAGGTTTTTAGATAAATGGCTGAGGCTGACCCAAGGAAACCGAACTATGTCCGAATACATCACTCTTTTTGATGAATATGCTATGCGGTGTGGTGTGTCTGAGTCTAAATCGGTTACTTTATCTAGGTTCAGAGAAGGCCTAAATGATGACATAAGTAAGGACCTGTTTCTAAGAGAGGTACATGATTTAGAACACGCATACCAGATTGCTTTGGATTCTGAAAGGTTTCAGAGGAGACCTATTACCTATCGACTTAACTCGACTAGGTTTAGTGTTTATGGAAACAGGCAAAATCAGAACCAAGTTCATACCAATCGATCTAGACCCAATCCTCAGCCTATTCATAAGGATGATAAAGGAAAAGCACCTATGGTTCAAAAGGATAGGAACCAGACCACACTATGTTTTAGGTGTAACCAGACTGATCATTTTTCCGCTCAATGTCCATCACGAGCCCTACACATAGGGGGACCTGAATTGGAGGAACCTGAAACTGAGTCTTATGATGAAGAGGTTTATAAGGCTAGAACTGAAATAATAGATGAGTATGTGGAGGATGAAGAAATCATCGGTATGGATCAACTAGGAGTGATTAGATGTATCCTGACTCAAGCTAAAAAGAATGAGGATTGGCGTAGGACAAACATCCTAAAGACCTTTATTAGAATAGGGGATAAGGTATGTAAAGTCATTATTGATAGTGCTGTCAACATAATTTCTACTAATGCTGTTAAAAGCTTAAACTTACCAACTATATCACATCCAAACCCCTATAAGGTATCCTGGATCGATGCAACTAGCATTCCCATCAGGTTTTGATGTAAGGTTACAATTCAGATACAATCCTACCAAGAAGAAGTTTGGTGCGATGTCCACCTAATGGGAGTCAGTAGTATCATCTTAGGTAGACCTTGGTTGTTTGATCACGATGCCACCTTGTTTGGATGATCGACCTCGTGTGCTTTTCACCATCTAGGAAAGAAGATAGTGATTAATGCAGCCCCACCCAAGGACCATGTAAGAGAGGGTCAAGTCACTTAAAGGAAAAGGAGCCTAATATGAACTTGATCTCTACAAAGGAGCTAGAACGAGAAATAATTGGAGGGTCACCAGTTTGGGTTCTGGTTACTAAGGAAGCTTAGGATCAACCCAAATTAGAACATCCTAAGGAGGTCCTAGACTTATTAGAAGAATTCAAGGATGTTTTTCCTAAAGATTTACCAGATCAGTTACCTCCATTAAGAGATATTCAGCATGCAATTGATTTGTACCGAGAGCCACTTTACCAAACCTTCCCTACTATAGGATGAACCCTAAAGAACACTAGGAGCTACAAAGACAAGTAGGGGATCTGATTAAAAAGGGATTTATTAGGAAAAGATTGAGTCCTTGTGCTGTCCAAGCACTTTTGAATCCTAAGAAGGATGGCAGTTGGAGAATGTGCATGGATAGTCGAGCCATCAAAAGGATTATTGTAAAATATCGATTTTCTATATCCCAACTCGTTGACATGCTAGATATGATGGCCAGATCTACCATCTTTTCTAAGATAGATCTAAAAAGTGGTTACCATCAGGTAAGAATTAGACTCAGGGATGAGTGGAAGACGGCTTTCAAAACTAAAGATGGCTTGTATGAATGGTTAGTGATGCCCTTCGGATCATCAAACACCCCAAGTGCATTTATGAGGATTATGACTTAGGTGCTAAGGCCCTTTATTGGAAAATTCATGGTCATTCATTTTGATGATATCCTCATATACAGTAAGACTAGGAAAAACCACTTAGACCATCTCCGTCAGGTTTGTCAGATCCTTAAGAAAGAAGTCTTGTGTGCTAACCTAAAGAAGTGTTGCTTCATGTCAACTAGGATTATCTTCTAAGGTTTTGTAGTGACACCAGAACGAGTGACCGCTGACCCTGAGAAAGTAAAGTCTATAGTTAAGTGGCCCATACCTAAGAACGTTCATGACATTCGTAGTTTCCATGAGTTAGCTACTTTCTATAGAAGGTTCATTAGAGGGTTTAGCACGATCATTTCTTCGATTACTGACTGTATTAGGAGGGGAGAATTTGAATGGACTAGAAATGCCAACAAAGCCTTCCTAGAAATAAAAGACAAGATGACTAAGGCCCAAATTTTGAGATTACCTAATTTCACCATGGCCTTTGAGGCCGCCTGTGATGCATCAGCTGTAGGCATAGGAGGACTGTTAAGTCAGGAAAATCATCCTATTGCCATTTTTAGTGAAAAACTGAATGATGCCAAACTGAAATATTCCATGTATGATAAAAAGTTGTATGCGGTAGTCCAAGCCCTTAGGTATTGGAGACATTACTTGCTGTCGCTAGAGTTTGTTCTCCATTCTGAACATGAAGAAGTACTTTGTTTCCTGAATTCTCTGAAGAAATTAAGTCAAAGGCATAGGAAATGGGTAGAGTTTATACAAGCCTATACTTTTGTCCTAAAACACCTTACTGGAAGTGAGAATAAGGTTGCCAACGCACTTAGTAGGAGAACCATGTTGTTGAACTGTGTAAGTGCTGAAGTGGTCGGATTTGAGAGATTGAAGGAAGAATATGAGTTATGTTCAGACTTCGAAAAAATCTATGAGGCAATTAAGCTAGGATCATCCAGTGAATTTAGCCAGTACACCTTAAGGGATGGTTACCTGTTTAAGGAAAATAGGTTGTGTCCCGAGAACTTCACTTAGGGACTTTCTTATCTGGGAAATACATGTTAGAGGATTAGCATGACACTTTGGACGCAATAAGACTATCCTTGCTATAGAGGAACAATTTTTTTGGCCTAGTCTTAAGAGAAATGTTTCCTAAGTGGTAGCCTAATGTAAGACATGTGTTGTGGCTAAGCAACAGAAGCAGAATACTGGATTATATACCCCACTCCTTATTTCAGACTGCCCATGGCAAGACTTAAGTATGGACTTTGTCTTAAGATTACCTTAAACTCCTAGGAGACATGATTCTATCTTTGTGGTAGTAGATAGATTTTTTAAGATGGCCCATTTTATCCCGTGTTCCCAAACTTATGATGCGTCTAGAGTGGCCAAAGTATTCATGAATGAAGTGGTTATGTTACATGGCTTGCCTAAAACTATCGTGTCAGATCGAGATGTTATGTTCACTAGTTATTTTTGGAAAACCTTATGGCATATTCTAGGAACCAAATTAACATATTCTATTGCCTACCACCCCCAGACTGATGGCCAAACTGAGGTAGTAAATCGAAGTCTAGGGAACCTATTGAGGAGTCTAGTGGGAGGGAGTATTGCTAATTGGGATCTATTACTACCTAGAGACAAGTTTGCCTATAACAATTCAATCAATAGATCTACTGAGAAAAGTCTGTTCGAAATTGTTCATGGATACAAACATAGGAAGCTATTAGATCTAATTCCTTTATCTATTAATGTACGCATATCTAAGTCTGCTGAGTCATTTGCACGACACATAAAGAACTTGCATCATGAAATCATTAAAAAAATTAAAGAGAGCAATGACTCATATAAACAAATGGTTGATTCAAATAAGGTTTAAAGAATTTAAAGTAGGGGACCAAGTTATGATCAGGCTTAGACCTAAGCGATTTCCTTCGTTCCTCGAAGTGCAGGACCTTTCAAAATAATTCGTATGTTTTGATCTAATACTTATGAGATTGAGTTACCACCAAATTTAGGCATAAGACCAACATTCAACGTATCAGATCTTATAGAGTATAGAAAGTCGATACTGCTACCTAGTGAGCCATTTGGGCATGACCCCATTCTCGAGAGTGAGCCTACCCCTGACTGTCCACTAGCCAAAACCTCAAACTAGAAAGACAAGGTTGAACGAATTCTGGATGACAAAAGGATTGTTACTCAGAACAAGGACTATAAGCGACACTTGGTTCATTGGCAAGGACATCCCGACTCTGATGATTCTTAGATAACTCGGGAGGATCTGCAAAAGATCGATCCAGATTTGCTCGAGAGGTACCTGAGTAGAGCTAACCCTTATTCGACAGGGTCGAGTTCCTCCCACCTAGAAAGAATTGGTGGGGACACTAGAGCCAGAAAGAAGCATCTATGCCACCTTATCTCTATTTTGATCACTACTAGTAGATCCAATCTGGTTTAATGAGTCATTAAGTTCAGTTATGATTTGATTTGGTTTAATTTGAGTCTGTTTGAATTTCAATTTAAGTCTATGGAGTCCAATATAATTGTATTTGGGATTATGAGGAAGTTTTTTCATTAAGTTATAATTGGTCCAATTGGGTCTTAATTGGGTCTAAATTTTTGTATGGGTCTAGTAATTAGTCTTTGGATCCATTTTAGGTTTTAATGGGACCTAAGTTATTTTTGTATGGAGTTGTCTAAGTCTACATAACATGAAGGAAGTTAAGAGTGGTCCACATCCACATTTATTTGGTTGGCTACTTGAAGAAAGGAAGCTCCACGCATATTCTTTCCTCCAAGAAAAACTTTCATGTATTTTCTCACAAAAATTGATGGAAGGACCTTTATGATGGGAATTCTCCAAGGGTGCCAGGAATCATGCAGCATGCGGAAGTGAATTTCAAAACTGAAATTCTAAGCATGACACCCTAATTGGCAAGAAAACCTTATTCCCAGGAACCCCACATGCAATACCAATCAATGAAACATAAATGAAGTCAGAATACATACCTGGATCACTGAAATCCAATCCTTTCAACAAGGCTCACAAGTGCAAGCCCTCCAGCGGTGATCCACATGAGAATGGTACCAAGGAAGAATCCCCACCGGGTTGCTTGCTTCAACAGAACTCTTTTGTCAACTTTTTGACCTTTGACCATTATAGGACACCCTGTCCTACTATAGGGCTCTCTGGACACAGTCCTAAACCACTCTTAGTTTAGGACAACCCTCCCCTAGGACCCCTTGGGATTATGTCCTAAAACTAAGTCTTGTCCTAGTAGAAAAGACCTTGTCTTAACAAGACAAGTCTTGTCCTAAAGTAAAGAGGGAGTAGAAGAACACTCAGACTGACAGACTCTCAGGAAAATGGAATTCCTATTTTTTGATGGCCAAAAACTCTTTTTCTCATTTCACCATACCCCCTTTAAATAATTTTCATGGGGCGTGAAAACCATCCCGACACCTCTTATCATATATGTTATTTCATATCTGATAAGACTCTTCAGGATTGAATAGTCTTATTTGTGTTCTTTCCTTTTCCAGATTAAATCTCGATGTGCCATGTGGCATTTACCGGTTAAAAAGGATGGAAGGAGACATCATTTCAGATTTAAAAACTGTAGGAAGAACAGAGTCCTGAGAGCAGAAGGACTCTGCCTCAGAACCGTGCGTAGATGAAGAGACGCCACTCTTCATCTGCACGCGCTACTCTTTATTCCAATTTCATGCCACCCTCTTATTCCCTTTGACCAATCATTTAAATCCAAAGGGCATGGGGATAAGATGAGAAGGCGCCCCTTGATGAAACACTGGAGTGTTTCATCTGCAGAAGGACTCTTGTCCTTCTGCGCTTACCTTCATCTCCCGCACGCCAAGAGGCGCCAAGAGTCCTTTTATGGTCAACATTATCTACACCCCATGCAATCTTTGACTAGTCAAAGAATATGCAATATGGATGTCAAAAGAAAGAGCATTAAGTCCTCTTTCCATCCATACAAATATTTTTTAGATCAGAAAACTATAGACTCTCCTAGCCCTTTTTGAATGCTAAGGTATTATTTTGGCATCTAGAGTCCCAACTCAAATGTACTCTTCAATAAGGCATCCAAAATACCAAAATAAAATCAGATCAAGCTCTGATTTGGCTATCCCCACTTAGGACCCAACCTAATTTAGGTTTTCCTTAATTAGGTTAACCCAATTAGCAAGCAACCGGACCCAATCCAATTGGGTTAGGAATTGGGTTAGCCTACATATGCTAGTATGCAATCTGGCTAACCAATTAGGATCCCATGACCCTATTAGGTCAATCGGGTTCGATTAGATCGAATCGGCTCAAACCTAAACCTACTACTCACTAGATGTGGAACCCAATGGGTCACACACAATAAAGAGTTGGCCAAGGAAGTCACTCATGGTTTAATTAGGGTCATGGGATCCTAATTGGTTAGCCTACATAGGTCAAATCGGCTCACCTAATTTTCCAATTCAAATCACACATCGAATTGACTCATGAAACCAATCCAATTGGTTCATGAAAACCAACAAGATAAGATTGACGTCTATCAATGTGTCATGCCTATCTGAAAAATGAGAAACTTGATAGAAATTATCAAATACCCTTCAGTAGTAAGTTACCATGCAATTCAATCTTTCGATCTCCCATTATCCCGATCAAGGATGGTATGGATAAATGTCAAACCCTAACACATAATCATATCGAATCTCAGCTCGATCATGAGGACTCAGCTAATGACTGATTAGAAGCCACTTCTAATCTCATCCCACTTTGCAAAGATTCCTTGAGTCACTCATCAAAGAGATTCCACAGGATAACATATCCTTTTACCAGGATTGATCAATTCTTTGTTGGTCCACTCACATCCTTCATACACCTTCCACCATACATAGAACATCCCGTACATGTCGCAATGCCATGAATGAGTATGAACCAAAGTATGGCTTAGTGTGCACAAGGAACCATGGTGACCTCAGGTTTGAAGATCACATGCACAACTTATACTCTGGGACCTATATTTTGACAAGAAGTAAGACTTGCATAAGATAGTCCCGGTGCGGATCAGTTCAGTGTACTCATAACCTAATGAGCCCCCTTATCCTTGTATTAGTGCCTCTACATAAGTATATGTGAGGCCAACCACCCTCATCAACTGAGCATACATAAGATAAGCTAGTCTTACCAGATTCATCGATCCCCGAATCGATGGTCCAATGACTAGGAACATTCTAGATTAGGGTTTATAAGAAATTAGGTCTCACTATTATGAACTCCATCATAACCCAAATTCCATTGCCCTACTCTATGGGGTTCATCATAATCAATAAAAACATGACACAGTAGTATATGATGAATCAGATGCCTTTATTAATATGAAAGTTTGTCATTCATGAGCTGTAAGTTTACAAAAAAGCCCTCATAATTATTTGCTCTTAGGGCATTTTTCTATCACACTCCCACTTGCACTAAAGCCAATCGCTCTTGTATTTTATGCCCATACAATCAAAGTGACGATCTAACTATTGCTTGGCTAAAGCTTTTATGAATGAGTCTGCTATATTGTTCTTTGTGTTAACTCGCTCGACGACAACATCTTGTCTTTCTATAATCTCTCAGACGAGGTGGAACCATCTTAGAATGTGCTTGGACTTATAATTAGACCTTGGTTCCTTAGCTTGTGCAACAACCCTAGTGTTATCATAGTATAATGGCACTGGCTGTTGTACATTAGGAACCATGCCCAATTCCATGATGAATTTCTTCATCCAGACAGCTTCCTTTATGACTTTACTAGCAGCTATGTACTCTGCCTCAGTGATTGAGTCAGCTACCGTAGGCTACTTTATACTTTCCAACATACTGCACCACCATTCAGGGTGAAGACATACCCCGATGTGGATTTGCTATCATCTCGATCTGATTGAAAACTAGAATCTGTATAACCTTCTAGTTTTAACTCAAATCCTCCATATACTAGAAAAATATCTTTAGTCCTTCTTAGGTACTTAAGAATATTTTTCACAGCTTTCCAATGATCCTCTCCTGGATCTGCCTGAAACCTGCTCACTATGCCCAAGGCATAAGCGACTTCAGGCCTGGTATATAACATGGCATACATAATCGATCCTACAGTCGAAGCATAAGGAATCATAGCCATCCTCTCTCTTTCTTCTGATGTCTTAGGAGACATTTTCTTAGAGATATGTATGCCTTGACTTATAGGTAAGTAACCTTTCTTACTTTCATCCATGTTGAATCTCTTCAATACTAAGTCAATGTACCTGGATTGGGATAAGCCTAGCATCCTTTTAGATCTATCTCTATAGATCCTTATACCCAGTATATAGGATGCTTCTCCCAAATCCTTCATGGAAAACTTTGATGATAGCCAAGTTTTAACCGACTGCAACATTGGGATATCATTCCCAATGATCAATATGTCATCCACATACAAACTTAAAAAATAATGGCACTCTCACTTGTCTTCTTATATACACATGGTTCATCCACATTTTTGATAAAAGCAAATCCTTTGATTGTTTCATCAAAATGGATGTTCGAACTCCACGATGCTTGCTTAAGTCCATAAATGGACTTCTTTAACTTGCATACCTAGTTTAGTCTCCCACTTGAGACAAACCCCTCTAGCTGTGACATATAGACTTCTTCCTCAAGGTTTCCATTGAGGAAAGCAGTCTTTACATCCATTTGCCAGATCTCATAGTCATGGTATGCTGCTATGGCAAGCAGTATCCGAATGGACTTGAGCATGGCTACTAGAGAAAAGGTTTCATCATAGTCTACACCATATTTTTGTCTAAAATCTTTTGCTACCAGCCTAGCCTTATAGGTCTCAACTTGATCATCTGCTCCAATCTTCTTCTTGAAGATTCATTTACACCTTATCAAATTAATTCCTTCAAGTGGATCTACCAAGGTCCAAACCTGATTGGAATACATGGAGTCCATTTCAAATTTCATGGCACCAAGCCACTTGTCAGAATCCCTACTTTTGACAGCTTCCAAATAGGTCACAGGATAATCATCCTGTATGATACTGGCTTCATTGTCATCCTCGATGACAAAGCCATATCTGAGACATGCTCCCCGCACCCTCTCTGACCTTCGGAGAGGAGGTGTGTATTGTGGTTGTTCTTGATCCACAAGAACCTCTAGTTGAGGAACTTCACTTGAAGGCTCATCGGTTTGTTGGTTCTGTTCTTCACACAACTCAAGTGAAGAATCACTACATCCTTCTTGGATAAACTCTTGTTCCAAGAATGTAGCATGGCTACTGATAATTATCTTTTGCTCAATAGAATTATAAAAGAGGTATCCCTTACCTTCTTTTGGGTAACTAACAAACCTACACTTGTCCTCTATAGCACTTAACTTATGTCCAAAGTTATTCTTGACATAAGCATGGCAACCCCAAATCTTTAAGTACTTAAGACTTGGTCTTTTACCATTCCATAACTCAAATGGAGTGCTACTTACTGACTTAGATGGAATCCTGTTTAATATATATGCAGCAATCTCCAAGGCATGTCCCCAGAAGGAAATGGAAAGATCTGTGAAGCTTATCATGAACCTCACCATGTCCAACAAGGTGCGATTTCTCCTTTCTACCATTCCATTTAACTAGGGTCCATTCAAAAATAATGCCTTTGTCCTTGAGATGGTTCAAAAACTTTCTAGACAAGTATTTCCCTCTTCGATCAGACCGAAGAGCTTTAATACTAAGTCCAGTTTGTCTTTCAACCATACTCTGATATTCTTTAAACTTATCAAAGGCTTCGAACTTGTGCTTCATAAGATACATATAATTGAACCATGATAAATCATCAATAAAAGTGATGAAATAAGAATATCCTCTTCTGGCCTGAGTTGACATAGGTCCACACACATCAGTATGTACAATACGTAACAATTCAGTTGCCCTTTCTCCATATCTAGTGAATGGAGACTTGGTCATTTTCCTTTTGAGACAAGACTCACAAGTTCCTAATAATTGAAAATCATCAGGATCAAAGTAATCCTCTTTGACTAACTTGTTTATCCTTGAATCACTGATATGACATAATCGGCAATGCCAGAGATATGTGACATTGATATTATCTCTTTTTCTCTTCTTGTCATCTACAAGAAGTATTTCATCATTGAGTACTAAAGTTAGAAGACCATTCAATAAGCAACCATGCCCAAATATTGTATTATTATGAAGAATAGAGCAACCACTGCTCTTCACACTTATTTCATATCCTTGTTGTAATAACAAGGGTATAAAATAATGTTTCTTACAATATTTGGCACATAGTAGCATTCTTCGAAACTTATGATATTACCCGAAGGTAATAACAGAAGATAGGTGCCCATAGCTTCAACATATATGGGTTCTCCACTTGCCCAAAATAATTTGAAGTCACCTTTCTTCAAATTTCTAATTCTGTGGAGTCCTTGTAAAAATTTATAAATATGTGACCCACATGCGGTATCCAAAATCCATGAATTAGAAATAGATTCACTCAATGATAAATTGGTTTGTATCATGTACAACCCTTAGATGCACCACTTGCATCTAGCTTCACATTTGCAAGACAAGTCTTGCAATCCTTCTTCCAATGCCCAAAAAATGCTGTAATGGAAACAGGCTCCATCACCCTTCTTCCTTAACCAATCCATGTAGTTTGAACCGGTTAACTTATTGGCATCCAAGATGCCCTTCAATGATAAGTTTGAAGCCATTATTTAAATGTCCTACATTTAATTAAAGAACAATATTAGCAGACCACTCAAGATGACATCCATAACTAGATAAGGACATTATATCTAATTATGTCTCCCACTATTTTCTTCAAATTCCATAACCCTCAACTATAGTAAGTGAGAAACCTTTCCTGGTTTCCTTAGTGTGGTTGAGATCCTTATTTCTTATGAGTGCCTTGTGTATGCACAGCAAACACACATGAGTTCAAAGGTAAGACAACTTTTCCAATTGCAACCCGTGCAATTCTCAATAATTATCTTTGCCTCTAGGATACTTATGGCCTTGTGTATGCAGAACAAACCATAATGTCTTTGTTTAGTCGAAACCTTCATTTTCATATAGCCATAATTGAATAATGTTACCCTTGTGTATGCACAACAAAACAACATTTCCAATCATACCATAAAGCACTAAGTGCACCAAGACAAATCTTATATCGAATCCTAGAGTAGGCCTTGTGTATGCACAACAAACCTACTATAGTCTTGACATAAATTTGGTTTAGCATGAAGGAAGGCAAATATAGTACACTAACCAATTAGCATTACCAAATTAAGATTTAGATATGACCAAATTGGCCAGGTAAGTGGAAGGGGTGAGGGGTCCCCCGGTTGCTTTCCTTAGACACCAATTAGATTGGCCAGGTCACTCAATGGAACCAATTATAAACCTCATTCCCTTTACCTTCCCAGAACCACTTGCCTATACACCAATCGGCTAATCAAACCCTAATCGATTTTGCATCATGACTAAGTTTTTTACTATGACTAAATATGATTTTCATGAGGGCTTTGATGGTCTCAAAAACACATTCTAAATTATCATGATTACTATGCTTATAACATATATAAACATGTAATATATCATCATAACATAACATCATAACATAACATGTTATGTTAAACAAGCATATTATAACTAATATGCAAATCAAGGCATGATAGATATATAAAATACCTTTCACCTCACTTTTTCATAGGATATGGCCATAGTGGCACCCCTACATGCCATAGGAGACCCATTGAATGGGAGGAGAGGGCCTTTAAACCCTACTTGGCTCCTATGACCGGACGGCCATGGTGACTAACCCAATCTAAAGTAGTTACTAGGTATAATCAACATGCATAATTTCATACTTGACATAATATCATGCATTTCATAAAAACTTGAAATTAAACATATTACCCTAATATGCAAAATTTGATACAATTGCATTATCATATCATTTCATAAAGAAACCAGAAATCATACATATGTCTTTAGTTGAGTCGACTCGGCAGGGTTCAGGTTGGCTCGACAGGGTCCGGGTTGACTTGATTGGGTTCGAGTCGGCTCGAAAGTGGAATTTCATAAAACTTCAAAAATGGTTCATAACTGGTATGCAACAAGGATTGCTCTGATACCATTGATGAAAATTCTCTCAGGGTGCCAGGAATCATGCAGCATGCAAAAGTGAATTTCAAAACTGATATTCTAAGCACGACATCCTAATTGGCAAGAAAACCTAATTCCTAGGAACCCCTCATGCAATACCAATCAATGAAACATAAATGAAGTCAGAATACATACCTAGATCGCTGAAATCCAAACCTTTCCACAAGGCTCACAAGTGCAAGCTCTCCAACGGTGATCCACATGAGAATGGTACCAAGGAAGAATCCCTACCGGGGTTGCTTACTTCAACAGAACTCTTTTATCAGCCTTTTGACCTTCTACCACTGTAGGACACCTTGTCCTACCGTAGGGCTCTCTGGACACAGTCCTAAACCACTCTTTGTTTTAGGACAACCCTCCTCTAGGATCCCTTAGGCTTATGTCCTAAAACTAAGCCTTGTCCTAGTAGTAAAGACCTTATCTTAACAAGACAAGTGTTGTCCTAAAGTAAGAAGGAGGGAGTAGAAGAATACTCAGACTGACAGACTCTCAGGAAAATGGGATTCCTATTTTTTGATGACCGAAAACTCTTTCTCTCATTTCACCATACCCCCTTTAAATAATATTTCAAGTGGCATGAAAACCATCCTGACATCTCTTATCAGATATTTTATTTCATATCTGATAAGACTTTCAAGGATTGAATAGTCTTATCTGTGTTCTTTCCTTTCCTGATTAAATCCCCATGTGCCATGTGGCATTTACCAGTTAAGAAGAATAGAAGGAGGCATCATTTCAGGTTTAAAAACCTTGGGAAGAGCAGAGTCCTGAGAGCAGAAGGACTCTGCCTCAGAACTGTGCACAGATGAAGAGACGCGACTCTTCATCTGTGCGCGCTACTCTTTTTTCCCATTTCATTCTGCCCTCTTATTCCCTTTGACCGGTCATTTAAATCCAAAGGGAATGGGGATAAGATGAAAAGGTGCCCCTTGAACTCATCACCATCCCGTCCCGCATCAGTTGCCCGATATTATAATTCCCATGTCAAAGCTAAAGTCTTCCAGCCTGGAGATTTAGTATTGCAATGATCCAAAATATCCAAACCAACAAAATAACAAAACTTTCTCCTAATTAGAAAAGGCCCTACTGAGTCATTGAAGTGATACGTCTTGAAACTTACAGGATTGAAAGCTTGGATGCTTACCAAATTGCTCAGCCATGAATGTAGAAAACTTGTGCATATATTATCAATAAAGCTCTCCTTTTGAATATTTTTCTATGAGAACATATTAATCCCTATGTCAAGAGTTGGCCTAACCAACCAACTCAATCAGTGTGTTCGACAAATGAAGAGTTGGCCCAACCAACCAACGTAATCAGTATGTCTGACAAATGAAGAGTTGTTCTAACCGACTGACTTAACCAATATGTCCAATAATGAAGAGTTGGCCTAACCGACCGACTCAATCGGTATATTCGATAAATGAAGAGTTGACCTAACCAACCGACATAATTAGTATGTCCGACAAATGAAGATTTGGCCTAACAAACTGACTCAATTAGTATGTTTGATAAATGAAGAGTTGGCCTAACCAACTGACTCAATCGGTATATCCGATAAATAATGATTTGGCCTAACCAACCGACTCAATTAGTATATCTGACAAATAAAAGGTTGGCCTAATCAATCGACTCAATTGGTATGCCCGATAAAAGAAGTATTTGTCAAAAGATTGATATATTATCATCTACTAAAGATTGAGCATCTAATCTCACAAATATGTCGAAGATTAGGTATTTGAGAATATTTGTATTTCAAGCTACTCAAAATCTACCAGAGTTGGGCATCTAAACATGTCAAAGATATAACACTTTTGTGTTTTGAAGCACTTAGTTTATTAAAGGCTCGGTACATTCAATAAAAGCACCAAATCCACCGAAGGATCAATACTTTAAAAATTTGCTAAGAATATAGTATATGATACTGAAGGTGCAATACTTGAAATTCTTATACACAACGACAACAATGCAAAGAACATGTTGAAAATAAGAAAATATTCATTAATACTTTGGTATGTTTGATACATATATATGTTCATACAAAAGAAATTCATGCAAAAAGGGAAAGCTACAAGCTATGGTTGATCGTCAGCAACATCTGGTATGGGTTTAGTGCTCCCTTTGATAACCCCTTTGGCTCACATGGTGACTTCGGAGGAGGTGGCAATTTTAGGTTCTTCTGCTATCTGTCCATCACCCCCTTCCTCATCTCCTTTGCCTACAGTGACTTTGGAGAGGTCGAAGTTGAGGAAAATTTTAAAACCCTCTCCCGATAGTCAATGAAGCCCATTTCATAGCTAGCAACTCCTGCCTCTATCATTTTATCCTCGAAGGTGGATTACTTCTTAATACTCCTCGATTGCTCGATGGGCTCTATCTTCTGCGAGCACAGCCCTCTCCTCATCTATTGATATCTAGGCTGAGGCTTCATCAGCCTTTATCTTCAACTCCTTTATCATATTTTATGATGAAAGGAGTCTCTTCTTCCTTTTCTTCAATCTGGCCTTAGCCTCGGCCAACTTGTCCTATGTCATCTTCAACTCCTTCTGCAAAATGGAGTTGTTGGCGACACTCTTTTCCAGCTTTTCCTCTAAACTTTGCCTCAGTTCTTCAGTGACCTCCCTTTCAGCTTTTGCCTTCTCTAACTAGTTGCGAAGACTTCGATTGAGCTCAGTAAAGCTAGAAATACCTCCCTTTCAGCTTTTGCCTTCTCTAACTAGTTGCGAAGACTTCGATTGAGCTCAGTAAAGCTAGAAATGCTCTCAATCAAAGAAATCTCATGGATGAACTGAAATAATGTGACAAAAACCAAAGTTAGCAATGTTCAATCTTTGGAAAAGAGATAGGAGAAGAAATGGAAAAGGAGGTTACCTTGAGGAGGCTTGGGCAAATAGATGGAATAACCTTATCTAGGAGACAAGTCTTCATCACTCCCAGTCCCTTGGGAGAATGATGTGTTGACCCTTAGAATGATTTTGATGATAACCAAACATTGTTGCATGCATTTAATTACTAACTCTTTCCAAGTGTTTTCTAAGTTTCTGTAGGATGTTTTAAATGAAAGACCACTCTTCCTACAACCTTGGTGTATGACAAGTTTATTTTGAAAAACTGTATTTTGTAGTGAATAGCCCAAGAAAAATCAACTATATATTTATGAAAATGGGCTATCTCTATGTATTTTTCTTGTTTAAATCTTAGAATTAGTCTTGATAACGTTGGAGAGCTTCTGGACTTGATTGAATACCTTTAAAAGAATTCTATGAAGTTTGGAAAGCTTCTGGAGATAAGTCACCAGAGCCAATTCATTACAGAAGAGCCGACTAAAAGTTTGGCATGGCATACATTATTCTGGCATGCAGACCTTCGAGTCGACTTGAGATTGAAGAGCTGACTCTGGTAGAGTGTGATTTTTGAAGTTATGAGAATTTAAGCCAACTTGAGGAAACTGAGCTGACTCGACCAGAGTGAAAGTTTCTCAGATAGACAAGCAAGCCGATTCAAGTCAAAAGAGCCAACTCTTCCCGAATTCAAAAATTCTCAATTCTGAAGAACTAGCCAGGCGAGCCGACTCTACCCATCTGAGTTGACTCGAATGACAGTTCCAGGTGAGTAATGGCTAGTTCCAAAACTTTCTTTTTGATTCCAAAAATGGTCTCCAACGGTCATATTTCGAATCCCAATGGTCTACAATGGCTATAACCTCCTGAAATCAGTTAAAGGGTATATATTTAAGGATTTGAATCACTTTCAAGGGCACACCTAACTTTCATCTAAATTCTTGAGGCATTTATTGAAGAAGCAAGAAGCCTTGAACAGTATTCAAAGTGCAATCAAGAGGGCTTCTCAAGTGCTACAACTACAACCATCCATCAACTTTGGTTTGTCATAGAGTTGCTTTAAGTTTTTTATTCTTTGTTTAAATTATTCCTATTGGGAATTATGTTCCAAAGCCAATCGTCTATGCTATAGATGGTTGTACCAATTTTGTAATTGTATATGAAATTTTAATGAATAAATGTTATTCTTTTGACTGTTCACCATATGTGCATTTTCCTGAAAAGAACTCTTGTATGATGGAGTCCTTAGAACTACATTATATTTGATATAGAAAGGATATATCAAGTAGTTCTTAAACTGATTCACAATCAAAGGATACATTGTTCTAGGATGATGATGTATCAAGTATAGGTTGTTATATCTCACATTGGTTGGTTGTCCTCTTGATCGAGGAGTGTGGTGATACTAATATGACATACAAGTGAAATGTGTGACATTTTACTGAACATGACCATCAGTGGAGCTCCCTTCTACCAAAGGGTTGCTCGCAAAGGGATATGGCTATATGTGTCCCTCAGACCTGAGGTCACCATGGTAGCCTGCAAGCAACTCACTGTAGTTTGGTGCAGGACTACCTGGATTTATAATCCAGTGATGAAAGGTTTATCGATACAATCAAGTACTTGTGGAGTGTTGGTGGATCAAGATGGAATTGACCCTTCCAAATAGTTTGGAGTGAATGACTTGCTATGTCTCAATTTAGCAAAACCTTGGCCAAGATAGTTCTTGTAAGGAGTCACAGAACTTGTGAAGTTAAGACATGATCTGGATAAACAAAATTAGGGTTGGCAGTCGACCCTAGGTCATCCTGAGCATTAAGAGGTCAAAGGGATGGATTGTGCGGTAACCATATGCCAGAGGTTCTAGAGAGGTGCTTGATGGGGACATCAAAACCTATCCGGTTTTCTTTTTTCTTTTCTAGATTTTTATATTTTATTTCATATTTTCTTATTCTAGCTATTCCACATATTCCGGTTATTCCCATTTTATTCCAGACTTATCCTGACTTATCCTTAGGTTATCCCAGTCATCTTCTTCCTCCCAAAATGTCCATTTTTTTTTCCAAAGATCCTGGATCTGCCATGCCTGACCACCGGTGACCCCAACAGCCGTCCACCTCCCCCCTAACATCGATCTCCTCGTGGGAATGCTAGCAAATCCATGAAACCACCCACGTCATGCACCCCTACGAAACATCACATGGCTGTGCACCCCTACAGCTCCTCCCTTGGTCGTCCGCCCCTGCGGCTCCACCCATGTGCCCCTCTCCCCCGCGAGCACTGCCCAACCGCCATCGATGTCGATCGGATCCCACTGGGTCTGCCGGCCTGTCCACCCTCCGCCTTGCCCGCGAGCATCATCATAGGTGATCCTCTATTCCATGGTCACAGGCGCTCAAATGGCAGAACAATGACATGCACCGGCCCAACACCATCATGGCCATTCCCTGAGATCCACTGACCCGTTCGCCCTCTACCTCGCCCGCGAGCACCGCCTCCTCCTCCAAATCCTCACATCCCACACCGTCGGTTTCCCTGTAGTGCTCCAACCATCCAGATGCAGCTTTGCACAAATCTCAAAGCACATGATTTAGGATTCAAAAAATAAATAATAAAAATAATAATAAATTTTTTTCATGTATATCTAAGTCTTGTAAGCTTATATAAAGGCATCCCCTCTTGTATTTGAAACCTGGTGAAGAATAAAATAATTTTTTTTTAGAAGATTGCTTTTTTTTTGTTGCCCCCCCGCATGGGCGGGGAGGGTGAGAGGCTCGATAGTGTTTGTCCCCTGATGGGTAGGGAGGGTGAGAGGCCGAGTAGTGTTGCCTTCGTTCTTTGAGAACGTCAACCTCAGTGAGGGAGTGGATGTGAGGCCCGTTTTGCCTTCGCCTTCGGGCATCGGGGTTGTGAGACCCTATGCCTTTATTCTGCGGGACATTGAGGGTGTGAGGCCATATTTGCCTTTATCCTTGGGACATCGAGGGGTGTGAGGCCTCGTTTGTCTTTGTCCTTGGGACATCGAGGAGTGTGAGGCCCTGGTATCCCGTTCTTGACCCTAATCCCTGGAGACTTCTCAGCTCTTCGATGAAAAAAGAGAAAAAAAGGAAAAAAAAAAAATTTGCAGCGAGCTTGACTCAACGGAGTCGAGTTTTCCCCACCCCAGGGGAATGATGGGGACATCAAAATCCATCCAAGTTTTCTTTTTTCTTTTATATATTTTTATATTTTATTTCATATTTTCTTATTCCAATTATTCCCACATTATTCTAGACTTATCCCAACTTATCCCTAGGTTATCCCTGTCAACTTCTTCCTCCCAGAATGTCCATTTATTTTTCCCAAAGATCCTGGATCCGCCATGCCAGACCACCGGTGACCCCGATGGCTATCCACCTCCCCCACGGTGTTGATCTCCTTGTGGGAACGTCAACGAATCCCATGGAACTTCCCACGATCGTGCGCCCCTATGGCTCCTCCCAGTACAGTGCACCTATGCAGCTCCTCCCATGGCCGTCCACCCGTGCGACTCCACCCACACGCCCCTCTACCCCATGAGCACCGCCTAGCCGCCATCGATGCCGATCAGATCCTGCTGGATCCACGGCCCGTCTGCCCTCCGCCTCACCCACGAGGGCTGTCATAGGTGATCCTCTATTCCATGGTCACTGGTGCTCGAATGGCAAAACAATGACATGCCTCAGCCCCACGCCATCGTGACCATTCCCCGGGATCCGCCAGCCTGTCTGCCCTCTACCTTGCCTGCGAGCACCGCCTCCTCCTCCTCCAAATCCTCACATCTCAAAGTACATGATTTAGGATTCAAAATAATAATAATAATAATAAAATAAAATAAATAAATTTTTTTTATGTATATCTAGGTCTTGTAAGCCTATAAAGGCATCCCCTCTTGTATTTGAAAGCTGGTGAAGAATAAAATAATTTTTTTTTTAGAAGACTATTTTTTTTTTGCTAGCCATTGCATGGGTGGGGAGGGTGAGAGGCCCGATAGTGTTCATCCCCGAATGGGAGGGGAGGGTGAGAGGTCGAGTAGTATTGCCTTCGTTCTTTGAGAATGTTGACCTCCATGAGGGAGTGGGTGTGAGGCCCATCTTGCCTTCGCCTTCGGGCATCAAGGGGTATGAGACCCTATGCCTTTGTATTGCGGGACATCGAGGGGTGTGAACCGTGTTTGCCTTGTCCTGCTAGACATCGAGGGGTGTGAGGCCCTGTTTGCCTTTGTCCTGCGGGACATCAAGGGGTGTGAGGCCCCATTTGCCTTTGTACTTCGGGACATCATGGGGTGTGAGGCCCTGGTTATCACGTTCTTGACCCTAATCCCTAGAGACTTCTCAGCTCTCCGATGATCCTCCCATCTCAGTCCTGCATCAGTGCTCTGCATCTTCAACCAATCCGGACATCGGGTGGTGGGGACACCAGAGGATCTAGAATAAGGTAGAGGCTTCTCAACCCTCTGTCGATCACTTAGTTAATATTTGAGTCCCCTGTAATAAAGCTTAGTCCAGCTACATTTGAGTCCTGCAATTAGTCCAGCTCTTGTTGAGCTAGTTCAGTTCGTTCAGTACTAGTCAGCTCATGTTGAGCTAATTTCAAATTTTGAGCCTATCCAATCAAATTGAAGACTCAAGACCACATCATATAAGTGAAGACCAAGTTCTAACCTAATTGAAGACATAAAAGTTTAGCCCAAGTCCAACCCAGCTTGAAGATTTGAAGACCCCAGGAGGAAAAATTCAAAAAACCCAGATTCCTTGCAGATGCCCTCCAGATGCCCAGATTTCCTTCCAGATGCCAAAGTATATTCATAGATAAGGGAATCCATGATTCCAGAGGTCCATCTACATCCTAGCCCAAAGAAATCAAGCCCAGGCACCAAGCCCAAGCCCCTAAGAAGCAAGATACCAGGGAATATTCCAGCTACCTGGCTACCAGGCCACCCCAGCTTCCAGAGGCCCAAACCCATGCACCCGGGCCCCTTTGGGCCGGCCCCTTGCTGCTCTTAGAAGCCCAACATGCCCCCCTAGGTGTCCTTGGAGTGTTGGCCAAGTAAAGAGAAATTTTAGGGATTTTTTCTACCTAATGTTTCCTTATTTTCTGGTTAGGGTTTTAGAGGGAAAAGGATTCTCATGTAAAGACTAATGTGCCCTTACTTGGAGCCCAAGGTTAAGTGTCTATTTAAGGGACCCTAGCCTCTTGTATGAAGGGAGAATTTTGATGAATTAAAACCTTGAGTTCTTCTATTGAGTTGTGTGATACCCTGCTGTGAGCATAAAGGGGTTTGTGAGAGTTTTTCTTCCTAGTGCTGCAATCATCTTCCTGCTGCCAACAAGCCTCTCAGATCCCTGGATGCCCACTCCAAAAGAAGCCTTCCCTTGCTATTTTTCCTTTGTTTTCTTATTCCTTTGTGAGTTTTCTAACCCCTGATAGTTCATTTGCAGGTCCCCGAGTTCCTACAAATCCAATGACACCAGCCAAGCCTCAATCGGATCACCGAGCATAAAGCCGGGTATCCGCGGGTCTTTGGCTCAATTTTCCAGGCCGCATCCATCGAGGAACGAGAGACCCCTTGCTACGATCTTCACAGATGTTATCAGGTACACCCCCTCTACCTTCAGTAGTTTTATTGTAGGAGAACTTGCCCTAACCGAGGCTTCTCAGCCCCGGCGATCCTTCTTTTTCTACTTTTCTAGGTCCTAATCTGCATGCTGATCTTCTAAAAATCATATAAAATTCTCTACAACTTATTTTAATCTGAGATTCAGGAATTAATCACTAAACCCCACATGTAAGATATACAAAAGGAATTTCTTGCATATTAGTCCCCCATCATTTGGTATCAGAGCTTAGATTAGGGCTTGTTTTCTGTAATTTTTTTGTCCGTATATTCTCTGTTAGTTTAACTATTTCTCCCTAATAAAAACTCCAAAGATTCTGAAAATTTTTTGTTGGATTCAACATAATTCAAAATAATATTTAGAATTTTCTCAGATTTTATTATGGGCTGTTAATTTTTTTCAAGCCGAAATACAACATGCAAATGTTTTGCTCTATTTTTTCAGCAAGACAAGTTTGGAAGTTTTAGGGTTTTGTTTAGCATATTTTGCATATCTTTTAATTTTAGTATATTTCTTGCATATTAGGCCATGATTTGCAAGTTTTCTTTTATTTCAAAAATACCAAAAAAAAAATTACATATTCTCCAAAAATACCAAAAACATTTAACCCTAATTTGCATCCTCATCTGCCTGCCATCATTGCATAATTTACTTTTAAGGGCACTCTTGCTATATCAGATAAGGGGAGGAGTTGATAACCTCTCTTTAGCCAAAAACCACATCCCTTGCATTCAGTCCCAAGCCTTAATCTAAAATTAATTAGACTTAATTTGCCCTAGTGGGCTAGGGACACCAACTGGTCGGGTCCGGGCTAGTGTTAGATCACTGTGTCAAGTTAACCTGTGTGTGCCTTGTACTCAGTGTCTAGAACAGTGGTTTAGGGATTCAATCCTGAAAGGCTTGTGTGCTGGTTCGCCTACCTGGCCGATCTCTGATTGGTGTCTAGGATTGGCAATCAGGGACCTAACACTCCCCTTACACCTGCCTGGCTGAGTACAGGGTTACTATAGGCTAGTTTGCCACCCTGATTGAGCATCTAGTTTGGACTCTAGGTCTAGTCAGCTATAGTCGGTCTGATCGAGTCTTGCATGAGCACTATATCAGGAGTTTCATATCACCCACCTCCTTCACAAATGTCTGAACCCATGAAAAACTTACAAGCCCAAATAAAAGCCCTAGCTGATCAAATGGCCCAGATGGCGACCCAGTTAACTCATTCTGGTATTCAAACCAATGATAGAATTGACCATCTTGCCAATAGGTTTGATAAGTTAGAAGTCTGGGTAGGGACCCTAGAAAGAACCCATGGGTCACAGTCTGAGCCAAATCCTGAGTCCCCTCAACCTAGGAGGACCCCAAACCCTGATCCATACCAAGAGGTTGAACCTAGGAGAGTGCCTCAGCCTGACCCATACTACAATCCTCAACCTAGGAGGACCCCAACCCTGATCCATACCTTGAGGCTGAACCTAGGAGAGGCCATCGTCCTGATCCAATCCCTAAGGTTAGTCCTAGAAGACCCAATCAGGATTTTGTGGACCAGGAAGATAGATCCTATTCCCCATATCCTCTACCTAGTATACCCACAACCTATAGATCTTATGACTCCAAATCCTATGAACCTAGAACCTATGAATCCAGAACTTGTGAACCTAGATCCTATGACTCTAGATCCCATGATCATAAATCCTATGCACCCACACCCTATAAGCCTAGTAGACCAACACCCAATATTCCGACCCATATAGGGAGTCCAACCCTAGGAGAACCCAATATTCTGACCCATATAGGGAATCCAACCCTAGGAGAACCCAATATTCTGACCCATATAGGGAGTCCAACCCTAGGAGAACCCAATATCTTGACCCATATAGGGAGCCCAACCTTAGGAGGACTCCATACCATGATCCATCCTTAGAACCTGACCATAGAGCTGACCCAAAATCCTATGACCCCAGATCCTATAATCCCCTGACCCATAGATCTACACCCTTGTCCTATGAGCCTAGGGAGCCCATAACCCCTAAGTATCAATCTAGTACTAGTCCTGCTTCCCCTAGTCAACTTTAACCCCATAGGATTAGTACCCCTAAATATGAGCCCAGTAGTGAGCCACTACCCCTTAGGCAACCTGAACCTACTAGGATTAGTGTCCATAATCAGAAACCAGGACCTAGCCAATTTTTCCCTAGCCGACCTTCTCCAACCATTCCTGAGATTGACAAGGCTTACATTAACGCGGAAGTGTATGAAGCTGATGCGAGCCTAGTGGATGAGTATGAAGGAGAAGAGGAGACACCTTTAGATGACCTAGAATTAGCTGACCTAATAGATACCTAGGTAGAAGCCAACCTAGAGGTAGTTGACCTTGACCACATCCAACCTAAAGCTATAGTGGAAGAACAAATAGAGGAAGAGAACGTAGGTACTGCTACTAGAGCCTTACCCGAGGAAATCGTAGAGGAGAGCCAGATTATAGAGTCTAGTCCTAAAATACAAGAACCAGAAGAATTTATTAAGGACTTGATCTCTTTGAATCAGTATCCTCAGGATGAGCCTCCGCCTATAGTTCCCATTAAGGACCTCTTCCCTAAGATTAGTAACCATCCTTCCATTATGCAAACCCCATAGATATACCGCAACCTCGTAAGGTTAACCTCATTAGTATAGGATTAGTTCCTGACACCCCATCTTTTATCCTACTTTATCCAACTAACCATGAACCTTTTTCTCTACCTTACCAAACTAATTCTAAACCCACTTCCTATTTTATGCCCTTTCCTAACACCTCCAGCATTTCTAGGATTATTAGATTGCATTTAATTGAGATTAGCATACTGCATGCATTCATACGCATGTTAGGTTTGCATTATACTTTCGGCATACCCTTTGGCATTTGCTTGGAGTCCATTATAAATATCTTGTGCACACCACACTAGGGTCAGACCTAGAGAGTCTATAGTCTCTTAGGTTTAGGCCTATAAAAGTCTAATAAATTTCCTTCGATAGGAATGCAAAGTCGAGTCTATTAGGTGTTAGTTTGAGTCCTTTGCATCATCTTGTTAGGAGTCTGCATGTGCCTAGCATGTTCACCACCCACACTAATGTTAAACAAACTGGCTAATTCCCGAAGATGGATCAAAGAATTTGATGTAGTGGATTATCTTGGTTAGGCTTAGGCCTAAAAGAAGCTTCATGCTCGCAGAGCCGGACCTTTTAAAGTGATAGAGAAGGTTGGATCAAATACCTAGGTGTTAGACTTGCCTTTGGATTTGGGCATTAGTTCTACCTTCAATATTACAGACCTGGTTGAGTATAGGGAACCAGCAGCGATACCTAGTGGGGCCTTTGGACCTTTCCTTTCCATTATGAGTGACCCTAACCTAGAGTGTCCACAAACAAATTTGGCCTAAGAGAGGAGAATGGATCGAGCGTATCCTGGACGATCAAGCCATCACGACCCAGGGCCATGACTATCAACGCTTCCTGGTCCGATGGCAAGGCTGGCTAGAGTCGGACGATTCGTGGATTTCTCGAGAGGACTTACAATGCCTTAACCCAAACCTTCTCGAGAGATATGTGAGCCAGTCTGACCTTCACTCGACAGGGTCGAGTTCCTCCCACCCCGAGAGAATTGGTGGGGACACCAGAGGCACCAGAATAAGGCAGAGGCTTCTCAACCCTCTGTCAATCCTTAGTTAATATTTGAGTCCCCTGTAATAAAGCTTAGTCCAGCTACATTTGAGTCTTGTAATTAGTCCAGCTCTTGCTGAGCTAGTTCAGTTCGTTCAGTACTAGTCAGCTCATGTTGAGCTAATTTTAATTTTTGAGTCCTGTCCAATCAAATTGAAGACTCAAGACCACGTCATACAAGTGAAGACCATGTTCAACCTAATTGAAGACATAAAAGTTTAGCCCAAGTCCAACCCAGCTTGAAGATTTGAAGTCCCCGGGAGGAAAAATTCAGAAAACCCTGATTCCTTGCAGATGCCCAGATTTCCTTCCAGATGCCAAAGTATATTCATAGATAAGGGAATCCATGATTCCAGAGGTCCATCTGCATCCTTGCCCAAAGAAATCAAGCCCAAGCGCCAAGCCCAACCCTAAGAAGCAAGATACCAGGGAATATTCCTGCTACTGGCTACCAGGCCACCCAACTTCCAGAGACCCAAACCCATGCACCCGGGCCCCTTTGGGCCGGCCCCTTGCTACTCTTAGAAGCCCAACACGCTCCCCTAGGTGTCCTTGGAGTGTTGGCCAAGTCAAGATAAATTTAGGGATTTTTTCTACCTACTGTTTTCTTTTTTCTGGCTAGGATTTGAGAGGGAAAAGGATTCTCATGTAAAGACTAATGTGCCCTTACTTGGAGCCCAAGGTTAAGGGTCTATTTAAGGGGCCCTAGCCTCTTGTATGAAGGGAGAATTTTGATGAATTAAAACCTTGAGTTCTTCTATGAGTTGTGTGATACCCTGCTGTGTGCATAAAGGGGTTTGTGAGAGTTTTTCTTCCCAGTGCTGCAATCATCTTCTTGCTGCAACAAGCCTCTCAGATCCCTGGACTCCCACTCCAAAAGAAGCCTTCCCTTGCTGTTTTCCCTTTGTTTTCTTGTTCCTTTGTGAGTTTTCTAACCCCTGATAGGTCGTTTGCAGGTCCCCGAGTTCCTACGAATCCAACGACTCTAGCCAAGCCTCAATCGGATCACCGAGCATAAAGCCGGGTATCCACGAGTCTTTGGCTCAGTTTTCCAGGTCGCATCCATCGAGGAATGAGAGACCCCTTTGCTGCGATCTTCACAAATGTTATCAGGTACACCCCCTCTACCTCTAGTAGTTTTATTGTAGAGAACTTGCCCTAACCGAGGCTTCTCAGCCCCGGCGATCCTTCTTTTCTACTTTTCTAGATCCTGATCTGCATGCTGATCTTCTAAAATTCATATAAAATTCCCTACAACTTATTTTAATATGAAATTTGGGAATTAATCACTCAACCCCACATATAAGATATACAAAAAGAATTGCATGCATATTAGTCCCCATCATCGGGTATCATTGCTAGATGAGGACTTTGATCGGTATTGGAAGTGTTCCAGTGCTATCGACTTAGTGTTTGAACCTTTGGGGTCAAACACCATAGGGATTTCTATATGATCTAAAGGCTGATTGATGATTGAGAATCATTCTGCAATCACTAGAGGTCAATATGATTGACCATGTTCGAAGTGTCGACACTTGGAAGTGTCAACACTTGGTAAAATGTGAAGTGTCAATAGTTGACTAACGAGTAAAATTCTGGAAGTTTTCTGGAAAGGTTTTAACTTCGAATTTTGAATTTGAATTTGAATTCTGGGCATTTTTGGCTCCAGGCTTTCATGGTATGATGGCCATACTTGCCTTTTTAGGTTGGATCCATTTGGTATGGCCCTTGACCTTCTCTTCCAATCACTCTTCCTTCCTCTTTCTCCCTCTCTTGGCTATCCCTATAAATAAAGGTTGTTTGAGGGGCTACTGGTTGCTTGAAGAACTAGAAGAGAAAAGGAGTTTTGTGAGGACTTGGGATTATGGGTGAGAATACCTAGCATTCAAGCTAGGTCTTGATAAGAGAGATAGTTAGAAAGGGTTCCACCTCTCCTTGTCTTTCGAGAATAAGAAGATTGGCTTGAAGGATCCCAAGGAGCTAGCAGTCCGAGGGAGTTGATTAGAGTCGAGCCCTGGTGTGAACTACCTATAGAGGCTAGACACGAGTGTGGCTCAAGAGCACCATCCTTGGAGCATCGCCACTGCATCCATCAAAGGTATAACGGTAAGGTCTTTATATCTTTGATTATTTTCTTGCTCTTGATGTATATTGCATGCTGTATTATCTTACTTGATCCTGTTGCTGGTAGATTGTAGATCGTTTTATTTGATCTACCAAGCTTTATATTGTGTTCATTTTAAAATAGTTTTAAAATGCATGTTTCTGTCTTGCTGTTGCATATTGGTATGCTTCCCTTTTTCTGCCCTTCAATCATATCAGAGCTAGGTTCATCATAGTATAATAATGTTAGTATGCTTTAACATCTTGTTTTTCTTTTAAAGTACTTGGAATGAGCACTTCACCATGGCCATCCAGTCATAGGAGAGAAGTAGGGCTGCAAGACCCTCTCTTTTCATTCAATGGGGGTCTCCTATGGTGTGTAGGGGTGCTGCTTGTGATTACTTAAGAAAAGGAAAGATAAAAGAAAATGTAGATTAAAAATATTTAATCCTGTATTATAATCTTAAAACAAATTTAGATAAGATCTAAGAGTTTTGTTTTGATCGAATTTGATTGAAAGTTTGGTGAAACTTTGGATTTGAAATCACTGTTATTACCCTGTGATAGGCCTTGAGTTGACCTCTTGAGTCGACTCATGAAGGTTGATGTGTCGACACTTGAGTAAGAAGAAAAGGGTTGTGAGGACTTGGGCATTGGGTGTGTGGACTCCTAGCACTCAAGGTAGGCCTTGGAAAGAGAGATAATTAGGAAGGGTTCTACCTCTCCTTCTCATCTTTCACAAAGAAGAGGATCAGCCCAAAGGATCCTATGGAGCTAGCACTCCGAGTGAGTTGATCAGAGTCGAACCCCGGTGTGGATTACTTGTAGAGGCCAAACATGTGTGTGGCTCAAAAGCATCGTCCTTGGAGCACCACCACTACATCCATCAAAGGTATAACAGTATAGTACTTTATATCTTTGCTCTTCTCTTGTTTTGATGTTTATATTGTATGCTGTTTTATTATACTAGATCCTGTTGTGAGCAAATGGTAGATCATTTTGGTCGATCTACCAAGCCTTCCACTGTGCATATTTTAAAATTATTTTAAAATGTATCTGTTTCTACCTTGCTTTTGCATATTGTATGCATGGTGTTGATGTCTTTTTACCTTCAATGGTATCAAAGCACCAGGTTCATCATAGTATATAATAATGCTAGCATGCTTTTAACATCATATTTTTCTTTTAAAGTACTTGAATTGACTGCTTCACCATGGCCGTTCGGTCATTGAAGAGAAGTAGGGCTGCAAGACCCTCTCTTCCATTTAATGGGGTCTCCTATGGTGTGTAGGGGTGCCACTTGTGATTGACTCATGAAGAGAAAAAATAAAAGAAAATATAGATTTAAAATATTTTAATCTAATGTTATGATCATAAAATAAATTTAAATTAGATCTAAGAGTTTGTTTTGATCATGTTTAATCTCTAAATTTGAATTATTCAAATAAGTTGCATGAATTTTGATGTCACTACTTTCTACCCCCACAGATGAGCCGACTCGACCCCTGCTCGAGCTGACTCGTTTATGCAGGCAGAATAATCTATCCATTTCTGATTCTGGACGAGCCGAGCCGACCCCTACTCGAGCTGACTCGTCTATGCTAACAGATGAATCTGTCTGTTTGGTTATGGATGAGCCAACTCGCATTTTATATGAGTCGACTCTACCAGAATGCCTTGAAATAGTGAATTCAGAATATGCTTGTAAAATTGTTTTACATTCTTAATTAAAATTGTTTTGATTAATTATGGCTATTAAACTTTATTGAGAATTAACAATGATAAAGAACTCTAGAAATATGATTCAAAGATTTTAAATCATTTCAATAAGCCTTAAGGGTCATGGGTTAGCTACGTTTGGGTCCTTAATTGGGTTAGACCTAAGTTTAGATACAATGGACTAAATATAGAACTAATCTAATCAAATGTTGAGTTAGGGTTTCTTCTCTATAGATCTCTCTAATAGTTAGATTGATTAGTCCATGATCTAAATGGACCTAATTTGTGGCTCAATGGTTAGCCCGAGTCTTTAGTCTAGTCTAATCGATTTTGATGAACCAATTGGTGTCTAGGTAAGTTTGGCATCTTGATCATGGTTCCTTGGGGCTACCTCTTACCTGGCCAACTAGGTTGGTGTCTAAGGCAAGACGGTTAATGGCAGAACCCAACTCATGATCTTACTTACCTGGCTAATTTGGTCGATCAGAATTGATTAGATAGCTTACTGACTCGTGTTAACCCATGTCAAACAAGGTTAATCAGTCTTGACTAATTTTAGGTGCCCATGGATCATTAGTTATGAGTAACCCTCCTTGATTGCTGATATGGTTAGTGGGAGGTTGATCTATGTCTTCCATCTTTTCTTCTGTCGCAACAAGATTAAACCCTCTAAATTATTAGGTCCATAAAAGGATGAAGTTATAGGAATAACCAAGTCCTAGCCTCCAATTAAGTGGGATGGTAATGGGTCCAATAGTTGGGGGTTCATCGATAGATCCAAAGATAGGGTGTTCATCAGGCTATTGGAATTGTTGTTCCTAATATGATGGCTCAATACGACTCTCTTAATGGTGGTCAGGTGGGACGGTCAAAGTCGGGCTTGACTATTCATTAGTTAGAAGCATCGAATTTTGTCATGTTAATGATTGGACCTAACCGAGACCTTCAATAGGAGGCCAAAGGTCGATTGAACTGCACCTTGGGGCAAAAAGTTAATACTAGAGGTTACTTGGAGAAGTAATCGGTTGAAGAACCTACCTTTAGATGCGCATCAGTGGACCGGCCAAAGTCGGGCTCATGTGTTGTCTATTGGACTCTAGTACCCATTAAGGAATTAAAGTAATTCCTCAAATTGGAGGTAAGGGCCACTAGTCTGAATAATTTGTGGGAGGACCTTTAGACTAAAGTCCATGTCTATAGGTTAATAATTCATATACACTAATTAGCTTTGGTTTTCCTTTCAGATATCTTCCAACCTGTCACTCCAGTCTCTTCTTGATAATAAAAGCTCAAGGGTCTCAACTTCGATAGCTGGTATCGAAGCCTCAGAATTGTCCTGGAGTATGAACAGATATTGTATGTGATATCGGATCCGGCACCTGAAACCCCTGCTCCCAATGCTTGGGGTTCAGTCAAAGACACTTATCAGAAGTGGCTCTCTGACAAGACCACTATCCGATGCATAATGTTGGCAGCGATGAATGACGAGTTCAGTCACAAGTTCGAGGAAGCCCAGCCAGAGGAAATCCTTCAAAGGTTGAAAGAGTCCTTTGGGACACCAGATAACATTGAGAGGTACAGGGTCTCCTGTGCTAATCTTCAACACGTGGATGCGTGATGGGGTCTCAGTCACTAATCATGTATTGTACATGATCGAGATGATTGAGTTCCTGGGCAAACTCGGATGTCCCTTGCATGAATAGCTTAGGAAGGATGTGATGCATGAATAGCTTAGAAAGGATGCGATTCTGAATTCCTCTCATTTTTCTATCTAGATTTTCTTGATCATTATAAAATGATAAGCCTGCAGTTAACTACCATGGTTTATTAGGGTTGCTGCAGACTTATGAGAAAGACCACCATCTGAACAAAGGGGTGGTGAATCTAGTAGGAGGATCTTCGGGAGGGCGTCATCCTTCAAGAAATGAAAAATGAAAAGTAAAGGAAAATAGGTGCAGAATGCTTTTAGTTTTAGACCCAGTCAGGCCAAGAAGGAGAAGGCTGATAAGAGCCAAGTAGAGTATTTCTTCTACAAGATGCAGGGATATTGGAAAAGGAAAATCTTCTTTACATTGCATCCCTTGAACCGAACAGGTCCAAGAAGATGAAGCAGCCAGAAGGTGCTGGACAAGGTATTTTATGATAACACCTTGTAGTTTCTCTATCTGCGATACTACTATGGGTATTGGATACTGGAAGTCCAATTCATATTTGCAATTCTTTGTAGGGACTTCAAGTTAGTAGAAGATTCGAAGAAGGTGGGAGATTCTTGAACATGAAAAATGGAAGCCATGTTCTAGTTCTGGCGTTAGGAGTCCTCAAACTAGTTTTCAAGTCTTGTACAATCATTTTGAAAGAGTGTCATTATTATCCATCTTTTATTTTAAATGTTATTCTGTAGGCTAATTGGCCGTGTATGGTTATGAACTATCAATAAAGAATGACATTTGCAAAATCATTTGGAATGATTCTGTTGTAATGAATGGATTTATGAATAATGGCATTTATGTAATGTCGCAACTTGTTAGTGTAGTGTACACGTCTAGCAAATGCTCTAGGATAGATAATGTCAGCAATGCATATCTATGGCATTGTAGGCTAGGTCATATTAACAAGAATAGGAAGAACAAGTTAAAGTCCGAGGGTCTCCTCGACTTTAGTAAAGTGGTTCAATTTCAACCTGTGAGTCATGTCTTCTTAGAAAAATGACAAAGTCACCTTTTGCTAGAAAAGGTGACCAAGCCAAAGAAATTCTAAGTTCGGTACATACTGATGTGTGCGGATCCATGAATGTTAGTGCTAGAAGTGGGTACAATTATTTCATTACATTTACAAATGATCTTTCGAGGTACGCTTATGTCTTCTTGATAAGATATAAATCTGAGTCATTTGAAATGTTCAAACGATATCGTAATGAAGTAGAAAAATAAACTGAAAGATGTATCAAAACCCTTTGATCAGATCGAGGAGGTGAATATCTTCTACGGAGTTTCTGACATATCTCGAGAAGAATGGGATTCTCTCTCATTGGACACCTCCAGGGACACTTCAGTTAAATGGAGTGTCTAAAAGGAGAAATCAAATACTGTTAGACATGGTTGGTGGTGGGGACACCCGAAGCACCAGAATAAGACAGAGGCTTTTTAACCCTTTGTGAATTGATCAATAATTATGAGTCCATTTGTAATAAGGGCTTAGCCCATCTGAGTCCATTTTAGTTGTTATTTGAGTCTTTTGAGTTTTAGTTCTGTACTAGTCAGCTTATGTTGAGCTAGTT
Organism: Areca catechu; assembly: GCA_021397845.1. Taxonomy (NCBI): domain Eukaryota; kingdom Viridiplantae; phylum Streptophyta; class Magnoliopsida; order Arecales; family Arecaceae; genus Areca; species Areca catechu. Next base: position 137,791,180 of record CM038052.1, on the reverse strand, counting down.
CAGTCCAGTGTTAGTTAGCTCATGTCGAGCTAATTTTATTTTTTGAGTCCTATTCAACTATATTGAAGACTCAAGACCACATCATACAAGTGAAGACCAAGTCCAACTAGATTGAAGACATGGAAGTATAGCCCAAGTCCAACCCAGCTTGAAGATTTGAAGACCCCAGGAGGAAAATTCAGAAAACCCTGATTTCTTGTAGATGCCCTCCAGATGCCCAGATTCCCTTCCAGATGCCAAAGTATATTCATAGATAAGGGCATCCATGATTCCAGAGGTCCATCTGCATCCTAGTCCAAAGAAATCAAGCCCAGGCGCCAAGCCCAAGCCCTAAGAAGCAAGATACCAGGGAATATTCCTGCTACTTGGCTACCAGGCCACCCCAGCTTCCAGAGGCCCAAACCCATGCACCCAAGCCCTTTGGGCTGGCCTCTTGCTGCTCCTAGAAGCCCAACACACCCCCCTAGGCATCCTTGGAGTGTTGGCCAAGTCAAGAGAATTTTTAGGGATTCTTTCTACCTAATGTTCCTTATTTTCTAGCTAGGGTTTGAGAGGGAAAAGGATTCTTATGTAAAAACTTATGTGCCCTTACTTGGAGCACAAGGTTAAGGGTCTATTTAAAGGACCCTAGCCTCTTGTATGAAGGGACTTTTTGATATGAATTAAAAACTTGAGTTCTTCTATTGAGTTGTGTGATACCCTGCTGTGTGCATAAAGGGGTTTGTGAGAGTTCTTCTTCCCGGTGTTTGCAATCATCTTCCTGCTGCCAACAAACCCTCCAGATCCCTGGATGCCCACTCCAAAAGAAGCCTCCCTTGCTATTTTCCTTTGTTTTTCTTTTCTTTTATGAATTTCTAACCCCTGACAGGTCGTTTGCATGTCCCCGAGTTCCTACGAATCCAACGACTCAAGCCAAGCCTCAATCGGACCACCGAGCAGAAAGCCGGGTATCTGCGGGTCATTGGCTCAGTTTTCCAGGCCACATCTGTCGAGGAATGAGAGACCCCTTCATTGCGATCTTCACAGACATTGTCAGGTACACCTCTACCTCTAGTAGTTTTATTGTAGGAGAACTTGCCCTAATCGAGGCTTCTCAGCCCTGGCGATCCTTCTTTGCTACTTTTCTAGGTCCTAATCTGCATGCTGATCTTCAAAATTCATACAAATTCCCTACAAATAATTTTGATCTGAAATTCAGGAATAATCACCTAACTCCACATGTAAAACATACAAAAAGAATTGCATGCATATTAGTTCCCCATCAGTTGTGTCCATGATGGGCTTTGCTTTACTACTGTTATCCTTTTAGGGATATGCTCTAGAATTAGCCTGTTACCTTTTAAATAGGGCTCTGAGTAAATACGTTAACAAATCCCATATGAGATATGGACTAGACGTAAGCTGACACTCTCACACCTTCGAGTCTGGGGTTGCCCAGCTTATGTAAAATATTTGAAAATAGATAAACTTGAACCTAGGTATGATCAGTGCCTATTTGTTAGGTATCCAAAAGAGTCTAAAGGGAATTACTTCTACTTGGCTGAGGAACAAAAATTGTTCGTCAGTCTTAGGGCTATCTTTCTGAAAAAGGAGTTCCTTGGTGAAGGAATTATAGCAGCTAAGATTGAACTTAGTGAAGTTCAACAAGTAGAAGAACTGACACTCTTAAGGGACAACATAGAACTGGTTGTGATAAGATCACACCCAGAGCCCAAATAGGAAACATTAAGGAGATCCATTAGGGTACCGAGTTGATCGGACAGATACTACGGTTTCTTGGTCTAGGACGGTGATCCCAATGAACTTGATGAAAACAATGAGGATCCGATCGCCTATATGGATGCGATATAGAGGTCCGACTCTGAGAAATGGCTATGAGCCATGCAATCCAAAATGTAATCCATGGAAATCACAATGTACGGAATTGGTTGATCCACCTGAAGGGATAAAATCCATTGGGTGTAAATAGATTTTCAAGAGGAAAGGGGCGCGGACAGGCAGGTGGAGACCTATAAAGCCCGTCTGGTTGCCAAGGGATATCGTCAACGTTATGGTGATGACTATGACAAGATGTTCTCTCTTGTGGCAAAGCTCAAGTCCATTCGGATCATGCTTGCTTTAGCGGCATACTTTGACTATGAAATCTGGCAAATGGATGTCCGAACAGCTTTCTTGAATGGTGAGTTGGAAGAGGTGTATATGATACAACCTGAAGGGTTCACATCCACAAACAAATCAAAGGTGTGCAAGCTTCAAAAGTCCATCTATGGACTGAAGCATGCATCAAGGAGTTGGAACATGCTATTTGATAAGTGTATCAAATCGTATGGCTTTGTTAGGAATGGAGAAGAACCTTGCATTTATAAGTGGGCTAATTGTTTTGTGATTGTGTTCCTTGTGTTGTATGTAGATGACATTCTCTTAATCGGGAATGACTTCCCATCACTATAAGGAATAAAGGTCTGGATGTCATCTCAATTCTTTATGAAGGACTTGGGTGAAGCCTCTTATATACTGGGTATGAAGATCTATAGAGATAGATCAAAGAGGTTTCTGGGACTATCCCAGTCTACGTACATCAAAACTGTGTTGAAATGATTTAGCATGAAAAATTTCAAGAAAGGCTATCTTCCGATAGGCACTGGAATTGGTCTCTCCAAAAAGGATTGTGCGATAACTCCTAAGGAGAGGGAGCATATGAGCATAATCCCATATACTTTGGTAGTGGGTTCTATCATGTACGCTATGACATGTACTAGACCAGACATGGCATACTCACTAGGTGTAGTAAGCAGATACCAGTTTGACCCAGGTGAAGCTCATTGGAAGGTGGTAAAGACCATCCTTAAGTATTTACGAAATACTAAGGACCAATGGCTAATTTATGGAGAACCTGACTTGAAACTTGTAGGGTATACGGACTTTAGTTTCTAGTCAGATAAGGATGATAGCAAGAGTATGTCAGGATTTGACTTCACCCTAAATGGAGGAGCGATCTGCTGGAAAAGTTCCAAGCAGCCTACTATGGCGGACTCAGTATGCGAAGTAGAGTACATTGAAGCATCGAATGCTATGAAGGAAGTTGTGTGTTGCGAAGTTTCTTGGTGAGCTGGGAGTGGCACCTTCCTAGATGGTCATGTTTCGGGTATTGTAATAGCACAGGACCATTGCTCAAGCCAAAGATCTAAAGTCTCATCACCGGACAAAGCACATTCTGCGGTGCTATCACCTTGTACAAGAGATCGTGGAACGAGGTGACATTCACCTTCTGAAGATCGATGGAAAGGAAAACCTAGCTAACCCCTTCACTAAAGCCATCATAATTCAAAAGTACAATATTTGTAAATGAAAAATGGAAATGAGATTCTGTACCGATTGGCTTTAGTCCATGTGGAGTTGTTGGGAATTGTGTCCCAAAGCCAATCATCTAGACTGTAGATGGTTGTGCTATCTTGTAACTTTATATGATTTTAATGAATAAAAGTTATTCTTTTTGGCTGTTCATCATATTTACATTTTCTTGAAATGAAGTCTTGTATGATGGAGTCCTTAGAACTACATTATTTGATATAGAGAGGATATATCAAGTAGTTCTTTAAATAGTTCACAACCAATTGATACATTGTTATAGGATGATAAAGTATCAAGTATAAGTTGTTGTATGTCACATTTGTGGTTATCCTCATAACCAAGGAGTGCGGAGATACTGGTGTGACATGCAAGTGAAATGTGTGACATCTCACTGAACGTGACCATCTACGGAGCTCCCTTCTGCCAAAGGATTACTCGCGAAGGGATATGGGTATATGTATCTCTCAGACCTGAGATCACCATGGTAGCTTACAAGCAACTCACTATACTTTGATGCCGGACTACCTGGATTTCTAATCAAGTGATGGAAGGTTTCTAGGTGTAGTCAAGTACTTGTGGAGCGGTGGTTGATCAAGATGGAATTGATCCCTCCAAATAGTTTGGAGTGAATGGCTCATTGTGTCTCAATTTAGCAAATCCTTGGCCAAGATAGTTATCGTGAGGAGTCACAGAACTTGTAAAGTTGAAATATGATCTGGATAAACCAAATTAAGGTTGGCAGTCAAATCCTAAGTCATCCTGAGCATTATGAGGTCAAAGGGATGAATTATGTGATAACCATATGCCAGATGTTCTAGAGAGGTGCTCTGCATCTTCGACCAATCCAGATGTCGGGTATCATTGCTAGATGAGGACTTTGACTGGTATTGAAAGTGTTCCAATACTACCGGCTTAGTGTTTAAACCTATGGGGTCACACACCATTAGGGTTTCTATCTGATCTTAAGGCTTATCGATGATTAAGAATCGTTTGATATCACTAGCGGTCAATATGATTGACCATGTGTCAACACTTGAGAGGTCAACACTTGACTGTGACAAGAAGTATTTCTGGAAGACTTTTGGATGAGCTGACTCGACCCTTACTCGAGTCGGCTCGTTCGGTGTTCTGGTCGAGCCGACTCGACCCCTGCTTGAGCCGACTCAAATGAACAGTCTCACTATTATGTGTCCTAAATGAGCCGACTCGAACCTGCTAAAGTCAACTAGTGTCTGCTCGACTAGAAATCCCTGAACGGCATTTCTGGGATGTTTTTGGAATGTTTGTCCTGGTTTGAATTATGAATTCAAGTTGTTTTGTCTCCAAACTTTCATGGAATGATTATCATCCTTCCTAATGTGGTTTGAGTCAATATGGTATGCTCCTTGACCTTCTCCCCCAATCACACTTCCTTTCTGTTTCTTCCCCTCTTGGTTGCCTCTATAATTAAGTATTATTTTAGGGCTGCTAGGTTAGAGAAGTTCTTGACTATTTGTCTCTAAATCTCATTGCTGATGATATTTTAAGAGGGAAGAAAAGGGTTGTCAGGACTTGGGCATTGGGTGTGTGGACTCCTAGCACTCAAGTTAGGCCTTGGGAAGAGAGCTAGTTAGGAAGGGTCCACCTCTCCTCCTCATCTTCCAAAAAGAAAAGATCAGCCCAAAGGATCCTAAGGAGCTAGCACTCTGGGGAGTTGATCAGAGTCGAGCCCCGGTATGGATTACCTGTAAAGGCCAGATACGTGTATGGCTTAAGAGCATATCCTTGGAGCAGCGCCACTGCATCCATCAAAGGTATAATAGTAAGGTACTTTTATATCTTTGCTATTTTCTTTTTTTTGATGTTTATATTGCATACTATTTTATTATACTAGATCTTATTGTGGGCAGATTGGTAGATCGTTTAGATCGATCTACCAAGCCTTCCTGTGCATATTTTAGAATCATTTTAAAATGCATTTGTTTTTTGCCTTGCTTTTGCATATTGTATGCATGGTGTCGGTGTCTTTTTACCTTCACTTAATTCCAAGGATATAGGAGGCTTCTCCCAAATCCTTCATGGAGAATTGAGATGACAACCAAACTAATATTCTCCATAGTATAGGGATGTCATTCCCGATTTTGAGAATGTCATCCACTTACTGCATAAAAAATATAACCACAGAATCTTTATCCCACTTATAAATGTCTGGTTCCTCTCCATCTTAGTGAAGCCATACATTTTAATCGTCTTATTGAATTATGTTCTAACTCTGTGATGCCTACTTCAGTCTATAAAAGACTTTGAAGCTTGCATACTTTAGACTCATCTATGGATGTGAATTCTTTAGGTCATATCATATGCACCTCTCATCTAGCTCTCCATTTAGAAAAGCCATTAGGCATCCAATTAATAGATTTCATAGCCAAAGTATGCAACCAAAGTAAGCATAATCTGAATTGACTTGAGCATTACTATAGAAGAAAAATGTCTTGTCGTAGTCAATACCATAATGTTGACGATATCCCTTAGCAACCAAACAGCTTTATATGTCTCGAACTTCCTGTCTATGCCCCATTTCCTTTTAAAAATCCATTTGCACCCAATAGATTTTATTCCTTCAGGGGACAACGTATCCATACATTGTTGATCTTCATGGACTCCATTTGGATTTCATGGCTCCAAGCCATTTATCAAAGCCAGACCTCTATATAGCATTCATATAGGTGATCGAATCCTAGTTATTCTTATCAAATTAACAGGATCTCCATCCTGGACAAAAAAACCATAGTATCTATCTAGTTGATACGGTACTCTATCAGATCTCCTTAATGGTTCCTCTATTATGGCTCTGGGATTGATCTAATCAAAGTCAGTTCTATGATGTCTCTTAAATATGTTAGTTCCTCTTTCGGTTGAACTTCACTAAGTTCAACCTTAGTAGGTTTAATTTTTTTACTAAGAAATTCCTTTTTCCAAAAAGATAGCCCTAAGATTGATGAACAACTTTTGTTCCTTTGGATGGTAGTAGTACCCTTTGGGTTTTAAGAAACCCAACAAGCAGGCATTTGTCAGATCTAGGTCCAAGCTTATCCATTTTTAAATATTTAACATAAGCCGGGCAGCCCCAAACTTGAAGGTGTAAGAGTGTTCGCTTATGCCCTATCCATATCTCATTTGCTAATTTATCACCAAACTTCTTGGAACATTATTAAGAAGGTAACAGGCTGACTTAAGAGTATATCCTTAAAAGGAGATCGGTAGACTAGCAAAGCCCATCATGGACCGAACCATGACTAACAGAGTTTGATTCCTCTTTTTAAGTACTCCATTAATTTGGGGTATCCCCGGAGGTGTCTATTAAGAGAGAATCCAATTCTCTCTTAAATATGCTAGAAACTCATTAGAAAGGTATTTCACTCCTTGAACTAATCAAAGAGTTTTAATAGTCTTTCTAGTTTATTTTCTACTTTATTACAATATTGTTTGAACATTTCAACAACTTAAATTTATATCTCATAAGATAGACATAACCGAACATAGATAGATCATCTATAAATGTAATGAAATAGTAAACTTACCCCTATAATTGGTGTTCATAGGTTTGCATACATCAATATGTACCAGACTTAGAACTTCATTGGCTCTTTCACCTTTTCTAGTAAAAAGCAACTTGGTCATCTTTCAAAGAATACATGACTCACAGGTTGGTAGTGATTTACAATCAATGACATCATGGATACCATCTTAAATCAACTTGTTTATGCTATTCTTATTAATATGACCTAGCCTACAGTACCATATATAAGCATCACTAGTATCTTCTAATCTAAGATATTTGTTTGAGGTGTATTACACTAACAGGTCATGATAGTATATATATGCCATTTTGCACTTATTCATTCATCACAGTAAGACCAATCATAATGATTTCACAAATGTTATTCTTTTTTGATAGCTCATAACCATACATGATCAAAAGGCCTATATAAATGATATTTATCATAAATGATGGATAAAAGTGGCAATCACTCAAAATGACAATATAAGAGTTGTAAACTAGCTTGATGACTCCCAAAACTAGGACTAGAACTTGGCTTCCAACTCCAACGTTCAGAAATCTCTCGTCGTTCTCAAATCTTCTACTGACCTGAAGTTACCAATGAATTAGAAATGAATTGGACTTTAGATATCTAATACCAAGGTAGTAGTATCACAAATAGAAAAATTACATGATTTTATCATATAAATATCTTATCTAGCAAACTTTTGCTACTTTCTCTTATTTGGCCTATTCGGATCTTGTGATGCAATATAAAGAGGATAGTTCCGATTCCAATGACATGCTTCTTATAGAAGAAGCACTTTACCTGACTCTTATCAGCCTTATTCTTCTTGGTCTGACCGAGTTGTGATGCCCTAGCATACTGTACCTTCTTATTTTTATTATTTTTCTTTGCTTTCTTAAAGGGATGACCCCTACCAAAGAACCTCCCACTATGTTCACCAACTCCTGTGGAGCTGGTGATCATTCTCATATGTGTAGTAAACCAACAAACCATGGTAGTTTATCACAAGCTTCATCATTCTATAATGATCGAGCAAGTCAAAGTAGGAAGGGGCAAGGAATTCAAGATCTCATCTTTTTCTAGTTGCTCGTGCAAGGCATAGCCAAGTTTTCACTGGTGCTCAATTTGCTCGATCATGTATAGCACATGACCAGTGACTAATGCCCCTTTATGCATTCGACCATTAAAAATAGTACAAGTTTTGTATTGCTCAACATTGTTAGGTGTACCAAAGGATTCATTTAACTTTTGAAGGATTTTGATGGGGACATCAGGATCAACCTAGTTCACTATGGATCCCTGAATTTTGAGTCCCTTAGCCAGTTTCCACATTTTATTTTTACATCCAATAATCAAGTCTTGTTAGCCCTTTGAGTCTTGTAAGTAGGGCTTAAGTCAGTTGAGTCATTTGAAGTCCAGTAATAGGGGTTTTCATGTGAGCCCAAATAAAACTCTTTGTGTTTGATAATTAGGGTTTTATTCAGTTAAGCCCAATTGTGCTCACTTGATTCCTGTAATGAAGTCTAATTTGAGTGAGCTAAATTTTGTAATAAATATCCTTTTGAGTCCTTAATAAGTTTAGTTATCTTAACCTTATAAGTCCAGTCTAGTTGAGTCCAGTGTAAGTTTGAGTTAGTCAAGTTTTGTACAAGAAAAGGATCACCAGCAAAGGCATTCACCAGGCCTCCCAGATCAGCGCAGAATTCAAGCCCATGGAGCCTACACACTTGGAGATACCAGGCGTCCCCCCCATGGAATATTCTTCTTCCTAGGTGCCCAGCCCAGAAGCCCATCAGAAGATGGCACCCCAGGACTCCACCATTCAAGCCCACAAGATGGCACCCCAGCCCAAGCCATTCATAAGTGGCACCCAGCTAGCCCAAGTCCAATCCAATAATGAGGTGCCCCAGTCCCAACCCACCAGGGAGTGGAAAAGTCAAAGCTCCAAGCCCATAAGGAGACCAAGTCCCAAGCCCAAGAGGAAAAGGGGAATATTCCATTCCCAAGTTAACAAGGAGTTCCTTTCCCAAGTCAACAAGGAATTGTAGTTTTATTAAATATTGTATTCCTTTTTCCAATCAAATTATGTACTCCTAGTCCTAAGTAAGTTTGTAATCCAATCCCAACAAGGAGAGGACCTAAGTTTGCCAATAATTACCACCACCCTTCCACCCTCTTGTAACAATTTTGAATGAATGAATGATTGAATGAATGAATGTATTTTGAGAGAAAATTTGAGTGTTCTTTTTCTATTATGCCTTTGTTCTTGTAAACATTGAGCTCCTTGAGGGAGTGTTGCCTTTGCTCTTTGAGTATCGAGGGGTGTGAGACCCTATTTATCAAACCCTAGCCAACCATCATCAGCACTCCCTTGTCGCCCTTGCTCTTTCTTTCTTCCCCATTTCTTTCAGCCATCTAGCCATCTTTCCTATTATTTTATAACCTTATCTAGGTATTTTGTGGATCCCTCGAGTTTCCCGACTTTAGGGTTCCATTTGCCTAGCCATCGAGTCGGCGGATGAAAAGTCGACGGATTTGCAAGTATTCAGCTTGACTTTCCAGGCCGCAGCCGGGAGCGACAAGTGATCCCTTCATGGAAGTAGCAGCAATCATTTGCAGGTACACACATGCTAACCCTTTAGATCAGGTTATTGCAGAAGAGCTAGTCCTACTGGGTTTCTTAGCCCTGGCAGTCCTATTTTTATCTCTTTTGAGGGTCTCTTTGCATGCTTATGGTCTAGAATTTCTATAAGATCACCCTTTAATCTATTTGACCTAAAATTTAGGAATTGAAATCCAAACTTAATGCTAAATCCACAAAAATTCCCTTTCATGCTAATTAGTTCCCATCATTTGGTATCAGAGCACTTTTAGGGCTAATTTTCTGCATCCTGTAATTCCTACATATAGTTTGTTCTTTTAATTATTTCTATATGTAAGTAGATCATAAAATCCTTATTCTTATTTTATAGATTCCTCATAATTAATAATATTTATCAGAATTTGTTTGTGATTATTTCTTCCTATAGAATTTTTTGCATTCTTGCTTTCGGCCCTAGAAATTTTTGCATCCTATCACCTGCATTAGGGGTCTTATTTTTGGTCTATTTTGTCAACATAGGTATTTTATTTTTCATTGAAATTTTCATGGAATACGCTCTACTCAGTCATAATAATTTTTGTAATTTTAATTAATTTTATAGAAACAAAAATATTATAAAAATTTGTATCCTAAAAACCCTAACAGAAGTTCTAAGTTTTCTGCACATAGTCTAAGACCCTAGGTGTTTCATCATCATCTGAATCTTTGTCTATCTGAAATTTGGCAGAGGTCATCTTCACTGTTAGTCCTATATCCTAAAATTTTTATGAATTTTTTTGCATAGAAAACCATTCCAAATTCTGCATCAAAACAAACCCTAATTTAGTTTTTGATATTTCTGCATACTTGACTAAACCAAATCTAATCAACTTCCAAACCCCACCATACCCAAGCCAAATTTTGTTTGATAACTTAACCAACTTAAACTTAATTTTCCATCTCATAAAAATGAAAAAAATATTTTTTATTCTTGATTGTTATTAGATTGCATCAGGTTTTATTGTGCGTTCATCATCTCATTCAATTAATCTTAAGGGTAATTTTCTAACTCAGATCAAGGCAGGATTTCATCACCTGTCCTGGGCCCAAAACAACCACCCAGCATCAGAACCCAAGCCTTAATTAAAATCAATTTGCAACCTAATTTGCTCTGATGAGCTAGGGATACCAACAGGTCAGGTTCGAGTTATGTGGTTAAACTAGTGCATTCAATCCTCCAACTATTACTAAAAACTGGTATCTAAGGCTAGAGGTCCAGAGGCAAACACCCTAAGTGGACTGGTGATTTTTAATTATGACCCTATCACAGGCAAGGGGAGCCTCCCACCACCCCACCTCTTACCTGGCCAGTTGAAGGATTAGTTTCTGAGTTAAGTGTAAGTTGAGTCGACCCATTCCACTTTGGCTCTAGGTCTAGCAAACTATAGTCATTATTAACCTTATATGCTTGACTGCATCATAACACCTTGACTGATTGATTGCATGACCACTAGGTTAGGAACCCAATATCAAAGGTCTATACCCCAACCCAGCTCAGCCATGGACACCAACTTTGAGACCTTTATGAAAACCATAACCGATCAATTTGCCCAGATGAACCACAAGTTCGACCAATCCAATACCCAATCCCAAAACCAATTTTCCCAGATGAACCACAAGTTTGACCAATACAATACCAATCCCAAAATTAGCTTGCCTAGTTGACCACCTAGATTAATCAAATGAATCATAGATTTGACCAAATGACCCAATCGAATAACCAAGAAACCAATAGGATTGACCATTTAACTAATACTTTTGACTAGGTAGGAAACCAATTAGGAGACCTAAGCAAAACCCCTAAGCCCCATACCAGACCTAAAACTGAGCTTGACCTTAGGACCTATGTTGAGCCCAACCCTAGAAAACCCAATCATGATTTCTTTGACCAGGATAAGTGGTGTGGGCACCAGAATCCGACTGAGGCTCCTCAACCCTCTGTGGATGTCTAACTAGGGTTCTAATTTTTTGGGTCCCGTAATAAGGCCTCAAGCCTAAGCAATTTTTAATTTAAGACATGTATTTCTATTTTAGTCCTGTACCTTGACCAATTTGGTCAAGTTGTGTCTATGGGTCCTGTAATGATTCCAATCCAAGTTTGTTTGAAGATGGGCCCAAGCCAGAGTGGTCTTCGAGTCTAGTCCAATTTGTAATGGATCAAGCCATCTCCAAGGCATGAAAGATGCCACTTGGCACCACCTCATCCATCCCATGTGGTGCCACATCACCATGACAAGTGGGCTACCAAGGCAAGAATGAATTGATGAATTTGTGGGTGCCATTCCTTGATTCATTCCTCCCTTCCCTCCACCTATCAAGCCTCTTTGCAAAGGAGCTATGGGCAGCAAGGAAGGTCAATGGGTAACGGAGACATGATCCTTGTTTCAAGCCCCATATCAAGCCTACTTCCCAAAGAGCCTAGTCAACTATGGAAGAAATGCTTTGACCCAAAAATCAAGGAGACAACTCCCATCTTTCAAGCCCAAATCAAGCCACAAAATCTTGGTAGGCCAAGAGAAGAAAAAAATTTGAATTTGGGCACCCTCTTCATGAAGCTTTGTATTTTTTTCATTTGAATTTGAATGGGTTTTAAGGTGCGTATATAAAGGGCCTTACCCCTCCCTTGTATGGACTAATGTTGATGAATGAAAAGAAAACCATTGAGTGCTACTCTTCTTTAGTTGCCTTCGTTCCTTAAGAATGTCGATCTCCGTGAGGGAGCGCCTTCGCCTTCGGGTGTCGAGAGGTGTGAGGCCTCAAGTTACCTTCACTTCCGCCAATCCATCTTCCATCTTCAAGTTTGGAGGCCAACTGGAGGATCCATCTAGGTGCCAAGCCAGAAGACCCACAATCAACATCATCTTCAACCTTTCTTCATTTAATTCTTCCAGCTACTTGTTGATTTCTAATCCTTCCCTTGATTGCTCGCAGGTCCTCCAGGTACCATGATTACAAAATCAGTTTCCCTTGCCTTCGAGACCTTCGGACGGAAAGCCGATGCATCCACGGGGGTTGAAGGCTCGATCATCCAGGCCGCATCCACCAGAGCGAGTGAACTCGACATCGGGCGCTTCAGAGCTTTTAAGGTTTGCAACCCTAAAACTCCTAAGTTGATATTGATTCGAGAGCTAAGTCCTACGGGGTTTCTCAATCCCGAGGTCCTCTTCCTATCCTGTTTAGGGACTTACTTGCTTGCTTGAATTCTTTTTATTGTAGAATCCTAGATCTACTTTTTGTCTATCTTCGGGAATCCTAAATCCTAAAAAAACTAAAAATCACAAAGAACGAAATCACTTGCATCATTCCTCTCATCTTGCATCTAGTTAGCTCCTACATCAATAAGAGAACCACAACCTATAGACCTTATTCCAAATGCTATGAACCTAGTTCCTATGCACCCAGATCCATAACCTATAGACCTGATTCCAAATCCTACGAACCTAGTTCCTATTCACCCCAATTCTCTGAACCCAAATCCTATGTAACTCCATCCTATGAGTCCAAGGGATCCGTGACCCTTAGTCGACCTGAATCCAATAGGAATAGTATCCCTAGATATGAGTCCAGTACTAGGCTAGTTTTCTTTAGCCAACCCAAACCTGATAGGATTATTACATATGGGTATAGGCCAATTATCCCTAGTCAACCTGAAACCCATAAGATTAGTACTCCTAAAGTGGAACCAAGTATTAATCAGGTATCCCTTAGTCGACCTGAGCCCATTAGCACTAGTGCCCCTAACCCAAGACTAGGTCTTAGCCAACCCAACCCGAGCCGACCCAACCCAAGGCAACCCGGGCCCAGTATCCCACTAATTCTCATGAATGATAGGAATGAGGACCCTGAAGTTCAAATTGGTTGCACTGATATTCAAGATTTAGGGTATCCCCAGGTTGAGGAGCTAGAAAAGAATAAGATCAAGTCATCAGAGGTTCAGAGAAGAACCAACATAATTTGCTTTAGATGCCACAAATCGGGACATATGCTAGCCAATTGGTGTGGGTACCAGAATCTGACAGAGGCTCCTCAACCCTCTGTGGATGTCTAACTAGGGTTCTAATTTTTCGGGTCCTTTAATAAGGCTTCAAGCCTAAGCAATTTTTAATTTAAGTCATGTATTTTTGTTTTAGTCCTGTACCTTGACCAATTTGGTCATGTTGTGTCTATGGGTCCTGTAATGATTCCAATCCAACTCTGTTTGAAGATTGGGCCCAAGCCGGAGTGATCTTCGAGTCTAGTCCAATTTATAATGGGTCAAGCCATCTCCCAAGCCATGAAAGATGCCACTTAGTGCCACCTCATCCATCCCATGTGGTGCCACATCACCGAGACAAGTGGGCGGCCAAGGCAAGAAGGAAATGTTGAATTTGTGGGCGTCATTCCTTGATTCTTTCCTCCGTTCCCTCTACCTATCAAGCCTCTTTGCAAAGGAGCTATGGGTAGCCAAGGAAGGTCAATGGGTAATGGAGACATGATCCTTGTTTCAAGCCCCATATCAAGCCTACTTCTCAAAGAGCCTGGTCGACTATGGAAGAAATGCTTTGACCCAAAAATCAAGGAGACAACTCCCATCTTTCAAGCCCAAATCAAGCCACAAAATCTTGGTCTGCCAAGAGAAGAAAAAATTTGAATTTGGGTGCCCTCTTCATGAAGCTTTGTATTTTTTTCATTTGAATTTGAATGGGTTTTAAGGTGCCTATATAAAGGGCATTACCCCTCCCTTGTATGGACTAATGTTGATGAATGAAAAGAAAACCATTGAGTGCTACTCTTCTTTAGTTGCCTTCGTTCTTTAAGAACGTCGATCTCCATGAGGGAGCGCCTTCGCCTTCGCGCATCGAGAGGTGTGAGGCCTCAAGTTACCTTCTCTTCTGCCAATCCACCTTCCATCTTCGAGTTCGGAGGCCAACTAGATGATCCATCTAGGCGCCCAGCAAGAAGACCCACATTAGCATCATCTTCAACCTTTCTTCCTTTAATTCTTCCTGCTACTTGTTGATTCCTAATCCTTCCCTTGATTGCTCGCAAGTCCTCTAGGTACCATGAATACGAAATCGATTTCCCTTACCTTCGAGACCTTCGGACGTAAAGCCGATGCATCCACGGGAGATGAAGGCTCGATCATCCAGGCCGCATCCGTGAGAGTGAGTGAACTCGGCATCGGGAGCTTCAGAGCTTTTAAGGTTTGCAACCCTAAAACTCCTAAGTTGATATTGATTCGAGATCTAAGTCCTATGGGATTTCTCAATCCTGGGGTCCTCTTCCTATCCTGTTTAGGGACTTACTTGCTTGCTTGAATTTCTTATTATTATAGAACCCTAGATCTACTTTTTGTCTATCTTCGGGAATCCTAAATCCTAAAAAAACTAAAAATCACAAAGAATGAAATCACTTGCATCATTCCTCTCACCTTGCATCTAGTTAGTTCCCGCATCATATTTGGTATCAGAGCATGGTTAGGACTTAGCACTTCTTAAGTACATGGATTAGGTGCTTCACCAGGCCGTCTGGTCATAGGAAACATAAGGGCTGCAAGACCCTCACTTCTCATTCCACAGGAATTTCCTATGGCATGTAGGGGTGCCATTGTGATTGACCTTTGAAGGGAAAAACAAGGAGTTTGGTTTTAAAGAAAAAATAACTAATTTTTTTTTTTTTTATCATTAGATCTCATCTTCTTTAAATTTCTGCATTTTTTTCCTTTCTGAACATGGTCTATTATTTTAGGTGTTCCTATATGTAGAGACCTCCAAACTTTTTGATTTTAGTTTTTTTAAATTTCACATAATTCAAAGTAATTTTGATAATTTTTTCAGATTTTATTGAAGCCTGTAGAATTTCTACACTCTGGAATACTACCTGAGAACAAAATCTATTCTGAGATTTTCAGCAAGTGCATCTTTTCATGTTTTCAATTCTCAAATAGTTTAATTTTGTATTTAGCTTCATCTCTTGTCATTTTCAGCACCTTATTTCTGCTATCATACATCAAAAATCTAAAAACATAACTTAGATATATCGCATTAAATCATTTGTACGCCATCATTTTCATAAATCACTTAAGAGCTTCAATGTCAAAAGATAAGGGAAGGAAGTCATTACCTTTCCTTAGCCCAAAAACAACCACCCTGCATATTGGACCCAACCCCTAATTAAAACTGAGTGGACACTTAATTTACTCTAGTGAGCTAGGGACACCCACAAGGTTGGGTCGAACCAAGTGTCAAGCCAATTTAAACAACTTGTTTGTGTGTGCTTGTGTATCTGGTATCTAGGCAAGTGGTTAATGGACAAGAGCCCGAAGGAAGGTGGGTTTGTTCGCTTACCTGGCTAATTTCAATTTGGTGTCTAAGGCAAGCAAAGAGGGACCTCCACTAACCTTACACTTACCTGGCCATGTGCCAAGTTACTACCACCAAGATTGTCATCCTGACCTAATATTGGTTTGGACTCTAGGTCTAGCAAATCCCTAGCCTGAGTTTGAGTCCGTGTGTGCATGTGACTAGATCAGGAGTCCCTATCACCCCCATCATTCCCACCAAGTGAACCCATGGAGAACGATCGAGAAGATTAATTAAAGGTCCTTATTGAACAGTAAGCTAGGGTGAACAATAGGCTTGATAAGTTTGAAGATAGATTTGAAGCCCGCAATGCCATGCTAATTCAACTCCTCTAGGCCCAATTTCGTTGATCCAAGAGCCTATGATCATGATCTTGCCCCTGAGTCTAGCCCTAGGAGCCCATACCCATACTTGGTTAACTCCGAGGAGGGACCTATTAGGAGCACCGAACCTTATGCACCCACTTTTGATGGAAGACAAGAGGTGTATATTGATTAGGAAGAGAGCATGGATCACTATTTCGAGTACACTAGGATGTCGGAGTTAGAAAAATTAAGATTAGACATACATAGGTTAACTCGATATGCTAAGTGGCATTGGCAGCTATTGTGGATGAATGTTATCAAAGATGAGAAAGAATACGTAGCTAGAAAACCATGAGAAGTAGGCTAAGAGAAAGTACCTAGATAGATTTTATGAGCCAAGACTTTTAGACCAATGGTACAAACTGAGACAGGACGATAGACCAGTGTTTGAGTATATTAAAAAATTTAATGGGTTTATTAGGAGATGTAGCAGAGTTGAGTCTGAGGATATGATCATATTGAGTTTCGAGCTGGCCTACTTAGGGACATCCAAGAGGAACTATCCCATTGGAAAATTCAGAATCGTGAAGAAGCTTATCACATAACTAGGGAGTTCGAGTCTTATAAAAGGGAACTCATGACCAGTCACTCTCAGTCCAATAGGGTTAGTACCTCTGAAACCAAGCCCAACCCTAACCCGAGTCGACCCACCCCTGCTACCCTATGTGTTCACCATGGTGACATTAAAGAGGAGGAATATATTGCAGACATGGAATTGGTTGACCAAAAAAACACCCAGGCTGAATCTATTTTGGAATGACCCTCAGAAGATCCTGAACCCACCAATGAGCTTGAAGAGAAGTATATGAGGCTGACATGAGTTAAGTAGATGAATATGAAGGAGAAGACTGTGAGGAGGACAACTTTAGTACCTTACCTGAGGAACCGTGGGAGAAGATAAGATTGTTGAGCCTAGTCCTGAAACATCAGAACAACAAGAAATTAGTGAGGACTTGGTTCTTGTAAGTCAATGCCCTTAGGAAGAACTCACTCTTTTAGCCTCAACCCGAGACCTCATTCAGCTCCCTTGTAAAAAGTTCATTCCTCTAACCCCTATTGATGACCTTTTCCTGGAACTAACTAAGTCTTCCCTTCTTGAAAAACCTGCACTTACAATGACAAAATTCTCCATCCATCAACTTGACCTTATGACACCCATAGATCAATATCCAAATCTTAAGGTCATCCTGAGTAACCATGGTCTATTCATGCTTCACATAGATTGCCCCAAGACTCTGATTCCTACTTCCTACCCTTTATGGAGTCTACACATGTTTCTAATGCCATTAGGTTACATTTTGTTGAAATTACTAGACTACATGACTCCTTAGAGCCCATCCCTTTTACCATCTACTTCTGGTATACCTTATGGAATTTTCTAGGGATCCATGGTAATTTTTCTTGTGCATACCAGACTAGGGTAAAACCTAGAGAATCAATAATCTATTAGGTTTAGGCCCTAGAGAGTCCAATAAAATTTTGCTCTATAGGAATGCTTAGTTGAGTCTGCATTTGCATCATGTTAGAATTCTGCATTAAGTACAAATTTAAAATAATTTGGCTGATTCACGAAAGAGAACCAAAGAGTTTGATCAAGGGGATTTTATAATGATTAGCTTAGGCCTGAACGGTTTCGACTGAGAACTGTTAAGAAACTTCATGCTCGTGGAGCTGGCCCCTTTAGAGTGATAAGGAGAGTTGGCCCTAATGCCTATATGCTTGAGCTACCCCAGATTATGGCATTAGCTCGACTTTCAATATCCTGGACTTAGTCGAGTATAGGGAACCAGCAAACATACCCAGTGAGCCATTTGGGCCTAACCTTTTATTTGAGAGCAAACCCGACCCAGAGTGTCCACCTCCAACTTTACCTGAGAGAGGAGAGCGGATCGAGCATGTCCTGGATGATCAAGCTATGACCACCCGGGACAAAGGCTATCAGTGTTACTTGGTCCGATTACAAAGCTGAATGCAATCTGATGATTCGTAGGAAACCCGAGAGGACTTGCAGCACCTCGACCCCGACCTTCTAGAAAAATATTAAAGCCAAATCAACCCTTACTTGACAGGATCGAGTTCCTCCCATCCCAGGAGAACTAATGTGCGTACCAGAATCCGACAAAGGCTCCATAACACTCTCTGGATGTCTAACTAGGGTTCAAATTTTTTGGGTCCTGTAATAAGGCGTTAAGCCTAAGTAATTTTTAATTTAAGTCGTATTTTTGTTTAGTCCTGTACCTCGATCAATTTGGTCAAGTTGTGTCTATGGGTCTTGTAATGATTCCAATCAAAGTCTGTTTGAAAATTGGGCCCAAGCCAGAGTGGTCTTCGAGTCTAGTCCAATTTGTAATGGGTCAAGCCATCTCCCAAGCAATGAAAGATGCCACTTGGCACCACCTCATCCACCCATGTGGCACCACATCAACACGACAAGTGGGTGGCCAAGGCAAGAAAGAAATGCTAAATTTGTGGGCGCCATTCCTTGATTCATTCCTCCCTTCCTCCCCCTATCAAGCTTCTTTCCAAAGGAGCTATGGGCAGCCAAGGAAGGTCAATGGGTAATGGAGACATGATCCTTGTTTCAAGCCCCATATCAAGCCTACTTCCCAAAGAGCTTGGTCGACTATGGAAGAAATGCTTTGACCCAAAAATCAAGGAGACAACTCCCATCATTCAAGCATAAATCAAGCCACAAAATCTTGGTAGGCCAAGAGAAGAAAAAATTTGAATTTGGTTGACCTCTTCATGAATCTTTGTATTTTTTTTTTTTGAATTTGAATGGGTTTTAAGGTTCCTATATAAAGGGCCTTACCCCTCCCTCGTATGAACTAATGTTGATGAATGAAAAGAAAACCATTGAGTGCTACTCTTCTTTAGTTGCCTTCATTCCTTAAGAATGTCGATCTTCGTGAGGGAGCACCTTCGCCTTCGGGCGTCGAGAGGTGTGAGGCCTCAAGTTACCTTCTCTTCCACCAATCCATCTTCCATCTTCGAGTTCGGAGGCCAACTGGAGGATCCATCTTGGTGCCCAACAAGAAGACCCACAATCAACATCATCTTCAACCTTTCTTCCTCTAATTCTTCCTGCTACTTTTTGATTCCTAATCCTTCCCTTTATTACTCGCAGGTCCTCCAAGTACCATGATTATGGATTCGATTTTCCTTTCTTTCGAGACCTTCGGACGGAAAGCCGACGCATCTGCGGGGGTTGAAGGCTCGATCATCTAGGCTGCATCCACGAGAGCGAGTAAACTCAGCATCGAGCACTTCAGAGCTTTTAAGTTTGCAACCCTAAAAATCCTAAGTTAATATTGATTCGAGAGCTAGGTCCTACAAAGTTTCTCAATCCTTGGATCCTCTTCCTATCCTGTTTAAGGACTTTCTTTCTTGAATTTCTTATTATTGTAGAACCCTAGATCTACTTTTTGTCTATCTTCGAGAATCCTAAATCCTAAAAAATTAAAAATCACAAAGAATGAAACCACTTGCATCATTCCTCTCATATTGCATCTAGTTAGTTCCTGCATCACCAATGCCCAACCGAAGCCTTACATATAGGAGAGCTAGAAGAGAACGAGTCTGAACACATTGCTAAAACAGAGGAAGAGGTGTATGAGGCTGATCCAAGTCTAGTAGAGGAGTATGAAGAAGATGAACTCATTGAAAATTTAGAGAAAGAAACTCCTAAATCTAAAGAATGGTGCGGGCACCAAACTCAGAAGAAGACTTCAGAGCTCCATTTGGATCTCTGATTGACATTGCCCGAGAAATTAGGGTTTGTAATAAAGGTTGACCTGGTCAACCAGTTTATTTTTTATTTATTTCTTGAGTCACCATTTAAATTTTGTTGAGTCATGTTGACTCGGTGCAAGTCCCAATGTGGTTTCAATTTGGTCCAAAATGGTGCCACATTTCTCTTCCAATCAACTCAAGGTTCAAGCAAGTGGAGGCCACACTCCAAGCCACACGCCCAGCCACACTCCGAGCACACGCCAGAGTCCAGGAGGCGCCATAGAGGCATCCCAGTGTCATGGCCCCACATCCAAAGAAGAAAAAATCAAATTGGAGGCTAAATTAAAGGAGGCACCCACACCTGCCTAATTTACCTAAGCAAAGAAGGAAGAAAACTTCTCTTGGAGAAGAAATCAAAGAAGGACATCCAACCTACTCCTAATTGAAGTTCAAATCAAAATCAAAGAGCTTAACTTGAAGTGGAAGAAAAGAAGAAATACCATAAGAAGAAGAGGACTCCAAATCCAAATCCAACTCCAAAGGAGGTGCCATAAAAGTTCCAAAACAATTCCTTTATGGCCGTCCCATTTTTTTTTGGACTCTTGGTTGGCCAAGGGAGAGGATTTTCTACCTAATCTAGGGGTTGGAAGAGTTTAGTCCCACATGGGAATTTGTACAAGCTAGGAGAAAATTTTAGGTCTATATAATAGACCTCTCTTTGTAACTTTAAAAAATCAATGAAGAAAAAATATTTTGCTATTCTCTTGTGTTGAGTAACCAAGGTTTCTCTTCTTCCGCACTATTCTAAGTGTTGAGCTCCGTGAGGGGGTAATCCGGGTTCCATTGGAGCCTTGAGGTGAGAGATCTCCATCTTTATCCAAAACCCTAGGTTAGCCACTTGAAATTCCAAAACCCTAGCCACCTTTCATTATTTTCCATCCACCATACCCTAGATCCATCCATCTCCCATGGCCTCTCTCTCTACAAGTCCAGGCCGTCCACCTTCATCCAGATCCAGTCCGGCTACTTCAGATCCAGAGCAAGTTCCAAGGAAAATCACATCAGCATCCAGGAGAATCCAGTTTTCAGCAATTTCGATCTTCAAGTTCATCAACCTGGTAAATCTTTTCCTTGACTCTCTGATTCCATCAATTGTTTTTCTTCTCTTCCAGATCTTGAGTTCAGGAGAAGCCAACCCGCCAAAGGACCAGTATTGGAGGATCCATTACGAAGATATCCGACTCCGAGGATCCAACAATCTGCTCGGGAGAGTTCTTCCACCAAAATCTGTGAAGACCATTGTCTGGTTAGATAAACCTTCCCTTCTCTTTATTTCTGTTTTGTTGAAAGCTCGGAGTGAAACCCTAGGTCTGGGAGTTTCTCAACCCCCAGCGATCCGTTGCTTCTAAACTACTCTGATAATTTAGTTTCCTTAAAATTGTGCTTTCAATTATCATATTAGTATCTTTCAATGTTAGGTTAACTTTTCTTTGATTTGAAGCCAACTTCTACAAACCTATAAAACAACAAAAAAAAAATTAGTTAATCTTAATTTACTTCCGCATCGCATCCCTTTATTTGTTCTGCATCAAAGAAGACACCTATTAATTGAGTACAGTAAAGAATATGAAGAAGAGGAACAAGAGAGTGAACCCATTGATGAATCAAAGGAAAAAGATCCTGAACCCACTATGGAATTTGGAGAAGAAGTGACTAAGCCAGTATCAAAAATAGTTGATGAGAGTGAGGGTTCACCCGAATTGTCCATTGAGGAGGTCCAGGAACCAATCCCTAAGGAACAATCTGAGGAAGTTGATTTTATTCTAGAGGATTTTCATAGTAAGATTTCCAAAGACCTTCCGATGACCTTCCAACAGTAATGAATTCCCAGCCTACTCTAGAATTAGTGCCTATAAACCACTCTAGTGCCAAACATGTGGTTAGGACAAGCACCCAGTTAATTTCTCTTAAGCATAAAAGCCTGTTGAACCATGTCTACCCTAAGGACTTCCATGCTACAATTCATGTCCTATAGTTTTGGAGAAAATATTTACTGCCCCTAAGAAACATACGATACCCATACCATAAGACATTTAGGCTTTATGATTCCCAGAAAATTTTAAGTTTGAAACCTGAAAGATGGATTGAGTTTTGGATTTACATCTTTAACATAGTGGATGAAGTAAAAATAAAGGATGAAGTGCTACATGGTTTAAATTCTGAAAGATCCCTAGGCCTAATCCCCTGTTCACACATGAACAAATCTATGCACAACATCTGTATCAAAATATTAGCATTCACTTGAACACTGATAATAACATGACTAATTCCCGAATTCGAGTCAAAGAGTATGCTAAGGGAGATCATGCAGAGATTAAGTCTAGACCTGAGTGGTTTCTTCTGGGAGCCATTATGAAATCACATGCCTGTGAAGCTGGACCCTTACAGGTGATAAGGATAGTTGACCTTAGTGCCTATGTCTTACCACCAGATTTAGGCATTATCTCGACTTCCAATATCTTGAGCCTAGTTGTGCATAGGGCACCAGCAATGACATCCAGTGAGATTTTTGGACCTTACCCTATTCTTGAGAGAGAAACCTTACCTAAGTGTCCACAAAATTATCCTGGGAGAGGAATACGGATCGAGCATGACCTGGACAGCCAAGCTATTATGACCCAGGACCAAGGCTATCCATACTGTTTCATCTGATGGCAAGGTCAATCAGACTTTGAATGTTCATGGATCCCTCGAGAGGACCCGCAGCACCATGACCCAATCCTTTTACCTACACCAGACTGACTTTTACTCAATAGGATCGAGTTTCTCCCACCCTGGGAGAATTGATGGGGACATTAGGATCAACCCTGGTTCACTATGGATCCTTGAATTTTGAGTCCCTTAGCCAGTTTCCACATTTTATTTTTGCATTCAATAATCAAGTCTTGTTAGCCCTTTGAGTCTTGTATGTAGGGATTAAGCAGTTGAGTCATTTGAAATCCAATAATAAGGGTTTTATCATGTGAGCCCAATGCAACCCTTTGTGTTCGATAATTAGGGTTTTATTTAGTTAAGCTCGATTGTGCTCACTTGAGTCCTATAATGAAGTCCAATTTTGAGTGAGCCAAATTTTGTAATAAATACCCTATTGAGTCCTATAATAAGTTGAGTTATCTCAACCTCATAAGTCTTGACCAGTTGGGTAGATGTAGGATGACTCTAAGATTGCTAATCATGCAGAAAAAATAGTAAACATATTTTTTTATGATTTTTATAATTTATATTTATAGGCTAAATTTTCAAATAAAAGTAAGAACTAGCAAGAAGAATAGTAATGCATAGAATCATCGTATCGCAGGCAAACTCATTCAAAATAATAAATTCCAGATCCAAGAATTGAGAAACTCCCAGATTAGGATAATGAATCTTTATCAAATCAGAAATTTAAAGAAGGGAAGGATGTTACCAATCAGTGATTTGAAGAACTTTTGATGAAGAGATCACACAGCACTCTGATTGTGGAGTCTGGATGATGAAGTTCGGTTCCCTTGATTAGATGGCTGATTTGGATGGTTCCAGATGCAAGGAAACCTCCTCTGGGTGGTGAAACACCTCGGGGATCCTGCAAAATGTCAAGGATCAATCAAACAGCAAGTAAGAAAAGGAAAGGAAACTAGGTTTAGAAGGAATCAGGTTAGGGATTAGAAGCCGGGCTGTTTGAAGCTTGTTGAAGATCTTCCTGCTTGGTGGCCTAGGGCACTCCTTCTTGGATGTGTGAAGGCTTGGATGGTAGTGAGTTAGGGCGTGGAAGGATTCTAGGGCAGCAAGGAATTCGTCCAAGCACAAAAACACCAACAAAATCAAAACAAAACACCAACATAAGGCAATAACTCAAAATTTCAGCAAGGTTTATTCATAAGAGAAAGATGCTTACAAGTGGGGGATGGGTGGGGTATTTATAGAGTTCCCATGCCCTCACTAACCATGGTTACACTTGGGTTACAAGTTCTCTTCCAAATTGGAATACAAGTCCTTTCCTAGCTAGGTTAGAATTACAAAGTTTAAAAGGATTAGAAATCCCAACTAGGTTAGGAATAAGCTTGGTCTTCTCCTTCTTCTCTTGAACTTGGACTTGGTCAAACCTCTTTGGACGTGGTCAACAGTTCAAGGATGCCTAGTGGGTGTGTTGGGCTTTTAGGAGCAGCAAGGAGCGAGCCCAAAGGGGCTTGGGTGCATAGGTTTGGGCCTTTGGAAGCTGGGGTGGCCTGGTAGCCTGGTAGTGGAATATTCCCTGGAATCTTTCTTCTTAAGGCTTGGGCTTGGCACCTGGGCTTGATTTGTTTGGGCTGGGATGTAGGTGGACCTCTGGAATCATGGATGCCTTGGTTTAAGAATATGCTTTGACATCTAGAAGGGAATCTGGACATCTGGAGGGCATCTAGAAGGATCAAGATTTCTGGAAGCTTCTTGGATCCTAGGTTGTCACACAAAATCCAATGGGCTGATATAGTGGCCTCTGACTCCTGGATATGCCCTAGTAGAATACCAAAATAGGGTGACCTCCTCTCTTGTATAAAATCGGGATCATACTAGACTCATAATTGATGTACAGGACTCAATACTGACTAAGTTGAGGTTGAGACAAATCAACTAACCTCAACTTATTACAGGACTCAATCTTAATTGATTACAAAACTTTCAAAACTTTGACATATGACTAATTAAACCATATGGGATCTGTGTCTGATCCTAGTGTCCCCACTAATTCTCCCGGGGCGGGAGGAACTCGACCCTGTCGAGTATAGGTCAATTTGGCTCAAGGAGGGTCTGGGTTGAGGTGTTGTAGATTCGCACCAGAGTTCCACAAGTCCTCTGATTCTGGCTGACCTTGCCACCGGACCAAATATTGCTGACAGTCTCTATTATGGGTACCGATAGCTTGATCATCCAGAGCTCTCTCAATCATTTCCTCACAATAAGGCCAAATTATATGTGGTCTCTCTTGGGTGGGTTCTCTCTCAAAAAATGGGAGTGGCTCAAGGGGCTCGCTGGGCATCACTGCTAGCTCCCTAGACTTTATAAAGTCTGGAATGATGAAATTGGAGCTAATACCTAAATCAGGTGATATCTCAAGCATATAAGCATTGGGTCCACTACTATTCATTATTTTGGATGGGCCAGCTTCACGAGCAGAGAATTCTTTGATAGTCACATATTCCTCTACATAAAAATCATTATCTTTCTTTTAGGAATTAGCCAAGTTATTATTTAGTTTATTAATTATGTTCAGCTCTTGACTAATTTCATGATGTATATATTGTGCAGAGGCTAGTGTCGGTGCAGGCATATGGATTGAGTCTATGGACTCACATTCAGATGTTGTTCATTACATACACCTATTTCTTTTGGTTGTTCTTAGGGATTTGATCCTGGGCTTCCTCTATGAACAACTCTTGTAAATTATTAGTTTCACCCATAAAGTTTGATCCTAGCTTAATTACTTCTTCAATTATTAAAGTGGGTTTAGGATCAATTCTCATGAATTTCTTAGTGGGTTCAGAAAGATCTATTTCTAATCTTTATCCTTAATCAGATTAACTCCTGGTTTTGCTCTAAGGCTACTAGAACTTCTTGAACTCCTAGGCTGAGTGTGGTAAATCATAAGTCTTTTCCCATGATGATAAAAGGTACAAGTATTGGTTCGACCAGATAGGGCAGTTTCATGATCATATAGCAATGGTTACCTAGAATGACACTACTAACCTTCATGGAAAGGACATCACACCAAATATCTTCTTCATATGATTGCAATTAATTAAGATTTGGCACCTAGACTTGATTGGCATAGAGGTGGAATCTGCCCATGATACTTTATAGGGGTCAGGATGTGGAACTAGGATCAAGCTTAAAGATTTAGTTGTCTTAGTAGTAATGGCATTGACACAACCACCACTATCAATTATAATCTTACATACTTTATTTTCATACTTAACAAATTTTGTAGGATGCTAGTCCTATGCCAATCTTCCTCAGGTTGGGTTTGGATTAAAATACATCTAACAACCCCTACTTGATCAAATTCCTCCTCATCTCCTTCATATTCCTCTATCAAGTCGGTTCAGCCTCATAAACTTCTTCTTCTACATCCCCATTATTGGGTTCAGGCTCTTGTTCCTTTAGCTCCCTTATGTGTAATAACCTGGTGGGACACTGGCTAGCATAGTGACCTACCTTATTACACCTAAAACAAGCATTGGGGCTAAGGCTTGGGGCTTTCTGAAACATGGGTGCCTTACCCTTATCGATTCTAGTAGGTGCAGAATTACTAGAACTAGATGGACTCAGACTCGAGTTAGGTCGAGATGGCTTAGGGTTGGGTTGGGTCGATTGGGTTGGGATTGGATTGTTAGGGTTGTTGGACTGGGTTAGGGCTTGACCTAACTGGTTTGGAGTTAAATCGACCTGGGTTGGGGTTGGGATTTGATCTACCCTGGTATACCTGGTTTGGATTTGACTTTGGGAATGAGGTATTATTCCTAACAGGTTCAGATTTCTGATTGGTAGGTCCTGGGTGGAATTGTTCATAATGTCTAGCTATTTGATAGGCATGTTCCAAATCTTGGGCCTCTCTCATGTATAATTCTCTGTGGATATCTTCTCTTAATCCAATTCTAAACCTGGACAGGGTTTGATCTTTAGACTCGGATATATTGCATCTAACAGCAAACTCATCAAATTCAGTAATATACTCTGACACTGATCTATTACCTTGACGAATTTTGTTCTATTGGTCTAAGAGTTGTTGATCATAGGATACTGGTAGGTATTTCTCTTTGAGTTACAATTTCATCTCTTGCCAAGTAGCTATGGGTGGAAGATCTCGTTGTCTCCTTATTCGCTCAAGATTAGCCCAATGTAATCTAGCTTGATGAGTCAACCTCATCTTGGCAAATTTATATTTCTTCCCTTCACTCATTTCATACCATTCAAAATAATAATCCATATCACCTACCAAATCTACATAGACCTTTGGTTCAAGACTTCCATCAAAGGTGGGTGCTTCTATCCTAATATTTCTCATGGCCCTTTCATCTTGATCATGAACTTCATGTTGGGGCCTTCTACGGATAGTTTCTTGGATAGGTTCAGGGTTCGGGACTCTCCTATGGTTAGGTTCGTGGTATGGTTCCTGATGGTTAGGCTCTACAAAGGGTTCCTGAGTTTGGGTTCTACTAGGGTTTGAGAGGTAGAACAGGATGGGTTAGGATTAGGTTCAGCATTAGAGTCTTGGGTTTTCTCTATTAATTGGTCGATCCTAGTGGTTGCCTGGTCAATTGTTGGTCTACTTGGTTGAACCTATAGTTCATTTGGATTATCTGGTCATTGGTTTGGTCAAGCTTAGTATTAATTTGGGTATTGGATTGGTTTAGTTGGGTAAACTGGTTTTCAGATTGGATGTTGGCTTGGTTCATTTGGGTAGTTAACTGGGCAAGCTGGTTCATGATGGCTTCAAAATTAGGATCCATGGCTGAGTTGGTTTGAGGTTTAGTCTTATGGTATTAGGTTTCTAATCTAGTGGTCATACACTTAATCAAGCAATCAGAATGGAATGGTACATCCAAGTATGCAATATAGGTTAGCTTAATCTAGGGTTTCCTAGACCTAGAGCCAAAACTGGGTGGGTCAGCTCAACTTACACTTAACCCAGTAGCTAATCCTTCCTCTAGCCAGGTAGAGGGTGGGAGTGTGGGAGCCCCCCCTGCTTTCGCAGGGATCCAATTAAAACTACAACACCACTTAGGTCATTTGACTCTGGACCCTCAGCCTTAGACACCAGATTTCAGTAATAGCCACAGGATTAAATGCACTAGTTGGCCCACACAGCTCAGACCCGACATGTTGATGTCACCTAGCACCTCTAGGATAATTTAAGTCTAATTGATTTTAATTAGGCTTGGATGAAAATGTTGGGTGGTTGTTTTGGGCCTAGGACAGGTTATGACCTCTTGCCCTGATGTTATATTGATTGCCCTTAAGATTAGATTAAAAGATGATGAACATTCAATGGTCCTAATGCAATCTAAAACAATTAGAAAATAAAATGATTTTCAATTAGTTTTTGAGATGTCAAGTTAGGTTTAGGTTAACTGGGGTTATCAAACAAAGTTTGGCTTGGGATTGGGTTTGGAAGTTGATTAGGTTAGGTTGAGGCATGCAGAAATAGTAGAAATCAGAGAATTAGGGTTCAGATGATGCAACATTTGGCAAAGATCCCGATGCATAAAAAAATCAAAAGAAATCTGGAACAAAGGATGGATGGTGATTATAAACCTACCAAATTTCATGCTGAAAAAAATCCTATGATGATGCAAACCTAGGGTTTTTTGGACTACTATAGAAATTATTAGAATTTTGTTAGGGTTTCTAATATGCCAATTCTTAATGATTTAGATTTTCTATAAATTAATTAAAAATTTTGATAAAATAGAAGGCTCAGCAGAGAACAAGTAATGCAAATTTTAGAAAAAAGTAAAATTCTTATATGGTTGAAAATAGATGCAAAACTAATACCTAATGCAGTGGACAGATGTCGAATTAGGGTTTGTGAATATGAAGCAAATATCAAACTATCCTAAACCAGCTCTGATGCCAAACTGATGCGAGATGACTCTAAGATTACTAATCATGCAGAAAAATAGTAAACATATTTTTTTTGTGATTTTTATAATTTATATTTATAGGCTAAATTTTCAAATAAAAGTAAGAACTAGCAAGAAGAATAGTAATGCATAGAATCATCGTATCGCAGGCAAACTCATTCAAAATAATAAATTCCAGGATCCAAGAATTGAGAAACTCCTGGATTAGGATAGAGAATCTTTATCAAATCAGAAATTTAAAGAAGGATGTTACCAATCAGTGATTTGAAGAACTTTTGATGAAGAGATCACACAGCACTCTGATTGTGGAGTCTGGATGATGAAGTTTGGTTCCCTTGATTAGATGGCTGATTTGGATGGTTCCAGATGCAAGAAAAACCTCCTCTGGGGAGTGAAACACCTAAAGGATCCTGAAAAACATCAAGGGTCAATCAAAATAGCAAGTAAGAAAAGGAAAAGAAACTAGGTTTAGAAGGAATCAGGTTAGGGATTAGAAGCTGGTCTGTTTGAAGCTTGTTGAAGACCTTCCTGCTTGGGGGCCTAGGGCACTCCTTCTTGGATGTATGAAGGCTTGGATGGTAGTGAGTTAGGGCATGGAAGGATGCTAGGGCAGCAATTAATTTGTCCAAGCACAAAAACACCAACCAACGAACCAAAACAAAATACCAACACAAGGCAATAACTCAAAATTTCAGCAAAGTTTTTTCATAAGAGAAAGATGCTTACAAGAGGGGGATGGGTGGGGTATTTATAAAGTTCCCATGCCCCTACTAACCATGGTTACACTTGGGTTACAAGTCCCCTTCCAAATTGGAATACAAGTCTTTTCCTAGCTAGGTTAGAATTACAAAGTTTAAAAGGATTAGAAATCCCAACTAGGTTAGGAATAAGCTTGGTCTTCTCCTTCTTCTCTTCAACTTGGACTTGGTCAACCTCTTTGGACGTGGTCAACAGTTCAAGGATGCCTAGGGGGTGTGTTGGGCCTTTAGGAGCAGCAAGGGGCCAGCCCAAAGGGGCTTGGGTGCATGGGTTTGGGCCTCTGGAAGCTAGGGTGGCCTGGTAGCCTTGTGGCATAAATATTCCCTGGAATCTTGCTTCTTAAGGGCTGGTCTTGGCACCTGGGCTTAATTTCTTTGGATTGGGATGCTGGTGGACCTCTGGAATCATGGATGCCTTGGTTTAGGAATATGCTCTGACATCTGGAAGGGAATCTGGGTATCTGGATGGCATCTGGAAGGAATCAAGATTTCTGGAAGCATCTTGGATCCTATGTTGTCACACAAAATTCAATGGACTGATGTAGTGGCCTCTGACTCCTGGATATGGCTTGGTGGAACTCTAAAAGAGTGTTACCTCCTCTCTTGTATAAAATCAGACTCATACTGGACTCATAATTGATGTACAGGACTCAAAACTGACTAGGTTGAGGGTGAGACAAATCAACTAACCTCAACTTATTACAATACTCAATCTTAATTTCTTACAAAACTTTCAAAACTTTGACACATGACTAATTAAACCATATGGGATCCAGGGATCTATGTCTAATCCATGTTGATTGTGAATTTTTAAAAAAGGTATTCTTGGTTCTGCCTCCGGGCATGAGGCCCGTCTTTCCTTCACCATCGGGTGTCGAGGGGTGTGAGACCCCACTTTCTTTGCTTTTGAGCATCGACGGGTGCGAGGTCCTAGTTATCTTTTCCCTTGCTGAGTCCCCTCTATGATCTTAGAGCTTTTCCTTCATGACCCCAGGTAGCAATTTGGGTGGGACACCCTAGGCTCCGCATGTAGTGAGATGGGTGGGATGCCCTAGACTGCTTGTAGTGGGGTGGGTGGAATGCCTAGAGGTGCAACGTCTCTTCGTGAAGGTATGTCCCAAGTCCATAGAGTATTCATGTTTCTTGCCCCCACATCTTTTTTTTTCGCCTTTTTGACCCTAATCATGGGAGACTTCTCAGCTCTCCAACGATCCTCTTAGCCCCCCCTTTTGTCCCCCATCATGAGTCCAGTGTAAGTTTGAGTTAGTCCAATTTTGTACAAGAAGAGGATCACCAGCCAAGGCATCACCAGGCCCTCCCAGATTAGCGCAAAATTCAAGCCCATGGAGTCTACACACATGGAGATAGCAGGCATCTCCCCATGGAGTATTCTTCTTCCTAGGTGCCTAGCCCAGAAGCCCATCAGAAGATGGCACCCCAGGCCTCCACCATTCAAGCCCACAAGTTGGCGCCCCAGCCCAAGCCCCTTCAAGACATGGCGCCCCACCCAAGCCGATTCTTGAGTAGCACCCAGCAACCCAAGCCCACTCTAATAATGAGGCTCCCTAAGTCCCAGCCCACCAGGGAGTGGAAAAGTCAAAGCTACAAGCCCATGAGGAGACCAAGTCCCAAGCCCAAGAGGAAAACGGGAATATTCTTTTTCCAAGCCAACAAGGAGTTCCTTTTCCAAGTCAATAAGGAATTATAGTTTTATTCAAATATTGTAATCCTTTTTTCCAATCAAATTATATACTCCTAATCCTAAGTAGCTTTGTAATCCAATCCCAACAAGAGTGGACCTAAGTGAGCCTATAAATACCCCCCCCTCCACCCTCTTGTAACAATTTTGAATGAATGAATGATTGAATGAATGAATGTATTTTGAGAAAAATTTGAGTGTTCTTTCTTCAATTGTGCCTTTGTTCTTGTGAACATTAAGCTCTGTGAGGGAGTGTTACCTTTGCTTTTTGAGCATCGAGGGGTATGAGACCCTATTTATCAAACCCTAGCCGACCATCATTAGCCGTCCCTTGCGGCCCCTGCTCTTTCTTTCTTCCCTATTTCTTTCAGACATCTAGCCATCTTTCCTATCATTTTCTAACCTTCTCTAGGTGTTTTGCAGACTCCTCGATTTTCTCAACTTTAGGGTTCCATTTGCCTAGCCATCGGGTCAGCGGATGAAAAGGCGACAGATCTGCAGGTATTCAGCTTGACTTTCCTAGCTGCATCCGGGAGCGAAGAGTGATCTCTTCATGAAAGCAGTAGCAATCATTTCCAGGTACACACACCTAGCCCTCTAGATCAGGTTATTGCAGAAGAGCTAGTCCTACCAAGGTTTCTTAGCCTTGGAGGTCCTGTTTTTATCTCTTTTGAGAGTCTTTTTGCATGCTTGTGGTCTAGAATTTTTATAGGACAATCCTTTTATCTATTTGACCTGAAATTCAGGAATTGAAACCCTAACTTAATGCTAAATCCACGAAAATTCCCTTACATGCTAATTAGTTCCCCATCATATTTTCTCTAGTTGGGCTTCCTTGAATTTGTGACAAACTCATCGTCATAGCAGCTAACATGATGCATGACATAGTGGTTTGGTCAGAGAGCCACTTCTTGTAAGTGTCCCTTACTACATCATGAGTATTGGGAGTAGGCTCCTCAGGTGAAGGATTCATTATTATATAAAAGATCCGTTCATGCTCCAAGACTATCCTGATCTTCAATACCAGCCATCAAAGTTGGGATCCATGAGCTTATCATTGTCCAACAATGATTGTAGTGACAAATTAGTTGCCATTAACTAAAAAAGAATAAATGACCAATTAGTATATGAATTATTAACCTTGAAGACTTGGACTTTAGTCTAAAAGTCCTCCCACTATTTTATATAGATTGGTAGCCTCCACCTCCAATCTGAGAAATTATATTAATTCCTTAGCGGGTATTAGAATGTTATAGACTACAAATGAGCCTTACTATGGCCGGCCCACCCATGTGCATCTAAAGTAGGTTCTTAACAATTATTTCTCTAAACAACTTCTAGTAAACAATTTTTCCCTAGGCATCTCTTTAATAGGCTTATGGGCTTTCCATTGAAAGTTCTGGTTAGGTCTAACCATTAATATTAAAATACTTGATACTTCTAATTAACAAATAGCCAAGCCCGACTATGGTCGGCCTAGTTGCCCACCATTAAAAGAGTCACACTAAACCATCATATTATGAATAGCAATTCTAATAGTCTAATAAACACTAGGCCTATGGATGTTCCAGTGATCACCCAACTCTTGGATACATTACCATCCACTAAATAGGAGGCTATAACTTAGTTATCCCATGACTTCATCATTTAAGGACCTAATAATTTAGAGGATTTAGACATGTTATAGAAGAAAAGAAAAGATATGAACCAGTTAGTCAATAATCCTTCCATTGACTTTATCAAATCATAAAAAATGGTTCAAGATAAACCTATCCAAGGGTACCTAAATTAGTCAAACTAATTAACCTTAATGGCATGGGTTAACTCAAATCAATAAGCTACCTGATCAAACTTTGATTGACCATATTGGCCAGTTAGTGAGATCAATGGGATAGTTGCGCAACTAACCACTTTCCTTAGACACCAACAATTTGGCCAAGTAAAAAGTAGCACCAAGGACCATCATCAAACTGCCAAACTTACCTTAGACACCTATAAATTCATTTGATTCAATTAGACTAGCCTAACGACTCAGGTCCAATTTCTGAGCCACTTTCAAGTCTAACTAGAAGCATGGACTTGATCAAACTACAACTATTATAAAAAATCTAAGAGAGAAAGAGAACTCACTCAATACTAGATTAGTTTTTATTTCTCTTAATTCATATTCTTCTTATTCTAGGTCTAACCTAATTAAAAAGAATCTAACTCAAGCTAACCCATGACCCAAAGGTTTATTAAAATCACTAAAATCTTTCATTCTCAAATCTAAATCGTTTAGTCATTAAAACTTAATTCCTAATTAAGTTATCAACTTATCAAATTAAAATTTTTAATTTTAATTATAAAATAATTTTTACAACAAATTCAACTTTTTAATATTCTATTATCTATTATGAATCTATACTTCCTAGTCAAGTGTTGACTCACCCATGAGTCATGTCATAGTGCGTCAACACTTGATCCTATGACTTCAACTCATAGAGAGTGATTATGACTCATTCTTTTAGTCTACACACTTGAGTCCACACTTGTAGGAGCAAGTAATACTCACCAGGTCCAAGTGTTGACACCTGCAAGCTAATAGAAAATAGTCCATTTCTATATCTAATCTTTATGCCAGACTTTTTAACATAACAATTCATAAATCTAACTTAGAATATTTCTAAACTAATTTATGATATCAGATCTAAAACATAAAGATTAAAACACTTTTGACCTAATCCCTTTTGCATTCTTTTTCATGGATTATGATACAAGCAGCACCCCTATATGTGATAAGAGACCCCATCGAATGAGAATAGAGGGCCTTTAAACACTACTTTTCTCATATGACCGGATGTACATGGTGAATGAACCTAATCCAAGTACTAAGTAGATAAGAAAATTATAATTACATTTTAGTTTATATGCATATATAAACATGTCAAATGAACTAGCTCTAATACCAGTGTTGAAAAACATAGGTAGTTTCATGCATGTAATTTCAAAACTTTTTGAAATTCAAATAGCATAAGCTACAAGATTAAACAAATTAAGCAAGTCATGCATAAGATTTAATATGTAAACTACCTATAGCAGGATCATGGCATGAACATGATGCAAATAAACTATAGCTGAAATGCAAAAGAAGAATGCATAGATCACATTTAATCATCAAATCTATGCATGATACTACACCATAGGTCACAACTACGATGCACAATAGTTTAGAAACTCTATACCTTTTGCAAGAAGATGACATCACCACTACTAGAATGCGGAAGAAGACTCTGTGAGCCACATAATATAGCTGGCCCCTATAGGTGATCCACACAGGAGCTCTATCCTGACCAGTCTCTTTGGAGTGCTAGCTGCTGTCTAAGACCTCAATGGCTGATCTTCCTTCCTCTCCTTCAAACCTCTTGGACTGTCGGGAGAAAGTTGAAGAACCTGGGAGGATATATTTGGTGGAGAATATGTAATGCAAAATCCCTTTTTCCTTTCTGTCTTTCCAAAACCTTGTTAAAGTAATAGAGAACGCACACCCAAACCCCTATCTTTCCTTTTCTACATTTTTCTTAGGTAGGAGACACTCTTGTAGCTAAGATCAGCCTCTCCCACACACACACTCAGTCCCATATAAATGGTAGCCAAAGGAGGTAAGGGAGTTAAAGAGTTAAAGTGGATAAGGAAGAGATAAGGGAAGAGTAGTTTCAACCAACTTGAATTCAAAATTCAAGTTTAAATTCAAATTTAAAATTAAATTTAAAACTTAAGTTTGAATTTAAATTCTAAAACCAGTTTAAATTTAAATTCATAATTTAATTCAAATGGGGCTATGGTGCATAGGTTAGG
Organism: Areca catechu; assembly: GCA_021397845.1. NCBI lineage: Eukaryota > Viridiplantae > Streptophyta > Magnoliopsida > Arecales > Arecaceae > Areca > Areca catechu. Next base: position 137,756,248 of record CM038052.1, on the reverse strand, counting down.
TCAAATTTAACCCGAGTACAAACAAAATCACATTCAGGTTGATCAAGAATTTACTGTTTAATCAAATTGAGCTAATCAGCAATCCAATTGCCAATAAATCCTCTCATAATTTACTAACTATTAATAAAAAACATGTCATAACTTTTGTAATACTAATGAGTTGATACTTTGAAAAACTCTACGTGTCGACTCACCAAAGTGTCAACACTAGGAAGTATCAACCTAAAGTCCATTATTAGTCATATTGAAAATTAAAACCTGAAATGATATATAATCATTGATCATCCATCAAATAAGAAGAAGCTCCTATTATGTATGATCCCATAAGTTTGAACACTAAAACAGTAGCATAGGAACATTTTCTATACCAATCAAAGTTGCCATCTAATAATGACACCTAATATTCGGACAGGTAAAAAGTTGTAGAGCAACAATTAGGAACCTGTAGCATATAGTTACCATATAATTCATCCCTAAATGTATCTCAACTTCACAAGTCCTGTGTCTCCTCATAAGAACTATCCTATCTAAGGTTTTGCTAAATTGAAACATAGTGAGACATTCACTCCAACATTTAGAAGGATCAATTCCATCTTGACTCACTCACCGACTCCATAAGTACGTGATCACATCCAAAAATCTTCTATTATTAGATTAGAAATCCAAGTAGTGTGGTACCAAAGTATAGTGAGTTGCTTACAAGCCACTATAGTAATCTCAGATCCGAGGGACACTTATATCTATATTCCTTCGTGAGTAATACTTGATAGAAGAGTGCTTTAAAGGTAAGTCATGTTCAGTGAAATGTCTTATACCTCACCAGCATGCCATACCAGTGCCTCCACACTTTTTGGTTAAGAGGACAACCAACCCATATGACACACAATGACCTATACTTGATACATATCATCCTATAATAATGTATCATTTGATTATAAACGGGTCTAAGAACTACATAATCAATTCTTTTTTTATTGCATGATAATGTAGTTCTAAGCACTCCATCATAAAAGAGTTCATTACTAGAAGATGCAATGTGATGAACTGGTAAAATAACTTTTTTTGATAATAATTCATATACAAAATCAACTACTTTGAAGTTAGATGATTGGCATTAGGACACAATTCCCAATACTTAGTGGTGTCTAAGGAAAGAGGTTAAATAGTAAAACCCTCCCATTGATCTTACTTACTTGGACAACTTAGTTGACTAAGTTTTTATTAGGTTACCTATTGATTCAAGTTCACCAATGCCACCTAGGTTCATCAGACATGAGATATGCTAACATGAACTAGGATTGTTAGACATGAGATGTGCTGACCTAATCCTACTGAGTTAGACATAAGATGGGCTAATCTAAACTAAGCTTAGTCAGATATAAGATGGGCTAACTTGAACTATATTAGTTAGACATAAGTTGTACTGACCCAAACTAAATGAGTCAGATATAAGATGTATTGACATGAACTAGGATTAGTCAAACATAAGATGTACAGACCCAAAATAAGTTTGTCTGACATGAGATGTTTGACCTGAATTAGCTGAGTCAAATATAAGATGTGGTAACTTAAACTAGGTTGGTTAGACATAAGTTATGCTAACTTGAATCAAGTAAATATAAGATGTGCTTACTAATTAAGAAGAGACAAGAACCCAAATCTCCTTGCAAAATTAAATCTTAGGTCTTCCACCATTGTAGAGCTATGGGTGTCTCTTGGGTGCTGATTATTCTCAGCTAGATCAGTGGTTCACTTGTATTGGGGGGTACAACCACTCTATTAACATGAAATGTTGCTGGATGAAGATGGGGTTGGGCCCAATAATATTAGGTGAGTGACCCAATGATGACTTCATTTCACATTGAATGCCAGCTTTTGCTTAACTAGGGAGTGTGAGAAATAACTACTAAGTGAGCCTACTTGACCTTGAGATCAAGTCACTGCAAGATGCTTAAGAAGCATTGGACAAGAGCTACCCTTCATTGGTTTATATGTTACTAATAACTATTAGGTGAGGTGCACGGAATCAATGGGACTATAGTACCCATTAGGGATCTTTGTCACATAGAGATTTTCGCATTTCGATACAGGAGTGTGAGAGATCTGTGAAAATAGTTCGAGCCTAATTTATTTCATAAAATCCCTATACCAATTTAAGATTAAATACAAACATCTAATTAAAATCTTTACTCTTTGTGATTTAGTTAGCTTCCAACCCTCTTAGATCAATTAATTAACTAAAGCTTAATGACTAGTTCAACTTATAAATTGATTAGAAAGGCTAAGTTTTGTAATAGAACAAGACTACCCTATGTTACCTGATTATTATAAAATTGAGTGAAATATCATTAATGATATAATACTCTATGACTGCAACAATGATATTATAGCTCTAGGTAAGGAACCAAGATCTTATCAGAAGTCCTGATTCAATTAATGACTATGTGTAAAGATACAGAGAGTAAGCTCGATATTAAATATGGCAGACCTACTAGCTTAATAAACCTTAGCCAGTTGAAACTGAAGTACATTAGATGGATTGAAGTATATGACTAATTAGCTTTATGCAAGCGGGAGATTGTTAAAAGCATGCCTTTGAAGCCAATTTGACTGATACAAATTTTAATTTAGGATATAAGTTGATATTTAATTATTTAATTTTGGATTTTTATAACCATATATGTTATATCCATATATCATCCAAAGAATTAATGGACAATGACATATATTCTCAAGAGTTGAGAATTTGAAATATGTGCCATTAAAATTAATTCCTAAGTACTCCTGATCATAGGATACCATGGGGATGGTGATTGATCTAATTAGATCAATGCATGGATTACTTTCCTTTAGATAGGTAAGTCTCGAATCTATAGTATAGGAATACTAGAGCAAGAGTGCAGATGGTTGTTAAGAATAATAGTACCGAGCATGACCGTCACTAGAAGTCACATGGATGTCTACTCACTTGTCGGTGACTTTTTCGATGCTATAATTATATGAGTGATTTTTTGACATGCAGTATCTTAACCACTCATAGTGTTGTTGTTATAGTTTGATAATCAAAATATTGGCCCTAGCTATTCGGGTCATTGTGGTATTTGTTGGCTATAGTAGGTTCACTATAAGAATATGAGTGCGCTTATAGAGGATATATTGACCTTAGTAGCTAAGGTATAGCCCTATGCGATTTAAGAAACTAGGTCATTATGACCATGGCTATGATAATGTGAATAATGAAAAATCATTTTCATGAGTTCTCAAAATTTAGACATAAACTAATTGAATCATGCATATGATAGATGCTTAGGATTTGACAAGTTTCTATGACTCGCATCTTGTGGAACTCTCGATAGAAGATCAATCATAGGATAACTATACTAGGGGTTCACTTTTCTTTTCTATTGGGTTGCCACTACATACTGCTTGGTATCACTAGTAGATTATAAGAATTCACTTGGATTATTTTCGGGTCAACGAACCTTGTTAGGGTCAAGCTAAAAAAGTTTCAATCCATCAAAAGAGTTTCGATGATACTATGATAGAGATCATAGTATATCTTATTACAAGATAGAATGGAACCTGACGGGTAATATATAATAGAAGCTTGACGTGATCAATAGCTTGGATCATATTTAGGACCAGCAAATTTGGCACCTACTAATTTTAGCACATACTATTTTTGCACCTTCTAATTTTGGTATCTACTAATTTTGGCACTAGGAACCTAATTGCAAGAGTTACAATTTGATTTAATTTAATTGGGCTTAACCTAATTGGGTTTAAGAATCCTAGTTGGACTAGGATTGTATGCCTTTTTGGATTCAAATTGAATCAAGTTTGAATTTGATTGAATTTGATCTAAATTTTAACCCAATTAAAACAAGACATGTATCCGAATTAGATTAGGCTTAACTTTCTTTAAATGTCATGGAAAATTTGATTTGTGCATTGGAAAATCATATTGTATGCAATTCCTTCTTCCTATCTTTCTTTTATCGCCAACTTCATATCTTGTCCCTCTTATCTTGGAGTCTATCTTTTAAATGGATAAGAACCATTTTTATTGAATTCCTTTTAGATAAGTATTAGATCGATCTTATCTGATAGTGTTTTAAAATATAAGGATATCTAAATTGGACACATGGGACTCTTTGTGCAATAATCACATTAAGAAGTACACCAGTATTTTTGTTTCTCATCGCAAATTTATGCCACATATCTCATGCACCACTTTGATTTCAGATTAGATTTTCTTTAGAATGTGAATCCTATTTGAAAGTGGTGTTTATCTGGTATGGGCATGGACACTCATATTTGTGTGACAATTTTGAGAGAAAGAAAGCCGTGCTAACATCCTATCTCACTACAACATATTTCTCACACTCACACCACCTTTGTTGCCCACTTCTAATTGAACTTGAATGAGATTTAGTTTTAGATAAGATTAGATCTTAATATTAAATGGAGAGAAAAGTTGGTAGGCTTTTGAGTGTGAGACTATTATATGATGAGAAAAAAGATGTGGGCAAAATTTATTCTACCGATTTCCATCATTGCAGCATATCTTTCTTTCTATCACATTTCCCTCTTCTTCTGATTATTTTTCACACCACAAACCTCTTAGAGAAGAAAGTTAAGAGAGAGAAGAAAGGGAGGAAAAAGGGTTTGGTCCTTTATTAGGTATCCAAAGACAAGTCCTGTCTGATTGTGCAAGGGTTTGTGCGATGACTGCAAGGGCAATAGCCTTGTCCTTCGATGATGCGGAAACTAATATGCATGCAATTTTTTTTTTGTATGTTTTACATGTTGAGTTAGGTGATTAATTCCCAAATTTCAGATCAAAATTATTTGTAGGGAATTTTGTATGAATTTTTGAAGATCAGCATGCAGATTAGGACCTAGAAAAGTAGCAAAGAAGGACCGCCGGGGCTGAGAAGCCTCGGTTAGGGCAAGTTCTCCTACAATAAAACTACTGGGGTAGAGGGGTGTACCTGACAACGTCTGTGAAGATCGCAGCGAAGGGGTCTCTCGTTCCTCGACGGATGCGGCCTGGAAAACCGAGCCAAAGACCCGCGGATACCCGGCTTTCTGCTCGGTGATCCGATTGAGGCTTGGCTGGAGTCGTTGGATTCGTAGGAACTCAGGGACCTGCAAACGCCTGTCAGGGGTTAGAAAGCTCACAAAGGAACAAGAAAACAAAGTAAAAACAACAAGGGAAGGCTTCTTTTGGAGTGGGCGTCCAGGGATCTGGAGGGTTTGTTGGCAGCAGGAAGATGATTGCAATCACCGGGAAGAAAACTCTCACAAACCCCTTATGCACACAGCAGGGTATCACACCACTCAATAGAAGAACTCAAGGTTTTCATTCATCAAAAATTCTCCTCATACAAGAGGCTAGGGTCCCTTAAATAGACCCTTAACCTTGGGCTCCAAGTAAGGGTACATAAGTCTTTACATAAGAATCCTTTTCCCTCTCAAACCCTAGCTAGAAAATAAGGAAATATTAGGTAGAAAAATCCCTAAAATTTTTCTTGACTTGGTCAAGACTCCAAGGACGCCTAGGGGGGCGTGTTGGCCTTCTAGGAGCAGCAAAAGGCCGGCCCAAAGGGGCCCGGGTGCATGGGTTTGGGCCTCTGGAAGCTGGGGTGGCCTGGTAGCCAGGTAGCAGGAATATTCCCTGGTATCTTGCTTCTTAGGGGCTTGGGCTTGGCACCTGGGCTTGATTTCATTGGGCTAGGATGCAGATGGACCTCTGGAATCATGGATGCCCTTATTTATGAATATACTTTGGCATCTGGAAGGGAATCTGGCATCTGAAGGGCATCTGCAAGGAATCAGGGTTTCTGATTTTTCTCCTGGGGTCTTCAAATCTTCAAGCTGGGTTGGACTTGGGCTAAACTTCCATGTCTTCAATCTGGTTGGACTTGGTCTTCACTTGTATAATATAGTCTTGAGTCTTCAGTATGCTTGGACAGGACTCAAAAAAAATAAAATTAGCTCAACATGAGCTAACTAGCATTGGACTGAACTAGCTCAACATGAGCTGACTAGTACAGAACTGAAATAACAACTAAAATGGACTCAGATGAGCTAAGCCCTTATTACAGATAGATTCATAAATATTGATCAATTTACAGAGGGTTGAAAAAGCCTCTGTCTTATTCTGGTGCCTCAGGTGTCCCCACCAATTCTCCCGGGGTGGGAGGAACTCGACCCTGTCGAGTGAAGGTTAGACTGGCTCACATATCTCTCGAGAAGGTCTGGGTTGAGGAGTTGCAAGTCCTCTCGAGAAATCCATGAATCGTCCGACTCTGGCCAGCCTTGCCATCGGACCAGGAAGCATTGATAGTCATGGCCCTGGGTCGTGATGGCTTGATTGTCCAGGATACGCTCGATCCGTTTCCTCTCTCAGGCCAAATTTGTTTGTGGACACTCTAGGTTAGGGTCACTCACAATGAAAAGGAATAGGTCCAAAGGCCTCACTAGGTAGCGCTGCCGGTTCCCTATACTCAACAGGTCTGTAATATTGAAGGTAGAACTAATGCCCAAATCCGAAGGCAAGTCTAACACCTAGGCATTTGATCCAACCTTCTCTATCACTTTAAAAGGTCCGGCTTTGCGAGCATGAAGCTTCTTTTAGGCCTAAGCCTAACCAAGATAAAATCCACTACATCAAATTCTTTGACCCTTCTTCGAGAATTAGCCAGTTGTTTTAAGATTAGTGCAGGTGGTGAACATGCTAGGCACATGCAGACAAATGATGCAAAGGACTCATACTGATACCTAACAGACTCGACTATGCATTCCTATCGAAGGAAATTTTATTGAACTCTTTGGATCTAAACCTAATAGATTATAGGTCTCTAGGTTTGATCCTAGCTTGACATGCACATGAAAATTTACAGTGAACTCCTAGCAAATTCCAAAGAGTATGCCAGAAGTAAGATGCAAACCTAACATGCGTGATGAATGCATGCAGTATGCTAATCTCAGCTAAATGCAATCTAATGATCCTAGAAATGCTGGAGGTGTCAGGAAAGGGCAGAAAATAGGAAGTGGGTTCAGAATTAGTTTGGCAAGGTAGAGAAAAGGTTCATGGTTAGTTGGATAAAGTAGGATAAAAGATGGGGGTCAGGAACTAATCCTATACTAATGAGGTTAACCTTATGAGGTTGAGCTATATCTACAGGATTGCATAATGGAAGGATGGTCACTAATTTCGGGGAAGAGGTCCTTAATGGGAACTATAGGAGGGGACTCATCTTGAAGGTATTGATTCAAAGAGATCAGGTCCTTAATAAATTCTTCTGGTTCTTGTATTTTAGGACTAGACTCTATAATTTGGCTCTCCTCTATGGTTTTCTCAGGTAAGGCTCTAGTAGCAGTACCTAGGTTCTCTCCTCTATTTGTTCTTCCATTATAGCTTTAGGTTGGATATGGTCAAGGTCAACTAGCTCTGGGTTGGTTTCTACCTGGGCATCTACTGGGTCAGCTAATTCTAGGTATACTAAAGGTGTCTCCTCTTCTCCTCATACTCATCCACTAGGCTCACATCAGCTTCATACACTTTCGCGTTAATGTAAGCCTTGTGAATCTCAGGAATGGTTGGAGAAGGTCGGCTAGCAAGAAATTGGTTAGGTTCTGGTCTCTGATTATGGGTACTACCCTAGTAGGTTCAGGTTGTATAGGGGGTAGTGGCTCACTACTGGTTCATATTTAGGGATACTAATCCTATGGGGTTCAAGTTGACTAGGGGAAGCATGACTAGTACTAGGTTGATACTTAGGGGTTATGGGTTCTCTAGGCTCATAGGACAAGGGTGCAGATCTATGGTCATGGATTATAGGATCTGGGTCATATGATTTTGGGTCAGCTTTATGATCAGGTTCTAAGGATGGATCAAGGTATGGGGTCCTCCTAAGGTTGGGCTCTCTATATGGGTCAGGATATTGGTCCTCCTAGGATTGGACTCCCTATATGGGTCAGAATACTGGGTTCTCCTAGGGTTGGACTCCTATATAGGTCAGAATATTGGGTCCTCCTAGGGTTGGACTCCCTATATGGGTCAGAATATTGGGTGTTGGGTCTACTAGCTCATAGGGTGTGGGTGCATAGGATCTATGATCATGGGATCTAGAGTCATAGGATCTGGAGTCATAAGATCTATAGGTTGTAGGTATACTAGGCTTGTAGGGAGGGTAAATAGGATCTATCTTCCTGGTCTATAAAATCCTGATTGAGTCTTCTAGGACTAACCTTAGGGATTGGGTCATGACGATAGGTTCTCCTAGGTTCAGCCTCAAGGTATGGATCAGGGTTTGGGGTCCTCCTAGGTTGAGGATTGTAGTACGGGTCAGGATAAGGGGCTCTCCTAGGTTCGACCTCATGGTATAGATCAGGGTTTGGGGTCCTCCTAGGTTGAGGGGAGTCAGGATCTGGCTCAGACTGTGACCCATGGGTTTTTTCTTGGGGTCCCTACCCGGACTTTTAACTGATCAAACCTATTGGCACGATGGTCAATTCTATCATTGGTTTGAATACGAGACTGAGTTAACTGGGTCATCTGGATAGTTATCTGGGCAATTTGATCAGCTAGGGCTTTTATTTGGGCTTGTAAATTTTCCATGGGTTCAGACATTTATGAAGGAGGTGGGTGATATGAAACTCCTGATCTAGTGCTCATGCAAGACTCGATCAGACCGACTATAGCTGACTAGACCTAAAGTCCAAACTAGATGCTCAATCAGGGTGGCAAACTAGCCTATAGTAACCCTGTACTCAGCCAGGCAGGTGTAAGGGGAGTGTTAGGTCCCTGATTGCCAATCCTAGACACCAATCAGAGATTGGCCAGGTAGGCGGACCAGCACACAAGCCCTTCGGGATTGAATCCCTAAACCACCGTTCTAGACACTAAGCACAAGGCACACACAGGTTAACTTGACACAGTGATCTAACACTAGCCCGGACCCGACCAGTTGGTGTCCCTAGCCCACTAGGGCAAATTAAGTCTAATTAATTTTAGGTTAAGGCTTGGGACTGAATGCAAGGGATGTGGTTTTGGGCTAAGGAGAGGTGATCAAATCCTCCCCCCATCTGATATAGCAAGAGTGCCCTTAAAAGTAATTATGCAATGATGGCAGGCAGATGAGGATGCAAATTAGGTTTAGGTATTTTTTTTTTTTGGTATTTTTGGAAAATATGTATATTTTTTTTTTGGTATTTTTTTAATAGAAGAAACTTGCAAATCATGGCCTAATATACTGGAAATATACTAAATTAAGAAATATGCAAAAACTCCTAAACAAAACCCTAAAACTTCCCAACTTGTCTTGCTAAAAAAAAAAAACGAGCCGAAATTTGCAGGCCCTATTTCGGCTCACAGAAAATTCACAGGCCATAATAAAATATGAAAAAAATTTAAAATTACTGTGAATTATGATAAATCCAGGAAAATACATTTCAGAATTTTTGGAGTTTTTAACAGGGATAAATAATTAAAATGATAGAGTATATACGGACTGAAAAATTGCAGAAAACAAGCCCTAATCTAAGCTCTGATACCAAATGATGCGGAAACTAATATGCATGCAATTTTTTTTTGTATGTTTTACATGTTGAGTTAGGTGATTAATTCCCAATTTCAAATCAAAATTATTTGTAGGGATTTTGTATGAATTTTGAAGATCAGCATGCAGATTAGGACCTAGAAAAGTAGCAAAGAAGGACCGCCGGGGCTGAGAAGCCTCGGTTAGGGCAAGTTCTCCTACAATAAACTACTGGAGGTAGAGGGGTGTACCTGACAACGTCTGTGAAGATCGCAGTGAAGGGGTCTCTCGTTCCTCGACGGATGCGGCCTGGAAAACCGAGCCAAAGACCCGCGGATACCCGGCTTTCTACTCGGTGATCCGATTGAGGCTTGGCTGGAGTCGTTGGATTCGTAGGAACTCAGGGACCTGCAAACGACCTGTCAGGGGTTAGAAAGCTCACAAAGGAACAAGAAAACAAAGTAAAAACAGCAAGGGAAGGCTTCTTTTGGAGTGGGCGTCCAGGGATCTGGAGGGTTTGTTGGCAGCAGGAAGATGATTGCAATCACCGGGAAGAAGAACTCTCACAACCCCTTTATGCACACAGCAGGGTATCACACCACTCAATAGAAGAACTCAAGGTTTTCATTCATCAAAATTCTCCTCATACAAGAGGCTAGGGTCCCTTAAATAGACCCTTAACCTTGGGCTCCAAGTAAGGTACATAAGTCTTTACATAAGAATCCTTTTCCCTCTCAAACCCTAGCTAGAAAATAAGGAAATATTAGGTAGAAAAATCCCTAAAATTTTTCTTGACTTGGTCAAGACTCCAAGGACGCCTAGGGGGGCGTGTTGGGCTTCTAGGAGCAGCAAAAGGCCGGCCCAAAGGGGCCCGGGTGCATGGGTTTGGGCCTCTGGAAGCTGGGGTGGCCTGGTAGCCAGTAGCAGGAATATTCCCTGGTATCTTGCTTCTTAGGGGCTTGGGCTTGGCACCTGGGCTTGATTTCATTGGGCTAGGATGCAGATGGACCTCTGGAATCATGGATGCCCTTATTTATGAATATACTTTGGCATCTGGAAGGGAATCTGGGCATCTGGAAGGAATCGGGCATCTGAAGGGCATCTGCAAGGAATCAGGGTTTCTGATTTTTTTCCTGGGGTCTTCAAATCTTCAAGCTGGGTTGGACTTGGCTAACTTCCATGTCTTCAATCTGGTTGGACTTGGTCTTCACTTGTATAATATAGTCTTGAGTCTTCAGTATGCTTGGATAGGACTCAAAAAAAATAAAATTAGCTCAACATGAGCTAACTAGCATTGGACTGAACTAGCTCAACATGAGCTGACTAGTACAGAACTGAAATAACAACTAAAATGGACTCAGATGAGCTAAGCCCTTATTACAGATAGATTCATAATTATTGATCAATTTACAGAGGGTTGAAAAAGCCTCTGTCTTATTCTGGTGCCTCAGGTGTCCCACCATTCGAGATCATCGAGAATGATTCAAGATTCAAGCCAGAGGAGAGGCCTGCAAAGAGCTAGCACTCTGAAGGCCTCACAGAGTTCATCATCATTGTTTCCATGTGGATACCAATAGAGATCGAGTGCTTGCACAACTCCAACAGTAACTCCGATGATCCGTCGATCTGATGTAAGTCAAGAAGAATAAGGATAGCGACCAAGGTAAGTTAATTATCCTTTCTATTATTTTATTTTTAGAACTGATATCATTTATTATTAACATGATAGATAGGTCCTTAAGTATTATTTTTAAATAATTTTGCATTCTTTTATGAAATTATTTGAAAATTGCTTCCATCAGGATTTTGAAATCCTAATTTTCAGCATGCATGCATTAGTATTTCCATTAGTTTAGGTCAGCACAATTTAAAAACCTTTCATGAGTCAAATTACAATGGCACCCTTACACATTATAAGAGAACCTCATTGAATGGAAAAAGAGGGATTTTAAACCTTGCTTGCTATTATGACTAGATGGCCATGGTGATGCACTCAATCCAGGTACTAAGCAAAAGGGATCATATCATATATAAATAAGTTAGGTCATCATGTCTCATGTTTGTCTAACTTAATTTGGTGTTGGTACATCTCATATTTGACTAACCTGGTTTAGGTTAGCACATCTTATTTTAGACTAATCTAGTTCATGTTAGCACATTTTATATATGACTAGTTTAGATCCATACATTTCATGCTTAAGTGACCTGGTTCAAGTCATAGCTTAATTAGTCAGTCCATCTCATGTTTAACTAATCAGATGGCATGGGTCAATTTGAATTAATAAGCAATTTTATTCAAATATATATCGACAAAATTGGCCAGTAAGTAAGATAATGGAAGGGTTCCATCTTTAAACATCTTTACTTAGATACTAACTGATGTTGGCCAGGTAAGGGTTGACCCCCAATAAAAACCATGATAAAAACCCACCTTAGATACCAACAGGTTTATCAGTTTCAAATTGATCAGCTGTATCGATTCAGGCTCAACCACTGAACCAAATAGGTCTTTAGGTCATTTGATTGATATCAATCATATTGACTAGCTCAAACCATTAACATGGTCTTAAGAAGTCTTAACCTAATACTTAACTCTTGATTTGGTTTTATTAATAGTTCAATTGATTGGGTTTGATCTAATTGAAGACTAAATGCAATCCAATTGCATGACTTAATCGATGTGACCTATGCCCAATCGCTCATGTGATATGCTTTGGATTAAGATCTTAAATTCTCATTTTTAGACCCATAACCTTAATTTTAGATCATAAATTATTGATTTGAGTCTTGAAATCCTTTTACAAAATGAGTCAATTTTGTTCTAGGATAACCTTATACTATAAGGGGTTAACCTTATAGTAGGATGACCTTATATCAGCATAAGATTAGATCTAACTAATTTTAATTTATATTTTAAATTATGTATATTATAAATATGAAATTTAGTCTAGATATCAAAACTAATTTTTGATCTAAACAGTTGGGTTTAATCATCTCACGAAAAACTTAAAGATATGAAAATTTTAGACCTAGAAATTTTCATACTCATGCATTCAAAATTTATAACATTATTTAAAATAATTTTTAAGGTCTATAAAAAATATGAAGTGATGAACCATGAGTTCCTGATCTGAATTTTAGATCCAAAAATCAATTTTTTGGATCTAATTTTTAGATCAAATTGATTAAAATTTTAGATCAGTGTGGTTCTAAACCATAGAAATTTTAGATCTAAAGTTTTGGTTCTTAACGAAAATATTGGATCTAATTTTTTAGATCTTAAATTCCAAAATCCAGATCTAATTTCAGATCTAAAACTTCTTTCAAGATCTAAATTCTTAGATTAAAAATTAAAATTTTTAGATCTAATTTTAGATCTAAACATGTTCATGAAATAGTTGCTCTGATACCACTTGTAGGAACCGATATACGATCCTAGGGTTGCATGCATAGGTTTGAAAAATTTTAACTAATTAAAATTAAATTGCAATAGAAATAAAATCCTCTAAGTATACATAGCAGTGTGAAACAAGGAGTGGGGCAGGATCATGTGAGATCCCTTCTCATGTTAAATCCCAAGGAAAAACTATCGCACAAACTTATGCACCACCAATTATATTCCCATTAATCCCCATGCCAAATACACTCCTTTTCTCCCTAAAGTCCTATCTTATACTGAATTTGGTCAAGGCTTTTGATTCAAATTCAAAAACCTAAATCTAGATAGATTAGGATAAGTAGAAGCAAGAGAAACCTAGGAGACCCAAACTCTTTGATGTGTCCCTAATTTCCACCATGCCAAAACAGTTTTCACATGAAAGAGGAGCATGATTCAATCTTTCTTACATGCTAATAAGAGAGGGAGGCATGCAGAAGGAAAGAAAAATTTGGTTAGGATTAGTTCAACCAACTATTGCCTAATCCGAATCTAAATGAGAAACTAATTAACTTAATTCTTAATCCTCTTACATTTTGGTTTAAATTCATAACTAATTAGAAATTAGATCCTAATCAAATTAGGACAACTAAATCTAAATAGAATAGATTAAACCTTATTAAATTAAATCAGATTTAATTCATTTATGATTAGATAATCAATTAGGTTAAACCAAATTAGCTTGCAACACTTGAAATTAGGTTAGTCCAAATCCTAATTGGACTAGGGAATCTCCAAAATATGATAATGTTCTCTAAGAGAGGCTATTTTGGAAAAGGACAAGGAACATGGAATGAATTCTGCTCTAGACTTAGTGTTACTCTTTCTGGAAGGGCCTGAGACACCAGAAGACTCACCCCCCTCTCTATTTGCCAAAATCCCGCCGGTGGCAAGGACCTTTAAAGACCTAATCATGGTAGAAAGAAGGGAAAAGGAGGAGGCCTCAACCTATAGAAGAAGGAAACCTGAGGAGAAGGAGGAGGTTTGGAATGATTGAAGGAGAAGAGAAATTTTGACAAAGGCGGAGAAGCTCATTCCACATGCAATACCCTTTATGTAGAAGACAATAACATTTCAGATGATCTCAGAAGAATGGAAATGCCTCCTGTTGGCATGAAATTCCTTTTCGATCGGACAGAGCTTCTGGTTCGCAGTGGCCGCTCCCGGGTTCACCCACAAAATAAATTCCTAGCCAGAGTTGCACCAGCGGGAGACACTCTGATGCCTAAGTCAGAGGCGGGCTCTAGCCACAGAATGGGAAAGAGAATTCGATGGAGAGTAGAAGGACTCTCTGGTTTTCAAGATTATCTTGTGCCTTACCTCGAGCTTTCCTTCTTACCATTTTTCATAAGGGGCCATCAGGCCGGTGGTTCCGTCCTCTCCCCCGGTGGTTACGATGGGGAGTCAAATCCTTCCCATAATCTGCAATCATGGGTTATCATCGAACGATCCTGGCCATACCAGAGGTGTTGTAGCTAGAGTTGCGCATCATGATTATGTCCCGGAAAGAGTCGATAGTAACCGTTGGTAATCGTTGCTTATCATGCCTGTAAAGATTTGAGATAGATTGTGGGTCTATCTTCAGACTTCTCCTTTTAGGGAGATTCCCATAATCAGATCGAAAATGTCTTCATCCTTGGATCCTCTCGAGATAGATCGGAGATCCTGTCTTCAGCATAGATCGAAGACTTGATCTTTGTTGTGGGTCGGAGACCGTGTCTTGTCATGAACCGAAGACCGTGTCTTCAGGAGTTGGTGGGGGTCATTCCTCAGATTAGGCTGAGGGTCTCGTCTTTAGTGGCCGATGGACTCGATCTTCGACAAAGGCCAAAGATGTAATCCGAAGGCCTAGCCTTCGGATGCTATAGGTTTGTGAGGAGCTTTGGTTTGCTCGTAGGTTGCTTAATTTTTCCCGAACACTTAGGTCTGAAGTTGGTGGCTCAAAAGAAATGTCTTCGATCGGTCCAAACCGGCGGCCGGCTCATGCTTGGACCAACATATCCCAATACTAACCCCCCTACTCTTAATTTTTGAAGCAAAAGATTTTCCTCGAAGAGTGGGAGGATTACTGGTTTGTCATGTTCCTCCTAGATGATTACAAAAACTCTGATTGGACTGTCTACCATAATTGCCAACTGATTCGAGGATCAAGCACTGGACAGTTGCCATTCACTGATTGAGGGATAAAAAAGAGTGGGCGCACCAAGGACTGTCCCTCCTTTTTCATTGTAAGGCGGTTCGACCAATCTTCTGGTTAGGATCTGGGTGGCGGTCGTGGTACATCCCCGTTCCTTAGATAAAATGTGCGCTCTACCATGGCCGTTGATTTACATGAATTATGACTCTCGGTTCATTCCGTGTCAAATGATTTTCTAGGGTCATTTTGGGGTTGCACAATTATCTCGAGGGCTCGTGACAGGTTTTGATGTTGCTTGGGACCCTCTCTGTCTTCTTTTGAGGAGGAGAGAGATAGCCCAGCTAAGGAAGCTTCTACATCCTCAACTTTCAGCTTTCAGCTTTGACCCAACTTTCCTTCCACAGGTAGAATCTTCTTTTAGTTCCTTTGTCTTGCTCTTCTATCATGGTCAAGTCTGTAGGTAGCCAAAGAGAAAATGTAGGACCCTCGGGGGTCGATGATAGTGAGTCCGGAGTTGGTCCCCAGCTCCGTTTCTTCATGAAAGATAACTACCTTCGAGAGTCCATTCCCAGATCCCCTTCCTTCAGAAATCCTACCTCTTTCTCCCTTCCTTCACAACATCTCGTCCTGTTGTCCTCTTGCTGTCTGGCCATATACGAAGACCACATGAAGGCCGGTCTTCAATTTCCTCTGCATCCCTTCTTCGTCAAGATCTTTTGCTTGTATCAGGTAGTACCGGTGCAGTTGACTCCAAACAGTATTCGAAACATCTATGGGTTCATGGTCCGGTGTCACATGGCTAATGTGAACCCCGAGACCAATCTGTTTACCACCCTCTTCGTGCTTAAGAGGGACTTCTACGGTCATGAATGGTAGGTAATTGGCCCTCGGCCTGGTCGCAAAATCATTAAGGATATGCCCAGTGCCATCCATAAGTGGAAACCTATCTTCACATTTGTGTTATCTATTGAACCATGGGATTTCAGTAGCAAGTGGAAGGAGCCACGTTTAGTCACCAATGATGGAAAAAAGGTCTTAGCGGCTGATCAGTCTGATTACAACTTGTTGACTGATTCGGAGGCTATTCCCATTCATAAATTGTTGGAGGCGAGGAATCTCCATCTTGCAGGGATCAGCGAGTTCCTTGTGTGAGGTATAAATAGAAAAATTTACACCTCTTTCTCTATATTCTTATTGTAGTTCAATTGGCTCAAAGGAGGTTTGTCTGTCGACAGGCGACGGGATGAAGCCTAACCTGAGTTGGCTCTGCCAATCTTCCAAGAAGAGGACCGCTCAGGCTCCTCCTTCGAGGTTAGCGGTTCGGAAGAGGGCTCGTCGAGATGGTCCTGAGGGGAGCAGGGGCACTTCATCCTCCCTGGGAACCTCTGGGGAGGATGCAACACAAATGATGGGGCCTCCACAGGGCCTCAGCTGGTCGAATCTCCACCGGTGGCCATCTCCCCAATCCATATAGGGGAGAGCCTATCCCTGGTGGTTGAAGTTCCTTTGTCTTGCCTTCCAGCAATGGATAGGGGCAAGGCAGTGCAAGTCGAAAGGGAGCCCACCCGGGAAACGTCTCTAGCTAGGAGTTGTCCCATGGGCTCTTCAGTGTTTTCCCCCATTGGGGTATAGTTGGTCCCCGCCATTGCCAGGCAAGCGATGAAGGCTACTTTGTTGCCTCATAATCTGGCGATTATCCGAAGTAGAAGCCTTGCCAAAATATCTAACTCTTCCTTTTCTTCTCTGCAATAGGTAAAGTCCTTGTTGTTTTTCTTTCTCTTTGTTCTCGCGTGGAGGATTGTTCGGCCTATAATTCTGCTTTGCCAATGCTGTTGGTCTATGACATCACTTTCATGGAGGAGGGCTTGGAAAATGTCGATAGCCTCATCCATGGCCTCATGGAGGAGCTCCACATGGCTCGGGCCGAAAAAGAGGTGGCTGAAGAGCTGAGACAGTCGATGGAGGATCGTCTTGCCCGAACGGATACCGAAGTTCGAAGCCTGAGGAGCGAGCTGAAGAGCGCCCACTTGACGATTGCTAAGCAAGGGACGGAGTTGAGGAAGAATAAGAACCATGTTGACTCCTTGGAGCAGTCCGCCAAGGAGGACCAAGAAAAGATGAGGGACCAAACCAAGGCGGCCGAGGAGGCAACCCATAGGGCTCAAAAGGTGGGCCTGGAGTCTGAAGTGGCCAGAAGGGAATCTGAAGTCCAGAAAGAGCTGGCGCATAGGGCTGTAGCAGATTTTAGGAGGTCCTCACAGTTCCAGGTGGAAATGAATGAGGCGACCTTATATAGTTACTGGCATGGCTTTAACGATGGACTTGCCAAGGTCAGTAAGGCCTTCCCTAACCTTGATCTTTCTGTTGTTCCTGCTTTCGACATTATGGAAGAAGGAGAGGAGGAGGTCGAGGCCACAGAGGAGGCCACAGAAAAAGTTGAGGAGATGTTGAGCCAAAGGGGGGAGATCCCAGTTGTGGTTGAGGACCTTGGTGTAATTTTGGCCCAGGTTGAAGAAGCTGAAGGGATGCCAAGCATGGGGGAAAAGGCTTGTGTCACCATCGAAGACTCAGGTGTGATTCCAGCCCCAGCCCAAAAGGGAGTTCAGGCTAAGGAGGGGGCCCAGGTTGAAGGCTCTCCGGACTCAACCCAAGTCGAGGAAGTTCTTTCTACGCAGATTGACAAGCTGCTCCAATCCCGCGGTGTAGGATCTCTTCCTTTTGATTCCTAGGGATTTGTATAACTTTAGGCATTGCGTCTCTTCTTTACTTTCTTCAGGAATGTAACTGGCAAACTCTCTTATTGAATTATCATGTAGCTTTCTCCTTCCTTGTATGTGGTGTTTCACTTTTTCGAATATGGCATAAGTAAGGTTGTTTGGTCGAATGGCTGAAGCCAAGGACCGTTTGGTTGGCAACTGGTGCTGAAGATGAATTCTATAATAAGACTAGAATGCCATTTCCAATGACTAACCATGATCGAGCCACATCGATGTCAGATAACCAATCTGTATATCCAGGAGTAAACACGACTGACAGGTGTTACATTCCTGTTGGCCATTGATTAAAGAATATTTAGCATGATTTTCGTTGCCTGCATTGAGTACATCGATATCCGAATGGTAGCATCCTCGTGTGCCCCAAGTGCTATCAAATCTTCCCTTTCCAAGAGGGGGCCTTTAATTCCGTATAATGAAGACCATTCTCAATTTAGGGCGCCGACAGTTGCAATCTCCAAGAGTAGTTATTAGCGATTGTATCATTCCCAGGTAGTCACTAGGGATTTCGAGGCATCGCTTTGACATTTGGCGCTCTTTGGTTCGCCTACGAACAGGCACAGAGCATGTCTCCCTGTGGTCATTCGTAGGCATAGGATCCCTTTAAATAGGACCCCGTCTCTCCGAGTTGAAGGTCATCATAATTTCAAACTCCTATTTTAGAAGCTTTCTTCCCTTCTCCGGCGTCTCATCGAAATGAAGTTCAGTGTTTCCGAGCTTCGAAGGGCGGTGAAGAGGAGAGCCATTGACAATGAAAAAAAGGGGGGCCCGAGGTTCCTCAGGTTAAGCAACGACGATGAGCCTATCGTTGATCGTTTGGAGGGAAAAATCCATGTCTTAGAGGCTCAGCTGGAGGAGGCCAGGACCAAGGTTGTGGCGGTCATCTTGGAGGCGGTGGAGGCCAAGAAGAAGGAGGTAGAAGCCATCTTGGACTTCAAGGCATCTTCTGCTTTCAAAGAGGAGGTCGCCGAGGTGGCTCTAGATTCTTACCACCAGGGGTTCCGGGAATGCAGGGGTAAGGCCTTCAAGTTTTATGACTTGAGGGCCTTGACAACATCAAACCCTCTGTTCCCTTCCCCGGACACGAATTCGATTCTGACTCCGAGAATGAGTCAGATTCTAGTCTGAACAGGAACCCCGGGCCCCCTCATCTTCCTTGCAAGACTCCCCCCATCGGCATGGGAAAGGACCGATGGGTGGTCGTTAGATGTGCTTTACCTGTTATCTGCAATGCTTCTTCTTCTCTCTCTTTTTTTTCTTTTTTTTTTTGTAAAAAATTTAGAAATGAAATGAAATGTTTCCACTTCTCTTACCTTCTCTTTTATCACATTATGATATGTTGAAGGTGTAGACTTCCCTGATTAGTTAGAATCGTAGGGTGGGGCATCTATGCCATTCTTGTGCATTTTTGTCATGATCAAGGCAGGCTGTTCAGGCCTCCCATGGTGCGTCTTCGGAATTCCTGTAGGGCAGGCTATAAAAACCATCCCTGCACCTTCCTTAGTATAAGGTAGGCTGATTAGGCCCATCCTGGCACATCTTCTGATTTTCCGTAGGGTAGGTTACATGAACCGTCCCTATGCCTTCTTTTGTGTAAGGTAGGCTGATTAGGCCCGTCTCGGCACATCTTCGGGTATACCATAGGGTAGGTTACTTGAACCGTCCCTATGCCTTTGATCTTCTTGGTGGCCCGATCGGGTCATCCGTTGTGCTCATTAGGCATACCGATAAGGTGAGCAGATCAGACTCTCCTTTGCAACATTGGTCGATTCCCTGGATCGCGCCATTCATGCTGCTGTTGTTTTGTTGACGCAACAGGCAGTTTTAGAGTTGGGCAAATTTGCACAAAAAATTTAGAGGTTAGTTTTATTGATAGTATCTGCAAAGGTTTTGTACATTCTATGGTCGGGAAAAATTTTCCCCTCTAAGATCTTGAGTCGATACATTCCTGGGCATATGACCTCTTCAAGCTGGAATGGACCTTCCCAGTTGGGAGAAAACTTGCCCTATTATGTTGGCTTGGATACCTCTGCCCTTCGCAGCACCATGTCCCTTGTGAGAAAGATTTGCTTTTTAACTCTGAAATTGTAATATTTGGTGACCTTTTGCTGGTACATCGCCATTATTATCCAGGACTGAAGCCTGGTGCTTGGTAGCAAATCTAGGTCAACTCTCCTATGATCGGAGTTTTCTGGCTCTTCATAGTTGTCAATCCTTAAAGACTGGAGGGAGACCTCGATAGGGAGAATGGCTTCGGTACCGTATGCCAGGTTGAACAGAGATTCGCCGGTGGCTTCCCTCGAGATAGTTCGGTATGTGTAGAGAATGGAGGTCAACTCTTCGGACCAAAGTCCTTTGGTGGCGTTCAGCCTTGTCTTCAGACTGTGGAGAATGGTCCGATTAGTTACTTCAGCCTCTCCGTTGGACTGTGGGTGGGCAACGGAGGTCAGCCTGTGCTGCACATGGTATCGAGCACAGAAGTTTTTGAACTTCAGGTTTTTGAACTATCCCCCGTTGTTAGTAATTATTGTATGTGGAATCCCAAACCAGAATATGATAGAGTTTTTAACAAAATTCTCGACCTTGCCCTCTATGACTTGAGCCAGTGGTTCGGCTTTGACCCATTTTGTAAAGTAATCAATCACCACAGGGAGGAATTTCTCTACCCAGAGGCAGGCGAAAATGGGCCAAGAATATCCATTCCTCACTGAGCAAAAGGCCAGGGGGCTGTCAGCTGGGTAAAATGGCTCGCTAGTTGTCTCTAAATGTTGGCATATCTTTGGCATTGATCACATCTTCACACAAAGTCAGCCGAGTCCTTTTGGATGGAGGGCCAATAGTATTCTTGGCATATAATTTTATATGCCAAGGACCGGCCTCCAAGTGGTCACTGCATATGCCTTCATGGACTTCACTCAAGGCATAGTCAGCATCCATCGGTCCCAAGCATTTCAGTAGGGGCTGAGAAAATGATCTTTTATAGAGAGTTCCATCTAGGATGACATATTGAGATGCCATCCAATAGATCCTCTTTGCCTCTGCCTTGTCTTCTGGTAGCACACCCTCGTTCAAGAACATAATGACGGGATCCATCCAACTTGGCTCGATCTCAATTTGGTGCACTTCTGCAGCTTCTTCCGCTATACTTGGGGCTTCAAGGTGCTCGACGAAGGTGCATCCGAGAGATTCTAAGGTCATAGTAGCAAGTCGAGATAACGCATCCGCCTAAGAGTTCTCTGACCGAGGGACATGAATGATCTCGAAATATTCTAGTGAGAAGATAAAATTTGTACCTTCTCCAGGTACTGCACCATGATGGGATCCCTTGCCTCATTTTCTCCTTTAACTTGATTTATGACAAACATGGAGTCAGAAAAAGCCTGGAGTTTCTAGACTCCCAAACTCTGGTGATCCGAAGTCCTACAAGCAGGGCTTCATATTTGGCTTGGTTATTTGAGGTATGGAAGGAGAAATGGAGGGCGTACTCTACTGTATGGCTATCGAGTTCAACCAATATGAGACAGGCCCCGCACCTAGCAGAATTGGAGGCTCCGTCCACATGAATCACCCAAACGGACTTCGTATCCATCAAATTTCCCTCTTCTACTGAAGGCACTTCATCCTCGGACTTCCAGGTGCACTTAGCCAAAGAATCCAAAAGTACCTGGGCCTTCATGGCTGATCGGGGCTGAAAACTAATGTCGAACTCGCTTAGTTTCATAGCCCACTTGGCCATCCTCCCTGAAGTATCAGGGCATCGGAGAACGTCCTTCAGGGGCTGATCGATCAATACCATAATGGCATGGGCGTGGAAATAAGGTCATAGTCGCTTTGCCACAATTATCAGAGAGTAAATTAGCTTCTGCATTTTCGAATATATGGTTTCGGCATCATGTAGAACTTTGCTGATGTAGTAGATTGGCTTGTGAGAGCCGTCTTCTTCACTTCGGACGAGGACTAAACTAACCGCTTCATCCAAAGTGGAAAGGTATAAGTAAAGTACCTCACCTTCCTGAGGTTTAGAAAGTAGAGGGGGGGCCTCCAAATACTTCTTCAGCTCTTTGAAAGTAGCACGGTAGTCTTCGGTCCATTCAAAGTTACGAGACTACCGAAGTACCTTGAAGAATGGGAGGCATTTCTTGGCTGATCGGGAGATAAACCTGCTTAAAGAGGTGATCCTCCCTGTTAGCTGTTGGACTTCCTTCTTGCAGGATGGATGTCTCATATCTCTAAGGGCCTGAATCTTCTCAGGGTTGGCTTCAATCCCTCGCTTAGTGACAAGGAGACCCAGAAATTTGCTAGAAGTGACTCCAAAGGTACATTTTATCGGGTTTAGCTTCATTCAATGGCATCATAGGGTGCTAAAAGATTCCTCCAAGTCCAGTATGTG
This sequence comes from Areca catechu, assembly GCA_021397845.1. NCBI lineage: Eukaryota > Viridiplantae > Streptophyta > Magnoliopsida > Arecales > Arecaceae > Areca > Areca catechu. The sequence continues at coordinate 137,733,963 of CM038052.1, read as the reverse complement.
ATCATTTTTAATGAGGCTCTTGACGATCATGTCGTCAACGTAGGCCTCCATATTCCTTCCCAACTATTCTTCGAACACCTTGTTGATTAGCCTCTGAAATGTCGCTCCGGCATTCTTGAGGCCAAATGGCATCATCTTGTAGCAATACAGGCCTTTGTCAGTGACGAAGGCCATCTTCTCCTCATCTTGAGGATCCATTCGGATCTGATTGTAGCCAGAGAAAGCATCCATGAAACTTAGCAGTTGGTGACCGGCTATAGCATCGACTAGTTGGTCGATCTTGGGAGAGGAAAGGTGTCCTTTGGGCAAGCTTTATTGAGGTCTATGTAGTCGATACAGATCTTCCACTTACCAGTAACTTTTTTCACCATTACCACATTAGCCAACCACTTGGGGTAATGGGCTTCTCGATTGAACCAGCTTTAAGGAGCTGTTTACTTCCTCATCTATCACTTTTATCTATCAGGGGTAAAGCTACTCCTGGCTTGCACCCAGGAGTAACTTCCAGTCGATGAGTGATCACCTCGATGGGAATCCCTGGCATGTCCGAAGTCGACCAGGCAAAGATATCAGTATTGTTCCTAAGGAAACAATTAGCTCCGTTCTGGACTTTTCATCAAGCATGCTCCCAATCTGCACAACTTTGATGGGGTCCTCTTTAGTTAAGGACACTGAGATGCTTCTCTCCAGGGGTTTGCCAGAATCTGCGGCTGGGTCCCTTGGGTCTAACTGATCCAAGGTTGCAGGGTTACTGGAGTGCTTATCTTGAATCATCAGGCACTGTCGTGCCACTCTCTGATCTCCCCTAACTTCTTCGACACCATTCCTGGTGGGAAGCATACCAGGAGATAAAAGGATGACACTACAGTCAAAAATTTGTTCAAGGCGGGCCATTCCAAAATGATGTTGTAGGTTGAAGGGGTTCGGACCACTGTGAAATTGATAGGTAGTGTCTTTTGTCGCGGTTCAGTCCCGAGGGTTACAGGTAAGACTATTTCTCCCTCAGCGTCAACCTGATTATCCCCGAAACCAGTAAGCGGTATGGGGGGTCTCCATAATTTGTGTCTTGGCAAACACATTTTAGAGAATGCATCGTAGATCAAGATATTGGTTGAACTTCTATTATCAACTAAAATCTATTGTACATCGTAGTTGGCCACAACGATCGAGATTACTATAGGATTGTCATGCGGAAGCCAAACTCCTGCAAGGTCATTATCCGAAAAGAGGATAGCATTGTTGTCCTTGAGCCACTTTGGGCCATCGTCTTCATCTTTTCTCCAGTTGATAGGTTGGTGTATCATCCCTACACCTCCATTGGTGGGCCTTTGATTTGGTAGCTCGGCCTCTTGAGGAAATGGCTGGGGTACAGTAGCTTATGATCGAGATCCTTGATGACCAAGGTACTGCCCCAAATACCTTCTTTTGATGAGATTCTGTATCGCATCCCTCGGTTGGATGCATTATTCACTGTTGTGGCCATGGTCCCTGTGGAATCGGCAATATTTATTCCTATTCCTTGTAGAAGATGGTGCCTTCATGGGATGTGGCCGCAGGAGATAGCCTTCTTTCTTTATCTTCATAAGAATCTTTTCACGAGGGAGGTTGAGGGGGGTGTAGGAGTTTAATCTCCAGCCTGATGTTCGGGGCCTGGGAGGACTCCTTCTGTGGTCAACATACTTATTGTTGTTGGAAGTTTGGGGACCTTGTCCCCGATTACTTTTCTTTTTCGAAGGGGGCTTCCCTTCGATCAATCGTTGATTCGCCGCCTACTCTTCAGCATCGGTGTATTTCTGAGCCCTTGAAAGTCTCTCAGCGTAGTTTTAGGGAACTTCTTATCCAGGAAAAAGGTGAGCCTGGATGTGCGAAGCCCCTTCTTCAGCGCAGATATGGCCACATGCTCGTTGAGATCCGGGATCTCGAGTGTGGCCACATTAAACCTGGAGATATAGTCTTGCAAGCTTTCTCCTTCATTCTGATGAAAGAGAAACAATGTGTACGTATTCCTAGAGGTCTTGCAGCAAGTCCTATAATGCAAGACAAACAATTTCTCTAACTCAAAAAAAGAATCGATGATATCTGGATGTATGCTCGAGTACCACATCCGAGCAGCTTTCTTCAAGGTGGCTGGGAACGCGAGGTAGTACATCGCGTCAGAGGCTCCTTGGATCATCATATGGGCCTTGAAGCTACTCAAATTATCATAAGGATCGGATGTGCCATCGTAGTATTCCATCTGGGGGATCCTAAAATGCCGAGGAATGATCTCGGTCATGATACGGTCAGTGTAGGGACGGCACAGATCACATATTGCTGCATCATTGTGACCCTGTTGCCCGGATCCTTGACATTTTTGATTCGATGCTTTAATCATCATAATCGGGAAGGGCTTGCTTTGGCATCTCCTATATAGGAGTAGAGTTTTTAGAAGAGGGTGGAGAGATTTGCCTAGGCCTTTTCCCTTTCTGTGGGGAATCAGTTGGCCTAGGCATTCTCGAACTTCGACCTTCAGGTGAGGTCGAGGATGATAGGAATGGTATGCAGATCTCTCTCGAGAGGCTCTCTTCCTCCGGGATCGCGAGCTATGTCCGGAGGTAGCCATTGGATTTCCCACCGGGAGGCTCTGTTCTAGAAGACCTGAACGATAGCCATGAGGTTAGTGACCTGGTTCAAGATGGCTTTGAATTGTTGCTATGCCACTACAATGGTGGGATGTGGAATGTCGTTCTCCGCCGGGGGTGCATCCCCATGGGATGGAGCGTGACTTCGACTCGTGGAGGCAATCTGAATCTTTCCTTTGCCATCGGGAGTTTCTTACTTCCTTTTTGTCAAGGAGGGGAGCTTAACATGACACGCCCCCTTTCTAGCATGCCAATCTATTGGCGTGAAATCCTTTTTCGACTGGATGGAGCTTTGGTTCGCAGGGGCCACTCCCGGTTCACCTGCAAAATAAATCCCTGGCTAGAGTTGCTCCGACGGGGGACACTCCGATGCCTAAGTCAGAGGCAGGCTCAGCCATAGAATGGCGAAGAGAATTTGATGGAGAGAAAAAGGACTCTCTGATTTTTTAGAGTATCTTGTGCCTTACCTCAAGCTTTCCTTCTTACCGTTATTTATAAGGAGCCGTCGGCCAGCGGTTCCGTCCTCCCCTAGCGGTTACGATGGGGATCAAATCCTTCCCATAATCCGCAATCATGGATTGTTGTAGAATGGTTTCGGCCAGACTGGAGGCGTTGCAGCTGGAGTTGCGCACCGTGATTGTGTCCCGAAGATAGTCGATAGTAACCGTTGCTTATTGTGCTTGCAAAGATTTGAGATAGATCATGGGTCTGTCTTCAGACTTCTCTTTTTAGGGAGATTTCCATAATCATATCGAAAATATCTTCATCCTTGGATCATCTCGAGACAGATCGGAGATCCTGTTTCAACATAGATCGAGGACTTGATCTTTGTCATGGGCTAGAGACCGTGTCTTGTCACGAACCGAAGACCGTGTCTTCGGGAGTTAGTGGGGGTCGTTCCTCAGATTAGGCTGAGGGTCTTGTCTTCGGGGGCCGATGGACTCGGTCTTCGATGAAGGCTGAAGATGTAATCCGAAGGCCTGGCCTTCGGATGCTATAGGTTCGTGAGGAGCTTCAGCTTGCAGGTTGCTTAGTTTTTTTCGAATACTTGGGTCTGAAGTTGGTGGTTCAGATGAAATGTATTCAGCCGGTCCGAACTGACTACCAGCTCATGCTTGGACCAACAAATCCCAACACCTCCGATTGTGCCACGTATAAGTGGCATCGATCGTGGGTACGAAGTCCTAAGGGACCTAGCCGATTCGATGGGGGAAAAACTAACATAACAGTCAAGATCCGTGAGAAGACAATTAATGGCTAGGACAAGGTTTCTATGAGATTTTGGATGGCTATGATGACACCACGCCACCTGATCCTTGTTGAAAACAAAAAGTCTATTGAAAAACTCATAATGAAAAAGATAGGCATCACTCTCCTGCCTGCTCTACTTTTTCAAGGACCAATAAAAATTTGACACTTGTCCAAGACACAACACGATTCTCAAAATAGAAAGCAGCTATTGTGATCAGCTGGATCAAATATTTGCCATCATCAACTATCTTTTCTTCCACCAAAAGATGACAAAATATTAATACACCCATTTTTTAAAGCTAAAAATTGCTATGAAATGGGGGTGGGGGGCAACTGTTGAGATAAATAGGTTGAAAAGGATAATTGCTGGTTTAAAGATCCAATTGATCCTATCCTAACCAGTTGATTAGATGGATTGACACATAGACACACCCGACCTCCGATGGAGAATATATCAACACTATGCTTCAACCAGCCATGACGTACAACTTGAGATCAGACTTCAGTAGATGGCCGATCTACCATGTATGCTCTGAAGTAAACCGCTTCGAAGTAACTGGTCAACTCATAACATATGCTCCGAAGCCAATAGCTCTGAAGTAAATGGCCGATCCACACAACTTTATGGTGAATGGCTGATCTACAACTAATAAAATAACTATCGGCCAACTCTAAAGAGAATGATCGATCTACTTCAAGTTAAAGCCATCAAGAACGGACTTGGTTGTTATAACCAATTACAAGATTGATAACTACGGTCTCGGTAAGACCAAAGTAACTGACCTTCGACAGTAACCACAATCAGTTGAAAGGAAGTTAGATCGACTAACTTCCTTAACAGAAATTAAAAAGGCTTAAATACTTTGTTGTTACGCAACACCTATAAAAAATAGAAAGATGGGACATCCGAGGTAAGCTATTCTAGGCCATGCAAGTCTGAGCCCAGTCCATGACTGGCTCGTACTATGTATACCTGACTCTCTACTCATTCCATCTCACTTTCTTTCTTTGAGCTCTCCATTCTGTGGCCTGAACCCTACTGACTTAAGCATCGGAGTGTTCCCCATCGGAGAAAATCTAATAGGTATATTTTGTAGGAATCCCAAAAGGTGAACTGGTGACCAAGGCACTCCATCCGGTCCGCAGGGATCAACATCAACATAAATTGTAGCAAAATAGAAAGTCTATCAATATTTATTTCTTTGGTACCTGTCACATATGATTTTGTTCCGCGACATACTAGTGTCAAAGCTTCCTTATTGTTATTCTAGTGTCGAGTCAGTGACTCGTCCCTTGACGTGTTGGCACCCTGGACTTCAAGGAATTCGCTACGCAGAAGTTCCTTGTCCAAAAGCGGACCACAATTATACCACTATTATTTTTTTTACTGTACAGGATTGTAGAAACTTTTTTCAAACCAAAGATTCTGGAAGTTGTGGGTGGGATATAACGAGCATGGTTAAGATTCTGTCTCTCCCTCTTTATATATATAATGTAGCCTCAGCAGGTCTACTCAGCCCTGACATTTTTCTCTGCACCAGTGGTGTCAAGGATAGGGTCACACTGCTCTAGGACCTGACCAGCATTGGAAATGGCTGAGAGGCATCTTTGGAGAGCCATGTCAGATGATTTATCCTACCTCTGCAAAAGTTTTTATGGAACACCCAAGAAGTTAGGGCACAAACTACATGCCTATATCTTTATCGATTGGATTGCATCATGCATGAGGAAGTTACCACTTATGTACCAAGCTCTCACTTGGGGCCATCATTTATGCCTTTTACTTCGAGTCATATGTGACCAAGGCCTTCACCCAAGCCACACATCTCACTACCAAACTCGAAACGAGTGAAGCCAGCCATATGCACAAATCTGCATCCTGATCCAAAAGTGTCAACACCCATCATCCAAACCACCTAGTGCTCCCACTTAGGTTGCAAGCTCTCGCTAACAAGCTCATCTTGTTACAATGCACCAGTGGCCGACTATCTATGAGAGCATCTAGGCAACCACCGCTCCTTGACCCAAGGGCTGTCATAGCCAAGTAGAGACTCTTGGTTGAGCAACTAGGCTAAGTATCATTGGCCGAATAACAATGATCGGGTAACATTGGCTAAGTAACCATGGTTGAGTACTTGTGGTTAGGAACCATGGCCGAATATGAGTTCCATCTTGGCCAAGTATGAGTAGCTGAGACCGAAAAAGAGTACCTGCAACCAAGTACCCGAGGCCAAGTAAGAGTACCAATGGTCAAGTACGGTACCACTTGGCCAAGTAACTTTGGCCGAGTAAGTGACAGAAGCAAACAACCTCCAACTATCCGAGTTGAAGATCGTGGCAGATAAGATCAATACAACGACCACTATTCCAATGGAAAAGATATGGAAGACAAGATCTTAACATCCTATTAGAGTCTATTATAAATATCAGAGGATGCTACCTCCCAAGCAATATCTAATTACTTCGCATAACTTTACAAATTGGTAAGAAGGGATCCCGACAAATACATTGGCTACAACCTACTACACACTCATTCTAGCATCTCTCTCACCATCTCTTCCTCAGCTTTGACTATTGCCCAAATCCTTACACTGATTTCAGCATCGAAGGATCCCTCATTAATAACCACTGATTAAGGGGGACTATTATTACAGGTCTCCACCTGAGAGAAATGTCTAGGACCAAGACTTCATCCCACTAGAGAAGGTAGCGGGATTGATCAACACCATCATAGTTCCAGAGGTGGGTGATTTGTCAGCAACAAATTGGCGTGCTAAGTAGGGAAAAGAAAATTCAATAGCTGAGAAGATCTGGTAAGGAACATTTATTTACGATCACTCTTATACTTACACGATCAACACTTAGTTCTTATCTTCGACTATTATTGTCCATTTCATTTTCCTTACTGAAGAGGGTTCTCCCAGAAACTCCAGTCCAAAGATTGTTCCAACAGATCCCTACAGTGGAGCAACTAGGAGTAACCCTCTATCCTCACTGGAAAAGATCGAAAGAGCCTCAGGCACTGCCATAACCGGAAGATGATTTGTCTATAACAATATATATATATATATTGTTGCCCAGGTGGCTTCCCAAGAGGGGGATGAATTGGGATTAATAAACTTTTGCAAGTATGTGCTCTTTAAAACACTTTTGGTGTTGTGGTGCAAAATGCAATGCGGAAGTAATTAAGTAAAAGTAATAAACCAAGAACACAATCACAAACACAAGAGGTTTAGAGTGGTTCAGAGCAACCGGCTCTTACATCCACTACCCAAGCACCACTTGGGATTTTCACTATATCCCCCAACCAGAATACAGTCAGATTGTTTTACCAGGCTTACAATCCAAACCTATATACTTTGGTTTTACCGGGATCACCAAAGAAACCCTAACTCCCTTTGGTTTTAAATGGGATCACCAAAGAAAACCCAACACTTGGTTTTATACCGGGATTACCAAGAACCAAACTTAGATTTTATAAGGTTCACCTAAAAATATTCAACCCTCTCTTAAGACACAGCCCCTTGCTGTTCTTAAAGAGTAAACAAAGATAAAGAAATGATAAACAAGCAACTACAACAAACCAATTTTGTTTAGGTGTTGCTGATGTAGACCAAGATGAAGTCAAGCCTTGAATGCTCTTCAAAGCTCTTCAAACTACTTCTATCCTTCTTCAATGAGTGGATTCAATGATGGAGTAGAGTTGTGAAGCTTTGAATCCAACTTGAATGCTCTTTGAGGTAGGTAGTTGAATGGCTTGAAAGCTTTTTGATTTCTCAAGATAATTCCATAATAAAGCTCTAATAATTGTTTAATCCTTCAAAAACAATCCCTTTTAGAGTTTTCCAAGAGATATGGCCATTGTAGGGCCTTGGAATTCATGAAATAGATATTGGAGATGAATTAGAGTTCAAATTTCAACTTCAGCAACTAGCCGTTGGAGTGCAAAAAATGACTCTACGGGTCGGCTCGAGTTCCAGGAGTCAGCTCGAAGTCTAAGATAACCCAAAATGAAAATCTGTAGGAGCCGGCTCTTAAGGCTGGAGTTTGCTCTTGCTTTCAGTCAATTCAAATCATGAATACCTAGAGTCAGCTCTTTAGTGTAGAGTCGGCTCGAGTTCTCGACCTTCAAAATGCATAACTCTGGACGAGTCGGCTCTTGATACTGAAACACTGAAACTTTCTCCATGCCATGCCACCACGAGTCAACTCTTGATCAAGAGTCATCTCTTGCAAATCTTCAAAAAATGCTTCAAGCTTCTCCAAAAATCTTCAACATTGAACAACTAGAAGCTAATCTACATACTTTATAATTTTGCAATTTTCAGCCCATTTTACAAGATTACAAAATTGATAAACCTAGGGCTTTTACAAGTTCAAGTCTATGAAACTTTATACACAATTGAATTACCTTCCAATCAGTTTGAAAACCATTTTAAACTAAAGGTAATCAATTTCCTGCAACACTTCTTAAACAATTGAAAGGAATTAGTATCAAATTTATGTTCTAATGTTTTGTGATCATCAAAATCATTCCAGGGGTCAACAATCTCCCCTTTTTGATGATGACAAAACATTGGGCATGATTAAAATTTAAAATACTTTACATTATCATATATTCATATTTATCAAAAGATATTAAACAAGATGTGTATCACACAGATTAAGTATCAATGTATCAACACAGTGTGCCATAATGTATCATATGTATCAAGTGTATCGAAACATAATGTATTGATACATGATGTATCAAGAATATCATTTATAATGTGTATCGAAACATATAAAATTATCGAATATTTTGAGCAAGAAACTTAACAAAACTCCCCCTTACTATGGTAAAAGTATTTCATCAAGTTTCAAAAAATCAATCATTCATATTTTCATAACAATCAACATCCATATAGCTCTTTATGCACAATTTTTAAGCAATTTCTAAAATAACATAGCCGTTTCAAATTTTGATATAAATTTATAACTTGAACATGCATATTATAGCATATTATAGCTTTTTCATGCAAACAGTCTCCATTCTCTGCCTTTTTGTCATCAATAAAAGGCATATGAAGAATGGACATTCATTTATAACATTAATTCAATCATAATAAGAATGGACATGTATCATAAAAAGTGATGTATATATATAAAGCAAGTCAGTATATAGCATATGTGATACTTTACAGATGTGCCACGGCACGACAAAATAGTATCACACTAACCAAAATACAACAAGATAGAGTCCGAAAACATTAGGATAAAAAGCTTAAACATTAAAATGATGGGCTGGGATCATCACTATCAGGTTCTTTGATGGGGGACTAATATGCATGCAATTTTTTTTTATATTTTATATGTGGGTTAAGTAATTAATTACTGAATTTTAGATTAAAATAAGTTGTAGGGAATTTTATATGAATTTTAGAAGATCAGCATGCAGATTAGGACCAAGAAAAGTAGAAAAGAAGGATCGCCGGGGCTGAGAAGCCTCGGTTAGGGCAAGTTCTCCTATAATAAAACTACTGGAGGTAGAGGGGGTGTACCTGACAATGTCTATGAAGATCACAGCAAGGGGTCTCTCGTTCCTCGATGGATGCGGCTTGAAAAACCAAGCCAAAGACCCGCGGATACCCGGATTTCTGCTCGGTGATCCGATTGAGGCTTGGCTGGAGTCGTTGGATTCGTAGGAACTCGGGGACCTGCAAACGACCTGTCAGGTATTAGAAAACTCACAAAGAAACAAGAAAAACAAAGAAAAAACAGCAAGGAAAGGCTTCTTTTGGAGTGGGTGTCCAGGGATCTGAGAGGCTTGTTGGCAGCAGGAAGATGATTGCAGCACTGGAAAGAAAAACTCTCACAAACCCCTTTATCCACACAGCAGGGTATCACACAACTCAATAGAACAACTCAAGGTTTTAATTAATATCAAAAATTAGGTTTCATACAAGAGGCTAGGGTCCCTTAAATAGACCCTTAAACTTGGGCTCCAAGTAACGGTACATTAGTCTTTACATAAGAATCCTTTTCCCTCTCAAACCCTAGCTAGAAAATAAGGAAACATTAGGTAGAAAAAATCCCTAAAAATTCTCTTGACTTGGCCAACACTCCAAGGATGCCTAGGGGGGCATGTTGGACTTCTAGGAGCCATAAAAGGCTGGCCCAAAGGGGCTCGGGTGCATGGGTTTGGGCCTTTGGAAGCTGGGGTGGCCTGGTAGCCAGGTAGCAGGAATATTCCTTGGTATCTTGCTTTTTAGGGGCTTGGGCTTGGAACCTGGGCTTGATTTCTTTGGGCTAGGATGTAGATGGACCTCTGGAATCATGGATTCCCTTATCTATGAATATACTTTGGCATCTGGAAGGGAATCTGGGCATCTGGAGGGCATCTGCAAGAAATCAGGGTTTTCTGAATTTTTCTCTGGGGTCTTCAAATCTTCAAGCTGGGTTGGACTTGGGCTATACTTCCATGTCTTCAATCTAGTTGGACTTGGTCTTCACTTGTATGATATAGTCTTGAGTCTTCAGTATGCTTGGACAGGACTTAAAAAAAAAAAATTAGCTCAACATGAGCTGACTAGAATTGGACTGAACTAGCTCAACATAAGCTGACTAGTACAGAACTGAAATAACAACTCAAAAGACTCAAACAACAACTAAAAAAGGACTCAAATGGGATAAGCCCTTATTACATATGGACTCATAAATTATTGATCAATTCACAGAGGGTTGAAAAGCCTCTGTCTTATTCTGGTGCCTTTGGTGTCCCCACCAATTCTCCGGGATGGGAGGAACTCAACCCTGTCGAGTGAAGGTCAGACTGGCTCACATATCTCTCGAGAAGGTCTGGTTTGAGGCATTGCAAGTCCTCTCGAGAAATCCATGAATCGTCCGACTCTGGCCGGCCTTGCCATCGGACCAGGAAGCATTGATAGTCACGGCCCCTGGTCGTGATGGCTTGATCGTCTAGGATACGCTCGATCCATTCTCCTCTCTCAGGCCAATTTGTTAGTGGACACTCTGGGTTAGGGTCACTCACAATGAAAAGGAATAGGTCCAAAGGCCTTACTAGGTATCGCTGCCGGTTCCCTATACTCAACCAGGTCAGTAATATTGAAGGTAGAACTAATGCCCAAATCCAAAGGCAAGTCTAAGACCTAGGCATTTGACCCAACCTTCTCTATCACTTTAAAAGGTCCGGCTCTGCGAGCATGAAGCTTCTTTTAGTCCTAATCCTAACCAAGATATAATCCACTACATCAAATTCTTTGATCCATCTTCGGGAATTAGCCAGTTTGTTTAAAATTAGTGTAGGTGGTGAACATGCTGGGCACATGCAGAATCCTAATAAATGATTCAAAGGACTTATACTAACACCTAATAGACTCAACTTTGCATTCCTATCGAAGGAAACTTATTAGACTTTTATGGGCCTAAACCTAAGAGACTATAGACTCTCTAGGTCTGACCGTAGTGTGGTGTGCACAAGAGTATTTACAATGGACTCCAAGCAAATGCCAAAGGGTATGCCAAAAGTATAATGCAAACCTAACATGCATAATGAATGCATGCAGTACGCTAATTTCAACTAAATGCAACCTAATGATCCTAGAAATGTTGGAGATGTCTGGAAAGGGCAGAAAATAAGAAGTGGGTTTAGAATTAGTTTGGTAGGGTAGAGAAAAAGGTTCATGGTTAGTTGGATAAAGTAGGATAAAAGACGGGGTGTCAGGAACTAATCCTATACTAATGAGGTTAACCTTACGAGGCTGAGCTATATCTATAGGGTTTGCATAATGGAAGGATGGGTCGCCAATTTCGGGGAAGAGGTCCTTAATGGGAACTATAGGAGGGGACTCATCTTGAAGGTATTGATTCATAGAGATAAGGTCCTTAATAAATTCTTCTGGTTCTTGTATTTTTTGACTAGACTCTATAATTTGGCTCTCCTCTATGGTTTCCTCAGGTAAGGCTCTAGCAGCAGTACCTAGGTTCTCTTCCTCTATTTGTTCTTCCATTATAGCTTTAGGTGGATGTGGTCAAGGTCAACTAGCTCTGGGTTGGTTTTTACCTGGGTATCTACTGGGCCAGCTAATTCTAGGTCTACTAAAGGTGTCTCCTCTTCTCCTTCATACTCATCCACTAGGCTCGCATCAGCTTCATACACTTCCGCATTAATGTAAGCCTTGTCAATCTCAGGAATGGTTGGAGAAGGTCGGCTAGGGAAAAATTGGCTAGGTCCTGGTTTCTGATTATGGACACTAATCCTAGTAGGTTCAGGTTGCCTAAGGGGTAGTGGCTCACTACTGGGTTCATATTTAGTTACTAATCCTATGGGGTTCAAGTTGACTAAGGGAAACCTGACTAGTACTAGATTGATACTAGGGGTTATGGGTTCTCTAGGATCATAGGACAAGGGTGCAGATCTATGGGTCATGGGATTAGAGGATCTGGGGTCATAGGATTTGGGTCAGCTCCATGGTCAGGTTCTATGGATGGATCATGGTATGGGGTCCTCCTAAGGTTGGGCTCCCTATATGGGTCAGGATATTGGTTCTCCTAGGTTGGACTCCCTATATGGGTCAGAATATGGGTTTCTCCTAGGGTTGGGCTCTCTATATGGGTCAGAGTATTGGGTTCTCCTAGGATTGGACTCCCTATATGGGTCAGAGTATTGGGTTCTCTAGGATTGGACTCCCTAATGGGTCAGAGTATTGGGTTTCCTGGGTTCAGTATCATATAAGGGTCATGGTAAGGGGTTCTTCTAGGTTCAGTATTATTGTATGGGTCAGGCTGAGGGCTCTCCTAGGTTCAACCTCTCAATATGGATCAGGGTTTGGGGTCCTCCTAGGTTGAGGATTATAGTACGGGTCAGGATGAGGGGACCAGGATCTGGATCAAACTGTGACCCATGGGTTCCTTCTATGTTCCCTACATGGCCTTCTAACTGGCCAACCTATCGGCAAGATGGTCAATTCTATTGTTGGCTTGGGTACTATACTGAGTTAACTGGGTAGTCAATTGGGCCATGGATTGGGTTAGATGCTCAGTAAGTGCTTTTATTTGGGCTTGCAAATTTTTCATGAGTTCAGACATTTGTGAAGGAGGTAGGTGATATGAAACCCTGATCTAGTGCTCATGCAAGACTTGTCAGACTGACTACAGCTGACTAGATCTAGAGTCTAAACTAGATGCTCAATCAGGGTGGCAAACTAGCCTATAGTAACGCTGTACTCAGCCAAGCAGGTGTAAGGAGAGTGTTAGGTCCCTGATTGCCAATCCTAGACACCAATCAGAGATTGGCCAGGTAAGTGGACCAGCACACAAGCCCTTTGGGATTGAATCCCTGAACCACCATTCTAGGCACTGAGCACAAGGCACACATAGGTTAACTTGACACAGTGATCTAACACTAGCCGGACCCGACCAGTTGTTGTCCCTAGCCCACTAGGGCAAATTAAGTCTAGTTAATTTTATGTTAAGGCTTGGAACCGAATGCAAGGGATGTGGTTTTGGGCTAAGGAGAGGTGATCAAATCCTTCCCCCATCTGATATAGTAAGAGTGCCCTTAAAAGTAAATTATGCAATGATGGCAGGCAGATGAGGATGCAAATTAGGGTTTAGTTGTTTTTGGTATTTTTGGAGAATATGTTTTTTTTTTTTGGTATTTTTTTAAATAGAAGAAACTTTCAAATCATGGCATAATATGCTGAAAATATACTAAAATTAAATGATATGCAAAAGATGCTAAACAAAACCCTAAAACTTCCAAACTTGTCTTGCTGAAAAAATAGAGCCGAAATTTTGCAGGCTATATTTCAGCTTGCAGAAAATTCACAGGCCATAATAAAATCTGAAAAACTCTCAAAATTACTGTGAGTTATTATGAATCTAGAAAAATAAATTTCATATTTTTTGAGTTTTTATAAGGGAAAATAATTAAAATAACAGAGTATATACGGACTGAGAAATTGTAGAAAACAAGCCCTAATCTAAGCTCTGATACCAAATGATGGGGGACTAATATGCATGTAATTTTTTTTTATATTTTATATGTGGGGTTAAGTGATTAATTATCAATTTTAGATTAAAATAAGTTGTAGGAATTTTTATGAATTTTAGAAGATCAGCATGCAGATTAGGACCTAGAAAAGTAAAAAGAAGGATCGCCGAGGCTAAGAAGCCTCGGTTAGGGCAAGTTCTCCTATAATAAAACTACTAGAGGTAGAGGGGGGTGTACTTGAAAATGTCTATGAAGATCACAGCAAGGGGTCTCTCATTCCTCGATGGATGCGGCCTGGAAAACCGAGCTAAAGACCCGCGGATACCTGGCTTTCTGCTCGGTGATCCGATTGAGGCTTGGCTGGAGTCGTGGATTCGTAGGAACTCGGAGACCTGCAAACGACCTGTCAGGGGTTAGAAAAATCACAAAGAAACAAGAAAACAAAGGGAAACAACAAGGAAAGCTTCTTTTGGAGTGGGCGTCCAGGGATCTGAGAGGCTGTTGGCAGGGAAGATGATGCAGCACTGGAAAGAAAAACTCTCACAAACCCCTTTATCCACACAGCAGGGGTATCACACAACTCAATAGAAGAACTCAAGGTTTTAATTCATATCAAAAATTAGGTTTCATACAAGAGGCTAGGGTCCCTTAAATAGACCCTTAACCTTGGGCTCCAAGTAAGGTACATTAGTCTTTACATAAGAATCATTTTCCCTCTCAAACCCTAGCTAGAAAATAAGGAAACATTAGGTAGAAAAAATCCCTAAAAATTCTCTTGACTTGGCCAACACTCCAAGGATGCCTAGGGGGGCGTGTTGGACTTCTAGAACCAGTAAAAGGCCGGCCCAAAGGGGCTCGGGTGCATGGGTTTGGGCCTTTGGAAGCTGGGATGGCCTGGTAGCCAAGTAGCAGGAATATTCCCTGGTATCTTGCTTTTTAGGGGCTTGGGCTAGGCACCTGGGCTTGATTTCTTTGGGCTAGGATGTAGATGGACCTCTGGAATCATGGATGCCCTTATCTATGAATATACTTTGGCATTTGGAAGGGAATCTGGGCATTGGAGGGCATCTACAAGAAATCAGGGTTTTCTGAATTTCCTCCTGGGGTCTTCAAATCTTCAAGCTGGGTTGGACTTGGGCTATACTTCCATGTCTTCAATCTAGTGGACTTGGTCTTCACTTGTATGATATAGTCTTGAGTCTTCAATATTCTTGGACAGGACTCAAAAAATAAAATTAGCTCAACATGAGCTGACTAGCATTGGACTGAATAGCTCAAACATAAGTGACTAGTACAGAACTGAAATAACAACTCAAAAGACTCAAAAAAACTAAAAAAGGACTCAGATGGGCTAAGCCCTTATTACAGATGACTCATAAATTATTGATCAATTCACAGAGGGTTGAAAAGCCTTTGCTTATTCTGGTGCCTTTGGTCCCCACCATTCTTCCTCGTTAAAGGAGGAACCAACTTCTAAGATTCTTGGACTAGGTTTGAACTTAGGGAACCTAGGTCGAAGATCCCTAATCCTAGTCCTGGTAGGAGTAGTAGTCCTAGATACTTAGTTTAGCTTTAAATTTGGCTTTGGACTCTGAAGATATAACAATAGGTGTAGGTCTGGTAGGTAGTTGGTGGATCACAGGATAACGCCAATGCTGGTGGTCGAAAGTATCTGGGTAGCCGGAGTTTGTCCAACCTCAGATCCTGTAGGCTCCATACCAGCCTCGAGCTCAACATCCAGAGGGTGGCATGAGAAGGTACATCACTAAAATGTGTCGCTGGTGTATGCTCGCCATCAGTGCCAGTGCCAATGCCAGGTGCTGTGGAAGTCGATGGTATATGCTGGCTGGCTACAGAAAGCTATCTCAATATAGTCATAACATCGTGAAATCCCTGCTGCATCTCGGAATAGAGTAGAGTAATCCTACTGTCAGTGTCTGATCTGAGATACGCTATCTCCTCCAAGAATCTCTGAAATCTATTCTTTGTATCAGGTCTAGCAGCTGAGAATCTCCTGATTGGTGAATGAGATGTAGTAGGAGCTCGCTCAAATGGTCTAGCCTCATCAGCTTGTGCCTCGGTCTCCTCACCAAGTCCTTGAGCAGCCTATGTGTCATCCTCTGAATCCTTAGAATGTGCCATAGGAATACCAAAAGTCTTCCTGACCTAGTTGCCATCAACTTAATGAATCCCATTCTGGTAAGGGATTTCACGGTATACCTGTCAGTATGTAACAACAGTTGGCTATCCTCTCCAGTCAGATCTACATGAGCATCCTGGAATGATAGTGTAAAAACCATCCCATACGGCAGACAAGTCCGTGCCCTGCGGGCTACCTCCCTCATCTGCGATATCATAATAAATGGCAAGTTAAGGGCCTCCCCCTCAATCAGTCGCCTCATAAACATAAGGTCACGCTCGCTGAACCAGTCAAAATGCCCTATTTGGGGCAAGAAAATCTTGCTAATAATATTGTGCAACAGCCTCATCTCCAATGATAGCTGATTTGCACTTACATGCACAATACCTTTCATATGGGGCAAGAAAATCTTGCTAATAATATTATGCAACAGCCTCATCTCCAATGATAGCTGATTTGCACTTACATGCACAATACCTTTCATATTTGTTCTCTCCAGTATAAATATGAGGGTCTTTTGTTTGTCTTTTAAAATAAAGTAACACTCTCCTTCCTTGGTATGTTCAGTAAACTAGAAAGCTTCTGTTCACTTATCTTTATATGCTTTCCTTTAACTGTCCCTTCTAAATGAAATGCTCCTAGTGACATATTCTCAAAAAAATTGACGGACTAAGTTAGGATATGTCAGGATATTCAACAAACAAAAATCTTTCCACCCCTGTTTTTCAAGTTAATCCCCTATATGTAGTTGTTCTTGCTCCAGAAAGTTAAAATCAATGCACCTTCCCGGGGTAACTTGATGATTTCCCATAGGAATCACTTGTCGGGGTGCTTGAGGTTCTTCTTCCTACTCAATCGGTTGATCCTCATCCGGATTTGAAGTGTCCAAGCACCTCTTGGTTCTCCATTCTTCTATGACAGTCCAAACTACCCTCTTTGCTTTCTTGGCCATGACTTTGCAGGGTGCCATTTTGCTAAGATTGATGGATTGGAGGTATTTGAGAGGGTTTTTGGAAGGTCTTCTAGAGTGGAGTGTGGAGTCGGCTAAGAGAAAACTGCCAAAAACCTAAAAACACAATGAATAGAAAATATGGAAACCCTATTTAAAAACATTCGGCCCGACCATCGAGTCAACTCGCTGAGCACCCTAATAACTCGAGTCAGCTCGAGTGAAATATCTGTCTAAGGGTCAAAATAGGTCAAACTCAATTTCTAAAGTTTTCTTGAGCCTAAATTAGGTTGTCCTATGCTCTAAAGAGAAATTTAAAATATTTAGATATTTTTTTCTTAATTTTCAAAAATTAGGTCAAATAGGTTCAGAATTTGTCACATAAACCTAATTCATCTCTAATCTTCTCAAATCTATCTAGGCTGAGTGTTTAGTAAAAATGTCTGCTAATTGATCTTCAGTAGGTACAAATTCAAGTTTCATAACATTGTTTAACACATGGTATGAATAAAATGATGTCGAATTTCAATGTGCTTAGTTTGTGAGTGCTGAATATGATTTTTGGATAAATTAATAGCACTAGTATTATCATATTTGATAGAAATTTTGGATTGGACAACACCATAATCTTCTAGTTGTTACTTGATCCATAACACTTGAGCACAACAGCTCCAAGTAGCCACATATTCTACCTTAGCAGTAGATAGTACTACAGAGTTCTATTTGCAATAGTGCCAAGAAATCAAGTTAACACTTAGAAATTGATAGGTGCCACTTGTGCTTTTTCTATCTATTTTAGCCTCCATAATCAGCATTAGAATAACTAATTAATTTCAATGATATGTGCTTAGAATACCATAAGCCAACATTATATGTGCCTTTCATATATTTGATAATTCCTTTAACAGTCATATGTGTGACTCTTTTGGATTAGATTGAAATCGTGCACACATACAAACACTAAATAATATGTCAGGTCTACTAGCTGTCAAATAAAGTAAAGAACCGATCATACCTCGGTATGGCTTTTGATCAATTTGTGCCATTCTCATCTTTATCAAGTCTACATGTAGGACTCATGGGTGTTCCAATTTCTTTGCTTGATTCCATGCCAAATTTCTTGATTATCTCTTTGATGTACTTGGCCTAGTTGATCAGGATACCTTCTTTAGTTTGTTTGATTTGAAGTCCAAGAAAGTAACTCAGTTCACCCATCAAGCTCATTTCGAATTCTCCCTATATATTAATCAGTAGATCCAAAGATAATATCATCAACATATTTGAATAACTAAAATATCACTATTCTTTCTTTGAATAAATAGTGTAGTGTCAACACTACCTCTTACAAAATTATTAGCAATCAAAAACTTACTTAATTTATCATACCAGGCTCTAGGTGCCTATTTCAAACCATACAAAGTTTTATTTAGTTTGAAAACATGATTTGAAAAAGTATGATCAATAAAACCTGGTGGTTGCTCAGCAAAAACTTCTTCAGATAAAAACCATTCAAAAATGCACTCTTTACATCCATTTGAAATAATTTAAAATTCATAAAATATGCATAAGCTAGTAGCAATCTAATGGCTTCTAATCTAGCTACCGGTGCATAAGTTTCATCAAAATCTATTCCTTCTTCTTGATTATATCCTTGTACAACCAATCTAGCCGTATTCTAATTACATTTCCATCTTCATCTAGTTTGTTTCTATAAACCCACCTAGTACCTATAATAGGATAGTCATTGGATCTTTCAACTAGGGTCCAAATATATTTCTCCTAAATTGGTTTAATTCAACATGCATTGCTAACATCCAATTAGGATCAGTTTCAGCTTCTTCTATATTATGTGGTTCTACATGCAAAACAAAAGCGATTAAATCATGTGCATCTCTATGTGCAGATCTAGTTTTAACACCTTGAGATGGGTCTCCTATAATTAATTCTTTAGGGTGCGATTGAATATACCTCCATTCTTTAGGTATATCATCATGCTCTTTACTCACCTCTTCTTCATGTGGTTCACTTGATGTTTGTCTTTGAGAGTCAAGTCTTTTATTCCATATTCTAAAGTACCTGCATCATCATCAGCAAAACTTTCCTTTCTCGAAGATGTAATGTCAGATTCATTGAAAACAACATATACAGATTCTTCAACAGTTAAAGTTCATTTATTGAAAACATGATAGGCTTTACTATTTAAAGAATATCCAAGAAAAATAGCCTCATCAGATTTTGCATCAAATTTATCAAGATTGTCTTTTTCATTATTAAGAATAAAACATTTGCATTCGAAAATATAAAAATACTTATTATTTGGTTTTCTATTATTCCAAAGCTCATAGAGAGTTTTTCTGATAATAGGTTTAATTAAAACTCTATTTAAATATACCAAGCGGTATTCATAGCTTTTGCCCAAAAGTATTTTGGAAGATTTCCTTCACAAAGCATTGTTCTGGACATCTCTTCTAAAGTATGATTCTTTCTTTCTACAATACCATTTTGTTGTGGTGTTCTAGGTACAGAAAAGTTATGATCAATACCGTGCTTTGTACAAAAGCGATCAAAATACTGATTTTTAAATCGGTGCCATGATCACTACGAATAGAAATAACAGATACATTTTTTAAATTTGTAACTCTTTTATAAAATTTTTAGAATACATTAAAAGTTTTATCTTTATATGCAATAAACAAAATCCATGTATATCTTGAAAAATTATCTACAATCACAAGGCCATATTTCATACCACTTAGGCTGGTAGTCCTAGTAGGTCCAAATAAGTTCATGTGAAGTAGCTCTAAGGATCTAGTAGTATAAACTATATTTTTAGATTTAAAACTCTCCCTCACTTGTTTCCTAACTGACATGCATCACAAACATAATCAAAATTCACTTTAAATTTTGGCAAACCTCTAACCAAATCCTTTAAAATGAGTTTAGCTATTGTGTTCATACTAGCATGACCAAGTCGTCTATGCCATAGTAAACTTGATTCTTTGCTCTTGTCATTCATTGCTACAAAACTTGTGTTACTTAACATAGCTAGAACATTAAGATCTACTACATAAATATTACCAAGTCTATGTCTAATGAATTTTGTATGTAGAGTCAAGTGGATCAACTACTATACACATTGATGATTTGAAGAAAACATTAAAACCAATGTCACATAGCTGACTAATACTCAAAGATTATGCTTTAATTTTTTTACAAGTAACACATTTTCAATAAAAGTAGGAGTAATTTTGATTTTACCAATACCGATTATCCTTCTTTTTCGATTATCACCAAATGTTACCATTCCACCATCCTTCTATTCTAGGGTGAAGAATTGATCAGCATCACTCGTCATGTGTTGAATAGCTGCTGTCTCTAGATACCATCTTTTCTTTAACTTGTGGCTGCAAGACATCCCTACAAAATAATCATTTAGCAAATTTTGGTACCCAAGCTTTCTTGGATCCTTGCAAGTTAGTGGAAATGGTTCCTTTTGGAACCCAGACTTTCTTAATTTTTTTTTAGTCATTATATTTCAAATGACATTCGAAGCTTTATGACCAAGATTATTACTGCATAGCATAAATTTTTGATTTTGAATAATACCATGAGATGATACAAATTTATGTCTAACTTGTTTTGAACTAATGAACTTAGGAACATATGAAGTAGATGCAGAAAATTTATTTGAAATAGAACCTTTATACCCAATTCAAAATTTATTATTTGATTCTTTTGATCTTTCAAAATTAATTCAAGTTTGTTAGAACTTAAGGTTAGTTTTTCTACAAGGGTTTTAGTTTTGAACTTCCTTCTTTAAACCATCGTTTTTATTTTTCAAAACTTTATTTTCTCAAAAAGCTCTTCTTTTTTAAACTGAACAACCTTAAGTCTTTTACAAACTAAGTTTAGTTCTCTTTGCAAGATTTTGTTTCTTTCACAAGATTCATTTTTATCTTTCTCAAATACATCACATTGATTTTTTAAACCCTTATTTTTAAACCAGTTTTTTTGTATTCTACCAATAATTCATAAAAAGCATTATACAATTCATCATAAGTGAATTCTAAATTAGGTTCAGAAGTGTTTACCTTGTCCTCCAAATTCATAAGACAGATTTGTGCCATTTTCGTTATCTCTCATCTTCTTTAGTGGATGTGGTTTCGTCACTATCAATCCAAGCAGCAAGCATTGCCTTCTTCTTCTTTTGGTGAACATTTTTTTATTTGCTTTAGTATAATCAGGACGGATGTGTCTTGGCTTTTTGCATCCATAGCATATAGGAAATTGATCTTGATCTTGATCTTTTCTTTTCTTTATCTCTTTCTTTTTCTTTCCAAAATCACCTTTTCTATATTGCTTTCTCCATCTGCTTGATTTTCTTCTGCCCATAAACCTTTTGAATTTTCTCATGACAAGGGCAATTTCATCATTTCTAAGATCATCATCTGATGAGTCTGACTCTTCATTCTTATCTTCTTCAGTAGCTTTAAATGCAATGGCTTTTTTTTTTTTTGTATCTTCTCAGTTCTTTGTTGCATAGCTAGTTCATGCATAATCAATGATCCAAGCAGTTCATCCAATGACAGTGTATTTAGGTCATTCGCTTCTTGAATTGCTGTCATTTTGGCTTCCTATTTATCTGGCAAAGATCTTAAAACTTTTTGGACAAGATCAGCATTAGAATAAGTTCTACCAAGACTTTTGAGACCATTTATAATATTAGTAAAGTGAGTATACATTACAGATATAGTCTCACTATGATCCATCTTAATAGCTAATATGTACAAGAAGATTGATTTTTGATGTTTTAACTTGAGATGTGCCTTCGTGTGTGATTTTCAGCTTGTCCCAAATTTTTTAGTAGAATTGCAAGTTAAAATTATGTTAAACTCATTTGGATCCAAAGCACAGTACAATAAGTTCATTGCTTTGGCATTCAGCTCAGCTAATTTCATATCATTCTCATCCCAATCCTCTACTGGTTTAGGAACATCTACATCATTAACTCTAATTATGGGTGTGTGAGGTCCTTTCAGAATAATCTTCCATAAATGAAAATCTATGGCTTGAATGTATATTTTCATTCTTTCCTTCCAATATGTATATTGGTTCCGGTTAAAAGTGGAGTCTATTTGTGGATTGATCTTCGGCTAATGAAGTACTCATGGGATGCCATATGTCTTTACTCTAAGTAACTTTCAGAGACTCTGCTCTGATGCCACTTGTTGCCCAGGTGGCTTTCCAAAAGGTTGGTGAGTTGGGATAAAAAGCTTTTGCAAGTATGTGCTCTTTAAAACACTTTTGGTGTTGTGGTGCAAAATGCAATGCGGAAGTAATTAAGTAAAAGTAATAAAGCAAGAATAACACAATCACAAACACAAAAGGTTTAGAGTGGTTCGGAGCAACTGGCTCCTACATCCACTATCCAAGCATCACTTGGGATTTTCACTATATCCCCCAACTGGAATACAGTTGGATTGTTTTACCAGGCTCACAATCCAAACCTATACACTTTGATTTTACTGGGATCATCAAAGAAACCCTAACTCCCTTTGGTTTTAAACGGATCACCAAAGAAAACCCAACACTTGGTTTTATATCGGGATTACTAAGAACCCAACTTAGGTTTTTTAAGGTTCACCTAAAAACCTTCAACCCTCTCTTAAGATTCAGCCCCTTGCTGTTCTTAGAGAGTAAACAAAGATAAAGAAATGATAAACAAGCAACTACAACAAACAAAGTTTGTTTAGGTGTTACCGATGTAGACCAAGATGAAGTCAAGCCTTGAATGCTCTTCAAAGCTCTTCAAACTGCTTCTATCCTTCTTCAATGAGTGGATTCAATGATGGAGTTAAGTTAGTGAAGCTTTGAATCTGACTTGAATGTTCTTTGAGGTAGGTAGTTGAATGACTTGAAAGCTCTTTGATTTCTTAAGATAATTCCAAAATAAAGCTCTAATAATTGTTTAATCCTTCATAAACAAACCTTTTTATAATTTTCCAAGAGATATGACCATTGTAAGGCCTTGGGATTCGTGAAATAGCTGTTGGAGACGAATTGGAGTTCAAATTTTAACTTCAGCAACTAGCCGTTGGAGTGCAGAAAATGACTCGACGAGTCGGCTCGAGTTCCAGGAGTCGGCTCGAAGTCTCAGATAGCCCAAAATGAAGGAGCTGGCTCTTAAGGCTGGAGTCGGCTCTTGCCTTCTATCAATTCAAAATCATGAATACCTAGAATCGGCTCTTAGTGCAGAGTCGGCTCGAGTTCTCAGACCTTCAAAATGCATAACTCTGGATGAGTCAGCTCTTTGGGCAGGAGTCGGCTCTTGATACTAAAACACTGAAACTTTCTCCGTGCCGTGCCACCATGAGTCAGCTCTTGATCCAAGAGTCAGCTCTTGCAAATCCTCGAAAAATGCTTCAAGCTTCTCTAAAAATCTTCAATATTGAATCAACTAAAAGCTAATCTACATACTTTATAATTTTTACAATTTTCAGCCCATTTTACAAGATTACAAAATTGACAAACCTAGGGCTTTTACAAGTTCAAGTCTATGAAACTTTTTTACACAATTGAATTACCTTCCAATCAGTTTGAAAACTATTTTAAACTAAAAATAACTAATTTCCTATAACACTTCTTAAACATTGAAAGGAATTACTATCAAATTCATGTTCCAATATTTTGTGATTATCAAAATCATTCCAGAAATCAATATATATTATATATATATTATTATTATATTTTATTATTATTATTATTATTATTATTATTATTATTATTATATATTATTTTAATCTTTGGATAAAACAAAAAGCAAGACGAAATGTAACAATCAGAAAACTCATAGAGCCGTAAACTGGTATTATTTCATAGATGGTAATGCAATCTATGACAAATCCAGCAACTACAAATAAGCAACAATAGATTAACATAGTTCAACATGGGGCATGACAGAGAACAATATCAAGTAAGAAAATCCAAACCTTAGAACAAAATAATTCACAGCTGATCGCATTGAGTTGGAATGAAGGATAAGATCTCATTCTCCAAATCATAGAGAATTTGCATGTTCTGCTGTTGGAAGTTGCCCAATATAGACATTCCACGAGATGGCATGACTGTTAAGCATAGCAAACCGGTGCTTGAATCAACTACCATGTAGTTATCTGCCGGTAAATCCAAATCAGCACCATCAAAGTGGAATTTAAGCTTTGGAACCTCCACAGCTGATGAATCGGATGGCAGTGAGAAACAAAGATCGAGGCCAATATTGGTTCCGTCTGCGACCGGCAATTTCATCAGAGATAGGAAAGCTTTCCTCAGCATCTTGTATCCAGCCAATTCCAAGTAGGTGATGGAGGTACCGGAGTCTATGATCAGGCCACCAGTCCCATCATCTTGCAGTGCAAAAGTTGAGCTTGGGATTTGTAGGTCGACTGATCCAACTGTTATCCCTTTTAGGCTGAGATAGTAGAAGGATGGCTGAGAAGGGTTTTTGACTAGTGGTATGGATTGAACTTCCTTTGCACTCCCACTCAAATCGGCTATAGGGCCAAATAAAAGAGGGCTCTTCTTAGATTCGTCTAAAGATGTGAGGCAGTACGAGAACTTGCCGAGGCCTAGTTGGGATATCAGTGACAAAGGCCCACGCCCAAGTCCAACAAGACCGGAGCCCTGAGAGAACCCAGCACCTTGGTTCGCGTCGCCACATCCGAATGCGATGTCTGAAACTGCTGTAGACCCAAAGGTGAAGGTCTCGCTTGCCAGAAAACCTTGGGTTGATGAGGAATCTCCATAAGAGTATAGGTACTTGCAGCCTAATTTGCATGTGGAAGTAGGAAGAGCCTGGCAGAGATCGCTGGAACAAGGGATCTTAGAGAATGTGGACGATTTCGATGGATCAAATATTGGAGTAGGCTGCTTGAAGCAGTCAGTGCAAGGCTTGCACTGCGTCCATATGAGGTCGCTCCCTGTGTCAAGGATTGCAGGGAAAGGCAGGCTTGGTGTGCCAATGGCCAAGTCCATCAAGAACTCGCCATTGCCTGCATGGACTGATGCCTGGACTTTACTTCCCGAGTCCACAGCCTTTGTCGTCTTGGCTATCAACCTTGCCATCCTGTGGTTGCTCCGCAGAGCTGCGCGTTGCAGCAGCTCAAGCTTTGAGAAATTGCCCTTCGAATCGACATGGATTAGATCAACCCGTAGGCCTCTTGACTCAGAAAAGACTTGGGAGCCCAAAAGGAACATAACAAACAGTAGAAGCTGGGGGACGTCGGATTGCTCCATTTTCAGCAATGGTGAAAGTCCAGGATGAGGAAGAGGCGGTTGTGGGAAAGAGATCCCACCTATATCAGTACCTAGATAATTTAACTTTTGACAGCGGAAGATTGTTCACGCATGTGCCTAAATGCATATCGGTTCTATTGGTTGACGGCCAGCCTTCTGGCCTGTTAATAGGAAACTGAACCAGAAGAGATGGTCAGTTGAAAGGACTTTAAAGAAGAGAGGAGACGAGGATGGAAATGTACCAAACATGAGGTAGTGTGTTGTTTCACTTGGGGTTACTGGTCTCCCAACCAGTAAAGAGCAAGAGTCAGCCCTAGTTTCCATTAGGTTTAGACAGGTAGAACATCCATTCCCACTGCCACCAACGTGAGATGTAACGTGGAAGTTTCTTCATAGGGTGGGATGTACCTTGGTCGGATTGCATCAATTAAATAATTTGACCAATTCTCTCTTATGAGCAATATTATTCGGGTCCCATGCAACTTTTTATATATACAAGTTATTATGCTTGGCATTGTGGATTTCATATTCAGTCGAAGGAGATTATTTTGTAGCGAATGGGAAGAGAGATGCTTGAGGTTTGGTGAGCAACTTGCCTACTTATTTCATCATCAGCAGTAGGCAGGAAAGAAGTTTGTTTGCGTTGCAAGCATTCATCAAATCATAATACAGACCATGGAAGATGGTTGGATTTGGTGAACAATCAATTGAACGTCCACTATTCTTTAAGGGATATCAACAACCCATAAATGAAAGAAACACATCACCTTCTCAGAAAGTCAGGTAAGATAACATCCGCTCATCAAAAGGGATTTTAAATGAATTCCAATTTATTATCTGCCGGCTCTATTCGTGGGAGACAGGTCTTGGCCACATGAACGAGGATGTGGTCCCGGCGAAAGGTAACGCGCGCAGGTGGAATGACGTCATTTTTTTTTTTTATTTTTTTATTTTTGGCACTTGACACATGCTATGCTCATCAAAAGCAGGAATCGTTGGTAAGTAAACTTAGTTATAGCTTTATTGTTAGTAATTAAGGGTTTTTGTTGGTAATCTAAAGGTTGAGAAAGTTTAAAACTTGAGGAAATCTTAGAGTCGCATAGAAACTTCCATTATCTAGAAAGAAAATAAATAAGTAATTATATTTTGATTACTTATTAATGATATATTATGTCATTTAAATTTTTCTAGTTGTTATAAATAACTATGGAACTAATTTGCAATATAATGATGACTATTTTGAGTCTTTGAGTACCTCCAAAAATATATTATTATTTTATCCGAGCCTACCATTCTTTCTTATCAATATCAAAGTGGTATCAAAGCCAATGATGTCCACCAATAGTCTCCTACAACTCTTCTTCCTGTCTCATCAAAACAAACTATGAAAATTGGTGCTTGCAAATAAAGGCTCTACTTGGATCCCAAGATCTTTGGGATTTAGTAGAAGAAGGTTATCAAGAACTAAGAAAATGAGAAGCTCTCATTAATCAACAAAGAGAGTCTCGGAGAAAGGATAAGA
Organism: Areca catechu; assembly: GCA_021397845.1. Taxonomy (NCBI): domain Eukaryota; kingdom Viridiplantae; phylum Streptophyta; class Magnoliopsida; order Arecales; family Arecaceae; genus Areca; species Areca catechu. Next base: position 137,707,194 of record CM038052.1, on the reverse strand, counting down.
AAGTTATATTTCATCTATCAATCTATAGATGAATCAACCTTTGAAAAGATCGCGGCGACAACCACCTCAAATGAAGCATTGGAGATTCTCAAAAATTCTTATAAAGAAATTGAGAAAGTGAAGAAAGTTCGTCTCCAAACTCTTCGAGGTGAATTTGAAGCTCTACAAATGAAGGAATCCGAATATGTTTCGGATTATTTTACAAGAGTCTTAGCCGTCGTTAATCAATTGAGGAGAATGGTAAAACTATGATTGACACTAAAATAGTAAAAAAAACCCTATACTCGTTGGATGTCAAATTGACTATATTATGGTTGCCATCAAGGAGTCAAAGACTTTGGAGGATATGACAATAGATGAATTTTGGGTTCCTTACAAAACTCATGAAGAAAGACTCAATAAGAGGAGACAAGAGCCTTTGGAGCAAGTTCTTCAATCGAAGTTTTCTTTAAAGGAGAACAAAGAATACTCAAGGAACGAGTTAAGACAAAGTCAAAGAGGATGAGGCCGTGGATCTTGGAGAAGCCATGGGTCATGGATAATGAAGAACAAATAGAGATGAAGAAAGAAGTCAAATCCCAAAAGAAGAAGGACAAAGAGACTCATAAAGAAGCCAAAGGTATGGCAAATCTATAGTTCGATGCTATATTTGTAAGAAGTTGAACATTATGCTTCAGAATGTAGGTATAATGATTCTAATCAAGTGCAAGAGAAGACCTATGTTGCAAAGAAACAAGAGGAGGAAAGAGATTCGGTTCTTCTATTGGCACACAAGGGAGATGACATCAACAATCAAAGATTATGGAATTTGGATATTAGAGTGAGCAATCATATGTTTGTGGAGCTAGATGAATCATTGGATGGTCATGTCTGATGCAGGAGAAAATAATTAAAGCCTAATTATTAGAGAATAGCAGAGAATAATTTTTTTAGATTTTCTCAGATTTTTAAGGAAGACTCAAAGGAGACAGTAAAGGAAACTAGTCCTAGTTAACTATCCATACAAGTAAACCTACAAAGTAACTAGAAAGTAGTTCCTAGTGGTTGAGAAACCACCGTAAACTAGGATTTACTTTCAACTAATCAGAAATTATAGAGAAGGGAATAAGTTTTCAATTTTACCAACGAAAATCGCTCCTCTGAAATAGATCTAGCAAGACTCTCAAGATTGTCACGGCAAGGTTACGAAAACTTGATCCCGAGCTCCGATCTTCCGCGCGATACAGGTTTCGAGGAAAGAATACCTGACTTCGATTCCTGATCACCTGCATATACTTAACAAAGAAAACTAAAGTTAAAAAGCAGCAAAGGAAGAAAAATAAATGAAAGCGAAGAGTTAGAAGAAGTGGCTAGGTTTTCTTATCAGCTAGGTAGGTAGGATAACTAGGGTACCTCACGATGTTTCGAAGAACAAAGGAAAAGGGCCTTATACCCCGCGATGTTTTGAAGAACAAAGGAAAAAGGCCTCACACCCCATGATGCACATAGCAAAGAAAGAAAATTTGGCAGAGCTTCTTTATTGATGAAAATAATAATTACAAAGGGATTGATAGGATATTTATAGACCCTCAACCAATGGTGTAAGGGATTCAAAGACTAGAGTTAATTTTTCTTGGGCAGCAACTCTTGAATTCCTTCTGGTGTCATGACTCTTGAGTTTGGATGATAAGAGCTCTTATATGAAAGTGGACTCTTCAATTGGATAGAAAAAAACTCATGAGTTTTAGTGGGATCATGAGTTCTTGAAATCTTGATTTCCTGGAACTTGATTGCCTTGATCTCTTAAAGTAAGAAAATCCCTTGAAATTCTCTTTGATAGGCGCCCCTTAGAGAAGGATTCTTGGCCGACTTCTCCCTTGGAATTGGCGACAATTATTTGAGATGAATGGCGCTAAGAGTGAAGACTCCTTCTACTTTACTCATCTAAAACCATCGAGAAATTTAAATGAGGCATGCTCCTTGGATAAGCTTGCATGTTGTCTAAATATCAAGATGTCTGGATGTCTGGAGTCTGGATGTCTGGAGTCTGGATGTCTAGATGTCCGGATGTCTTAATGTCTTGATAGAAAATAAAGAAAACTATAAAATTGGCCAACCAAGATAAATGACATGGCTTGTGAGATGTCCAAACATAAGTGACATGTCATATGATAATATCCTAGGTGATGTATCGAGGGATGTCCAAACATGTCATGTGTTGATGTCCCCTGATGATGTGGCACGTGTTGTCCAAATTCTTGAAAAGGTGGCGCTAAGAACAAACTGACTTGGGCTAGCACATTGAGTCACATGGCTTGTCTTGGGCTAGCACATGGGTCTTCAATTGGGTGCACATGGGATGTTGACTTGAGTTCCCTCATGACTTAACTAATTACATGGATTCAATACTAATTATTACAAGACTCAAAACCAAATAACTAAAGCCTCACTTAATCAATTGATCAAAAGGCTTAACCTCATGTAACAAAAAAGAATAAATTGGTAAACAGCGTTTGGCCTAATAGGGTTTGACAACAATAAATGGGGTTTTGACTCAATATGGTAAAAAGGGTTTAGCCAAAAGGCTAAATAACAAAATCCTAATTATGGTTCATAAAAAGGGCTAACCCTAACTAAGCCAAAATAATAGAATTAAAAATAAATATCATATGGTAAAAGGGATTGGGTTCGGGCTTTATTCATAGGTGATCCACAGGGATGTGGGTTCAACCTATCGATATTTTCTGGTCCTGGTGTCCATACCAATTCTCATGGGTGGGAGAAACTTGACCTTGTCGAGTATGGGTAAATGTCGCTGTGATAGTGTTCTAGCAAGTCTAGGTCAACTCTCTGCAAGTCCTCTCTAGTGATTCAAGAATCATCAATTTCAGGTCATCCTTGCCAATGAACCAGAATATCGCTAGTAATCTTTGCTCTATGTAGTAATGATCTTGTCATCCAAGATCTGCTCGATCTTGTCTCTCCAGGCTAGTGGTATGGCAGGTGGACACACATGGGTTGGCTCACTCTCAAGGATTGGATTAGGCTCAAAAGGCTTACTAGGAATCAACGTTGGCTCCCTATACTCGATAAAGTCTGAAACGTTGAAAGTAGAACTAATGCCTAGTTCAGGTGGTAACTCAAGCACGTAGGCATTAGATCTAATTTTTCTAATTACTTTGTATGGTCCACTACTATGGGCATGTAACTTTTTTCATGGTTCCAGGTGGGAACCGTTCAGGTCGTAGTCTAACCATGACAAAGTCTCCTTTATTGTATTCTTTGAGCCCTTTCTTTTTTTTTCATTGATATGCATGTAAATGACTAATAACTACACCTAATGGACTGCAGACTAGACTAAATCCTAAACTACAACTGAGTTTAACCCTTGGTTGGTAGGTGACATGCAGATGAGAATGGTACATGGACTCTACTAAATGTCATAGAGTCTGCTAGAAATAAGTGGCAAACCTCATACGCTCAAAAGATATGTATAACTTGCTAACCTCTATAAAATGCAAACTAATGGTCCTAGAAATATGGGAAGCTTTAGGAAAGGGTAGGAAATAAGTAGATTCGGGGGTGACTTGGTAGGGTAAGAAATAAGAAAAGGATTCGGTGATTTGATTTTCAAGACCAGGCTCTATGATTGGCTCTATTCTAATTTCTCCTCAGTCAATGTCTCAGTATTAGGGTTAGGCTCCTCTTGGATCTCTTTTTCTAAGGGTCCTACCAGTACAGTTTCAGTCAAGATATGGTCATGGTTAACTAACTCTGGGCTGGCTTCATTCTGGTTGCCTATCGGGTCAGCTAATTCTAGGTCAGTCATATATATTTCTTCTTCTCCCTCATACTCATCCACTAAGTTCACTTCAGCTTCATACACTTCTTCTTCAATATCATCCTAGTGAACCAATAGGATAGTATGAGTAGTGTGATTAAGAGAAAGTTGGCTAGAATCTAGACTAGTAGGGGTAGGTCGGCTCGGATTAGGATTGAGTCAGCTCGGGTGAGAATGGGTCAACTCTACTGAGAAATGGGTCGACTCGGGTGGATTTGACTAGATCCTAATTTTTGATAAGGAGCACTAATCCTAATGGATTTTGGCCAACTAAGCGAAACCTGACTAGTACTAGATTGATACCTAGAGGTTATGGATTCCTTGGGCTCATAGGATATGGGCTCAGATCTATGGGTCATGGATCTGAATTCGTAAGAGCTGTGTTCAAAGGATCTAGGTGCATAGGAACTAGGTTTATATGATCTGGGTAGGTACTTTTTCCTAAGTTTATGTTTCATGCCGCTCCAGGTAGTTATCGGTATGTCTCTTCTTTGTTTGATCATTCTTTCAACATCATCATAATAAATCCTAGCCTGGCATATAATTTAAGCTTAGCAAACTTAAACTTCTTTCATCAGACACTAGTTCCCTCTCAAAATACAGATCATTCCTTCTTCCTAATCAAAATAATCCTGAAGATCAAGATCATCACCAAAGATAGGTGCTTCCAACCTAATGTACCTAGTGGCTCTCTCATCCTGGTCTATAAAATCATAATTGGGTCTCTTATGGTTAGTCTTCCAAATTTGGTCCTGGTGAGGGGCTATCCTAGGGTTGGGTTCTAGGAATGGGTCGGGTGTGTTTCAAATTAGGTTCAGGATGGGTCTTATGGGTTTTCTCTAGGTTAGATAGTTGGTCATCTAGTCGGTCAAACCTATTGTTTATTTGGGTACATTGTTCAGTGAAGGTCCTTAGTAAGGTTTCCATAGTGGACTCCATGATCAAACCAGACTGGGTTGGGTTTGAGGTTACAAGTATTGGTCTCCTAATTTAGGTGTTATGTAATGCAAACATATCGAACTTGACTCGAACTAGGATTTTCTAGACCTAGAGCTCAAGTAGAATGGGTCAGCTCAAATTACAGCCAATTCAATAATTACGCTGTCCATTGGCTAGGTAAGAGGGGGGTCGGGGGAGGCTCCCCCTACTCTCATAGGGTACTAATTAAAAACCATGAAATCACTTAGGGTGTTTGCCTCTAGACCTCTAGCCTTAGACACCAGATTCAAGTGATAATCAAAGGGTTAGGTGCACTAGCTTTCATACAATACTTAGAACCCAACCTGTTGATTCCCTAGCTTACTAGAGCAAATTAAGTCTAATTAATTTTAATTAGGATTAGGTTCAGATGCAAAGAAGGTTGTTGTGGGCCCAGGACAGGTGATGAACTCCTGCCCTAATCTAAGATGCTCAAGTGCCCTTAAGATTAGGTTACTTGATGATGCACACACAAGATGAATCCCTAGATGCAATCAAACTAAAATAATTAAAATGATAAGAAAATAAAATTAATTATTTTTTTGTATTTTGTTCTTTTGTTTTCAGTAAAGATATAGTTTACAGGAAAATACCTAAGATGCAAAAAGTTAAAATATGTAAAATTTATGCCAAAGACCCTAAACTAGAATTACTGAAGTTCAGGGCAGATATATTCTCAAGTAGTATTCTGGTAAGCAAAAAATCTATAGATCGAAATAATTTATAAAATATTTTAAAAATACTATCAATTATAAGGATCTAGCAAAATAAGAATCAGATAATTCTGAGTTATCTACATGCAGAAACAATTAAAACAAAGGACCAAATACTGTGATGGACGTAATGCAGAAAATAAACCCGAAAGATGCATATCTCTTTGTTTTCTTTTCAAGGGTCAATTCACAGTGGCATCCCTACATGCCATAGAAAATTCTATTTTAATGGGAGATGAGGGTCTTGCAGTCCTACTTTTTCTATGACCGGACGACCATGGTGAGTACTTAAAGAGAAACTAAATCAGCACAAGAGACATAAATCCTAGTTTAACCTGCTTTGATACTAAAACTGATGCAGGATAAATAATTAAAGCCTAATTATTAGAGAATAGCAGAGAATAATTTTATTTAGATTTTTTCAGATTTTAAGGATGACTTAAAGGAGACAGCAAAGGAAACTAGTCCTAGTTAACTACCCGCATAAGTAAACCTATAAAGTAACTAGAAAGCAAGACCTGGTGGTTGAGAGGTACTGTAAACTAGAAATGTACTTTTGACTAATCAGAAATTAAGAGAAGGGAATAAGTTTTCAGTTTTATCAACGAAATCTCTTCTAAATAGATCTGGCAAGACTCTCAAGATTGTTGTACAGGGTTTCAAGAACTTGATCCCAAGCTTTGATCTTTCGTGCGATGATGTTTCAAGGTAAGAATATCTGACTTCGATTCCTGATCACCTGCAACACTCAACAAAGAAAACTAAAGTTAAGAAGCAGCAAAGAAAGGAAAATAATGAAAGGGAAGGGTTAGAAGAATTTGCTAGGTTTTCTTATCGGCTGGATAGGTAGGATAAGTATGGCCTGCATCCCATGATGTTCCCCGAGAACAAAGAAAAAGGGCCTCACATCCTGTAATGTTCCGAAGAACAAAGGAAAAACCCTCCATCCCGCGATGCACAAAGCAAAGGAAGAAATTTGGTAGAGCTTTTTTATTGATGATAATAATAATTACAAGGGGGTTGATGGGTTATTTATAGCCCCTCAACCAGTGGGTGTAGAGATTCAGACTAGAGTTAATTCTTCTTGAGCAGCAACTCTTGCCTTCTCTTTTGGTGTCATGACTTTTGTGTTTGGATGATGAGGCTCTTTAAGAGTGGACTCTTCAATTTGGATAGAAAAAACACATGAGTTGTTAGTGGGATCCTAAGTTCTTGAAATCTTGATTTCTGGAACTAGATTGCCTTGAACTCTTAAAGTAAGAATCTCTTGAAATTCTCTTTGATAGCCTCCTTGGAGAAGGATCTTGGCCCACTTCTCCCTTGGAATTGGTGATAATTATTTGAGAGAATGGTTCTAAGAGTGAAGACTCCTTCCGCTTTACTCTTTAAAACCATCGGGAATTTAATGAGGCGCCTCCTTGGATAAGCTTGCATGTTGTCTCAATGTCTAGATGTCTGGATGTCTTGATATCTGGATATCTAGATGTCCGGATGTCTTACTGTCTTGGAGCAAAAATACCGACAACCATAAAATTGGTCCACCCAAGATAAATAACATGGCATGGAGAGTCCCAAACTTCAGTGGACATGCCATGTGATATATCCTGGGTGATGTGGCGAGGGATGTCTCCAAACATATCATGTGTTGATGTCCCTTGATGCTGTGGCAGGTGTTGTCCAAATCTTGAAAAGGTGGTGCCAAGAACAAAATAACTTGGGCTAGCACATGAAGTCACATGGCTTATCTTGGGCTAGCACATGGGTCTTTAATTGGGTGCCAATGGGTGTTCAATTAGGTGCACATGGGATGTTGACTTGAGTTCCCTTAGGACTTAACTAATTACATGGACTCAATACTAATATTACAAGACTCAAAACAAATAACTAAAGCCCCACTTGATCAATTGATCAAAAGGCTTAACCTTATATAATAAAAGAGAATAAATTAGTAAACAGGGTTTGGCCTAATAGGGTTTGACAGAATCGATAAATGGGATTTTGACTCAATGTGGTAAAAAGGGTTTAGTCCAAAAGGCTAAATAACAAAACCCTAATTACAGTTGGTAAAAAGGGCTAACTCTAACTAAGCCAAAATAATAGAATTTAAAATAAAATATTACATGGTAAAATGGGTTGGGTTTAGAGCTTTATTCATAGATGATCGATCCATAGGGATGTGGGTTCAACTTGTCGATATTTTCTAGCCCTGGTGTCTACAGCAATGTCTCTTTTGGAGATTCTTTTAAAGTATCAGTAAAAGGAAAAGGTAAAATTCTTATTGAATTAAAAAATGGAAATCATCATTTCATTTTTGAAGTTTATTATGTGCCAAGTATGACAAGTAATTATATTAAGTGTGGAATAACTTATGGAGAAAGGCTATACCATACATATGACTGATAGAAGTCTTTCTTCTTGAAAAATTAAAATAATAAGTTGCTTGCTCATATTCAAACGACCAACAATAGAATGTTTTTATTGAATATCAAGCATGTTTTTTCTACATGTTTAAATGCTTGTATGAAAGATATTTCATGGTTATGGCATTTAAGATATGGACATCTTCATTTTAATGATCTTAAATAACTCTCTACAAATAAGATGGTGAATGAGTTGCCCCATATTGATTCTCCTAACCAATTTTATGAAGGATTTGTTCTTAGAAAACAATCAAGAATGAGTTTTTTTGAAGAAGGCATCATATTATGCAAAGATACTCTTGAGCTCATCCACACCGACATTTGTAAGCCAATCACTCCAACATCATTTGGAGGTAATCGATATTTTTTAATATTTATTGATGATTATAGCAGGAAGACATGGATCTGTTTCTTGAAAGAGAAGTCTGATACATTTGAAGTCTTCTAGAAGTTCAAAATTATGGTGAAAAATCAAAGTAGCTATCACATCAAGGCACTTCGATCATATCATGGTGGAGAGTACACATCTAAAGCCTTTGAAGATTATTGTGGAGAGCATGCATTCGATAGCTATTAAGGCACCATATTCACCTCAACAAAATGATGTGGCAGAGAGAAAAAATTGAACCATTCTTGATATGATCTGTAGCATATTGAAGAGTAAAAATCTACCTAAGGAGTTTTGGGTGGAAGTCGTAGATTGTGCTATCTATTTACTTAATAGATGTCCAACAAAAAGTTTAGAAGACAAAACTCCATAAGAAGCATGGAGTGGTAGAAGGCCAAATGTTTCACACTTGAGAGTCTTCAATTGTCTTGCTTATGTGCATGTACCAGATCAAAAGAGGATAAAGCTAGATGATAAGAGTGCCAAATGTGTCTTTATTGGCTATGATGCAAGAACAAAAACTTACAAGCTTCTAGATCCAACAACCAAGAAGCTAATTATAAGCCATGATGTGGAGTTCCATGAAGAAGGAGCTTGGAATTAGGAAGAACATAAAGAAATGTATATTCATGAAGAAGAAAAGAGAGGCAAAGAGAAGATGACCTCGTCACCATTATCTTCTACAACATCAACAATATCACGTCCAAGGAAGACTTTCTAAGAACACCAAAGACAATATCCATTAAAGAGCTCTATGAGGTAATAGAAGTGTTGCCCAGAAATGGAGCCCAAGAGGGGGGGTGAATTGGGTCTTTTAAAAATTTAAGACAATAATGAGAGGGACTAATGGTGCTTGTGAACAATGATGAATTCAATGCAAGATAATTAAAGTGGTAGCAATAATTAAAGAGCAAGAGAGGAAGAGAGCAATCACACACAAACACAAGGTTTATAGTAGTTCGGTGCAAACCTAGCACTACATCTACTCCCCAAGCCACCCTTGGGAATTTCACTATAATCCAAACTAGATTACAGTTGACTTGTTTTTCACAAGGCTCACAAGTCAAAACCTAAGTTGGTTTTATCACTTAGGCTTACCAACAAACCTTAACACTTGTTTTGTCTTCGGGCTCACAAGTTAACCCTAGTTGGTTTAATCCCTTTGGCTCACCACCAAACAAACCATAATAACCTTCTTTCAAGACACCTTTGAAAGCAAGGTCAAAACACAATTTAAAAAACAGATATACAATTTAAAACTAAAACAAACTCTATTCAAGAGTAGATTGGAATCTTTGAATCTCAAGTAGATGCTTTGTCTTCACTCTTCCTTGGAATCTCCTTCGAAGTGCCTCTTTTGGAATGAAGTAAGGATGAGCTTGTAGGCTTTTCAAGGAATCAAACTATAAGAGACTTTTGATGTGAAGTATTTGAGAGAATATTGGCTTTTTAGCTTTTGAGTAGACTTCAATGCACTTCAATACACTTCCTTTTTTTAAAAATGAGGTTAGTGGAGGTTAAATACACCAAAAACCTTCCAAAAAATGGTTTGTGACTGTTGAAACCTCAGAAATAGCCGTTTAGAGCTTGAAAAGTAAGTTTTGCAAGCCAGAAAAATAGATCCGTTAGAGCTGTCAGGCTACAAGTGTCGACACTGGCTGTCAGGTGTCGACACTTGGCTGTCAAGTGTCGACACTTGATCTCTAGGTGTTGATACTTGAACTTTCAAGTGTCGACACTTGATGCACAGGTATTGACACTTGATACAAAAATTCTTAAATTTACAAAGTTCTGTATTTTCAAAATTCTCAGGCCTTGAGTCGACACTTGGAAACCTAAGTATCGACACTTGGTGTCGACACTTGGTTGTAGGTGTCGACAATTGGCATGCCAAGGATTTTTGTCTGTGCCAAATTTTAAAGTGTCGACACTTGCTGACTGTCCTGGTATCGACAACTTGAGCTGAAAAATCTCAGATTCAAGTGTAAATGCCTCGAAAATATAAATATAATTCTTGAAAACATAAACACATAATATTTAAACATTTAGATGCCCTTTTTCAATAAAGAGGATGTCCAGATTCGTAAGAAATGCTCCGTGCCATTACGTGCCATAAACCATAAGTTTTTGAGATTTTGAGGTGCTCTCTTCCTGAAAACTCACAACTTGAAATCCTCATTAGTATACAATATATACTAAATGTTTTGTATTCATCAAAATCACTGGGTGGAGCCAACAATCTCCCCCTTTTGATGATGACAAAACCTTGAGTAAAATGGCAATACATTTCAGACATTAACTATTATAATTTATGAATATGAATTTAAGTCCATAAGAGGCAAAAACTTCATAGTTAGGAAGAATCAATCTCCCCCTTAATTAGATATTTTATATTAAGGTAAACTTCAAAGATTCTTACAAGGTAAAACCACAATCAATACTTTTTCTCAATAAATTTATGCATCTATATAATCAAAAAAATCAATACAATTTCTCTCCCTTTTGTCAATCATTAGAAAGGGGAAAACCTCCCCCTCACAATGAGCATGGAGACAAAAAGATGGTAGAGAATCAAATAAGATAGAAGTTAGAGCCAAAAAATTATACCAATATAAAAGAGTATCAGAGCTAAAAAAATATACCAAGATAAAAGAGTATCAGAGCCAAAAAATAGTAAATTGAACCATTCAAACACAAATAATGAGCACTGAACTGAAATATATATAATTGATAAGTTTTCAGTACAAAATTTGCTGAGTCATCAACAAGAGCTGAAACATACAGATATCATCAAAGTCATATAAATATCAGACATACAACATATGAGCTATAACAGACATCTGTGAGGCTAATCCTTATCAGATGGAACCTCAAGACTGATGGAGCCCAGATCCTAGATCTAGTGGCTAATGCCTAGGAGGTGCTAAAGCTCGACGACTCCTAGTGCGGCTAGAAGGACTAAAGGCTGGTACAACCCTAGATGATCTAGTGGAAGTGGGGAAAAGAAGATCAGCTAGTATAACAAGGTCCGGTGTGGAATTAGCCAAGGTAGTAGTAGGAGCTGGGTGTAGGGGAGGATCGCGATTGACCACCTCATAATCATCAGCACTGCCGTCACTGTCACCGCCCACAACCTCTATAGCTCGGTCATCATCCTGATCACCACCCTCAATAGAATTAGCATGGTCGCTCTGGTGATCTCCGCCATGATGATGATGATGATGATGATCATCATCATCATCAGCTGATGGTACGACTGCAGGGGCGTAGTAGGAAAAGGGATCTCAATAGATCCTCAATGCAAGAGAATCCCTTCTCCATAGATCTGCGAAACTCAGCATACTCCGTGGTAGTATGTGCTCGAAGAAGCTCAACCTCGCTACGTAGCTGAGTCATCTCATCCCTGATCTCTATGAACTGCTCTCTGGCATGCTCCTTAAAAGATAGTCCAGTAGAAGGTGGCGGAGGAGCTGAAGTGTCAGGAGACAAATGCTTTGCCTATGTCGATGGGATATCTATTAGAGGAAAAGCTGCTGGCTCAGATGGTCCAGCCTCTGCCTCTCGAATCTCGTCCTCCTCATCTAGCTCCTGGCCAGACTCTCTACGAACCCATCGACCTCCAACTAATCTGTATCTCATGCGGTGCAAAGACCTCTCGTCATACATATCTGTGTGTAGTATCTCCTTGGGGATCTCTCCCTCTAGTGATACTCCACACGCTCTGAATAGTCTGGTCAGTGCCATGCCATACGGTAAATAGTGTCGGCGCTGTGTCACATCATCATGCATCTGAGTGAGCATCAGGGATGGAAGATCAATCTGTCTCCTCTCAATCAGGCTCGTCATCACCATCAACTCCCTCTAAGTGATGAAGTCAAATCTCCCAGTCTTCGGTAGAAGTATGCATGCTGTGATGTGGTGCAATAGGCGCATCTCTAATGACAAATGGTTCGCGGTAACTACGGATATACCGCGAACATCCTCTCTCTCAAGAATGCACCTAAACATAGCCTCTCTGTCATCTACCAAAAAGACACAGACTCCCCTATGAGGGATCTCCTATACTCTGCCCAAAAGCTCATATGTCAGTGAAATCTGAATACCCTTGACTGAAGTAGTCCACAGAAGTCGTCGACAATCTAATGCACCATAAAAACTCTCTCACTAGGTGAGGATAGTACCTCTCCTGCATAGTGCAGAATGGTACTAATCCTGTATCAGTGAGTACCTGTCGAATACCGAAATGGTACCTGTCGAAACACTCCAGTCGACTCTCCTCCCTAAGGCTACTAACTCCCTGCCATCCTCTCTACAGGGGGGGAGCTCGGTGTGGCTGAACTGCTAGGCTGTGCTGTATCAAATCTGGCCTTCAACCTCCTCTCAACACCACAACTGGGCCTCTCCCTAATTACAAGTCTCTTCCTGGAACCCATTACAGCAAGCTGACCAGGGAAGAAGAAAGATAGGTTTAGAACTAAGGGACTGGCTACAGGCTAAGATAAGGAGAGTTTCATTTCTTAGATAGGTTTTGAAAACTAGTATTAAACCAATTTTGGGTGGTAAAATACCTCAAACAGCGTTTAAAAAAAGAACTATCAATTAGTTTAAAGTGGGATTTTTACAACTTATACTTTGATTAAATGACAATATTCCGAAAATATTTTTATTCGTTAAAATAGATTTGAATCTTTGGAAAATATTTTTTGTAAGGCCCAAAGAAAAATCAAAACCCATGGAATTTGGGTCTAAACACTTAGGGTTTAGCAAATAGGTGAAAATGTCGCAAAAATATCAGGAAAAACCTTTCTAAATCAACAATAAATGGATTTAGCATACTTAATTGAGATGAAAACCCAAATTTTTGGCCAAAAATCAATAGAATAGTATTTTTTGCGAAAAGTGGGTGAAATAAGCGTGAAAAAGACCAAAAGACGAGGGAAATCCGAGAAAAATATGTTTAAATCACTATTCTCTCAAATGGAGTTTTAGAAATCCATAAATACATAGAAATCGGTTAGAACCTTGAAAAACACCCGAAAAACCCTATTCATGGTTGTACGGTTCGAAAATGTTAAAAATAAAACCCAAAAGAGGAAAAATAAAATAAAAATGGAAGGGATAAATACCTGATTTGTGATGGATTAAAGGGTAAAAGGATGGATTTGGACAGAGGAGACCATTGTTGCAAGAAATCAGTGGGGGGAAGAAAATTACAAAAACCCTCGGTCGGTCTTTTCAAAAACTATTCTGTCTCGCAAGTGTCGACACTTAGAATTGTCAAGTGTCGACACTTGGTCAGGTGTCGACACTTGACAATTTCCAAGTATCGACACTTGGCCAAAAATTTGATAAAATCCAAAAAAATTTTAGAAAAAATAGGAAATAATTCAATTAGATTTTTGGGACTTTTAGGAAATGGTTTTGAGCTCTACGATTTAGGTATAATTAAAACTAAGAGAGTTCTAGGAGAATGGATCAATGACCAAACTCTCTTCTAATCAGACAAAACCTATCCTCACTCAAAGGCTTGGTAAACACATCTGCTAACTGATCATTAGTACATACAAAATCAAGAATAACATTAGAGTTTTGTACATGATCTCTTATGAAATGATGTCTTATTTCAATGTGTTTACTTCTTGAATGTTGCACAGGATTTTTAGATAGGTTGATTGCACTAGTTTTGTCACATCTTATGGGTGTCTTAGTTAGTTTAATACCAAAATCTTCGATGTTTGTTTGAACCAGAGGATTTGAGCACAAAAGCTTCCAGCTGCTATATATTCGGCTTCCGCCATAGATAAAGCAACTAAGTTCTATTTCTTGCTACTCCAAGAGATCAAATTTACTCCAAGAAACTGACAGGTTCCACTAGTACATTACAATCAAGTTTACACCCAGCAAAGTCAGCATCAGAATAAGCAATCAATTCAAATGAAGAATCTCTAGAATACCATAAACCAATTTCAATTGAACTAGATAGATATCTAAGTATGCGTTTAACAGCCAAAAGATGAGACTCTTTAGGATTAGACTGATATCTAGCACACATACAGACACTAAACATGATATCTGGCCTACTGGCAGTAAGTAAGATATAACAATGAACCGATCATGCCACGATATAATTTTTGGTCTATAGACTTACCTGATTCATCGTTGTCAAGTCTACAAGTAAAGCTCATAGGAGTACCTAAGGGCTTAGTGTTCTCCATCCCAATCTTCTTGAGTATTTCTTTTGTGTATTTCGTTTGGTTGATGAAGATCCCCTCTTTGGTTTGCCTTATTTGGAGTCTGAGGAAAAAATTCAATTCTCCCATCATGCTCATCTCGAACTCACCCTGCATTAACTTTGCAAAATCTTGACAAAGAGATTCATTAGTAGCACCAAATATTATATCATCTACATAGATTTGTACTACTAAGAGATCATCATTCTTTTGCTTTAAAAACAAAGTTTTATCTAATTACCTCTAGTAAAATCATTTTTGAGCAAAAAGGAGCTTAAACGATCATACCAAGCTCTTGGAGCTTGTTTCAATCCATACAAAGCTTTATGAAGTTTATAAACATGATTTGGAAATTCAGAATTTTCAAAACCAGGGGGTTGCTCAACGTAAACTTCTTCTTCAATTAAACCATTTAAAAATGCACTTTTAACATCCATTTGATATAGTTTAAAAATTATGAAGCAAGCAAAATCCAACAATAGCCTAATTACCTCAAGTCTAGCCACAAGAGCAAAGGTTTCATCAAAATCTATTCATTCCTCCTGATTGTATCCTTGGCAACTAGTCTAGCCTTATTTCTAGTTACTACTCCATTTTCATCAAGTTTATTTCGAAAAAACCATTTTGTACCAATAATTGAAGTGTTTGAAGGCCTATCTACTAATGTCCAAATATTGTTCCTTTTAAATTGATTAAGTTCATCTTGCATAGCATTTATCCAATTAGTATCACATTCAGCTTCCTCAATAGTTTTAGGTTCAATTTGAGACATAAAATCTAAGTAATCACAGATATTTCTAAGGGATGATCGAGTACTTACACCTTTAGATGGATCACCGATAATTAATTCTTTGGATGTCCATGAGCATACCTCCATTCTTTGGTAATGGATCAACAGTTGATGTATTTTCATCACCTTATGCTTGATCTCCTTCAGTGTTTTGATCATCGTTCTATTCCTTGGTAAGCCTTTCATTGTTATTTATTTCTTCAGTTTTCTTGCTACCTGTTCATCAGAAAGTACATCTTCTTTTCTTGAAGATTTTTGGTTAGTTTCATCAAATACCACATGTATGGATTCTTCAACAACAAGTGTTCTTCTGTTGAAGACCCTGTATGCCTTATTAGATGTGGAGTAGCCTAGAAAGACTCCCTTATCTGATTTGGCATCAAATTTACTTAAATTATCTTTACCATTGTTTAAGATGAAACAACAGCATCCAAAAACATGAAAATAACGAATTGAGGGTTTTCTACCCTTCCAAAGCTCATAAGGTATTTTCTTTAAAATCGGTCAAATTAAAACTCGATTTAAAATATAGCATGCAGTATTTATGGCTTCCGCCCAAAAATATCTAGGTAAATCATTTTCACAAAGCATGGTGCGTGCCATTTCTTCAAGAGTTCTATTTTTTCTTTCTACTATCCCATTTTGTTGAGGTGTCCTAGGTGCAGAAAAATTATGATGAATTCCATTTTCAATACAAAATTTATCAAAATTAGCATTTTCAAATTCAGTTCCATGATCACTTCTCGAAGATACTACTGAAACACCTTTTTCATTCAAAACTCTTTATGAAATCTAATGAATTCAAAAAAAGTTTCATCTTTATGTGCTAAAAACATGACCCATGTAAATCGTGAGAAATCATCTACAATGACTAGACCATACTTCTTACCTCCCAAACTATATGTTCTAGTTGGCCCAAAGAGGTCCATGTGAAGCAATTCTAAAGGTCTAGATGTAGAGATTACTCATTTTGGTTTGAAAGAGGATTTTATTTATTTTCTAAGTTGACATGCACTGCAAATCTTATCTTTTTCAAAATTGAGTTTAGGCAAATCCTTTACCAAGTTCTTTTTGCTAAGTTTTGAAATTAAATGCATGCTTGCATGTCCTAGTCTACGATGCCAAAGCCAGCTAGTTTCATCGATCTTGGCTTCCATTGCCACTAGGCATTGACCTTTTTGAATAGGGAGATCATCAAGATCAACCATATAAATATTACCATGCCTATGACCAATGAACTTAATGCCATTGTCATCTAGACTAGAAACAATTCACAAAGAAGATTCAAAAACAACTTTAAATTTTTTGTCACAAAACTGACTAATGCTAAGCAAGTTATGTTTTTAAACCATCAACATATAATACGATATCAATATAAGAGGTAGGGGTGATATGGACTTTACCAATACCGATAATTTTGCCCTTTCCATTATCACCAAAAGTTACATTGCCACCATTTTGATATATGAGTGATGAGAACTGCTCCACATCTCCTGTCATATGCCTTGAGCAACCGCTATCAAGGTACCACATCTTTTCTTATTGGTTGCAAGGCATACCTGCAATAAAGATCAAGTGGAGACTTTAGGTACCCAAGCCATCTTGGGTCCTTTTTGGTTAGTGGCATTGGTTCCTTTCGGAAACCAAAACTTTCTTAGTATTATTTAACTTTCTTTTGTTGCACATATAAGATTTGTGTCCTTTGATACCACAAGTATAGCAAGTAATGGATGAAGATGCAGGCACAAAGAAATTTTAAAGAGTTTTTGTTTCTTATGAGTTATGAATCCTAAACCTGCTTTGTCAAATACTGCTCTTTGGTTATTTAAGAGTAAATTCAATTTTTCAGAACTGTAAGTAAATTTTGATGCAGAACAAAAGAAGAGATGATGCGATGCGGAAGTAAATTGAGACTAATTCTTTTTTTTTTTTTTTTTTTTTTTTTTCAGAAGTCGGCTTTGACTCAAAGGAAAGCTAAACTAAATTGAAAGAAATTAGGTAATAATTGAAAGCACAATTTAAAAGAAACTGGGTTATCAGAGTAGTTCAAAAGTAACGGATCGCTGGGGGTTGAGAAACTCCCAGACCTAGGGTTTCGCTCTGAACTTTCAACAGGACAGAAGTAAAGAGAAGAGAAGGGTTACAGACCAGACAGTGATCTTCACAGAATTTGGGTGGAAGAACTCTCTCGAGCAGATTGTTGGATCCTCGGAGTCGGCAATCTTCGCAATGGATCTGAAGGAAGATTTTTTTTTTTTTTGTGTGCCTACACTAAGCATAGAATAGGAACAGGTAGATGTTTTAAAACAATTTTAATTAATCGCGGAAAAACCTGTCCAAAACAGGATCAAAAATATATTGCATAGAGAACATTAAAAGTGCATGGCATATATATATTTTTTGGACATGTATAAATGCATAAAAAAATTAAAAAGGAACTTATTCCAGGCTGGAATAAGGGAGGAATGGGGTGGAATAGCTATTCCCGCTATTCCACCCTTCTTCAACCTCGGTTCAGAAATTGCTCACCGTGGAGCAATGTTCAGACGTCGACTGCGGCGCGCACAGGTCTCCAAACCCCGAGCTCCTAGGTCCGCTGGAATCCTTGCTTGACCGGCTACAAGGTGATGAAATCGGATCTCCAAGTCTCCGGCATTTTCCACTTCGAATTGGGGCTCCAAAAGTCATCCACGGCCACGGTTGCAGCAGGGGGATTTGAAGATCAAATTTCGATTACCTTGCACTGGAGTGATGACTGCTCCCAGGATCTCAGGCGAGATCCCTCTAGAGGGGGTACACGCGTGGGAACTTCTGATCGGAGCTCCGGCGTCGCTAGCCGCCGGATCCCAAGCTTTCACAGTTTTTGGAAAAATGGAGGAAGCTCTCAAAAACCCACCGAAAGAGAGCAAGAAGCAGGTATAAAAAATATCTCTAGATGCCACCGTAGGGGAGAGCAAGGGTCTAGAGTTTTGTGCGAAGGGGTGGTGGGAATTAATTGAAATAAATCAGGGAGGGAACGCCTGTTTGGTTTCAAAAACTGAAACGTCTCAGGCGTGAGGATGAAGACGACGGTTCAATAGGTGAACCGGCAAATGACCAAAAAGCCCCTCGGTCCAAGGGCAAAGCAGGGTCAATTTGGTTCAGGCCAAAACCCAGTCAAAC
Source organism: Areca catechu (assembly GCA_021397845.1). Classification (NCBI taxonomy): domain Eukaryota; kingdom Viridiplantae; phylum Streptophyta; class Magnoliopsida; order Arecales; family Arecaceae; genus Areca; species Areca catechu. The sequence continues at coordinate 137,688,693 of CM038052.1, read as the reverse complement.
GAAGTCCAAATCGAACGAAATTGGACTCAAAACGAAGCTAAGAACGAACCCTATCTTTCCACGGTCCAACCTCACTGATTTGAGTTGAAATCGATTTGCAACCTACTAAAACAAAAATCAATTGACTTAGAAACATTCATCAAACCATTTGATGAACATGGGTTCAATCCTAGTCAGCCAGGAACATATTCCTGGTTGATCCAGAGAAGACCCGATCAACCCAAGACCGGGTCATTCAGAAGAAAACTCAACCAAAAACCGTGACAAAACACCGAAACGATTCCCAATCGAATCGGTTCCTGATCAGATAGAAATCCTCTGTGACGTGTGACCTCATAGGTTCGAACCTAAACGGTAGTACTGGGACACTTCCAGTACCAGCACAAGATACCACCTAGCAATGGGTCTCGGCATCCGGATAGGTCGAAGATGCGGGAGCAATCCATCGAACCTCTAGCATATGGTTACCGCATAATTCATCCCTTTTTCCTCCAATGCTCAGGATGACCTAGGGTTGAACTGCCAACCCCAGCTATGTTAATCCACTACGTGTCTCAATCTCGCATGTCCAGTGACTCTTCACTGCGACCACCCGGCGGAGGATTTGCTAAATTGAGAGACAGCGAGACATTCAATCCAAACCATTTGGACAGGTCAATTCCATCTTGGTCCACTACTGCTCCACAAGTACTTGCCTGTACCCAGAAACCTTCCGTCACCGGATTAAAATCCGGGTAGTCCGGCACCAAAGCACAGGGAGTTGCTGCAAGCTACCAAAGTGACCTCAGGTCAGAGGGACACTTATGCCCATATCCATTCGCGAGCGATCCTTAGGCAGATAAGGTGCTACGCGGAGTCACGTCTAATGAGATATCAAATATCCCACTTGCAGATCACATCAGTGTCACCACACTCCTTTGGTCAAGAGGACAACTAAACAATGCGAACCACAACAGCTATGTTTGATATGTTGCTATCCAGGTACAATATATCATTTGGCTGAGAACCCTGTTTAAGGACCACTCGATATATCCTCTCTATATCGATGTAATAGTAGTCCTAAGGATATCATCACTAAAGAATTCATTATAGAAAGATGTAAAGTGATGAGAAGCCAGAATAACTTTTATTCATTATAAAAATTACATAACAATTAGCTCAACCATCTATAACCTAGATGATTGGCTTTGGGATACAATTCCCAACAAACTCCCACTTAGACTAATGCCAATCAGAACAGTATCGAATACCCATCTTCCATTTATAACTGTCGAATTCTTAATTCTGATGGCTTTGGTAAAGGGGTCGGCCGGATTTTCCTTTCCATCGATCTTCTGAAGGTCGATGTCACCTCATTCCACGATCTCTCATACAAGGTGAAAGCGCCGTAGAATATGCTTGGTGCGCTGATGTGCCTTCGGTTCTTTGGCTTGAGCAATCGCCCCTGAGCTGTCACAATGCAGAGGAATAGAATGCTCCAGGGAAGGTGCCACTCCCAGCTCGCCTATGAACTTCCGCAACCAGACAGCCTCTTTTGCTGCATCAGATGCGGCAATATACTCTGCTTCACAAACCGAGTCTGCAATAGTATGCTGCTTGGAACTTTTCCAGCAGATAGCTCCACCATTCAGGATAAAAACAAATCCTGACACATCTTGCTGTCATCATGATCTGACATAAAACTGGAGTCAGTATACCCCTCTAGTTTTAGGTCAGAATCTCCATAGAGTAGCCATTGATCTTTAGTATTTCGCAAATACTTAAGGATGGTCTTTACCACCTTCCAATGTGCTTCTCCTGGGTTAGATTGGTATCTATTCACTACCCCTAGTGAGTATGCCACATCGGGTCTAGTACACAACATAGCATACATAATAGAATCCACTGCCGAAGCATATGGTATTCTACTCATACGCTCTCTTTCCTCAGGGGTTGTCGCACAATCTTTTTGGAAAGAGTAATTCCATGGCCTATCGGGAGATAGCCTTTCTTGGAATTTTCCATGCTAAACCTTTTTAACACGGTGTCAATGTATGCGATTGGGACAATCCCAGAAGCCTCTTGATCTATCTCTATAGATTTCATGCTAATATGAATGAGGCTTCTCCCATATCCTTCATGGAGAATTGTGATGAAAGCCAAACTTTTATTCCCTGTAATGCAGGAACGTCATTCCTGATTAAGAGATATCGTCCACATACAGTACAAGAAATACAACTACAGAACCATTGGCCCATTTATATATGCAAGGTTCTTCTCCGTTCCTAACGAAGCCATACGATTTGATACACTTATCAAACCGCATGTTCCAACTCCGAGATGCTTGCTTTAGCCCATAGATAGACTTCTGAAGTCTACACACTTTTGACTCGTCTATGGAAGTGAACTTTTTAGGTTGTGTCATATACACTTCCTCCTCCAGCTCTCCATTTAGGAAGGCTGTTCGGACATCCATTTGCCAGATCTCATAGTCAAAATGTGCAGCTAAAGCTAGCATAATCCGAATGGATTTCAGCATTGCCACAGGAGAAAATGTCTCGTCATAGTCAATACCATAACGTTGACGATACCCCTTGGCAACCAGACGGGCTTTATAGGTCTACCTTCCGTCTGCGCCTCTTTCCTTTTGAAGATCCTTGCACCCAATTGGTTTTATCCCTTCAAGTGCATCAACCAATGTCCATACATGGTTGATTTCCATGGACTCCATTTCGGATTTCATGGCTCCAAGCCAACTCAGAATCAGACCTTTGCATTGCATCCATATAGGTGATCGGATCCTCGTTGTTCTCATCGAGTTCAACAGGATCGCCATCCTGGATTAGATATCCAAAATATCTATCCGGTGGATGCGATACTCTATCAGATCTCCTTAATGATTGCACAATAGGCTCAGGATTTGATCTTATCAAATCAGGTTCAATACCAGCCGTGTGTGCCCAGGTTCTTTTACTTGTAGAACTTCATGAAGTTCTATCTTAGAAGCTACAGTTCCTTCAATAAGGAACTCCTTTTCTAAAAAGATAGCTCTAAGTCTGACGAACACCTTTTGTTCATAGGGCAAGTAAAAGTAGTATCCTTGGATTCTTTTGGATAACCAACAAAAAAAACATTTTCAGACCATGGCCCTAGTTTATCCATTTCCAAACGCATGACATAAGCTGGACACCCCCAGACACGAAAATGTGAAAGGGTTGGCTTACGTCCTGTCCATATTTCATATGGAGTTTTGTCAACGGATTACTAGGAATTATTAAGAAGTTGACATGCAGTCTCCAATGCATATCCCAGAAAAACATAGGCAAAGTAGCAAACCCCATCATAGATCGAACCATGTCCAACAAGGTCCGATTTCTCTTTCAGACACTCCATTTAACTGAGGTGTCATAGGAGGAGTCCATTGAGAGAGAATCCCATTCTCCTCAAGATATGTCAAAAACTCACCTGAAAGGTATTCACCACCTCGATCTGATCGAAGTATTTTGATTTCCTTTCTGGTTTGTTTTTCAACTTCATTACGATATCGTTTGAAAATTTCAAACGAATCAGACTTATGTCTCATAAGATAGACATAACCGAAACCCCGAAAAGTCGTCTGTAAAAGTAATGAAATATCAAACCTCCTCTAGCACAGATAGACATAGGTCCACATACATCAGTATGTACAAGACCTAGGATATCTGAGGCTCGCTCACCTTTTCTTTAAAGGGTGATTTGGTCATCTTTCAATAAGACAAGATTCACAAGTTGGCAGCGATTCACAATCACTAACATCTAGGAGGCCATATCTATTAATTGTTAATCCTATTTTATTGATGTGACCTAGCCTACAGTGCAAAGATAGGCTTCATTGACATCATCTATTCTAGGGCGTTACTAGAACTTGTATCATTACAATAACAGGCGTGATAGGTAAATATATGCCATTAACTAAGCTTCCATTCATGATAGTCTTACCATTCAAAATGATAGAACAAATGTTTTTCTTTATTGAAAATTCAAATTTTCATTGGCCAGAAGGCCTACAGAAACAACATTAAGCATGAAAGAAGGACTATAATGACAGTCACTTAGAGTGACATTACAAGACTCATAAGACAACTCCAGAACACCCAACGCCAGAACTGGAACAGCATTTCCATTCCCTACGTTCAGGTACCTCTCACCATCTTCGAATCTTCTACTAACTCGAAGTCCCTGTAAAGAATTACAGATATGAATAGGACTTCCGGTATCTAATACCCAGCTAGTAGTATCACAAAGAGTAAAGTTAGGATATATCATATATAACCTGGTGCAGCAACAGCTTGCTGCTTCTTCTTCTTCGGTCTGTTCGGGTCAAGTGAAGCGATGTAAAGAGGACAATTCCTCTTCCAATGACCCTGCTTCTTGCAAAAGAAGCACTCTGCCTTGCTCTGGTCTAACTTCTTCTTGGTCTGACTTGGACCAGGAGCAGAGTGTACCTTCTTGCTCTTCTTCTTCTTCTTTTTCTTAAAGGGTCGAGGAGCACCTGCCGAGGAACCTCCTACATAATTCACCAGCCCTTTGTTGAGCTGGTGGTCCTTTTCATAGGCTTGCAGTAAACCTAACATTTCATGATAGTTTACTACCGGCCTATTCAATCTCCAATGATCGAGAAAGGACACGTAGGAGGGTGGCAGGGAGTTCAGGATCGCATCTTTTCCCAGCTGTTCGTGAAGGGGACAGCCGAGCTTGCCCAGGCGCTCGAACAACTCGATCATGTTCATAACATGATCAGTCACAGAAGCACCTTCACGCATACGCGTGTTATAGATGGCGCTGGAGATACGGTATCTTTCAGCGTCATCAGAGTGCCAAAAGACTCCTTCAACCTTTGAAGGATATCTCAGGCTGGGCCTCAAACCTGCGACTGAACTCATCGTTCATCGCAGCCAGCATAATACATCGGACAGTGGTCCGATCAGAGATCCACTTCTGGTAAGTGTCTCTAACCGGTCCCCGAGTATTGGCAGCGGGAACTACAGGTGCCTGATCCGTCAGAACGTACAAGATCCGTTCATGCTCAAGGACTATCCTCAATCTTCGATACCAGCTATCGAAGTTGGGTCCAATCAATTTTTCATTGTCAACATGGAGGACGGAGCGACAGATTGGTGGACATCTGAAAGAAAAATATGACCAAAATTAGTTTATGTAATTTTCAAAACCCTAAGACTTGGACTTTAGTCAAAAAGGTTCTCCCACTAACTTTTCAGAATAGGAGCCTCTACCTCCAATTCGTGTGAAGTCATAATTCAAAGTGGGTACTAGAATCCAATAGACCACGTACAAGCCCGTCTAGGGTACGGCTCACCCATACGTGTGTAAAGGTAGGTTCTTATAACCAATTGCTGCCCTTAGCAATTTCTAGTAATCTATTTTGCCCCAAGATGCACTGTAATCGACCTAGGGGTCTCCTATTACAGGCTCTCGGTTAGGTCCAACCATTAACATGCCGAATTCAGTGTTTCCAACCAACAAATGACCAAGCCCGTCTAGGGTACGGCTCACCTGATCACTGTTGAGAAGGTCACACTGAACCTTCATATTAGGGAGAGTAATCCCAATAGCGTGATATACACCTGTTCTATGGAACTGCCGATGCATACCCAACTAATGGACATATTACAAACCCACTTAATGGGAGGCAAAGACTTTGTTAACTCCTTAACTAGGTCTTTTAAGGACCTAATAATTTAGAGGATTTTAAAATTTGTGACATATAAAAAAAAAATTCATGAACCTTGATCCATAAACACCCACTAAATCTTAGAAGGGTTTATGGTTAGGTTCATGGGCACCTAAATCAGTCAGACTGATAACCTTAAATGGCATGGGTTGATCTAACTCAATTATCTTTTCTAATGCAAATCAGGTTAGCCGATTTGGCCAAGTAAGTACGGTCGAGGCATGAGTTACGGCATTAACCACTTTCCTTAGACACCAATTACAAGAACTGGCCAGGAAAGGGTACCCTCAAAGCCAAGGACCATAAGGCTGCTTACCTTAGACACCAAATTGGTTTACGACGATTAGATTAGAAAAATTGAGTTAGGTTAGCCACTGAGCCAGATTAGATCCATTTAGATGAATGGACTCAAGCTTCTAACTAATTAGAAACTAGGAAAAGATAATCCTTAATCAACTTTTGATTAAAATTATTTTAGAGTTCATTCAACTAAATCTAGGTCTAACCCAATTAGGATCTAATCCTAGCCCAACCATTTAACCCAATTGGCTTATCAAATGACTTAAGGTTTTATAAACCCTAATTTGCATTTATCATTTAATATTTCAAATAATTCATAATTATAAGAAATCAAGCCAATTATTTAATTAAAACAATTTTAATTAAATCTTGTAAAAACCTTTTACAATTAATTCTTATTTACATTTAACATATCAAAAAATAAAAATAATACATGCCATCATTAATTCTTAATTAAAAATTTTAATTAACAATAAATAATTCAACTAATTACCAAATTAGTTAATTAAATAATTTTAATCAACTAAAAACATGCAAATATAATTCTAAATTGAACCTGGCTCTGATACCATTTTGAAGGAAGATTTTTTTTTTTTTTGTGTGCCTACACTAAGCATAGAATAGGAACAGGTAGATGTTTTAAAACAATTTTAATTAATCGCGGAAAAACCTGTCCCAAAACCAGGATCAAAAATATATTTGCATAGAGAACATTAAAAGTGCATGGCATATATATTTTTTTTTGGACATGTATAAATGCATAAAAAAATTAAAAAGGAACTTATTCCAGGCTGGAATAAGGGAGGAATGGGGTGGAATAGCTATTCCCGCTATTTCACCCTTCTTCAACCTCGGTTCAGAAATTGCTCACCGTGGAGCAATGTTCAGACGTCGACTGCGGCGCGCACAGGTCTCCAAACCCCGAGCTCCTAGGTCCGCTGGAATCCTTGCTTGACCGGCTACAAGGTGATGAAATCGGATCTCCAAGTCTCCGGCATTTTCCACTTCGAATCGGGGCTCCAAAAGTCATCCACGGCCACGGTTGCAGCAGGGGGATTTGAAGATCAAACTTCGATTACCTTGCACTGGAGTGATGACCTGCTCCCAGGATCTCAGGCGAGATCCCTCTAGAGGGGGTACACGCCGTGGGAACTTCTGATCGGAGCTCCGGCGTCGCTAGCCTCCGGATCCCAAGCTTTCACAGTTTTGGAAAAATGGAGGAAGCTCTCAAAAATCCACCGAAAGAGAGCAAGAAGCGGGTATAAAAAATATCTCTGGATGCCAACCGTAGGAGAGAGCAAGGGTCTAGAGTTTTGTGCGAAGGGGTGGTGGGAATTAATTGAAATAAATCAGGAAGGGAACGCCCTGTTTCGGTTTCAAAAACTGAAATGTCTCAGGCATGAGGATGAAGACGACGGTTCAATAGGTGAACCGGCAAATGACCAAAAAGCCCCTCGGTCCAAGGGCAAAGCAGGGACAATTTGGTTCAGGCCAAAACCCAGTCAAACGAAGTCCAAATCGAACGAAAATGGACTCAAAACGAAGCTAAGAACGAACCCTATCTTTCCACGGTCCAACCTCACTGATTTAAGTTGAAATCGATTTGCAACCAACTAAAACAAAAATCAATTGGACTTAGAACATTCATCAAACCATTTGATGAACATGGGTTCAATCCTAGTTAGCCAGGACATATTCCTGGTGATCCAGAGAAGACCCGATCAACCCAAGACCGGGTCATCAGAAGAAAAACTCAACCAAAAACCGTGACAAAACATCGAAACGATTCCCAATCGAATCGGTTCCTGATCAGATAGAAATCCTCTGTGGCGTGTGACCTCATAGGTTCGAACCTAAACGGTAGTACTGGGACACTTCCAGTACCAGCACAAGATACCACCTAGCAATGGGTCTCGGCGTCCGGATAGGTCGAAGATGCGGGAGCAATCCATCGAACCTCTGGCATATGGTTACCGCATAATTCATCCCTTTGACCTCCAATGCTCAGGATGACCTAGGGTTGAACTGCCAACCCCAGCTATGTCAATCCACTACGTGTCTCAATCTCGCATGTCCAGTGACTCTTCACTGCGACCACCCCGGCCGAGGATTTGCTAAATTGAGAGACTGCGAGACATTCAATCCAAACCATTTGGACAGGTCAATTCATCTTGGTCCACTACTGCTCCACAAGTACTTGCCTGTACCCAGAAACCTTCCGTCACCGGATTAAAATCCGGGTAGTCCGGCACCAAAGCACAGGGAGTTGCTTGCAAGCTACCAAAGTGACCTCAGGTCAGAGGGACACTTATGCCCATATCCATTCGCGAGCGATCCTTAGGCAGATAAGGTGCTACGCGGAGTCACGTCTAATGAGATATCAAATATCACACTTGCAGATCACATCAGTGTCACCACACTCCTTTGGTCAAGAGGACAACCAAACAATGCGAACCATAATAGCCTATGTTTGATATGTTGCTATCCAGGTACAACATATCATTTGGCTGAGAACCCTGTTAAGGACCACTCGATATATCCTCTCTATATCGATGTAATAGTAGTCCTAAGGATATCATCACTAAAGAATTCATTATAGGAAGATGTAAAGTGATGAGAAGCCAGAATAACTTTTATTCATTATAAAAATTACATAACAATTAGCTCAACCATCTATAACCTAGATGATTGGCTTTGGGATACAATTCCCAACAGGATCCTCCAATACTGGTCTCGTGGCTGGGTCGGCTTCTCATGAACTCAAGATCTGGGAAGAAGAAAAACAAGTGATGGATTCAGAGACTCAGGGAAGGATTTACCAGTTTGAAGAACTTGAAGGCTGATGTCGCTGAGATCCGGATTCTCTTGAAGGCTTATTCGACTCCCTCTGGAAAGAGCTTTGGATCTGAAGTATCCGGACTGTAGCTGGATGCTGGTGGTCAGCCTGGACTTGGAGAGGGTGGCCGTGAGAAGTGAGATAGGCTAGGCTTGGTGGAAAGAGAAGGGTGTGGCGGCTAGGGTTTGGGAGTGGAGTGGCTAACCTAGGGTTTGGGTTTGGGATCTCTCACCTCCTCAAGGTTCCAGGGGAATCCGGATTTATCCCTCACGGAGCTCAACACCTGGAAGCAAGTGCGGAAAAGAGGAAAACACAAGTTTGCTCATAAAAAATTTCTTTTCATTCATCTCATTTTTTTAAACTTACAAGAGGGGTTAATTTATAAGGCTTTACAAGGGAGGAGGGTTTCACATCTTCCCATGTGGGACTAAAGGATGGGATCTACAAATTAGGGCAAATCCTTCACATATGGTCGGCCAAAGTACCAAAAAATTGGATTTGGGTTATAAAAGGCAGGTAGATGGCGCCACCTTGCTTGGATCTTCAAGAAAAAATTTCTTCCTTCCCTGGATCAACTCTTTTGGACTCCTCCTTTTCTTCCTCCCTAAGTCAAGGTCCTTCCCATCTTTGTTTTGGATGTCTTTGGCAGGTAGTGGGCGCCCCCTTGAAGCTCTCTTCCAAGAGGATTTTTCTTCTCTCTTTGCTTTGGGTTTCTTGGAAAGTCTTGGCCGCCCCCTTGATTTGTGGTCTCTTGGTGGACTTCTCTTTATCTAGCGCATGAGAGAAGGAAGTTGCCATCTGTGGAGTGGGGACCAAAAGCTGCTGGATGTAGATATGGCGCCCCCTGGACTGGGAGTGTGGCTGGGAGTGTGGTGTCCACTTGTCTGGTCTTGGAAGAAAGTGTAACATCCCAGGTTGAAACCCTAGTCCACTACTGAGTCAACATGACTCAACAAAATAAAATGCAGGTAATGCAGACTCAAGCTAAATTAAGTTGATCTAGTCAACTCTTATTAAAACCAAAACCTAATTCTTAATTCTTCGGCAAGGTTAATCAGAGATCCAGATGGAGCTCTAAAGTCTTCTTCTGAGTTTGGTGCCCGCACCAATTCTCCCAGGGTGGGAGGAACTCGACCCTGTCGAGTAAGGATCAAGTTGGCTCTGGTATCTCTCCAAGAGGTCTGGGTCCAGCTCTTGTAACTCTTCTCGGGAGATCCAAGAGTCAACAGAATCTGGCCTTCCTAGCCAGCGGACCAGGTATCTTTGGTATCCTCGATTATGAGTAGAGATAACCTGATCATCCAGGATCTTTTCAATCTGCTCTTTCCTCACAGGCCAATTTTTTGGTGGACACACAGGGTCAGGTTCACTCTCAAGAGCAGGATTAGGTTCAAAAGCCTCACTGGAATCACAGCTGGCTCCCTATACTCTATTAGGTCTGTAATGTTGAAAGTGGAGGTAATGCCTAGTTCTGGAGGCAACTCGAGCACATAGGCATTGGATCCTACTCTCTTTACCACTCTAAATGGTCCAGCTCCCCTAGCATGTAACTTTCTAACGGTTCCAGGAGGAACCGTTCAGGCCTTAACCTAATCATTACATAGTCTCCTTCGTCAAAAGTTTTGACTCGCCTTTGAGAATCAGCCAATTTCTTATAAGTTTCGTTACTTAAATTTATTTTGGCTTGAATTTCTTTATGCAAGTCTTTTATATGCTGTGCAAAACTTCAGCAGACTCGGAGACCCGTGTGTGGACTGGTAAAGGAGCTAGGTCAAGAGGTGTGTGGGTTTGTAACCATGCACAATTTCAAATGGACTCTTACCCGTAGACCTATTGACCGAGTCATTATATGCAAATTCAGCACTAGGTAAGTACAAATCCCAGTTCCTAATATTTTCACCAACAAGACACCTTAGCAGATTGCCTAAACTACGGTTCACTACTTTGGTTTGGCCATCAGTCTGGGGATGATAGGCAGTTGAAAACTTAAGTTTCGTCCCTAACTTATGCCAAAGGGTTTTCCAGAAATAGCTAGTGAACCGAACATCCCTATCTGAAACAATGGTCTTGGGTAGGCCATGGAGTCGAACTATCTCATTAAAGAACAGGGTGGCTACCTTAGACGCATCAAATGTTTGGGAACAAGGCAAGAAATGGGCCATCTTGGAAAATCGGTCTACTACAACACAGATAGAGTCATGCCTCCTCTGGGTCTTAGGCAAACCTAACACAAAGTCCATGCTCACATCTTGCCAAGGACGACGATCTGGGACAGGGAGTGGGGTATAAAGGCCAGTGTTCTGTTTTCGCTGTTTGGCAACAGTGCAGGTCCGACACCTAGCCACAATGTGTGCTACATCTCTTTTTAAGCTAGGCCAGAAAAAGTGGTCTTCAATAGCCAGGGTGGTCTTATCTTTTTCGAAATGGCCAGCTAAACCTCCAGCATGAGTTTCCCAAATCAAGAATTCCCTAAGAGAGGTTCTAGGGATGCAAAGCCTATTCTTAAAGAATAGAAAGCCATCTATAAGGGAATAATTCTTATGTTCACTAGATGGTCCTTGAGTTAGATCCTGGTATACAGTCTTGAAATCCGGACACTACTCATATTCTTCTTTGATTTGCTCAAACCCTATGACTTCAGCCCTAACAGAATTCAACAACAAAGATCGACGACTAAGGGCATCAGCTACCTTATTTTCAGATCCAGCCTTATGCTTCAGAACAAAAGTATAGGACTGGATATACTCTACCCACTTGGCATGCCTAGGGTTAAGCTTCTTCTGAGAATTCAAAAATCTAAGAGCCTCATGATCCGAAAACAGCACAAATTCTTGCGGTAGTAAATAATGTCTCCAGTAACGCAAAGCTTGCACTACCGCGTAAAATTCCTTATCATAGGTAGAATACCTAAGCTTAGCATCATTAAGTTTTTCACTAAAGAATGCTACGGGATGGTTCTCTTGGCTTAGGACTCCACCTATACCTACTCCTGAAGCATCACAGGCAACCTCAAATACCTTTGAAAAGTCCGGTAGTCTCAAAATGGGTGCCTGGGTCATCCTATCCTTAAGATCTAGGAAGGCTTTATGGGCTGCTTTGGTCCACTGAAATTCTCCCTCCTGATGCAGATGCAGTCTGTGATAGGAGCAACTATACTAAAACCCCTTGATGAATCGCCTATAGAAGGTAGCCAAGCCATGGAAACTTCTGACTTCATGCACACTGGTCGGCTCTGGCCATTCTACTATGGACCTAATCTTTTCAGGATCGGCAGCCACGCCGTCAGGGTTACAACAAATCCAAGGAAGATAATCCTACTGGTCATAATTCACACTTTTTGAGATTACCGTAGAGACTATCATTCCTCAAAACTTGACAGACTTGTCTAAGGTGGCCTAGGTGATCTGCAGGGGTCTTACTATAGATCAGGATATCATCAAAATAGACCACTACAAACTTTCCTATGAAAGCTCTAAGTACTTGGGTCATAATCCTCATGAAAGTACTAGGGGCATTGGACAACCCAAAAGGCATAACAACCCATTCAAAGAGACCATCCTTAGTTTTGAAGGCTGTTTTCCACTCATCCCCTGGTCTAATCCTAACCTGATGATAGCCGCTCTTGAGATCATTTTAGAAAAAACCATGGCACCGGCCATCATATCAAGCATGTCATCTAGTCTAGGGATGGGGAACCTATATTTGATTGTGATTTTATTGATGGCATGACTGTCAACACACATCCTCCACGTGGCATCCTTCTTCGGGGTTAGAAGTGCAGGGACTGCACAAGGGCTAAGACTCTCTCTAATGAACCCCTTCCTCAACAATTCGCCAACCTGCTTTTGCAGTTCTTTATGCTCCGATGGATTCATCCTATAATGGGCAAGTTAGGTAAAGTAGCTCCTGGGACTAAATCTATGGAATGCTGAATATCCCTAAGAGGTGGAAGGTGGTCTGGCAGATCCTCGGGAAAAATATCCTCAAATTCTTCTAATAAAGGCTTAACTTCCTGAGGAGGCTCTGAGGTGTAGGAGTCCTAAGTTCCTTAGCAGTCAACATCCAAATGGGTGAACCACTATGAATTTCTTGTTAGGTTCACTCCAGTCTTCATTTCTCTGACCTTACTAGTTCCTTTAGCTACCTTGTCCTTAGGAGGGACTGAATGGATTGTGATTTTCTTCCCATTGAAACTAAGACACAGGTGTTGGATTTTCCTAAGAGGGTGGCATCATGATCATACAACCAAGGTCTTCCAAGAATTATACTGCTCACCCCATGGGCAAGACATCACACCAAATCTTTCTTGATAGGATTGCATTTGGATTTGGACCTGACATCTAGACTGGATGGGTATAGAGGTAGAGTCTACCCAAGAAACCTTATAGGGTTTGGGGTGGGGGACTGGGGTTAAGCCTAACATTTTGACAGTGCTAGTAGAAATGGCATTCACACAGCTCCCACTATCTATGATGATTTTACAAACCTTATCCCCTAGTTTAAGGAAAGTCTGTAGGATGTTAGTCCTACGCCAATCTTCTTGAACTTTAGTCTGGGACAGGATGCATCTCACAATCCCTAAGTGGTCAGATTCAGTGGATTCTTCCTCTCCTTCATACTCATCAACCAATTCATTCCGGCCTCATAAACTTCTTCTTCAAACTCCTCATTAGGCTCAGAATTCTCTTCTCCTCCCTCTTCTATATATAGGGATCTACGAGGGCACTGGCTAGAAACATGACCTACCTTATGACACTTAAAACAAGCTATGGCTGTGCACTGAGTGGAGATATGACCGGGCTTCTGACACTTAAAACAGACGATACCAGGATTCTCTGGGTGTCAGGTGCCTTACCTTTGTCCATGGGCCTAGGGGTGGGAATACCCTGATTAGGCTTGCTAGGGGTAATCTGGCTAGGTCCATTTCTTGGGATTGGGGCACTAATCCTAGAAGGCATGGGTCCTCTCTGAAATTTCTCAGTGTTCAGTGCAATCTGATAGGCTTGGTCTAGGTCAGTAACCTCTCTCAGAAACAACTCTCTCTTAATATCTTCCCTAAGCCCAGCCCTAAATCTAGACAAAGTGACTTCATGGGCTTCACTCACATCACATCTCATCAGGTATTCATCAAAGGTGGTTATGTAGTCTGAAACAGATCGGTTCCCTTGTTTCAAAGTCTGCCATTAGTCTAACAGATTTTGCTGGTATGAAATGGGTAGGTACTTGTCTCTAAGTTTCTCTTTCATACCCTGCCAAGTGGTTATGGGCTCTACATTTCGTCTTCTAGTAGTCAGCTCAATGTTCCCCCAGTATAACCTAGCTTGACGTATTAATTTCATCTTGGCAAACTTGAATTTCCTCTCCTCAGACATGGCATACCACTCAAAGTACTGGTCCATCTCACCCTCCCAATCAGAATACACCTTAGGATTTAGGCTACCATCAATAGTGGGTGCATCTAACTTGATGTTTTCGAATGAACCTATCATCTCTATCCTCAGGTTCTGGGTCAGGCCTCCTATGATTAGGTTCAGGATCTCGGTATAAAGGTCTTCTAGGCTCTTGGTGTGGGTGAGGTTGAGGCACATTAAAATCTGGGTCAGGAGTCCAATTTCGATGCCTAGGTTCCTCAAGTATTTGGACTCGATCCCTAAGCTGGGTAAAATTCTCATTCATATCCTGACTTAATTTGTTTATACTCTCTGTAAGAGCTCTAACCATGGCCTCTAAATCAGGTTGGGTTTGACCAGGTTGGTAGGGTACTCTCCATTCCGGGTAGACATGATGCAAGCAAACACACAAAATGAGACTCAACTGAACGACTACGGGCTAACTAGACCTAGAGCCCAAACTAGATGCCCAATCAGAATGGCAAGCTAGCCTGTAGTAACTCAGGACTCAGCCAGGCAGGTGTAAGGGGAGTGTTAGGTCCCTGAATGCCAATCCTAGACACCAATCAGAGATTGGCCAGGTAGGCGGACCAGCACACAAGCCCTTCGGGATGGAATCCTTGAACCACCGTTCTAGACACTGAATACAAAGCACACACAGAGTAACCAGACAAATTGACTCAACACTAGCCTTGACCCACTTGTTGATGTCCCTAGCCCACTAGGGCAAATTAGGTCTAATCAATTTTAGATTAAAGGCTTAGGTTCGAATGAAGGGATGGTGGTTTGGGCTAAGGAGAGGTTATCAACTCCTCCCCTTATCTTAGATGCTCAAATGCCCTTAAGTTGAATTAAGAGATGAACACTCAAAATAAATGGATTGCAGAACACAAAAACAAAGTTACAGTAATTTAATTCTCAAAAATTACACGGAAACCAATAAATCATGAGAAAATTATGCAAATTATTTTCAATTATATTGGTTTCAGAAAAACAATATAACTAATTTGGAGTTATTTGTAGTGAAATAATTCCTGCAACAGGGCAATTACGGACTGAAAACAGAGCACTTCCCCGTTTACAATTTCTGCTACGAAGTTGTAACCCAACGATCCCCTACACGCCCTAGGAACACCCCGTGGAATGGGAAGAGGAGGTTTGCACCTCGCTTCGTTCCTAGGACGGACATCTTGGGGAGTCTACTTCGAGCAGACAAAGTAAAAGAGGGACTCAAACAGGCAATCAAACAGAAACCCTAGACAGGGCTCTGATACCAAAAATGATGCAGAACAAAGAAGAGATGATGCGATGTGGAAGTAAATTGAGACTAATTCTTTTTTTTTTTTTTTTTTTTTTTTCAGAAGTCGGCTTTGACTCAAAGGAAAGCTAAACTAAATTGAAAGAAATTAGGTAATAATTGAAAGCACAATTTAAAAGAAACTGGGTTATCAGAGTAGTTCAAAAGTAACGGATCGCTGGGGGTTGAGAAACTCCCAGACCTAGGGTTTCGCTCTGAACTTTCAACAGGACAGAAGTAAAGAGAAGAGAAGGTTTACAGACCAGACAGTGATCTTCACAGATTTGGATGAAGAACTCTCTCGAGCAGATTGTTGGATCCTCGGAGTCGACAATCTTTGCAATGGATCCTCCAATACTGGTCTTGTGGCTGGGTCGGCTTCTCCTGAACTCAAGATCTGGGAAGAAGAAAAACAAGTGATGGATTCAGAGACTCAGGAAGGATTTACCAGTTCGAAGAACTTGAAGGCTGATGTCGCTGAGATCCGATTCTCTTGAAGGCTGATTCGACTCCCTCTGGAAAGAGCTTTGGATTTGAAGTATCCGGACTGTAGCTGGATGCTGGTGGTCGGCCTGGACTTGGAGAGGGTGGCCGTGAGAAGTGAGATAGGCTAGGGCTTGGTGGAAAGAGAAGGGTGATGGCGGCTAGGGTTTGGGAGTGGAGTGGCTAACCTAGGGTTTGGGTTTTGGAGATCTCTCACCTCCTTAAGGTTCCAGGGGAACCCGGATTTACTCCCTCACGGAGCTCAACACCTGGAAGCAAGTGCGAAAAAGAGAAACACAAGTTTGCTCATAAAAAAATTCTTTCATTCATCTCATTTTTTTAAACTTACAAGAGGGATTTAATTTATAAGGCTTTACAAGGGAGGAGGGTTTCACATCTTCCCATGTGGGACTAAAGGTGGGGATCTACAAATTAGGGCAAATCCTTCACATATGGTCGGCCAAAGTATCAAGAAAATTGGATTTGGGTATAAAAGGCAGGTAGATGGCGCCACCTTGCTTGGATCTTCAAGAAAAAATTTCTTCCTTCCCTGGATCAACTCTTTTGGACTCCTCCTTTTCTTCCTCCCTAAGTCAAGGTCCTTCCCATCTTTGTTTTGGATGTCTTTGGCAGGTAGTGGGCGCCCCCTTGAAGCTCTCTTCCTAGAGGATTTCTTCCCTTCTTTGCTTTGGGTTTCTTGGGAAAGTCTTGGCCGCCCCCTTGATTTGTGGTCTCTTGGTGGACTTCTCTTTATCTGGCGCATGAGAGAAGGAAGTTGCCATCTGTGGAGTGGGGACCAAAAGCTGCTGGATGTAGATATGGCGCCCCCTGGACTGGGAGTGTGGCTGGGAGTGTGGTGTCCACTTGCCTGGTCTTGGAAGAAAGTGTAACATCCCAGGTTGAAACCCTAGTCCACTACTGAGTCAACATGACTCAACAAAATAAATGCAGGTAATGTAGACTCAAGCTAAATTAAGTTGATCTAGTCAACTCTTATTAAAACCAAAAACCCTAATTCTTCGGGCAAGGTTAATCAGAGATCCAGATGGAGCTCTGAAGTCTTCTTCTGAGTCTGGTGCCCGCACTAATTTTTCTACAAAAGGTTTTAGTTTTTCAATTTCTTCTTTATATCTTTTGTTTTCATTAAAATTTCTTTCTTTGCTTTGTTTTGACAAATTTCATTTGAAAGTAAGTCACTTTTCTTTTAAAGACATCCTTTTCTTTTTCAAGTGCCATAATCTTATCATTTAATTTTTTATTTTGAAGAAAGCATTCTTTTTCATTTGAAAGCTTGTTATTTGTTTTGGCTAGATCCAAATTTTGCTTCTTTAAATCTTTATGTTTTGATTTTACTTTTGAAATTCTATGACTAGTTCGTCAAAAACTTCATGAAGCTCATCAAAAGTAATTCATTTTCAGTTTCGGAGCATACCTCATCATGATCGGCCATCAGACAGAAGTTGCTACCTCTTGCTGTTCTTTCTCATGCTGTTCTTTCTCAGAACTGGAGTCTTCACTTTCACTCCGGGTTGCCATCATGGCTTTCTTTCTCAGCTTTCTTCTGCTTTTCTTTTACAAGGGCAGTCTACCTTGAAATGCCCGGATTTTTGCACTCAAAACATATAGGCTGCTCCTTCTCCTTTTCTTTTGTCGTTCTTTTTACTCGGCTCACTTTTCAGAGGTTTCTTTTTATAGTTAAACTTTTTCTTTCTCATGAACCTTTTGAATTTTCTTGCTAATAGAGCCGTCTCATCTTCTTCATCATCTTCTTCGAAGTCTTCACTTGAGTCCTCTCTAGTAGTAGATTTGAACGTGATTGCCTTCTTCTTTTTGTCGACCTCTCCTTTCTTTTGTTTGAGGGAGAGCTCATAGGTCATTAAAGAACCTAACAGTTGTTCCAGCGGGAGAGTGTTGACATCCTTAGCTTCTTCAATAGCTGTGACTTTTGCATGCCACGAAGCTGGTAGAGACATGAGAAGTTTATTCACAAGTTCACCGTTAGAAATAATTTTTTCTAGGCTTCTCATGCCATTCAGAATATTTGTGAACCTAGTGTACATCTCACTAATAGACTCAGTAGGTTCCATTTTAAACATTTCATATGTGTGAATAAGCATGTTGACCTTGGTGGTTTTCACTTGGTGTGTACCCTCATGGGTAACCTCAAGTGTATCCCAAATCTCCTTGGCGGAGAGACAATTAGATATTCTATTAATTCACTTGGATCAAGAGAACAAAATAAAGGTTCATAGCCTTAGCATTAAGCTCGATTTGCTTAATGTCATTCTCATCCAATCATCTACCATCTATGGAGTGAGAATGCCATTAATCAACTTGTAGGCTGATGAGGACCTTTTACAATTGTCCTCCACAAATTATAGTCAAGCTTGAATAAATATGCGCATGCATGTCTTCCAGTATGTGTAATTTGTGCCATTAAAAAGTGGGGGACGATTAGAAGCTTGACCTTCAACAATACCCATTCTAATTAGGGCTGCCATAATCTTTTACTCAAGATCCTTGGACCTACAAGAAAGTACCGGTGCTCTGATACCACTTGTTGCCCAAAAATGGAGCCCAAGAGGGGAGGTGAATTGGATCTTTTAAAAATTTAGGACAATAATGAGAGGGACTATGGGTGCTTGTGAACAATGATGAATTCAATGCAATATAATTAAAGTGGCAGCAATAATTAAAGAGCAAGAGAGGAAGAGAGCAATCACACACAAACACAAGGTTTATAGTAGTTTGGTGCAAACCTAGCATCTACATCCACTCCCCAAGCCACCCTTGAAAACTTCACTATAATCCAAACTAGATTACAGTTGACTTGTTTTTCACAAGGCTCACAAGTCAAAACCTAAGTTGGTTTTATCACTTAGGCTTACCAACAAACCTTAGCACTTGTTTTGTCTTCGGCTCACAAGTTAACTCTAGTTAGTTTTATCCCTTTGGCTCACCAACAAACAACAATAATCTTCTTTCAAGACACCCTTGAAAGCAAGGTCAAAATACAATGTAAAATAGATATACAATTTAAAACTAAAACAAACTCTCTTCAAGAGTAGATTGGAATCTTTGAAGCTCAAGTAGATGCTTTGTCTTCACTCTTTCTTGGAATCTCTTTCAAAGTGCTTCTTTTGGAATAAAGTAAGGATGAGCTTGTAGGCTTTTCAAGGAATCAAACTATAAGAGGCTTTTGATGTGAAGTATTTGAGAGAATATTGGCTTTTTGGCTTTTGAGTAGACTTCAATGCACTTCAATACACTTCCTTTTTTTAAAAATGAGGTTGGTGGAGGTAAATACACCAAGAACCTTCCAAAAAATGATTTGTAACCGTTGGAACCTCGGAAATAGCCGTTTAGTGCTTGAAAAGCAAGTTCTGCAAGCCAGAAAAATAGATCCGTTAGAGCTGTCAGGCTGCAAGTGTCGACACTTGTTTGTCAGGTGTCGACACTTGGCTATCACTGTCGACACTTGATCTCTAGGTGTCGACACTTGACTTTCAAGTGTCGACACTTGATGCATAGGTGTCGACACTTGATACAAAATTCTCAAATTACAAAGTTCTGTATTTTCAAAATTCTCAGGCCTTGAGTCGACACTTGGAAACCTAAGTGTCGACACTTGGTGTCAACACTTGGTTGTAGGTGTCGACACTTGGCGTGCCAAGGATTTTATCTGTGCCAAATGCTGAAGTGTCGACACTTGACTATCCAGGTGTCGACACTTGAGATTAAAAAATCTCAGATTCAGTGTAAATACCTGAAAATATAATATAATTCTTGAAAACATAAATACATATATTTAAACATTTAGATGCCCTTTTTCAATGAGAGGATATATGGATTCGTGAAAAATGCTCCGTGCCATTACGTGCCATAAACCATAAGTTTTTGAGATTTTGAGGTGCTCTCTTCCTGAAAACTCACAACTTGAAATCCTCATTAGTATACAATATGCACTCAATATTTTGTTATTCATCAAAATCACTAGGTAGAGCCAACAAGATGAGCTTAATCTTATATGTTTGCTTACTAATCAAGAAGCTATTTCTTATAAAGAAGCAAAAAAAATATGAAAGATGGATAAGAGCCATGGATGAGGAGATTAAAGCCATAAAAAAGAATGACACATGGAAGTATGTCAATCTTCCTAAAGGACATGAACCCATTGGTGTGAAGTGGGTTTACAAAATTAAGAAGAATGCCAAAGGAGAACTTAAAAAATACAAAGCAAGATTGGTAGCAAAAGGAAACAAGCATCAATCCGGCATCGACTATGGATGTATTTGCACCAATTGCTCATATAGAGACTATTAGATTGTTATTTTCTTTTGCTGCTCAAAATCAATGATAATTTTACTAATGGATGTCAAATCAGTATTTTTAGATAAATTTCTTGATGAGAAAGTTTATGTGGAGCAACCTATGGGTTTTGTGAATAAGGGAAATGAAGGACAAGTCTTGAAGTTAAAGAAGGCATTGTATGGTTTAAAACAAGCTCCGAGAGCTTGGAATAGTCGTATTGATGCCTACTTTAAGACTAATAATTTTGTGCAATGTCCTTATAAGCATGCCTTATATGTGAAAAAATAAAATGGAGATACTTTATTTATTGCTTTGTACATGGATGATCTTATTTTCATAGAAAATAATCCACAAGTATTCAAGGAATTCACACAAATCATGATTCGGGAGTTTGAAATGATGGACATGGGACTCATGACCTACTTCCTTAGCCTGGAAGTAAAGCAAACAAAAGAAAGCATCTTTGTATCACAAGAAGCTTATGCAAAGGAGATTCTAAAGAAACTCAACATGGAAGACTGTAAGTCAACAAGTACTCTTGTTGATTATGGAATGAAGCTATCTAAATATGATGAAGGCAAAGTGGTAGACCCTACTCTCTACAAAAGCCTAGTTGGAAGTTTGAAATACATAACTTGCATAAGACCAGACATACTTTATGGAGTTGGATTGGTTAGTAGATATATGGAAAATCCAAAGTCTACACATTGGAAGGCCACAAAGAAAATTCTTCACTACATTCAAGGTACCATCGCTCATGGTCTATTATATTCATCCTTTAATAATTTTCAACTTTATGGTTTTTCTGATAGCGATTGGGGAGGAGACTTTGATGATAAAAAAAGCACTATTGGATTTGTTTTTTATATGGGTAATATAGCATTCACTTGGATTTCCAAAATGCAGCCAATTGTCACCCTCTCTACATGTGAAGCTGAGTATGTGGCAGTATCATCTTGTGTATGTCATGTAATTTGGCTAAAGAGTTTGCTCAAAGAGATACACTTTCTACAAGTAGAAGCTACACAAATTGGTGTTGATTGCAAATCTGTAATTAATTTGGCTAAATATCCAATCCATTATGAAAGGAGCAAACATATTGACATATGGTATCATTTTGTTCGAAATCATGTGAAGGAGAAGGATGTGGAGCTAATTTATGTCAGTCTCAAAATCAAGTGGTGGATATCTTCACCAAACCACTTACAACAGATCCATTTCACAAGCTCAAAAATTTGCTTGGAATGAAGGATGGAACACGATAAAGTTTAAAGGGGGGTGTTGGTAAATAAACTTAATTGTAACTTTGTTATTGTTAGAAGTTTAAGAGTCTTTGTTGGTAATCTAAAGGTTGAGAAAGTCTAAATGTTGAGGAAGTCTAAAGGTTGAGAAAATCTTAGAGTCACATAGAAACTCCCATTATCTAGAAATAAATGCATGAGTAATTATGTTTTGATTGCTTATTTAGTGATATATTGTGTCCTCTAAGTTTTCTTAGAGGTTATAAATATCCATGGGACCAATTTGCAATGTAAGGATGACTATTTTGAGTCTTTGAGTAGCTCTAAAAAATATATTATTATTTTATTCCAAGCCTACCATTCTTCCTTACCAATATCAGGAATGGCTTGGATCATGTAAAAGAATCCTATTGATAGAAGTATATAATCCAAATTTATTAAAATCTAATTTGGTTAGTTGTTTTTGAACTTTTAAAAGGAGAGTCATATTCGTAAGATGCAAGATAGTAGGGCTTTTATTATTACCCAAAGCCTACATCTATTTGGACTTTACTTTATATTTAGGACTGGTTAGGTTGGTAGGAAGATGGGCGTATGCATGGTCAATGGAAAAATAACAAAGTGATTTATAATTAGTTAGAGTTTTCAAAGTAGGAAGATGAAAAAGTTGTCTTCCCATCTCTTATCCCATAGAAAACCAAAGGGGTCATGGGAAGCCCACTTTCCCATGGATAAGAAACAAAGATAATTTTTTTTCCAGAAATATCCTTTAGCCTAATGGCTAATTTCCTTTTTTTTTTTGTTCTCCCTGTTGGTAACATACTAATGGCATAAAAAATATTTTACATAATTGTTGCCACTCAAAACCCAACTTGGCTGTGTGGACAAGTGAGCCATTTAACTTGGAGATGATGTGGAAGCTTGTCTCAGTGTTGGAGTGGATTTGCAACTACTAAGGAACATTAGAGGTTCATCGAATGTATCCGGTAAGGACTCACTAATGCTTAACTCTGGTAGAAATTTAAGAGAAAATAAGAGACATGAGAGAGGGTGATATAGGGTTTTCTCCTCCCTTGCTTCAGGTTCTCTCGTGCCTAGACAAGTATGAGAATCTTCGTATTTGAGATTACGAGATTATTAGATGAACATTAGGGCCATTTCCTATGAATTGATCGAATTAGTAAAGATATGCCTTATCAAGCATGCTATGATTTGAATGTTGCTCATCAATGAAGATATGTCTTTCCTGGATGGATTAAGAACATAGTACTGGGTTAATAACGATTTGCTAATAAGTCAAAGATTTAATTGATAGTTGATTTTCTAGGGCATGCATTACCACATGGTTGGCTGAGCACAGCTATCAGCCAAGAATTTTGAGATGGGAAATTTAAGCTATATTACTTATCCCCACTTCTAAGCCGAGTTATGCTAGCTCATCTTAAGTTTAGGAAGAAGGCACACTAGTTGAAGGATGATGCTTCTAAACTGAATTTGAGCAGTTAGTTTAGTTTGATTTTTTTTTGGATACTATATGTTATGGTTCTATTCAAGACTTGATGATATGGTTGGGTTTGGCTACTGACTTGGATGGCTTTGGATTCCACTCTACCTAGTATGTGCACTCCAGAACCTATAAAATAAAAAAGACATGGAAGTTTAGCCATGAAGATACAATGGGATGGTTCTTCATGGTAGACCCTCTGATACCTAAATCAGTCTTTGACGGAAGCAAAAAGAAAAAGAGAGATAGAGAACTGTAGCTTCTACGTAAAATGGTGTAGCAATGGAGTGTTGGTAAGATAGGACAGAAGCGGGTGAAACAGTGGAGATGAGCATAGGGCAATGGAAATGGCAAATGGCATGGCAAGACATAGGTGAGGCAGCAAGGATGGGTGCTAGCTAGTCTCAGGAGGGTGAGAAAGACTTAGTCTCTACAAGGCAAGGCTTAGGCTAGGCAAGGTGTGATGGGATTTCTAGGAGCCAAGGTCATCATGCTAATTGCAGAAGTGAGTTTTAAACCAAAAATTCAAACATGAAAACCCTAATTGGCTAGAAGAAACCATAATTCTCGGATCCCCTTAGACATAATCAACTAATGAATCATAAATGAAGTACAAGAAACATACCTGAAATGCTGTTTTCCGCTTCTTTCCACAAGACTCACAAGTGTAAGCCCTCCAACGGTGATCCACACGAGAATTGAACCAAGGAAGAAATCCTTCTTGAATTTGCTTACTAAAGTAGGACTCTTTCTGCAGCCTTTTGATTTTTGATCACTGTAGGACACCCTGTCCCACTGTAGAGCACTATGAACACTCTCCTAAAACACTCTTGGTTTTAGGACAATCCTCCTCTAGGACCCCTTAGGCTTATGTCCTAAAACAAAGCTTTGTCCTTATAGAAAAGACCTTGTCTTAACAAGATAAATCTTGTCTTAAAGAAAGGAGGGAGGGAGAAACAGAGAGAGACACTCAAATAGAAGACTCGGTGAAATTGTACTTCTATCTCAGAAGGCCAAACACTCTCTTTTCTTATTTCACCATACACCCTTTAAATAAGAATTTTAGGGGTGTGAAAAGCATCCCAAAGTTTCTTATCAGATATGTCTTTTCATATCTGAGAAGACTCTTCAAGATTCAGGAGTCTTATCTGAGTTCTCTTGGTTTCCAGATGAACTCTCCTCATGCCACATGGCATGTACCGAACTCAAGGGAAGGAGGCATCTTTTCATGTCTTGAAACCGTAGAAGAGGAGTCCTGAGAGTAGGACTCTGCCTCAGAACTGTGTGCAGATGAAGAGACGTGACTCTTCGTCTGCGCGCGCTGACTTCTTCACGTTTCATGCTGTCCCTTTGTCCTTCTTTAACCGGTCAACCAAAACCAAAAGGCATGGAGACTATTTGAAGAGGAGTCACAAAAGAGAAACTCCCAGAGTTTCATCTGCAAAAGGACTCTCAGTCCTTCTATGTGCACTCTCTTCTCCCACGTGCACCAAGAGGTGCCAAGAGTCCTGAGTGCCCAGGACTCTTCAATAAATCGGGTTAAATGTTCAAATAAAACCAAATAAAGTTTGGTTTAGGCTACCCCAATTAGGACTCAACCTAATGTTGGTTTTTCTCAATCAGGTTAGTCCAATTAAAAAGCAACTAGACCCAAATCATTTGGGTTAGGAATTGGGTTAGCCTACACATGCTAGTGTGTAATATGGCTAACCAATTAGGATGCTATGACCCTAATTCAACCATGTATGACTTCTTTGGCCAATTACCTAATGTGTGTGACCCTTTGGGTTCCACATTTAGCCAGCAGTAGGTTTAGGTTAGAGCCGATTCGATCTAATCAAACCCGATTGACCTAATTAGGTCAATTTGGCTCACCTAATTGTCCAATTCGAATCATCCATCATATTGACTCATGAAACCAATCCAATTAGTTCATGAAAACCTACAAGACAAAATTGACGTCTAGCAACATATCATGCCTACCTAGAAAATATGAAATTGGTTAAAAGTACCAAAATATCGTTCAGTAGAAAGTTACCGTGCAATTCAATCTTTCGATCTCCCATTATCTCGATTAAGTGATAGGTATGGATATATGTCAAATCCTAACACTTAGTCATATCGAATCTCAGCTCGATCATGAGGACTCAATTGATGACTGATTAGAAAACCACTTCTAATCTCATCTTGCTTTAATCAAAGGCTCTTTGAGTCACTCATCGAAGAGAATACATGGGATAACAATTCCTCTTCAGGAACGATCGATTCCTTATTGGTCTACTCATATACTTTGTACACCTTCCACCATACCAGAAACACCCCGTACATGATTCAATGTCATGAATGAGTATGAACCAAAACATTGCTTAGTGTGCACAAGGAACCATGGTGACCTCAGATCTAAAGATCACATGCACAACTCCTACTCTGGGACCTATCTTTTAACAAGTAGTAAGACTTCCATAAGATAGTCTCGATGTGGATCAGTTCAGTATACTCATACCCTGATGTGCATCTTTATCCTTGTATTAGTGTCTCTACACAAA
This sequence comes from Areca catechu, assembly GCA_021397845.1. Lineage (NCBI taxonomy): Eukaryota > Viridiplantae > Streptophyta > Magnoliopsida > Arecales > Arecaceae > Areca > Areca catechu. Next base: position 137,663,075 of record CM038052.1, on the reverse strand, counting down.
TGGTTGTGAGACCAACCATCCTCATTAACTAAGCATATATAGGATAAGCTAGTCTTACCAGATTCATCGATCCCCGAATTGATGGTCCATTGACTAGGAATATTTTGATTAGAATTTATAGGTAGTTAGGTCTCACTGTTATGATCTTTATCATAACCCTAAGTTCATTGCCCTAATCTATGGGGTTCATCATAATCCATAAATAAGACACAATAGTATATGAAAAATAAATGCCTTTAATTAATATAATGTCATATAAGAGTTGGAAGATTACAAAAATGTCCTTACAATGATTGGCTTTTAGGATACTTTTCTTTCAGTCTCCCACTTGCACTAAAGCCAAGCGCCTTATACTTTATACCCATACAATCTAAGTGGCGATCTATCTACTGCTTGGGTAATGCATTAGTAAATGGGTCTGCTATATTGTTCTTTTTATCAACTAGTTCGATGACAACATCTTGTCTTTCTATTATCTCTCAAACGAGGTGGAACTATCTTAGAATGTGCTTAGACTTATGGTGAGACCTCGGTTCCTTTGCTTGTGCAACAGCTCTAGTATTATCACAGTATATCAACACTGGCTATTGTATTTCAGGAACCACGCCCAATTCCATGATGAATTTTTTCATCCAGACATCTTCTTTCGCGGCTTCACTCGCAGCTATGTATTCTGCCTCAGTGACTGAATCAGCTACTGTTGGCTGCTTTATACTCTTCCAACTCACTGCACCACCATTCAGGGTGAAGACATACCTTAATATTGATTTGCTATCATCTGGATTTGATTGGAAACTAGAATCCATTCAGGGTGAGTCGATAGGGTGTTTATGGAGATGAGGGAGAGCCATCAAGGATTGAGTGATGGCATCTTTGATATTTTATTTGCATTAGCTAGATCTTCAACGAGCAGAGCTCCTCCACCTTTAGCTCCATCAGATCCACCTCCAGCACCATCAACTCCAGGACCTGATATGGCAGATGATCAGTCTGACTTCGTAGAGTTTGATGTGACAACTCACCGATGAATAATCATTACCTCAGTCTCTATGCGAGCGACCCTGTCCTTTAAACTATCTCCAGTACCAGGAATATATATTTGTGCAGGAGTGGCTGGCTCAGAGTGAGGAGTATGCTCTGGCTGTGTCGAAGGCTCAGGCTGGACCTCAGGATATCACTATGTGGCTTTGAGGGCCCTACCTCACCTGAGAAGATACACTCCTATATTGGGAATTGGTGTTCCAAAGCCAATCGCCTAGGCTATAGGTGGTTGAACTGAGTATTATACTCTTTGTATGAATTAATAAATATGTTCTCGCAGCTCATCACATTCTTATGTTTCCCTGTAATGAACTCTTTTTCATGTGATGAAGTCCTTAGGAATACATTAACTTCGATATAGAGAGGATATATTGAGTGGTCCTTAAACTAGGTTCACAACCAAAGGATACATTATACTGGATGGCAATGTATCAAGTATAGGTTGTTGTGGTTTACATCGTTTGGTTGTCCTCTTGACCAAAGGAGTGTGGTGACACTGATGTGATCTACAAGTGAGATTATGATATCTCATTGAACGTGACTCCGTGTAGCCCTTTTTTGCTAAAGGGATACTCACGATTGGATATGGGTATATGCGTCCCTCCAACCTGAGGTCATCATGGTAGCTTGCAAGCAACTCCCTATGCTTTGGTACTGGACTACCCAGATTTCTAATTCGGAGATGGAAGGTTTCTGGGTACAGGCAAGTACTTGTGGAGTAGTGGTGGACCAAGATGGAATTGACCTGTCAAAGTAGTTTGGATTGAATGTCTTGCAGTGTCTCAATTTAGCAAATCCTTGGCTGGGGTAGTACTAGTGAGGAGTCACTGGACTTGCAAGGTCGAGACATGCTGTGGATTAACTCAGCTAGGGTTGGCAGTCTAACCCTAGGTTATCCTGAGCATTGGAGGTCAAAGGGATGAATTATATGGTAACCATATGACAAAGGTTCGATTGATTGCTCTCGCATCTTCGACCTATCCAGATGCCGAGATCCATTGCTAGATGGTATCTTATGCTGGTAGTGGAATTGTTCTAGTGCTACCGCCCAGGTTCGAACCTATAAGGTCACATGCCATAAAGGATCTCTCCCAGATCCAGGTACCAATTTATGATCAGGAATCATTTTTATAACAATTTGATTGAGCACACTTTGGACTGACCTGGTTTTGGGTTGATCAAAAATTGTTCGGGAGCCGATTATTCCTCCATTGCTGCTGGTTTGGTATACCCTATTTTTGGTTGCAGGTTTGCTGAACTTGAAAGACGACGAGAACAATCCTTTGCTCTCATTTGAAGCTAGATCCATCTAGACTTTGCCTTGCTGTTGGTGAAGTAGAAGAGACCAAGGATTTGCTATTTTAGTTTGGGTTTTGCTGCTGCTAGAAAAGAGCAAAAATTAATGTTCCAAAAGGCTGTTAGAAGAAGAAAACTAAAATATCTTTATTCCAGGTATTCTAGCTATTCCAGTATTTCCTTGCTTTATTCCAAGCAGGAATAAGGTAAGATTTCTTGTTTATTTTTCATGCATGCCTAGATCTAGTTTTTATAAAAATTGTTTATAAATATACATGCCCATTTCATGCCTTGTTTTGCCTTACAGGCTTCTTGAATATGCTAGATCCTGTGTGGAGTAGGTTGTTTTCGCTGTTATTTTAAAATTATTTTAAAATACATACTTGCCCCCTGTGCTGTTGCATGCTTAGTGTAGGCTCCTGCAACCCCGTGTTTCCTTTCAGTGGTATCAGAGCACCAGGTTCAGGAATAAGATATCTTGATTATATATATAGTAGATTAAAATGTTTAATCTTTTGGTATGTATTTGTATCTTAATCATAAGGTATGATTAGGGAGTACTTTTAGGAACCTAGTTGAGACCTTCACCATGGCCGTGTGTCTTTGGCACGATGCAGTTCTTCTGTGTTGGCCTTTTTAGAAGGATCCTTAAGAAAATCAAAGGAATTAAAATTGTTTTAATTCAGATACATTTTTGGCATGTTGGCATGTAATATTTATAAAGGAATATGACTAGATATGATGCATGATATTTGATGTAAAAGGTGTTTTACATGTTTTAATTAAAATCATTTTAATTAAATTTTTGGCTTATTTTCAAATAATTTTGAATTGTAAGATTAAATTTAATGACAAGTTAATTTAGGGTTTATGAAACCTAATGTCATTTAAAAAAGCCAATTAGGTTAATTGGGTTAGCTGTCTAATTGGGTCCATAATATGGGTTTGACCTATGTTTAGTTGAACTGGATAACAAGAAGACTAATCAAAAGTTGATTAAGGTCCTTTTAGATCTATCTAATAGTTATATGGGTTGGTCCATTCATCTAAATGGATCTAATTAGTGGCTCCGTGGAAGCCCGAGTTTTTAGGCTAGTCTAATCGAGTCTAGTAAACCAATTGGTATCGAGGTAGGTATAGCATTGTAATCATGGTTGTGTGAGGCTACCTCTTTCCTGGCCAACTTGGTTGGTGTCTAGGAAAGATGGTTAATGGCGGATACTCGCCCATGATCTCACCAACCTGGCCAATCAAGTCGACCAGGACTGATTAGAAAAGCTTACTGACTCGAGTTAACCCATGTCACCCAGGTTGATCAGTCTGACTGATCGGTAGGTGCCCATGGATCAATTGTTGAATTGGTTCAACCCTCTTGAAAACTGATTTGTTCAGTGGGAGGATGATCCATGTTTTTGTCTTATTCTTTTGTCACAACCTAAATCCTCTAAAATTATTAGGTCCTGAAAAAGACTAAGTCAAAGAGTTGATGGTGTCTTAGCCTCTCATTAAGTGAGTTAGTAACGTGTCCTTTAACTTGGTGTTCATCAGCAGTTCCATAGAACGTGTGTGCATCCGGTTACTGGAATTGCTCTCTCATAGATGATGGTTCAGTGTAACCATCTTGACGATGATTAGGTGAGCCGGCTATAGTCGGGCTTGGTCATTCATTTGCTGGAAGTATTGGATTTATCATATTAATTGTTGGACCTAACTGAAGACCCGCAATAGGAGGCCCCTAGGTCGATTGGGGTGCTCTCTTGGACAAAATAAATTACTGGAAGTTGCTTGGGGAAGCAATTGGTTGGTGAACCTACCTTTAGGCACGTATGGGTGAGCTGGCCATAGTCGGGCTCATACGTGGTCTATTGGATTTTAGTACCCACTATGAAATAGTGATTTCAAGGATTGGAGTTAGAGGCTCCCAATCTGAAAAATTAGTGGGAGATACCTTTAGACTAAAGTTCAAGTCTTTTGGATAATTAATTAATTCATACTCTAACATGGTCTTGATTTTCCTTTCAGATGTCTTCAAATCTTTCGCTCAGGTCACTTCTCGATAATGAGAAGTTGAAGGGTCACAACTTTGATAGTTGGTATCGAAAGTTGAGGATTGTCCTAGAGCATGAACGGATCCTTTATATGATAACGGATCCGGCACCTAAAATCCTCTCTGTCAATACTCGGAGTTCGATCAAGGACACTTATCAGAAGTGGGTTTCTGATTAGACTACTGTCCGTTGCATTATGCTAGCAGCAATGAACGACGAGTTCAGTCGCAAGTTCGAGGAGGCCCAACCAGAAGAGATTCTTCAAAAGTTGAAGGAATCTTTCAGCACACCAGATGATGTAGAGCGGTACAAAGTGTCTTGTGCCATCTACAATGCCAAGATGCCAAATGGTGGTTCTGTCACTGATCATGTATTGTACATGATCAAACTAATTAAAAAGTTGGACAAGCTCAGATATCCCTTGCATGAGCAGCTCGGCAAGGATGCGATTTTGAATTCTCTGCCCTCCTCCTATTTTGACTTTCTCGACCATTATAGAATGAATAAGCCTGCAGTCAATTACCATGGTTTGATGGGATTACTATAGACTTTCAAGAAAGACCTCCAACTGAACAAGGGGGTGGTGAATTTAGTGAGAGGTTCTAGAGGTCAACGTTCCTTTAAGAAAGGGAAGAACAAAAAGAAGGAAAAGAAGGTGCTGAATGCTCCTGGCCCGAGTCAGACCAGGAAAGTGAAAGCTGACCAGTCTAATGCAGAGTGCTTCTACTACAAGAAACGAAGACACTGGAAGAGGAATTGTCCTCTTTACCAAGCGTCCCTTGACCCGAACAGGCCTAGGAAGGGAATACAGTAGAGTGCTGGACAAGGTATTTCTATGATAAAACCTTATAATTTCTCTATTTGTGATAATGCTAACTGGGTATTGGATACCGGTAGTCCTATTCATATTTGTAATTCATTACAAGGACTGCAAGTTAGCAAGAGATTCAAGGATGGGGAACAATTTCTGAGCATCAAGAATGGAAATCGTGTTCCAATACTGACGATCGAAGTTCTGAGTCTTGTCTTTGAGTCTTGTACTATCGAGTTAGTCAACTGTCATTATCGTCCTAGTTTCATTATGTGCATTATTTCTGTAGGCCTTTTGGCCAATTATGATTTTGAACTATCAATAAAAGGAGATATTTGCCAAGTTATTTTGAATAACTCTGTGATAATGAAAGCTAAGTTAAATAATGGCATTTATGTACTGTCACGGCTTGTTAGTATAATGTACACATCTAGCAAATGCCCAAGGCTAAAAAATGTCAGTGATCTATATCTTTGGCACTGTAGGCTAGGTCATGTTAACCAAAATAGGATAAACAAGTTGCGAGGAGAAGGTCTCCTCAAGGTCAGTGATTCTGAATCACTGCCTACTTTTGAATCCTGTTTACTTGGTAAAATGACCAAGTCACCTTTTATTGGAAAAGGTGAACGAGCTACAGAACTTCTGAGTCTCATACATACTAATGTATGCGGACCCATGACAATTAGTGCCAGAGGTGGATACATATTTCATTACATTTACAGATGACCTTCGAGGTTCGGTTATCTTTTTGATGAGACATAAATCTGAGTCATTTGAAATGTTCAAACAATATCGTAATGAAGTAGAGAAACAAAGTGAAAAAAGTATTATAACACTTCAATCTGATCGAGACGGTGAATACCTATCTGGTAAGTTTTTGACATACCTTGAGGATAATTGGATTCTCTCTCATATGACTCCTCCAGGAACACCACAGTTGAATGGTGTGTCTGAAAGGAGGAATCGAACCCTGTTGGACATGGTTCGATCCATGATGGGCTTTGCAACTCTGCCGCTATCTTTTTGGGGATATGCACTTAAGACAGCTTGTCACTTGTTAAATAATGTTCCAAGTAAGTCTATTGTCTCCACTCCATATGAGATGTGGATTGGAGGTAAGCCCTCAATCTCATACCTTCAGGTCTGGGGTTGTCCAGCTTATGTAAAGCATTTAGACTCAGATAAACTTGGTCCTAGGTCTGATCGGTGCTAGTTTATTGGTTATCCTAAAGAAACCAAAGGGTATTTCTTCTACTTGGAGGATGAACAGAAAGTGTTCATCGCTCTTAGGGTTATCTTTTTAAAAAGGAGTTCCTTGGAGAAGGAACTGTAGCTTCTAAGATTAAACTTGGTGAAGTTCAGCTAGTAGAAGAATCTACACACTCTAAGGACATCATAAACCTAATGTGATTGGATCACACGTGGATCACACGTAGAACCCATTATTAGGAGATCCGATAGAGTACCGAATCAGCCGGACAGATACTATGGTTTCTTGGTCCGGGACGGTGATCCCATTGAGCTTGATGAGAATAATGAGGATCTGATCACTTATATAGATGCACTTCAGAGATCTAACTCTGAGGCATGACTTGGAGCCATGCATTCTGAAATGGAGTCCATGGAGATCAACAATATATGGACATTGGTTGATCCACCTGAAGGGATTAAATCCATCTGGTGCAAGTGGATCTTCAAGAGGAAAAGGGGTGCAGATGGGAAGGTGGAGACCTATAAAGCCCGTCTGGTTGCCAAGGTGTATCGTCAGTGATATGGTATTATTATGACGAGACTTTCTCCCCTGTGGCAATGCTTAAGTCCATTCGGATCGTGCTTGCTTTAGCAGCATATTTTGATTTTGAGATCTGGCAGATGGATGTCCAAACTGCTTTCCTAAATGGGGAGCTAGAAGAAAAGGTGTATGTGATACAGCCTGAAGGGTTCATATCCTCAGATGTGTCAAAAGTATGCAAGTTACAGAGGTCCATTTATGGACTCAAGCAAGCATCTCAAAGTTGGAACTTACGATTTGATAGGTGTATCAAATCGTATGGCTTCGTTAAGAACGGAGAAGAACCGTGCATCAATAAGTGGGTTAATGGTTCTATGATTGTATTCCTGGTACTGTATATTGATGGCATTCTCTTAATCGGGAATGTCGTCACAGCATTAGAAGGATTGAAGGTATGGTTATCATCTCAGTTTTCCATGAAGGACTTGGGTGAAGCTTCTTACATACTAGGTATGAAATCTATAGAGATAGATCTAAGAGGCTTCTTGGATTGTCCTAGTCTACATACATTGATATTGTGCTAAAATGGCTCAGCATGGAAAATTTCAAGAAAGGCCATCTTCGGATAGGTTTTGGAATTACTCTTTCCAGGAAGGATTGTGCGACAACTCCTGAGAAAAGAGAGCGCATGAGTAGAGTACCTTATGCTTCTGCGGTAGGCTCTATCATGTGTGCTATGACATGTACTAGACCAGATATGGCATACTCACTAGGAGTAGTAAGCAGATACCGGTTTGACCCAGGTGAGGCACATTGGAAGGTGGTTAAGTCCATCCCGAAGTATTTCAGAAATATTAAAGACCAATGGCTGATTTATGGAGAATCTGACTTGAAACATGTGGAGTATACTGACTCCAGTTTCCAGTTAGACAAAGATGATAGCAAGAGTGTGTCAGGGTTTGTATTTACCCTGAATGGAGGAGCGATATGCTAGAAAAGTTCCAAGCAGGTGACAGTTACAGACTCGGTATGCGAGGCAGAGTACGTCGCAGCATTAGATGCAACGAAGGAAGCTGTGTGGTTGCAGAAGTTCCTTGGAGAGCTAGGGGTCGCATCTTCCCTACATGGTTCTATTCAAGTGTACTATGACAGCACTGGAGCCATTGCTCAAGCTAAGGAACCGAAAGCTCATCACCACACCAAGCATATTCTGCGGCGCCTCCACCTCAAATGAGAGATTATAGAACGAGGCGACATCAATCTTATGAAGATCGATGGAAAGGAAAATCTGGCTGACATTTTTACTAAAGCCCTTGGAATAAAAGAGTTCTACTTTTGTACAAGAGAAATGTGTATTAGATACTCTTCAGATTGGCTTTAGTACTAGTGGGAGTTTTTGGGAATTGTGTTCCAAAGTCAATCGCCTAGGCTGTAGGTGGTGAGCTAAGTAAAGTACCCTTTATATGAATTAATAAATATTATTTTGGCAGCTCATCACATTCTTACGTTTGCCTATAATGAACTCTTTTTCATGTGATGAAGTCCTTAGGATTACATTGACTTTGATATATAAAGGATATATCGAGTGGTCCTTAAACTAGGTTCACAACCAAAAGATACATTGTACTGGATGGTAATGTATCAAGTATAGGTTGTTGTGGTTCACATCATTTGGTTGTCCTCTTGACCAAAGGAGTGTGGTGACACTGATGTGATCTACAAGTGGGATATATGATATATCATCTAACGTGACTCCGTGTAGCCCCTTTCTGCCAAAGGGATACTCATGATTAGATATGGGTATATGTGTCACTCCGACCTGAGGTCATCATGGTAGCTTGCAAGCAACTCCCTGTGCTTTGGTGCCGGACTACCCGGATTTCTAATCTGGTGACAGAAAGTTTCTGGGTACAAGCAAGTACTTGTGGAGCAGTGGTTGACCAAGATGGATTTGATCTGTCCATGTAGTTTGGATTGAATGTATTGTAGTGTCTCAATTTTGCAAATCCTCGGTCGGGGTAGTCCTAGTGAGGAGTCACTGGACTTGCGAGGTTGAGACATGTTATGGATTGACTCAGCTAGGGTTGGCAGTCTAACCCTAGGTCATCCTGAGCATTGGACGTCAAAGGGATGAATTATACTGTAACCATATGCCAGAGATTCGACTGATTGCTCTCGCATCTTTGACCTATCCGGACATCGGGACCCATTGCTAATTGGTATCTTGTGCTGGTACTAGAATTGTTCCATGCTACTACCTAGGTTCGAACCTATGAGGTCACATGCCATAGAAGATCTTTCCCCGATCCAGGTATTGATTTATGATTAGGAATCATTTCAGTAATGGTTTGATTAAGCACACTTTGGACTGACCTGGTTTTGGGTTGTCATAAATTGTTCGGGTCAACCAGGAATTGTTTCTGGGTAACCGGGACTTGACCATGCCATTTATTAATTAGATTTTGATCTAATTATTTAGTGAACTGGTTTAGAATCGATTTGGGTTTATTGAACATGTTAAGAACCAGTTTTGACCCCTTGAACCGTTGTTTAAACCTATTCACTCGGTAATTTGGCTTGGGCGAATAGGGATTCAAAGTGTCTTCTCTTCTCCTGTTTCCTCTCATTTTGGTTGAATTAAACCATCATTTAATAGCTCTTCAATGCTTCTTTGATAACAAATTTGATTCATTCTAAATCCTGGTGGCTTTTTGTATTCCTAGTGTGTCTCCAAAGTTCCAAAACATCACCTTTTTATGGTTTTCTCACTGCTATAAAATTCTGGGTGGTACAAAAGAAAGTGGCTGAAAATACGTTGAGTGTTTTCTTCCTTTGAGAGCTTTCACCATCCATTCCATCGATGTTTTTGGAGCTGGGTTCTGGTGAGAGATTGGGAGAGAAAAATCCTTGATTCCCTATTCTAATTGGTGCTCAACGTGTGGAATGAAGTTCTGTTTTGGAGAAAACAATTACAGAACTTAGAGTTCTATTTCCTTCCTCCCTTCACCGTTTCAAGAGCTTCCGGTGACTAGCATCACGTGAGAAGCCAGATTAGAGGAACCCCAGGTGTGTCCCCCTCTAGAGGGTGTACTCTTGAGCACCTGGGAGCTGATTGTTCCTCCATTGCTGCTGGTTTGGTATACCCTATTTCTGGTTACAGGTTTGCTGAACTTGGAAAAGAGGAAGAGAACAATCCTTTTGCTCTCCTTTGAAGCTAGATCCATCTAGACTTGCCTTGCTGTTGGTGAAGGAGAAGAGACCAAGGATTTGTTGTTTTAGTTTGGGTTTTGCTGCTGTTCGAGAAGAGCAAAAATCAATGTTCCAAAAGGCTGCTGAAAGAAGAAGAAGGCTGGAATATCTTTATTCCAGGTATTCCAGCTATTACAGCATTATTCCTACTTTATTCCAAGCAAGAATAAGGTAAGATTTCTGGTTTTATTTTTCATGCATGCCTAGATCTAGTTTTATAAATTTGTTTATAAATATTACATGCCCATTTCATGCCTTGTTTTGCTTGTACATGCATCTTGAATATGTTAGATCTTGTGCGTAGTAGATTGTTTCTGCTATTATTTTAAAATTATTTTAAAATACATACTTCCTCCCTGTGCAGTTGCATGCTTAGTGTAGGCACCTGCAGCCCCGTGTTTCCTTTCACCTCCTCTTCCACCTCATCATCTCTATTAGTTGCTTGACCAAATATACATCATCTCCACTAGCCTCTAACTGGATGGTACCCCATCCTATGAGGTGATATGATATCATAGATGTCTGTGTGTTGCAGCTGTCTGTAAGGCTCATTGTCTATGACCACCCTTAAGCCCTAAAGAGTAATGTCAATCCCATCCCGTAAGGCAGGCAAAGTCTCTGGCTGATTGACGCCTCTATCTACTGATGTACCATAAGCACTAGGAGGCATACTGGAGTGTGCTATACTACAGACACCATGACCAATAGCTTGCACTCTGTGATGAAGTCAAATCATCCGGTCTTTGATAAAAGAATCTAAGCTACAATATGGTGCAGTAACCTCATCTCAGGCATCAGTCTCAAAGCAACTGCAGTGGCTTCCTCGGGAAGATTGTTTGTCTCAAAAATACAGCGAAGTCCACTGATCCTGTCTACTAGAGCATCCACAATTGATCCTATCATAGGAATGTTCCATATTCGGCTTAGAATCACTGTAGATATGAGAATGTCTCTGCCATGGACCTGTGCTATCCAGCCATCACTACCTCGGGCAACTGATCCATAGAACTCTCTAATCAGTCATGGGTAGAATCTCTCTGATAATGAGCAAAAAGGTGCTAAACCCACATCCCTCAACCACTAGCCAATCTAGAAGTGCTGCTGGTCTAGGAAATCGAAGTCCACTCGATGGCTACCGATTATAGTCTTCGATCCCATCCTATTTGCTACAAAAATAGGGGGTCTGGCAGGAACATCAGGCTCAACTACTGCTCTATCCTCATGCCTAGCTGATACGGGATGACTCTAAGATTGCTAAACATGCAGGGAAAATAGTAAACTAATTTTTTTATGATTTTTTATAATTTAAGTTTGCAGGCTAGATTTCTAAAATAAAATAAGAACTAGCATAACGAGTAGCAATGTAAAATCATCGTATCATAGGCAAACTCATGCAAAATAATAAATTCCAGGACCTGAGAATTAAGAAACTCCTGGATTAGGATAGCTTATCTTCATCAAATCAAAAATTAAAAGAAGGGAAGGATGTTACCTATCAGTGATTTGAAGAATCTGCAATCGAAGGGGTCACACAGCTCTCAGATTGATGCCTGGAAGATGAAGCTCGGTTCCCTTAATTAGATGGCTGATTTGGACGGTCTTGGAGGCAAGGAAAGCCTCGTCTGGGGAGATGAAACACCTTGGGGATCCTGCAAAATGTCAAGGGTCAATCAAAATAGAAATTAAATAAAGGAAAGAACTAGGGTTTAGAAGGAATCAGGTTAGGGTTTAGAAGCTGGGCGGCAAGGAAGCAGATGAAGCTGTTGATTTGGGGCATCTTCAAGGCTGCTCCTCAAGGACGTGGCTGATGCTTGGAAGCTTGGTTTGCTACTATGGGCATGGAGGATTGCAAGGGATGGTCGGCCAATATAAGAACAAGGAACCAAACAAACCAAAAAAATAAAGTAACACAAGCTCGCAAGCTTAAATAAATTTTACCAGGGTTTTGATATCATGAATAAAATTGATTACAAGAGGGGAAGGGGTGGGGTATTTATAGAGTTCCCATGCCCTCTCGTTGTTAGAATAGGAATACAAGCTAGATAGGGAGAAGGATTACAAGTCGAGTAGGAATAGGTTCACAAGTTGAGTAGGAATAGGTTCTCCTTGTTTGATATGGATTTCCGTCCTCCTTTGACTTGGTCAAAGGGCCTTGGGCTGGGTCAAATCTCCTTTTCTTGGGCTTGGAAGCCTCTTGGCTTGGACATGAGCTCTTGGGCAGCAATTGGGGCATCCAAGGATGGGTTGGGCACATGGGCTTTGGGCCCTGGAGGCCTGGGTTGCCTGGAGCAGGAATATTCTAGGTATCTCGGTTCTGGGTTGGAATATACATGGAATCTTGTTCTTTATGGACCTAGGCCTTGCATCCACTTGGGCTGGGATGCAGGTGGACCTCTAGAATCATGGATGCCCTGGTTTGGGAATATGCTATAGATCTGGACTGGAATATGGGCATCTGGAAAATATTTGGAAGGAATCAGGGTTTCTAGAAGGCATCTTGGATCCTGGGTTGTCACACAAAATCCAATAAGCTGATGTAATGGCTTCTGACTCCTGGATGTGGCCTGATGAAACTCCAAAATAGGGTAACCTCCTCTCTTGTATAAAAACTGGGCTCATACTAGACTCATAACTAGAGTATAGGACTCAATATACTGATTAGGGTTGAGGCCTGAGACAAATCAACTAACCTCAACTTATTACAGGGCTCAATCTCAATTGATTACAAAATTTCCAAATTTGACACATAACTAAGTAAACCAAATAGGGCCCTGTAATCTATGTTTGATTCTGGTGGCCCCCACCACTAGCCTTAGTTCTTCTCTATTCCTCCTGAATGGACGGTCTTAGATGCCAGACAACTTATTTTCTAGGTTCCATTTCAAGGAAACAAGGAAAGAAAGCAAAGAACGGGAGAAAACTAGGGTTTCTTTGATGAAAAATGGTGAAACAGAATGAAGAGCAGTAGGAAACTGAAAAGAACCTATTCTAAATGAAGAATCGATCGGTTGAAACTAAAATTTGGAGGGAAGGAGATGATGGAGCACTATTTGGGGATGAGTCGGCTCGAATTGAAATGAAAAATTCGATGAGAACACTTCACTTTTGCTATTTAAACTCGGTCTGTCGTCGTTCAAGTGTCAACTCACGAAACAGGGTCAAGTGTCAACACTTCTAGGTGTTGACACTTTGACTCAAAATTAGAAAAAAATGGGAAAGGGACCATTGATCAAAATTGAATAGGATTTTAAGGAATTTATAGAGATTAAAATGATTTACAAGCAATTTTGGTCAAACAAGAATTAAAGATTATGAAGAGAAGGAAATTTCAAACAAAAGGGTTGATGACCCCTAGTTCCCTTCTAATCATACTGAACCGATCCTCTTAGAGAGGTTTAGTCAATATGTCAGCTAGTTGCATTTCATAACACACAAATTTATGCATAATATCATTATTTTCAACATAATTTCTAATAAAATGATGCCTAATTTCAATATATTTACTTCTAGAGTGCCGAATAGGATTTTTAGTTAAATTTATAGCACTAGTGTTATCACATCTTATGGGTGTCTTTGATAATTTTATTCTAAAATCTTCAAGTTATTGTTTAATCCACAAATTTGAGCATAATAACTTCCTGCTGCAATATACTTAGCTTCAGCTGTGGATAGTGCAATTGAAGTTTGTTTCTTGCTAAACCAAGAGATTAATTTAACTCCAAAAAATGGCAAGTTTTACTTGTACTTTTTCTATCTAATTTACACACAACAAAATCAGCATCAGAATATCCAATTAAATCATAGATGATTCTCTAGAATACCACAAACCAATATCAATTATACCAGATAGATATCTAAATATGCGCTTAATAGTTAACAGATGAGATTCTTTTGGATCAGACTGATATCTAGTACACATATAGACACTAAACATGATATCTGGCCTACTAGTAGTCAAATATAATAAAGAGCCAATCATTCCTCTATATAGTTTTTGATTAATAGATGTTTTTGATTAATAGATTTACCATGCTCATCTTTATCAAGTTTACAAGAGGGGCTCATAGGTGTACCTATTATCTTGGTAATCTCCATCCCAAACTCTTTTAAAATTTTTCTTGTGTACTTAGCTTGGTTGATGAAGATCCCATCATTTGTTTACTTGATTTGAAGTCCGAGGAAAATGTTGAGTTCACCCATCATACTCATCTCAAACTCACCCTGCATAAGCTTGGCAAACTCTTGACAAAGAATTTCATTAGTAGCACCGAAGATAATATCATCAACATAAATTTGTACTACAAGTAGATCATCATTGTTTCTTTTTAGAAATAATGTAGTATCAACATGGCCTCTAGAGAAATCATTTATACTTAAAAACTTGCTAAGTTTTTCATACAAAGCTCAGGGTGCTTGCCTTAAACCATAAAGTGCCTTGTGCAGTTTAAAAACATGATCAGGATGTGCATGATTTTCAAATCCAGGTAGTTGTTTAATAAACACTTCTTCTACTATATAACCATTTAGAAAATTAATTTTAACATCCATTTGAAATAATTTAAAATTTATAAAATATGCAAATGCTAAAAGAAATCTGATTGCTTTAAGTCTAGCTATAGGTGCAAAGGTTTCATCAAAATCAATGCCTTCTTCTTGATTATAATTTTTGGCAACTAGTCTAGCCTTGTTTCTAGTAACTACACACATTTTCATCTAATTATTCATATATACCCATTTCGTACCAATAATTGAAACATTAGATGGTCTTTCTATCAGTATCCAAACTTTGTTCTTTCAAACTAATTCAATTCTTGTTACATTGCATAAATCCAATTAGGGTCTTTTTTAGCTTCTTCAATAAATTTTGGTTCAATTTGAGAAACAAAAGCAATATAGTCACATTCATTTTTGGTGTGGACATCAGAGGAACCAGACTTATGTAGAGACTTCTCAACCCTTTGTGTTATCTGATTAGTATTTTTTAGTGTTTGAGTCCAATTTTGTAATAAGGGCTTAGCCTACTTGAGTCCCTACTTTGGCCCCTGTGTCCTGTTTTGGGCATTTCAACATTTGAGTCGTGTATTTAGAGTTACTCATACCATTAGGGTATTGAGTCAAGTTCATTATAAGTTTTGTCACTTTGAGTCTTATGAGTCCTGTAAGTCTTGTGTTAAGTCCAGTCCAATTTTGTAAGAAGAAGACTAAAGTCACTTATGGATCCAGCCAGCATGA
The DNA here is from genome assembly GCA_021397845.1 of Areca catechu. Classification (NCBI taxonomy): domain Eukaryota; kingdom Viridiplantae; phylum Streptophyta; class Magnoliopsida; order Arecales; family Arecaceae; genus Areca; species Areca catechu. The sequence goes on along the minus strand of CM038052.1, from coordinate 137,647,666 downwards.
CACTCCAACCACTGCATGGAATCCAGTCACCCACATAATTGAGCCACTTGGAAAGCATGGAAGGAGTCATGAAGCCACCATTAACGACCCTGGTGAATCAAATGTCTATAACACTTACCAGGAAGAAGGACAACCAAAGAAAACCTGTAAGCATAAAGCCATAAACCTAATTCAACACCCCCTCTATATGGTCACCCGTTTGGTTGGCACCCCCTCTTAAGGTCACCTCTCTTGGCTTCCCAATGCATTTGAGAAGGAGAGGGAGTGTAGTTGTTTTCATATGAGGACTTTCCATGTATTTCAATTAGGATATGAGAGGGTTTAGAATTTCTATGAGTTTACATGTATACCCTTACTTAAGGCTAAAGTTTTGTAAGCCTATATAAAGGCCTTACCTCGCATGTATTTGGAGAATTTTTAATGAAATTTTCTTAAGTTTCTTCAACATTACTGTGTGCTTTGTCCTCCTGCACCCTACCTCCAAGTCTCCAACGAAACCCTAGTCGCCAACCCTGCTTCAACCTTGGATGCCTCCACCACTTGGCCGCCCACATCCAATCCTTTTCTTCCCTTTCTTCTTTCAGACTTCAACCTTGTTTCTCCTTTTTTTTCTAATCCTTGATAGGTTCTTTGTAGGTCCCTTAGAGTCCACAAATCCAGGATTTCATCCAACCAGCTTTTAGGTCAGCAGGCCGAAAGCCACACATCCGCAGGGTTTCCGGCTTGATTTTCCAGGATGCATCCGGGAGTGTAGAGTGACCCCTTCATGGATTCATCTTTCAACCACTGCCAGGTACACCCCCTTGACTCACAAGTTTTGGTATTGCAGAAGAGCTGGCCTTACCAGGGTTTCTTAGCCCTGGCGATCTTTTCTTTTCACTATTTAGGGTCTATTTCTGCGTGCATGTGCTTCTAGTTTTTTTGTAGAATTCCCTGCTTAGAATCTTGGCTCAAATTTTGGGATAAAAACTATTAATTCACTACTTAATAAAAAAAATAGTTTGCATGCATAAGTAGTCCCGCATCATTTAGTATCAGAACATCTTTTAGAGCTAATTTCTGCATCTTGTCATTCCTACATATAGTCCATTCTTTTAATTGTTTCTAAATGTAGGTAACTCAAAATCTCTTGATTTTTGTTTTTCTGGATTCTTCATAATGTATAATATTTATCAAAATTTTCTAATAATTTAATTCGATTTCTAGATCTTCTTAATATTTGATTTACTGCTTGAGAATAGTTCTGTCCTAAAATTTCAGCAAGTCTAGTTTCAGCATGTTTAGGGTTCTTTTTGCATAATATCTACATACTTTATTTTTTTGCATATTTCCTGCATATTAGGTACTTTCCTGCAAAATATATTTCTACAAAAAGAAAATACAAAACATATACATAAAACACAAAAAATCAGAAACCCTTGTTTTCATATATATGCCATCATATGCATAAGCTACATTAAGGACAATTCTACTATGCCAGATGGGGGGAGAATTTGATCACCTCTCCTTAGCCCTAAACAATAATCCTTGCATTCGATCCCAACCTAATTTAAATCAATTATACCTAATTCATCTTTGCTCTAGCGAGCTAGGGACACCAACAGGTCGGGTCCAACCTTTATTGGAAGACTAGTGCACCCAATACCTCTCCTATTACTGGAAGCTGGTGTCTAGGCTAGGGATCCAGAAGCAAATGCCCTAAGTAGATTGGTGGTTACTTAATTGGGTCCCTACGAAAGTAGGGGGGCCTCCCACCATCCCACCTCTTACTTGGCCAGTGGAAGAACTAGGGGTTGTGTTGTGTGTAAGTTGAGTCGACTCATTCTATTTGGGCTATAGGTCTAGGCAGCCTTAGTCGGTTTGTCTTATGTGTATTGCATGTCCACCAGATTAGGAGCTAATTAGCCCATCAGCCTATGTCCATTAGGCCATCAGCCCATGTCCAATCTAGATTAGAAGCCCGTTAGTCCCTCAGTCCTTGTCTAGCCCAGTATAGTCATGGAGTCTGGGGTTCAGGCCTAATTAAGGGCCCTGTTTGAACAAATTACCCTAATGGGCCAATCACTTATCCAAGCGGAGGCCCGGGAAGAAGCCCATATGAAAGTTAGAACCCCTAAGGCCCATATTAGACCTAACTCTCTTGAACCCCATAAGCCTGATCAAATTGGTGAACATCCTTTGACCTATGAAGGAGCCTATAGGACCCATGCTGAATTCAAATCCCTTAAGCCCAGTACCTTTGATCCTCAAGCTTATCATCATGATCTTGCCCCTGAGTCAGACTCTAGAAGCCCATACCCATACTTGGTTGACTCAGAGAAAAGATCCATTAGGAGCACCAAACCCTATGCACCCACTTTTGATGGAAGCCTAGATCCTGAGGTGTATATTGATTGGGAGGAGAGAATGGATCAGTATTTTGAGTACAATAAGATGTCGGAGTTAGGAAAACTAGATTGGCCACACGTAAGTTAACCCAACATGCTAAGTGGAACTAGGAAGTTATTAAGGATGAATGTTATCAAAGAGGAGATGAAATACTTACTTGGAGATCCATGAGAAGTAGATTGAGAGAAAAATACCTAGGTAGATTTTATGCGCACAAACTTTTAGACCAATGGTATAAATTGAGATAGGGTAATAAAACTGTCTGAATACATTGACCAATTTAATGAGTTTATTAGGAGATGTAACACAATTGAACTTGAGTCTAAGATCATAGCTAGATTCCGAGATGGCCTACAAAGGGACATCTAGTGAGAAATGTTTCAATGGCAAATTCAAGACCTAAAGGATGCCTATCGATTTGCTATGAAATTCGAGTCATGTCAGAGGGAACCTATGAACTATCGAGTTGATCCCAGTAGGATTAGTACCTCCAAACCCAAACCCAGCCCTTGTTAACTTTTTTTAGACCAACCAACACCTACTACCCCATTAGTTCATATGAATGAGAGGAGTGAAGAACCTGAAGAAGACGACAAATCAGAATCCATTATAGAAGTGTATGAGGCTGACATAAGTTTAATAGATGAATACAAAGAAGAAGACTTTAAAGAGGATAACTCTAGTACCTTACTTAAGGAAACCTTAGGAGAAGATAAAATTAGAGCCTAGTCCTGAAGTATCAGAATAATAGGAAATTAGTGAGGATTGGTTCCTATAAGTTAATACCCTCAGGAAGAGCTGATGGGGGACGGGTGGGGAAGGATCGTCAGCGAGCTGAGAAGTCATCGAAGATTAGGGTATCCTATTTTATTTTTATTTTTTTTGGTATGAGGGTGGTGAAGGAACAATAAAGATGGAAGGTAGGAAAAATCTGGACTATCATGGATGTTGGGACTCACATTCATAGATAGACCTATCACCTCTAGGGCATCCCACCCACCTCACTACTTAGAGCCATTAGGGTGAATCTCAAAGGACATGAGGACAGTAGAAAAGGTGGAATCAAGGAAGGGATTACTAGACATGACGTCGCATCATATCCTGGGGTTGCACCTCTTGTGCTCTCCTTATGGAGTGATTGTTGGGCCTCTCACTCTCTCCATGCAGAGCGAAAGAAAAGAATCACTCTTTTCTAAAAATTCATTTTCATTCACCTTATTTTTTACAAAGGACTAAGGATACTATTTATAGGCCTTTCCAACCCTTATTTGAATTTGAATAGATGATAGAAAGATAAGGATGGTTCAAATTTAAATACAAGATAAGGTCTATCCATACTAGATAACTCAATCCTAACCAAACTAATCCTAAATCAAATTTCAAAACAATTGATAAAGATAAGTCCTAAACTAATTTATTCTGGTA